>OX422217.1:381619395-384019395 GCA_949130495.1 Sambucus nigra
CCATGTCCCTGGAATAAAATATCAATCCTGGCGTCCCTGTGGATGGACACCTAAAAGGTTTTGAAAATAGTTTTATAGCAAGGGTTAGAACCCAAAACATTTTGAAAATATTTAGCAAGTGAATTAACTGCAATAATTAAAATGCATTTATGCGCTTCATATATAAGTTAGTGTCGCACTCTCTTGTGGACATTCTCACCCCTCCACTAATGTGCACACCTAACGGTTACCTTAACCCCACCTAGTTGTACAATCCCGTCCAACTAGTCCTGGTATAACCTTCCCTAGCCATACTACTCTAACCCGAGTATAATTGTTCATGAATTATAAGTTATCTCACCAATTAACTTAATTAATTCCTTCTTAAATAATAGCATACAACTGTGTCACAAGTTATATAAAGTAATTACATCACACAATGTATTATTACCCACATATAATACTTAATACCATTATATATGTACCTTTACTAAAACATCCACACATACATCATACGTATATCCATCCCTCCTAGTATACCCTCGCCGGATGATTCCCTCTAAAGTGTCATCTCACTAGGTGTGCTAACAAAACCTAGTTACCCAAGTTGGAATCGCTCACCAACCTGGCCCAAAACATGAACAAAGTGGAGGCGGTCATGTTCCTTCCCTGAAAGTGAGATAAGCCCCTCACCCATATACCGGACGCTATGACCTAGGAATATACTCACCTTACCCCTCAAGCTAGGGGATTCACCCACATCGCGCAACCTCCCCTGATAGCACTAGAGTATATAAATTAAATAAATATCTAGTCACTGATATTTAATAGCACACTGAATATATACACATATATATATATACTATAACTACACCATATATATATAATATAAACCCGGGCTTTACTGTGTACTTCAAGATCTGTAACACTAGCCTGAAACCTTATGAGTCTCTGTCCCGACTCACTTAATTAATTTCCTCACTTAATAATTTATCATCTTCCCGAGTCAATGGTTCGACTCTAATATATTTAATTCACACCTCAATTAAATTAATATTTTCCTTGAGTTTATGGTCCGACTCTAATATAAATACTTTACACACTAATTTATATGATAATTACCCGAGTCTATGGTCCGACTCTTACATATTAATTTACACATTAATTAATTAATACTCAGCTGAGTCTGTGGTCCGACTATCATTTAATTAATTTACACATTAATTAATTAATACCAATCCGAGTCTGTGGTCGGAATCTTATTTAATTAATTTACACCTTATTAATCTATAACCTTATGTCACTTAGCCAACATTCCCGGACTCGCTCACTTGGCCCATAACGTAATATTTTTCGAGTCTACATTCCGACTCTAATTATATTAATTAACACATCAATTAATTTTAATACTTGGTGTCACCCAACCATTATACCCAAGCTCGATCACTTGGCCCGAAATTAAGTATTTCCCGAGTCTATATCCCGACTCGAAATTAATTAGTTTATATCCAAACTTAATTCACTACCTTGGGTCGCTTAACCAATATACCCGGACTCGCTCACTTGATCCGTATCTCAGTATTTTGGAATACAATTTCTCAAATCCATCCATAAAGTGCCCCACATAAATTCTCCCTAGTTTCAATTACTTTCTCCCGTAATTGCTAGGAATATGTGTTTCATAATTATTTATCACTTATTAATGTATGAAACATAAATTTCTAATTAACTTCCCTTTATATAACAAACTGGACGAACTGCCCAGATTTCTGCATCATCGATCGATCGAACCCCCTGGGTCGATCGATCGATCGTCCCAGACTTCTTCTTCTCCAACCTATTGTTTGGCCATTGACGGAAAACGAAGGTTCATTTTCTCAAATCCCAACCTCAAACCAACCTATTATTCATCTGATTACATCTATCATGAATTATAAACATCCTCTAAACCTTTTAGCATCATTGACATTACGAATCTGTACCCACTCAAGAACACAAATCCTTATGGTACAATCCCAAGTCCAGATTCAAATTCCACCATTTATGTTTCGGGTTTCTCATGCCAATCAGATATTTATACTCAGAAATATATAACACAACTAATTCTTCCTTTGAATGTCATTCAATTGTTCCGTTAACAAAAACCCCATTTTGTACCCATTTATTCCCAAAACGAATTTTAGTTTACACATCACTAAAATATGAATTGGATATCACAATTTAAACATTACAACAAGTTAACCACTTGCCTGGAACTGTTTGTAGAGTCTGATCCGTTGGTGTAGTCCCTTAATTTGGCTCTAATATCCCCAAATTGGCTCTTGATTTTCTTTTCCCCAATTTCCCTCTCAAGCCCTATTTTTAGAATTAGTGTTTACTTCCGTTTAACACTTCGCCAAATTAGGTTAAAACCCTTAATCTCATTTTTGGCCATATGGGCCTAATTAACATAGCCCAAATCACCTCGTGTGGGCCCGGCTATGCCCAAAATTACTCGAGACCCAATTACTACCCCCGGGTACTCTTTTCTGACTATCTTGACCCATCCGGACACAACCGCGCACTCAAAATTGCCATCCGAAATACTTTTTGACAATTCTAAATTTTGACCTAAAAAATGCGACACACATTAATTCAGACAATTAAACTTAAAGTCGCTAATTATAAATAATTCTTCCACTCAAATAAATTCTCCAAATCATTAATTTGAGTTTCTCCAATTTAAATATTTTTATATCTCCCAAAAATAACTAAATATTAAATCCTCAAAATTACGGGGTGTTATAGTTAGCCTATGCTTTGATACATGCTTCTAGGAAAATGAAGCCATACTTCCAAGCCCACTCCATGGTTGTCCTCACTGACTCCCCACTGAGATAGGTCCTCAATAAGCCTGAGAAGTCAGGTAGGCTAATGACCTGGCCCATCGAGTTGGGGGAATATGACATTGTTTATCAACCCAGGGTTGCCATCAAGGGGCAGGCACTCGCAGACTATGTAGACGAGTTTACCTGGGAAGAGGTCGAGGCTGAGATTAGTCAAGAGGTTGCAAATGAACCAAACGGAAACGTCTTCTAAGATCTGGATGAGGTTGAGCCAAGCAAACCCAGAAAAAGAATAGTTGGGAATGAGGAAGATAGGTACCTCTTCAAGCAAGGGACCCTATCAGAGGGAAACTTCTCTTCAAATGAAGTTGTTTGGAACCTCTTCGTTGATGGGTCGTCCTGTGAAAGAGGAAGTGGAGCGGGGCTGATAGTGTGAGCACCAGATGGTATCGATATTGAATATGCGCTGATGTTCAACTTCAAAGCTTTGAACAATGAGTCAGAGTATGATTTATTAATAGCAGGACTCTCCTTGGCAAAATCCCTTAGTGTCGGCCAAATCCTAGCCCATAGTGACTCAAGGTTGGTCATCAACCAAATCCTGGGAGTGTATGAGACCAAGATGAAAAGATAGCCAAATACCTGAAGAATGTGATAATGATGCTAGAAAATTTCAAAGAAGTAAAGATGAATAGGATACCTCGGCTAGACAATAGCCAAGCAGATACACTTACAAGGTTGGCCTCAGCAACAAGGACATACATAAGAAGAACAGTGCCAGTTGAGATTCAGCTCAAGCCGACCATCGAAGAAGAATAGGTTGACAAACCTTGCCTCAATTTGAACATGGGAGCCTCATGGATGGATCCTATTATCAGATACATCGGAGAGGGAGACTTAAAAGAGTCAATATCAGAAAGGAGAAAGATGAGGTTCAGAGATGCCAAATTCTCAATTATAGGAGATGTCTTATATAAAAAAGGGTTATTACTCCCTCTCCTCAGATGTCTCCACCCTTTAGAGGTTCCACACATCTTGTAATATGTGCATGGGGGATCTTGTTCCAGTCACATAGGGGGAAGGCCATTAGTTAAGAGGATAATCACTTTGGCCAACCTTAGCCAAAGATGTAGCTGCGTATGTAAAGAGGTGTGATAAGTGCCAAAGGTTCTCCATCATACCTCATCAACCTGATTAACCTTTGACTTCAATCAACTCCCCTTGGCCATTTGTCATATGGGGCATTGATTTGGTAGGAACCTTGCCAAGAGCTGTAAATAATTATCGATTCTTAATCATGGCCATTGATTATTTCTCCAAATGGGCAGAGGCTGAGCCAATGATCACAATCACTGAGCAGAATACCTTCCAGTTCATCTGGAAGAACATCATATGAAGGTATGGTCTTCTAAAAACCCTCATCTCAGACAATAGAACCCAGTTCAAGAATGTTTCCATATAAAAATATTGCAAAAGAATAGGGATCAAGCAGTTCTTCTCTTCTCCTAGCCGACCCCTGGAAAATGGGCAGACCGAGGTCACAAACCAAAAAATCCTTGATGGATTAAAAAATAGGTTGTAAGTGTCCAAAGGAAGATGGATGGAGGAGGTATATGCTGTGTTATGGGCTTACAGGACAATAGCAAGGACGCCAACAGGAGAAACTCCATTTATGCTAGCCCATGGCTCAGAAGTCATCATCCCAACAGAGGTAGGACTTCCCACTCATAGAGTTCAGACATATGACCCGTAGAGGAATGGGGAAGAGAGAAGACTTGATCTTGATTTAATATAGGAAAGAAGAGAGGATACAAAGATAAGATAGGCAGCATACTAGCAGAGAAACTGCAAAATTCTATAATCAAAGAATGAAATCAAGGCCCATAGCGGCGGAAGACCTAGTCCTAAATAAGACGTGGTAAAAGGAATATAAACTCCGTCTAAATTGGCATGGCCCCTATAGGGTGGTTAAGGAGGTTGTGCCTAGTACCTACCGACTAGAAAGTCTTGAAGGAGAACCCTTGTCTAACCCTTAGAACACCGATCACTTAAAGAAGTACTACTTATGATGTTTCAGTTATTTCTTTTTGTAATGCATGTACCAGTTTATATGAAGGATGTCAATGAAAAGATAGCAATGTTGTGATAATATTGTTACATTGTGTTTAAACATCATTAAGTTTGGTGAAAATTTATGAGGGTAAACATTATAGTTTGATGACCTTAGACCTTAAACATCATTAATTTAGTGAAAAATTGAGGTGAAACATCATAATATGGTGACCTCAGACCTTAAACATCATTAGTTTGGTGAACATTTATGAGGGTAAACATCATAATTTGGTGACCTCAGATCTTGAACATCATTAGTTTGGTGAAAATTTAAGGTGAAACATGATAATTTGGTGACCTCGGACCTTAAACATCATTAGTTTGATGAAAATTTTAGGTGCAACATCATAATATGGTGACCTTAGACCTTAAACATCATTAGTTTGGTGAAAATTTGAGGTGAAACATCATAATATGGTGACCTCAGACCTTAAACATCATTAGTTTGGTGAAAATTTATAAGGGTAAACATCATAGTTTGGTGACCCCAGACCTTAAACATCATTATTTTGGTAAAAAATTATGAGGGTAAACATCATAGTTTGGTGACCTCATACCTTAAAAAGCATTAGTTTGGTGAAAATTTGAAGTGAAACATCATAATATGGTGACCTCATACCCTAAACATCATTATTTTTGTAAAAATTTATGAGGGTAAACATCACAATTTGGTGACCTCAGGCCTTCAAACATCATTAGTTTGGTGAAAAATTTATGAGGGTAAACATCATAATTTGGTGACCTCAAACCCTTAAAACCATTAATTTGGTAAATTGAGAAGTGAAAATTCATAATGTGGTGACCTCAGACCATAAACATCATTAGTTTGATGAAATTTTAAGAGGTAAGACATTTCAAGCAAAACATTGTATGAAGCAATACAATCTGAAGAAGATTGGACTAATGATTATCATTAAAAAGATTCAGGAGTATCAAGAGTCCATCGGAGTTCATAAAAATAAGAGATACAGATAAGGGAAATAAAAATTATAACTTTGAAAAGCTTCACAAGAAAAAGGTCTATATCTTTGTAGCTTCAATCATTTCATCACGATCGACATTTGTCACCTCGACTCCATCATCATGATGGGTAGAATCTTCAGTCTCAATGACCTTTAGGGGAACAATCTCAACCGGAGCAGCATCAACCTTCTCAACTTCCTACAAGGCCTGAGTAAACCAAGGATTTCCAAAGCCGATACCCACAAAGTCTGAAGCACCCCAGCTCCCAGACTTTTTCTCCTTAGTGGCTGCCCATTTTCCAGTTGCTTTGATACCTCTTTCAAGATATTCAAAACCAAATCAGAAAAATTCAATAGAGACCTTGTAGTCTTCGATGGTCTTCTCAGCATCATCTTCCAAAGCAGCCTTAACTGTAGCATCAACCTTAGACTGAAGGGTATCATCCTTGGCCTTAAGAGCTACGTCATGGTCCTTTTTGAGCTTAGATATGCCACTGTCCCTCTACTTGATAACTCCCATAAGGCTTTCAATCTCTGTATTTAAGGAGGCCTGAACCTTCTCAGCTTCCTGGCCCTTCTCTATAAAGGGAATCTTCTTCAAAGTCCAATCAATAAATCGATGGAAAGATAAGACACCCTACAGAAGAAGGTCAGATGTAAGAATATATGAGCTATAATTTCTAAAAAGCTGAGGTTACACTTGTGAAGAGCAAATGATCAAATGAGCAAAAACTAGTACCTGAATTGACTTATGGAGAGCAAACTCGGCCAACAACGGGACGTCCAATGCGCGTAAGAATTCTTATTCTCTTCAGTCATTATTGTGCCCCTAGCAATGACAGCCTTTAGACTGTGGTCGATCAAGCTATCACTAATTTTAAGCTCAGCAAGACAAGACGCCAGGGCATCATTTGTAGAGATGGGGATAGCACAATCCCTGGCCTGAGCCTTACTCTGCCTCGTATGCTCTGGGTCGGCCATGGACTTCCTATTTTTATTAGCATCGATCTTGGTAGTGCTGACGTTCTCCTTGGGGGTAAGTGGGGGTATATTTTTTCCACCCCTCTTCTCCATTATCTTTATAAGACCATGAGAAGACATTTCCCAAAGGTCGTCTGATATGCTTGTTGGGTGCTCTATAAAAGCCAAGTCTTTAAGTTAGTCAGTCAGAGATATAAAACATAAAAGGTATAACTTGTATAAGAAAAATTAAGACTTATGAAGCTCTTCCAAGGGACCACCCCCTAAACCTGTTTGAGATAGGTAGTAGGGGGTCATCAGATGTTCATATTTTATGAGATAACCTTGCTCACCCTGGTTTCAAAGGTCCTCAACTTTTTTAAAATTGTCCTCGATAAGTCTAGGGTCGGCTTTGGAAGCAAGGGATACCTTCCCCCATCTCAAAGGGGTCCTAGAGACGACATTCCGGAAGCCTCATTTTAACCAAATTCCCATACCCCGAAAATAAAGAAGTACCGAGGTTTCCAATTATGGTTCAATGTTTGGGTAACCAACAACATTTTTTTCTCTGATTTCCTTGCTAAGAAGTGGTAATAGCTATAGTGGTTTTTGGCAGATGAAGGAACATAACAACTAGTGAAAACTCTAACTGGAAGGTCTGAGTGGTGGACAGTCCTCCAAAGGATGATGACCCAAATCATAACCCTCCATACATTAGGGGATAGTTGGTAAGGGTCAATATTTATATGGGAGAGTATAGCTCTGATGGATGGGTGGATAGAAAGATAAAATCCCAACTTAAACATCTTCTCATAAATGCATATCTCTCAATCTCAGCCATCAAAGGACTTCTCATCCCTTAGATGTTTCCTAAGGATGATGGAAGAATTTATGGAATAGATGTGACTAAAAGTAAGAAGGTCATACTCGTTGATGGTACTCTCATACTCGGCCGCCTCAGATGTATCAAGATCACTCTCCTAACCGTCATCACTGTCCTCGGAAATATCAGGTCGGGCAGGTGTTGGAGCACCACCGGGAAACCTTTGAGCAAATTTAGCCCTAGTGGTAGCCAACAGGTGAATGGCCTCAATAGGAGGTGGAAGTACCACACTTGGACCTAAAATTTCAATATCAAAAGACCTATGTGAAGTGCTAGCACCTTAGTGAGACGAGGCACGGCTTGAAACCTCGGCTTCCTCAGGAACCTCACCCTATCTAGGAGAATAGTCCATAGCCTCTTAAAAAGAGTTTACAGACTCTCCTACTTCATAGGTTGACATGGCGTCTGAGGAAGATGACTCAGGCTTAGACATTGGCACAGGATCCTCAGGAACCTATGCAAGCTTAGTAGGATCGGCTGGCTTAGGGTATATAACCTTCAGGGGTTGAGGAAATATGGGTTCGAGGGGAAAGGCCTAACCCCTACGAGCTTACTCTTGGGCTAGTTTTATTTGCCTAATTTTCTCAAAGGTCTTCTCATGAAGATAGGGGAACTCTTCTATAAGTTTGTACAAGGGTCTGAGCATAAGTCAGACGACACTACACTTGACTTAAATTGCAAAATAGGCAAACAACTTGTTCGATCTAAACTAAAGATTAAATTAGGAATGTGCACGATTTTCACCAAGATTATCAAGAACCTCCAATAACTAGGTCACCAAAAAAGACGACCGGAGAGTCACCGGTAAACCTAAAAAGGGGTGTTTTGTGGCTAAAACAACCTCGAGGGTACCTACAACTATCCCCAAACCACCTAGTCGATTCAAGCCTAACCCAATAACCACTTGGCGGTGGTGCAAAGCTTCATCCAAAATTCAAAAATGCAAAACAATGACTGGAATTGGAAAAGAGAGGTGGAAAACGATACCTGGCTAGTCGTGAATAAGGGAAGAAAAGGTTAGAAAGTGGAGGAAACCCTGATCACAGCACAACAATGGAAGTCTTGAAGAGAGAGGCAGTTACAGAAATCCTAGGTTGGAGAAAATAGGAAGAAGAAAGAGAATAAGGAGAGAGAAGAGGGTTTTAAACCTACTCAATGATGGGGCACGATTCCCAATGCCCCCATCATTGCCCGAGGGAACCCAAAAGATAACTTTCAGAAAAATCTCACCTTGGGGAATACGTTTCACTTCAGTAGGTGACATGTGTTAAGAAAATATTGACACCCAAAGAGACTCAGCCTCTTCCTAACACACATACCCCTCAATCATCTATTTACATAGAAGAATAAGGGTTAGGGGTGATTGATATGCCTAAAGTGTATCCTCTTACTCAGAGTCACTAACCTCGGCCAGTCTCATAGCCGAGTTGACAAGAATCTTATGAAAACCATCAGCAGGGCCATCTTCTATAAGGTCGGTCCCTCATCCCCCAACCTCGGTTGGCCATTAGCTGAGGTCAATAGAGTCTCATGGGCTCTATCAACTGCCAACATCATCATCGACCTCAGTCGACGTTATAGCTACCTCATACTTAACCTCGGTCAGCCCTCCTGGCCGAGGTCATCATAGTTAGAGACAAGAAAAAGCAACATTATCGGACTTCACTAACCGCGTACTTGTCCAGGATGAGGTTACACCAATTAAGGACACAGGGCCGAGAATTTACAAGCACATGTAAGGTTTGGTACACATGGAGAAATTAGTTATAACCAAATCATTCCCCTCACGTAAGGGAATATTGAGGTCATCATTATCTACATAAGATCAGCCAGGTGTCATTCTCATACTGGTTCGATCCTCATGTACATGCTCATTGCATGCTTGGGGGGTACATTACACCCCACAAGCACTATATATAAAAGTCATCATTTACCTTGTAATAGGATCCGTAATTGCAACCCTAGCCAAAACTATGTTGGTTGATACAGTAGAGAGAGAATTCTTGAGAGATTGTATCTATGGACATTAGTTCCTTCATGTAGTGATATTACTCACACACTCATAGTGAACGTAGGCCAAATTGGCTGAACCACTTATATACTAGTGTTCATTCTCTTCTCCGCACCTCATTTTACTATATATTCACTCTTGTGTTGACATTGTTTACACTACCTTGATCTTAATAACACCTTACCTGGTAGTGCTATTTACAGCATCATCACTTCCTATCTCTTAGCCCGTGGCTTTAAGAGGGTGAGTTTATAAGACTTTTATTAGAAGATGAGCTGGTGCTATTTTGGTTGCCCGGGTCTATGTGGATAACATAGTCTTTGGATCCACATGCTCCCTCCTTGCTCACGACTTTGAGGAGAAGATGAAGATTGAGTTCAAGATGAGCATGGTTGGTGAGCTTACATTCTTCCTTGGTTTCCAGGTTCATCAGCTAGAGGATGGTATGTTCATCTCCCAATCCAAGTACGAAAGAGAACTTGTGAAGAAATTTGGTTTAGACTCCGTTAAGCACGCATGTACCCCAATGAGTACCTCAACTAAACTTAGCACAGACACTTCAGGAAAGGATGTAAATAAAACCTTATCTTAAAGTATTATAGGTAGTCTTCTGTACTTGAGTCCCAGTCGTCCCAACATCGCCTTTAGTGTTGGAGTCTGTGCCTGATATCAGGCGTCCCCGAAAGAGTCGCACATACTATCTCTTAAACATATTATCAAACACATGAGTGGGACTCTATCATACGACATTTGGTATTCCTTTGATACATACAATGTTTATTCTCATATTCATATGTCGATTGGGGCTGGGATATAGATGGATGTAGGAGCGCTTCTGGTGGGTGTTTCTTTTTTTGGTTCGGCTCTTAATCTTGGTTAAGAAAGAATAAAAACCCCATCACTGCGAAGGCTAAGTACATAGCCGCTGGGAGTTGTTGCACAATACTCTTGTGGATGAAACAGATGCTGGAGGATTATGGGATATCACAGGACACCATGACCATTTCCTGTGATAACACAAGCGCGATACATATATCCCGTAATCTAGTCCAGCATTTGCGCACAAAACATATTAGGATACACGAGCACTTTATCCGAAAGTTAGTATAACGGAAAGTCATGTCTTTGAGTTTTGTGTCCACTGACCTCCATTTAGTCGATATCTTCATGAAGCCTTTAGATGCCCTTAGATTTGATATTCTTAAGAAGTCTTTAGGAATTTTCACAGTTGACTAAGGGGTGGTTACCATGTCTGGGATATGTTACATTTTTCATGTTCATGTCATATGATTCCTATTGCCAGATTGTATCATTTGTATCGTTGTTGTATTATATTTTTATTTTTTCATATTTTTTTTGAAAAATAAAAAAAAAAAATCACTTTTTTGGAAAAATTGAAAAAGCTAAAAATATATTAGTTTTGATCCTTTTTTTGGAAAAAGACAAAAAGATTTTCTTTTTATAAAATTCTTGAAAAACACAAAAAGAGTTTTGTATTTTTATTTACACCTTTTATGTATGAACATTTAGGATCGCTAAAGTCACAACATCATTTTCATATTCCACGTGATGTTTTTATAGTGATTTGGGACGCTACATCATTTCATCGATGTTATTTATAATGTTATGGAGTCATTGAGATGCGATTATTGATACTTTCTACATGTTTGAATCTTAGTCTCCTTTAATGCACACGTGCACGAATTTGTGTTATTATTATAGTTGTCTATCACATGTTGGTCAAAGTGTTTCCATCTTAAGCCTATTTTTAAAATGAACCAAATGCGATAAAACTTGACAAGGAAAGTAGTGCATGTAAGAATCGTTGCACGTGAGGAATTTATTTAAATTTAAAAAATGATGAGTGAACACGGGGAAGGACTACAAAAGGAACACATGTCCCTTAAAATTAAGCCACCGTTTAAATCAAACCTAGAAAAGCGTGGCATTATAAAAATTAGCTAAGGTCTAAAGAGTTTGAATAGATCCAAAGAAGTGTGGCATTTTAAAAATTATACAAGGCCGAACTAGTTTAGTTTGATATGATCATTCACAAGAAAAAATTTGTATAAAAAAATATGATCATTATTATATTTGAGAGATTTTGGTTGGAAATAAATCAACGGGTTTGCACATCCTGATAAAGTCTTGAAAAAGCGTTAAATAGTTTTAGACATCATTGGTGTAGAAATAATTTTAGGCTTTGATTTGTTGATTACATTGAGTCGGTGTCATTTAGATTCAACATTTTTACACCTAAGGATGATTTTGAGTTCATTCATTAGAAGGATCCAAAATTTATCGTGCACAAATGTTATGAGTGTCCGCATTGATTTTCCTATCGAACATGATCACACCCCTTTATTTATGCTATCATCGACTTGGTTATCAAAGTGTTCTTTCATGGTGTGATTCTTGGTGTATATTTATTTTGTACGAAAATTTTTGAAACATTTGAAAAATACAAGTTTATTACCTTGTGACACTCTCTGTATACATTGTTATGTTTCTTCTTGTTTATATATTTTGGAGCATTATAAAAAGGGGAGAACGAATTATGGGAAAGTAGAATGCTTGTTTGATTTAATGATTTGCTTGTACTTAATTGATATTGTCTTTATTCTTATCATTATATTTCAAACATTTGCACGTCACGGGTATTTGTTTCTTGTCTCATGTGTGTAGGTACAAATTGATGATAGTTATTTTGCACACCTTGATGAAGATAAAGAAACATTGGAAAATTAAAGATTTAAAGATGTTGAAGATTTTGAAGACATGGACTTTGATATTTCCATTTATGGGTTTTGGGGGACATTAGATTGTATGTCTTAGTTTTTTTTTATTTTATTGTTTTTTTTTGGGGGGGGGGGGGGGGGGGTGATGCATAATTCGTATTTTTTATGAATGTACCTGCATAGACATGGGGGGGATTTATAAGGACATGTTTTATAAATGTCCGTCTAGAATCTAAAAATTTATCTATTGTCCTAGATCATAGATAGTATGTCATATACCGATATATTTTAGTACGTCTTCACACGTTCAACCTTGACGTCCATTATTCGAATCCTTAGCATCATGCATCATCATCATGCAATCATCACTAGCATCGTGCATTGTGCATCTTCAACTGATCTCCACTATTCCACAAACTCCACTATGCTAAAAGGTAAAATATTTAATTGGAGTTATTAATTTTAACATATTTATTTGGGATATTTATATAAAAGGCTTTTTTATATCAAAATGAGGTGTTTTTATAAGTCAAAAATAATATTTTAGGACCTGCAGGCGATCTTTCATAAAATAATATTTTTCGCTCTAGTTGTTCAAATGCCATTGATAAGTCGTTCAAGCGATAACTTTTAACGACATGCAATATCATTTCAAGGGTCACTCGAAGGATCGTTTCTTTACTGCTTCAAACGAACCCACACTATTTTACTTTTTTAAGGTCATTTTTATAGTCGTTAGTAACAGCATCTAATGTTCTTCAAATGACATGCGTCGCCTTAACTTTTTATTCAGCCTATAAATACCTGCTACGAATTTAGGTTTTGTAAGTCTTTCAAAAACTTTGCCCCTTCATATCTGATGAACTTTAAGACTTCATCTTTTAGGATTTTAAACCCTTTTTAATTCACTCCAAATTACAAAATCTATATGTGAATCATTCTTAAACCCTTATTACTCATATTACTAATTCTGGAGTAAAACTTGTGTAGAAGAAGGTTGTCTCCGTTGCTAATCACTGGAGCTCTTGCGGGATCTCTTGCTAAAGACTTCAAACCGACACCCGAGGGTATTCGTCATCACAAACGTGTATTTCTGCTATGTACTTGTAAGTTGGAGATTATAGTAATAGTGAAATAAAAAAAAATCCCCTGCCAGGGATTTTTCCTCAAATCAGTTTTTTGATTGTCTTGGTTTGCATGCTATATAATTCACATTAGTGTCGATCACAATTAGATGCATGTTTTAGGGTTTTAATTAAAACTGGACATAAAATTGGAATTTAATTAAATAAGTTTAAACATTGAACACAAGCACACTCTCAATGAAAAAATGAGTGAAGATGGTGCTCATATATATATAGACACTAGGGTATGCTCGTTCCTGAAGGCACGCTGATAATCACAAAACTGGGAAAATTTTCAAAGTACATAATTTCAAAAGTGCACATATTTTCAAATTAGGTAATTGCAAAATAAAAAAAATTTATTCCCCAACAAAACGAAGTGTAATTTAAAAAATAAGCTATGTCACGGATATAAATTTACCCCGATGTTTAACTACACCTTAACTTATTAACCCCATTGTCTCATAATTGACTATAAATTGCAATACACATAGTCCACTAAAAATAATATAAATTAATGAATTATCAATAGTTATAACAATACATCAATGTATTCACCCCCAAAAATGACAACTACTGGAGCTGCATAGTTATAACAGTACATCAATTATCCCTCAAGGGTGCATAATTGGAGTTTAAGTTGTAGATTATCAGACGCCTTGCATTTATGCTGTGTACCAATAAAGGCTATGCTCCAATGACGTTTTCACTACAATCCAGATATTAATTAATTATTGCTAGACATATCATATAATCTACAGGTCCAGTTGGCCGCGTGTGCAAATAAGCATTGAAAATCAAACGAATGAATAGAGAGAGAAGATAATGAAAAAAAATATGTACCCAAGGAGATGGTTTGTGATCGTTCCTATCCAATATGTACACATTATTCATAGGTCTGAAACTGGAAAAAGAAAAGGATAAATCATTAAAATTGTAGGTTTTTATAGGGACCCTTTGAATTCAAGTATGCATTTTTTAACACTTAACAAACAAAATTTATGCATAACTTTTTATTCTTATTCCTCAGAATTCAAAGTCTCTGCATTATACTAAATTGTTGAAAATTGAGTTAAACATCTGCATCAATATCAATAAATCGTCCGTGAGCAATGATAAAAGTTAAAACACAAAGTTGAAACCTTTTTTTATCAAAAAAATTCCATCTCATACATATTTCATCATGCTGAGAAAAAACTAAGACCAAGGGAGTTGTACAGGTGAATGATATATCATCAATGGTAGAATAAATCAAAAGGAAAACACGGGGTAGAATAACCATGGAAAGAATTTTCGAAGCTATAATGGTGTTAGCTGCTTCAGTGTAAAGAATTCCATCACATCTTACAAATCGAGATCCTTCCTTGCAGACTTGATATCTAGGCTGACCACATGATACCTTGATGTTGTAGTTTTATAGAGGTCCCCCATTGCTATAACATGCAATTAATGGATTTGAAAAACCATATTTGGAAGAGTTAACAATGAAATCGTGCTTGATGGCATATGTAATACCCCATATTTCTGAATATGTCTATTTAATTAAATTGGAAGATTAAATGAGAAAATGTGATTTAATTTTAAATTACGCAAGAGAAGTAGTTTAGTGAGATTTATTAATAATTTTTAATATGGAGTATTAATCGAGATATAGATACTGATTAATATTGCCTCATTCTATTTACTTAGCACGTGTAGACCATTTTGGGGTGAGAATGAGTAATATATTTTTAAGTGACTCAAATGATAATTTAGAGGTCACAGATGAGTCCAGAAGGGTCGAATTAGTCAAAATAGTATATCTGGGGGTACTAGTTGAGTGTTGGGGTAATTTTGGACTAAATCGAGACCGTTCGGGGGCGTTTTGGTCTTTCAACATGTGAGGGTATAGATACCTACGAATTTGAGAGTCTTTTATCAGCTGTATGAAAGAGGGGTTAGGGTTAGAAAACCTACGTAAAACACCAAGACCATTAGAGCAAATGAGAAAATCATTCTCAAGGCTTATAAGATTCTTTTGAAGAGGTTGGGCTTGGATCTTGCATCCTAGGATCCAAAGGAGGAAGGATTGAAAAAGGGAAACATCAATCCATCATCAACACCATGAATTCAGAACCCCTCTGTCAAGGCAAGTTATTTATTACAAAAATTATAAAGTTATAATGCCCATGTGTAGGGTTTTTGAATCGTTTTGTTGAATTAATATATTGGTAAGAAAAGAATGATATTTATGCATGTTGGGGATAGGAATCGCATGTAGAATGATTTAAGATATGTGGAGGAATAATATTCAGAGTTGAATTGATAATTATTTCGGAATAAAATATGGGTTTTGAATGAATATATGGGAAGAACACCATAACTAGGGTTTTAAGAAATTCTGAGTTTAATCCACTATTTCTTTAAATAAATGTAGAATAACCATGGAAAGAATTTTCAAAGCTATAATGATGTTAGCTGCTTCAGTGTAAAGAATTCCATCACATCTTACAAATCGAGATCCTTCCTTGCAGACCTGATATCTAGGCTGACCACATGATACCTTGATGTTGTAGTTTTATGGAGGTCCTCCATTGCTATAACATGAAATTAATGGATTTGAGAAACCATATTTGGAAGTGTTAACAATGAAATTGTGCTTGATGGCATATGTAATACCCCATATTTCTGAATATTTCTATTTAATTAAATTGGAAGATTAAATGAGAAAATGTGATTTAATTTTAAATTACGCAAGAGAAGTAGTTTAGAGAGATTTATTAATAATTTTGAATATGGAGTATTAATCGAGATATAGATACTGATTAATATTGCCTCATTCTATTTACTTAGCGCGAGTAGTAAATAGTTACTTAGCACATGTAGACCATTTTGGGGTGAGAACGAGTAATATATTTTTAAGTGACTCAAATGATAATTTAGAGGTCACAGATGAGTCCAGAAGGGTCGAATTAGTCAAAATAGTATATCTGGGGGTACTAGTTGAGTGTTGGGGTAATTTTGGACTAAATCGAGACCGTTCGGGGGCGTTTTGGTCTTTCAACATGTGAGGGTATAGATACCTACGAATTTGAGAGTCTTTTATCAGCTGTATGAAAGAGGGGTTAGGGTTAGAAAACCTACATAAAACACCAAGACCATTAGAGAAAAGGAGAAAATCATTCTCAAGGCTTATAAGATTCTTTTGAAGAGGTTGGGCTTGGATCTTGCATCCTAGGATCCAAAGGAGGAAGGATTGAAAAAGGGAAACATCAATCCATCATCAACAGCATGAATTCAGAACCCCTCTATCAAGGCAAGTTATTTATTGCAAAAATTATAAAGTTATAATGCCCATGTGTAGGGTTTTTGAATCGTTTTGTTGAATTAATATATTGGTAAGAAAAGAATGATATTTATGCATGTTGGGGATAGGAATCGCATGTAGAATGATTTAAGATATGTGGAGGAATAATATTCAGAGTTAACTTGATAATTATTTCGGAATAAAATATGGGTTTTGAATGAATATATGGGAAGAACACCATAACTAGGGTTTTAAGAAATTATGAGTTTAATCCACTATTTCTTTAAATAAATTAAAGTATAGATGTATTTGAAACATTAGAAATCATCCTAGTATGTGTGGGAAAATTTTGGCATAATTGGGTCAAATTTTGGTGTACTATAATGAAGTTTGGAGATTTGTTAATGGAAGAAGAAATTAACGAAGAAGACGAACTGCTGATGTCCCTGATCGATCGATCGACCTTGAATGATCGACTAGGTTGATCGATCGAACCTAGAAGTCGATCGATGGACTTAAGGTGTTTTTCTCGAATCCTTCCATAATTAAGGTTTCTTCGATTTTCGGTAATGAATGGGAATCCTAGGATTTATATTATACTTATATGGGAGTGAGAGTAAGACGAGTAGGTATATTATTGAGGTTCGGTAAGGCCATTGGGTGTAGGACTTGGATTATGGACCGACGATAATAAACCGATTCAGTAGAGAATCGGGGAATTTGGAATTGAGTTACGAGGCAAGGTAAAGTCAATTCAAGTTATTGACCAGTAGGGTAAGTAATAACTACTGAAATTATATATGAGGGGGAACTAGGGCCCTTATAGTGGAGTGAATACTCAAATAAATGTGATAGTGAGAAATCGTAAATTGATGAATACGGTTAATATAAGGGAATACTATATTACGTAAAAGCATGATTGATAGGTCGGGTGTGTACCTACTAAATTATATGAACTATTAGTTTAAGATAAGTATACCTAAATTAACTATGTTAGGGTCGATGAAGTACTACAAACTAGTGTAGGGTTAGTATATGTTAGGGTCGATGAAGTATTCCAATCTAACATTGGGTTATCCTATGTTTGGGGTCGATGTAAAATGCCGAACCAAACCTTCGAACTGGTATCGTGATGAAAGAGTTCTAAATCAGAATATGCGTATATAAATAATTGGGGTTGATGTATCATTCCGAACCAATTCTTACTTGGGGTCGATGAATCATTCTGAACCAACGGTCATTTACGTGTGTAAAAAGGACATAATAGTAGTGACTGATATTTAGTATATATTGGGTGTGAAATATATACTTAATGATATTATACTTTTGTGTATTAGTAGATTGGTATATGATGTATTTAAAGATACATATCAAACTGATAAGTTAGGTAGTGAAACTTAATTACGAGACATAACGTTAGATAAATAATATCTAATCGGTAATTCAAGTTGTTGAACTTAATTAAAAAAGTGGGAAGATAATAATTGTGATAATTGTAGTAATTTAGCAGTGAAACTAAATGAGAAGTTTTGAAACATAACATAGGTGAAATTTTACTTGAGAATGAATAAACATACGCGAGATGTTAATGAAATGGATGTATTGTATGGGCAGTACAAGAACTTAAGTACATATAAGTTCATATGATTACTTTAGTCCTAGTTAGCTTGGGAGATATGGCTATGTAGGCTAAGTGTAGAACGTTAGGTTTGCACAATAGATGAGGAGTGAGTAAACTTAAGAGAGTGTACGAGAACCTAACATGTGTAATCAATAATCGCATTTTATATTGTGATAAACGCTTGCTAAATATTTTCAAAATGTTTTGAGTACTAACTCTTTCTATAAAACATTTTAAAAACCTCTTAGGTGTCCAACCACAGGGACGCCATGTATGATGATTTCATTCCAGGGACTCGAAGTTGTAGCACGATGGATGCTTACAGGATTTTGATTAGACGATATCTTTCATTCAGATCTAGTGCAAGATCTCACACTATCCTATGTACGGACTTGTGGTCCGGTATCAGTCACAGATGTTTAGTCTCAGACTAGTGGTTGTTCTATTGTTGTATTTGGGATTTCTAAGCGATGGTTTATTCGTTAATACTCTTATTCTTTTGTAATTATACTGTGTTGATTGGGTTGTGGCACATGGTGATTGTTATACTTTGTTCCACAGGGTTGATTTATCTGTTTTAAGAAAGATAAAATTTGGCACCGGTCTAATTTTCACTTAGGTGATTAGTAATTAAAAAAATTTCGACGGTGATGATAAGAATGAACCATTTGCAAATCTTATTTTAATTTAATAAAGGTATGATCGCCTGATGTTTAATTAGGCGGGGTGTCACAGATGGTATCAGAGCATCAAGTTCTAGTGCCCAAAGCATCTGTACGGCTTACTACGTTTTTAGCGTATCATTTTATTGATGTAGAGGCCTACCTTAGGATTATTGTACTCCTCTACGTACGTGGTTTACGATCTCCTGCTTTTTAGTAGATAAAGGTATATATATATAAGAGTTCGATTGAGTATGGTACGTCGAACAAGGCGATAGGACCAGCGTAGGCATTTGAAGAACTGCCGGAGGAAGGGGATCGACATGAAGCATGGAGTGTTCGAGGATGGCAATCATGGAAGATATGACCGTTGTCGAGGTCACTCCAAGTGTGTAATGGAAGTAGATGATGCAAGGAATGTTGGGGCATCACAGGAATTTTCTAATTACCGCGACGACAAAGGGTAATATTAATCTAGACCCGCCCAACGCAGTGATAATAGGAGAAGGTCTGAAGGATCTTTGAAGAAGACAAACCGTAGAAAAAATGATAAAACGTCGATTGTGCATGTTAACCAATGGAAGTAGAATGTTCAGCGATTTTGGCATTAAGGATAGAGTAGAAATACTCAGAAGTGAAATTTTGGGTAATTGTTTTTTTAATAGAGGCAGTGTGGTGGGAATACTAGTCACCACATCCGGACCGAGGGTCCGTATACAAATAGAGGGATCTTAAGTTTAGTTTAACCGAAAATTCCTCCAATGATGGTTCACAAGGGAACTAAATGGAAGTTTCTAAACCCATCACGTGAAAGACATGTAGAGGCCAATTGTAAGGAAGGAATTTATCTATTGAAGTGAATTGTACCCAATGAGACAGGTACAAGGGAAAAGATTCCTTGAGAGAATGGACTCACGAGTTGTTGTCGCCATAATTTTGGGAAAGCTCTGTTTGGACGACTTATGTGTATGATGGAAGTAAGGTGATTCTTACTATGTTGATGAAAATGCTCCTAAGTGAGTGGAGCTAAAAGAATTTAAGGATTTAGCCAAAGAGTAAGACTGAATGTAAAGGGAATAATGCAAGCCATAAGTGGAAGCCCACTAGAGGGATTCATTGATTTGATTATAAGTCGAGACTGTTAATTCTAATAGCGCGTTCCTCTTGGTTAGAAAAACTAAGGGAACTATGATGATAGTATTCAGAATCGAGGTTGCCAAGTCCGAGAGGAGGAATGTACTAAACTGGACAGTGTGGCCTGAAATAAGGGGCTTTATGAAAAGATGTCTTATGCGGAAGTAAGACCATGCATTTCGATCTTACACGAAGTTATTTAAGGGAGTAACAACTGCGATAAGTTTTGCATTCCTGGAAGGACAAGCGTGTTATGTTCGGGAACCATTAGAACCACCAGTACGATGGGCAAGAAAGTATATGAGTTTTGGCCTCGAGTGAATGGGGTATATGACCATTACTCACCTGAAATAGGGTCGAGCTCGCATTATTCATCAGTATATTGGAGACTTAAGAGATTATGGATGTCTCATAGTGATTGATCTTGGTGTGTAGGGACCTTAATGATGGATCCAACGTATATCGTATGACTGTTGAGCAGAGATATCAAGCTTGTTGTTGTGATTAGTGCTAAGGACTTAGTTATAGTATAAGTGCAGTTCCACTTGACTCCTTTAGGGATGTTGGAGTATGGTCGTACATATTATCGGGGGATGGAAATTGAGTATCTCAACTATGTGTTGTTCCAACAATACTCAGTAAGAATGCATTGGGAGAAGTCCCGTGTTTAAGTTCGATTGCGAAAGGGGATACGACTAAATTTTTATGCACGTCAGGAGAAGAGACGTTGTTAGATGCTAGGGAATCAGTGGAGCCAGTAGTGTTGTGGAAAAACACTGAAAAACTTATCTCACCACGAAGGGATAAGTGGGACTTGGTGAGCAAGAATTTGATTTTTATTCTATAGAATATTGAGAATACCCACGAGATTGTAGTCACGTCGTGAAAACAAGGTGAGAGTTGAGGAAAAGCTTTTTACAAGTGGGACGGTTGCAAAGTTTTTGCAAATGTGCATGGAGAAAAGGGTGTATGGGCGCCCTAGTCAATTGGATTTCTTATTCATCCGAGTTAGAGGGATGAGGATAATTATATTTGATAAGTTAGCCAGTGGGAAAGTTATAAGGCAAGCCGTATTAATGAAATGGATTAAACGTCATGGGAGATAGACGATAATCCATGTGCTGAGAGAGCCAGCACATACTATGGATAAGAGTCGGTGGGAAGCTATTCAAAAATTATCTCTAGATATGGGAGACCTAACTGTTGTGAAGAAGTAACACAAGGTGCTACTTGACTGAGTGTTGAGAGTGACTTACGCGTTACTAAAATGTTGAGTCTCATAAGGTAACCAACCATAAAAGTGCGGTAATTACGAAGAGCACACAGATTGTACAGTATAAAATACCGGGAGAGAAAGGGGAATAGAGTAACACTTGAGGAAAGATGACGTAAGTGGGAAGCGGTGTTAAGAAAGAAACATATTGAGATTGTCTCCAGATGCACCACTAGTTGATAGAGAAAGATGGTCTCGAAATGAGCAATCAAAATTTAGTAGTGAACCTACGTTTCTAGTGATGGAATGAGTAGGAAGACTTATGATTTAGGGATGGGCTGTGAACATCGTAACTAAGTCAATATTCCGTTGGGGTGGCGGAATGGGTTGCCGGGATGGACTTGTATGTCATTGAAGGAAGAGTGCACAAGTGCAAGGTGTCGCTTTATACTATTGTGAATCATGATGAAATCCTAAAATCCTACCATGTGAGAGATGGTCAGGGAGGAATGGAGATGAAGTTTTATTTTGGGTATGTTGTGTCTTCTATGACTTAATGATTGTGAGAAAGGAAGATACTATGCCCTAAACATATTATAATTTTGGAAGAACCCACTCATCAATTCATATGTTAAATGTATACCTATATGAGCATATTTATACGTAGTGTGAGTGCGCCTATATGGACTGTAATTAAGGATTAGATTCGTGGGTACATATTATGAATGTATATGTGCTTTAAGGTGTGGTTTCTGAACTCTTAGTCCTTAATACGTGACATGAGGACATTCTATTGGAGAATGACATTTTAGAATATATGAAGTGTGAAATATATGGCCCATAAGCTGTCTACTCATGTACGATGAGATATATATACATATATTGGTGCTTGAGGTGTGATTCCTAGATAATATAACAAATCACCGTGGTGATCGAGGTGGGGTTCTGAGCCAATAACCCCAAAAGTTTTATAGATAGGGGTGATTATAATATAAGTGTTGATAGTATATGTTATGTGTAAGATATATATACCTTATGATTTTCCTACTTATGTGCGATAAGAAGTATGCTTAATTTAGTATTGGGTCGATGATGTTCTGAACCAATACATGAAGGATCGATTTGGGGTCGATGATTTTCCGAACCAAATCGATGATGTCAGATAAACATTGGTATTGACGGAAGGTATGAACCAACATATACATTACATTTACCTTGTGGTTGATGGATTTCTGGACCAACGTAAATGATAGGATGATTGGGCCGATGTTTTTGCCGAACCAATTTTCCCTTATAGTATATATTGTGTGTGAAATATATACCTTATAATATTCTGCTTATGAGTGATAGTAGACACATAGATGTTATATATAGAGATATACATAAAAAGGGTAAATTAAGTAGGGAGAAACATAATTTCAAGAGTTAACATAGATCGGGAAAAATCTTTGGAGAAATTAAGCAGTGAGACTTAATTATAATATATTAGGCATGGATAACATGCGATAAGGGTTTATAATGAAGCAAGGCATGTACTTGGGGCGACCCTTAGGATGAGATGATTTGATTTTTGGGTATTAGAGGATGCAGTGATGTTTGAGGTCCTTAGTCTTCATACCAGTCTTATCCTAATTTCGAGGACAAAATTCCTTTATAAGGGGGGGAGTATGTAATACCTCGTATTTCGAAATATTTCTATTTAATTAAATTGGAAGATTAAATGAGACAATACAATTTAATTTAAATTACGCAAGAGAAGTAATTTAGTGACATTTATTAATAATTGTGAATATGGAGTATTAATCAAGAGATATATACTGATTAATATTGCCTCATCCTATTTACTCGGCGCGAGTAGTAAATAGTTACTTAGCACGTGTAGACCAGTTTGGGGTGATAATGAGTAATATATTTTTAGGTGACTCAAATGATAATTTAGAAGTCAAAAATGAGTCTGCAAGGGTCGAATTAGTCAAAATAGTATACCCGGGCGTACTAGTTGAGTCTCGTGGAAATTTTGGTCTTTTACCAAATGTTCGGGGGTGTTTTGGTCTTTTAACATGTGAGCATGTAGATACCTACGAATTTGAGAGTCTTTTATCAACCGTATAAAAGACGGGTTAGGGTTAGAAAAGTCAGTAAAACACCAAGACCATTAGAGAGAAAGAGAAAATCATTCTCAGGGCTTAGACGATGCTTTTGAAGAGGTTGGGTTTGGATCTTCCATCCTAAGAGCCAAA
The DNA here is from genome assembly GCA_949130495.1 of Sambucus nigra. NCBI lineage: Eukaryota > Viridiplantae > Streptophyta > Magnoliopsida > Dipsacales > Adoxaceae > Sambucus > Sambucus nigra. The sequence goes on from OX422217.1 coordinate 381,643,146, forward strand.
GGAGGAAGGATTGAAGAAGAGAAACATCAATCCATCATCAACACCACGAATTCAGAATCCCTCTATCAAGGCAAGTTGTTTATTAAAAACATTATAAAGTTATAATGCCCATGTGTAGGGTTTTTGAATAGTTTTGTTAAATTAATATCTTGGTAAAAAAATAATGATATTTATGCATGTTGGGGATAAGAATTGCATGTAGAATGATTTAAAATATGTAGAGGAATAATATTTAGAGTTGACTTGATAATTATTTTGGAATAAAATCTGGGTTTTGAATGAATATATGGGAAGAACACCATAACTGGGGTTTGAAGAAATTCTGAGTTTAATCCACTATTTCTCTAAATGAATTGAAGTATAGATGTATTTGAAACGTTATAAAACATCCTAGTATATATGGGAACATGTTGGGATAATTGGGTCAAAGTTTGGTGTACTATAATAAAGTTTGAGGATTTGTTAATGGAAGAAGAAATTAACGAAGAAGATGAACTGTTGCTGTCCCTGATCGATCGACCTTGAATGTCGATCGATCGACTAGGTCGATCGATCGAACCCTAGATTTGATCGATGGACTTAAGGTATTTTTCTCGAATCCTTCATTGGTTAAGGTTTCTTTGATTTCTAGGAATGAATGGGAATCCTAGGATTTATATTATTCTTATATGGGAGTGAGAGTAAGACCAGTAGGTATATTGTTGAAGTTCGGTAAGACCATTGGGTGCAGGACTTGGATTATGGACCGACGACAATAAACTGATTGAGTAGAGCATCGGTGAATTTGCAATTGAGTGAATACTCAAATAAATGTAATAGTGAGAAATCGTAAATTGACGAATACGATTAATATAAGAGAATACTATATTATGTACAAGCATGATTGATAGGTCGGGTGTGTACCTACTAAATTGTATGAACTATTAGGTTGAGAGAAGTATATAAAAATTAACTATGTTAGGGTCGATGAAATATTCCGAACTAAAGAAGGGTTATTATATGTTAGGGTCGATGAAGTATTCCGAACTAACATTGGGTTATCCTATGTTTGGGGTCGATGTAAAATGCCGAACCAAACCTTCAAACTGGTATCTTGATGAAAGAGTTCTAAACCAGAATATGTGTATATAAATAATTGTGGTCGATGTATCATTCCGAACCAATTCTTACTTGGGGTCGATGAATCATTCCGAACCAAGAGTCCTTTACGTGTGTAAAAAGGACATAATAGTAATGACTGATATTTAGTATATATTGCGTATGAAATATATATTTAATGATATTATAAATCTTTATATTAGTAGATTCATTTATGATGTATTTAAAGATACATATCACCCTGGTACTTTAAGTGGTGAAACTTAATTACGAGACATAACGTTAGATAGAGAATATCTAAGTAGTAATTCAGGTAATGGAACTTAATTAAAAAGTGGGAAGATAATAATTGTGAGAATTGTAGTAATTTTCCAGTGAAACTAAATGAGAAGTTTTGAAACATAACATAGGTGAAATGTTACTAGAGAATTAATTAACATACGCGAGATGTTAATGAAATGGATGTACTGTATGGGAGGTACGAGAACTTAAGTACAGTTAAGTTCAGATGATTACTTTAGTCCTAGTTAGCTTGGGAGATATGGCTAGGTAGGCTAAGTGTAGAACATTAGGTGTGCACAATAGATGAGAAGTGAGTAAACTCACGAGAGTGTATGAGAACCTAACATGTGTAATCAATAATCGCATTTTATATTGTGATAAACGCTTGCTAAATATTTTCAAAATGTTTTGAGTACTAACTCTTTCTATAAATGTTTTTCAAAACCTTTTAGGTGTCCAGCCACAGGGAGGCCATGTATGCTGATTTCATTCCAGGGACTCGAAGTTGTAGCACAGTGGATGCTTACAGCATTTTGATTAGACGATATCTTTCATTCAGATCTAGTGCAAGATCTCACACTATCCTATGTACGGACTTGTGGTCCGGTATCAGTCACAGATGTTTAGTCTCAGACTAGTGGTTGTTCTATTGTTATTTTTGGGATTTCTAGCTGAAGGTTTAATCGGTAATACTTTTGTTATTTTGTAGTTATACTGTGTTGATTGGGTTGTTTATACATTGTTCTGCAGGGTTCATTTTTTTTTTTTAAGAAAGATAAAATTGGCACCGATCTAATTTTCACTTAGGTGATTAGTAATTGAAAAGTTTTCGACAGTGATGCTAAGAATCAACCATTTGTGAAACTTGTTTTAATTTAATAAAGTCCTAATCACCCGATGTTTAATTAGGCGGGGTGTCACAGCATATATATCTATATATACAATAGTAACATCCTTCATTTCAGATCTCAATTACTGGCGTAAATGGAGCAGTCCTTCATTAAACAACCTTGCAGCATCATTGTAGGTTGAAAGACATCCATATGTATAAAGATCCTTCGGACTTTTTTGGACTATTGTAAGTTTTTGAGGCAAATATCCTAATGGACCAGTGTCATGCACCCAAAATTTCCTGCCACCATGATCATATAAAACCTTAATGGGACTCTTGATTTCTATAAGCAGAGATGGGATTCTTTTGGTAACTTTCAGATATGATAGGTTCTTAGAAAATGAGTCAGGAATGTCATTTTGGCCAATACCGATCATATAAAGTGCACCATGAAACCCTCCATCATTGATCATATGTTTCGAACCAGTAATAGCAAATTCGAGGGAGCGTGATTTGAAATGAAGGAACTGTAATTCTGCCATCACCTTCCCCCATAAAAGTACCTTGTATTTCCATCACCTGCTGCCATCTATTTAATTCTGGATTTCGATTTCCGAAAAATTTCATTGTTGTTCAAAGATTGTTGTAATTTAGTCTTTGGTTCATTATGGTCGGGCCATGTTAGAGGGATGTTTTCTAATTTTTTTAAAAGAACCATGTCTTCATAAATTTTAATGCAATTAAAAATGTTTTTAAATGTCATTTTGTTCCATCCCAAACATCGTCAACCTTTATCAATAAATAAGAATGATCTGAGTTTCATCAATATAAACTCCAAATAGAGGGAAATTAAGCAAAATTCATAAAAAAAAATAAAAAAAGGAGAACCGTACCTCAAGTGTAACAAGCCTCTCAAACAATACTAACCCCATACATGACGCTGATCAGGTGTTGCACCAGCAACACTACCCCTGCTATGCATGCCATGCATGCTACTGCCTGTTCCTCATGGTAATGTTGGCAACTTGAAAGTAATAGTGTATAATTCGATCATTTTAAATCACTCAAACAAATCAAATGGATACAATTAAAAGATTAAAGTATTAGTGCAATGTATGCCATATATACGATTAAAATCAAAAGATTAAAAATTTGTACTGACAAACATCCAATTAAAAGATTAAAAGTCTGTAGTCACAAACATCCAATTACCACCATAACTATACGAAATGCATTGCCTTTATATCGATAGCATAAACAATTTATCTTTGTGCTTGAATGACAACACTTTAATCTACTGATATTGTTGTATACAAAGCCTTTGTAACATAGGTAACACAAATCATATATTTTTGTTCTTGAAACAATCAAAGTTTGAGATGGAGATCAAATATCTGTAAAATAAATCATATATCTGTGTAACAAATCAAAGAAAGTAAAATTTTCTAAAATACCAAAGAATCTACAACCGAAGTACCATCAGGTCCAATTTTTTGAAATACCAAAAATTTATGTTTACACACGAATGAGAAGAATCATATTTATTGTTGAGAAATATCAGTGTACAAACGAATCAGTTTGCAAACGTAAACTTAAAATGATCCTAAAATCGACATATAAAGTTGCAAGTCTCTGAAAAAAATGTACAATGGTTTCCTATTTAGTGATCTTGATCTTCTTGATTTGGTTCATGTTCATGAGAAATGCTTCTCCATGTACAATGGTTCTTGAGAAATAAAAAAAAAATATAAGTCTCTGTAAAATTCTTCTCCATTGAAAAAAGTTGTAAGTCTTTGATTGCCTATTCAGTGGACTGTGTAACATATTTTGCCTATTCAATGGACTGTGCCTATTTAGTGGACTGCGAATGATTTGTGTTACCTCTGTTACAGAGGCTTTGTATACAGCGTATATGTGTATTGTAACAAATCATATATGTTTCATCAAAGTTTGAGATGAAGGAAGTAGATATAAGACAAAGCACACGATGTAGTCATAAGAATAAATAATTGGTCGGAACATCTATTCTGTTTGAATTCATAATAACCATATATCTCCAGTAATGAACATGTATTCTGGACACGATGAGACATTAAATTTGAACACATATTGATTAATCTATACTAATCAATATAAGGTAGGTGTTAAAGGCATACAATGACCAATGCTCATTGATCTAATGGAAGTTAGTAGGTTCTGTAAACTAATCGTCAGCATCAATGTACATTGCTTTCCCATCGTCAACCCTTGATCTAATGGAAGTTGGCAGGTTCTATAAACTAATTTCTTCAATTCTATCAATCGTTTCTATCAATCCAGGCTTCCTGGCTACTCACTCCAAGATACCATTTTTCTACTTCTCAAAACTTTTAAATCTTTTATTTGTATTAGAGAGAATGAAAAAAAATAGTAAAAATCCAAAACATAGAAAAGAGTATGCAGGTAGTTGGAAAAGAGAATCAACAAGACATTAACTAATTGTTACAACAAAAAATACGAAATTAGTATACCATAGCGTGAGAGACGGGATGGATAATACATGTTACAATGAAAAAAATACGAAATTAGTAAATGTAAACAAAATGAACAAAACAAAAAAGAATATCAACCTGAACATAAAAGGTCAAACAAAAATAGTATGAACCTAAACTAAAATATCCCTTAATATTTGTAATTTGCTTATAGCCCTCTTCTGGGTTTAAAGTTGTTATTAGATCAACAACTATAAATAACTTATCCCATGTCATGTGCTTGAAACCATCTTATGAGAAGTTGATTGCACGTTCAGTCGGAGCACAACACCATACAATAGTCCAAAAACTCAATTCCAAGCTTCTGATTACCAAAATGTCAAATGTTTGTTAAACATAAAAAAAAAGGGATGGACAAAATTAAAAATCCCTAAAGCATGTAGATAGCTAAACGAAGTGATAACACGATCCTCATTTAGTATCTTCTGACTTTCAATTTAAAGTAAAAATTAGTTTACCATTATAATAAGTATGATTGTAATACTTACATTTAACTTTTTTATATTCAAATGGTCCGCTTGATTAAATGATTCAGTCTCATAGCAATTGGTACCATCAAAATTCTAGTATAATGTTCACGATTAATCCAAGGTAAACTGAGCCCTATTTGCTTCTCTTATACTACAATGTGATCGCTTAAACAACTCTAGGCCAGGGAAAGGTGAACGAAAGCATATATAAAAATGAAAATTAGTTAGTCCAATCACAATGAAGAAATTTAAGAAAATAAAAAAATAATTTTTTATACCTTTATTTCAAGCTTCAAGCCCTAATATCTAGAATCTGCAAAACAAACAAAAAATAAATTGAAAGAGGAAAGGGAAATAAATATTAATCTAATTGAAATGGCAGCTTAAGTGGTGCACTGTGTGGTGATGAAACTCAAGAGTAAATTAGTATCCTACATATGTATAAAAAAAATACCACATCCAAGATTCAAAGTTGTCCTTAAACACCACACCCCTATTTTGAATCCAACAAAACAAACACTGGTCAAACAAATCAAAATACCATTAAAAATGAACATTACTCATAAATATAAAAATGCTTTTCATACCTTTGTTTAAAGATTCAAGCCCTAATCTCTACAATCTGTAAAACAATACACACGGGTAATGAATCACAAATTTGCTTTGAATATCTCTAATAAATCAGTAATATACACACAATATACACAGATCTTTAAAATGATACAGCGAATCATAAACCTATACCAATCTAAGTAGTAAATCCCAACCTGATTTCTCTTTAAATGACCGAACAATCCAGTGGGCTTCTCTGACGGGTTATTATGTGTAGGTGGATGGATAGTGGTGTATAGTGGTGGGTTCGAATGGAGGTTGTGTAGGCGGTGGTGAATGGATGGGTGGTAAGAGAGAGAGTGTTCGACGAGTTGGTTCAGATAGGTCGAGGGTAGTGATCAAGTGAGATAAAGTGGTGTTTATATGTAGAGATAAGATGTGTTTACCAAACTACCCTTACGTTTGAATTAAAGTGGAAGAGGGGGAATTAAGTATTGAGAAAGAAAAGAGGGGGAATCCAAAATTTTCAAGGTCAAAATAGGAAGTGCAAGAAAAACCTCATATGGATGACATCATAGTTCCATCTTGTGACATACATAAGTTTTGTAACTTATTATATAGATATTTTATCATACTTTATGAAAAAAATGGGTCGAGAAGGTGCTCTAATATATAGAGAGAGAAATTAGGAAAAAAAGTCTCTCACATCATTTCTAGTCAAAAGGGAGACTCTCAACATCACCCCAGTTATTTTTATAAAAGTAAGGGATTTTATGAATATAACCCTCACATTTTCATCTTTTAATAAAGGGAGATATAATAAGATAAGTTTTTATCATGCGCCACTTATTTAAAAGAGTAGTTACTTATGAGGAACCATTTGTTTTTTATCAAGGCAGTTGCCTCCCTCGAAATTAAGACAAGATTGGCATGTTTCTTACACGTTGCCTGAAATACAAACGAGATATCTCACACACACGTTGAGGAATGATATTTGACATATAATATAACTATTGATATTATTATTATTTGAATATTGAGATACTTTGAGATTTCTCAAGTTATAGTTTGCTTGATTAACTTCACGCATAGTTTTATGAGTTGATTTAAAAATAAGTCATAAAATAATATTTCCCCAAGTATATACCCCAAGTAAATCGATCGATAATCTTAAGATCCTCAAATTTGTTTGCTCAAAATAGTTCGTATGATTAACTTTCAGATTTCGTTAATGTTATAGAGTTTGAATAAAAGCAATTCGTTATGTGAAGAAAGAGAAGATCTCTCAATCCTTCACCTTAACATGTTTGCCCCATTTGTTCAAAGTATAAATGCCTTTGAAAGTATCCACTACTATAACATGGGCATTATTTTTAGTCATATTAATTGTTTGAAGATGTTAACTATTGATATATATTTCAAAAAAGTTATGTCGTGCAACTAAAAGATTATAATTGCTTCAATGAAAACTTTATTTTCTCGAATGCTTGGATTTGAGCAGCGGGACTAGCAAGTAGATATATAGAGATTTGATAAGTTAAAGTTTTAAATTTACATTAATAAAGTATGGTCGACTCCAACATGCTTCATGAGTATTACTCAAATTGGGAGATAAAATCTAACACCATAAAGTATGAGGTATCAACTGTACATTCTTAACAAAGTTTAATGCTTTTGAAATGGCATGTTATTCTATAAATTCATTGATGATAGATATTTTTTTGTTCAAACACTGGAAAAAAAAAGTCAAAATCTGAATCTTAAGCACTAGAAGATTTAGTAAGTGATCTTGATATACAAATTACCTTAACAGAATTTGTAAATGATATTAGGACATCGTTTGAAAGCCCAAAAATCAATTCTAACTGCAAGATTTTTATGTTATTCCGTTGCAATCCCATTTAAGCCAAAAAAATTTAGTCTTTTGTTGAAAATTACATTTTCCTACCCAACCCCAACTACGAGTTTAAAAGCCATAAAAGTAGTCATGCCTATTTTTTGAGAGTATAAGGGTAAATTATGGTAGGAAAAGGAAAAAAAGAAAAAAAATTGCAAGAATTATGTGTGGAAATAAATGAATGAAAAAGGAGGAAGAAAGAAAGAAAGCAAGAATGATAAAATGAAAAGAAAAAAGATGAGATTTTGAAGGACAAAAAAATAAAAGAAAACATAAAAGAAATTGGAGGGTAAAAAAAGTTCCTTAAAGTCAAAATACTGAAAAACCTCTAATTCTCATAAATTTCAAACTCCAAAAGTCATTGCTTCTATCCATAAACCCGAGCCTACAATACAATGGAAGAACCTTCTAATCGTTCTCAAGTGAAGTTAGTTATAGTGTGGAGAGAAGATGAATGGTATATACGGTTATTAAATATTTTGAAAAAGTAATTAATTTTTCGTTCATGAGATTATATTCATACATTAAAGAAAATTACTTTTTTTTATCATGTATACGTGAAATTTGTTTGTCTAAATTTACTCTTTGATTTACGTATATCGAGAAAAAATATCCCATCTGTGGGTGTTCGATTATAAGTTCATTCTGTGATATTTCGAAATCAAAATGAACTTTACGATAAGAAAAGTAACAATCAAATCTTTTAAAATGGATGGTTAGATTATCTATGCACACATGCACGATAAGTTGAGATTGAGAAGTAAACTTTGACTATATTTATGAAGTTTACATTTGAGAGTTAGTTATATTGCTTTTTATCTTTTTGTATTGAGTCAAAATTTTGAATTTTGTGGGTATATTCATTGTAAGCCCTCAAAAGACAAGACTCATCAACGAGGAAATGTAGAGGTTTAACTACTTGTTGCACATGCTAAGTGCAATCGTGATTCCTACGTAAGTCAGTAAAATATTAAAAATTTTGAAATCTATGGCCTAAAATATAAATATGGATAATTAGGTAATTTCTTACATTTTGTGGGGCTGAATTTGAATTAATATAGTTATTTTATTTTTTACTAGTACTCATGAAGTTTGGTGAAATTTGAGATGATTTGGGGAAGTTATGAAGTTTTGGGGTTAAAATGGGAATATATTCAATTCAACTTCAATTAGAGTTTAAATATAATTGGAAACAATAAAATAATTGGGACTCTACCTGGCTCAGTGATTTATATGCATGCAAGGCTTCCTAGAGGTTCTGAGTTCGATTTTCTAACCCCTTAGATTTTTTAGTAACACGTGCACAACTCAGTGGATAAGTCCAAATCATAGGTTTTTTTTCAAGATGTCAATCTTCATCATATTGGCATAAAAAGAGTTCCCTTTTGTGTTGAATACCCAAAAACGTGAGTATATTTGTAATGATTGTTTTTGGAATAATTATCAACCAAAATACAACCAATAAAATGATATTTTGACTCAAATCAAATACCTCACCCATTGGCCTATAAATAGGACCATTGGGCTCATAATTTTATACATAAAGTTTTTGAGAACTGTTATAGACAATTGTTAATAATTTTAGAGTTTATTTTTTAGGGACACAAATAGTTCTTTTGTGGAAAAAATTATCAACATCAATTGTAAAGCACTGTTACTTTGTAAGTTGATTTATTAGTGAAAATGTGTATTCATTCTTGTATTTTATTTTGTATTCAGTGATGTTAGCTTAGTTTCTTTACTAGGACTAGGTGAAGTTTTTAATGTTTAAATAATATTATGTGTAATTTAAATTAATTTTATTCCCGATTTGTTTTAATTGCTTTAATAATTCAGTATTCATTTAAAACGACACGAGAGTGTTTTTTAAACCTTCGACTTTGTTTGAAAATTTATTTTTTAGTTTGAGTGTGAGTACTTTTTGATGGGTGATACTTTTATTAAATTAATTGATATCTCATGCTTAGAGACTATATGTTAAAATTTAAAAGTAAACTCTTTAAGTGAATAAGGACTTTAGCCGTATAAATTTAGAGATGTTAAAATTCTACTGTGAACTTAACTGTGCTATTTTCCTAATTAAACACGGTGAGAGTCGATTTTATTTGAGAGAATGACGAGTTTAAATTATTGCTTAGTATTAGTTAAATATGATAAATGGATACAACGTCTTAGTTTTCTCGCAGAGTGATTAAATATTTCATATTTACAATTTTTATTCGTGTTAGCTTAGTTTAAAATTTAATCTCATCTTTAAAACCCTTTCGTCTAGTTGGATAGTCATAATTGTTTTAAAAGAAAAAATTGAAAAATCTCTGTGGGTTCAACCCGTACTTTCATAAGTTATTCAATAATAGATCATGCACTTACTATATTTTATAAAATTGTCAACAGTATGGTAATTGTGTTGACCCATTACGACACATTTGAAAAGGGCGGTATGATCAAACCGCACCTACCCTTTTACATCATGTTACAGAATTGTCACTCCTTGTGCAAGACACGCGGAAGGCCATCTTATTCCCATTTTTTAATCAACAGGAGAATTCCACCATGCACCTAATTGATGTCACTTTATGTGCTCACTACCCCTACCTTTACGCCACTCATAAAGTGCAAAAGGAGGCATTACCACTAACGTTGTCTGCAAATTTTTTACGAGGCTAAGACATCTTCCTACGATTTTGTCTCTTGTCAAATCACTATGTTACCTAGCACCACCGCATTTGATGAATTTTCCTAAACAATATAAACTTTAATCTTTTAGAATATATTCTTTCCTATAAGTTTCCAAAAATAATTTCCTATTCCTCTAACGATTCATGATCACTAAAACTAACTTTTCCCAAAAGAACCCCCTTGTAATACTATTGAAAAAATGTCTCCGTAATCAATGTCATTTATTAATGACAAGAATGCTTCAAAAATGATACAACTCCCACCATACGAGGCACCACAAGACTTCCTTAAAATATTGTTTCTCTTTTTTAATGAAAATGGAGTCACTAATGAATTTTTTGGCAAACCTAAAAGATGCTACTAAAATGTAATACCCCTTACTTTTGAGCACTTATTTTTAGTATTAAATTACCTTGTGGGTTGTAATTTAAAATAATTGAGAATTAAAATGAGAATTTTAGATAAATATTAATTTGTGTAGAAGAGTTAATATTTAGGTGAATTGCATATTTACTAGTGTGATTCAGTAAATAGAACCATACGGTATGTTATTTTGTAGTATGTGAGTAGAAGCGGCGAAAAATTGATTATTTCTCAACCCGGGCTTATATGTGTGAGATATATGAGGTTGGGATAGGACTTTTTATCATCGAAATCTTAGATGACAATTTGGAGTGAACGGTTGATCCGAGATGGGTCGAGATAGTCAAAATGAATGTCCAGAGGTTGTATTTCAGTTTCGAGGTCTTTTTAGATAGTTGGACTCTGATAGGGGTATACAAGTCATTTTACATGTTTATTATCATTTAAAGTTGGGATAAATAGATATATGGGTTATTACGCTTATGATAGAGTTAGCCAATCTCATAAGAGAGAGAGAGAGAGAGAGAGAGAGAGAGAGAGAGAGTTAGCCAAGTGAGAAAACCTATTTGAGAGAAACCAAAGAAAGAAGAGAAAGAGAAAAGAAATGTTGGGATTTTCCATCCAAAGCCACAACTAAGAAGAGGATTCAGAGTCTAAAACTTTGAGGAAAGTGATTAAAATTGATAAATAATTATTGTGTGTGAATTATTGTATAATTAATTGTTAAGCTATTGCGTTTTGGGTATTAAGGGTTAAATCTTGATTTTGTAGATAAACCCTTGAAATTGATGTTAGATTTGGTTGAATCTTGATTTTATTGATAAATTCTGTAAGTTGATGTTAGATATATAATTTGGATGGTGGAAATATTGTTGGAGTGAGGTTAGAAATGGGTTTTAGAGAATTGGGAAAAACTCATAAGGAAGAAAACTGATCAGACCGTACCGGTTCGGTTAGTGGAGTTCGAATCAGTTCATTTTCAAGCAGCGGACCGGTTCATTTTCCTAAATCATCGGTTCGATTCTCCTCTTTTAGTATAGCAGACCGGTTCATTTTTGGAAACCATCGGTTCAGTTCACATGTCACAGATTTCTAATTCTTCTTTAACTCCTTTCCAATGGGGTTTAGGTGTTGAGAACCCTCTAACATGAAGTGATATTAATTTTTATTATGTAAAAAGTGGGATAATGATACTATAGAATGTCAGGGTGACATCGGGATGATATTGAAAGTATATTAGGGAGATTAATACTCTCGTTTCTTCATAAATTTTCTTGGGAGGAGGAATTCAATTAAGATATCGGATATGGGCTAGTTAAGAGAAGTCGTGTGTCCTGAGTTGTATCAAATTTGTGGATTAATCAAACATGAGATTGATTATTAAAGTTTAAGTGAGTAATTGAGTAATTAAACGGATTGGGAATATATGTGAGTAAGTATTGGCTAGTGTAATGAGTGATATATACAGGTATCCGAGTTTATTGATATATACATACGGATATGAGATTGTATGTATAAGTATAATGTGTATATATATATCTTGTGTATATGATATATTATGTGGAACATGCCCCTCAAGTTCTATCATGGGAAGTTGCACGATGTGGGTGAATCCCTTGGCTAGTGAATGTCGGGTGAGTATAGTCCCCAGGTCATAATGTCCAGTATTTATGGGGTGTGGCATTTATCATGGGAGAGACGTCTTGGGTATGATTCGCCTCACTTTCAGGTGAGGAACTATGGTTGATTCCCATATGTTTGTGCTTTGTTTTACCAAGTCGGTGTGAGAGTTCGACGATTGGTACCCAGGATGGTGTGCATATCCCCTGGAAGATGGTAGCACTTAGAGACTGTATCCAGTGAGCTAATGCTCTAAGGGATGGTTAGTGTATGTGTGTGTGTGTGTATATATATATATATATATATATATATATATATATATATATATATATATTGAGTGATGTGTATGTGTACTTGATGTGAAATGATAAATCATATATAATAATGAGAGTAATATAATACAAACTTTAATGATTAATGTGTGAATCGATATACTTATATCAAGTGAAAGTTATTAGTAATGGATTATAATACAAAATTTAATGATTAATGTGTGAATCGATATACTTATATCTAGTGAAAGTTATTAGTAATGGATTGATATATAATCATTGCGAATGACATTAAAAGCTGTTATGTTGGTATGAATTAGATATGCGAGTGTGGGTTAACACATAAGAATGAGGTTGGGTTATCGATAGATGAGTCGGGTATCTTAGCTAAGATTTAAAATGCATACGTTAGGTGCTCCCTGTTGTTGAGGGGTGAGTATGAGTCTCAAGAGAGGGCGATGCCAACTTAATTATGAAATTTCGCATTCATAATTATTATGCATTTTAATCACTTACTAAAATATTTTTTAAAATCGTGCGCTGACCCATATATATCTTTTCTTTTTATGTTCCTTGTTATATCTTTTAGGTTTCCCACCACAAGGACTCCAAGGATGAGCTTCCATTCCAGAGTCTATGGAGTTGCAGTATATGTGGAATGTTGCAGGATTTTTAATATAGTCGCGTCCCATTTTTGTTAATCTAGCTAAGGACCAACAGTGTTAATCGGGCGTGTGTTGCCCAAGTGTTGTACTGTTGTATATGCTTTATATTTCAGACATTTGATATATTGTATGGGAAGATAATTGACAGCTTATTCGGTTATTTTTGTTGTGCAGTTTGTTACATGTATATATGTTCAGGTTTGTAATTGCTGTAATGGATTTATTTGTAATGTGTTAGATTAGTGTAAACTTTTACATCCACTTTATTTTAATATGGGTGGGTGGTTATATATTTTGGTCTGTACAACAGTGATGCTAAGAATGATCCGTTTGAGATTCCTATTTTATTTTAGTGGAAGGATGGTGACCCGTTATTTTAATAAGCGGGGTGTCACATAAAATTAATCATTTGAGATCGAATCTTACCTCATGCAAACATTCCTTGATAGGAACACTTTAGGACTTATTTGTCTAATGTCTGCTTGACCTCCCAATAAAGCATATGTATCACACTACTAAACATATATACACAAATATTTATATATAACATTTATAATATAATTTTAGAATAAAATTCCAAATTAAAACCCCACATAAGATGACGATAAAACCCTTTAAAGAAGGGGATTAAATGCCTCCCATAAGATCCACGAAATCCTTGAAAAAACCTCCTTCTTAACTCCATAAAATATGCACCAAAAAATACCTTCTGGGATCCATAGAAAATTACACCCTGATCTCCCTTAAAATACTCCAAAAATTGCTCCAATTGAACCCTCACAACTTCACTAATCGATAGACTAATATTTACCCAATACGTAGGTGTCGAAGGCTGAAAAATAAAGGACTAATAGGGCTGAAAGGGTGTGAAAATATGGTGATTTTAGAAGACACGTAGTACTAATTTTTTGTATATAATCTTCCTTTTAGGATTCAAAGTGAAATGAAGAAATGTTCGTAGTAATGTGGTTGGACGTAAACTTCGTTTTAAATTGGGTGTAGTACATGGTTTGAGGTGAAAGGTAGACGCTTTTATAAATATTACTAATTGTATTAATAATATCAATGCCACATTTTGATTTGTGGAAGTGGGACCAAATTTATGCAGGATGTCACCATAACAGTTGCTTTCCCCTATTATGTGCAGTCACGAGACCGCTATAGCGGCTCAGGAGCCGGTTACGGCGATTTTCTCATATGTCTCTCGCTTCATTTTTTTCCCTATGTCTCCCCTGAATACATTTTTTTCTTTTCATTTGTTTCCACAAAATACAATTTTCTTAGCTATAGCCAAAGACCACTTACTCCATTCTCTTGTAGACTTATATATATTTTTCCATCGCCTTTATCTTTGGCCAAGTCGCAAACCAATATTTTTTTTAACCCAAGTAACTTTAAACCTTCCAATGGATTGATATAACCTCCTCTAGGTTTCATGGATTCCTTCCTCTATCCTTTAGGTCTATATGCCTCCAACTATTAAGGTCTCCCCCCAACATGACTTATAGGTGGTCCCAATTATTCTTAATTTGTTCATTAGTTTTTGGGATGAACATTGAACTTCATTACCAATTAAAATACTTATTATATTGTTGAATTTTTTTACAAAATATAAACACTTTTGCATTAACCAAATTTCAATTATTTAAATCTCAATACTATTTGCAAAATCCTTAATTGACCTTACCTTATAATTTTGTAAAATAACATTTAACCTAATAAGAAAAAAATTACTCACCTTAATAAACCACTTTTTTTATAAAACGTTTCTCTTCAATTAGTGCCAACTACCCATGCAAGTCCATGTATGCAACATGCAAACTCATGTACGCACCACATAACATATATAAAACTCATGTGACACCTTGCGTATACATATTTTATGCAAACATTTCATAGTTTTCCCACGGGACACATGAAATTATCATTTTAATTGTTTAATCAAAAGTCAAGGTATTAAACCTAACATGTTCATTTTCATAACTAGGGTCTGATATTCAATTTCTGACAATAAGAGGGATAGATTTAAAGAATAAAACATGAAAGAATAATTAATTTCTCCTAATAAAGGTCATACACGAGGAACCATATTAATCCTATGGTTTCTAATTCATTTCATTCTTATAATTTAGGTTTTGGCAAAATTTAACACAAGCATATTGATAACGAGACGATTAGGAATCAACTTGCCTCAAAGGATGAATCAAAACTCGTTTGGAATGAAATAGAAGTGTTCTTGAAAAGTTATCTTTGAATCCACTTGAAAATGTCCTTAAAATCCACTATAAAAACCCTTGCGAACCTTGATTTAGTTCCTCTTGAAAATATCCAGACTTCTTATTTGAAAACTTGAAAGAAATATCTTTAGTTTATTTGGGGAAAGGTTATTTGAGAGAGAAATTTAAGTATCTTAGAGTTTCTTGTGAAAGTGGAAACTTAAAAATGAGGTTGGTGTATAAATAGATGATTAAATTAGTAAAAGAGGAAAAACTGCATGAAGGAATATAGTACACCCTATGGCCCTACCGTGAATTGACTGCGATAAAGACTATAGGGCCCGCGGTCATGATGGTCAGGCCCACAATCACGGGTCTTGTTCGTTGGTCCCCCATTGTGACGGATAGAAAACCTCTAACAAATCCACATAAATTGGAACCCTACTTTGTTCCTCAAGACTCTAAAACAATTTATAGTTTCTTCTAATTATAAATTAACCCAAGACTTTAATAAGATAAAACTTTAGCCCATATCTATTGAACTCATTTTAACTTATTTTTCACATGCATAAATTTCAATTTTTCAAATTCAATTATTTGATTAATTCGGATTGTTTATTAATTAGTTATAAATATTATCAAAAGTATGGGGTATTACATTATCCCCCTAATAAAAAGAATTTTGTCCTCAAAACTCACAGGAAATGACACATGCATGCCTCAAAATAATTATAGATATTATTGTGTCATTGTACTCTCGCTACCATGTGGGATCATCCTCATTATAGTGATCCCACTAACCACGAAATAAGGGTATTTCCTTGGTCCTTGAAATTTGGACCCGACGATCGAAAATACAACTTGGCTCTTAATTATATGAAGAATCGACATATTATTGAATGTCCTCTAAGTCAATGTCCTCCTAAGAAATTAGTGAAGCATTGATACATAAAACACATTATTTACCCGAGCTAGATGGTCTTGGAGTCCTAGATAACACCCCAAATGACTCTACACGATCTGTGATTGTAAATGGCCTAACATATATCAGAACCCGTTTCCCTTTCTGCCCAAAATGCATTGCCCCTTCATAGGTGACACCTTGATAAGTACTTGATCGCCCACCTAAAACTTAATGTACTTCCCTTATAATTTCGGATAACCCTTTTGCCCACAATGGGAAATCTTGATCCATTGTTGAATTATCTTGGTCTTCTTAGTAGTCTCCTGAATAAATGCATTTCTCAATAAACTACTCTCACCCCTGTGTCTAACCAACACACTAGTGACCTACATGGCTTCTATATAATGCCTTATACGAAGCCATACCGATCGATTCCTGATCACTATTATTTTAGGTGGATCAAACCAGAGGTGAATGTGCCTCCCAACTATCCCTGAAGTCCAGTGCATATGCCCAAAGAATATCCTCTAAAATCTGGTTCACCCTCTCTTTCTTCCCATTTGTCTAAAGATGGTACAACATCCAGAATTCCAATGCATAATACTCTATTGTAAAGTTTGTGTGAGCGGGTAAGAAATGAAAAAACTTTGTCAAGTCGTCCACTATAACTAAAATAAAGTCTTATTTCATTGAAATTAAAGGAAACACGATGATAAACTCCAGAGAAATGATGTCCCACTTCCACTTGAAGATGAGTAAGGTACAGAGTGTGCTCGACGATCACTGGTGGTCCACATTCATCATGTAATGTGAACTGCACTGGGACATGAACATAGAAATTTCTCGCTTCATCTCAACCCACTAAAATTGTCTCCTCATATTCAAGTACATCTTATCCCCACTAATATGCATAAAAATAAACTAATCCATGGACCAACATCATTATAGTCCTACAATACTCCTCATACAAAGTCATAACCAACCTCCCCTTATATCATAATCAACCATTTGAACTGATTGTGTGAAAAGGCAAATCGGTGGCAAAAATGTCTGCCAATTTCTCTTTTCACATCACATCATTTGTATGTGATTGAAACACATGCAGAACCAAATTAGGAGTCAGTGTGAGCACCCCCATGAACACATGGTCCATCTCGCTAATCACCTGAACGGACCCCACATTGATCAAATGGAGTGTAGACAAACTACCACTTGGTCTTCGACTCAAAGTATTTTCCAGTTCATTGGCCTTGTCAGGGTGATACTAAATCATGAATCAGTAGTCCTTAATAAACTCAAACCACCATCACTCCCTTATATTCAAATATTTTTATGGGAACAAATATTGAAGACTCTTGTGATCTCTAAGGATCATGAACTTATCACCCCGTAAGTAATTCCACCAAATATGTGTAATGAAAATTTTTCAATGTGGAAATGTTTATTATAAAAATTTATAAGATTTACTTTATCCCAATCAGAAACAACCGCTTGAGTCATAGGATATGATTATGCTCAGTTTCTCCTTCGGACCTGTGCATTTTTAAGAACCATAGGCCAAGTAAAGTAACATCAACTTTCATGTCATGTTTCATCTGTGACACCCCGACTAATTAAATACTAGGTATCTACTCCTTTATTAAATTAATACAAAATGCCAAGTTGGTTCAGTTCATAGCATCACTATCGAAAACGTTTTAACAATTACAAGCCACCTAATATTTAAAAAGTGAGTCGTCACTTTTAATTAAATCCGATTAACATACAATAAGTGAATTTGGAAATGCTAACATAACCACCACAACATAGTCACAATAGAATAACCATCAAATAATAATGAGTCTGGAGGAATACTCCTCACAACCATCCGAATACTGAAATAAATAAATACCAAGTCTGCATCACTAAATTAATTACAAACCGAAGTCTGAAATAACTGAAAAAGTAAGATGTCTCTAAAAGGAATGGGGCGACATGCCCATTAAATGAGAAAATATGATAATGGAGTCGAGATAAAAAATTGAGGCATCTACTGTGAAGGTCCTGTAACTTCCACAACATCTACAACACGTCACCTGAATAGAACTGCTATGCATGGTGTCCTTGTGGCTGGGCGCCTAAAAGGTTTTACAAAAATAGATTTGAAAGCAAACGGGTCAGAGCCCGATTGTGAAAATAGTTTAAAAATTTGCAAGTGTTTAATATCATTAAACAATGAATATAAAGTACATGATAGTGTGTGCACTCACATGAGTTCCTCACCTCTCTAATAATTGTGCACTCCTATCGTACTCGTACCCATTCTCGTTATTCCCAAATCTAACTAGTCTGATACAAAATCTAACATTACTGTCCAATTAAATTCCCAACATCTTCTATTTAACAGAGTGTTATGCCTTGATACACAGTTTCCCATATTAGTACTACTAATTACTAGAGATCTTTCATTTTCACTTTATAAATCGTTGCTGTTATTTATACACATTTATTCTTGACAATTCATTTCAATTAACAGTATATTATTCTCATCATAACTATTAAATACTAGCACCCCGAGACTAAGTTGCGGTGCACACATACTCTGCTATCCAATCCCGGTACATCACGTACATAAGGACCACGTATTCCGAATCTCTCAGGAATCGTTTCATTAAATAATAATCACAAACAATGGAGGCGAACACAGTTCACATCACATGGGTCACGCACATACCTACGCTCCCATGATTAGCAGACTTATTAACTTCTCAATAAGTCCTTCTCTGACCTATGTCCTCGAGGTACCAATCCAAATCCCCCCGTAGGCACACAAGATTAGATGGCCCTGATCGAACGCCTACCTCCCATGATAGAAAGTACGGTAGGTATGTTATACACAGATAACTACATATACCAAGCATTCGTACATCTTAGATATCACAATATTTCATTAGTGGTATACTTATCATTCTTATACCAACATTTAGTGTTATACAACTCACAAGTCCCCGATTTATAAGCATTTAAGTTATCAATTCTTCTCACGTCGTGATTAGTTACTCGCTTCCCAATCCATAAATGTCATCCGGTTTTCTACAAGATCCTAAGTTTTACTCTTCAATGTACCCCAATCTCCCAACTATACCCACTAGTTAATAAAGGAAGGTTATCTCACCAATTAAATAAGTCTACGGGACACTAGAAATAAAATAAGGCCTAAAAGGCCATTCTATCAACTCGTTAGAAATCTCGTTCGAACGAGGTCGTTCGAACGAGTGTCGTTCGAACGAAAGGATTCGAATGAACTACCAACTCGTTAGAAGGGATACTGTCATCTCGTTAAAAGTTCGTTCGAACGACCTGGGCAGGTCTTCTAACGAGATGGCAGATTCAACCCAGAAATTCTTAAATCCGTTTTTCTATATTCCTCTCTTCTCTAAATCCACACTTAGGTCACCTCAATAACATTTTAATGATTCTAAACCACTCTAAATCCTCTTAGGTCGTTTCTTAACATCTTTATGGGTTCAATTACTCCAAATCAACATACAATTTACATAAATTCCCAATTTCTCATTCCAAACCCTATGAACATAAATCTAGAGTTTAAATGCAATTAAAGACCCCTTATTTATCCATTTTAAGATCATTAAAAGTTATGTTTTGTATATTGAAATCGTCCATTTGTCACTCTACATGCAAATCCTTACCCAAAACCACAAGTTTCACAATAATTTCATTTGGGTGTTCTTCATCAAAATTCCAAGATATAAACAATTTTCTACACTACACATGGAGGAAATATTCAATGCAAATAATGACATCAAAACACTTGCCTTAGATTGTTCTTCAGAATTGATGTTGGTTAATGAAGGTTGATTTCTCCCCTTTCTCTACAGATTTTCTCCTAATGTTGAAGATGGTGGTTGGAGGTTTCTTTTGGAACCTCTTCAAACTCTCCTATAACTCCCGTAGCCCTCTAACTCACCTAATGTTGATAATGGGCTTAGTGGGTTCATAAATAATATAAAATAGGCCTCTAAAATTCGTGGGTTTTAATTCCCGTATTTTTAAAATTACCAAAATACCCTTCTGGGTTGCCGGTATGGCCCAAAAATACCTCGGGACCCAAACTAAACCCCCGGCTAATGTTTTCTGACTATTTCGACCCTTCCGGACACGTTGGTGCACTCAAAATGACCATACGATTGATAAAAATAAAATTCACTTTTTAATTCAATTAATTATGTTCCTAACGCGACTGACACGCGTGTCCCAATTAAATTTCCCAAATTGTCGTATAGCTACCTCGTGATAATTTAAATATCATCAATACTCATGTATTACCATACATACTCGGAAATAATAAATTTTAACATCATAATCAAATACCAACTCACATCTCGTTAGTATTTATACCCAGATTAATTTCCAATTAATTCTCATTTAGTTTAATTAATCCCTTCAATAAATATCAATAAAATTACGGGGTATTACATAATTCCCGACTAATAACAAAATTTCATCCCGAAATTCGGAACTAAAGAGTACCTGGTAAAAACAACGCTGGATAACGCTCGCGCATCTCATCCTCGCGCTACCATGTGGACTCCTCGGCATTATGATGCCACCACTGAAGACGTACTAATGGTACTATCTTCGACCTCAGTTTTCGCTCTCTTCGGTCCAGAATAACGATTGGTCCCTCCTCGTAGGAACTATAGGGTTGAAGATCGATGTCTTCCAAAGCAATGTGAGTATGGGCTAAATCATCCCTCAGATATTTCCTTAGCGAGGAAATATGGAACACATCATGAATCCTATGCAAGTGCTTCGGTAACCCAAGTCTATACGAAACTGGCCCAATCTGCTCGATGATAGGAAATGGCCCCACATATCTCGATGCCAGTTTCCCCTTCTTCCCAAAATGCATAATCCCCTTCATAGGAGATACTCTGAGTAAAACCTGGTCCCCCACTTTGAATTCTCTAAAGAACCTCTTGGTATCGGCATAGCTCTTCTTCCGGTCCTGAGCTACCCGAATGCGACTCCATATCATCTCTATCCTTGCCTAAGTATCCGGAATCACTTTCGACCCAAGAAGTTTGTTATCCCCCACTTCTAACCAACATGCTGGGGAACGACAAGGTATACCATACAACGCCTCAAATGTAGCCATACCAATGGTGAACTGATAAGAGTTATTATAAGCAAACTCCACCAGTAGAAGGTAATGCTCCCATCCACCCCCAAAGTCTAGGATGCACATACGCAACATGTCCTCCAACATCTGATTTGTTCGCTCGGTCTGCGGGTGATAAGATGTACTCAACCGCAATTCGGTGCCCATGGCCTCCTGGAAACTCTCCCAAAACCGTGAAAAAAATATCTTGTCTCGGTCAGACACGATGTTTAGTGGCACACCGTGAAGTCTCACTATTTCCGCAATGAAAATCTGGACATACTGTCCCATAGTGTAGTCTGTCCTCACGGGTAGAAAATGGGAAATTTTGGTCAACCTAACCACAATTACCCAAATGGAGTCGTGACCCCTCTGTGACATAGGTAACCCCGTGATAAAGTCCATGGATATGCTCTCCCATATCCACGTCGAAACCTCTAATGCCTGTAAAAGTCCTGCTGGTTTCTGATGCTCCACCTTTACTAGTTGACAAGTGGCACATTTAGAAATGAACATGGCGATATCTCTCTTCATACCGCTCCACCAGTACTGTCGCCTCATGTCTTGGTACATCTTATCCCCACCAGGGTGTATCGCGAACCGTGAGCCGTGCGACTCTGTCATCACCTCGTGCCGCAAGTCTTCCCCTTCCGGAATGACCAGTCTCCCATTTAAGCGTAATCCCCCATCTGAGCTAACGGTATAGGACTCGGCTCCCTATACTAGTAATCGAACTATTTGCTCCTGACAGAACGAGTCATTTGCCTGGGCCTTTACCACACTCATAACAATCTGAGGTGTAATAGTCATCATAGACATGAATGATCGGGCCACTGCATCCTGGTGTCCCAACTCTTTCCACTTAGTTTTCCACACCTCGACCACCTCATATACTGGCCTACGGCTCAACACGTCTGCTACCACGTTAGCCTTTCCTGGGTGATATTGGATATCAAACTGATAATCCTTCACAAACTCAAGCCACCGTCGTTGACGCATATTCAGTTCCTTCTGCATGAAGAGGTATTGTAAAGACTTGTGGTCTGTGAACAATCGAAATTTCTCCCCCAGGAGATAGTGTCTCCAAATTCGAAGAGCGAATACGACTGCCGCCAACTCCAAGTCGTGGGTGGGGTAATTCTTTTCGTGAGGCTTAAGCTTACGGGAAGCATAAGTTATGGCCTGACTTTCCTGCTACAATACACCTCCAAGTCCTTGTAAGGACGCATCGGTGTAGACTAGATACTCAACTACCGATCTCGGCAATGCTAACACAGGTGCTAAGGTCAACTTGTCCTTCAGCTCATCGAATGCCAACTGAGAGGCATCGCTCCAAATGAATGGCACACCTTTGCGAGTCAGATGTGTCAAAGGACCTGCTATCTTTGAGAAATCCCGAATAAACCTCCTATAGTATCCAGCTAGGCCCAAGAAACTATGGATCTCTGTCGGTGTCGTGGGCTGTCCCCACTCCCTCACCGCGGATACCTTCCCCGAATCAACAGATATCCCCTGGTCTGAAATGATATTCCCCAAAAACTGAACCTCCTTCAGCCAAAACCCACACTTCTCATACTTTGCATAAAGCTCATTCTGACGTAGCATCTACAAAACATGCCTCAAATGCTCGGCGTGCTCCTCTTCTGTCTGGGAGTAAACCAGAATGTCATCAATAAAAACAATGATGAACTGGTCTAGGAACTCTCTGAACACCCTATTCATCAAGTCCATAAACACGGCTAGAGCATTGGTCAGGCCAAAAGGCATAACTCGAAACTCGTAGGAACGATATCTCGTTAAGAAAGAAGTCTTCGAGACGTCCTATTCCCTGATACGCAAGTGATGGTATCCCGATCGCAAATCAATCTTTGAGAAGAAGGAAGCTCCTCTCAGCTGGTCGAATAAGTCATCGATTCGGGGTAACGGATACTTATTCCGTATCATGACCTTATTCAACTCTCGGTAATCTACACATAACCTCAATGATCCATCCCTCTTCTTTATGAACAACACAGGGGCACCCCGCGACGAAGTACTCCTCCGGATAAACCCCTGACCCAATAACTGCTCTATTTGATCCCGTAGCTCTCTCATCTCTGCTGGAGCCATACGGTAAGGTGCGCGGGCAATTGGCCGAGTACCCGGCGTCAAATCGATCACAAAATCTATCTCTCTACTAGGCGGTAATCCAGGTATATCCTGAAATACATCAGCAAACTCCCTCACGACTGGAATCGAATCGAGTGGTAGCACCACTTCCTTAGAGGTATCCTCCTCTATATAGTACAAATGAGTGGACAATCCTCCCTCAGGGAGAGGCATCGCCACTAAAAACATCTCCTACCCAGGAATGGCAAAGATAATACTCCTACTAAAACAGTCAATCATGGCTCGGTACGCAACTAGCCAATCCATACAAACAATGGCATCACACTCAGTCATCTCTAATACTAACATATCAACGGGTAAAGTAAACCTCCCAATTTCTATACCCATACCTCTACAAATAAGGGAAATCACGGAACCCCTACTCAACGGTGAATCTACACAAGTAACCATGCTCTCGGTGGTGTCTAATAACCCAATAGTGCGTGGCCCCCGTATCAAATAAAATACACCCCATAGTCCCCTGAATAGAGAACATACCCTCAATAGCAGGTGGATCCTGTGGGACTGCGGCGTGCTGGAGCTGATACACTCTCCCATACTGAAGCTGTCCCTGCTGAACTGGGACCGCTGGAATGGGTGATAATGCTGCCATCTGTGGTGGTGCTGGGAGGGCGGTGGGAAACATAGGCCTTTGCGGCTCGTGTCGAGCACCCTATTGCTGCTGCTGTGGGGCCCTACCCCTATCTGGACAATCCTGACGTTTGTGGCCAATCTTTTTACAAGTGAAGCACTTCCCTGGAAAATTTCCCCATCGCTGTCCCTACTACCCTCGGCCCTAATGGCCATTACCATTCCTACCTTGGCCATGTTGGCCCTACTAAAATTGCTGATGTTGACCATTCTGACCCTGCTGACCCTGATGGCCGTTCTGACCCTGATGGCTATGCCTGAAACCTCCCTGACCATTCCTAAAACCTTCAGATCTGAATCTCTTACAATCCCCCTGTTAGGAACCCTGATCACTCTGCCTATGCTGACCCTGAGCAAGTTGTGCCCCGCTGGCACCATTTCCCCCTGTCCTGCCTTGATGGCTGGACTCTCCTAATCTCTTACTCTCAGTCATGTGAAAACGGTGATCCTGGCAATGAAGTAGTGCCGCATTAACCACATCAGAATAAGTGACCAACGAGAGATTACCCAACAAGTGATGACGGATCCTCCAAGTCAATCCATCCATAAACTTCTGAATCTTCTTCTCCTCAGTCGAAATCTCATCAGGAACAATGTTCAAGAGATTGGTAAACTCAGCCTCATACTCGGCTACGGTCCTTCCCTCTTGCTTGAGGTTCATCAACTTCCTCCTCATCTCAGTATGAACAGCTGATGGAAAATATTTGCGATCAAACCGCACCCAGAACTCCTGAATAGAAAGGGTGTCCCTCTCCTCCGCGGTGTTAATGGACTCCCACCACTGAAATGCTGATCCTTCTAGCTTAAAAGTAGCCAGTATCTGCTTCTGAACATCTGTGCACTCGTACATCCTTAAGTTCCTCTGAATTTCCTTCCTCCACTGACTGGATACCACAACATCGGAGCTACCTGCAAACTCCGAAGGGTGTGCTTTTTAAAAAGCATCATGAACGCGTTCCCAAGAAGATGGGAATGCATGAGCCTGAACTGGCGCAACTACGGGCCCCTGGGGTGGTGCCTGCTGTACAACTGCTAGGGCGGCATTCACCGCTTGGGCTAAAATATCTGCAACCTCTGCGGCATTCGTAGTGCCCTGAACTGGTGCAGGCTGTGGCTCTGGCTGTGCATCCCTAGGAACTCACTGTGCACGTCATGGAGGCATCTGAAATGAGAGTAAAGTCTTATAAGTTTGCAGTTATTATCTCAAAATAGCTGAAAAGTGAAACATACACAAAAGAAAACAACAGTCCTATAATATAGGGCTCTACATCAAAGAAAGCTCAGTGAAAACATAACAAGCCGTACAGATCCTAAGGACACTAGAACCTGATGCTCTGATACCACCTGTGACACCCCGACTAATTAAATACCGGGTAGATACTCCTTTATTAAATTAATACAAAATGCCAAGTTGGTTCAGTTCATAGCATCACTGTCAAAAACGTTTTAACAATTACTAGACACCTAATATTTAAAAAGTGAGTCGTCAATTTTAATTAAATCCGATTAACATACAATAAGTGAATTAGGAAATGCTAACATAACCACCACAACATAGTCACAATAGAATAACCATCAAATAAAAATGAGTTTGGAGGAATACTCCTCACAACCATCCGAATACTTAAATAAATAAATACCAAGTCTGCATCACTAAATTAATTACAACCCAAAGTCTGAAATAACTGAAAAAGTAAGATGTCTGTAAAAGGAATGGGGCGACATGCCCAACAAATGAGAAAATCTGATAATGGAGTCAAGATAAAAAATGGAGGCATTTACTGTCAAGGTCCTGTAACTTTCACAGCAGCTACAGCACGTCACCTGAATAGAACTCCTATGCATGGTGTCCTTGTGGCTGGGCGCCTAAAAGGTTTTACAAAAATAGATTTGAAAGCAAACGGGTCAGAGCCCGATTGTGAAAATAGTTTAAAATTTTGCAAGTGTTTAATATCATTAAACAATGAATATAAAGTACATGATAGTGTGTGCACTCACATGAGTTCCTCACCTCTCAACTAATTGTGCACTCCTATCGTACTCGTACCCATTCTCGTTATTCCCATATCTAACTAGTCCGATAAAAAATCTAACATTACTATACGATATCCAATTAAATTCCCAACATCTTCTATCTAACAGAGTGTTATGCCTTGCTACACAGTTTCCCATATAAGTACTACTAATTACTAGAGATCTTTCATTTTCACTTTACAAACCGTTACTGTTATTTATACAATTTATTATTGACAATTCATTTCAATTAGAAGTTTATTATTCTCATCATAACTATACAATACTAGCACCCCGAGACTAAGCTGCGGTGCACACATACTGTGTTATCCCATCGCGGTACATCACGTACATAAGGACCACGTATTCTGAATCTCTCAGGAATCGTTTCATTAAACAATAATCACAAATAATGGAGGCAAACATAGTTCACATCACATGGGTCACACACATACCTACGCTCCCATGATCATCAGACTTATTAACTTCTCAATAAGTCCTTCTCTGACCTATGCCCTCGAGGTACCAATCTAAATCCCCCTGTAGGCACACAAGATTAGATGGCCCTGATCGAACGCCGACCTCCCATGATAGCAAGTACGGTAGGTATGTTATACACAGATAACTACATTTACTAAGCATTCGCACATCTTAGATATCACAATATTTCATTAGTGGTATACTTCACGTTCTTATACCAACATTTAGTGTTATACAACTCACAACTCCCCGGTTTATAAGTATTTAAGTTATCAATTCTTCTCAAGTTGTGATTAATTACTTGCTTCCCAATCCACAAATGTCATCCGGTTAACTACAAGATCCTAAGTTTTACTCTTCAATGTACCCCAATCTCCCAACTATACCCACTAGTTAATAAGGGAAGTTTATCTCATGATTTAAATAAGTCTACGGGACACTAGAAATAAAAGCAGGCCCAAAAGGCCATTCTGTCAACTCGTTAGAAATCTCGTTCGAACGAGGTCATTCGAACGAGTGTCGTTCGAATTAAAGGCTTTGAACAACTACCAACTCGTTATAACGAATACTATCATCTCGTTAGAAGTTCGTTCGAACGAGGTCGTTCGAACGACCTGGGCAGGTCTTCTAACGAGATGGCAGATTCAGCCCAGAAATTTTTAAATCTGTTTTTCTATATTCCTCTCTTCTCTAAATCCACACTTAGGTCACCTCAATAACATTTTAATGATTCTAAACCACTCTAAATCCTCTTAGGTCGTTTCTTAACATCTTTATGGGTTCAATTACTCCAAATTAACATACAATTTACATAAATTCCCAATTTCTCATTCCAAACCCTATGAACATAAATCTAGAGTTTAAGTGCAATTAAATGCCCCTTATTAATCCGTTTTCAGATCAACAAAAGTTATGTTTTTATATTTAAATCATCCATTTATCACTCTACATGCAAATCCCTACCCAAAACCACAAGTTTCATAATAATTTCATTTGGGTGTTCTTCATCAAAATTCCAAGATATAAACAGTTTTCTACACTACACATGGAGGAAATATTCAATGCAAATAACGACATCAAAACACTTGCCTTAGATTGTTCTTCATAATTGATGTTGGTGAATGAAGGTTGATTTCTCCCCTTTCTCTACATATTTTCTCCTAAGGTTGAAGATGGTGGTTGAAGGTTTCTTTTGGAACCTCTTCAAACTCTCCTATAACTCCCGTAGCCCTCTAACTCACCTAATGATGATAATGGTCTTAGTGGGTTCATAAATAATATAAAATAAACCTCTAAAATCGTGGGTTTTAATTCCCATATTTTTAAAATTACCAAAATACCCTTCTAGGTTGCCAGTATGGCCCAAAAATGCCCCGGGACCCAAACTAAACCCCCGGCTAATGTTTTCTGACTATTTCGACCCTTTCGGACACGCTGGCACACTCAAAATGACCATACGATTGATAAAAATAAAATTCACTTTTTAATTCAATTAATTACGTTCCTAACGCGACTGACACGCGTGTCCCAATTTAATTTCCAAAATTGTCGTATAGCTACCTCGTGACAATTTAAATATCATCAATACTCATGTATTACCATACATACTCGGAAATAATAAATTTTAACATCATAATCAAATACCAACTCACATCTCGTTAGTATTTATACCCGAATTAATTTCCAATTAATTCTCATTTAGTTTAATTAATCCCTTAAATAAATATCAATAAAATTACGGGGTATTACATCATCTTCATCCATGGTATCTCAGGAAAGATATGAATGGTGTATTATGTTGATCTTTGGATTTCATTTTGGGTGTTTAAAGGTTTTCTAAGTTTATTTTTTGAAAAATGATTATAAAGAAAAAGTTGTTATGGTTTATAGTACAAATTTAATAAGTTTTATTAACCTTTAAACGAGTTCATATGTTTCGTTACAATGATTTTCATGTCGTTAAAATGAGTTTGCACTTCTCATTAAAATGAGATTCAATCAAGCTTTGATCGAGATGTTTCCTATTAGCTGAAAGTTTTTATGGGAATCTCGCTCGATCCTCATTCAAATAAGAATTGGGGTATCTATTGAACGACTTTATATAAGTTGGAACAAGATACCTAAAGTCTTTCAAACGAGTTTGAGTTTCATTCGAATGAACTTCCTTGGGATGTGTCCCATCGCCTTTTACTTTTTTCTATAAATATAAGGTCTGACAAAAAGATTCTTAAGGTTTCGAAAACATATTTATATATCAAACCCAAAACCTCTTGTAACCCTAGTTTACACCCTATGTTGTTTGATAAATTAATTTTCTTTAATTGAGATCAAGTGTACTCTCAATTGAGTGTTCCATTGGGAACGGTGGATTTCGTGTTATTGCAGTGACAGTTTTCTAGCCAATATCGATGAACAATGAGATGTGAGAGACTCATGTAATGTGGCAATCATAGGTGGATTCTGACGATGTTGTTGTGGAGAGGTTCAAGCAGTGAAGAAAGCACCAAGGCTTGAAGGGATCGAGTCAAGTGGAGTAAGTATGTTTGTCACTATTATAGAAATCATATATTATAGTGACTTTGCATAAGCTAGGTCATCTGAGGTTTTCCCTATTGTGAATTCCCTGTATATCGTAGAATTTTTTGATTGATTTATTTTATTCTTTAAAATAACCTAGATGCATGTTTAGAGCAAGATAAAATTAGTTAATAGTTATAAATATGTAAGTTTAATTGGTACTTAATTAAAATTGAATTAATTTCTAACTAAATTAAAATTTTGTGTATTTCATAATCCATCCCTATTTTTTCATTATTTGGCGTTTCTTAAATTCATATTAGAGCGTGTTGTACTAAGTTATTGAGTTGATCCTATTTCAGTACACTTTTAGAGTTTTAGGATGATTTTAACCATGAGGGGAGTTCTATTACCCTGTCTATTATATTTGATGGGTTAAACTATCCCTACTGGAAGGCGCAAATGAGATTTTTCATAAAATATATCAATGGGAATATTTGGAACTCAATAGAATGTGGGTTGTCTTCTCATACTTATTAATAGTGAGCCGGAAGAAGAACCCAATTCTTCCATGGAGAGTAACTTGATCGCTTTCATAGCTCGTCATGCGAGCCTAAATGAAATTTTTTCCAACACTGAACATAATCATATCCTTGACAGTTTCAAGGTCCAATCTTGTGATTTCCAAGATAATGATTAATGGTTAGAAGATGAGATGAGTGATGAGGAGGAGAGTGAGCTTCAAGATGCTTTTCGTGAGTTGTATACCGAGTCATTGAAGTTCAAAAAGTCCAACTTGAAGTTAGAGGCTAAGTTTAAGAGCGTACCGTAGAAAATAACGATAAATTTATTGAGGATTTAAAGGCATATAAGAAGACTCTTAGGGATAAACTTGAATACGTTGAGGGATAAAGAGGTAACCTTAGTGGATTGTTCCAAAATTTATAGAAAAAGTCCCTAAAATTTAATGAGTCTAATCTTTTGCTTTAGTCAATTATTTTTGAGTTAGAAGAAAAATTAAGAGATTCAAGTTGTGACAAACTTCATTTGGAATATTTAGGCCGGAGAAGTTGGATAAGATTTTAGGCATCGTCCAAATAAAAATAACAAAATTTGTGTTGGCTACAATGATCTGAATGCTTACACTCCCAATGGCAAGATTGAGATTTTGAGAGGGTTAATCATTGCAAATGATGTTGGAAAAGGTTAACCTAAAGGTCATCTTCCTCATTTTTACACATGCATTCACTGTGGTAAGAAAGGTTACCTTAAGAGTTTTATTATGATTTTAAAGGATATTTTAGGAAGTATGGATCACGTAATACCATGGTTCCCAAAACCTGAGGCATTATATAATAGTCAATTGGGGTTAGGAAATCTTATGTGAAGGCATTTAATACTAAACTTGTTGATTCTTGTATTATTTCACATGATTCATCACATGTTATATCTCATGATGGATTGTGTTTGCATGTTTTTCATACACTAGTTTATGTGCTTCATGATATATTATATGATTAGTTGTATGATGTTTGCATCTTTTGTATTTTATTCTTCATTTTTAGTCTATATAAGAAAAATGCAAAAACAATTGTTTGTCTTTTGAGTCGTTTTTAAAATTTTCAAAAAACTAGTCATTTTTTTTTTAAAAACTCAAAAAGATTTTTGATTTGTTTGTGTCGTGAGTTTTTCACATTTTGTATGGCATATTAGTGTATTTGAATCCCATCCATTCCACGTTTTCAATGTGGATAGAACATTAGAGTATGGTTTACAATGCTTTGTAACTTTTTTAATATGCTTGCATGTAGTTGTTCATATTTGGTTTGATTAATGATTCATCTAACTATATGATTCTGTACACACTTGCATGACATGTTTTGAATTTAAACTATTATGTTGAATGAGTTAAAGTGGGGTGTTATAATATTAATCTTATCATATACATTTGTATATATTTAGGGAATTTGTGCATGTATGAATCATTGTCCATGAGAATGTTCTTAGGAATAAAAATAAGTGTGCAATGGAAAGGGCGATGAAGGGAGTAAATACCCTTCGCATGAAAGGCCACCATTGACAAAATCCTTGAAAGATAAAAGAAAGGAAAAATAGAAAGCAAAAAGATTTGCCAATGCTAAAGTTTAGAAACTGATCACCAAAAGTAATATCTTTTAAAAGAGAAATAAATAAATATGTTTACACTGAGGATGCTTTAAGTTGAATATCAATGGGTTTTCATAATGAGTCCTAGTTAAGGTTTGATGTTATTGACATAAGAATCATCAATATTTTTTAGGCTTGCGTGCATTTAGTTTATTTGCCCACTTAAAGTTTACAATATTTGTCACATGAGGCTAAATCTAAGTTTGATAAACTTATGCGATCAAATATAACTCCTTGGACTATCTTTAGTGTTTGGGACATATTTATTTTGTTTCCTAGTTCACGTCATTTCACTCCTTACCACATTGTCTTAGGCACATTTATGTCATATGAGTGTGAAGAGCTTATGGTTGTGTGTATTTTTTTGGTGTTATACCAGTGTATTTTGAGGTGTTATACCTGTATATTCATGTGCATATTTGTATATATATGGTATGTTTGTTTTTGAGTCTTTGGTTGAATTTAATTCATGTTTGTTATATATGATTAATCTGGCATTATATGCTTCAAATTTGTATCATTTATCGTTGGAATTATTTATACTTGCATTGTTGAATTTGTTTCATCATTTTCGTTTCACTTAACATCGCATGATATGATTATTTCCTTTATGATTATATGTGTCACATTAAGGGGGAGGAATTTTTTCATATTATGCACATTGCCTTTGTATATTCCCGAACAAATGGGGGAGAAATCATGCCTAAGGGGGAGATGCTTTTATAAAGTGGGAATTTTTTTTCATATGCAAAGCGTGTAGGTTTAAGAGACAATAATCACAAGAGAAAAGACAATCAAGTGTTAGATTCGGTCTCGTGTCAGTTTGTATTTTTTCCTTTTGTGGTTGAGAATTTGGTATTCGAGAGCTTGGCGGCTAGTATTTTTATTATTGGTCTTCTTCTGGAATAGCCAAAGGGGGATAATTATGAGGAAATTTTTTTCATGTGTCAATGTTTCTTGTGAAAATTTTTAAGATTGACTTTATACTATTTGAACAAAATAACTTCAGTTATAGGATATGATTGTGTTCATATTGTCCTTAAAGCCTATACATTTTGAAGACTGTAGCGGCCAAGTAAAGAGACATCAACTTTCGTATCATGTTTCGTGTTTATACATGGGATCTCGACAAAGCTATGAATTATGCATTATGTCAATCCCTTCATTTTGTTTTGGGTGTTTAAAAGTTTTCTAAGGCTATTTTTTGAAAAGGTATTTTAAAGAAAACAATTTTTGGTTTTGCTGTCATTTGAACGAATTTTACTATTCCTTCAAACAAGTTCATACATTATATTGAATTGAGTTTCATATCGTTCGAATGAATTTTGACTTATCATTCAAATGATCTTCAAATGACCTTTGATCGAGAAGTTTACGCTTGATAGAAAGTTTTTGTGGGAAGATTCCTCGATCCCCATTTAAACAAGAATTGGGTTGTCATTCGAATGACTTCATTTATGTTAAAATTATATATCCAAAGTCATGCAAATGTTCGAACAACCTTCCTTGGGATGTGTGCCACTTCCTTTTACCATTTTTTAATAAATACAAGTTTGGCAAAGAGTTCTTTAATGATTTCAAAAATAAATTTCTATATCAAACTAAAAGCCTTTTGTAACCCTAGGTTATACACTATGTTCAACATCCAAGAATCTCCATAATATGCTTGTTTGAGATCTCAAGTTTCTTTCACCGAGATCAAGTTTACTCTTCATTGAGTATTGCATCTTGTACGATGGATTCCATGTTATTGCGGTGATGGTTTTCGGTCCAAGATCTGTTGACATCGAGGCATGTGAGGCTCATGTGTTGTGGCAATCATGGGTGCAATCATGTGGTGTTGATGTAAAAAATGTTCAAGTAGCGAAGACCGCACCAAGGCTTAAAGGCGTCGAGTCAAGTGGAGTAAGTTTTTCAATCATTATTGTATAAATACTATATCATAGTGAATTTTTGAAGGCTAGGTCGTCTGAGGTTTTACCCATTGTGGGTTTTCCTCTTACATTATGGCATTATGTGATTGATTTATTATATTCTTGAAAATCACCTAGAGGCAATGTAAGTTTATTCTGTAATTAACTAAAATTGGATTTATTTTTCAGTATGTTAATTTCAAATTTGGTTTATTTGATATTTTATCCTCATTTTCACTATACGCTATGTTTCTCAATATGTTGTGTGAACACTACTGCCGCTAGCACCAAATCATGTATCAGATAATTACCCTCATGGGTATTCAACTTGTGAAATGCATAAAAACTATGACGATCATCCTACATTAACATCCCACCTAATTCCTACAATTAAGCATCTTTTTATACCCAATAATCAACCCCATTCCTAGGTAGAGCCAAAACTAGAGCCAAAGTCAATTTCTCATTGAGAGTGTTGAATGCATCCTGACACCTCTCAGTCTCAACTAACTGAATACCCTTCATTCTAAGACAATTTGATCAACGGTCCAGATATCTTAGCAAATACCCGAAAAACCTTTGATAATAACCTCATAATCCTAAAATATACAAACTTCCATACATGTCATGCGAGGTCCTCAATCCAACATGGCCGACATCTTATTTTAATCCACTGATAAGCCTGACTTTGAAACAACATTGCCTAAAAACTTCACCTCACACCTATAAGTTAAACTCTCATATGCTTGGCATGATCATACATGGTTTGCAAATAAATCAAGGTGATCAATGAAGATGATTATTAACTGATCCAAGTAAGGATTAAATACCCAGTTCATCAAATCCATAAACACGCGAGGCACTTGCTACATCGAATGGAATGAACCTGAACTCATAAGAATCATAACGTGTTTGAAACACAGTCTTCAGCACTTCCTCCTCCCATACCCTCAATTGATGGTACCCTAAAATGCAAATCTATCCTCAAGAAGAATAAAGAAGAATATAATTGCTCAAATAAATAATCAATCCTTAGTAAACGGTACTTATTCCTCATTGTCACCTTATTTAACTCGCGACAATCAGCACATAATCATAGTTAACCATCTTTTTCACAAGGAGAACTGGATCTCCTCATGGGATGTACTAGGCCGAATGAATCTGTGCTCACAAAATTGCTTAGTTTTCTATCTCAACACCCTCATCTCCAAAGCATCCATTTGATAGGGTGCCTTGGTAATCGTCTTAGTTCTAGGAGACAGGTTAATCAAAAAATAAGTCTCTCAAGGTGGCAAAAACTTCAGTAAAATCTAGGATGATCGGTATCGAGTCTAATGGAATAGTATCCTCCTTTTAAATCTTCTCATCAATAAAATACAAGTGGTTCATGGCGCCATTCATACCTAATATCACATCATAAGAATGGATATCCAAAACCAACAAGACTTTTGCAAACGTAATCTACCAATGTCTATCTCCACATCAACACAAGTCTCCAAAATATGACTAGATGGACCTAAGGGAATATATATCAATAATGCATTATTACGAAGTCGACGCAATAAACAAGAAATCTCCAAAATTCTATGTGATACGTGATGATGAGGTAATTGGTGTGTGTCGTTGTAGAATAGCCTATTCAATAAAAATCCCTCGAACCTACAAAATACATTAAGACTATATATAGTGGCAAGTAAGAGGTCTCAATCCATCTTCTTAAAATGGAAAAGAAAAAATGAACACTAATAAAAGTTTTGAAATAATTTTCAAGGGATAATATTCTACTAATAAGCCAAAATTTAAACTAAACTAATTAGTAAATGAAATGTGAAGTGAGAGAGATATGACGAGTGCACAAATATGAGATAATTTAACAGATTAAAACTCACCAAATAGCCTATTTACTTTTATTAATTAGTTTATCTATATGAAATATCGAAGATATATTTAAATCCACAAATCAACTTTCATTGAAAATGTGAGTATAAACATTGTCTGTAGATGCAATTATTATGCAACACAAATAAATATGAGAGAAACAATTATCAAGAAAAGAACAAGGAATACAAGATGCCAATCACGCAACAAAGGATGTACGTGGTTCAGCCAAGATGTGCCTACATCCACGGTGGTGTAGTCGATATTATTTCTATATACTCCGGAGAGTGATTACAGAGAATACAACTTGTCCTTTTGCCCCGGACCTAGGGTGTAATATATACATGTACATGTAGATGAGTGGAGGTGATGGGTTCCTCCATGTTTTCCATTTCCCTTATAACTTCCCTTAATGGGATCGTGGGGGGAGACCGGATCAATTATAAAAGATGAGGGGCCTGGACTTTGGGATGCCAGGACTGGGATACTCGTCCAGGCCCATAGTTCTAATTTTTGGGTACCCACAATTTCCCCTAAATTTGTTGGGCCATGTTTATGGGTCCAATGGATTTAAATGATCATCCATTATGGCTGATTTGCTATTCTTCGAAAACTGTGAAGTTTCTTTGGCGGCACCCGCTTCGCTATTTGTGCGCTATGATTAGAATTGAAGGCTTGTTGGGATAGCCACTTTTTCTTCCGTCGCTTCAGCCTTTCTAGTACTCTTCCTTCTTTTGAGAACTCTAGTGCCTCGTACCTTTTTCTCTTAATCCCCATTCCCATTGCTTCTTAGTCATCTTGAGCTCGTGCTTTTTCATCACTTGAACCGATCTTCTGTTTTGTAAGTTTCTCGTGCCCTTTCTTTGCACTTTCTCTTTGGTTTGTAGATTTTCTTGAGTTTTTCAATGGAGAAGATTGGAAATAGGTCAATCTCTGAATTCAGGAAGTTCTACAACATTCCTGAGTGGGTAGATATTAAATGTTGTGCCTCCCCTCCTAGGAACGTTAGGGATATAGAGGATGCCCACTGGATCCATGTTTTGTTGCTTTCCCAGGGGGGACTTACTTTTCCCCCTAATGATCTATTTTTGCATTTCTTTGGCTATTTCAATATTGTCCCCGCACAGTGCTCGCCCAATGTGTGGAAGATAGTAAATGGCGTACACAGAATAAACAAGTTATATGGTACTAGGTTAGGGCTTGCCGAGATCTGTTTCTGTTATTCCTTTTCTCGAACTAGTTCAGGTGTCTTATACCTCAAAGCTAGGAGTCCTGATAGGGTATTGGTAGTAAACCTACCTGATTCCTATAAGGACTACTGGCAAGAGGGTTTCCTCATTAGGAATTGGCAGTTCCCTCCCCAGTTTGAAGGGTCGAGGTCTGAGAGGTTCTCTGTTCTTTTCTACGAAGAGGAATATATAGGTAGACATTGTACTGTTGTTTCAACTTTTGCTGATTTCTAACTTTTCTAACCCCTCTTTGCCTTTTTTTCCACATCGAGGATAAAGAATTTGGAGCCTGCTCTCAGCGAGGTTCGTATCTCGGAGTTGGTGAAAGCTTGGAATATCAGGGAGCCTCTGGGTGACGGTGAGCATCCCAGGTCTGCTTCCTTTTTGCTCGAGTATAAGAACTTAGGCTACAGCTTCATAGCACGGCCTGTGGATACTGTTCTAGAGTTTGATTCTTTCGGAGAGACTACTGCTGAGCCTATCTAGTTGGACGAAGAGGAGAACAGCTCTGAGAGTGAGTCTGCACGAGCTGCGAGTAATTTGGGTGAAGGGAGCTCTGACAGTAGCAGTTCTTCTGACTGTGAAGAGGATTCTGAAGCTCGAGGATCGTCGAGCACTTCCAGTAATTCAGGTGAAGAGATGCCTCCAAGGAAGAACCTAATTAGATACGATGATGATGAGGACCACGTGCTCCTTGCACAAAGGTCAAAGAAACAAAAGTCCACTTCAGGGGCCGTGGCTACTAGTTCTCGATCTTCTACTCAGGAGAAAGAGAGGAAGAGGAGAGAGGAAGAGCAGGTGAGAGAGAGGGAGAGGAAAAAGGAGGAGGAAAGAAAGAAGGTGGAGGAAAAGAAGAGGATGGAGAGGGAGAAAGAGGAAGAGAGGAGAAAGATGGAGTCGAGGACGAAGGCTGGACAAGCCTTGGTCCCGGTGTCTTCTTTGCCCGAGGGGGCCTCAGTTGCCATTTCTCCTCAGCTGGCACCTGCGCTG
Organism: Sambucus nigra; assembly: GCA_949130495.1. Taxonomy (NCBI): domain Eukaryota; kingdom Viridiplantae; phylum Streptophyta; class Magnoliopsida; order Dipsacales; family Adoxaceae; genus Sambucus; species Sambucus nigra. The sequence goes on from OX422217.1 coordinate 381,680,673, forward strand.
CTCGAGAGGGCAGTTCTTCCTGTAGATCACCAGAGGGCGCTGGGGTCTGATCAATTGGCCCTACACGCTAGTCAGAGGCTAGCCATGGTAAGATCATCTTCATTTTTCAATTCCCTAACAAGTTTTAGTTGTTTCTCCTTCTTGATCTCTTCTTTATTTTTGGCAGTTTGTGACTGACTTCGTTGTGCTCTACCGTTCTCGCGATGAGTTGGTGAGAAGGAATGGCGAGCTGGAGCAGCATAAGTCCGCTCTGGAAGTCAGGGGTTCTCAGTTGGAGGCTAATTTGAAGGCTGCTGATGTCGCCCGAGCTTCCTCTGATTTGTCCCTTATCAATTCTAACCGAGAGAGGGATGCGGCGGTTAAGGAGCTGAGCGAGATGAGGTAGGCCTATGACCTAGTCTGATTGAGCAAGCTGGGTGTCGTGGAGGAGAACAAGGCTCTGATTGAGCAGTTAAAGGAGAAAGATTCCCAGGTAGCCACCATCAAGGAGGATTCATATAACTCCGGGTGGACTGCTGCTTATGAAGACGCCGAAGTTCAGATAGGCTACATCAGCCGTTTGAACTTCAAGAAGGGATGGAACAAGGCCCTCTTAGCTGCTGGTGTTAATGCTGAATCTCCTCTATTCGACGAGCATGACCCGGGTCCGAGGCTAACTGTGGACGAAGAAGCCCCTGCCCTAGCCATCGAGGATATTGATCTTGCCTCTCAGACAATTCCTGTCGATGCTAGTCCTGTCCAGGTGAATGAGGGCATCCCTGTATAGGGGGATGCCTCTGCTGCTGCCGCTGACAAAGGGAAGCAGCCGGCCACCTCTGGGCAGCCTGAGGTTGCTAGTTAATCTTCTTTTAGGACTATTTTTGTACTTCTGCTTGTAATTTTTCCAATTTCTGCTCGATGTACTTGACTTTTATCAATGAAATGAAAAGGCTTCTTTTTCTCGTGCATTGATTGATTTTTCTTTCCATTGCCCTTTTATGTCTTGTAGTTGACTGATGTAGAAGAGTATATTCCTACCACATCTCAATTGGGCAGGACTCTTGGTCCCAATGCCAGTCCTCAGGTTCGTCAGGCCTTTGTTAGGCTTTGCAAATCTCTCAGGTCAAGGAATCAAAAGTATAAGGAGCAGTCTGAGCTAGTGGCTAAGATCAAGGACAGGCTCCAGGAGATGTAAGGCATTGGTGCCTCTGTATAAGAGGAAGTCAATGTACATAGAGCAAGGTTACTAGAGGCCACCGAGATAAACCAAGTTGGGGAGTTCCTGCAGCAGGAGAAGTCTTGCAACTTAGAGAGCATGCGTCGAGCACTATTTCAGCGGTTCTGTAAGGCTCCTCGTCTTTGCGAGCTGGACACACTCCTCCTATGCCGCGAGGTTCCACTCATCCTCCCTTCCCGCAAGCTGGTAGGAGCACCAGGGGAAGGAATAGGGAAGCATAAGAACAGCGTGATAAGGAGATGGAAGAGCTCCGTGATGATGTCTGACGAGCATATGTAATTGCTATTGGGCTTCAAAGGGACGTTACCCGATTGCAGCACTTATTCAAGAAGGGTCCTCGACAAGCGTGGGCTGACGGTTATGATCAAGGTTGGCTAGATGCTCCAACAAGACTATCCGAGTTCGAGGAACTTTCTTTCATCAGAGGGTGGTTGAGTGCCTTGAAAGAGCTTCAGGTCCCGAGGAACTCGGTGTTATGGTATCGTCACGAGATGTCCTACTCCACTCTGATGCCCAACCCATTCAGGAGGGATGATTGATGGATCCCCATTGATGCTATTCCTCTGCAACTATTAGAGTTGGATACATATGAGGTTGTGGAAGAGCTGGTCCCCGCTCCTGATGACGAACGAAGAGCTAGAGTGGTAGATTATCTTGTTCGGAGGCTTCCACCTTCTTGAATTTTTGCAAGTTGTTATTCTTTTGATAATGTAAACTCTTTGGGCGAGCTTCGCCGACTAAACATGTATTATCATTGTTGTAAATATAACAAGTTGTTATTCTTTTGTCTTTTTTGATAATGTAAATGCTTTGGGTGAGCTTCGCCGACTAAACATGTATTATAATTGTTGTAAATATAACAAGTTGTTATTCTTTTATCTTTTTTGATAATGTAAATTCTTTGGGCAAGCTTCGCCGACTAAACATGTATTATCATTGTTGTAAATATAACAGATTAATGAAAAGTTCATGTTTTGGGCAATTTTGTCGACTAAACGTGTTCATCCAATCTTTTTATATTCTTGATGCTTCATAATCCTTTTTGTTTTGTCATGCAAGTGTCCCCCCAGTCCACTATCTCCTCTGACTCATGTTCAGTTGTCTATGCACAAATAATTATTAGAGACTCTTATGATTAAGATACAACATAAACCTCTCATCCAACAGATATTATCTCCAAATACGAAGGGAAAATACTATCAGTGCTAACTCCCACTCATGAGTGGGGTAATTAATCTTTTGGGGCTTTAACTTTCGGGACGTATAAGCTATCGATCTCTCAGACTGCATCACCATACCTCCTAACCCCTATACTTATGCATATGTATATATCAAATACAACACACAACACTTTGGTAATGCGAGGATGATTATGGTGGTATGTTTTTCCTTGATATCCTCTTAGCCTCTTTGGCAATACTTGTTCCACACAAATGGTACTCCATTCTGATTGAGAAGTCAGTGGTCCAAAAATCATCGTGGACCCTTAAATGAGTCTCCCGTAGTACCCTACCAAGCCCAACAAACTCTTAAACTCGATAGGCATTATGGGTTGTCCATAGTATACAACTACAAAAACTTTATTAGGATCCAATGAAATCCCAGTTGAAAATACAACATGGACCAAGAACTTTACCTATCGAAGATAAAATCCACACTTTAAAAACTTAGCATACAACTCATGTTTCCTTAGTATCTGTAAAACCAATTATAATTTCTTTGCATGATCCTCTCTCGATTGTGAGGATATCAATATTTCATTAATAAACACAATAACAAATTGATTTGGAGATGGTAAAAATAAGTGATTCATCAAATTCATGGACACTATTAAGGCATTGGTCAAACCAAATGGCATAACTCGTAACTCTTAGGATCCATAATGCATCAGAAAAATGTCTTTATAACATCCTCCTCCCGAATATACAACTGGTGATACCCTGAATGCAAGTCAATCTTAGAAAATAATGATGCACCTCTCAACTGATCAAATAGGTCATCAATACGGGGCAACTGATACTTATTATGTATTGTGACCTTGTTCAACTCCCTGTAATACATGCATAACTGGAATGAACCATCCTCTTTTTTCAAAAATAATATTAGGGCTCCCTCCCCACGAAGATTTACTCGTCCGCATGAACCCTTGGCTAAACAACTGTTGAATGTGATCACATAGTGACACCATCTCTAAGGGATCTATTCGATATGGTGACCTCGAAATGATCTTGATACTCATCATCAAATCTATATAATTTATCATCACAACGATTTAATAATTCCACAACAAAGGCTAAAATAATCTATGGTGCAAGTGATAACCCTATACCTCTTCACCCATAACAAAAATCATAGACTATTGGTAATGTCATTAAGAACCCATAACCTTTTTGATGTACTCACAGCTATAAGTTTAATTGTATGCACTAGACCCTTCCTCGAGCCTATACGTAAGCTAGAACAACTCCTTCTCAAAACGATAATCATAATAGTCCATACCTAGTAATCAATATAAGATTATACTATAGCTACTAACCAATGCTCAATAAAAACTATGATTCATCATTTAAGAATCAACAATGCGGATAAACATCAAATTAGCCAACCCGACTCCTATTTCTCCACGGTCATGATGTTAGTCATCATCCTTCCTTACTAGGAATCTACATATGACTAAAATTAGTTATATACATCTCTATATCTCAAAATTATAGTGAACAAACTACCCATGAAATAACAAGAACTATTCGTTATAAAACTAGTACTCGTATGCATAAGTCATAAATAGAAACACACCCCTCCCTTGATGGTACCCTCAATAATACAAGTTTTCCTACGGCATCGACTAACTAAGTGGCCTCAATCTCCATAATTGTAAAAACTTGCTCTATAGTAACTATCAAAATGGAAAATCTATAAGAGGTCCATTGACCTTGCCATGATAGTCATTACTACTAACTCTTGCCTCATTGGGTCTTCTCTCATTGGCCATGACAACACTGGTCATAATTTATATGGCTCTACTAGCCATAACAGATCATATTTTCTACTCTTGGAACCTCTTGGGGGCTCTCCCTGTGTGGTTCCTTTTACTAGTGAGGTCTCCCCTACTTGAGGTCTTAAGGTAACTCCCAACATCTGAAAATAAGTGGTGATTAACGGTTTAACCAATAAAACATGTCAAACCCTCCTCGTAAGGTTTGGGCTAATTAAAAAAATTATGCTCGGATTAAGGAGAATAACTCAAATATCCTTCTTTGCCTCCGTATTAATATATGTCGGTGCAAAAAGAGAAATACATTTGAATTCATTTTCATACTGGCTACCACGCAGTCGTATGGATGAGGAATTCAAAACCATCCTTCTAGTGTTGTTAAGAAAGGTGAGTATAATCATTTCTCCTCAAATCATATGCTAATAAATTGCTAAAAGTCTCATGCCCAAAATTCCGTGACCCCCAACCAAAATCAACCTCATGGTTGGGATGTCTCACAAAGGAAATCTAATAAGGACCCTCCATTGCACTCGGTTTTCTTAGAATAGCTCGTTTGGAACAATGGCATGAAGTCACCGTCATACAAAGTAACATTCCTATAAGGTAAAGCTCTAAAGAAATCAGAGAGCAAAATGCAAAAAGGTGACAGAAGCACTCAAGATCCTTAGGACACTAGAACCAGTAAAAACTCACGAGGATCAAATAATTGAATATTATTCTAAACATTATTGTAATAAAAACTAACTGAATAAAATAAATAATTGAAACATATCATGGTGAACCACATCACTCTAATACCAAACCAACCAATGGTGCTAGTACCATCATGTAACTATAACTATATAAGCACAAATCAAACTACTGAAATAATCTCAGGGTAGAGGCGACACAGTTGCCTATGTCCTGAAAAATATTAACATGAGACTTTAAAAAATTCTAAATAGTATAAATAAATATTTGATCTTGGTCTATAATATAACAATCTATCCTCCTCTAGTCTTTTAGTTTCTTTTAATTTAACTCAAACCAAAACAATCATAATTATCACATACATCTACTCTCTAACCCATCATTGGCCTCAAGAGTGGGACTTCTAATTTCCAAACTCCTAAGTCTAGATGTCTTAGGACCCACTAGGGGCTTAAGGTTGTAAAAATTCCTAAGTTGTAAGGTCTTGGGACCCTTAGCATAACTATATTTTTGCACTAAGGCTTTCATCCTTAAGGGAAAATGCTCCAAAGGACTCAAGGCACTATTATGGAATAAACCATAAGTCTAATGTTAAATCTAATGTCTTAGGAACCTTAATAGATTTACTTATTATTCTTTATTCCTAAAAATATTGGGGGCTAAGTGTTTATGTAGAAAAATTTTGGCCTTTCAGTTCTAAAAATGTAGTTTAAATTTTTTATAGTTATAGTGTCTTATGACCTCTTTAAGGTCCTCAGTCTAGAATTCAGAAGTTGCGTAATTTTGTGTCAAATGTTTAATGAGCCTCAGATCTACTTCAGCTTATTGTTTCTCGAGTCATTTGATTTATTACTAAAGCTTAGGGTCAAAGAGGGGTACCTACTTAGTAGACTTCATGTACAAATACAACTGGAAAAAATCCCTGGCAATGCAAAAGAAAAACAATATTAAAGAAACAAAGTATTGGAAAAGTCAAAATTCCAAAAGTAAAAACATTGTTACTTACGATAAAGAGTTGGGTGATTATAATAAAAGGCCCATGACCTCAAAGAGTCAAAATGAAAAAAATTACATAAAATCCCTCGCAAGGCCTCCGATCCATAAAGTTTTCCTTCACTTGGAGCTTCACTTTCTTTCTTTGGAGGGATTGACTCTGGCTGAGGAGCAGGGGATTCTTTCTACAGTTCTTCTTCCTTGGCAGTAGAGGCTTTCGCATCCTCCCCAATACCACTCTCACTATCAGAGCTCTTATCACCAGATTGGGGGGCTTCGAAAAATTGGACGGAGGCGTCCACCTCAAGAAAGAGATATTGAACCTTAGCTTTGTAAGCCTCAAATCCAGAGGCATATTTATGGAAAAAAAAATTCTCATAAGCCTCGGACTCAATGTAAGCATCCAATTTTCTCTTCATTGTGGCATGGATCCTTCCCTAGAGCTCAATATTACTTACTAAAGCTTGGAGTACTCTGACATCTCTAGGACCTTAGTGGTCAACAGATCCTTCAAGGTGTTAAGGTCCTACACTTACTACTACTACAAGAGCTTTATATCCCTGGAAATCTAAAAAACTTATCATAGGTGCATTGGAGCAGGATATTCTGGTCTTGAAGGACCTCCATCACCACCTTATGATCAATATGAGTTAAGTCATAGGTTTCCTCATCCCTAGCCAAAGAGTCCAAAGTAGTGGCAAGAAGGGAAGAACTATATATGAGGGTCTTCTTATTGAGAATCCACATTTTCTCCAATGTTTGACTCTATGACCTTAGACCCACACTCTCCTTATCCAAAACAAACACTACTAGTCACTGATAACTAATCGTTTCATTCAACTCTAGCTATATCGTGTCCCATTTACCAGCCATCTTAAGGGCCTCATTACACCATTTATAACTCTTAACGACCAGTAAATAATAAAAGAATGAGGACAAAGAACTTAAACCAATAATGCACTAAGGAGAAGTCAGAGAAGAAATGCAAAAGTAACTTACCCAGAAGATGAATCAGTTCTTGATTATTGGGAGAAGTCCCTCAGCACCTCAACGTGGCCATCATATTCAAAATAATTATCCTGTCCATCAGTTGTAGTGACTCCACAATAGAATAATATTATTAACTCTCATTGGTAGAATTATGCCTTGAGTATCCCTCCACTCCAAAGGTTAGAGTACCATCCTTTATGCGGCATCTCACCCCTTGGGGGTTAACCAGTGGCCTCAATGGAACCCTTCAGGCCCCCTCCTTCTGAGTGGACACCATTACGTATTTCCCCTTTTTGATAGGTTAAAACAAAAATTCCTTACTCTTTGAGATCAGGGGCTTAAAGTCCCTTGGAATAGAAGAACTGATATGGGTTGATATAGAGATTCCTCCTGCCCTCAAATATCCTCACACGAAGGATAGAATTTTAGCAATACACCCCAACTATGGTCCTACACCTGAGATAGACTTTAGCTCTTCCTTATCCACTAATTTGACTCTAGAAATTGGAATATAGACCATCGTATTTAACTTTAGGTGGTTGTTGGGCTTAGATATCTTCCCTTTGTGACCATAAGCTCCATGAAATATTGCTCGACGAATAATCTAGACATCCTCCACTCCCCCCCCCCCCCCCCCCCCCCCATTCATCTATAAGATCGACAATAAGATCAAAATCAGCTATTAAGACTTAACCCCCTCCTGAATAGAAGTATTGCGGTGATGAAGTCTTTGAGAATGGTGGAGGATAACTTCTACTCCTTAAAAATCTTATTCTCCTCGCAATTGTAAGGCTCAACAACTACTTTAAAGAAGAGAACCGTTAAAACCCGTGTCTGAGGTCAGTAAATAAGATTAAATGCAAAAGCACAAGTGATGTTTGACTTACCAATATTTGTTAAAAGGTATCAGAAGGTTGGATAACCAATAGGTTATATAGGTTCGGAGGTGGCCCAAGATCCCCCAAAAAATAAGAATACCTCCTTCTAGTTATATGGGCATTATGTTTGTCCTTGGACAAGACCATTATGTCCCTATGGGAGAAATACTACAAACCTTGATTGTTTATCCTACTTTGATCAAGGAAACTATATAGCTTGAAGAATTTAGTTGGAGTGACATCATGATTTTCCCCACATGACTCCCTAAAGTCCAAGATTGTGGCCATCAAATCCTTTTAGAAGTTAGACATTAATTGAGAATGGAATGTCATAATGCTTATTAAGATCCTCACCATCGGCAAAGGTAGGGAAACCTTGACCTATTTTGAACAAAGAATATTGAAATGAACATATTTGGAGACCAGGGAACAAGCCCTCTAATTAGGCCTTGCAGACCTCAGGATGACATTCTAGAATTTGGTATATCTTCCTGATTTTCCCCAAATATTTTCAGTGATTTGGGAAGCAAAATGAGCCCCATCGGTGAAGTTAGGTTCATTGCCCCTAGATAGTTTGATTACTAGTGATCTATAAGGGATAATACAAGTAAGAAGATGTCATGAGGCATTATTTTCTCGCTCTATATCCAGAGTAATAAATAAATGATATCTAGTAGACGAATGTGGCATGGGTTCCAAAACCTTACTAAGTCCCTTAGCCAACTTCTCACTCTCCTAGATCAGTCATTTAACCATGTCTCTATAATTAATCTCATATACCTCGGCACTAGTGCCTCTCTATATTTGACATATAATGCAGACCTCAATCTAAAGAGAAGCAACCTTCAAAGGCCATCTAACCCTTAAAATAGAGGTATATCATTGAAACATACCTCCAACAAAAAACGTGGATAAAAATTGATTATTCCGGACCTCCTAGACACCCATTTGGGATTCTAAAACTTGTCTGGTGGGTAGATGAAAAGCATAGCATTGTTCCACCTACTTACACCACTCATATCCACCAAATTGATGAATCCCTTATGCATTTATTGGACCCAATAACTATCTTATACCAATTGCAAAACCTTTAACCCACATTCCATCCTCGGACTGATGTTTTCGGACCTCAGGGATACCACAACCATGCTTGATAGTCCACTCATTCTCTTTCCTAGAGGATGACTATATAAGGGGGACTATAGAATAGTTGAAGACAAATTAAAATGATCACACTAATGCGAAACAAAAAGTTTTAGCTATCACAAGTGTTTTTTTTCTTTATTTTAGATACTCTCAAGACATTGTTGTGAGCATATAATCATAGTTTGAAATACTTCCTTCTATCGCACTTATATGTTTTTTATTGAATTAAATATTCAGTAACCCTTAGACAAGTCTATCACTTACTTTATAAGGTCCTTTGGATTTATGAAAAAGGTCCACTCATCTTAGACTCTCTTAGACAAAAGGCAAAAGACAGATAGATTGAAATACCCCTTTTATGTAAATAATAAAACATCCTTTGACAGTGGATGTAACACCCTCAGCTCAAGTCTCGACCACTTTAAATACTTTTCTGGCACATTGACACTTATCCCCTTATGTTATTTGAGGTCCGAAGGGGAGCACTTATTGGGTCTGAGGTTGATTATGATTTTAACACCCACCGGAATTAATATGTGTCCACTAATGACTTAAAGCCTATCCATTAATTTTGTTCAACCAAATATCAACTAATTAAGGAAGGGGTGAATACGGCCACAATAGCCAACCAAGAAGTTATAAATATGTGTGTGTGTGCGTCTCTCTCTCTCTCTCTCTCTCTCTCTCTCTCTCTCTCTCTCTATATATATATATATATATATATATATATATATATATAAGACAATTTTACTATAATACCCCGTAATTTAAAGCATTAATTAAATAAAAAAATTATTATTTATGATTATAGGTGCCTGCAGTGACGCATGATGTTACTATTTATATTTTCACATGTGTTGCATTATGTGTATATCATTCAAAATTGCAATCATACGTAATACACGACAATGAATTAATAATAATTTAATGATGATTTCTGGGATTCATACGATTTAGAATAATAAGAAGTTGGTTTGGAACTTTTGGTTGATATTTGGAACATGTAGAATGTTTGGTTATGACTTAAAATAATGGGTTTTAAGCCCTATGGGTTAGTATATAACTTGGGTTGGGTCTTGGAGTAATTGGATAGAATTATGAGCTTAATGGGTTAAGGCCCGTACGGGGTCCATCGCTAATTTTGTGGTTAAAATAATGAAAGAAGGATAAAGGTTAGTCTAAACAACTCTAAATACTCGAGAACAAACCCTAAGACTATGTAGAGATTAGAGAGAAGAAACAACTTGGGGATGAAGAGAATTTAGAAATTTGGACTTTATGAAGAAGATAATCCGGACAATTAGACTTGGACTTCATCTCACAAATCAAGGTGAGTTTACTTAATATATTAATATGATTGTTTGTGGTATGATTATATAGTTATTCATTGGATTCTAAATCCAAACATATGAGAAAGCACATGCGGGGTTATACAGATTTACTTGTATCTTAGGAAAAGCATAAAAATTTACTATATAAATTTTATCTTTTGATCAAATTAAACGGAACAATAAATATAAATTGAATCCAAATTCCAAATTAAACAGATAGAAGAAAAAATAGAGGAAAATCCCCTTTAGACAAAACCTTTAATTCGGCATTGTTAAAGAGTTTGACAGATACTAGATGACTTACAGACTACTTAGAGATCCACTAAGTATAACCCAAAGACATCTTCAAATCTTGAGCAGAAAATGATGCAATCCAGCACCTCCCACAACCTCAAAAAATGATCTTGCCTAGGTATCTACCGATCAGCCTCAAGAATATGTAGTTCCTTTCTTTTTCAGCAGTAGAGCCTCGAATCCACAAATTAGATATAGATAAAATCTCGATAAGGGTTTAGAACTTTTGATTGTGTTCTTCTTGATTTGGAGAAGTGATATTCAAAGATCCATGGGGTTTGGATGAAAATGTAATAGAGTTTGATAACAAAATTAACTCTAAAAAGGCTTCTAGAGAAGTCTATTCCTGAATCTCTATTTATAGGGAAAGTTATTACAAAGGGATAAGTATTACAAATTTGAAAAAGATTTGTTTAAAAAACAAAAACATGTGCAATCTTTCGAACAAACAACAACGTTGTCCGAACGATGTACCTGATCTTGTTTGAATTATTTCCAACAAAACATCAAATGATATTTGAGAACCAACCCAAAAGGCGACGTTCTGTTTCTAGTTCAAACTTAGGAACCTCATTCTAACAACCCTCTGCAACTCATTCTACTGACATGTCAATTTCATTCTAAGAAGTTAGGGAGTTTTTCTAAAATTATTTAAAAATTATTTCATACACTTTCAATTGCAAACTCTTTTTAAAAACAACCCCTTTGGCAATTAAAAATAAAATGAGCAATTATTCATTTTTCTCTTGCAAATCTCCCCCTTTGGCTCTTTCGGTACAAAATACAAATTGAAGCCAAAATTGACCCCTAAGACTCATATAACTAATGGCCTCTCGAACCAAGAAACGAAAATGAATAAATGTACAAATCTTGAACTGAAAATCTTCATCTGGTGTGGTCCATGAAATCATCATCAAGGAGAAATGACCTATACACATGAGACAAAAGAAATACCATGACATCTTTAAATTTTAAGAAAAAATAAAGTCCCCTTCAATTTGTTCTCCTCCTTTTTAACGGTAATGGACAAAGAGTTATAAACTAATCATGAATGATAAGAATCACATAAATCAAAATGAAATAAAATAACAAAAATAAGAAATCAAGTACATGCGATAAGATTTCGAAGAAGCATACCAAGTATTTTGAAAGTTTTCAATTTTCTCAAGTTTAATAGGTATAGGTATAAAATATACATATGGGTACAAATACATCACACCATGGAATGACACTAAAATATTCAAATCACAAGAACAAAATGTAATTATCTGATCATTTTTCACGAGCAAATCAACGTATGCATTCATGACATAGGTGCACGAAATCAATGAGAAAATTCTAAATAATGAACTTTATTTCAACCTTAGGTGTAATAATGTTGAACAAAATGAAATTGACTTGACTCATGCAACATGCCATGAATTTAAATGCTTCTCAAATAAATAATACCAAATTATTCAATGCCTTTTAAAAGATTCAATTGTGCAAACCCGTTCATCTTTTAATTTATAACACCCTCAAAATCACACATATTTAATAATTCACTCTCAATTTTTTTAAGATATCAGAATTCTCATGTGTAGCAAAGCATCATTGAAAAATAAATTGACCTTGGAACTTCTATTTTTATATGTCACAATCTTTTATGCTCTTTTTAAATGATGGATTTTAACCTAAGGAGAATTTTCTCCTTTGTAGCCCTATTCCATTGCTCAATATATAACAACTTTTCTAGGATACGAAATCCGGTAATGGTTTTTAGAATCACAACTTATCACTAGTACATTTGGTTCATTATTAAAAATTATTAAGATGAGAACATTGTATGCGACAGATGATAAGCGAGTATAATGTTCATAAAGTCCATGCATGTGTACAATAATAGTGATAAAAAGTCTCTCATGAAGAAAGTAATCATCGATGAACAAAGAAATGATATCCACACAATATAAAGCACACTAGGTTTAGGGTTTAGCGTTTAGGGTTTAGGAAGCCATGTCTCAAAACACCATGAAAAAGTCATATGAATGTATGGAAGGTATGGTGATCCGAATATCTTAAATCTACATCCATATATGGTGAAAAAATGAAAATACATACTCTTTTTGTCTTTTTCAAAAAATTTATCAAAAACAAAATCTTATTTATTTTCCATTTTTTTCTTGAAACCCAAAAATATTTCAAAATATATCAAAAAGCATAAACATGCACAACTATAAGAATGAATAAAAATATAATCTAGAAATAGGTAAAAATGATATGAATATGATAATCACCCTATAGTAAATAAAATACCCAAACTCAATCGTTGGATCGAGAGATGTTCTCAATAGGAATGGGCATCCTTTGAAATTCCTCAATCAAACTTTGCAATTTTTTGACCAAAAACTCTACTTGCTCTCGAAAACTCCCAAAATCTCTATGATCATGTATGGGAGCATGAGTAGTAACATGTTTGGGAGTGCGTATGGGAACATGTTTGTGAACTCGTGTGGGAGCATATCTAGGAACAAGTGTGTGATAAATTCTCCCTAGCTTAAAACAAAAGTCCCTAAGTGACCTCTTTGTTTGCAATGGGAACAAACATAAACAGTCTTGGGTAATATCTATGATACGCTCTACTTGATAGGTTGAGGCCCATAAGGATCCATAAAAAACTCGAGAAGTGGTTCTATTGGGCATTGGAAGTTGATGCACCGTCATAACCTATTCCTTGCCTTTCATTAATACTTAACATGGGACGGAGGTATATCTTTCCAACCCTCTACGATGTGTCCTCTAAAATGATCTTGACCTCCCAGACACGTTTGAGATCTATCTTAAGTTGGGATACATTGTCTTTAAATTTCTCACGAGTTTCTAATAAAGTGTGAAGATATCTCATAAGATTAGCCGCAGTGTTGGTAAAATTGGTCTTCTCCCACCCAAACATAATCGATTGATCACATAAAGAAACTTTCAACTTCGCAAATTGACACACCAATGCCTCACTCTCTCTCTCAAAACTTTCACCTCCTTTTCTTAAACAAACACCTAGAGAGTCAAACTTCTACTTTTCTTTTTTGTTCTCAAAGACTATTTGTAAAGTTCTTCGTAGGCACGTTGAAGTACACCTTTTCCCTCACTCAAATTCTCCTGATCAGTCTCACTCTCTCTAGAATGATTCAACAAATTTTTGAGGCTGTCAATTTTCAAAATATCCTCATTGGTCTAGTACAAACTCGAAGTACAAACGTCGGCTATGAACGCAATCATTACAAGAAAAATACCTTTCTATGCCACTTTGAAAAATAACTTTACGATAGTTTTACACAATGTCATTAAAAGTATAATACAATTATTTACATGACATATTAGTTATAAACTGTCATTATATATTCATTAGGGTTACTATACATGATAGTTTAAATATAAAATTCATATTAAGTGGTACATCTAGGGTTGGGTATCGGTCGATTTGGTCGGTAAATAGGTAATACCAATACAAAACTGATTCTAATAAAATAAAATTGAATTTACCATTTGTACCACTCAATACAACCTTAAACCAAAACCACACCGCACATTCTGCAGTAAACTGTGCTAAATTTGATAATTTCGGTAAAAAAAGTATTTGCATCTTGCCCAATTCAAATTATTAGATTTAAAAAATAACTAGTTTACATCATTTTTAATTCAGTCAAAAAACATATTGACCAAAATAATGATCACCCAAATACCATAAATATAAACAAACACAAATATTAAGAAAATGCACAAAAAATTTGAAAGTCACAAAGGCGTGCTCATTATAACTTGCCCAACTTAAATATTACATTTCAAGTAATTCAAAAAAAATATGATCACATCATTTTATTTAGTCAATAACTTTTAACCAAAACCACAATGATCACCAAATGATTCTCAAATAGTGGGTCGCTCATTACATCTTGTCAACCTTAGTGCCAGTAACGTTTAGTTAAGGTATATTTGTAGAAATGGATATGACCAATTTTTCTACACTAAATCAATGCAGGACTTGATTCTTGGTAAGACACTTCACCAAATTCCCTCATAGTAAGGCACTTGAAAGTTTTTAATTGTCATGAGCCATGGGGTGATAACGAGATTATAACTTTTGTTCATTAATATGACCACATGTGTTTAGCATTTTCATTTGTTTATCTTTTTCATATATTTAGCACACATGGATATTTATGTCTTAGTTACATTATTACAATAAATTTGATATTTTATGTTTTGGTATTTTAAAACCGATAATTTCAGTAAATTGGTTTTTTAAATGTGTAAACCAAAGCCAACCACAAAAAAATTGATAATTTTGGTTTCGGTAGTTTCGATTTTCGGTAAGTAAAAAAAGTAAACCATTACCAATATATTTCAGTACAAAATGGTATGGTATGAGTTTTTACCGTACCACGAACACCCTTAGGTACATCTTATGACTATTTTTATTGAACATCAATATATGTATTTGGTAAGATAACATATATGACTCATTTTTTATATCAAAATTTTAGACCCAAGCCATTAAGAAAAAATAGGCGGAACTCTTTCCCCCCAAACACTTCGAAATTCCCCCCCCCCCCCCCCCCCCCCCCCCCGCGAAGTTGTCACTAACCTCAATTGTTCCACCCCATCTCCTTCCCATGAAACCATTGTAGTAACCCCATTAGGTACTCTTCTTTTTCTCTCTCTTCACACCCACACATATGCATATGCACATACACACACAGACATATGCACACACACACAGACGCACACACATACATATGAAATTCACTGTAAAAATTTTGATTATTGTTTTGTATTAAACCTACTCAGTTCATTCAGGAATTTTTTTTACAATTCAATTATTCTTTATGAGATTTACATTATTTTTAGTTGGAGCTTAACTATTGTGGTTGTTTGGAAAAATTATCAATTTCAAGGATTTTAAGAGAATGTTAGTATGTAAACAAATGGTGTTTAGAAATTTTTAGTGGTTGGTTGGATTAATTTTGTTGAGACATTTGGAGTTAATTAGTTATGTTTTCACTAGTTGATGTGAAATTTCATGTGAATGTGCTGAATAATATTTTCGTGTTGCTTTGGTTGAAAATATTATCTTTGAGCATTAATAAATTTAAAAAGAGAATGTGTAATTATTCACATGTCATCATAATTGTGTTCTGTTGGTAAAATAGCTTATCGTATAAAAAATAGGCACTCCAATTTTTTTGTTGCTATCTTTTTTGTGTCAAATTTGAGGTTATGCATGTTATCATTGTTGGGACTCTTACAACATGTGACATACATTGCACGCATGAAACAATTGGATTATATTACGAGTTAAGTTGGATGGAAATCATGTTTCTACTAATAATAATTATAATCTTGTTAGGAACATTTTAATAAATGGGAATGGGATATGCATAGATTATCACATGAGTACTTATATGGGGTTGAATAGTTTCGTAAAGTTGCTAAAAGAAATGCTGAAAATTGTGAATCTATTTGATGTTCGTGTATATCCAGTGGAAATTGCTTTCAATGGAGTTTAAAAGGAAAAAAATTCATCTATATGATAATGGAGTTGACCAAATTTACCATACAATTATATAGCATAGGGAAGTTGCTCCTAGTTCAATTTTCTCACATGTTAACATGGGTGACCCAATCCATCAAGATAATTTGATGGAAAATCCAGAAGATGTTGGTTGTATGGTAGAGATATTTAAGATAGTAACTAAAGACTTTGTGAGGAATCCTAAAGCATTTCAAAAGTTTCTTGAAGATGCACAGAATCCATTACACAATGGGTACATAAAGTTTACAAGAATACTTTCACTTGTGAGACAATTCAAGTTGAAAGAAAAGATTGGGTGGATATATAAGAGACTTTAGAATATGCTAGAATTATTTTCCTAAATCCTCCCAGAAGATGATGAATTTCCCTTATCTATGAAGAAGTCCTTAAAGACATTGTCAATATTTGGAATATGGTATGAAAAGATGCATGCATTCCTTAATGATTTTATACTCTATAGAAAAAAGTATAAAGATGCAACTGCATGCCCTACTTGGGGAACATAAAGGTATAAATTTAAAAAGAATACTACAGAGGTGAAGGTGGGTGTGAGTGCAAAAACTTTATAGTACGTTTCCCCTATTCCTAGGTTCAAAAGATGGTTTCAGTCTATAAAAATAACTAAGGCTTTGACATGACATGGAAATAAAAGAGAGGCTAATGGTAAGTTATACCACCCCACCTGTTCCCCTGCATGGAAGTTGGTGGATGAAAAGTGGCCATAGTTTGAAAAGAAGATAGAAACCTCCCATTAGCACTTTCAACAGATGGAATCGACCCACATAATACTCTTAGTAATACATATAGTTGTTTGCTATTCATGTTGACAATCTATAACCTTCTGTCATCAATGAGCGTAAAGAGAAAGTTTCTAATGCTGATAATGTTGATATTGGGTTCGCGACAGCCAGACAACGATATTGATGTTTACTTGGCACCATTAATTGATGACTTGAAAACCTTATGGGATGAAGATATTTAGATTTATGATGATTACCAACAAGAATATTTTAAATTGAAGGTTGTATTGTTATGGACTATTAATGATTTCCCTGCATATGGGAATTTGTGTGGTTTGTTATAGAGGAATATTATGTTTGTCCAATTTGTAGTGACCAAATTGATTCTATTTAATTAAAACATTCTAGTAAGAGTTTATATATGTCCCAGAGAATATTTCTTCCTCAATACCATCTATTTTGAAAGAAAAATAAGGCTTTTAATTATAAGGAATAGTTTTGAGAACAACCTAATACATTAGGTGGAGACCAAATATTAGAAAATGTTGAAAATATTAATACATCTTGGGGAAAGAAGATGGGTCAAAAATACATACCAATACAGAAGGAAAGGTTAAATTAAAATAAAATAGGAAGCGGGGAGAAACGAATATGGATGTTCGTAATGGCTTCAAGAGTTAGAAGAAAAAATCAATATTCTTTACTTTAGAGTACTGGAAACATTTGCTTATTTCGACACAATTTGGATGTTATGCATATTGAGAAGAATATTTTTGATATCATAAATTATGATATCATAATTTATGATATCATAATTTATCTTAAACCCATATGTATAAGATCATAATTTATGATTCATAATAGGAACCCTCCTCAACATTCTCGATAAGATAAAAGATGGAGTTAATAATCGTCTTGATCTTATACATATGGGTTTAGGAGGGGAATTGGCACCAAAAGATAAGGGAAAATGAACGTATCTACCAGAGGCATGTTATACATTGTCAAGATAAGAGAAAAAAAGGGTATATGAGACATTACTTAAACTTAAGGTTCTTGATGGGTACTTATCAAATTTTAATAACCTTGTTTCAATGCAAGAGTTAAAATTATTTGGTCTCAAGTCTCATGATTGTCACATACTAATGCATAAAATATATCTGGTGGCGATACGATCTGTGTTACAGAAGCATGTCAGATATGTAATTTTTAAGGTGCGATATTTCTTTAATGATCTTTGAACAAAAGAAAAGGATGTGAACAAGTTGAAAGGTATTCAAGATGACATTGTGATCACATTATGTTTGTTGGAAAATTACTTCCCTCTAGCATTCTTTGATGTAATGGTGCATCTAATGGTCGATCTTGTTAGGGAGGTTGAACTTTATGGTCTAGTTTTCCCTCGTTGGATGTACACATTTGAAAGGTTCACACATGCTTAGTAATTATGCCATAATTTAATAATGTTACAATTAAAAATCATTGATTTTATTTTCTTTAAAATGTCTATAGGAACATGAAATATTTAACAGGTCAAGTAAATAATCAAAATCATCCCGAAGGTTACGTTGCCCAACATTATATTATAGAAGAAGCTGTTGAATTTTGTTCGAAATTTTTACATGGGATCGATGCAGTTAGAGTTCAGTTAGGTAGAAATGCAATCGATGTTGACGACGATGGAATATGTGATGGAAAACCAAAAGGGGTTATAAAGTCATTGAAGTGGACGAGTTTGCATGGGAGTAAGCACATCGTTATTTATTGTAAAACAAAGATGATGTTCAATATTATAAAGAGTATTTTTAAGCTTCAATAAGAAATTAATTTTTTGTATTGTATTTGGTTTTAATGGAGAACTGTTTGTTCCCTGTTAATAACCTAACAGGGATCATATGGAGAGCTTATGGCACAGGCATTTTTGAAAGTGCAAAAATGAAAAATGATTACAAGAGGAACACAACGAGACCAAATGGTTGGCTTTGTGATAGGGTATGATTAGTTTAGTATGCTATGTTTTCACTGAATATTATAATTATAACTGACATTTTAAAAAAACTTGGTTAAAGAGGAGCTACATACCCCCAACAATTGTGTTTCGAAAATCTTGAAATAGGTAGCCCGAGGACCTCTTTGAGACGTATTAAAATATCATGGTTATATCGTTAAGGGTTTTCGTTACCATACGAAAGAAAGTGATGCTAAACGAGTAAACTAAAAGAGTGGAATTGGCCTCATGGCCACTACAATGCAAGTTGGAAGTCCATAAAATAAGCATCCCATGGTTTCAAATTTATATTTTTATGGTGTCATCACTGATATATATATGCTCTATTATTTAACATTTAAGATTTTGATTTTTGAGCGTGACTGGGTAGACAACAGTAATGGTATGAAAAAGACTATCTTGGCTTCACATCTATTGATCTTGGTAGAGTTCGCCTACGAATGGGAGCTTTATTTTAGCTTCTCAAGCCAAAAAAGTTTTTTGTATTCTATGCCGAATCGATACAAGATGGTCAATCATTCTTGTAACTCCAAAAAACGTTCATAATTACGATTGAAATGATAATGAGTAGTACACTTCTCGATGTTTCGAAGATCATGTCACCGCCAATGAATTGCCAAATGCTGAATTGATCAATGGAAGTGATGAGTCATATGCACATGTAGATTATGAGGGCATTTGGATTGATAATAAAAAATAAATAGAGAGTGTTAGTTGCGTTGCAAATTGTGACCTTATTTATATGTATTACTATTTATTGAATATTATTGGGAAAAGTGTCTTGAAATGCTAGATTTGATTTATTTCCCATCTTTTTAATTGGTTAACTTTATGTCTTTCCAGTATTAGATTGTTGGTTATTTTAGCTTTAAACATTTCATTTGATATCATATTTTGATTTGTTTAACTCTGATGAGAATGGTGGACAAATTTTTAAGGTTGATACCTATTTACTCATTGAGTTACAACTTGTCACTTGTTAATAAAATTCTATCTACAAATGTTCTTTAATGAAATTATTCTTATGGTTGGTCTTTTAACTTGGGTAAAAGGAATAGGTTTTAACAAAGGCGATGCTTTTAATCGAAAGAAGCAAGGGATACGGCAGCTTTATAGACTTTGGAGTTGTCTTTGTATGATTTTTATTCATATGTAACCATTTATAGCTTCTAACTCACACACATGCTATAAATACCACCATCGATAAAACAAATATATTATAAACAATATATCATCCTCTAAGGTTGTTCAAACTTGTCTCATCATTTGTTTCATGAGCTGAGGTTGAATGGGATTCTAAAGTATTGAGTTTACTATTTTGGTATGATTATAGTTTATTAGGTTGGATTTGAGCGAATCTAAGTAACATAAGCACCTTAAAGTATGTTAATAACTGATATCTTTATTTCTTTTGCCTTTTTTGAATGAAATCTTAGGCAAATGTATATGATTTCAACTCTAAGAATCTTGGTGATTTTTTAAATGAGTCAATTAACTTTCATATTATTCATGCATTTTAATTCCAAATTCTATAAATATACAATCAAGTGGCCAAAAATCAAGCCAAACAACACTATGTGAGATAGATAAATGGTTAAAACCTTTAGCTCATTGCATAATAGAAACTATTTAGCCCATTGCATAATAAAAACAAGTATATGAGACAACTGAATTTAACTCGGCACTATATGAAAACATGGGATTTATATCCATCGGTAGAAGATTGTTGTAGTACTATTTTTAATATTTTCATCCAACAGTGGAAGTACAATATTTATATCCAAAACAGGATCTAATGAGATAGTTGTATTAACTTAGCTAGTTGTTGTTGTACTAATTTAAAGATTTTGATCTGGTTATGAATTAATTTTATAGCCTACAATTTATTTAGTTATTGTGATAAACTTAGATGGTTGTTGTGGTACTTTTGTATAAGTTTAATGTTTTTATTTTGAGAATTCATGAATATAATGTTTATTTGGTTTGTTTATTTTACAGTTGTTGATTTTGATTGTTAATGTTTATTTGGTTTGTTTGTGTTGTGTATATGGATGAGGAAGATGACTTCCATTCAAACCGGTCGAATGATTTGGCAAAGTCACTAGGAAATTCAAGTAATAACAGACGAATAATTAGAGGTGTAGCTATTTTAAAATGGATAACCAAAAGGGTTTCGGTGATCAATTACAAGTAATTTACAATAAAAATGGACAAGAAAATGCTACAACAATGTCCTATTTCGGAAGTTACAAGGGTATCTTGATGAGGACAATGGTTCCCATAAGATTTTTAAGTTGGCCTAAAGTGTCATAGACATTAAAAGAGAACTTATGGGTAGCTATGGAGGTAAATGATAATTAATTGTTATCTATTTTATTACTATTTAAAGTTTCTGTTATGTAATATAATATTTATTACTTATAGGTTAATTTCAATATGGATCCAAAATCAAGGAAGACAATGATATCTGATATTAGTTGTTCGTGGAATTTTAAAGGATAAGAGGAAGACTATATGAAAAGTTTAAGGTATATCAAAATTTCCTTTTCGTTTCTACATGTTAATGGTATGATTAAATTCTTACATTAACTTTTTGTGCACTACACACAAATTAAGTGAATTACAAGTAGAAAAGCATGCGAATAATAAGTTTAACCATAATCTTAGTAAATTGGGCTACGCAGGTCTCGAAGAAATTATGGTACGTTGTTGAATTCGTGTATTGTTATCTAAGATTGATACATAATGTTATTGGATAGATAACTTCTCACTTTTGTATTCTTGATTTATAATTGAGAGAAAAAAAATAGAGATGTATTTCATGAGGATGATAGACTATGATGTGGATAGTGGCTTGATAATTTAGAAACGGAGAATATCTTGATGATGCAACAAAGGAAGCTGGTGAAAAAATGGTGAGTTAATCCAAATTACCAAAAAATAATAGTCAAATTCAGCTCTAACATGTGCATGAACTAAAGTCTTAATTCTACGAAAGATCTAACCATACTCTCGATAAATTTGTATTATTCGAGGAAATATTGAAAATGCAAGTGCATGATGGGATCTTAGTAACTCAAGGATCCTCCGACATCCTAACCTTAGTACTCGATACTCCAGATCATAATGGTCGAGCAAGGGGAGTGGGAAAAGGAATCACTCCTACAACCTACTTCCATCTCCCTAGACATGGATCGAAACAATATATTTAAGACTTAGAGTCTAGGTTGCATCAAGAAGAAGGAGGCGGAGAAAGAAAAAAATCAATAACTTCAGGAAGCAATGGAACAATTAATGACGTACTAAAGTGCATCACTTGTACTGCCATTAGTTGAGAGGGTTTCCTTAAATAGTAAGAAAAGTGACAATAATAAATACGAGAAGCATTCAAATAATATGATTTAATCACGTGATTCTCCCTCCAAGTAGAAAAACGACAAGGTAATTAATTTATTTGTTAAATGATTGAAATTTATATCTTTTGCCTTTGTAGACTTATTTTGACATTTTTAATGTGTAAATAAGACAAAAGTAATGGTAAGAAAACGGATTTCATGGATTTATTCATGTCTTTGTCCAAACACACACAAATTCAAATTTGAACAAATTTTATCTTGATTGAAATTTAGTGTTCATGCAATGATGAAGTCCAAATTAAATAAAACAAGCCACTTAAACAAACTAAGCATGCGAAGAAGTAAGGAAAAATCCCTTTCGGGCAAAACCTCTATTTCAGCATTGTATTAGAATTGAAAGAAACTACATGGCTTACAAATTATTTAGTTCACTCAGTATAATGCACAGTTCTTCAAGTCTTCTACAGATATGTCACAGTCCAACACTATAAAAAAGAAACGATATTCTTTTAGTATCCTCGGACCAGCCTTCTTCTTTAGTAGTGGAGCCTCAGCTCCACAAATCAGCAGTAAATAAAATCTCTACAAAGGTCTTTTAACAAGTAATTCTTTCTTCTTGATTTGGTAAAGTGATATTTAAAGTTTCAACGGGTTGGATAAAAATTTGGTATAGTTTGATCACAAAAGAACTCTAAATTGGCTTCCAAAAGTGTTAAAATGAGTTGATCAAAACTCAAATCCCGCATCTCTATTTGTAAGGAAGTTTGTTACAAAAAGATAGAATTAGACTTTTGGATCAGATTTGTTTACAAAATACTAATATGCGCCCTTGTTCGAATGGCATACACTTTTCGTTCGAACAGGTTTTCAACAAAACTTCGAACTACATTTCAGTTCTTAACCAAAAGGTGTCTTTCATATCTTATTTTAAGTCGGTATACTCTTTCTAATGATTTACCCAACCTCGTTTGAATGACATCTAACAAAACTTCAAATGACATACCAGAACTAACCAAAAGGCATCGTGCTTTTGAGGTTAAACCCCTTATCTTCAATGTAAGTTTATCTTATATTAATCCATATAACCGAATCACATTACAGAGTTTTATTAGCAGTTTAACATGCATATACGTAGTGCTTGTTAGATTAGGATTTGAAATAATTTGTACATTAAAAAGATACCCTAATTTGGATTTGTTCTTGACATTAGCTGCGATGTTTTTTCTTTGTTCTCTGTATTGGCTTTTGCTACTCTATTTTAGATTTGTTCTATTTGTTCCACATCTGAGTTTTGTTGTATTTTAGATGATAGAGTTTCATTCTTGGTTTGGTTGATGTTTGAGTTTGTCAGCTTGTTAATTTTCTTCTATTAGTATATCCACACACACCACAACACATACACAACCCAATATACATTCTTCCCTGCATATATATTAAAGATTAGTTGAACAGTAGGGAACTTTAAGGTGAACCTTTTATATATGTTTTTCGAGATATTTATATTGTTTCTCCGATTTTCTCTCAAGGTATTTTTCTTATTTTATCTCTCTCTTACTCTATGTTTGTGATTATAATATATGTTTCTGTTTTGAGGTTGTTTGAAACTGTTGGGGACTTTATGCATTTGAAACCATTTCAGTTTTATATGCATTTTGTTTGCCTTTTCAATTGTATATTTTTAAACATTGCCTCATTATTTACTCTTATTGGTAACATCATTGTCAAATATGTGACTTAAATCTTTAAAATGATGCAGGAGCATCTACATATAATCATATAAAGGTGTACTATTATCGGACAACACAATTGTGAACATAAGTAGGGAGAGGTCATTGACATAGTGTTGCCTAAAATTATGAAGTGACTATTACTATAGAGGAATAATTAATTTTAATGATAGAATTAAATTTAGTTAATGTGTTAGCTCAATCTGATTTAGTGCTTCTTTATTTGATATTAGCAAGGCATTACGAGGAGCGAAAATCAGATATCCATGCCTGGAGAAGTTAACATTATCTCTCATTGAAGCTTTTAGGAGGATGAGACCATATTTTCAAGCTCACGCCATTGTCACCTACATGAATTTGCCTCTGTGACAAGCACTGCATAAACTGAAAAAGTATGGACGGTTAATGTCATTGGAAGTGGAATTGGGAGAGTATGAAATCGTTTATGAACCCAAGGTTGGAATAAAAGGTCAAGTAGTGGCCGAATTCATAGCCTAATTCTTATAAACATAAGTGCAATATGATCCAAGTTTTCTTATCGAGCAGGCTTCTTCAGAAGAGAGCTTAGCTCAAAAGGAAATAGAGGTTGTGGCCAATCAACCAAACTGGTCGGTTGTCCAAGAAATAATTCAATAGGGAAAGAAGATGTTCAAACATGGAAGGCTAGCAAAAGATGATTTATCTGATGACATTCTAATTTCGCAATTGTTTGTAGATAGATACTCATGTTCTACTGAAAGTGGTGCAGGCCTCATTGTTAACACTTCGGATAAATTGGATGTGGAATATGAGCTGAGATTCAAATTTAAGGTTTCCAATAATGAGGGTGACTATGAAGCATTGATCACAGGATTGGAATTGACTTCTTCATTGGTGCCGACCAAGTGTTGTGCAGAGTGACTTCTAGCTTACTGTCAATCAAATATAGGAAATTTATGGCATCAAAGGGGAAACAATAATAAGATATCATAAAAAGAAATGGAGGTTATTTCTTTGTTCACTTGAGTTAGTATGGTAAGTATTCCTAGACTAGAGAATGCTCGATTAGACATTCTTGCTCGACTTACTTCAGCAACTGAAACAAAACTTCGACAAATATTGCTAGTGGATATTCTCGCCCATGGAATCATTGATGGGATGTAAATCAGTGGAATATGTATGGAGTTAGGTCCCTCATGGATAGACCCAATTAGAGAGTACATTGAAAGAGGAACACTGTCATCTGACCAAATTAAAGCTAAGAAGATGAGATACATGGCAACTAGTTATATGTTAGAAAAAGGTGTCATGTACAGGCGAGGATACACTATTTCCCTACTTCATTGTGTTCATCCAAACGAAGTAAATGATTTGATCAAAGAGGTGAATAAAAGCTTATGTGGAGCTCAGACAGTCGGGAGATCTCTAAAACAATGGATAGAAATGAAAGGTTACTATTGCCCGACAATAAAAGAAGATTGTGTTGCTTTCACTAAGAAGTGTGATAAGTGACAAAGAATTTCCACCATCCATAGAAGACCAGGAGAAACTCTAATACCCATAAATTCTCCATGGCCTTTCACTATCTGAGGAATTGACTGGTCGTACCACTACCGACCACCAAAGGAAGGTTCAAATATTGGGTTGTAGCAGTTGATTACTTCACCAAATGGGTAAAGGTTCAGCCCGTAATTTGTATGCCTTATCAAAGGGTTTTCTAGTTCATTTGGAACAAGATCATTTGCAGGTATGGCATACCCTATGCCTTCATCACCGACCATGGAATTTAATTTCATAATGAAGAATTTAAAGAGTACTGTATTTGGTTGGGCATTCAGAAACTTCATTCAATACCTGGGCACCCACAATGCAATGGCCAAATAGAAATAACCATCAAAACCTTGCTATATGGGTTGAAGAAATGATTGGATGACGCTAAAGGCTACCCGATTAATGAACTCCATAGCATCCTTTGGGCATATAGGACTACGGCCAGAATAGCAATGAGGAAACCCATACGTGCTAGCTTTTGGTACTGAAGCAATAGTACCAGTGGATATAGGTCTACTGACTCACACTTTGATTCACCCATGAGTGAACTCATGAGGCAACTAGATCTAGACATAATTGAAGATGTTACTATTTGGATAGTTGCCTACCAACAAAGTAATGCAAGGCTTTATAATCGAAGGGTCAAGTAGACCAAACTGAAGTAGGGGGATATGGTACTTAAGAAATTAATCCATAAGGGCAAAATGATGGTGTCTAATTGGCATGGTCCATATTGTATCTCATCATTTATCCGACCAGGAAATTATCTCTTGGAAACTTTAGAAGGATAAGAATTCAAGAATCTTTGGAATGCAGACCATCCGTGCAAGTATTATTAGAAATTCAGTTTTTAGAAATTCAATTCTTAATTTAATTGGTTATTCACGTTAATGAAATTTCATATTTTTCTCCATTATACATCCTTTTTGTGTTTTGTTTTTCAGAGTATGGTGGCTACACCTTAACCCGTAAATTAATGGGCAATTTTAATTCAAATTTTGTCATCTTCAATAAAGTTTCTAAAAAGTTCTTTTCCAAAGAGCATGGTTCAAACTTTTCCATCTTCAGAAAAGTTTCCAAAAAGTTCCTCTCCCAAAAACACGGTTCAAACTTTTCCATCTTTAGAAAAGTTTCCAAAAATTTCTTCACAAAAGTGCATGGTTCAAATTTTTCCAACTTTAGAAAAGTTAAGCTTCATGTATGATATGTCCTCAGCAAGTCATGAACAAGAAGACAATTAAATTTCCTAATTAGAGGTTTTACGTGGCCAAGTTAAAACATTGGAATAATTATACATTCCTAATACACTTGGTCGTCTCTGATAACTAATGATACAACTTAGTACAATAAAGCTTTTTATAGTTTTAGTTAAGTGCCTTAGTAAAATCTAAGGCTGTATAAATGATTCAAACATAAATAAAATATTAAACATTTGAGCAGGTTATGTAGTCTATAAGTAAATTAACTAATCCTTATACAGGTTACCTAGTCGGTAAAAAAATATCAACCACAATCTTGAATAAAGAGAACTCAATCAAAAATAACTTCATTCCATTGATCAAAATGCACTAAAATAAGAATAAATTTATTCTACTCGACCCTTTTCTTGTGACTTTTTCATCCCGATAAGAGGATCATCAAGGGTGTATGGACAATTTATTGTATTGAAATATCTTAGCATATGCCAATCGTTGCTGCTCATCCTATTAAACAAGTGAGGAGGACGAACCATCTCACATTCATTATTAAGTCCATAATTACCCAAATACTTATGTACTAGACATTGAGTAATGGCATTAGGTTGAGTCCAACTCGTGTCTAGTTTGAAGGGAAGATTGATACAGTCCAATAAACTTGGGTCATTTCAGTGCCATAAATTATTGTCTTGATCATACTTAAGCAAGGTCAACAAGTTAGTTAAAAGTGCTCAATATGTGTGTTTCAAAACAAAACCAATTTTTCCCATAAAATTATCCAACTTTTAATTTTACACCAAACCAAGTTGTAAAAACCCAATTCTTACTGTAAACCAATTTTATCTTCATTAATCCTAAACATGTATCTAGTGATTAAAGAAAGTAAAATAAAGTAAAGAATACTCACAGTGCCGGATGTACGAGGAAAAAACCCAAAAGGGGAAAACAACATCGGACGACCCAAACTAGACAATCACTATGAATAATGGTTTTACACAGTGCCCACGCAGAAATTCCATCTTCCACGATAATTGTACACTAGCACGCATCCACAAATGTCTCGGTGTCCACCGATTGGCTTTGATTCGTCTACGATGTCGAACAAGAAGTCCTTCTCCTTTCTTCACCGCAAAACGCTTATGTTTAATGTGTAGACCAAACTTCTTTGGTGCAGCAAGATCACTTAAACATATAAGAATGATATCTCGGATCTTTGCAAACTCTGAGGATGTGTTTATGCTTTGTAAACCTTAAAAAATATGTGCAAACAACGTACTGGAATGTATTCTATTTTTTCCAGATGCACGCTTGCGAAACTCTGATAGAAACACACTTTAAATAACAATTTAGCGCCGCCTCAAAATACATGTCATTCGAACGACAATGCCATGTCGTTCGCGCGACATAGGCATCTCGTTCGAGCGAGATCCTTATGTCGTTTGAACGAGCTGACGTGTCAGTTTGACCTTTTGACTTTTAGATCAAAACGTCTCTTTTAAAGGAGATCCAAATTAGTCAAACTCTTTTTCGAGTATATCAGAATAAAATGTAGTGTAAACACTTAAAACACTTTTTAAAAAAATTAAAATGTTTTTCTTTATAAAAAATACATCCTTATATTTTATAAAAATACTTCTGAGCACCATTAATTATATGCATTCATACCTGAGTGATCTCGAAATGCAGATGCCTTTAAAGATGATTAAACTTGCACCAATTTAAACGTCGGCATGATTAATTATTTGAAGCTTTTCTGCAACATCTTCAATTCTCTTCAATACATCATAGACCAAGTGGGATCGTGACAAAATAAAATTCTCCCTATGACATATTACAAATAAGTTTTGTTCACAGAATTAAGTCAAAACAATACAGGGACTCAATTGGAAATTTATGTCTTTACAAATCTCCCCCTTTGACTAGTCCGGGACAAAACTAAACCAGTGAAATGCCTAAATCGGGCCGTCAAGCCATATAATGCCTAAATCCCATCCCATAAGCCCAAAATAAAAAATACAAGACACATACTAGTATATGTAGCACCGGCGAGCATAAACTGTCCAAATGTGATGTAGACTTGAAATCTCGAATCGCTGAAGCGTACCTACGCATATGAAACAGACAAACAAATACCCAGTGAAGTATGGAGGAACAAATGTTACCAATTTATAGAAATGCTCAACAAATCTCCCCCGAAATCACATACATCTCTCCCCCTTTTTGTCTCGGATAGACAATCCGGTGAAAAGATAAATCAATCAAAGTATCTAGCATGAGAATATACTAATTTGAATCAATTTGAGAATTGAAAACGCTAGATAACCATGAAACAACCAGCAAAATATGATCATGTAATGACAAAACAGAAGCTAGTAAACCAATGAATCACAGAAAGAATATAGCAATCTAATCAGGTGTGATAAACGGAATCATATGCAAAAAGACCAATTTAGAACCAATATAACCTGCATATACACCAGTTAGTCCAGAAAATCTTCCAGCAGTACCAAAATATACCAATTTAAACAAGAGGACTGCAAACCAATCAGAAGCCATAAAACAGCCTATCGTTTGAATGAGCTAGGGATGTCACTCAAACAAGTTGAGTAAATCGCTCGAACGAAGTACAGTTGTCGTTCACGCGAGATGGATATGTCGCTTGAACGACTACTCGCAACCTGCCAAAATTTCCAAGATTCCCAAAGATATTATATAATATTGCCCAGTGAAAAAATTTCCACAAAAAAATCTAGGAAGGACCTGACAAAAGAAAAACAGTGTTAAAATATTAGTCTTTTAATACAAAACACAAAAACTCATAAAAACTAAAAAAGTGAGTTCCATGCAAACATAGTACTGATGTGCTCAAACATGGATATGAAGTGAATTGGCGTGAAACTACAACAAATGAGCCACAATTCAAACACATCGAAATGATCAAGAACCTCTAATCGATAGCGATAAATCATCAAATTTTATCATAGCCATATGACCATAAAAGTGTGAGCTTAATGAACTAAACATACTACATGCACACAAATCCAGAATTTTGACGATTCTACAAATAATAGCGTTAAATTGCAATGTTTCAACATTAGGATTAGTTTTGCAAAGTCGTTAAAATTTTTAATCCATCCAAACTCCATCAATAATATCATATTTTCTTTTGAATGAACTAAACTAATTTAGCCCTTTTCTTAGCATATTGCATTTTCTTTTGGTCTCTTTTTAGACGGTGGCTTTCACGACGAGTTATTTTGAACTCTCGTATCCCTTATCCATGAATCACTCATTATTTTTACCAATTCAAATCCTCACGCTAAATGGTTTTTACATGCACGCTTCTCCTTAAGTCTACTTACGCATAGATGATAAGATTGAGATAAGAACGCTTCACCAAATTCAAATATGCAAGAGAAGTCAAACATCCATATAAAGTCGTGCATGTGTGCAATGTTGGCATATATACAAAGTCGAATCAAAATGCATATCAACTTCGAAGAAACCCCATAGAAACAATGGTTAAGATCATTCTAAGCATCGATAATAACGACCAAATGTCTTAGCCACATGGATAATGAAACGATGGGGGGGGGGGGGGGGCGGGCAAGCACACCAATATGCGACATCAAACATGTAAACTCAAAAATAAAAACCGAAAATCTTTTTGGCTTTTCATATTTTGACTCAAATAAAAGCAAAATCTTTTTGAGTTTTCAATTTTTTCTCAAAAACAAAATCTTTTTGGATTTTCAAGAAATTTTAAAAATAAAATAAATCTTTTTGTATTTTTCGATAGGACTCAAACAAATGAAAACTATAATAAAAAATGTTACACATGTCATAATACTAGCAATGAATATATCATGAAGCAAACTAGCATGTGATAAACAAGGCAACACTATCATCCTTTAGATTTAGCATAGGAAGAATCAAGTGCACCCAAACGAGAATCTTGAAGCTTAATTCCAAAATCCACTAAATCCAATTTCCAAATCCAAGTAGGTGTAACACGACGCTTGAGGGTTTTGGGAATCGGGGTAACTTTATTCCTAAACTTCCTAGGAGCTTGTCTAAGGTCGTAACAATAACGCCTAAGGTGAACTTTCCTACCACAAAATGTGCAAGTGTAGCAATGGTGGGAATGATTACCTATATGTTAACCTTTTTTAACCTTCCTAGTGTTTCTCACACGTGCGGGGAGGATGGTAACAACTCTCTCACCAAAACCTATACCTCCCCTATCTCCCTTAATTTGGACGGTTCCTAGGATCTTATCTAACTTCTTCGTCCTAGCCTCCAAATCAAACTTGACTCTAGACGAGTCTCTCAATCTCTCCTCCAACTCGTGAATCCTAGACTCGAGCAAATGCCTAGACTCCTTAAACTCTAAAATCTCCTTTTTAAAGGACTCCATCAAACCACGGAGATTATCTCTCTCTTTATCCATAAACACTAGTTTCTCCCTAAACTTTTTCTCTCGTGCCCTAAGATCCTCAATCAAACTGTCATTATTTTGTATGGCACGCTCATTCAACTTAGCTTGCAATTTAGAATTAGCCTTTTCACCTTCACTATTTCGGCATAGAACTCATTATACGCATTTTGCAACTCTTTCACATCTACCTCCTCCTCGTCACTCTCTTCACCCTCAATAACATGGGATTCACTCAAAACCTCCCCAGAAGTTTCATGCACATGAGAATCATCGGCACTCGCATGGCATGCCATAAACGCAACAAAGTTACGATCAATGGGGGAACTCTCTCCCTCTTTCGGATCACTATCACTTAAGGTGGAATTATAGACAATGGGTTTCTTTCCCTCTTTCTTAAGTCCAGTGGGACACTCCTTAACTTTGTGACCATACCCCTCACACCCAAAACACTTATCCAACTCATCTCTTTTAGGCTTCTCAAACTTATCCTTAGAGGTGGGATCTGCTTTGTTGTTCTTGAATTTTTCAAATTTCTTGGCATCTTTCGATTTCTTTTAAAACTTAATAAATTTTTTAAATTCCATTGCCAACAAAGCAACATCCTCAAAATCAGACTCAGAATCGGAATCGGAATCCAAAACTTTATTTTCCTCCTTCCGGGTTTTCAAAGCAACACCATTTTCTTTCTTTGGCACTTG
The DNA here is from genome assembly GCA_949130495.1 of Sambucus nigra. Lineage (NCBI taxonomy): Eukaryota > Viridiplantae > Streptophyta > Magnoliopsida > Dipsacales > Adoxaceae > Sambucus > Sambucus nigra. The sequence continues at coordinate 381,712,468 of OX422217.1, forward strand.
CTTGGAGGTAATCATGTAGATTTCATAAGTTTGTAAGTCACCTACAATCTCTTCTAGTTTTGTCAACTCTAACCTACCCAAGGAGTTTAAAATGGTCACTTTTGCATCAAACCTACTAGGCAACGACCTAAGGATTTTCTTAATGACACGGTTGTCGAGAATTTTCTCACCTAGGTTAAGCGACGAGTTGACAATATTGGACAACCTAACATAAAACTCATCAAAAGTCTCACTCTCTAACATCCTAATGGTCTCAAACTGTGTAGTGAGATTTTGAAGTTTTGACGCCTTAACCGTGCTAGTGCACTCGTGAGTGAGTGTCAAAATATCCCAAGCCTCTTTTGATGTTCCACAAGTCATAACTCTATTATATTCATCACGTGTAACATTGTAAGCAATAACATGGAGACCCTTAGAATTATATTGTGCAGGTCTTTGTTCAGTTTCGGCCCATGACTCAACAGGCTTTAAACTAGTGACCTCACCTACAATTGTGACAGGGGGTGTCCAACCTTTCTCAACTGCAAGCCACACATGCTCATCAATAGATTTTAATGCACATCGCATTCTCATCTTCCAATAAATGTAATTAGTGCCATCAAAAACAGGAGTTCGAGAAAATTCATTATATCCAGAATTCATCTTTGAAAACACACGGGATCACAAAACAAATAAAATATGTTTTCCAGCTCTGATACCAATGTGAAAGTGCCCAATATGTGTGTTTTAAACAAAACCATTTTTTCTCAGAAAATTATCCAACTGTTAATTATACACGAAACCAAGTTGTAAAAACCCAATTCTTACTTTAAACCAATTTTATCTTGATTAATCCTAAACATACATCTAGTGATTAAAGAAAGTAAAATAAAGTAAAGAATACTCACAACGACGGATGTACGAGGAAAAAACCCAAAATGGGAAAACAACCTCGGACGGTCCAAGCCAGACAATCACTATGACTAATGGTTTTACACAGTGCAAACAACATACTAGAATGTATTCTGTTTTTTCCAGATGCACACTTACGATACTCTGATAGAAACGCACTTTAAATAGAAATTTAGCACCACCTAGAAATACTCATTCAAACAACAATGTCATGTCGTTCGCATGGCATAGGCATCTCGTTCGAGCGAGATCCTTATGTCGTTTGAACGAGCTGATACGTCAGTTTGACTTTTTGACTTTTAGTTCAAAATGTCTCTTTTAAAGGAGATCCAAATTAGTCAAACTCTATTTAGAGTATATCAGAATAAAACGTAGTGTGAACACTTAAAACACTTTTAAAAACATTTTAAAATATTTTAAAATATAAAAAACATCCTTATCTTTTATAAAAACAATTCTGAGCACCATTAATTATATGCATTCATACCTGAGTTATCTCGGAATGCAATTACCTTTGAAGACGATTAAACTTGCACCAATTTAAACATCGACATGATTAATTCTAAAAAGCTTTGTCGCAACGTCTTCGATTTTCTTCAATACGTCATAGACCAAGTGGGATCGTGACAAAATAAAATTCTCCATATGACATATTACAAACAAGCTTTGTTCACGGAATTAAGTCAAAACAATACAGGAACTCAATTGGAAATTTATGTCCTTACATTAGTCCACCTCCATTTGTAGCCTTTACGATTGCTTTAGTCAAGATGACCATCCATGTGAGTTAAGGCCTCATTATAGACATACATCCAAACTTCCCTTAGTTGCTTATGAAAATGGAATGTCAGCCTATCAATTTGATCTTGAAGTTTCTTGAGGAGTATAACTTTGGATTTTAGCAGGGAATCTTGGTCGTTAAGAGTATTTTGGGTCCTCTCCTCCTCAATGGTTTGTTAAACAACTATACCTTTCTTGGAAGCTTGTTAAGGTTTGGTCCATTTCTTCTACAATGCTTTCATCTCCTTCAACAACCTTGCATTTTTCTGTCTCCAAGAATGAAACTCCTTCATCTGTAATAATGGTGGTTGATTTCTTCAAACTATCAAGTTCATTCATCAATGCATTATTTTCCCTTTCCAGCATGGAAGCAATTGCTCAGGCATTCTCCAGTTCTTGGTTTAAGACCAATTCCTTCTTCTTCAAAGAAAAAGTAATGCCTTTAAACTTCTTGTCAAAGCCCCAGCCTTCACTTAATGCTTTATATTTGGCTTCATAATCAAAATGAAGATGTTCTTTAGAGAGTTTATGATCCTCATGCATCTTCTCAATCATTTCATAATAAGCAGCGTTATTGGCTATAGCTCTATCCAAGGGGCAATGGAGATGAACGTAAGACCCCTTCACCTGATCAGAAACTTCTGGGACAAGAAACCCTAATAAATATTCCTCGAACAAAGAAATATGTCACGCCTTAAAGAGATTCCTGCACTGCCTAAGTAGGTTGTATTCAGCAGTGACATTAGGTTTTTCCTGGCATTAAACTAAAAAGTTACAAGTGTTAGTTTATAGTAAAACTCTATAGAAATAATCAACACATACCAATAAGAGGCATAGACAATTTAAAGGAAAAGGTTATTCTTCCATTGATTAATCATTGAGGTACAAGGGTTGATAAATCATCAAGAAAGAAAAAACAAAAAATAAACGTGCTCCAAAGGAGCTAAACCTTCTCCTTTTCTTGAGCCCGATCTTGGATGGTAGAATCAGGATGGTCGACAATAGCATTTTGCATTATTGAAGACTTAATAGGCATCATTGAATACTCATTAGACCCTTCTTCAACACAAATGCCTCATCCAGATTAGGAAGATTTCCAAGTTCATGCCTTTAGAAGATTTTAGAATTTTTCTCAATACCGACTACCTTCAGAGCCTCGGAACATCCTTCCTTAAAGGACAGTTTCTTAGCATAGTCAATTTAAGCAGAGATGGCAGAGGGGGACTTCTACAAACCTTTATCAATGGCATCTTTGACTTTTCCCTTTACATAAGTCACCTCAGAAGTCAAGCCAACCACTTTATCTTCAGTAGTTTGCACTCGGGTTATGATTTCTAAAAGCTTATTTTCAGCAGTCGTAGCCCTGCCTTCAGCATCAATCAGATTCTACTCAACAGCTTTAGCTCTTTCATCAACGATATTTATTTGTCCTTACGTCATAGTAGCCCGGTCATTGGCCTTCTCCAAATTCACTTCCCAGGATTTTTGCTTTGTCTCTAAAGCTTGTCGGAGAGCCTCCAAGGATTATCTTAAGCCTTTAAAGGCCTCTTCCACTTCACTAGGAGAGGACATCAGTTGGTCGTCCTTCTCCATTATTTGGTTGAAGTCAATAAAAAAAACTTCAAAGTTATTAAAAGAATGACACACGATCAATAGGAGGAGGTTAGAAACATGGAGAAAGTAGAAGAAAAGATAATTACTAGTGCCAAATTATGGAGAGGCCATTAAGTTAGCATGTACCTGGGCATGGGGGATGATGCAACTCTATCAGTAGGAAGGGTTCCAAACTTGATTAAACCCATGGACAATATAATATTAAGAGCAATATAGGCTGACCCAATGTTTAGGTTAACCTTTATTTTTCTCACCAACTCTTATTAATCAGCCAAGTTATTTTTTGTAGCCAATGCTTGATAGTCAGTCGATTTTTATGGGCCTATTTTTGAGGTTAAGGTAAACCTCTCTTCAACCTCTTTAGTTGAGATTCAAAACTTTGAGTCCCTATTTTTTACTAGCTTCTTACCAGCATCAGCAACTTTCATAGGGGAAGGAGATAAATGTTCTCCTAGAAAGTTGGTCATTTTCCTCTTAGTCATATCGAATGAAAGAGAAAGGGGGATCTGAGAAATATCCAAGGATTCAAATAAAGAAGAAGTTCCTCCCTGTGTGAACTCAGCACCAGCAGATCATGTGGTCGAGGAAATAGATACATGATCCTCTTCTAAGTTGATTGCGATTTCGGGTAGCACAAGTAGGGCAATAAAAGATTTCATTGAACATTTATACTCAAAAAACAAAGAAGTTAATCGAGGATGTTCTTTTTCCACTCTCTGGTTAAGTTCCCTCAAAAACTTTAGCTCTTCATAAAAAGAAATAACAAAGTTAGTCGGCCAACGTTAGAAATAACAAAGTTAGTCGGCCAACGTTAGAAATGCACAACAAAATAAGAAAAATAATCAACATAATTACAACTTATACAATATCCTGATTGAGGACATATGGGACCAGTATAAGATACTCCAGTAGGGAGGGGAGCATGTTGCTAGTGCTTTATAATTACACCATAATCTTAATAATCCTTATTGGAATCTGGTAGATTCACTACTAAAGCCCTATTGGCTTGCCTATTCTTCAAATAACATGTACTTTCTCCAATAGTTTCCCACTCATAGCAGAATATTAACTCCAAAACCCCAATATGGGTCCCGCAAAGTTCATTCAACCTATTTACACCGTTTACAAACATCAAAGTATTAGGTACTACTCTAGTAAGAACTACGTCAAAATATTGGCAAGACTGAAGAAAAAGAGGGTTTGGTGGAAATTTGATGCCACACTCAACTATGAATAAAGTGGGCATCTAGTGACCCTCAAGAAAAGAATAAACATCTATGGGACCCTTGGTTGTCTCTAAATCTTTCCAAGCTTGGATTTGTTTTCTCTCTAAACTCATTTAATGAACTCTTATCTAATATGTGAACCATGGGGGAAATAGAGAAAAAGTTGATAAAAAGAGAAAGAGGAAAAGAAGTCTTACAGGGGATCTAAGACGATTACAAGAGACGGTTGCGAAAATTGAAGAAAAAATGACAGCAAATGATCGCACAGAAAAATCTTGAGGACGAATGAAATGCTAAGTTCAAAAGGTTTGAGCTGAAAAGAAATGAGGGAAACTTAGTACCTATTTATAGGTTTCCTCGATAAAAAGGAATGAAATGATTAACTGAACGAACTGTTGATCTACTCTCAGCTGCACACCTCCCAAAGCTTCAAAAGACTATTGTATCCTTTGGCGATTCAAAAACTTTTGAATTATTTACAAAAAATACCATATCAAGCAATACCATTGGAAATTTTTACAAGTGTGAAAAGTCGGTTGCCGGCCAAATAGTCAAATAATACGCCGAGCAATTTCCTGGACTTACTACTCTATACTTTCAATCAATCATCGAGCATGGTAGGGGATTTTGTTGTATGTAAATATGACTCTCCTACATTAACCAACTATAAATGTACACTTGTCCTCCTACGTGGCCGACTATCCACCTTGATCGATATTTATATACTTAGTCGGTTGGACTGCCGACCAACATACAAGAATGTCAAATATCAAGAATACCAAACGTTTCTCGGATGGGATGCTAACCAGTACTGAATTCCAAGAGTTTCATTTATTTTACACAGATGTAAACACATGGAAATATAAAGGTGTTCCAACTCTAGGGTTCAACACCATTATAAATACAAAATACTCCCTCAGCTGGAGGAACAACTCGAATCACTCATATGCACACCATATTGAGCTACTGAAACCCTACTAAATAATACCAACAGTGGACGTAGGCTAATTTACAGTTGAACCACTCTAAAAATCTCTTCTCTTGGGTGTGTGATTTGATTAACCTACTATATCATTATCTGTGATTATAAATCTGGTTTTAGTCCATTTTTAGACATCAACAATTTATGACTATTTATGTTAAACGAATCATGATATGGACATAATTTACATGAAAATTTTTAAGACATAAAAAACGTTTCTTATGATATTTTTAAACTATACAAGTCAGCTTTTAGGTCATCTATGACAGTTTGAATGTATAAAATGCTTTGTCTTGGCAGTTTTTAGATCACATGTGACAATTTTATAAGATTATTTGGTGGTTTAATGATGGTTTAAAAAAAATAGTGATATATAATACCCATTTAATATGATAGTCTTTACCTGTATCAACAATGACACCCAAACTTATGACCGATTTTACCTATAACAAAAGAGCCATAAGTGGCCTTTTATGATAGTTTTTAATTGTCAAGAAATGTATTTTTTTTTTCTTGTAGTGAATGCAAGGTTCATGAGGTAATTCATCCCCAGAATCCACCGACTTGACGTCATTACCTCCAAGAGGGGCTTTGTATGCAGCTTTTTCTTTCATTTGTCTCTTTAGCCCAGTGGAACACTCGTGAGATTTGCGTCTTTTACCCTTAGGTTCAAAACATCTCACTTGAAGATTCTCGAAAATGTTCGTTCCCTCATTGACATTTTTATTTTTCTCAAAACTTTTATTTTCTTTAGAAGAATTTTCTTTGTTAAACTTGAGAAAATTTTTGAAAATTTTTCACAAACAAGGCATTATCATCAATCTAAAATCAAACTCAAAGTCTGAATCTATAACATTTACTTTCTTCTTAGAGTGGACTTTCAAAGCAATCCTTATTTACTTTTTCTTTTTAGTTCTAAGGAACATATTAATTTCGTAAGTTTGAAGATGTCCTACGAGTCATTCTAACCTAAGAGTAGCTAAAATTCGCAATAAATTAAGAACCGTAACTTTAAGGAGAAAATAGTGCGACAAATATCTCAAAATAATTCTCACAACTTTCGTCTTAGGAATTTTCTGACCCAGATTAAAAACAAAATTTACTATATCACATAAATGTGCATAAAATTCCCCAAATGCATCAGATTCTAGCATAGTTATGGTCTCAAACTATGTGGTGAGATTTTGTAGCTTAGAGGCTTTCAAATCCTTGGTACCCTCGTGAGTGAGTTGGATGATATCCCACACTTCCTCAGACGGGGTACACATCATAATCCGACATAACTCATCGAGAGTGACTGCATTAGAAACTGTGCTCAAGCCACTGGAGTTAAACTTACTCCATTTAAATCATCCTCTATCCAGGCTGTAACAGATTTTAAGACTTTCGACATTATCGTTAGTCACAATGGGTGATGTCCACCCTTTTTCACAAATAAGTTAGACTCTCTCGTCAATCAAGGTCCGTGCCGATCTCATTCGAGCATTCTAATATGCATAATTTGACCCATCAAAAATAGATAGCCTTTTATACAAATTATTCGTTTATCCCAAAATTTAAATATCACATAATAAATTAGTGTTACCAACTCTGATACCTATTTGAAAAATTGGTATCCAAAAGGAACTTAAAATATAGGTCATTTACTGTTTGGGGTACGTTTATTTGTAATAATTGGCGTTTGGGGTATGTTAGTTTCCATTATAGTAAGTGGAGTGTTATTTTACGGGTTTAAGTTAACAAATGTTAAACAGCACACCATCTCACTTAAATACCAATAATTCTGTTGTTTTAAAAGACGCATGTGCCCTTTTGGCAAATCAATACACATTATAAAATATGTTTTTTTTCATTTTATAATGCTATAAATAAAAAAATTATATCTATTTATAAAATATGTTTTATAATAATGTTTTTTAATGTTTCTATAACTTTTTAAAATAATTTTTACATAAACATTTTAAAAATGATTAGAATTTTTTTAAAATAAATCTGTTTAAAAATGATTTTCAGCATAACAAAAAAAATCCACCCAAGAAAAAAATGATTTTCATTTTAAAAAATTGTTTATAATATTTAAAAAAAATTATAATGTTTAAAAAAATGATCAAAATTCTTTATAATGTTTAAAAATGATTTTCAGTTAAAACCCATGTTCATAAAATGATTTAAAAAATTGCTCAACAAGTATTTTTAGTTAAAATATTATTTCCAAAAAAAAAAAGTATTATGTGATGAAAATATATTCCCAAGAAAAAATCTAACAAAAGATTTGATTATAAACTCCTGCTAAGAAAAAAATGATTTTCAATAAAAGAAAATATATTTCCTGTAAAAAAAATATTTTCAAAAAAAGAAATTTGTTTTCCATGCAAAAAAATATTTCCAGCCACAAAAAACCTCCAGAAAAAAAACATTTTCCATAAAAAAATGATTTTCAAAAAATGAAAAAACTTCCACCCAAAAGACTGATTTCAAACTAAAAAAATTATATCCAACAAAAAAGTAAAAAATAAAACTAATTTGAGTTAAAAAAAACATTTCCGAGAAAAAAAATGTTTTCTATAAAAAAAATTCTAAAAAGGAAAAAATCCACCAAAAAAATAATTTCCAAGTACGAAAAAAAAAAATTCTCGCAAAAAAAAAAAGGATTTTAACAAAAGAAAAAAAAACGATTCACCCAAAAATTTATTTTCAACTACAAAAAAAATAATTTTCATCCAAATAAATATGAAAATAAAACTGCGTTCTGTTTATAAATAGTATTTATAGAAAAAAACAGCTTTTACTTAATAAAATGATTTTAAAAAAGAAAAAAAATCTACCCAAAAAAATGATTTCGAACTACAACGATCCAAACCTCTAGTATCTAGTATCCAAACAATCCAAAAAATCCAAACCTTCGATCTGAACAACAAAAATATATTATAATATCCAAATGATTCAAACTCTAAATCAAAAATGTCCGAACTCTAGGCAACGAATGATCTTTTTTAAAGAAAGCAAACCTCCAATCTGAACTCTAAATCCAAAAGTGGGATTACTCCGAATGTGAGAGAGAGTTTGGGGACAAACCTCCAGCTATGCGAGAGAGTGTGTGTGTGTGTGTGTGAGAGAGAGAGAGAGAGAGGATTAGAGGGTTTAGATGGGATAAGGGTATAAATGTATTTAGACAAAAGGGCATTTAGGGTAGTTGATGAATAGAGGGTACACCCGTTAGACGGTTGTTCAGAAAACCGTTGAAATAACACCCAACCAACTATAATAGAAACTAGTTCACCCCAAACAACAATTATTATAAACAAATATACCCCTAACAGTAAATGACCCTAAAGAAATTTGGATCACATGATAATTTATTGCAATCGACTCTGATACTAGTTTGAGAAAGTAGGTGCAGGGTTATACGAATTTATTTATATCTTAGGCCAAACACAAAAATTCACTAATTAAAAAATTTTATCTTGATTAATTTAAAGTCACATGTAATATAAATTAAAGCCAAATTCCAAACCAAACATAAAGAAGAAGATATAGAGTGAAAATCCCTTTCGGGAAAATCCTTTCATTTAGCATTGTTAAACAGTTTGACAGATACTAGATAGCGTATAGACTACTAGGAGATCCACTAAAAATAAAGCAAAGATGTCTTCAAAATGTCTACAAAAAATTATGTAGTCCAACACCTCCCACAGTAAGCAGGTTTTGCCTCAGTCTTTATCGATTAGCCTCGGGAATATGCAATTCCTTTCTTCTTCAGTAGTAGATCCTCGACTCCACAAAATAGCAGTAGAGAAAATATCTACAAGGGTTTAGAACTTTTGCTCTTCTTGATTTGGAAAAATGATCTTCCAATATCCAAGGGGTTTGGATGAAAAAATAAAAGAGTTTGATCACAAAAAAGCTTCTTGAAAAGTCTAATCTTGCATATCTATTTATTGGAAAAGTTGTTACAAAGAGATGGGGATTAAAGATTTGTTTAAAAAATAAAAATGCGCAAACTAGTTCGGACAAACTAACACCTCGTTCCAACAATATACCTAATCTCGTTTGAAAAATTTCCAACAAAACTTCGAACGACATTCCAGAACTAACCCAAAAGGTGACGTTCCCCCACATGTGGCTTATATCAATGATAAACAATATGAGCACCTATATTAGAAAATATTTCTAATATATCCATACAAAATCTTGTCGTAGAGCCTTTAATAAGAAAAATACAAAATACATGTTTAATATCACCACAAATGAGATGAAAAATATTGAACTCATCCATTGATACTCCATCAAACATGCATTTGTTCATTGCACACCATAAGTGCCATCAAATAAAGGTGGGAATAATACGACAAAGAATACCTCTAATTTTATTACCTTTGGAATTAATCCACCAAATCATCAAGTCCCCACTAAAATTAGAAGTTGAGTTCCTCAATCCAAGGATGTTTTGGAAATCACTCCAAGTATCTTGAGAAATTGGGCTACCCCAAAAAAGATAAAATCTATCATCCTCATTAGCAAAAATACAACATCTACATTTTGAGACAGTGGGACTTTTAAGACCTTTGATATACTCAACTATTGCAATCCCTTTATGAAGTAAACCTCACATGAAAACAAAAAAAATTGGAGTAGTTATTTTTTCCCAAATAAGCGAAAAATAACATTAAACGCACCCTTTATCCCTCACCAAATGCCAAGATGGTTTTAAAGTAAAATTCCCATTTTTTAGTAGATGGTCATTTTTCGGTAAAAGAATCATAATTTTCCATAAATTCCTCCCAATCCATTTGCATTATCCTCCAAACTTGAGATGATAGAGATATCAACCCTTTAAAATTTTCCAACTCTAACTTCTTGTATTTACTATGCATAAATCCGAACCATAAAGAATTTGAATTAGAAACTTCCACCACAAATTATGGGAGTAAGCAAGAGATAAATAAAAAATGGACCTTATGTTTAGACTGCCCTATTCCTTTAGATTGCAAATATCGATCAATTTAACCCACTGAAAATTTGTTTTTTCTTCTTGTTTACCCCATAAAAATAGAGCGAGGAGTTTATTTATGTAATTAAGAATAATCCCTGGAGGATTACGCACCGCAAGGAGATGAAGATTCATGGATTCTGCTACTGTTTAGATGAGAGTTAATCTTCCTGCTTGAGAAATTCTTTGATGGTTCCAAAAATTCAGCTTTCCTAATCAACTTGTTAATGAAAGTCGAAAAATACGAGTGCTTTTTCCTCTTTGTGAATAAAGGAACCCCCAAATATCTTATCGAAAGATATTTCTGCTTGAAACCTGTAACATTTTTAACAATTCTCTTCCTTCCAGAAGTCTCATATACCTGCAAATAAAAAGAGAATTTATTGTAATTGACCACCTAATCGGACGCCCCTTCACAAGACTTCAAAAATTGCATGAATTTTTTTAGACAACGTCTATCTCCGTCAGTAAAAATAAGGGTGTCATCTAAAAAATAAAGACAATAAATAATAGGGCAACCCCTTGTTAGAGTAAAGTGAACCATATTTCCATCATCCAACATTTTTTTGAATCCCCCTATTAATAATTTTCATCGCTATAACAAATAAATTCGGGGGTAATGGGTCTCCTTATATCACACCCCCCCCCCCCCCCCTCTTTTTATTTAAAGAAGCCTTATGATTTTCCATTCGTCATAATCAAATACCAACAATTAAAGATCGCCCTCAAAATTAAATCAATAATTGTCTCCAATAATCCAAAACTTCGTAAAGTTCTAATGATGAATAACCACGACATCCTATCATACGCCTTTGACATATCCAACTTTAAGATAAGATTAGAACCCATCACTTTCTTTGTAAAAGAGGTCATAAGCTCTTGGGTTAGAAGAACATTCTCCACAATAGATCTTCCCTCAATAAAATTGGATTGTGATGAGAAAATAATTTTAGGAAGAATTTGACCCATCCTATTTTCCAAGATGTTTTAGAGAAATTTGCAAGGAAATTTTTAAAAACTGATAGGTCGTAAATCCCCACAATTGGATTTTTAATTTTTGGAATAGTCACAATATCACTAGAATTCTAACTTACTGAGAACTCCTCACCAACAAAAAAGAGGCTAAAGCCTTGCGAATATCTTCATTGATGATATGCCAGCATGTCTTGAAGAACAATCCACTAAAACCATCCCGGTCATCACTACCCTCATTGTTCATCCTACGAATTGCCTCATGAAATTCCTCATGTGTCGAAAAGCTACTCAGCAGCTCATTATCTTCCATTGAAACTTCTTGGGGCATAATATCCCTAAGCAAATTATCCCCCTATCCGTCCCATTAGAGTTGTTATCCGAAGAAGTTTTGCACCTGCCTAAAGCATCTATTAGCGACCTGCTTGTAATGGAAGTAGTGCTTAACCTCGTCACACCTACTAGTGTGTTACTTGTTATGTTACCAATGGTTGAACCCTCTCTAGAAGCCTGTAATACCCCGTATTTTTATGCTATATTAATTTGGGGATTTATTAAATTTAATGTGAATGATTTATTTAATAAAAATCCGGAAATTAATTATGTTATAATTATTAACGTGAAGAGAGTTAGTAATTATGGTAAATTGGTTGAATATTACTAATGAGCAAAGTAATATATTATATTGATTATATTGAATGTCATGAGTGAATTAAATGACGATTTCAAAAATTTAAGTCGGAACGTGCTCGTGTCACGTCGGGACTAATTTTGTTAAATAAAAAGTGAATATTTTATAAGTTGCCTGTATGGTCATTTTGAGTGCGCCAACGCGTCCAGTAGGGTCGAGTTAGTCAGAAAAGTGTACCCGGTGGTGTAGTTTGGGTCTCGGGGCATTTTTAGGCCTAATTAGTACCCCGGGAGGGCATTTTAGTCAGTTTACATAATTGGGTAATTAAACCCACGAATTTCAGCAACCTATATCAGCCAACTAGGTTAGTCTTTTAGGGTTATAATATCCAGAAATCAAGTGACGGCCATTGGAGAAGAGAGGAGAGAGCTCCAAGGCAATTCAAGGCCAAAAAGTCACCGGTTTGCACCGCCGCCACCACCACCGCGTAGATCGCGAGACGAGGAACGCAGCCATACCAAAATCAGCCGTGAATCAGAATACCAAAAATCCCAGGCAAGTGTTTAACTTGCGTATTTTCGTTAATGCATTCTTCATGTTGGTTTAGGATTGATTAGAGATGATAAATATGGAAGAACACCCAATTTGTGTTAGGAAAATGCATGTAGAAATGATTTATATGAAATTCTGGAATCCTTGCCATGAAGAGGAATATAACCCACGAAATTTTGATGATATATTAAAAGGAAATTTTGGTAAAAACAGATTAGAACCTTGATTAAGAAAAACTATAGGGTTCTTGATGATTAGATGAAATTTTGAGTTAATTATCCATGTTTAATGTTAGATATATACATGCTTTACATTGAAAACATCTGGTATAACGTTATAATGATAGTAGTAGGATTTTTGGGACGTTTATAATGGAAAAACATGGTTTTGGATGATGAAATTTGGTAGAACCCGTAACTGCATTTCTGCAGAATTTTCGCAGACATGCTTGATCGATCGATCGAGCCTAGAGCTTCGATCGATCGAAGGTTCGATCGATCGAGCCCCAGACCTCGATTGATCGATCCCTCCTGGAAGACTCTTATTTCCCTTGTTTACTTAGTTGAATTGAATTTATCATGAAATAATTCTTGGGTATCCTTAATGAAATTTTTTGGGAGATAGGAAGGACCAGTAGGACAATTGAATAAGTGTTGAGAACTTTATTATAAGATGAGAATCTTGTTTTTGGGATAATTATATAATGAACTATGAAACTACGTATTTCAAGTGAGAGAATGCGGCGAATAGCTACGATAGTGAATAGAGGTATATCTACTGAATTTTCCTACTTGGAAGGATAGAGTCAACGAATGTCACGTATCAAGTGAGGAAACCCTTCGAGTTAAGGTTAGAAATGAAACCTTATGCGTAATTATAATAATGTGAAATTAAGGATAAATGGTATAATTAGGGTGACGAGACGAACCTATATTAATATGATAAAGTGGTATATTTATATGATTGTGTGTACATATATTATATACATGTGAAAAACATACCACGCTACTTGCTATCCTTGAGGTTACCGCGCTGGGACAGTCTTATCTCGATGTGACCTTTATGGGGGATATTGACTTGTACCCTAGAAGATAGATATCCTTGGTACAGTCTATTGAATTGATAGTTCAGACGGTCCTAAGAGACGTGAGTATGTGCCATCCTCTTAGAGACTTGGAATCTATGCTTCGCCTCAATATTGTTTGTGTATGTGTTAATACAGTTCGAGAGTGATTCCGAACTTGTATTCCCCTTGATATGAGTGGTATGGGGTTTGGATAGTAGAAGTATGCACGCACCATAGTTTTACGTGGGGTGCTGTTATTTTATATATATTATGCGAGTAGTTAATATATATATAAGATTTGGAAACTTGAAACTGCCTACTGTGATTTGATAAGTAGGACATGGTTGATGACTCGTATAGTAAATACTTGTTTTGTGAAAGTATAAAATGTCACTGGAAAACATTATAAATTAATAAAAGTTAAAACGAGAATTGGGCTGGTAATTGGAAGTATTCTTTCTAAGCAATAATATTGTTCAGTTTTGAAATATTATGAGTAAGTTAAGATACGCTAAATTATTGGGAAGGTTAGTATGATAAAATGATAAGATAAATCCTTGGGAAGGGTAGTGCGATAGGTGTGCACATTAGAAGAGAGGTGAGCATTTCTCAAGAGAGTGACGCTCTAATATGTTGTTGTATTGGCCTGTATCAATTTAAATACTTGCTAAACATATTTTAAAATCAAACACACTTTCGGGCTCTGACCCGTTTCTTTTTCTCTCTCTCTCTTGTATATATATGTATATATTTTAGGTACCCATCCACAGGGGCGTCTTGCTTAGGATCCCTTGAGAGGAACGTGCTGCAGCTTAGGTGGGAGTTGCAGGTCACTTGCGTAGACGGCTTCCTTTATTGACTCCAATTCTAGCATTCTCATTTATTGGGCATGTGTCGCCTTTTCCATTATTTCATTATTGTTGGGATATTTGTATTTCAGTTATTTTCAGTATTGTTACTATGGGTTTTATTGAGTTTGGATTTTTGACTTTAGTTTTCGTATGTGGACATTCGATTGTCGAATGTATTATATTCATTGGATTTTGTGTTCCAGGTTTTTGTGATGTGATTCTTAATTGTTGAAATATTGTTAATAAAATAAATAAATCTTTTTCTTTAAATAATTTGGAAAGTTATGTATGAAAATGTTTTGACACTTAGCTTAATTATTTAGGGTGTTAAATTGGAAAATTATTTTTATCGACAGTGATGCTGAGAATGAACCAACTGTTTACCTTGATTTAATTTAATAAAGGAGTGATCGCCCGGTATTTAATTAGGCGGGGTGTCATAGGTGGTATCAGAGCATCAGGTTCTAGTGTCCTTTAGGATCTGTGTGGCTTATTATGCTTTCAGCGTTACTTTCTTTGATATAGAGCCCTAATACTAGGATTGTTGTGTCTATCTCTATACATTGGAATTTCGTACTTCTGCGATTTGTTTATTTGAATGATGAACTCATCCAAATTTACTTAAATTTTTCAGATGGATCGTCAAGAAGAACTAGCTAAGACAGTTAAGGGAGTCAATGAGCAAGATCGACTCACACCTCAGGTATCCCCAGGGAGAATATCAACCGCCGAGTTAGCGGGTATCGTGGCACAAGCAGTTACCACTGCAGTCCTACAATACCAAGAACGCCGCCTACAACTTAAAGGAGGCAAAAGACCTAGAGAGGTTAACCAAATGCATATGACTAATGTTGAAAATTGTGCGAAGGCACCGAATCTACGTTAACAAAACAACCAAGATCGAGTCAGTTTCGGAGGTAACGAGATTTATGTTCAGGGACAAAAGTGTCAGGGCCAACGAAGCCAGGTTCAGGATGAAATCACCAAGAGGTGTTTCGGTTGTGGAATGGACGATCACAAGCGTAAATCTTGTCCGAATCAGACTGGGGATAAACTACAATCTGACCAGCGAAGAATTTCGAAACTCTGCTATAAATGTGTACAACCGGGTCACAAGTGGATGGATTGTCCTCGCCCTGACATAACTTTTCCACAGATTTCCCCTCAAGGCCAGCAAGACCAGGGGAAAAGCGAGACTACTCAACACCATAATAAAGTGAAGCAGTTTCGAGAGAGGTGCTTCTAATGTGGCAGTAATGGCCATAGGCGTCAGGATTTCCAAGAGAAGAATAGGGCCCCCCGACAAGAATGTGCTAACAATAAACCCCAGAAGCCAGCTCCACCACCCTTTCCAACAGCCTCAGTTCAGCAGAGAAAGCTACAGGGAGGACGTGTTTATAACTCCCCACAAGCAATGTCTCCGCACGCATCCCCCGCGATTGAGGGTATGTTTTTCTATCCATGTTACTATGAGTCGAGTTTTGTTTAATACTGGGGCAACACACTATTTTATAACTACTTATTTTGCGAAAGCCTTAGGGTTATTAGCCACAGTAGAGAGCATTGTGTCGTGTGTAGACTCACCACTGGGAAGTGGGTCACTTAGTTTCTTTATATGCCGGGGAGTAGGGGTAGATATTGGTAGCTTGGTATTACCTACAAACATGTTAGTCTTAGACATGCACGAGCATGATGTGATTATTGGTATGGATTGGCTCGCCGCTTATAGAGCCATGATTGATTGCTTCGGTGGGAGCATTGTTTTTGCCATTCCGGGGCAAGAGATATTTGTAGTGGCGATGCCTTGCCCAGAGGGAGGTTCGACCGCTCATTTGTATTACATAGAGGAGAATACCTCTAAGGAGGTTGTGATTCCCTTAGATTCGATCCCTGTTGTCAGGGAGTATTACGATGTGTTTCAGGAGATACCAGGCCTACCGCCGAGTCGTGAGATAGACTTTGTTATAGATTTATTGCCAGATACGAGACCTATAGCACGCGCACCGTACCGTATGGCTCCGGCAGAGATGCGAGAGCTACGAGATAATATAGAGCAGTTATTAGGTCAGGGCTTCATTCGTAGGAGTACCTCACCTTGGGGCGCTCCAGTCTTATTTGTGAAGAAGAGAGATGGTTCGCTGAGATTGTGTGTGGACTACCGGGAGCTGAACAAGGTCACGATACGGAATAAGTATCCGTTGCCTCGAATCGATGATCTATTCGACCAGTTGAGGGGAGAAACTTTCTTTTCGAAGATAGATCTGAGGTCGGGGTACCATCAGTTACGTATTAGAGAAAAGGTTGTTTCAAAGACTGTCTTCTTATCGAGATATGGGTCCTATGAGTTCAGGGTGATGCCGTTCGGACTCACAAATGCTCCAGCCATTTTCATGGACTTGATGAACCGAGTATTCAGAGAGTTCTTGGATCAGTTTGTCATCGTCTTGGATCAGGTATGATGCCAATATTTTTTAAGCGAGTTTTTAGGAGACACCCTTGGAGAAAGAGGACAAAGAAAATAATTTTTATTGTCGTCGGATCCAGTGCCACTTTTTTTTTTTGGAATTTCGTCCATGTCAAAATCCCAATCATCCCCTTGCCTCACCTCTAATTCACGCGACCTGCCAATATCTACCCCATGGACCACCTGACCTGATTTACTGTTATCAACATCTAAAGAATATTGTATTTCACCTTCTTCCAAAAGATCCACTGCTAGCAAATCAAATTGGTTATGTGTTTCTATTGCTCCTACCTTATTGGGAATTTTTAGCTCATAACATGAATCGGTAGCAATTCTTTTATTTGAAATCCATGTATCTTCTCCAGCTCTATTAATAGCGTTTAAATCTGCATGACTTGTTCTATTCTTCTGCCTTAGTTCAATCATACTGATGTTGTTAACAATATTTGTACAACATATTTTCGAAGATTAATGATCGATAATCTGAGTTTTGCTTTTGTCTACCACCTCACCAACTTCGATAAAATTTTTGTCTACTACCTTAACACCTTGGATATCATCTTGTTTATTTCAATCAGTACCATCATAACCCAGCTCATAACAAATGTTTCAATAGGATGGTATATGTTCATACTCAATTTGATGCCAAAAACCCTTCTCCAATGTTCCTAACCAAATCTTTTAAGATAGTTATTTCATCACATTTACCTCCACACAAATCCTTGCCAAGATTGGACGAGCAAGTGGCCCTATTGCTTCATCAATTTTAATGGGGATACTACAGCATTCGCAATTAGAACAATGCATTCTTAGAGTAAAAATGTATATGTAGGTAAGGGAGATTCACCCACACCAAAACAAAGGGACTATGCTCATTAGCGTCGAAATTCTTCGATCATTTAATCACTCTCATAAAAAATATGTGTATGTACCACAAACCCTAAGCCACATCCGGTGAAAATCTTCCTTACATTATAGGCGAATCAAGATATTTTTTTAGTCCAACAAACCAATTGAAAACAAAACTTAAGGTAGAACGTTAAAAAAGTTTTCCTAGTCATTGCAATGGATGGACGACCATGTTTGAATCAACCAATTAATGCGTATTTGAAAGGTGTTTTAAATTCACTAATATCATTTTCTAGGAAAAAATAATGCTACCTGCCCTTTGTATTGAGCAGTAGGCTTAATGGAGATCTTTAAACCTTGAGCTTTGGTCATAGTATTCTCTGAAAACGATTTAACATTATTTCTATCCGGCGGTTTGGTTCAGGTTTAAGAAGTGTGAAGGTTTGGTTGTCATGCACAGGCGTATGTGCCATCAAGATTTATGGTTTCCAGGAAGTTTAGAAAGAGGAGATATGAGAGGGTAAGTTTGGAATTAACTTTAAGGATCGTAAAATATTTGGAAATTATTAAATGTAAACTCTTTTTAAAAACAACCCCTCAAAATTTAATGCATTACTGAACCACCTCATAACACTTCACGGGTTAAGTTATGACAATTGATCGTCACTGTTATATCCTAAATAAAATAGTCCACATGGAGTTTATGTGGCGAGACAAATACCCTCCTTTAAGGTAAGAAAAGTGGTCACCCGTTTGTTTAGCCTCGTGATTTATTCATTAACTTGACAGCTGTCTCATGGAACTAAAGGGACAACCTTATTGACCTAATGATTATTGTTCCCATATTTTCCTATAGACATAAAGAAGACCCACCAGCCATGTTGGTGACACCTGAGCACGTGGTTAATATGCATGTACGCCCACTCTGTTTAGGTCGTAACTAACTCATCATTATTTTTCATATCATGCGTAAATGGTGTAACTACCTGACCTGTAAAGGCAGTCTACCTGTCTCTCAATAGATGGGAATAAATAACTCTAAATAGAAAGAAATTCCATAGACATAGGGGACTAAAATCGTCTCTAACGTGCAAACCCTCAATCTGTAACACACATAAATTTGTAATTCCATCATTGCACCTATGGACATAAGTACCATTTTTGGATCGAACCATGTAAATCTTGTCTCCTCTCATTGTATCTCATTTTCATTCTCTGTTCTCATTTATTAGCTATTTGTTATTATTTATTACCACTAAATCTCGGACTAAGGAACGAATTATCTAAATAATTTTTAGATGATAACAATTTGGCGTTGTCTATGGGAGAGATCGACATGCCATTTTTGTTTCCTACCAATCCAAAATTCCTTTTTTATTCCCCCAAACCCTTAATTTCTAAGAATGACCGACAACCACGAAAGCAATTGTATCGTAGAAGCCATAAATCCCTCAATTCCTGTGGGTATGGGAGACATGTAAGGAATACTAATGAGCCTAACAAAGGATCAGGAAGATATGCAAGATAGATTTAAAGAGCTAATGCAAACACTATAGGTTGGATAGTGAAGGCCCTCTATAGATCCGACCACCCGAATTAAGAGAACGACGTCAGAAGGAAGAGGAGGAATGTTACCTCCACCCCCTACAGGTACAGGAGACACACATATAGGATGCAAGATCTCAAGAATCCCAGGATATTAAATGTAGAATTATATGGCAGTAAGAGCACATCCCGACAGTCGAATCATGACAAGAACAATCATACTTTCTTGGCATCATCTCTTACCTCTGATCGATAAGATAAGATGACGAGCAATCTCTTTTTGAAGAAATAACCAACGTGTTGGAAATGCTCGGTAGAGTGTCAGCCTTTGATCGGTTAGGCCTTCGTCACACTAGAGTATAAACTGTAGTGTCTCCTAACGATCATAAAGTGCGAAGGGAAGAATTCGTTTGCTCAATCACTAAAGGATCGCATTAGTCAGTCAAATCCAACGTTGGAGCTCATGTATGAGCCGAGGCTAAGCAGAATTTTTAGAAAGAGAGTTTGTTTGAGAGCCGAGACTAAATAGTCAAATTTGCAATGATAAATATTGAACTAGAGAACCAACCATGGAAGGAATTCATTCAGTGCTTAGAAGACCGATTAGGAGAAATGGATAGATCAAAAAATCCTCTCCACGGGGACTTTATGAAGGCATTTCCCTTCGTCCCCTCTTTCATGGGTTTTCTAACCCCTACCAAGTTCAAACCCCCTATGATCAGACCAAAGTAAGATGGAAAATTGACCCAGTTTGGCAAGTGAATCAGTATTAGGAGGCTAGTGAAATCTATTCCATCCCTGACGAAATGCATTGTTGAGCTTTCTCCTTCACGATCACCGGCTCCATCCAAATTTAGTATAACAACTTTCCACGAGAACAGATTTTTAGTTTTCAGTAGTTGGTCAATCTCTTGGATAGAAACTTTTCCTTTGGAGAAAAATCAGGCAAAAGGGTTGCACATCTCCTTAGCGTTAGACAAAAGTCTGACGACACCACGAGAGGCTTCATCAGCCAATTTAATACTGAGACGCTTAAAGTAGTGGACTAAAATGATCATACCACTATAACCGCACTGATGAGTGGGTTACAGCCGAGAAAACTATTCTGGGATCTAGTGAAGGAAACCACATGACTATAACGGAACTTTTGGCAAAAGCTAAAAAGATCATGAACAAGGAAGAATCTATGGTAGCCAAAGAGTCAAATCGATCGAAAGCTACATCTAGCAAGGGTAGCAAAAATAAAGATCAAAAGGATATGAAATTTGATAAGACAAATAAGTACGACGAGTACACCCCTCTGATGGTAGGCATCAATCATGATATGAAAATTATCGCCCTCCCTACCGTGGCATTTGCTAACAATGGGTTATTGCCTTGGAATAAAGAGGTCGCGGCCACATACTTATCTGACGGGGCCAATTTCAGCCATTAGCTGCTGCCTTGTACCTGAAAGGTCACAACACGTACAAGATTAGTCTGCCTCTTAGGCCACAAGTCCTACTGCTTCCTTGGTTCAAACATGCCTCAGCCCTTACTCACAGAGTTAATTCCCCATCAAAGGGATTACTCTCCTGAATTATTCACATGTCATGTTCTCAGGGCACGTGACATAACTGATATACCTCCTATAAATAGAGGTCCACACATCAAGATAGTGAGATCCAAGACATCCACCCTTGGCAAATCCCTATCAAACTCTCTACACAACCCTCAATACAGCTTGGGGGTTATACACTTACCTTGTATATCTCTCCCCGGCCTACCCAGAATCGCTACAATCATGTATTCTCATGTCTTAACTCTATTACACGCCTACCATGGCTATGTTAACTTGTACTATGATGTGTATATAATGATATTGGGTCAACAAAGTGGACGTTGGCTCATTTTTATAGCCGAACCACTCTATATCTTGTTTTTTATCTCTCGTAATTGTTTACATCTATTTTAAACTTGACTTGTTGGTATGAGAACGTGTGTCAGATTTATCGTATCATTAATCAGGCACCGACTGTGGGAATCGAGGTACTTCTATCTTGTTTCTTGACATTTAGAGTTCTTAGAACCTTATTTCATTCAGGGGGGTTGGGTCATCATCCCATTAGTGAGGTTTGGTTATTGATCTCGTATTTCGCACATGCACCCTTTACTAGGTATTGCTTATTTTCATATTTGTTATTGGTCCACTTTCTCATAACCTTAGATCTATTTTGTTTACCCCCAATGATTCTAACTTACCTATAAAGTGTTGGAAATGCAAACAAGGCTACAGCCCTACAAAGGTGGGTAGCTAGGGATGGGATTATGCTCTTTCACTACTTTCTTAGCCTATGATCGAGGGTTTTCTACCACAATTGTGCCATTTTTAGAGCACTTGAAGACTTTTTTATCCTTGGTATATTCCTAGTACGATCATTTCATACATTTAGATGGATTAAACCCAATTTAGGGGTCCAATTTTGGAATCGCAAACCCATCGCTGAAACAACACGATGCGAACTGGTAAGTAAATTGCCTGGGTGCCGCAACCTTTTCAATTATAAATGCTGCATAGCTTTATTTCATTACCTGGGAGAAGATACGTGGTAAAACTTTCCTCAGACTTAACTCTGGTGAATCCCCCCTTGGAGAGGCCATAGAAGTAACTTTATATGTTCAACATGCCGCGGCTAAGCATATAAACAAAAAACTACATCCTTATTACCAAACTTGGTTATTTTCTCCTAACTCTTGATTTCTCACCGTTGTTTAGTTCATCCCAGAGTATCTTTAAAGACTAAAAGAGTAGAAATGGAAGGAAACTCCAGCCAAAGTGCATAACAGAAAGACGAGATTGCTCAGTTTTACAACCACCATAACCATTTGCACGATAGTCATGACTCGTTTTAGACTCAGGTCAACTTTCAGACTCAAAGGGTTCTTATATTAGAAGCTGTAGCACCAAAGGCCATAGCCCCTACAGTAATGGCCTCAAAAATAGCTATCTTAGAGGCAGCAAATAAGAACTAAAAGAGGAAGATGGAGAAACAGAAGCCAAAAAAAGTCTTTGAGGCCTACACACCGCTGATTTACCAAATTGAATATATTTTCTTGATCATCAAAGAAGACAAATTGCTTAAGTAGCTTGAGAAGATGAGGGCTCCTTCCTATAAAAGGAGTCGGGCCCATTGGTGTTACTTTCATCGAGACCATGGCCATAGCACTGACAAGTGCTTCGCGCTAGAAGATGAAATCGAAAGGCTTTTGAGGCAGGGGATACTGCAGCAATTCATGAAAATAACATGAGAGATGCAGAAGTTCTCAGAGCCTCTGCAATCAATTGACTAGGTCGCATGCCTCATATCTGCCTTTGTTTCCACTCCCTATTTTTATTTTATCTTTGAAAATCTTTACTTAAAATGACATTGAATACATGAATTCGGCTTATTTTTTCATATCTTATCTCTCTTATTTTCATTATCTGTCATCTCATAAAAGGCCTTCGTCTTAAACAGATTTCTAATGAAAATAACATATTATCTCGAGAGTAACTACCTTAATTGTCTCACAACGCCCTTCATGACGCCTAAGTGTATGGAAGCACATGATATTTAAATCGCAAAGGCAACTCTCGGGATGATTCAACTAGCCACGGGGGCTACTAATGCACGTTACTTGCTTCTGAATGCTCTTATTATCCACGGGGGCAACTAATGCCCATTATTTACTTTTAGATGCTATTATTACCCAGGGGAGCTACTAATGCTCGTTATTTTCTTCTGAATGCTCTTATTAGCCACGGGGGCTTCTAATGCTCGTTATTTGCTTTTGGATGCTCTTATTAGCCACATGAGCTACTAATGACCATTATTTGCTTTCAGACGCTCTTATTAGCTACGGGGACTACTAATGCTCGTTATTTGCTTATGAACGCTCTTATTAGCCACAAGGGCTACTAATGCCCGTTACTTGCTTCTGGATGCTCTTATTAGAAACGGGGGTTACTAATGCCTGTTATTTTCTTCTGTAATGCTCCAATTAGTCAGGGATGGCTTGATACATATCCGATTATAGATTAGGAAATCTTCACAACACCTATCCTAGGGAGGCTTGACAATAACCCAATTAAAGCGATTGAGAGAAGCTTTGGAAGAAGCTTCACGCAATGAAAAAAATAGAGAAATGACGCAATAAAGGAAGTCATTCATAAATTTATGTCGTCTTATACAAAGGACTTAAGCTTCCATGGTGAATCCAACTATTCTATAGCAGAAAGGATAATAGCCACAACTTCCTGTCAAACGTGGAAAAACGTTGAAGAGTTAAACAATATTCAACAATGCAGAAGGCATGGTGCAGACATGAAAATGGCCGCAGCCTAATATAAATAACAGTCAGAGCTAATCATAAAAGGATGACGTCCTTCTTGATACAACATATTAAGGATGCGATTGTGATACCAATCAAATTAATTTGCAAAGATTCAATGAAATCCAAACATTTATTTAATTAGGTGTCTAAATTTTAACAAACCAAATTCAATTTTATTTATCCCCTATTCATCTACGTGTCTAAACAAATCAATCCATCATAAATTTAAATCGTGCGGTATGAATATGTTGACACACAGAAATTAGGAAAAATCCCCAAAGGGAAAAACCTTTATTTCACTATAATTGTAAATCACAGTTTACACTCTTACAATGAAATCTGCAGTAAGATTACCTCAGCAACCCTACATAAACATGCAGTCTAGAATCATCAATTATTCACTCGCAGCGACACCACATGAACCGTTGTCCAATCTTCAACAATGAATCCACCACAGTGAACTCATAGGAACACGCAGCTCTAAGTCAGCAAGAGAACACCCGCAAGCACTCCTCAATAGCACGCAGCCAACAGTTGTAGGGATCTCCTCCATAAAGATGAACAATAACAAACTTTTATTTTTGGGTTCCAAAAAGATTCACAAAAGTGATTGGGATTTTTTGTGTGAATCACACATGAGTTTTGGGACTCAAAAATAGGAAGACTTGATGTATTTGGTCTCTCAAAAATATCTCTCAAAGTCTTAAAAAATACACCACCGAAAATGCCTTTTTACAGAAATCTAAGAAAATCTGAGGCAGTGGAAAATTATATCAGGTCCGGGCTGGTCTGGGTAAAAGGAATCAGGTCGGCCTAGGTCTAGATCGGTTCATTTTTCTTTAAAATCAAATCGGTCCGATTGATAAAACTTTCCAGTTGACTTTAATATATCGAAGCGGTTCGTATTCCTACAGGACCGGATCGGTCCAATTTCAAAAACTTTTAGCTCTGATTTCTTTTTTAAAAAAACTTGCCTCGGGTTTATCAAAACATTTTAAAAAATATCCCAATACTTAAAGTGAAATGTTATGTAGCTTAAACTCAATCTTTACCAAAGTTAATCTCGTCGAGGCTTTGTTGAAGATTTATTGATATTCGGATCCGTCCTGATGCGCGTATCCTCTTGAACATTTCTTCGACGGTTGTAGTGGTATACGAGATACTAACATGTATACGGACATTAAAAAAATGTCCTTAAAAATCTCCCTTTATGTCTATGCCGGTAGAAACTAAAAACATTCGAATTATAAAAAATATTGACCTATAAAAATCTACCCTCCCATGAACCCAAAAGTGAAAAGGTAAAAATATAATTCTTTAAACTTTTACAATATTCTATAAACTTCAAACATTCTTTGTCATCATCAGGGTGTGAAAAAATGATATTCAAATGTACCTACACACATGAGACAAAATAAATACCCCGTGACATATCGAGTTTGAATGATATAAACATAAAACATGTAAGCATGATCAAATCTCCCCCATACTTCAACTCCCCCATAATATCATAATTCGTTCTTCCCCTTTTTATTTGTCTGAAATAGACAAGGAAAAGAATAAACCAAATCGTGGTGTCACGGTAAACAAGGCAAACAAATATGACAAACGTGCTCAATGCAGGATATGTTCAAAAACTTCACGAACTATTTTTTATTTTAAATTTTTTTATACCAAAAATGCAAAAAATATGTTACACAAATCACACCATGCATTTATAATAAGATAACCAAATCATGGAAACGAAATTTATGGGTCAGAACACATTCGATAAGAAAATTAAATCAATCATATCATATGTGCAAGATGCATAAGTGTACTCATAAAGTATGAACATAAAAAATAGTCCTTAGGTGTAGAATTTGTTGAATTTAGATGACATCGTATTAATCATATCAACAAATCAAAGTATAAATGATTTCCACACCAATAACGTCCAAAAGTATGTAATGCTTTTTCATGACTTTTAAGGACGTGCAAACCGTATTTAAATTCCATCCAAACTCCCTCATTAAAAGATCATGCTTTTTATTTTTCTTATGAAGTGATGAAACTAAAACCTATGGGCCCATTTTTTATATATATTTCTTTTTATTGCCTTTCTATTTTTTGGGCTCTTTTAAACCTCATTGGACCCCGGATAATTTTCAATTCCTCACTTTTGTAGGTCCATTTAAACGGTGTCTTAATCGCAAAGGATAAATGAGTACCTTTTGTATCCCTTCCCCATTTTTCAAAACAAAAACACACAGTCTCACAAAACGGTTTATATCATGCACTTCTTTTTGCCAAGTTTTATCGCATTTGGTTCGTTGTATAGATAGAATTGAGATGGAAACACTCAACCAACATGTGATAAACAAGCATAAAATTCAAATAAATCCGTGCATGTGTGCAATAAAGGACAAATAGAGTCAATCATGTAGGTAGTAACACTATATCATCTCAAACACTCCAAACTTTGTAAAGCACATGAATGACACAATATACTGTCTCAAAACACTATCAAACAGTTACATGGATATAGCATGAAGCGTGACTTGGTCATACTAAATGTCCATTCATATACGGTGCAAACAAAATACGAAAATCTTTTTTTATTTTTCAAAAAATTTATCAAAATAAAATCTTTTTGTATTTTTCAAAAAATTTCAAAAACAAAAATCTTTTTGGTTTTTCAAAAAATAAATACAAAAAATGATTCAAACTAGCAATAGGCATAGTACATCATCATGAAAATCATCCTATGTTAGAAAACAAGTCAAACCTCATCCATTAGGTGTGCAGGAGTTCTTCAAAGATGGTGACATCTTTTGAAACAACTCCATCAAGTCATGAGAAGTTTTGACTAAAAACTTTACTTGCTCTCAAATATGTGCAAACTCTCTATCATCATGTGCAAGAAAAGTAGCATGGGTAGATGCATGTGCGCGAACATGTGTAGTGGCATAACGTGGAACATAACCCGATTTAAACCAAAATTCCCTAACGTGTCCTCTCTTTTTGCAATGGGAGCAAACATAAACCGGCGTATGTACACATTTCTCAAAAATCTAGTATGTGTTCTCCTAATAGGTACAGGATGCCTAGGTGGGTTGTGTCGAGTAAAAAAAGTAGGAATCGGCTCAAGTGCAGCATGTGAAGTTGATGTACTATCATGACTTATTCCTAAACTTACACCACTACCCAAAACTGGATTGAGAACTATCTTTTCATCCTTCTTAGATGCGTTCTCTAAAGGGACTTTGACCTCCCGGGAACGTTCGAGATCACTCACGAGTTGGGATACATGAGTCATCAGACTAGACACCGTGTCGTTCAAGTCACACTTTTCCCTCCTTAAAAAATCCTTCTTTCTCTACATAACTAAAACCTGATGTCC
Organism: Sambucus nigra; assembly: GCA_949130495.1. Lineage (NCBI taxonomy): Eukaryota > Viridiplantae > Streptophyta > Magnoliopsida > Dipsacales > Adoxaceae > Sambucus > Sambucus nigra. The sequence continues at coordinate 381,739,616 of OX422217.1, forward strand.
TAAATCTCTATTATACTTCTTCGTTTTCAAGGTCTCGGTGTATAAATCCCTAAAAGATTTTTTGGAGCTCACTTTCATCTCCATTTTCACACTCGCTCTCACTTGAAACACTCAAATCATCCTCGGGGGTCTCAACGTCATTGCTCACACGCTTAGTTAAAAACGCAACAAACTTACCATTTGATGATCCATCCCCTGACTCATCTTCCTCACTATCACTAAGAGTGGAAGCCATGGCTATTTTCTTCCCTTTTCTCCTAAGCCAAGTGAGACACTCAAACAACTTATGACCTTTGCCTTTACACTCAAAACAAGTCACATTTTCCAAATCTTCCTCACTCTCTTTCTCTTCCTCATCTCTTTCTTTGGCCTTTTCATTCTTTTAACTTTTCTCAAAAAATCTCTTTTTGTTGGAAGAATTTTCTTTGGACATTTTGAGAAAATTTTTAAATTTTTTTTTGCAAATAAGGCCATGTCCTCGAAATCAAAATCTCACTCAAAATCGGAGTCACAATTTTTTTCCTTCTTCTTCTTATATCTCTTCGTCGAAACATCCTCACTCAAACTCAACTGTGACCTAAGCGAAACCCCTTTATCTTTAGGTTTGACAGTTTGATGAAACATATCTAACTCATAAGTCTGAAGATCACCTACCAACTCTTCTAACTTAAGTGTGCTCAAATTCCCCCATCGAGTTTAAAATAGTGACTTTCGGAATAAAACGCTTCAGGAGTGGTCTTAAAATCTTTTTAATGACACATGTGTTATCAATCACCTCACCCAAATTAAAACAGGTGTTAACAATGTCCGACAAATGTTAAAAATCATCAAAGCATTCATACTCAGACATTGTGATGGTCTCAAATCGGGTAGCCAGATTTTGTAATTTTGACTCTTTAACCCTGTTCGTACCCTCATGTGTCAATTGAATAAACATCCCAAACCTCTTTAGACGTGGTGAATGTCATAATTCGGTGGAACTCTTCGGGAGTGACGTCTCCAAAAATAGCACTCAAATCACAGGAATTAAAGTTAGACAATTTAAAATCGTCCTTAGTCTAGTCCGACACGGGTTTTAAAGAGGTAACATTACTAGCAGTAACGGTGGGAGGAGTCCAACCATTTTTAACTAACAACCAAACTCGCTCATCAATTTCTTTAAGTGAGGATTTCATACGGGCTTTCCAGTAGGCATAATTATTTCCATCAAATATGGGCACCTTATTAAATGAGCATTCCATTGAAACTACTGCGAATTTTCAAAAATTCAAACTTTTCAAAAATTCGTTATCACAAAAAATTTGCGAAAAAATAGAAATACTCAATAAATTAAAGTAACCTCCTCTGATACCAATTTGAGAATGCAGTTGTGATACCAATCAAATTAATTCGCAAATATTCAATGAAATCGAAACACTTATTTAATTAGGTGTCTAAATTTTAACAAATCAAATTCAATTTTATTCAGTCCCTATGCATCTACGTGTCCAAACAAATCAATCCATCATAAAGTTAAATCATGCGGTATAAATATGCTGACACACAGAAATCAGGAAAATTCCCCAAAGGGAAAAACCTTTATTTCACTATAATTGTAAATCACAGTTTAGACTCTTACAATGAAATCTACAGTAAGATTACCTCAGTAACCCTACATAGACACGCAGTCTAGAATAAGTAATGGTTCACCCAGAGCGACACCACATGAACCACAGTCCAATCTTCAACAATGAATCCACCGCAGCGAACTCACAGGAACACGTAGCTCCAAGTCACAAAGAGAACACCCGCAAGCACTCCGGAATAGCACACAGCCAATAATTGTAGAGATCTCCTCCACAAAGATGAACAATAACAAAGTTTTGTTCTAGGGTTCCAAAAAGATTCACAAAAGTGATTGAGATTTTTGGTGGGAATCAAACATGAGTTTTGGGACTCAAAAATATGAAGACTTGATGTATTTGGTCTTTCAAAAATGTGTCTCAAATTCTTAAAAAATACACCACCAAAAATACCTTTTTATATCAATCTAAGAAAATCTGAGGAAGTGGAAAAATCTATCAGGTCCGGAAAGATCTGGGTAAAAGGCATCAGATCGGTCTGGGTCCAGATCGGTTCAGTTTTCTTTAAAATCGGATCGTTCTGCTTGATAAAAATTGGCATTAGACTTTAATACAACGGGACGGTTCGTTTTCCTATAAGACCAGATCAGTCCGGTTTCAAAAACATTCAGCTCTGATTTCTTTCAAAAAAACTCGCCTCGGAGTTATCAAAACATTTTAGAAAAATACCAATACTTAAAATGAAATATTAGGGAACTTAAACTCAAAATTTACCAAAGTTAATCTCGTCGAGGCTTTGTTGAAGATTTCTTGATATTCAGATCCATCTTGATGCGCATATGCTCTTGAACATTTCTTTGACGGTTGTAGCGGTATACTACATACTATCATGTATACGGACATGAGAAAATTTTCCATAAACATTATCGAGATCACAACCGGAGCGTTCTGGTATAACAAAGAGCAGATTATTTCAGATTATAGAAAGAGCGCGACATGAAGAATTTGCAAGGTTGAAATGATAAAGTGGCCAAGGACTTAATTGTCTATAGATAATCCTATACCTATTCAAAGAGAAACTGTAGAAGAAGCTTTGTGAACCCGATTATACAAAGAATAAGTGGATGCAGCCCAACAAAAAGTCAAGATGTCAACTTAGATACCTCAAAGGCATACAATTCAACTGCAGCACCAAAGTCACATTCCTTTGGCACCCCAACTTGGGGGCTCATTGATGTGAAATGAAGAACCATGAGAAAATAAAAGAAAAGGCAAAATGGACACAACCCTATTCAAGAATTCAGGTTTTATGAGAGCTCGTCCCAGCCCCATGTTCCATATATTAATTTTTGAAGGGAATATAATCAAGTGCATTCAAGCAGTCAAAAAAAATCACGATTAAGTAAAGTAAAGCATTCATTCAACTATTCAAGTATTCAAGATGCATAGGAAAAAAAACATGCAGAAAAGTTACAAAAATGGTCATTGATATGCAGTATATAAACTTAGAATAATGGTCCCCGCCCTGTGTAAAGTTAGGTTCAAGAAAAAGTTCATTTGGCCAAAAAATATTTGCAAAAGGGAAAGATTAAAAGACTATGAGGCTGCATCATCTTCTTAATGTCCTTTTTCACCATCTGCAATAGCCTCAGTCTCTTCTTCCCCTACTGCAGTCGCTGCTTCCATCTATTGGTTGTCCCATGCCTCTGTCGTGGCCCTAATCTCCTCCATACATTCATCATGCTCAGCATCAGTGAGCTTCCAAGTAAGGATCTTATCCTTGGATTCAGGGAAATTCTTGACAACCCTATGCCTCAGCTCTTGGAACCTACGTAGATAGGTTTTGTTATTTGTTAAAAAAAATCCTCGAATTTCTTGTACGTAGCTACGACATTATCTTCATCTTAATTTAAGGTCGTGACATGAGACTCTTTCATTTGCTGTAGGGTTACGACATGATCGTTATCCTTTAGTTGGTGTAATGATGTGCTATGCTACTCCACTTAGTTATACTTTTCCTAAAGATGGTTAAGGGCGCTCTTAATATTGGCGGCCTGTCTAGAACCCTCCATAACTTTGGCTTTAGATGCTTGAAGGGATGTCCCAGTCGTGGCAAATTTCGGTTCAGCCTCATCCTTTTTCTTGATAGCAATTTCCAAGTCCATCTTTGCCAATTTAATGGCCGCAGCAGATGATTTTTTTCCTGCCTCGAAGTAAGAGGCCCTAGAATTTTCCAAATCATTCTTATGAATTGAAGTCGTAGCCTAATGCAGTTTATACAGGCCTTTATATTTAGCCATTTGAGACATAATGACGTCTACGGCCTGAAATTTTTTAGACATGGTTAGTGTAAAGAAGTAACTATAGTTAAATTCAATAAAGTGATTACCCTCAACATGTTATGGAGACCATACTGCTCCAAATGTTCATGGTCTTCATCCATAAGGTGATCCAAGTCAATATTATCTGCTACTCTCCTCTTCTTGTGAACTGCCCTAGTTATTGTGTCCCATGAATAATGGGGATTTGGAATTCTTAATTGAGGTTGTGGAAGGCCATCAGGGCCCATGCTTTGATGACTTTGAGGAGGGAGTAGGTTGGCATTAATAGCCATTACCTTCCATGGAGAAGGAGATGGATTAGGAGTAACATGAGGGGGACTGCGACCACCTTGGTTTTCCACCCTAGTTGATATCAAACATGTTGCAAACAACTGATCAATAATGTCATCATTAAATTTTCCCTCTCTTTTATTGGCCACGGCATCATCAGTATGCATTGGATCACGTGTAAGGGGCATATTTCCCCAGCTATGGTATTTGTCTGAGCAGCCATCACAGGTGCAGCGGGAGTATCACAAGGTGCAGCACCTTTTTGTGTTGCATCCTCTTTCCCTTTTTGGGACCTCTTTATTTTCTTTCCCTTCTTGGAGGCGTTATTAAGGATAGAATCATACTCATCCATCTCAACAAGATGGGTAGCTAAAAGCTCCCAGTCTATCTCCTTACCTGGGAAATAAACAAGGTAAAGTCATATACCAAGTAACAGCCACATAAAAGTTGGTTTTTCAGGTGTATAGACAATTACCTTTCACAACCATTCTCTTTGGAATGTCTTTGTTAGTTAAGTAACCCTATTAAAAAATGTATGCCAAAGTCACCAAGGTGCTGAAATTATTCTCCTTACATCTAATGGTTGCAGCCCTCACAACTCTTCTCTGTTGCCTGCTATTAAGGGGTAGATTATCAAGGGTTATACAAAAGTTAACATTAGTACCTATCGCAGAAAATAGTATAAAAATCTTTGAAAATGTAGGTACTGCAGAATGAGGTGAAGCAAGATGTAGAGGCTGCGGCATATACTCACCTAACATGGATGGTCGACCCCACTGTCCCATCATCCTATGTGTTTTCTCTCTCTTTGATTCTTCTAGATGGATTTCCCATCCCTCTCCAAAAATTTAGAAATATTTTTCTTTCCAATTATTTACACTGGAAGGCCTCCCAGTATATAAAACCTCATCATTGATTCGAATGGCAAAATAGTAATGCCATGCAAATTTGATGGTAGAAGTGGAAGAACTCCACGGGAGTGATATCTCTGTTGAACTTATCCTTCCAAAGTACCAGGGAGGCAAGCATAGCCCTCCAACCATTTAGGTCTAACTCGGATGGTTCCGGGATCATGGCTCTAAAGATTCTCCTAATGGAAACTGGCACAGGTAGTCGCAACCCATAGACAAAGGCATGTAGAGGAAAACATACCCCATCATTGGGAAGTGCAGAACATGGTTTCTTTCGCAGTAGGAGTTGAACAAATAACTCCAGCAGGAAACCCAAAGGCTACAGCCAATTGATTGACCCAATCTTCGGTTATGATATAGAAAATGTTAAAGGGTGTAGAAGATCTCTCAACTCTATGAGACGGACCATCTGGCACATCTCTGGCCTCAGAAGGCCCAAATGCTGCTGCTTCCACTTCAATGGGAGGATGGTTACTGGAATTGGTATCTTCCTCCATAGTCGCAGCCACAGTAGTATTCCTACAGGTTGTGGAGTCCACAGAATTAGACTCAAGAATGACTCAGTTAGGATAGTCTTTAAGTAGTCTGGGTCCAACAGCCTTCAAAGGCTTCACAAAAGGAATATCAGGGGGAGGAGTGCCGAAATGAGTATCCCAGAAGTCTTCTAGAAACTCTTGGGGGTCCCAACTCATAGGGTTGTAGCAGGACTTGAAAAGCCCAAAGTCTCTGCTATTAGGATTCCACGGCCACTATGATCAGAAAAGCCTCAAATAAAGGTCGCAGCGTATGTCATATATTATACAGTTCAAATGACTCTGAGCGGATGCAGCCAATTATTCCAACTATAAACCTAATGAATGCAACCATGGGGAATTATTACTACCAAAGAATTTTCTAAAGCTACAAGTATTAGCACATAGCCGTAAAAAAATAGCGCAAGTCTTACTGCCTGCCGCAACCAAATGCAAAAATACGTTCGTATTGAAATATGGATTCCCCAAAGATTGAAAACCTAGGATTCAAAGGTTTTGGCCAAGAATACCAAGAACATGTTCTTAATGATTCTTTGTCAAAATATTATTGTGAAACGTGGCCAAGGTATAGATTAAACCTAAGAGAACTAAGTTTCTTACCCCAAAAAAAAATCCAAAAAACTAAATTGGTATTAAATCAACAAATAATAGCAGCATTACATATTGGAATTTATATCAGACAAATTATAGAGATTCAGCCAAACAAATTTGTTCAAACCTAGCTTTACACAAGTTTAGGAGTCGAACCCTTGTTTCGAATTTAAGATGGGAAATGGTGGAATTATATTCAGAACAATTCAAATAGTTGGGTTTGTAGTTCAAAGCATGGAATGTGGTAGCAAGTATGAATCCAAGATAACAAATTACAGTATTACTATAGAAAACAGTTAAACTAGTTGGAAAGTTACCTGGGAATCGAAGAAACAAGAATAAACGATGGTTGATCAGCCTCATACCACCACTAAAAGATCACTTACAAACTCAAAGGATGGAGTAACAGAAATTGGCTCTTGATTTTATCTCAAACGTTTGGAAAAAATAATGAAGGCCACAGCCAGATCCATTTATATAAGAGCGCACGGGAAGATGAAAGGTCGCCTTGCGAGATGACTTAAAAAATTATCGCACACCGTGGTAGTCATGGAATTAAGCTATAGCACCAATTCGCCACACCTTGGCAGTACGTCTTGGGGGCTTATTGATATGACCAATATGCCCCTCCCTGTCGCGGTATTTACTAACTACGGGCCACTGACTTAGAATAGGGAGGCCACGGCCTTATACTTGTCTGATTGTGCCTACTTGATCCACTAGTCGTTGCCTTTTACCTAACAGGCCATGGAACGTACAAGATTAGTCTGCCTCTTAGGCCACAGCACCTTCAGACCTGCTACTACGTAGGTTAAAACAGGTCGCAGCCCTTACTCACAGAGTTGTTGCCCCATCAAAGGGATTACTCTTCACACTTATTCACATGTCATGTACTCAGGGCACATAACACAACTTACATACCTCCTATAAATAGAGGCTCACACCTCAAGATAGGGGGACCCGAGATAGCCACCCGTGGCTAAGCCATGTTAAACTCTCTACACAACCCCCAATACAGCTTGGGGGCTATACACTTTCCTTGTAGATCTCTCCCTCGCCTCCCCAGAATCACTACAATCATGTATTCTCGTGTCTTAACTCCATTGCATGTAACACCCCGCGCACCCAAAAAGAGACACGTGACGTGCTGCTATGATAAAACTAAATTAAATCCATCAACAAACAAGTATAGAGCATCTAAATGTCCATAATATAAATACAATAACTCCACAATTTTTTTTCCACAATAAAGATTACAATAATTTTCTCTCGAATATAAAATTCTCCAACTGAAAATTACACCACTAATTATTACAACAAAAATACATCTTCCAATCCATGCTCTAAAACAATTCTCCAAAATAGTCCATAGCGTCCCAATCCACGCTAGCCTGCCAACTAAAAGAAATACTGGGAAGTACACAATATGACAGGAATAGATGCTCAAAAAATAATGGCACGGTGAATAAATCGCAACAATATAAATTCGTGTATACAAATCAAATGCAATACTCAAGCATTATATCAATATTAATTTCTCAACAACACATCAAGGAGTCACCAGGCCTCACCTCACCGCGCCTATGCATTAATAAGAATATACAGATTTTGGACTTTTCGCCGGTGCTCATTCTCCGTGCCATATTAAAATCTCATGACATTATGCTCAAATCACAATATAATATATATCACAATGAATCAAATTAGATTCCAACATTTTTTAGATTTCAAAGAATATCACAATTCAATACGAGTGTAATCGACACAGAAATCAAACAGAATACTCTCGAGAGAATTTAGGAGCATATTGTGTAAGTCCCGTACCTCAAAATCATCACATGAATCGAAAAATAAATTTAGACTCTAAATCTGATCGCACCATCACGTTCCTCTCGCAAAAATAATCAAATCTCGTTCTATCCCAAACTCGAGAAAACACCAAATAAGGCTTATAATCTAAGATTAAAATATTATATAAGTTTGGGGCATGGTTTGTAGATAAAAGGGAGTAATTTTGGATAAATCTTATGGTTGAAAAGTATGAGAAAAAGTTATTTGAAAAGCCAAGCCACGATTTACTTGATATATAAAGGATTAAGAGTTTGATTAAGAAAAGAGTTCTAATCAGATACAAACACTAACAAATTTATTCTGGACGGTCGGACCGTTGGAAATTGATGAAATTTTGGGGAGAATTGGCTAAAGATGAGAGGAAGTTTTGTAAAAAAATTCAACTCGATCGGACGGTCCAGTATTTTGAAATATTTTTTTTGTAGAGATTTTTATGTTTTGAGGACACTTCTATATAATAAAAATTCAATTAAAACTCCATTTTAATTCCGATTCCAATTCCGTTTGAAAATTTATTTTTCAAATATAGAAACAAACATTTTAAATAATAAAATTTATAAAATATAATATTTCATTTTTCTTCGATTTCCAAAATTAATTTAAGCATTCCCATTTAAAAAATCTAGGTTGCTACATACTTCTCCACTGACAAGGAATTTCGCCCTCGAAATTCAACGAAGCCTACTACTCAAAAATCAGGCCACACCAACAATCTCCAAAAATAAATCTCGTATCCAAAAATTAACTTTAAATATCTCACACCTAACCTCAATGCCTAACACGACTTATCACCAAAAATTTCTATCCCCAAAAAAATATGTATAACCCGCATGCTAGACCCAAAACCCAAGACCCGAAGGTTGTCGTATACCTAAGCTCTTATATCATCTGTAACACTCCGCGCACCCGAAAAGAGACACGCGGTGTGCTACTACGATAAAACTAAACTAAATCCATCAATCAACAAGTATAGAGAATCTAAATATCCATAATATAAATACAACAAGTCCACAATTTTTTTCCCACAATAAAGATTACAATAATTTTCTCTCGACTATAAAATTCTCCAACTGAAAATTACACCACTAATTATTAAAACAAAAATACATCTTCCAATCCATGCTCTAAATTAATTCTCCAAAATATTCCATAGCGTCTCAATCCAAGCTAACCTTCCCACTAAATGAAAATAGGTGGAAGTACAGAATATGACAGGAATAGATACTCAAACAATAATAGCATTGTTGACACAAAAAATTACGCATACACATAGACTAGTCAGAAAGGGACACCTGTCAACCTACATGGAAATATTCATACGTGCTCGGCACCCAAGGAGAGTTGGTCGGCATTCCAACTAACTCAAGGCAGACAAACCATCCAAAATATCAAAATCCATTAGAAGAAGACTCACCAACGGTCATGGAACCCTTGTTACATTCATTGCATATGGATACAATGTCTTGAAGACCAATAGTTACATTCATTGTATATATATGTAAATGTATGAATGTATAAAGACATTCCATCTCTTAGACTCCCATCACTACAAATACATGCATTCCCTTAGCCAAAGGAGGGGGAAGAGACACAATACACTAGATACACACAATCTGAATTCAGCAATTCTCAACACACTTCTCTCTCTCTCTACACATATTGTGCTATTATACACCCCTGAGAATAAAATAATAGTGTCAGTAGGCTTTATTGATAGCCGAACCACTTTAAAAATTCTTATCTCTTATTTGTTTTATTGGATTTCTTCTATCTATTTATCTGTGATCATAAAAATGGTATGTAGTCCATTTTTTGCATCAACAAGCACGATGAATAAATCGCAACAATACGAATCCGTGTATACAAATCACATGCAATACTCAAGCATTATATCAATACTAATTTCTCAACCACACATCAATGAGTCACCAGGCCTCACCTCACCACGCCTATGCATTCTTAAGCATATACGGATTTTAGACTTTTAGTGGGTGGCCATTCTCCATGCCATATTAAAATATAATGAAACTATGCTCAAATCACAATATAATATATATCACAATGAATCAAATTAGATTCCAACAATTTTTAGATTTCAAAGAATATCACAATTCAATACGAGTGCCATCGACACAGAAATCAAACGGAATACTCTCGAGATAATTTAGGGGCATATTGTTTAAGTCTCGTACCTCAAAATCATCACATGAATAGACACATAAATTCATCCTCTAAATATGATCGTACCATCATGTTTCTCACGCAAAAATAATCAAATGAGTTCTAGCCCAAACTCGAGAAAACACCAAATAAGCCTTTTAATCTAAGGTTGAAATATTGAATAAGTTTGGGGGCTATGTTTTTTAGATGAAAGGGAGTAATTTTGGAGAGGTCTTCTTGTTGAAAAGTGTAATAAAAAGTGATTTGTAAAGCCAAGCCACGAATTTGTTGATATATAAAGGATTAAGAGATTGATTAAGAAAAGAGTTCTAATCAAATACAAACACTAAAAAATTTATTCCGAACGATCGGACCGTTGGAATTGGATGAAATATGGGAGAGAATTAGTTGAATACGAGAGGAAGTTGCATAAAAAATTCAGCTCGATCGGACAGTCCAATATTTTTAAATATTTCTTTTTGTAGAGAGTTTTATGTTTTGAGGACTCTTCTATATAATAAAAATTCAATTAAAACTCCATTTCAATTCCGATTCCAATTCCGTTTGAAAATATATTTTTCAAATATAAAAACTAACATATTAAATTATAAAATCTATAAAATCCAAAATTTAATTTTTCTACGATTTCCAAAATTAATTTAAAAATTCTCATTTAAAAATATATGGGTGGTTACATACTTCCCCACTAACAGGGAATTTCTCCCTCGAAATTCAGCGAAGCCTAACACTCAAAAATCTGGCCACACCAACAATCTCCAAAAATAAATCTCGTCTCCAAAAATCAACTTTAAATACCTCACATCTAACGCAACTTATCACCTAAAATTTCTATCACCAAAAAAATATGTCTAACCCTCATGCTAGACCCAAAACCCAAGGGTTGTCGTATACCTAAGCTCTGATACCATCTGTGACACCCCGCCCACCAGAAAAGAGGCACGCGGTGTGCTACTATGATAAAACTTAACTAAATACATCAATAAACAAGTATAGAGCATCTAAATGCCCGTAATATAAACACAGCAACTCCAAAAAAAAAATTCCACAATAAAGATTATAATAATTTTCTTTCGACTATAAAATTCTCCACTCAAAATTAAACCACTAATTATTACAAAAAAAATGCATCTTCCAATCCATGCTCTAAAATAATTCTCCAAGATAGTCCATAGCGGCCGAATCCACGTTAACCTGCCAACTAAAAGAAAATACGGGAAAGTACACAATTTGACAGGATTAGATGCTCAAAAAATAATAGCACGATGAATAAATCGCAAGAATAGGAATCCGCATATACAAATCAAATGAAATATTCAAGCATTATATCAATATTAATTTCTCAATAATACACCAATGAGTCACCAGGCCTCACATCACAACGCCTATGCATTATTAAACATATACGAATTTTGGACTTTTAGCGGGTGCCCATTCTCCGTGCCATATTAAAATCTCATGACACTATGCTCAAATCACAATATAATATATATCACAATGAATCAAATTAGATTCCAACAATTTTTAGATTTCAAAGAATATCACAATTTAATATGAGTGCAATCAACACGGAAATCAAACAGAATACTCTCAAGGGAATTTAGGAGCATATTTTGTAAGTCTTGTACCTCAAAATCATCAGATGAATCGACACATAAATTCAGCCTCTAAATCTGATCACACCATCACGTTCCTCTCGCAAAAATAATCAAATCTCGTTCTTTCCCAAACTCGAGAAAACACCAAATAAGCCTTATAATCTAAGGTTAAAATATTGAATAAGTTTGGGGCTATGGTTTGTAGATAAAAGGGAGTAATTTTTTATAAATCTTCTGGTTGAAAATTTTGAGAAAAATTGATTAGAAAAGCCAAGCCAAGAATTTGTACTAGATAAAAAAATTATATCATCTTACAATTTCATCTTATGGAGAGTATGTCTAAAGAAATTTGAGGCAGTTCCCTCAATAGTCCATTAATGTCTGAAGTTCCCAACGCATTATGGGGTCAACGTAGTCAAAGGTAACCAGATGGAGTCTTACGAATCTTACTACACTTAGACCGAGAAAACAAAGTTAACCATCACCTATCAAATTCAGATGATAGATCCATGAAATGAATAAAAATTGGTTAAGGGACAGGCAGTCGAGGAAATTTAAATCGTTATCCTTTACTAAGAACATCTCGAAAAGACCGTCTAAATCGGGTTATCCCTGGACCCAGACTTGAAAATGAATCTGATTGATTTCCTTTGGCAACGGAAGAGAGTGTTTGTGTAAAACTATAATGATATGCCCGAAATTGACCAAGAGTTCATATGTCATGATTTGAGCGTAATTGAGGGTACATAACTGGTCAAATAGAAAAGACGAGCCTTTGATGCCGAAAAGAACATGGTAGTCCAGGAGGAAGTTCAGAAGCTACGGAAAGACAATTTCATAGAGGATGTCAAGTACCCTGAGTTTCTCTCCAACATAGTAATGGTATGTCATAAGAACAACAAATGGAGGATATGTCTGAATTTTAACGACTTGAACAAGGGATGTCCTAAAGATCACTATCCTTTACCCATGATAGACGAATTAGTTAATACAACATCCGGACATGAGCTGCTTAATTTTATAGATGTTTATATCGAATACAATCGAATCAGGATGAAATTTTCAGATGGAGAGAATATACCATTCATCACTAGTGGAGGTCTTTACTGTTATAATGTCATGCCCTTCGACCTCCAAAAATTCCAGAGTAACTTACCAACGGCTAGTAAATAAGATGTTTGAGGATAAAATCACTAAAAATATGTATGTATATATGGATGACATGCTGACCAAGATCCTGACAGTTACTGACCATGTTAGAGATCTGTAACAGACTTTCGACTAACTAGAGAAGCATTAGATGAAGTTTGAACCGAATAAATGTGTTTTCGGGGTTAGAAAAGGGAATTTCTTGGGTTTCATTAAGAGCTATCGAGGAATCGAAGATAATTCATAAAATATCCAAGCCTTGATTAATATGAAATCTTCTATAATAAAGAAAGAAATACAAAAGCTGACAGGGAGCGTTGCCGCAGTTTTATCTATAGGGCCACTGATAAATGCTTTCCTTACTTTAATTTTTTGACAAAAACTATTGAGTTGAATAAGGAATGCGAGAATCGGTTCCTAAAATTTAAGTGATATTTGGGATTATCCCCTCTCTTGTCAATACCAGTATTTAGAGAAAAGATTTACTTATACTTGGAAGTATCAAAACCTGTTGTCAGCATAGTGTTGGTTACAGAGGATGATAGAATACAAAGGCCAGTATATAGTATATAAGTAATGCATATAAGGGTGCTCAAATTCGCTATTCGAGGATGGAGAAACTTCTTATTGCGTTAATTGAAGCTTCGAGAAGGATGAAACCTTACTTACAAGACCATACCATCATTATTTGTACGGATCTACCCTTATGATAGATCCTTCATAAATTGAAGAAATTGGGTCCGCCGATGGTTTGGGCAGTAGAATTAGGAGAGTACGACATCGTGTGCAAACCTAAAATGGCTATCAAAGTCCAAACACTGGCAGACTTTATATTTGAGTTCGCGTACAAATAAAAACCTGTCAAGTAGACTCCTTTGGGAGAGAGCTCAATAGATAAAATAGAGCATAATTCTCTGAAAGAGAGCTCCGATGTGACTGAATTCGAGCAAAATTCTTTGGGAGAGAGCTCATGTAGTGGAAGTAATGATCAAATTATTCCAACTACAACTCCTCATGTGGCCCCTCTAGGACCTATTAAAATCAACTCGCGACCATGAGAAGTTAAAGATGTTCAAATTTAGAATATTTGTTGAAGGGGTGATTATTCAAGAAAGTACTATTTGGAAACTATTCGTAGACGGATCTTCTTACATGATCGAAAGTGGAGAGGGTCTTATTATAATCACTCCAAATGAAATAAACATAGAGTATGCACCAGTCTAAGTATGAACCATTGATAGATATTTTTGGATTGGCATCTTCCTTTAGTACTGAGTAGATTTTATCCCACAGAGATGCCTAGTTAGTGGTTAACTAGTTGATTAGAATTTATGAAGCCAGGGAAGTGTCAATGATCAAGTATTTATCAAAAATGAAGTGTTAACTGACCAAATTTCTAGGTTAAAAGTTCTAAGAATCCCTCAAGTGAATAATACTAGGGCAGACAAACTTACACAATTGGCATCAGCTACCCAAACAGAGTTATGAAGAATAATTCCAGTTGACATACTTTCCCACCGCAGCATAGACGAGGAAGTTACCATTGTTATGAAAGTGAATCTAGGTCCCTCATGGATGAATTCGATATGATCCAACATTTAGACAGGCACAGTACCATCCGACCCAACAAAAAGAGAGAAAACTATAATACAAAGGAGCCAGTTATGTGTTGGAAGTGGGAGTGTTATACAGAAGGGGGTACATTATGCCCCTACTACAATGCATTTATCCAGTTGAGGCCAAAAACCTGATCAAAGAGGTCCATAAAGGATTTTGTGGGTCTCATTCAGCAATCCACATAGGGCTACTACTAGTCGACTATAAATCCAAACTACGCTAATTACGCTAAAAAATGTTATAAATGCTAAAAGTATGCCAAAATTAACCATACTCCAGGTGCTCCTCTAATGATGATCACCTCCCCGTGGCCATTTAATATCTATGGAATCTATCTGGTCAGCCCATTATCGAGAACGAAGGGAAGGTTCAAATACTTGTTAGTTTTTATGGATTACTTCACCAAATGGGTTGAAACAGAGCCTCTGGTAAAAATACCATATGAAAGAGTTTTCCAGTTCATTTGGAAGAACTTCATCTACCTATATGGCATGCCTTATGCATTCATCACCCACCATGGCACCTAGTTTAATAACCAAGAGTTTAAAGACAATTTCACTTGCTCAAATATTCAGAAGCTCCACTCTGCCCCAGGAGATTCGTAGTGTAATGGCCAAAGGGAGGTAACTAATAAGAATTCACTAGATGGTATCAAGAAAATACTGGATGACGCAAAGGGGAAATGGATCAATCAATTACAGAGCATGCTATAGGGATATAAAACCATTTCCAGGACTGTAACAAGATAAACCCCTTATATACTAGGCTTTGGCACGGAGGTCGTGGTCCCCACTGAGATCGACCTCCCCATCCATGGAGTCCTCAATTTTAATTCCCTAAAGAGCGATCTGTTGAGAAGGTCAGATATGGACCTTGTGAATGAAGTAAGAGAGAATGAAGCGTTAAGTGTCATTGCTTACTAGCAGAGAACGGCTCGCTTCTACAATCGCCGAGTGAAGCTGAGCAACTTAAAGGAGCATGATTATGTTCTGAAAAAGGTCATCCAAAAGGGACCCAAGTTGGAGCCCAATTAGCACAGCCCATATCGCGCTTCAAGCATAGTAAGTCTAGGAACTTTATCATATAGAGACACTCAAAGGAGAAGAGTTCAAAAATCCCTGAAATGTGAAAAAATTGAGAACATACTACCAGTAATGTAAATGAATGTAATCTCCCATGCTTATCATGTACTTCAACTTTCTTCTAGTTCCTCATGAATAAAATTTTTGTTTCCTTCATTCTTATCATCTTTATTATTTTAGGCATGGTATATGTGTATACACATACAAACACTTAATGTTAAACACCATACTCTTGTACAATCTAAATATATGATATTGAGAATAAGAGTCAACATGTAAATTTCCTTTATGACTTTAAGTCATGAACAATAATCCTATATGACTTCGTTGAACAAACATGTCAGGAACCCAAAACTGAACTTCGTGTGAGATTTCAGCATATGTCAAATTGTGAACACAAAGTGTCCCTAAAAGAATAAAAGGATCACCTATTTTGTGGATGACAAAGGACCGACCACGTTCCAATGCAAGGACATTCGCCTTTAGAAATTTGGCATTGACTAATTTAACTCGTGGTTAACGCATAATTTACTTACTAAATAATAGAACACTGGTAGAACCTAAGTTAAAGAGAAAATGTCACACCTCAAACCCAATATCCGTACTAATAATTTGTTATTAGAATAATTGGATCATAATCGTGAGCCCATTGGAAATTTAATTCATTTATCAATATTTTTCTGCATAATGAACATAATATTGTTCTTGTGCCATAACGAAGTCAACATCAGAGTCATAATTAGAGATTTTACAATACTATGATTAACTATGATCAACTCAATTCATGCTAGCTCAATATATACAATGTGGGAGTATATTAAAATCTTCGGTGTGACAATGATAAAATCCCCATATTTAACCCCAGCTCTTTTAACGGTGCAACTCTCAAAGTTACCGGTCATATAGTATCCTAGCTGGCAGCGTACAAACCTGAAATTGTTAAAATATAAACCGTAAGCATTAAATATGTGGATACTCCTTCCCCGCAATGTAATGACAATTCTATATCAAATATGTGGATATAAAATTCGAACAATCCTGCCCATTGGCAATAACAAATCCTGGATCATAAGACACAAATAATCCTGGATATTTGAATATCCAAACAAATCATGAATACCAAAGTATTCAAACAAATCCTGCTCTTAGAGCTATATTCATATATCTGTAATATGAAATAATCATTAGTACACTCACCTTGACAGTTTAATTGGCTTTTCCCTTGTCTTTATACGGTACTTGTTCAATCAGATCTTCTTCCATTCCTATCATTCTTACAATATTAGTGTCATCATAATAATATTAATAGTCCAAAGAATAACTTCAACATAACTCAATTCATAAGCATCATATGATTCAATTCAAATCATTCATTATAAATGAAGTCCCATCTAGACTCAGGTTCTGATATTTAACATATTCAAATTACAGCCCAAACCTACTTTAATTCTTCTTGGTAATCCAATCCTTATCATATTAGGTTTCCAACAAAAAGACGACACATAATTCCAAGTTTCCTAGGGCAATATATGCCCATTTCTTTACTACATAGCAAATTTTCCCTATAGGCTCCTCTATCATTAAGTCATCTTCCAAGAATTTTCATAATTTTTATACATCACAAATTTCTATGATATTTCACCCAATTTCAGAAAACATATTGAATAATACAATATTAAAATTACATAATTTTCAGAGTTCATTTGCTATGTCAAGCAAAATATCAAACACATGGTTTACATATTTACTCTTTTGGGGCAGATTTCATACCCGATCTTCAAATCATCGCCCAAGATTCATTTCTTGATATTTTTACATTTATTTAGGATATTTTATGAATATATGGGTCTATGTCAACCTCCAACTAGAATTACCCAATTTCAGTAATCATACAAAACGATATGGAAGTTTGAATAAACAAGGTTACTAAACAAACCAATTTAAGGGTTTACATATTCAACTTTGTTTAAACTTGCATATATCCATACATATTCACCCAAGAATGAAAGGTCAATAAAAAATAAAGGATTTATATCATATAAATCCTAAATACAATAAAAATAAAAATATTCATGGGTGGAATTACCTTAGGGGCTTTTACGTAATTTTCTATGAATTTTTCAGAATGTTTCTCCTCACTTTCTTCTTCCTAACCCTCACAATTGTTTTTCCTCAACCTAAAGCTCTCCCAAACTGAGTTTCTGAAGAAAGGAGGATATCTCAAGGGTTTAATTCGTCCAAACCAACCTCCACCTCCAACTAATCAATTTAAGACAGTTATTGGGCATAAAGGACAAATTACCACTTAAATGAATGGACAGATTTTCCCTTCGTTAGTAATTGCGGTATAACTTCTTACTCGGACCTCCGTTTCACACACCGTTTTATGTGTTAAAACCATAACTCACCTGTCTACAACTATCTAGTTTTCACCTCAATTCAATTGTTATGTCATAAAGGTCAAAACTAGTCATAAACATGAACATTCCTGCCGAAAACTTCAAAATTTCACATTTGTAACTAATTCGATATTTCATGCTTTAAGAAGGTAGAATTAGACTAAAAATAATGACTTAACATTATATATACTAATAGTATATTATCCATATCACATAATCTAATCATGATTTAAACATAATTTATCATAATTATATTCGGGTTGTCACAATTCTCCCCCTGTTAGGAAATTTCGTCCCCGAAATTGACATACCTTGGTTGTCTGAATAAAAAAAATACGGATAATGCATCTTCATGATATCCTCACTCTACCATGTAGCTTCTTCCATGGAATTCCATCTCCACGTAAGTTTCACAAGTGGGATCACTTTGTATCTCAATATTTGTTCTTTCCAATCGACGATTGCGAGTGGTTCTTGCACATAGCTCGAATCTTCCTTTAATGCAATAGATTGTTCCACCAATACATGTGAAGGATTAACTACATACTTTCTCAACATAGAAACATGGAAAACATCATGTAATCGAGCTAACTCCTATGGTAACGCTAGCTTGTAGGCAACCATCCCGACTTTCTCAAGAATTTCATAAGGTCCAATGTAGCGTGGACTTCATTTACCTTTATTTCCAAACCTCATAACTCCTTTCCTTGGCGATATTCGAAGAAACACGTAATCCCCCTTCTGAAATTCTAAATCTTTCCATCGCTTATCCTCATAACTTTTCTCTCTACTCTGAGTCGTTCTCATTCTATCTTGAATATCTTCACTTTTTCAGTGGTGACTTCAATCAACTCTGGACCCTCTATATTCCTTTCACCAACTTCACCCCAGCATACGGGTGTATGACACCGTCTACCATACAACGCTTCATATGGTGACATACCAATAGTAGATTGAAAACTATTATTATATGCAAATTCTATCAAAGGCAAATATTCATCCCAATTTCCTTTAAAATCAATCACATAAGCTCTAAGGATATCTTCCAAAATTTGTATTGTCCTTTCAGACTGCCCATCTGTCTGAGGATGAAAATTCGTACTATACTTCATGTTATTGCCCATAGCATACTGCAAGCTATCCCAAAATCTACATGTAAAAGTATGGTCCCTATGTGAAACAATAGATACCGGTGCTCATTGCAATCAAATAATTTCATTAACATATAATCTAGCATACCTAACAACTATATACGTAGTCTTAACTTCTAGAAAATGAGCAGACTTGGTCAATCTGTCCCCCACTACCCAAATCGAATTTGACCCCTTCTGAGATCGAGGAAGCCCAACCACAAAATCCATCGTTACATGATCCCATTTCCCTTCCGGTATTGGCAATGGCTGAAGCAGACCAGTAGGTTTCTGATGCTCCACTTGCACTTGCTGACATATAAGGCACCTAGCAACAAAATCTGCTATTTCCTTCTTCATATTATTCCACCAATAATGCTCCTTTAAATCCCTATACATTTTAGTACTACCAGGATGCATAGTATAAATGGAATTATGAGCCTTATCTAAAATTTCCTCTTTCAATCCACACACATTAGGCACGCATAACCGCTACTTGTACAATAAAATGCCACCATTCACAATACAAAAATCTTCAGACTTACCGTCTAGGACATCTTGTCATTTCTTCTCAAGAAAAGGATCTTAACTTTGCAAATCACGAATACGGTTAGCTAACAAAGGCCTCACGCTAATATGAGCAAAGAACTTGTCCCCATTGGATAGCTTCAATTCTACTCCCATCAATATTAACTCCATGATGTGGGAAACTCTAGCACACTGAATACAAGATAACCTTCTCGAATCCTTTATACTCAGAGCATCTGCAACTACATTTGCCTGCCCTGGGTGGTAGTGAATTGTACAATCATAATCTTTAATTAACTCCATCCATCGCCTCTGCCTCAAATCCAACTCCTTTTGAGTAAATAAATACTTAAGGCTTTGATGGTCAGTAAAAATTTCACATATCTCACCATGTAGATAATGATGCCATAATTTTAAAGCAAACACAATAGCAGCAAGTTCCAAATCATGTGTAGGATAATTACGATCATGTGTACGCAACTGCCTAGAAGCATAAGCAATAACCTTACCATGCTGCATAAAAACACAAACCAACCCCCTAATGTGAAGCATCAGTATAAATAACAAAAACCATCTCCACCATGCGGAATATTAAGAATAGGTGCAGTTACCAACCTCTTCTTTAATTCATCAAAACTATTTTCACAATCAGAATTCCATTCAAACTTAACATCTTTCTGGGTTAGTTTAGTCATCGGTAAGGAAATCGAAGAAAATCCCTTAATAAACCTTCTATAATACCCAGCTAAACCCAAAAAACTCCTCACCTCAGTCACATTATTGCGCCTCTCCCATTTTACAATAGCCTCTACCTTTTTAGAATCAACACATATACCATCTCCAGAAATAACATGGCCTAAAAATATAACTTATGATAGCCAAAATTCACACTTGCTAAACTTAGCATACAACTTCTCATCTTTCAACAGATTCAAAATAGTTATCAGATGCTTTTCATGTTCAACCATATCACGTGAATAAATCAGAATATCATCAATAAAAACTATCACAAATGAATCAACAAAAGGATGAAGTACCCGGTTCATAAGATCCATAAATACAGCTGGAGCATTAGTCACCCCAAAAAGCATCACCAGAAATTCAAAATGACCATACCGAGTACGAAAAGCAATTTTAGAAATATCACTTTCCTTGACCCTCAACTGATGATAACACGATCGCAAGTCTATTTTTGAAAACACTTTAGCACCCTGTAACTGATCAAACAAATCATCTATACGAGGTAAAGGGTATTTGTTATTAATTTTAGCTTTATTCAGTTTCCTATAATCAATACAAAAATGCATGGTACCATCTTTCTTCTTCACAAATAAAACTAGTGCACCCCATGGAGATACACTAGGTTGTATGAACCCCCTATCAAGTAAATCTTGCAACTGAATCTTGAGTTCTTTCAACTCAGCAGGTGCCATTCTATATGGTGCCATAGAATAGGGGTCGTCCCTGGTGCCAATTAAATACTAAATTCAACTTCTCTCTCTAGGGGTAACCCCGACAACTCACTAGGAAACACTATTGGAAAATCTCGTACAATAGGAACATCGACTAATTGTAAAGACCCCTTCCTAGTGTCAAGAACATATGCAATAAAACCCTCACAACCCTTACTCAATAATTTCCTCGTCTAAATAGCAGAAATGATACCACTGGGAACAATTTTCCTTTCCCCCACAAATTTAAATTCAGGCTCACCAGGCATATTAAAAACAACTTCCTTATAGAAACAATCCATAGATGCATGATATTTAGATAACCAATCCATTCCCAGAGTTATATAAAAATTAGAAATATCCAATGGAAGTAGATCTATAACTGTATCTCTAACCCCCACAGTCAAAACACAATCACGAAAAACATACTCGGCTACAATCATATCCCCAATAGGCATATAAATACCCAACCCCACATCTAAACGAGTATATGGACTATTCAGATATACAGTAAAAGTATAGGACACAAAAGAATGTGTGGAACCAGGATCAATCAAAACATTAGCACTTCTATCAGTAACATAAAGTGTACCTATCACCACATCCGGAGTAATCTGAGCATATTTCATTGTAAAAACTCGTCCACCTGGCCTGGAACTACTAGCTTGTCCTTTGCCCATACTTTTCACTGCATTTCCTGGAGATAACACTCTGCTTGCTACATCACTATGTGTTGTTGGAGTCCATGCCAACTGCGGATAATTCTTCTTAATATGCCCCACTTGATGACAATGGTAGCATTCCAATCCCTTAAGCTTAGGACACTCAGACTTATAATGCCCTTTCTATTTACAAAATAAACATGTAACACCTCCTTTTGGGGCCTCACCTCTCCCTGACTTTCTGACTGAACCAAAAGATCCTCCACCCCTGGTATCTCTGCCAAATCTCCCCTGACCTCTACCACTATCTCCACCACCTCTCTGAAATTTATGAAGTTCCATCTTAACACTTCCACCCTCACCTCCCTTGGAGTGAGATGCTTCGAATCTAATTTCCTTAAAACTCTCTCTACTCGCCACCCCTTTGGTTCATTTGCCTTTCTGCTATCGTGGCTTTGTTTACTAGAGAAGCATAACCTTCTAACTCAAAAGTGGCCACTCTATTTTGAATAGGCCAAATCAGTCCATCTTGAAACTTACTACATTTATCTTCTTCATTCTCTACATATTTAGTAGCAAATATAGACAAAGTAGTAAATTTAGCTTCATACTTCCTCACAGACATTTTCTCTTGGGTCAAATTTATAAATTCCCTCAGCTTCTCCCTCCTATAAACTTTAGGGAAAAACTTAACATACAAAACTTTAATAAATTCAGCCCAAGAAATAACATTAGTACCTTTGATCCTGGGCACCAAATGGTTGCTGGCTTCCCACCAATATTTGGCCTCTCCTTTCAGCTTAAACACAGCTAGATTCACTTTCTGGTTATCTGGAACCTTCATAACTACAAATATAGTTTCTATATCCCTGTCCTCCATCTCAGCTTTTGTAGGTTCAACTGGACCTGAATATTCTGTAGGATTCAACTTCAAAAACTTCTCATGCATGGAATTTTTCATTTCTTTCCTTGCCTCTTTATCAATCCTAGGCACAGTCTTTGATTCAAGATATCTAGCATGTCTTTCTGCCATTTGTGCCATATTTCTTTCTTATTGATCTGTCATCCTCATCATTGCCTGTGCCATTATCTGAATCTCCGTAGGTTTTTCATTCTCTCTGGCCCTTCCAGCAACACTCTGCTCTTCTTCAGTATTGTCTGTATGAGAAGATACTCCCTCTTATCTATGTTGTCCATTCCCAGGTTCCATCTATAATACAATAAAGTTCTAACAACCAACATAAATAATTTATAATAATAAACTATTGGTTAGTGCATAAATAATTCATAAATATCAAGTCAACTCAATAACTACCATCTAATCATAACACACGTCCAGAATTAATAACCACGATCTGATACCGCTAATTATCACACCTCAAACCCAATATCCATACTAATCATTTGTTATTAGAATAATTGGATCATAATCTTGAGACCATTGGAAATTTAATTCATTTATCAATATTTTTCTGCATAATGAACATAATATTGTTCTTGTGCCATAACGAAGTCAACATCAGAGTCATAATTAGAGATTTTACAACACTATGATTAACTATGATCAACTCAATCCATGCTAACTCAATATATACAATGTGTGAGTATATTAAAATCTTCGGTGTGACAATGATAAAATCCCCATCTTTAACCCCAGCTCTTCTAACGGTGCAACTCGCAAAGTTACCGGTCATATAGTATCCTAGCTGGCAACGTAGAAACCTGAAATTGTTAAAATATAAATCGTAAGCATTAAGCTTAGTGAGGTACTCCTTCCCTGCGATGTAGTGAAAATTCTATATCGAATATATGGATATAAAAATCAAACAATCCTGCCCATTGGCAATAACAAATCCTGGATCATAAGATCCAAATATTTCTGCCCATTGGCAATAACAAATCTTGGATCATAAGACCCAAATAATTCTGCCCATTGGCAATAACAAATCCTGGATCATAGGACCCAAATAATTCTGCCCATTGGCAATAACAAATCCTGGATCATAAGACCCAACCAATCCTGGATATTTGAATATCCAAACAAATCCTGAATACCAAAGTATTGAAACAAATCCTTCTCTTAGAGATATATTCATATATCAGTATATATGAAATAATCATTAGTACACTCACCTTGACAGTTTAATTGGCTTTTCCCTTGTCTTTATACGGTACTTGTTCAATCAGATATTCTTCCATTCCTATCATTCTTACAATATTAGTGTCATCATAATAATATTAATAGTCCAAAGAATAACTTCAACATAACTCAATTCATAAGCATCATATGATTCAATTCAAATCATTCATTATAAATGAAGTCCCATCTAGACTCAGGTTCTGATATTTAACATATTCAAATTACAGCCCAAACCTACTTTAATTCTTCTTGGTAATCCAATCCTTATCATATTAGGTTTCCCACACAAAAGACGACACATAATTCCAAGTTTCCTAGGGCAATATATGCCCATTTCTTCACTACAGAGCAAATTTGCCCTATAGGCTCCTCTATCATTCAGTCATCTTCCAAGAATTTTCATAGTTTTTACACAATATAACTTTCTATGATATTTCAACCAATTACATAAAACATATTGAATAATAAAATATTAAAATTTCATAATTTTCAGAGTTCATTTGCTATGTCAAGCAAAACATCAAACACATGGTATGCATATTTACTCTTTTGGGGCAGATTTCATACCCGATCTTCAAATCATCGCCTAAGATTCAGTTCTTGATGTTTTTACATTTATTTAGGATATGTTATGAATATATGGGTCAATGTAACCTCCAACTAGAATTAATCAATTTCAGTATTCATACAAAAATATATGGAAGTTTGAATAAACTAGGTTACTAAACAAACCAATTTAAGGGTTTACACATTCAACTTTGTTTAAACATGCATATATCCATACATACACACCCAACCATGAAAGGTCAATAAACAATAAAAGATTTATATCATATGAATCATAAATACAAGAAAAATAACAAGATTCATAGGTGGAATTACCTTAGGGGCTTTTACGTAATTTTCTATGAATTTTTCTAAATGTTTCTCCTCACTTTCTTCTTCCTAACCCTCACAATTGTTTTTTCCTCAACCTCAATCTCTCCCAAACTGAGTTTACTGAAGAAAGTAGGATATCGCAAGGGTTTAAGTCGACCAAACCAACCTCCACCTCCAACCAATCAATTTAAGACACCTATTGGGCATAAAGGACAAATCACCACTTAAATGAATGGACAGATTTTCCCTTCATTAGTAATTTCGGTATAACTTCTTACTCGGACCTTTGTTTTAGACAACGTTTGTTGTGTTAAAACCATAACTCAATTGTTTACAACTATCTAGTTTTCACCTCAAGTCAATTGTTATGTCATGAAGGTCAAAACTAGTCTTAAACATGAACATTCCTACCGAAAACTTCAAAATTTCACATTTGTAACTAATTCGATATTTCATGCTTTAAGAAGGTAGGATTAGACTAAAAATAATGACTTTAAATTATATATACTAATAACATATTATCCATATCACGTAAGCTAATCATGATTTAAACATAATTTATCATAATTATATTCGGGTTGTCATAGAAAAAGTCTAATGAGTCTTGATCAAGAAACTCTAATATGCATTCCATAAAGTACTATTTTACCAAAATAAACTTCCATATATAATACATCATGTTATGTGATCGCAGGTAATTATCACTTCCAAATACACAAAATGATTAAATATCATAAGCTTCATAAAGAGATCATGTGGCAGGGGTATTATTGTTATCGCCAGAAGGAGTAAGAATGTTAGAGGAAGTAGGCATCTCTATGTCTTCTCCCATAAGTTCATCAATAAGCATCATTTGTTAACTTTCTAAGGCAATGACCTCATCGTCGCCACCTTGCCAAGCACTTGCCATGTCGACAATGTCAGGATAGTGGGTCATCACCCTTTTCTTTAACTCTTCATAGCCCTCCATAAATAAGCCGGCACAATCTACATTGTAATCAGTGAAGGACTTGTGTTGGGCCACACATGTCCCCTCAGTAGTAACCAGTGCCTTATGATCTTTTAGAAGATCCTGGAATATTTTAGCATTCACTTGGTTGAATTCCTCTAAAGCCTTGTTTGCCACAGATGAAGAATCTTCCAAACTCTTTATCTTGGCATTATTGACAGTCACTTCGTCTCGCAGCTCGGTATTTTCTTCCTCATCCGAGTTGAGAGACATTTCCTTTGTTAGAAGTTACTCGCCACACTACTCAAGCTCCCCACTTACTTTCTTTGGGTCTTCGACCACCTTGTCCAAGTCATTTCTCAACTTCTTATTCTCGTCGAATAACTCCTCATATACTACCTGATTGACCACAACCTCTTTCCCAAAATAGTGGAAGCAGTAATAGTTTGTCAATAAGAATAAAAGCATTAATGGAGGAGTAATTTTATAATATTTAACCTAAAAATAGTTTAAAATCTTACCACAAATAGTCAGTGCTAGATGAGCTTCCACAACGAATCTAGATCGTACCCCCTCAGGAATTCAAAGTCCTTATTATACCCCTGGTACCGCAGTAGGTTAATGGCATTATTGGCATGATGAAAGATAGACACATGGCCATCTCTCATCTCGTCTGAAGAAATTATAGTGGTTGTTCAAACTTAAACTCCTCTACTTTCCCATAGCGTGAGGCAAAACCTTGGCCTCTCACCAACCTATGGAAAGGCCTAGACTCAATAGTTCTGGAAACCTTTAGAATGCTCTAACTAACTAGGGTCACCAAAAGGCACTTGTCATCCAGTGGTGGTGTCGGACAGTACATGGGAGATTTCCCCTTTGGCTTGTCCAAGTTTGCAGTCGCTTCCCCAACTTTGTCCCTAGCACTATTCTTCACTTTTTTCTTCTCTGCCTTAGCCTTCTTTCTCTTGGCCTATAGCCTACTCTTCTCTGCCTCTAATTTCTTACTATGAAAAATCTCCATCGCCTTTTGATCAATATTATAGTAAGTCATTCCAAACATTGACTCTGATGGGTGCTCAGAGGTAGCTGAAGATAGAGTAGGACAATCAAACATATTAGTGAACCAAGAGAAAATAGTTAACAGGCCTTGGATGAAGGAAATTTGTACCTTATTCAGGACCAGCCTTGGCTTCTTCTTCAAAATTATCGGTTGCGCCTAAATTAGTCTCTCACAGCACATAACCTTCCAAGGGAAGCTCGACTTACACAAGAGGGACACCACCCGATAAAGTGTGATATTCAACTGATATGAACTTCTCCATAGGAAATAACTCCTCAAAATTCAAGGGCTTTTTCTCACAATAAGAGTTAATTAGGTCAACTATAGTAGTTGGTAGTCTAAAATCCTTTTTCACTAAAAAGAGAAAATATAGGGCATCAGCATTAAAAAGATAAGCAAAAATAAACTACCAAATTACATAACAGTTCGAAAATTTTTACCTATTCAATTCATCCCATTCCATTCTCATGGAACCCTATAGGACCTATCTTGTTCATAACTTCTAAACCCCAAATCACACTTGGCAAAGACATATTGACCCTTTCCACCATGGCTACAGGTTTGTACCACCCTCACTATCCTCAAGTTTGACTTACTAAGAGAAAAGTAATAATAACTCGGTGCTTTAGATTATATTTCATCCCATGGACGTATCTAAACATATCCCCTGTAAGGTCAAACCCAATCCTGTTTCAAGAAAAAATCATCGTCCTAAGGATGATCCTATATGCATTTGGGGGAAGTTGAGTTAAAGTGACCCCATAACCATTGAGGATGGATCTTATGACGGGGCGATGGGGGTAATCTGAGACCACTTAAAGAGCCCAGAGAGGGAAACAAACTCCATTTGAATTTGAATTATCATACACCATATCCTAAAACGAGGGGATCCTTGTTTGAATGGCTATAGGGATGCAATATTTCTTTCTTAAAATGTCCATCTCATACTTTGAAGTATCATAGACATCAGTAATTGAGGGATCATAGGAATTCGAGGAATCAGTTGTGTCTTGATCCTTATCATCTATTTTTCCATTTAAGGGTTAATCTATAAGAGAAGTGGAAGGGAATGGACCCATGATTTCAATCCTGACATCATTGGCTATGTCAAACCTCACCTCAACAGCAAGAGACTCCAAGTTAATGGTAGGCATGGACTCTAGGTTTTCTAACTTTATACCCTCTTGAGAATGCACTGAGCTACCTACTCTTTGTTCGTCTAAATCAAGGGAGACTGTGGGTGATTCAGTTGGTAAAGGAGCGAAATCACTACAAAAACATTGTTTCGGGTGTATAATTGGGATGACCTAGATCTTTTTTAGGTCATACTACTTGCAGATGGTGTGGGAACTTCCTAGCAGTAATTCCTAGCAAAGTGGGCTGAAGCTCAATCAAAATCTTAAACAGGTATTAAACGTGAGGTGGGAACTCATAAATGTAGTGATTAAATATCATCAACATAGAAAAATGTACTTGGGGGTTGCACATAAGGGAAGAAATATACTGAAAGAACTTGAAAACCCTAGAAATGGCTATCTCCTAAGATAAACAACTCAATAGGTATATAAAACTTCACCTCCAACGAGAATGTCAACAAAACCAGCCCAACAACAAGACAAATGGAAAGGATGTATGAAAATGATAAACAATGAAGGTATAAAATCCTAAGAAGGCCAAAGGTCACGTACCTGCTACTCTGAAAGGGAAGTTAAAAGGAAGAAGTAAAGAAATGCACCAGCGTTGATCTAAATGTAGAGTATACAAGGAATTTTTTTCCCAATCTCATAATTTTTTATCACTCTTTCTCTCTAAACACACTTGTTTAATTTGAACAAAATAATTGGAGATGAAGGTACAATCACCTTTTATAAGTTGTGTTTGGAAGTAGAAAGCACTTCATAGAATTACGTAAAGATCAAAAGGTTAATCGAAAGTACAGAGAACATGCCCCCATGTATGTCCGGCATCATTACCTGGTGACTTTCCACCTGACTTGACGCGTCTCATCGTAGGCTGAAATACTCCAAGTCCATCTGCTCAGACTAGGCCAACCAAAAAGTGAGATGATCAGAATCTTATTTCATCAGACTAAATTAACACTCCATCCATTCATTAGATGTAATAACCACTCAAGACCCTTGCCCATCTAGTGAAGCAGCTATAACATTCCACTCATACATGAAGTCTTGGGATCTTTTATTAAATCTTTAATAAAATAGGCCACATGGAGCCTACTTGGAAAGACAAAGACGATCCTTTAAGGTAAGAAAAGAGGTCGACAACATTATTAATTGTGCTCGGCTCAGGTACCCATTTGTTCGGCCTGGTGATTTTTCCGTTAACTTAACATATGTCTCATAGAACTAATGGTCCCGATTTATTGACCTATTGATTGATGTTCTCGTACTTTCCAATACATATTAAGAAGACCCATCAGCCACGCTGATGACACCTGTGCACATGGTTAATATGCACGTTCGCCCACTATGTTTGGGTTGTAACTAATTCATCAGTATCTGTCATATCATGTGTAAATGGTATAACTAACTATAAATAGCATGAAATCCCATAGAGAAAGGGGACTGAATAGTCCCCTCATGCAAACCCTAAATCTATACCTACATATAAAAATTCATAATTCCATCATTGCACCTGTGGATGTAGGTACCATTTCTGAATCGAACCACGTAAATCTTGTCTCCAATCATTATCTCTCATATCCATTATCCATTCTCATTTATTTTCAATTTTTATTATTTATTACCATTAAATCCCTGACAAAGGCACGAATTGCCTAATACATTTTTAGAATATACCAAATTGCTGCCGTCTGTGGGAAAATGGCAAGCCATTTTTGTTTCCCGCCAATCGTAAATACCCTTTTTCTTCCCTCAACCCCCTAATTTTTTTAGAATGATTAATAACCCCAAAAGCATCCGTATGACTGAAGCCATAACTTTTTGACTCTTGAGGGTATGGGTGACATTCAAGGAATACTGATAAGCCTAGAGAAGGTCAATAAACTATGCAAAAGAGCATTAAACAACTACTGCTAACACTACATACTAGACGGGGCTGGCCCGCTACACATTCGGCCACCCCAATAAAGAGAGCGGCGTCAGAAGGAAGAGCAGGAATGCCATCCCCCTATAGGGACAGGAGGCATGCGTACGGGACATATGATATCGAGAATACCAGGATATTACAACATAAAAATGCATGATTTATACAATTAAACAACAAACTTTGGATGTAATTTGATTAGTAAAATCTTACTGATATCAATAAACTGAATTTGGTATAATTTGTCATGAGCTTGGGTTATATTGAACAAATTAATGTTATGTATGGGTTATAATCAAAGAATTGACAAAAAGCCTTGTGGTTATTTTATAAGTAGATTGGAAATTTGATATATAAGGATAAAATTCAAATCTAGGGTTATAAATCTTAAATTATGAAATATACTTCTAAATGTTTTTATAAATCTAGTAAACTTGTAATGATAGCATAAAGTCTAGTTTGTGAAGTTTGTACAAAAATTTAAGGTGTATGGGAGGTGTTAAAACCTTAAGGCAAATTATTAGTGTTTGTTATGGGCATAAGGTCATAACGGGGGATATAGGTTAAAGAAAGTCAAAATTTAAGAGAGTTTCGTGTTTCAGCCATGTGAACGAATACATTTGTGGTTCGTGTACATGACTGTGAGATCATATAGGTTTTATTATCATGTGCAAGGCTAAGGTAGATTTAGTATATTTTTTAAATGAATAATTTGGACGGAAATGGAGACTTAAACATTATAAGAAATTGATATAAGATATTTAATTATATCTTTGAAATTCCTTAGAAAGATGATAAGAGAGTTATTATATGGATATAATACTCATATCCTTCTTGTAATATGGATAACTTCTTTGGGTATGGGCAACGTGCATACGAAGGAGACCTCTTCCATTAAGGCAGACTTTATCCCGGTCATGATTATAAGGGAGACCTTTTCAGTAAAGGCAGACTTTACCCTAGTCATGATCATAATGGAGACCTCTTTGGTAAAGGAACACTTTATCCTCGTCATGATTATGACAGAGACCTCTTCGATAAATGCATCATTTAACCTAGTCATGACTATGACGGAAACCTATTCTATAAAGGAGGACTTTACCCAAGTCATGATTACGGCGGATACCTCTTAGGTCAAGGCGGTTTTTACCCTATTCATGATTACGATGGAGATCTCTTTGGTACCCTAGTAAATAATGAGGGGTGTTACCCTTGTCATAAAATAGACCTTGGTTATATGAGTGCACGATATCATTTAAAAGGAATGATTAATATGAGTTGTGAACTATTTCAAAAAATTACCATTGGAAAAGAATAGAACGATGGCTTTTAAAGAAACGAATAAGCCATCTTTTGTTTTCGTTCAAAGCCATGTGTTGTTTGGTAAAATTGCCAACCTATTGACCTTACAATCCAATAACTAAAGGGTATAGGTAATTCTAGAATGTCAGATGCTATACAGATACACGACGGCTATAAGATTTGGCCTAACAAACATTAAATTAGCAACAATCAAACATGAATTTCATTTGATAAAATAATAGGGAATGCATGCCTATATTTAATAACATAAATATATAAATTACTAAACACATAAATACAAAATCATTCACACAAATTAATTCAAAAAAACATAAATTTATTTTTAAGAAAATGTTTGATCATATTAATAAATTCCAAATTAAATTTAAACAATTTTTAAAAATTCTTTTTGAATAAATCCACACAATCAATAGACATGATAAAATGCATAGTGTGGTGTCCTATGAGGTGCAAGTAAATAATCCTATGAGCCATAGAGGGTGTGAGAAACAACCTATTCCTGAAATGATAAACCAAGTCGAATGCTGAGTTGATGTAGACTGCAGTAGGGAGCTTGGCGTAAGTAATTAAACTCACCCTAATTAAAGATAGAAATCTTGTCAAACTTTAAGTCCAACTAGCTGAAGGTCTATATAAATACAACACAAAAAACAAACCCAAGGAGTGCGCTATATAGGTACCTTTAAGGGATTCTTCTCTTCACCATTTTTGAAGTGGGTGATGTGAGGATGGGGGTAAGGTCCAGAAATTCAAAAGAAGATGAAGTTCGTCCTTGTGCAAGCTCTCTCTCTACTCTAGTTGACTCTGGAGCATATGAGGTAGAAACTGGTTCCTCTTCCAAGTTGATGGGGGACTAAGGCATAATGATTGTTGGTCGGGTAACAAAAGAAGTAACATAACTCTTATATTCCATCAGGATAGCATCTACTCGTGGATGATCCTCTCCTTCTCTTTTACATCGCCAATATTAATCTCACTTTCCTTTGGGCACTTCTCTTTGTGTTCCTCTGCATAAAACCCAGACGAAATAGTTTATCGAAAAACCATCAAATAGTTAGTAAACAAAGGAAGAAATTGATAATCATATAAATGTATGACCTATGCCATACCCTTCCTAGGGGCATCTAGGTCTAGTAAGTTACCCCCTTATGAAGGGGTCATATTGCCAATTATTAACTAAAACACTATAATTCTAATAATCTTTTTTTGAATATGGCAAGTTAACCACCAATGACCTATTAGCCTGCGTGGTCTTCATATAAAAGGTATTATCACCAGTGGCTCTACTCTTGTAATATAACCTCAACTCGGGAATCCTAATACGAGTCCCATTGATTTCGTTTAACCTATTCACCCCATTTACAGCCCTCTATGTATTGGGGCTAATATCGCTTGGACTACATCAAAATACTAGAAAAATTGAAGAAAAAGTGGGTTTAGAAGAAAGGTGATGCCACACTCAATAATAAACAAAGATGGAATCCAGTGACGTCAGCCAGTGACAACACATCAACATACCCACTAGCTGCTTCTAAACCTACCCAACTAGAAATATTCCTTCTTTACCTAATTTCCTCTAAAGAACCTTTGTCTACGATGTACACCATGATTGAAAGATAAAAAATTTAAAGAGGGGAAGGCAAGAAAGCTTACAGAGATTGAAAAACGAAATCAAAAAGAAAACAATGAAAGAAAAGGAAAGTTTTAGGAGGAGAAAGGGAGAGCCTAAGTTCATAAAGTTTGAGGTAAAAGGAAATAGAGGGAAACAATCGTCCTTTTATAGGTTACCTCGAAATAAGAAATGAAATGATTGAACTGAACAAACGATTGAACTACTAGAGGTTGCCCGATTTTTAAAGACGCAAAAGGACCAATATACCCTTTGGCAGTTCATTATTTACCAAAATACCACTTGCTGCTAAATTGGTAAAAAAAATTACAAGTCCAGGAGGTTGTCTACTGACCAACTCCCAGATAGCACGCCGAGCAAGATTTTAAAACAAATACTCCATACTTTCAATCAATCATCAAGCATGGGCTTTTGTTGTATGAAAAAAATCCATCTACGTGGACCATTGATAAATGGACATCTTTCCTCCTATGTGGCAATTCTCACAATGCTTAGTTTTTTGGTCGGCTCCAGAGACACTTGGTCAGTTGACCGACCAATCTCAAGAATACGAACCACCAAGAATAGTAAAAATCACTCGGGTGGATTAGCTAATAGCTCTTGTACATATACCTGTGAATATCAACAATCTTATTTATTTAATACAAATGAAAATTTCAAAATTTATAAAGGCATTCCATCTATTGGGTTTCCGACCATTATACATACATGATCTCCCCTAGCTCAAAGGGACAATTCGATCTGAGACAAACATAAAGTCTTAAAAGCATCAAATAAATGCATCTCCCATAAGTTTCTCATGTAGCATACAAACCAAACATAGACATTAAAATTTTGCACCTAATTAAGATTGCAAAAACATCAACCAACAATTTTGAAATACACTTTCTCGAGCCAAACTCTATTCGTACTATACGGATTCACCCATATAAACAAATACAATCAATTTCTACTGGGCACATGAAAATATGTAACATATAGAGTTATAATGAACATATCCTAAAGAGAACTCCAACAAAAATATTATTGCAGGATGTAAAATAGATCCAAATAGTGATTTGAATCCCCACTTAGTTTTCATAATATAGTAATGAAATAACTGAATGATCTCCCTATTTCAACAATATTAATTCTCAATTCTTTAGAGTTGAACTTGCATTGCAGCACAAAAAATAAATGAATAAGCCACCCCAACAAGCCATTATTTATCTTACAATCACATTGTGATATAAGACATCAATAATAATGTGTAAACTCCAATTGAATCTTGTACTGAGTATAAACTAAAGACCACAATAAAAATATCTACAATTCCTTAAAATTAAGAATGAATAGGAAAGGAAAGTAATAAAAATATGCAAACTAATCTAATGAAAATGGGTTTCACGGAGATATATATAGAGATATCATGAATGTGACTATAAATCATAAAATATAAACATTCAAAAATTTATAGCTAGAAAACAAACAATTCTCCAAAGCCACTTCAAAACATACTTAGCATAAATAGATTGATATCAACGGAACAAAAACTCCTTAATTAAAGTTGAACTAATGTATCAATCCCAATTATTGTGACTGCAAAGTACTTTCAATATATACAAAACCTTAATAGTGGCATATCAACATAACACATTGAGAAAGAATTGCTCCTTGGGCAATTTTTTAATGAATTTAAAGATTGTAAACAACTTTTTCCTCTTATTAATGTAAGAGAAAAGTATTGAAATTTAGGGTAGCACTCACTTTTTTACTTCTTGACTGAATTCTTGCATTAATTCTACATCTACCCATAAATAGACTCAGTTATACATCCCTTGATGTAAATTGTAAAACCAACCCTTGAGTAATTGGATTTCTACAAAAATAAAGCACAATACTATTTATTAATGAAGTTAACAATAAATGAAATGGTAAGAAAAATGAGTAGCAATTGAAGAGTTTAAAGTGCATACTGAAGTATAAGTGGTCAGCTTAGTATAGAAAAATTATATTTATATCGTAATCCGATTAGTGGGGCATATTAATTTAGTCGTATCTTTACATGGAAACCATAGATTTTCATCTCCCATTAAAGCCCATAAGCCACTTCTTTAGGATCTATACAAGTTTCAATTAGTGTGGGTCTAAAAACTTATCATTGGTAAGTAGTACAATCACGAAAAGTCACATAACCACCTCTAAAAGCCCAAAAATGGGGCGGAGGAATAAGTATGTTTGATGTCTCTTCTCCTTTGCCGTAGGTGTAGTGGCACCACACTTTCACAAATAAAATATATACAACACTGCACATTAAGATAAATAACCCAGTTATTTTACCTGATTGTTGATGGTATATATAGAGGTTCCGATATAGCAATAAAATCACAATTTTAAGTATAAACATTTGGCACCATAGTGGAACTCAAGTGAAATAAGAAATAATTTCAAATGGTGTATTAATATTAATGCTCACATAGACTTCAAATAACATAATAGAAAAAAGATATAAAAATCAAAAATCACCCATGTATCTATTATTTCCCAACAAAATAAATTAACTAGTAAAGGCCACACGTAATATAATGACTATTCTTAGAATAAATGACAAACACTATATTAGAAAATGACCCCTTTTTCTTAATACATGTTGGATATATGACACCATGAACGAAAATTCTATTGCTATTAATATTTGCATGTGACCCATTATTAAACACGAACTTCATATGCTATATTACAACATAGGAAACCAAGATATACGAAAAAAATAATCAACAAAAACTAGTGAGGAAAAAGTTAACAAACATAACACCCAATAGAAATAACAATTCCAATAACATAATGTCAAATTCTAACAAGTCACAATCAACTAAATGACCATTGATCACCCCTTTTTACAGAAAATTCAATATCATAACACTTTTAATATTTAAACACGGAGGATCAAATGGTAGTATCTCATGGCAAATAGAAAGCTAAACATCATTTGCCTTAGCAAAAACCCAAATTCGCTACACAATCATATGCGTGAGCACATATGTATATTAATTACAAATCTAAATTCCACTCTCAATAGATAGTCACAAAAATATAGCTTGCAAAGTGCAGTACACAATCACCTATTTATTAAATAAATAAATAACATAACATAATATAACATAACATAATGATAACTTAACTTTTTGTGTAGATGTCGTTGTTTGAAAGCCAAGTTAGTCAAAACCTCAAATACCTACAAAATATAACAATCTCAAGTGTAGAGGTAAGTAAGAGTATCAATCCACTTCCAAGGGGGTAAAGTAAAGGGAACACAATTGTAATTCACTTTTTAATTTCTTTTTGTGCTTTTTCACTTTTTTAATTTTTTTTTAAGCTTTTCAAATATTAAAACAATTGGGTGAGGTGAGGTGAAATAATACTAAACTAAACTAAATAAAAGGGGGTAATCAAACTAAAAGTAAAATGTGAAAAATATAAACAAGTGTGTGATAAAAACGAGTGGAGTGCAACTAAATGAAAGACAATATTCAAGGGATGGAAAATCCACCCTCAATTCACACAAATTTGTCTAACTAGCACAATTTTAATTTCATCAATTTCCAAAATATTCATTTAATTCAAAAGCTAATTCTCATTACACTAATGAATTAATTGAATATTCTTTTATAAAAGTAAGTTTAATCCCTACAAGCACTACTCTAAATGAATTAAAATCAATTAAATGAATCACCCGCTAGGATCGATTCACCAAACTAATTTTAATTAGACAAAGTAAAAACAAGAGTAGATGAAAATTATATTAACATTTAAATCAAGTTATAAGCCTATCTCTAGTTTGAATCAAATGATCAAATGATAAAAAAAATTTCAATCCTTTCTCAAAGATGATTTTCCATTTCTCAATGTGAAAATAATTAGGAATTAAATTTACTAATCAAAGGAAACTGACAAAATTATAATTGACAATTAAACCAAAACTGACCCAAGGTAGAGAGGCTTCTAAATCCTCGCCCTTGGACACCCTCTCTCTACCTTGTCCGGTTTTCCTATCACGCTTGTCTTCAATTATTACAATTTTAAATGAAAAATAAAATAAAGGTGTCCTATGCACCGCAATACAAGCAAGGATAAAATAAACCTAATACAAGCCTTCTAAAAATATAAAAATGGCACAAAAAATAATAAAGTGCAAAAAATAAGAGAACAACAAGTTGAAATCCGCTCCGAGCTTCACGATCCCAAGAATGGCAAAGGCGCCATTTGATAACTTTGCTTTTTGTATGTCGTTGCTGTTGAAATCCAAGTTCGTCAAAACCTCAAATACCTATAAAATATAACAATCTCAAGTGTAAAGGTAAGTAAGAGTATCAATCCACTTCCAAGGGGGTAAAGCAAAGGGAACACAATTGTAATTCACTTTTTAATTTCTTTTTGTGCTTTTTCACTTTTCTAATTTTTTTAAGCTTTTCAAATATTAAAACAATTGGGTGAGGTGAGGTGAAATAATACTAAACTAAACTAAATAAAATGGGGTAATCAAACTAAAAGTAAAATGTGAAAAATATAAACCAAATTGGATTCATGATGGTTTCAATTCATCCCTTGAATGGGATGATTAGCCCTCCATAATCATCATCCAATAAAAATTAGAATCAAATAAGAGCATATAATGAAAATTAGAGAGGAGTAATCAAAACAAAATTGCCTTCATTTGCATTAATTCTTCAATTCTTCATTCATCTCAATTAATTACAACACTCAATTTATTGATTTTTTTTCTCTAATCTAAAAAAAACTAAGCTACTAAAAAAATAAAAATGGTGGTTCTCTATCTAATTCTCTCTCTAGTTTATGATATCCCCCAAAAGCTTCCTTTAAATGGGGTCTTCCATCCTTTAAATAGTAGATGCATGGAGCATGGGGGGTAAAAATGGGAGGTCAAGAGTGTATGGAATATGGAAGGTATTGAGGTGAGGATGTTTAGGGAATTATTAGCGGGTGCATGTGGTTTTGGTGTGAGGTCATGATAGTGGGGAGAATGAGGGTATTTTTGGGCATTGGGGTAAAAGAGTTAGTTGGGGGTATAATGGGTAAAAGGCTTAAAAGGGTTTAAATTTGGCATATGGGTTTTAATGAGTTTATTATTTAATTTATTAGATTAGCTTTGGCAGGTGGAAGTCTAGTCTTGAGAAAAATGTTTTAAGGCTTTAGGTTTGGAAATGGTTAGGTTTGAATGGGAAATGGGTTTGGGTAGGTGGTAGATGGATTTGTTCAGAACAAATGCGGCTCCAAGTTTTGGATTGCAAAGCGGAGGGTGAGGGTCTTGGATACGGGTTCGCCGGAGAGGGCAGGGTCAGTTTCGAGTTTATGGAATTCCGGCCATGGGTTGGATTTGCTAGTTCGGGGATCGTCGGGTGGTTCTGCCAGGCGGTGGGTGGCGATGGATGGGCGAGAGGGGTCCGACGGGTTGTGGCAGCGGGTCTAGGCAGGGGCGACGGGATGGGGACTGCCGGCGGGGTCGGGTTTGATGGGTATGGGTTTCGGTATTGGGTCGAGAGGTTGATGGTGCGAGAATGAGGAGAGAGAGAGAGAGAGAGAGAGAGAGAGAGAGATGGTAATGGGTTTTTTGTGTTTTGTTTTAATGGTGGTGAGAGGTTATGGAGGTAAGGAGAGAGAGTGTGGGGGTTTGAGGTTGAAGATGATGGAGTGTGGTTTGGGTGTAGGATGGTGTAGGGTGGTAGTATGAGGGTGAGGTAGTGTTTAGGTGTAGGATAGTGTATATTTTAGGGTGTGAGGGGTTGTGTGTGTTAATTTGTGACTCTTAAATAATAAAGACTCAACTAAAATTAATAAAATAAAAAATAAAATCTAACTAAAAATAAAACAAACTAAAAATAATAAAAATATTCAAACTAAAAAAATAAAATCCTAAGCTTATATAAAAACCAAAATGAAATAAAAGAAATAAAAACTTAAAATCTAAATGAAAACTAAAGTCCTAAAAATGTAATAAACTAAAAATAAACTCCTAAAAACTAATCCTAATAAAACTAAAAACTAATCAAAATCAAAATAAAATAAAATTACACTAATAAAATAAAAAATAGAAAATAAAACCTAGAAATCCTAATTAAATAAAAAATAAATCCTAAAAATAAAAATGACTCAAACTAAAAATATAAAAAATATAAAAAATATAAAAAGACACAAACTAAACACACACAGGCTTGGGGTGATTCTTTGGGCTAGGTTTAGGCTCGGGTTTGGTTACGGGAGAGGGAATTAGCTCTATTAAATGCGCATTTGCCTCGATATATAGCTTTTGATATCGCAAACCGACGTTTGACCTACAAGATAAACATTTAAGCACATAAGACCCATATTGTTGAGAATTAGCAGCTAAAGTACGTTTATTCGGGGTATAAAATGTACAGTTTTGGGTACTTATCACACCACCCCCAAATAGAGCGTTGTTAGTCCTCGAGCAATAAGATAGAGAGAAAGAGATGGATAAGAAACCAAAAGTGTACCACTTTTGCAGGCACTTGCGATTGCACTAAGCATGTGCAACAAGCCTTTAAACCTATAGGTTGCCCTATAGGACGTGTTGTTTCTCGTGAGGGTTTGCAGGAAATATACCCACAAAATTCTTATTTGCAAAGATTTATTGAAGGGCGGTCAATCTCTTATTAGACGTAGAATAATCGCACAATCCATCATGAGAGAAATAATATGAGAAATACAAACTAGAAGTGAATAAAAAGTTTATCTAAGTAAATACTCAAGGCACATCCTTCCTAGAAGTCAACATGTGTAGTGTGAATCAGTCTAAACGGGTCGAGTATCACAAGAGTAATTCCTAGATTGCCTTTTCAGAATCAACGCTTCAACTTCAAATCTCATTGGATAGAACTCTCTCAATCGAACTCTCGAGATTAGGTTTAGTGTATCACTATTGTATGTGACGAGGTGAGTAAATGTAAGAAAGTTCAAACGTCTCACACACACATAAGAAAGAAAGAACATATAGAAAGAAAAGTGATCTCATGAAAGAAATGCTAATCACTATAGTGAGAATATCGAGTTATTCACCACGTTGACTTTCATTTTCCCGAACACCTAGGGGGAATATATGGATGATTATGGGTGAGAGGAAATGAGATGGAAAGGATATGATGATATGAGGTAGCATTGTGATGTATGGATGAGTAATGAGTGATGGATGTGTAATGGAGAAAAGATGGATACGATATGTGAGAAGAGTGTATACACTTTAGGCACAAATGTCTTTATTACATAAAAATTAACTACAACTCTCTTTTTCTTTTCTTTTCTCTTTTTTTTTTAAATTATTATTATTATTATTATTATTATTATTATTATTATTATTATTACTATTATTATATATTTTCTTTCGCTTTTTTTGCTTTTTTTATGTTTTTCTCTCTTTTTTTTTTTCTTTTTTGGTTTTTCTCTCACTTTTCAAACCAACACTGAAGACATTTAACA
Organism: Sambucus nigra; assembly: GCA_949130495.1. Taxonomy (NCBI): domain Eukaryota; kingdom Viridiplantae; phylum Streptophyta; class Magnoliopsida; order Dipsacales; family Adoxaceae; genus Sambucus; species Sambucus nigra. The sequence continues at coordinate 381,780,005 of OX422217.1, forward strand.
TTTGGAATCAACACTCTTTTTCTCAAAAAATGATGGATGAAATATAAATGGACATAATATATGGATGATGTGGGAAATATATTGGAATATGGTAAAAATGGGTGAAATGAATGCGAATATGATATGGGAGAAAAGTGGTTGGTGTATGGATGAAAATCTTGTATTCGTGACAAATTTCAAGACACGCATTTCTTACAACCCGAAAAAGATCTCATTCTCAGTGATTAAGCCAAAATTTAATGAAAGATAATGAGATCATACAACGATTAAAGTGTTGACCCAAAAGAAGTTGAATCAACTTATGACTCGGAGATTGCATAAAACTCTCTGAAAGGTGAAAGGCATGAATCTCATGGGCTAAAGTCTCTACTAATGATCCTTAAGGTTCTCTTTTAGAATTGTAGTACTCCTCAACTCTAAACCGAAGTGACTTGATAAGTGCGCAAATTTTTGTTGAGTCTAGAAATTCATGGTGCAACATGCCATGGGAAGTATTACATAAGCTATTTAGAAAAAATAATACTCTAGCATGATTCCTAGATTTAAAAAGATGGATGATTGAAAATTCACATCAATGACTGAGATGAAGGAAACTACACGAAATTTTAAAAATCAGGTTTAAAAATCAAAAAAATTCAAAAGAGGTACGATTTTGATAAAATCCCCCACCCCCAAACAAAAAGGAACATCGTCCTCGATGTTAAGTAAAATGATTTGTAAAATTGAGAGCATAAGGTAGGAAAGAGTTTACTAGAATGAACCGCTAATGAAGTGGATAAATATTGCCAAGAATAAACCTGAAGAAAAAATGTGTATAAGTCTATAAACATGATAAAGCATAGGGTGATGTGAAACACCATCCCCAAACGGGATGAGACTCATACAAGAAACGCGAGCTGCCTCTCGGTAGCGCAAATTTTAATGTCTTGAGCCAGACCGGAGGGATCTCACCCTAAAGATAGGAACGAGGAAAGCTCGGGGTGGTAGAAAAATGGGTGATGAGAATCACCCCCAAATAAGACTGAAGCGTCAGTCTTGCTGGATAAAGGCTAAAGGTGTCAATGAACTTGTATGGCAAAGTGCATCATGCGATGCAAAACATCGGTGGACCATGGGCGGGTGGGTATTAGGGTAAAAGTGAGAAAGGCATGGGTGATGAAACATCGATCACGGGCCTTATTGAGCCGAAAGATGAGGGAACTAGGGCCCTATAAGCATGGTGATCAAGTTGGTGAGGGAGGCAAAAAGGTGTATAAATAGTGATGGGGTTGGGCTCATAAAAATCACACGACCGTTCTATGAATGGGCGATGATAATGGTCACCCCGTGACACGCCAGGGAGCTGTCGATGGGAAAAATCAGAACCATAAGAGAGTGGCGAGCATGGTGGAACAAGATCGATGTCACGGAAGTGGAGAGTAGCACCACAAATACTCTCATGGGTGGGGGATGGTTTCAGGTGAGGATCTAAAACTATATATGGAAACTTGAAATGTGCAAAATCAAAATCCAAACCAGGTGATAGGGTGGAAGGAACAATGGGTGGGGTAAAGGGTGGGATAAACTGTGGATCGGGTGGGATAAATGGTGGAGGAAGATGATCCAACTCAAGAGTGGGAGACACACACTCATTGGGAGGAGTAAAGGAATACTCATAAAGGAGTGTGGTTTCTAAAGTTGGAGTGATCAACTTCTCCATAAGAGTAGCATCGGGGAATGTGGTGAGTGGGTAAGATGAGGCAACAAGATCAGATATAGAGGGATCACTAGAAATATCGGGCTCAAAGGGAGCCATGCATGGTGGGACATCATCCATATCTGGATAATTAGGAACTATCACGGATATTATCTCGGGAAAATGGTAAACACTCGTAGCCGGAGATAACCTAAAAGATATGGGCATGTCAGAGACATACACAATTGGGGCATAAGGTAAAATCTCGGGCATATTTTTGGATTCTATGGGAAAGTGAGTGGGAACCGCAATGATGGGTTCATGTGGAAATGGTGGGATTGGATCAGGCTCACTATCGAAAGGTAAGTCAACACAATTGTCGACTTGGGACTCGGACCATGGAGTGGTCCCAACTTTCAGATTCTCGGGAGAATAGGGTTGGTCACACTCAAAATATGTGTCACAAGAGGACACATCATCATCACACTCTATTGCAACGATGGGTGGAGCCATGGGAATGTCCGACTCTCTTGCACACTCCAAATCATTTAATCATTGTTCAAGCATTTAGAGAGCTTGAGTTTGAATTTGAGTGTCTTGCTTCTGCTCGAGTATGAACTTTTTCAAGAGGCTTTCGAGAGCGGATGTGGATGGTGGTGGTGGAGTGACGGGTGGTGGCGGTGGTTGAGGTGGACACAACGCGCTACTATAGTGAGTGTATTGAGAATACTCAAATGAAGTGTTTGGAGTGGGGCCAAGTTCATCATACACGAAAGGATCGCTTTCGTGATGTACAAATGGTTGATATTCAGTGGGTGCATAGTGATGGAACCGATCGTGAACAGGTGCACAAGGTTGCCATGACGACTGTGAGAACGTGTGAGAATCCACAACATCGGGTTGGGATTCGTATTGCGTGGAAGGGTGATCAGGCCTCCACGAATAGTTAAGGAACTCACATAACTCGGGATTGGGTGTATCGGGATAGGAGGCCGAGGTGGGTTCCGAAACAGTGTCATATGGATGCACATGTTCCATTGTGGGTTCAGATGGATATGGAATGTAAGGGCACTCATAATACATGTGATCGGCATAATAACAGTAATTGCACAACAAAGGATGAGACACGTCGACACTTGACACCGAGGGTGATGGAAAATGAGGTGCGTGCAGGGACGGTTAAGGAGTATCAAGGGCACTCGTGAGAGAGGTGAAACCACTAAATATAACATAAAGAGACAGCTCGGGATCACTCTCACACGGGTTACGTGTCAATGGAAAATGACCAAAGTAGTCCCGTAAGGGACGTTCTTCGGCCATGAGGAGAGAAAATATTTTTTTGGATTTTTCTAAAAAGGAAAGAAAGAAAACATTTTTGGATTTTTCTAAAATGAAAGAAGATATTTTTGGATTTTTTTTTATAAAAATGAATGAATATATTTTGGGATTTTTTGGAAGAAAATGTTGGGAAAAATATGTGGACTCTTTGATTTGGACAAACCAACAAAAATCGACTACCGAAAAATGGAATTAAACACACACACAAGTCAAGAAAATTTCCTAACTAGCTCATAGGCAATTTTTATCTTTAAATTTAGTGAAAGGGTAGTCAAATTTTATTAAGTCCGTGGGCGATAAAAAATTATTGAAATTTTCTTTTTGATCGCCTTTGCAATTTTTTCTCCTATTGGGATATCTAGTTAATTGATTTTAAATTTAATGATGGCTAGGATAGCACACAATGGTAAGCGAGTGAGTCGGGTGATGAAATCCCTTCTCGTGAGTGACCGGGTGCAGGCCTTAGTCAATTAATTCATCACACCATTCAAAAATAATTGCGAGAATAAAATCGAGTAAGAGCATACAAGAACACACAATAATTGACTCGCTAACAAGAGAGGCGCAAGTGTTTGACAAATGTACCTCCCACGGTTTTTAGGCCGTGGGGTGCCAAAAACTTTGAGTCGAACGGGGGAGATCACGCCTATTTCAATTGGCCCCGGGAGTCTGACCGACCCAAGGTAGAGAGGCTTCTAAATCCTCGTCTTTGGACACCCTCTCTCTACCTTGTCCGGTTTTCCTATCATGCTTGTCTTCAATTATTACAATTTTAAATGAAAAATAAAATAAAGGTGTCCTATGCACCGCAATACAAGCAAGGATAAAATAAACCTAATACAAGCCTTCTAAAAATATAAAAATGGCACAAAAAATAAATGAACTACAAGTTGAAATCCACTCCGAGCTTCACGATCCCAAGAATGGCAACAACGCCATTTGATAAATTTGCTTTTTGTATGTCGTTGCTGTTGAAATCCAAGTTCGTCAAAACCTCAAATACCTATAAAATATAACAATCTCAAGTGTAAAGGTAAGTAAGAGTATCAATCCACTTCCAAGGGGGTAAAGCAAAGGGAACACAATTGTAATTCACTTTTTAATTTCTTTTTGTGCTTTTTCACTTTTCTAATTTTTTTAAGCTTTTCAAATATTAAAACAATTGGGTGAGGTGAGGTGAAATAATACTAAACTAAACTAAATAAAATGGGGTAATCAAACTAAAAGTAAAATGTGAAAAATATAAACCAAATTGGATTCATGAGGGTTTCAATTCATCCCTTGAATGGGATGATTAGACCTACATAATCATCATCCAATAAAAATTAGAATAAAATAAGAGCATAAAATGAAAATTAGAGACGAGTAATCAAACCAAAATTGCCTTCATTTGTATTAATTCTTTAATTCTTCATTCATCTCAATTAATTACAACACTCAATTTATTGAATTTTTTCCTAATCTAATAAAAACTAAGCCATTAAAAAAATAAAAATGGTGTTTCTCTATCTAATTATCTCTCTATTTTATGATATCCCTCAAAAGCTTCCTTTAAATGGGGGTTTTCCATACTTTAAATAGTAGAAGCATGGAGCATGGGGGTAAAAATGGGAGGACAAGATTGTATGGAATATGGAAGGTATTGAGGTGAGGGTGTTTAGGGAATTATTATAGGGTGCATGTGGTTTGGGTGTGAGGTCATGATAGTGGGGAGAATGAGGGTATTTTTGGGCATTGGGGTAAAATAGTTAGTTGGAGGTATAATGGGTAAAAGGCTTAAAAGGGTTTAAATTTGGCACATGGGTTTTAGTGAGTTTATTATTTGGTTTGTGAGATTGGCTTTGGCAGATGGAAGTCGTGTCTTGAGGAAAATGGTTTAAGGCTTTAGGTTTGGAAATGGTTAGGTTTGAATGTGAAATTGGTTTGGGTAGGTGGTAGATGGCTTTGTTCAGAACAGATGCGACTCCAGGTTTCGGATTTCAGATCGGAGGGTGAGGGTCTTGGATACGGGTTCGCCGGAGAGGGCAGGGTCAGTTCGGGTTTATGGAATTCCGGCCATGGGTTGGATTTGCAAGTTCGGGGCTCGCCAGGTGGTTCTGTCGGGCGGTGGGTGGTGATGGATGGGCGATAGGGGTCCGACGGGTTGTGGCAGCGGGGCTAGGCAGGGGCGACGGGGTCGGGTCTGATGGGTATGGGTTTCGATATTGGGTCGAGAGGTTGTTGGTGCGAGAATGAGGAGAGAGAGAGAGATGGTAATGGGTTTTTTTGTGTTTTGTTTTAATGGTGGTGAGAGGTTATGGAGGTAGAGGAGAGAAAGTGTGGGGGGTTTGAAGTTGAAGATGATGGAGTGTGGTTTGGTTGTAGGATGGTGTTGGGTGACAGTATGAGGGTGAGGTAGTGTTTAGGTGTATGATAGTGTATAATTTAGGGTGTGAGGGGTTGTGTGTGTTAATTTGTGACTCTTAAATAATAAAGACTCAACTAAAATTAATAAAATTAAAGATAAATAATAAAATCTAACTAAAAATAAAACAAACTAAAAATAATAAAAATGAAAATATTCAAACTAAAAAAATAAAATCCTAAGCATATATAAAAACTAAAATGAAATAAAAGAAATAAAAACTTAAAATCTAAATGAAAACTAAAGTCCTAAAAAATGTAATAAACTAAAAATAAACTCCTAAAAACTAATCCTAATAAAACTAAAAGCTAATAAAAATTAAACTAAAATAAAATTACACTAATAAAATAAAAAATTAGAAAATAAAACCAAGAAATTCTAAATAAATAAAAAATAAATTCTAAAAATAAAAATGACTCAAACTAAAAATATAAAAAAACATAAAAAGACATAAACTAAACACATACAGGCTTGGGGTGATTCTTTGGGCTAGGTTTAGGCTCGGGTTTGGTTACGGGAGAGGGAATTAGCTCCATAAAATGTGCATTTGCCTCGATATATAGCTTTTGACACCGCAAACGGACGTTTGACCTACAAGATAAACATTTAAGTACATAAGACTCATATTGCCGAGGATTAGCAGCTAAAGTACGTCTATTCGGGGTATAAAATGTACAACTTTTGGTGCTTATCACATAACACAACATAACTTTCATAATAGTAGAAGTTTCTAGGTGAAGTTTGTGTGAGTTAAAAACTTTAAATTCCCACTTTAAACTACCCTCATGTTGGATGTAATTTGGCCGTAGATTAATTTTTGTCAGTGATACATCAAAACACACCTCTCTAATAAATTTGCGCTTTTGATGCAGTCAAACCCATTATATAAGTCAAAGAAATAAAATTTACACAAATCAATAGGTTGTAGTTGAAAGTGGTTCAGTGCAAACTGCAATGACAGATGACAAACATAAATGTTATTTCTCCTAAAATGAGGCATACATATGTGCATAAGTTTGGTAGGATTTAAGCAGGATTTTATGAGAGAGTGCGAGGAGTATGATGCCATAAATACACAAAATCTTTAAACCATAGGTTATATCTCCCAATAAAGAGACTCGAAAAAGGCATACCAAAAAAAATATCGGAAACTCAAGTCATTACTATTTTAATTCATCATAGAAGTTTGCACGAGCCACAATCATGTGTCCCGTGATAACATAATCTAAACAAAAAAAAAACCAATAATCCACAAAAAAATAGTGGAGATCTAAATTAAACGTAGATATATGTTTCTAGCGATGTTTGACCAAAGAATAAAAGAATTTTCATATATATATATATATATATATATATATATGTAACACCCCACCCAATTAAATACCGGGTGATCACTCCTTTATTAAATTAAAATCAAGGTGAATGGTTGGTTCATTCTCAGCATCACTGTCGCAAAATAATATTATCCAATTTGAAAACCCTAAATAATTAAGCTAAGTGTCAAAATAATTTAAAGTCTCATTTTTCCTTTATTAAATACCAATATGAAAACCTTTTTAATACCCAACAGTTTAATAATCCATGAATACTAAGGATGGCAATTAACACACAAGAATTAAACCATTTATATAATCCAAACCAAGTTTAAGAACCACAAATGAAATCATCCTGACAATAGTTAACTCCCAAGGAGCACTATATACTAGAAATATAAATTAACACAAATCTTTGACAAATCCAAATGGAATAGGAAATCGGGCGACACATGCCCTAACTATGAAGAACTCGAGTAGGAACTGAATCAATGAAGAGGTCTTCTAAAGAAAAGGCCTGCAACTTCCACATAAGCTACAGCACGTCCAATCCAAAGAATTTATGCAAGACGCCCCTGTGGCTGGGCACCTGTAATACATACATATACATATACAAGATAGAAAGAAATGACAGAAAACGGGTCAGAGCTTGAGTGTAAAACAGTTTAAAAATAGTTTAGCAAGTATTTAAAATGCTTACTGGCTAATATAACCACAATTTTAGTGCGCGACACTCTCTTGAGAATTCTCACCTCTCATCTAATGTGCACGCCTACCGTACTACTGATCACATAAGTCTATCTAACTTATCCTCCCATAAAGTTCTATCCTGAGAAGTACTAAGGCCACAATATTTAGTTTTAGAAAAATCATTCTCTTCCATATTCTTACATTTCTTAAAACCACTTAGTTACCGTTACAAAATTACGAACACTTCTAATAAAGCTGAAGCATTTATTCATTACTTAACTACTTATACACACAATAGAAAGTTTCCATATATATATATATATATATATATATATATATATATATATATATATATATATATATATATATATATATATATCAATCACTCATATAATATATATATACTATTGCCCCTCCACATAAATCTATGGTGCCGGCATACTCTGCTATCAAGTCCCCGTATCACTCGTAGTAAGGGAAATACTAGTTCTGAATCACTCTTGAACTATATTAACACAATACATATACAAATGGAGGCGAAGCATAGTTCCAAGTCACTAAGAGGTCAGCACATACCCCTCACGTCTCTTAGGACCGTACGACTATCATTCTTAGATAACCTGTACCAAGGAATCCTATATTCTAGGGTACGAGTCAATATCCCCCATAAAGGTCCAATTGAGATAAGACCGCCCCAATGCGGAAACCTCCGTGATAGCAAGTAGCCCGGGTTTGATTTTTACACAAATACATTATATATGCACAGTCACACAGTCATATATATAGATATTCACATTTTCCAAATTAGGTGCGCCCACGACCCATCATTATTATTAGCCGTTCTTAGCACAAATTTTACTTCATTATCTCGCACAATGAATTTGTCTCTTTTATTCTCATTTGTAATTTGTTTCATAATTACTTCTCATCTTTCGAAGTATTCTCTTTCACTAAGTATAATTTCAGCAAGTATACCCTCACTTACCTTCTAGTCTAAATCTTTCACGAGTCTCAATCTTTTAGTAAATGTATGCACAATTTCCAATGTATGAATAACTCCCGTTAACCCACAATTTCATCTCATATTAATTTCAATCAACGGAGTCTACTTAGACCCTATTGGTCCTCTTCATAACCCATTATACTATTTAAAATATATTCAAGGGTTCCCACGTATTTTATCCGAATTAAACAAAAAGGGGAAAACATGCAGTTAGGAGGGATCGATCGATTGTTGAATGGGGTCGATCGATCGATCAAGCAGTTCATGCCCAGTTTTCTACAATTTTCAACCTATGGGTTCAATCATTCTAACCCCTCCAAACCTATATAATTTCATCCCAAACTCCCATCAAAATTATCCAAACGTATAAGCAATGTATATAAACAAGTTCTAACGTAACGACATCAATAAATCCTCAACGAATCAATCAAAAAGTGGTTTAATCTCAGATTTATTTATAAAACCAAATTTTGCATGAATAATCACAAACCTCTATTTAAATCCCAATTTTCTTCCCAAATATCATAATAAATTTGTGGGTAATTCGTTACATATGATCACAATTTCAAACTATATGGATTCTCCCTACAACACATATAAATTCTCTTCCAAAACATATAATTCTTCAGTTAAAACATATGATTTTCATTCCTAGACTAACATGGAAGAAATAAAAACTGGAAAGATACTTGCCTGGGATTCAATAATATGATTTGTTGATGAAAAATATATGGTTGCATTCCTCATCGTACAATCTACGTTTTGGTGGTGGTGGCGATGCAATCGGGTGAGTTCTAGGCCTTGGATTGCTTGGAAACTCTTCACCCTCTTCTCTAATCTCTTCACCTTCTTCTCTAATGGATGGGCTTAGATTTTGTATTTGTTAAATCTAAGAGACAACTCCAAATGGCTAATATATACTAATAAAATTCGTGGGTTCAATTACCCAAAAATACAAAATATCTATAATACCCTACCGGGATGCCAATTAGGCTTAAAAACGCCCCGATACCCAAACTAAAACCCCGAGTACACTTTTCTGACTATCTCAACCCTTTTGGACTCTTTGGCACACTCAAAATGATCATACGGGTGAGTTATAATATATTCAATTATATAATAATAATAATAATAATAATAATAATAATAATAATAATAATAATAATAATAATAATAATAATAATTTAGTCCTGACATGACACAGGCGCGTCCTGACTTAAATTTCCATAATTGCCATTTTATTCACCCGTGATAACTTTAATAAAATCAATATCATATATTACTTTACTTATCCAGTAATATTCAACAAATTCCCAATAATTACTAACCCACGTCATGCTAGTAAGTATTAAAAATAAATTTCTGAATTAATATTAAATTATTATCTCAATGAAATTCAATAAATTCCCAATTTTAAAAGCCATAAAAATACGGGGTATTACAATATCATGAAAATATAATTTACAAACATTACCTTAAATAATATTTGAGGGAATCATTCCATATAAGTCATTACTTCATTTTATCTACTTTGTGTTTATCTGCAATTCAAAGTAATAACTATTGCTCAGAACTCTTCATAAAGAAACCATGAAGCCAATAGCATACATATTGGTTCGATGTTTTCATAATAAAAACATATATTTATATACAAAGACATAAGTAAACCTATTGGTTAGATGTAGTCATAACAAAAACAAAAAGTGAGCAAAATGTAATATGTCAAAAATTGTAACACGAACCCTTCAAAAAAAAAATAATAACACTTGCACTTATGTTGCAAATTGGCATTCATTTTCTTCTTTGATTCAATGTATACACGATTTTAAATTATACTGTGCAAATTCAAATGAAATCCAACCATTAATAAAAGACAAGGATGTAATAAGCCTCAAATTTGAACTTCAAATGAACTCCAAGATGTTAATAAACCCAACATGTCACCCATAGAGATACACTATTACTTACTCCACACAAAAAACTCTATTCTCTCACCTCATGTGAATGAATAAAGAATTGGATAAAATGGGAAATGAGAGAATGAAGAATTCAAAGTAATCTAGTGAAAAGTGCAATATATTTAATCCTCAACCAAATACAACAAAACCCCAATAATGATTTAATTTTACAGGTATTAAATATAGTAATGACTAATCATTTTATATAAGAACACGAACTAAATTAATGGAATGTGAAATAACTACGAAAAAACACTTATAAAAAACTAAACATACCGTTCAAGTTTGTAGTCTATATTCCGCATAAATTTATTTAAAAAATACATCAATTCAAGGAAAATAAATGTAGACAGGCATGCAAACTAAAAATTATAGGTAAATTTGATACAATATATACTTGTTTCAAGTTCGCATTTGCAAAAAAAAAAATTAGCTAAATAACTAAATCTTCAAAATAAATGTTAAAAATAAATATAAGTGTACAAATGTAATAGTAGCAAACATTCTAAAAAATTAGGGCTCTTTGGTTAGATATGAAAACCCATATATTAGGTGTTAATGGTTTGAAATTGAACAAAAGAATGGAGAACCAAGAAATAATATAACATTTCTTAAGGTTTGATGTTCAAAAAATTCTTAAATTCAAATACCTTAATTCTAAAAATCTCCTGAAAACCCAAAAAATAACCATAAAACCAATGAAATCCATTCTAAACGCCAAAACCCTTAAACCCATATGCCATAATCCTTCAAATATGAATAGCATATTAAAAAAAAGATATTTGATATATATATATATATATATATATATATATATATATATATATAAGAAAAACGAGAGGGAGAGACAGAGAGAGACAAAAGTGAAGGCTAAGAGAGAGAAGTGAGATGGCAAAAGGAAAGGAAAGTGAAGAGAGAGAAAGTTATGTGAGAGACTGAAAGGAAATGGGAGAAGGGGTAGCTGGTGAATGAAATGTGGGTGTAATGAATTTGTATTGTAAATGAGAAGGGGGAAATGAAACGGGGGGAGAATAAAAAAATTAAAATTTAATTGAAAGTTGAAGAGTTAATCTCAACCCTTCACTTTTAATAGGGGATGTAGTGATATTTGGATTGTTGTTATGCTTAGACAATTCCAAAACCTTCCTACTATATAGATATATTGTAGTTACTAAAAATTATTTTGGCTACCAATCTTGACACGAGAATTTTATATTGTTATAATATTTACCAGAATGGTTTTACTTAGTAATTATTTAAACAAGAAGTGCAGTAATAATCTATGTCTTCGAAAAAGATTTTCAGTCTAATCAGATAACTATTTTTTTATTACTACATTTTTATAAAATCTTTATTAAATGGTGCTTCATAATTCTGTAATATCATAATATCAATTTTTATTGCTGACTGTTTATTTAAATTTATTTATATACAATGCATGTTAATTAGTTGATATAAATTATTATTTCTTCATTAAAAAATACAGTTCACTGTTATTGCTATGAATTTTAAACTTCAAACTGAGTGTTATTTTACAAGTTTTATTGTATAAAAATAATGTGATTATATTAATATAATATATCCACTCATATATATATATATATATATATATATATATATATATGTCAAAAATTTACAATCGAGTCAATTTGGGTGTAATTGGCTAAATTCTGTTTGGATAAAACTTATTTAAGTCATAGGATAGGATTTATATTGTTTGTCCTTCAAGCCTATGATGTGTGATTGAAGACTGTATCAACCAAGTTAAAGAAACAGTGAGTACATGTTAAGTTTTGATCCGAATTTTGTCTTCAACATTCGAGGGATTTCAATGAGGTATAAATACCTATTTATGTTTAATACATGGATACTTTAGGGTGTTAGCTTCATGAAATATTTTGAGGCCTTTTTTGTAAAATGAATTTTAAAGAAAATATTTTTTCATTGCAGTCGTTCGAATGAGTTGAACGTAGTTGTTCAAATGAGTTTCTAAAAGTCATTCGAACGAGTGTTCAAATGAGTTTAGGCATCTCGTTCAAATGAACTTCAGACAAACTTCGCGTAAAAAATTTATATTTAACGAACGATCTCATTCAGTCTCCGTTTTGATAAGAATAGCTATGTCATTCGAATGACCTTATTTAGGTTTGAATGAGATTGCCATAGTCATTAAAATGAACTTGTATATCTCATTCCTAAAACCTGCCTATAAAAATATTTTGCCTCAAAATTCATATTTTTTTATAAATACTTTGGTTTAGCGTTAGTTTTCATTAGTTTTCTTTGTTTTTTTATGAATTTTTTTTTTTGAGTCAAATCTAAAACCTCTGAACTCCTAGTTTACACCCATCCTTTTGAGATCTAAGTTTCATATACATATGTATGTTTGAGATCTCCTCTAGAATGTACTATGTTTTTTGCTCTTCATAAAGAGTTAGTTTCTGTTGTTTGAAGGCTAGAGTGGTCACAAGACAAGTAAGATCAGTGGGATACCAAGACGTGGGAAAGCACATACATTTTGTGTCTATTAAAAGGCATCCAACAATGGATGCGAAGAAGGTTACAAGGAACAAGGAAGCCCGTCAAGCCTTGAAAGTTTCGAGTCTTTGAGTACGTGTCTAAATTATTCTTGTGAAAGTACATATAAATTGGTGGACTTGTATGGCTTGGACATCGGAGAATTTTCCAACTGTGAATTTTACTGATACATCATCATATTGTGGTTTGCTATTATATTCTTAGTTATATCACTTAGATGCATATTTAGGCCAAGATTTAAATTGCTAAACTATTTAGACAACATTTTGGTTTATTGGTGAAAAGATAAAAAAAAAATAAAAAATTGGTGTGTGTTTGATAATCCATATAGACTTAGGGCACTAGTGCATTTTCAAATTGGTATCAAAGGAGGTTACACAAGTTTTCTATGTCTGTTCCCTCTTTTTGTGAACTTTTAGGGTTTAGATGGATTTGCATCGAGAATGGAGTTCTATTATCCGACCTCAATTGTTTGATGGAACAAACTATCCCTATTGGAAGGCACTGATGCATTTTTCCCCCTAAAATATATTTATGAGAATGTTTGAAACTTGGTTGAGCAAGGTTGGACTCCCCCTAATGAAGGTGGTTCTATAAAAGCTTTCAACTCTTCGACAAATACTGAAAAAAGGGCCTCAAATTTTAATTCCAATCGTGTTAATGTTATATTTTGCGATGTGACTAGTGAAGAATTAAGAATAATTATGACTTGCGAGAGTGAAGTATTGTTGGGATATTTTACTAACTCATGATGGTACATATACTATTAGGGTTTTCAAACTATAAAATCTATTCATTTAGTTTGAGATGATTAAAATGTTAGAGAATGACTATTTTGATAAGTTATATCTCGAGTTATTGAATATTGTCAATTCCTCGTTTCACTTAGGTGAGCCTATCCACGAGTCTAGAGTGCATAAAATTTTAAGGTCGTTACGTGAAAGATTTAATGTCAAAATCACAGTCCTAGATTCCGTAGGTGGTGTCAACTCTATGAGAGTCCAAGAACTTGTGCGTGACCTTCAAACTGTAATGAACACGTGTCCTCCAAATAAAAAGGATTAAAAGAAAGTGAAGGGTATTTTTTTGACAACTCGAAAAGAGGAGAGGATGTGTCAAATTTTGGTTATGATAGTGAGATTAATACTGATGAGATAGAAAGTTTTTCTAGGAAGTTAAAGAAGTCTCTAAAGCTTAGATATGACAAGAGTTTTGAGAAGAAACCTAAGATTTTTAATGATCGTGATAGAAAGAAAATGGATGGTCCTAAGAAGGTGGATGATCGATACAAGTTCTTTGGATGTCAAATTTTTGGGAATTTTAACCATGAATGCCCCAATAAACTAAGGAAGGAGGGAAAAAAGTCGAAGGTATACAATGCCATAGTGAGTCAGAAGAGGAATGTGATTCCCCTGTCGAGCACAACTACACCTCTTTTATAGCTATCCATATGGCTTAAAAACAAGTATTCCCCTGCTGAAGATAATCACGTGCATGATTATTTCGAGGTTCGGTCTTTTAATTCCCATGATAGTGATGAGGAGACCGTTGAAGAATAAGAAAAGGAGGAGGAGGAGGAGAGTAAGCTTCAAGTGGCCTTTTGTGAGTTGTACACTAAGTCATTGAAGTTGAAAAATTATAACTTGAAGTTAGAAGATAATTTTAAGTAACGCGTCATATGTAATAATGATGCTAAACTAATTAAGGATTTGAGTGCATGTGAGCAAAATCTTAGGGAGAAGCTCAAGCATGTTGAGGGAGAGAAAGATAACATTTTTGGTTTGATAGAGATTTAAAAGAAGGATTCTCGTGAGTTTGAAGAGTCTAAGCATTTAATTGAGTCAATGATTGAAGAGTTAGAAGAGAAATTTAGAGACTTTAGTCTTGTCAAATTTGATTTGGAACATAGGTCAAAAAAGTTAGACGAGATATTAGGCACTGTCCAAATTAAAAATGGAAATTTTGTAATTATAATTCTCTTTGACGATCCCATTGCTTCCTCTACTAAAGACAAGACTAACATTTTGAGAGAGTCAATTATTTCTAGGTATGTTAGAAAAGATCAATCCAAAGGTAACATTCCAAGGTCCTAAGAAGTCTAAGTCTAGTGTCACGAAGTTTCCCAAAACCTTATATCGTCATGTTACACCTATGTGAGTTCGAAGATCTGATTTGGAGGTTCTTAATGTTAGGCTAGTTTATTCTCAAATGCTTTCACATGATACTTCTCATGTTATATATAATGGTTGATTGTATTTGTATATTTTCATACACTAGCTTTTGTGCTTGATGTTATATGTTATTACTAGTTGTATGGTGTTTGAGTCTTTTATATTTTTATTTTCCTTTTATTGGGTCTTATTGAGAAAATTACAAAAAGATTTTTTTTATTTTTTAACTTATTTTTTTATATTGGTGTCATTTTTTTGACGGAATGTTTAAAAACTAATAAAAATAATTAGTTTTCTTGTATATTTTGGTTTAACACATTTTTGTGGCATATTGGTGTGTTTTAATCCCATTCCTTGCATGTTTTCACATGGCTAGGACATTTTGTTATGATTTTCAATGCTTGGACTATTCTTAATCATGCTTGCAAGAAGTTGTTCGACTTTGATTTGCTTAATGTATATACTTTGCATATGCTTTCGCACACACGGTCACAAGCTCTTTTGGATTATAACTGCCTATATTGTAGGATCTAAGTCAGGTGTTGTCCTATCAATGTTGTCATATACATATCAATTTGACTATGGGGGATTTGTGCATGTAAGAACCATTTCCCATGAGTTTTTTGTGTTTGAAAAATTATGAGCGTGTAATGCAAAACGACTACGAAGGGAGAATCTTCCTTGAGTGAAAGGCCACTGTAACAACCCGTACTTTTTGGAGACAATTAAAATCCATAATTGGATATAAATTGGAGATTTAAGGAATTTCTAGAAATAGTGATTTTGGGGACTCTCGAGGATTTAATGATTTTGGATGGGTGTTGTGATTATTTTTGGGATTAAATAGGTCGAAGTGTTTTAATTATATGTCGTCGGGGAGTGAAGCAACAAAAAGAAAAGATTTTTATTAGAAAACCCGCATTAAGTATTATGGGTTAGAATAGTGATTTGCGGTCAAGTACCTCGAATGGAAATTTTGACTGCGCCGTGAGTTTTGGAATGTCCGAGATAGTCAGAAAAGAGTGTCCGATTGTCGAAATTGAGTTTCGGGGAATTTTAGAGTTAAAATGGCTCGTAATTGAGTAAACGAGTCGTTTTTGGATTTTTAAGGGGTTAAACCCTTTTCTCCTTATAAAAGGAGGGGGAGAGGGAGAGAAAGAGAAAGAAGAGAGGGAAGAGAGAGAGGAGGAAGAAAAGAGGAAAAAAAGGGAGATTCCGGCCAGCCTCCGCGGAATTCCGCTCGAGGACGTCGGATTTTATCCACGAGGCAAGTGTTTACTTGGTTTATTTAATTTTTGCATAAATATTGTGACACCCCGTGATCCGAAATAAGGGGTGGCCAGCCCAATACTCCAATATAATGGAATCATGGATGGAATCATTCTCAGCATCATAACAAAATATAGAGTATCCAGGATAACCACCCAATATTTCAGAAAACGGGTTGCCAAAAAATTTTGATTTGAAGGTAAATAAATGAAAACAAACAACCCAATTCCTGAAAGATAAGGGAAAACCCCAAGACATATATAAATAATACAACAAGAATACAATAAAGAGACCGAATAGGTAACCGGTCACTTAAACTGATACATCAATAATACACAAGTACAATAAGTTACTTATTACATTACATTAGACATTTACAAAAGCTTGGGCCTCTTGCCCGAATAAAAGACTTGATCTTAACTAGAACAGAAAGGAAACGTCTATACCAAATGTATCCCGTAATACCCGCAATGTATCACGGCTCGTCGGAAACATCGGGGTAGGAATTTAAATCAGGCATCCTTGCGGCGGAGTACCTGAGCAGAGACAAGAAGGATATGCAACAGGAAAATGTAACCGGTCAGGGCCCGGTTCTATATGATTACCAGATGAATAAAGAGTATGACAGTTATGCATGATAAATCGTGAAGAAAGAGAAATAAGAAGCAACCTATGCAATTTAAAACATAAGCTAAGCGGGAACAAAAATAAGAAGCATTAAACTAAATACTTCACCAAATGTGCCAATTATTTCATATATCTTTTCCTTAGCAGGAAAATACATTTATAAACAAAATATTTTGCTCTACAAGGCAATTATATTTCAATTTTACCCTTTGTAAAAATCCTTTCCTTATCAGGAAAATAATCATTTTCAAATGCTCTAAGTGGCATTTACATGTGCTCTATGTGGCACTCCATCATGCTCTATATGGCATATCAAAATACATCAAGTCCCACTTGATTATGAATTGTTATATTATATACATATAACGTACTCTAAGACCGCCCGTTCGGGTTTCCCCACTGAGCGTGCCCCTAAATGACCATCATCTTCCAGGGCCTCCAAGACAACCTGGGATCCTATCGAAACGTCGGGAAGCGGCCATGAGCCTGCGTGGTAGCCAAGACCACACCTGTAATCTCCCTACCCCCGCAGAAAAAATATAACCATAAGCGCTCCCATGGCCTAGGACTATATCCACCCTGCATTCATTAGCCAGGGGGCTTCACCTATCGTGCGGACTTCCTTTAAGATGGTATTTAGAGAGGTGTGTAACATCCATTTTAATTATCATTTCAAAATCAAGTAAATCATCATTTACCGGTTTCATGATTAAGTAAATTATCATTTACTAGTATCAATACCATTTCCATTTATATGTTTCATTTTATTCGAAACCATTACTGTTTACTTCTAGTAATATATAGAACTTATTATCCGGAGCCATACGATAACTATCATCAACACTACAACCTCAAAGGAGTAAATAAACTCTTCATTATCTCCAAGCATTCTAGGAGGTTATTTTAGAACCCCCAAGGTTATCATCTTTCGAAGGAATGAAATGACTTTCAATCTATTCTCCAAACTCACCTTTATGGCGTTATTATGAACCACTAAGGTTAACATAGTTCAATCGAACTTTTAAAGTCTCTCAATATTCTTTTGGGGTGGTAATATAAACCATCAAAGCTAGTATAGCTTAATTAAGCTCCTAAGGTCTCCCGAACATAACACTACATCTCCTAGTTTTCATAATCATTAACTAGAAGAAAAGAATGCCTTATCATTAATAGGCCTAACCCCGGAAAAATCCCCACATAACCCATTCCTAATGTAGGGTAGACATCTAACTCATCTCACACTCTAGGACTCTAAGTTTACTTCATTCAAGAAGGTTCCTAGTCCCTATATTTAAAGAAAAGGATTAAAATTGAGTTATAAAATTAACTCAAAAACAGCAGGAAAACGAATCGATTCGCCCAAGGGCCGAATCGATTCGCCCTAGAGAATCGATTCGCCCAGAAAGCGAATCGGTTCGGACAACTAAACCAACCTTCTGCAATTGACCGAATCGATTCGGCCTTAACCCCGAATCGATTCGGGTTATGCAGACCTGCCAATTTCCCCTCAGCGAATCGATTCGCCCAAAGGGCCAAATCGATTCGGACCTGCAAAATTGCCAAAAATGGCTACGGAGGGTTATGAACCCTAATTTCTCCAAACTCCAAATCTCTTCCTTTTCATACACAACCAACCACAAAAATCTACCCCAAACTAATCTACGTGATTATTAACCATCAAAACCCACAATTTCTTCAACATAAATCAAGACTAGGGTTTAAATCCCACAAATTCTACATTTAAGCCATAAATGGAAATACACAATTATCATACAATTTATGCATCTTAAATCACATATTAGAAAGTAGAAAACTTGCCTTAAGGTTGATATCTCAGATTTATTTGGAGAAGAAGCAATCCCAAATCCTCCATCTTCAATCTCTCTCTCATTTCTCCATTTCTCTTCCTCTTTCTTTCTCTCTTTGTCTCTCTATGTTCAAGACATAAAATGGGAAAAATAAGGGATTTTAGAAGACTAAAATCGTGGCTTAGGTTAAAACTCCCAACTTAAATGGTTAACACCACATTAAAATGACTCCCAAATACGAATATAAGCTAAAACCAGGTAAAAGTGCCCGAAACACAAAAATACAATATGGCACTTATTTTGACTGTCTCGCACCTTCCGAGACTAACTACACCCTCTAAACTGGCATCCGAAAATTTTATAAATTATTTCGAGTTCCAAAATCATTTTAACTAAAAGGCCATATAAAATACATGACACTACAGACATGCAACCTGATGTTATTTACTTTCACATGCAGTAAATATGCATCAATCTAGTAAATATTAACTTTCAATCATTAAATTAATATTTACTCCAGTCCCCGCATTTTATATAATTACCTTATGCGGTAACATTAGTATAAAATGAGCCTCCCAGAATCGAGGGTTGTTACATACTCCCCCCCTTAAGAGGGAATTTTGCCCCCAAAATTCGGGCGCACCCAAATCTGATAAGGGTATACTACTCTAAACTAGGATTCTACCATCCTAAACAAACTCCTCGTTACCGCAACGTCCCAAATAGACTCGGACTAAGATCGACCCTATCGATCTCAATCTACATCATTTGTGCTCTAGCATAGCACAAAGTGTTCCTCACCAACTACGGATCCTATCATCCTACGGCGAAAGGTGATGTCCTCGCGACTTGGCAAAATTAGCCAAATCTTCAGGATTAAGTTACGTCCCACCTCGGAGCGCCCACACCAACTCTAAGTGGTTTAGCTTCAATGATACTCAGCTATCCCCCGCATCGACGTATCTCATCAAGGCGTATGGCTTAAAAGCCAAATCTCTAAAGAAATGTTTCGAGACCATTCCAAGTCTAAGGAACATATTACCCATTGGTTCCATCCAACGAGTTTACGAATTACTCCACTGACCATGCTAGGCCACTCACAATACCATGCCTTAGGAAATGATCCATAAGGCCACTCCAAAACCTAATGGTTGCACGAAAATCTCCATCCATACCCTTACTGCTCCCATCTGCTATGTACACTAAGGCGCACGTTCGTAATACGCCTTTCGGCATAAGCAAATTTCCTCCTTTTCATCCATCCACTTTAGGGTGGTAGGATATACGCCATTTCCATATGGTTCCCAGTACTTCGCGGAAACTTTTGCCAAACCTTCGACACGAATATCTAGTCTCGGTCCATCCTATTATAATAGGTACCTCCCACGGTTTTACCATTCCCCCATCGAGAATGGGGTGTACTCTTTTACATGTAGTCCGTCCATAATGGACGGAAAAGCAACGATTGGGTCGACGGTCACTAATTTTCTCAATTGGGATCATGACCAGTTCGATGCCGGTAGTTCCATGCAAACGTCTATGAATACCCCTCTTCATTCCACCACTACTCTTCTTCGCACGAGTAGGTGAAATTGTCAATCA
This sequence comes from Sambucus nigra, assembly GCA_949130495.1. Taxonomy (NCBI): domain Eukaryota; kingdom Viridiplantae; phylum Streptophyta; class Magnoliopsida; order Dipsacales; family Adoxaceae; genus Sambucus; species Sambucus nigra. Next base: position 381,800,401 of record OX422217.1, read on the forward strand.
CAGATCGAAAAGCTCCCGCTATAGAGTCTTCTGAGTCATACTCACTCTACTTGGCCTTCCATGCCATAACCATTTTCCCTGACGAGTTCTCTACTCGACACGTCCACTAGCCCAATCGCATTTCCTTAGCGAATGAGAAAGTATCCAATCACTAGGTTTTCTGAACTCCGAGCACCAACTCAATTCCTCCCACAACATATTGCAACAACTTGTTGCCTACGAGAAGGACCAAATTTCCTGCCCAGGAAGTAGTGCCTTATCTATCTAAGGTGATCACTACCACGATGAATCTTAATTCAAGCACGGGATATTACTCTCCACAAGTTTATGCTTGTGAGACGCATAAACTATAGGTCTATGCTCCATTCTTATTACTCCCCAATCCTGGCAGAAACTTACTCATTAAACTCACTCTCGAGCTTACAATCATGATTCAGGAGTGAGGATCCACCCGTCCTTATTAGCTCCCCGGAAATGAAGTTACCAACGTAATCTTTTCTCTAAGAAATGCCTCATCTCTTTCGGCCGAACCTACCAAACCTCTCGAGACCCCATAATATCGCTCCTAAAGGATCTAATCTCTTATAGAGTTAACCCGCAACTTATTAGTGGTCAACTCCCTAACGCTTTCCTAACTAACACCACCTACCCTCAAGGTCTTACATCCTAAAAATCCTAGGGTCTATCTATATATATCCTACCTAAATCGTAAGAATATAATACTTAAATATATCCCTAGTGCCCAAGACCTTACTCAACTTCCGGCATTCGCTCGGGTTCATGCGTGGGACGTCTGGCCGAAGCGAAATCCAAACAAGGAACCCTCCCGTTACACTACTACCTTGCATTGTCGGTCATTAAGATATGACGGTCTAAGACACATGATCGGGATCGGTACTATTCTACAAATAAGATTCTACTTCTAGACTTTACCTTAGCATTCTATACATGAAATAAGAGAAAGGAAATATGACATCTCTCCACTCCCAACGTCGTTAAGGTTCACGCGTGGAGCGTCCCGCAAAAGCGGAATCCAAACAAGGAACCCCTCCTATGCATTACTACTTAACTTTGTTGGTCGTGGAGATAAGTCATAGCACCCACACACAATGCAAGTAAACAATAGAACACTCAAACCAAGTAACACACATGACACATATACATTTAAAAATATCATCACTCGCTTCATAACGAGTGAAGAAAAGATAGAACTTCCATACCACGGAAGTCATATAATTACCCTTCTATAATGGCGTAAATACTACTACAAGCTCAATATACACACCCGAGTCTATCGTAGACACAATACTACTAAATCTTATCCTAAGGAACATACACTACCCACCTATAGGGTAGAATTCCCACCACAGTTTGTGCCAAGCACTCCGGGTCAATACTAATGGTTCTCAGACTCCATATTCGAGCCTTACACATACCAACATTATTTCTACCAACTCCCCAACCAGGCACTTTACTCTTGCCCTCGCTCTCCACTTAACGAAGTTTAAAATGAGTGGTTCTACACTCCACATCATAGCCGTTGTTCCGACTCTGGCTGACAATAATTGCCCATGCAGTCCCTCTTACTTTCTCAGTAAAAGAGGACATGCTCTTGGCCTCCTCTTCCTCAGTTTAATGAAACTTCCCCAGGGGCGTCCACCGATGGGGTTTCACGATTCTTACTCCATCAGAAGTGTTAACAACACCTATTTTGGAGCCTAACACTTCATGGTGCATGGTCTCGACTCACTAACCGTACAACACCGTATTCGCCATTGGTCTTTAACCGAACATTTTTATGAACATTCGGAAATCAACCTTCTCCTCAGTCCAGTTATCCCAGAGAAACTCGCCATTGCAAGTATCCACCGGGCTTCCTTATGGGCCAAACTTCTGGCACCCACGAATATAGTGACCACATTTTCATCACCACAACACTTCTCTACGGGTGAAGGATTTTCCTCCATTCTACTACAGGGCACTTCTCCACTTCAATATAACATCGCGTGAATTCTCAAGTTTAGTACCACTTCCTACTTCTAGCGGTACTTGGGAAACTACATCAACTAAAATTTGCAGTCGTAATAGCAAGACAAGAAAGTGCTACAAAAAGGGAGTGACCTCTAAAGCGGTCCTCATCCCAGACCACAACTTACAGTTCTCCACAAACCTTACCATAACGCCCTTCTTCTATCGACCTATTTCTCTCACACGAGTACGCAAAAGATTTTATAGATTCTACCTCATGGAAGAAGAACGGAATCTTACAAGAGAAATCAACGATCTTAATCCTAAGGCTTTACATCAAATCAAGAGCAACGCTGAAAACTTAAGGCGTCCACACAGATTCCTAAGGACTCTAGAACCTGATGCTCTGATACCATCTGTGACACCCCGTGATCCTAAATAAGGGGTGGCCAGCCCAATACTCCAATATAATGGAATCATGGATGGAATCATTCTCAGCATCATAACAAAATATAGATTATCCAGGATAACCACCCAATATTTCAGAAAACGGGTTGCCAAAAAATTTTGATTTGAAGGTAAATAAATGAAAACAAACAACCCAATTCCTGAAAGATAAGGGAAAACCCCAAGACATATATAAATAATACAACAAGAATACAATAAAGAGACCGAATAGGTAACCGGTCACTTAAACTGATACATCAATAATACACAAGTACAATAAGTTACTTATTACATTACATTAGACATTTACAAAAGCTTGGGCCTCTTGCCCGAATAAAAGACTTGATCTTAACTAGAACAGAAAGGAAACGTCTATACCAAATGTATCCCGTAATACCCGCAATGTATCACGGCTCGTCGGAAACATCGGGGTAGGAATTTAAATCAGGCATCCTTGCGGCGGAGTACCTGAGCAGAGACAAGAAGGATATGCAACAGGAAAATGTAACCAGTCAGGGCCCGGTTCTATATGATTACCAGATGAATAAAGAGTATGACAGTTATGCATGATAAATCGTGAAGAAAGAGAAATAAGAAGCAACCTATGCAATTTAAAACATAAGCTAAGCGGGAACAAAAATAAGAAGCATTAAACTAAATACTTCACCAAATGTGCCAATTATTTCATATATCTTTTCCTTAGCAGGAAAATACATTTATAAACAAAATATTTTGCTCTACAAGGCAATTATATTTCAATTTTACCCTTTGTAAAAATCCTTTCCTTATCAGGAAAATAATCATTTTCAAATGCTCTAAGTGGCATTTACATGTGCTCTATGTGGCACTCCATCATGCTCTATATGTCATATCAAAATACATCAAGTCCCACTTGATTATGAATTGTTATATTATATACATATAACGTACTCTAAGACCGCCCGTCCGGGTTTCCCCACTGAGCGCGCCCCTAAATGACCATCATCTTCCAGGGCCTCCAAGACAACCTGGGATCCTATCGAAACGTCGGGAAGCGGCCATGAGCCTGCGTGGTAGCCAAGACCACACCTGGAATCTCCCTACCCCCGCAGAAAAAATATAACCATAAGCGCTCCCATGGCCTAGGACTATATCCACCCTGCATTCATTAGCCAGGGGGCTTCACCTATCGTGCGGACTTCCCTTAACATGGTATTTAGAGAGGTGTGTAACATCCATTTTAATTATCATTTCAAAATCAAGTAAATCATTATTTACCGGTTTCATGATTAAGTAAATTATCATTTACTAGTATCAATACCATTTCCATTTATATGTTTCATTTTATTCGAAACCATTACTATTTACTTCTAGTAATAGATAGAACTTATTATCCGGAGCCATACGATAACTATCATCAACACTACAACCTCAAAGGAGTAAATAAACTCTTCATTATCTCCAAGCATTCTAGGAGGTTATTTTAGAACCCCCAAGGTTATCATCTTTCGAAGGAATGAAATGACTTTCAATCTATTCTCCAAACTCACCTTTATGGCGTTATTATGAACCACCAAGGTTAACATAGTTCAATCGAACTTTTAAAGTTGCTCAATATTCTTTTGGGGTGGTAATATAAACCATCAAAGCTAGTATAGCTTAATTAAGCTCCTAAGGTCTACCGAACATAACACTACATCTCCTAGTTTTCATAATCATTAACTAGAAGAAAAGAATGCCTTATCATTAATAGGCCTAACCCCGGAAAAATCCCCACATAACCCATTCCTAATGTAGGGTAGACATCTAACTCATCTCACACTCTAGGACTCTAAGTTTACTTCATTCAAGAAGGTTCCTAGTCCCTATATTTAAAGAAAAGGATTAAAATTGAGTTATAAAATTAACTCAAAAACAGCAGGAAAACGAATCGATTCGCCCAAGGGCCGAATCGATTCGCCCTAGCGAATCGATTCGCCCAGAAAGAGAATCGGTTCGGACAACTAAACCAACCTTCTGCAATTGACCGAATCGATTCGGCCTTAACCCCGAATCGATTCGGGTTATGCAGACCTGCCAATTTCCCCTCAGCGAATCGATTCGCCCAAAGGGACGAATCGATTCGGACCTGCAAAATTGCCAAAAATGGCTACGGAGAGTTATGAACCCTAATTTCTCCAAACTCCAAATCTCTTCCTTTTCATACACAACCAACCACAAAAATCTACCCCAAACTAATCTACGTGATTATTAACCATCAAAACCCACAATTTCTTCAACATAAATCAAGACTAGGGTTTAAATCCCACAAATTCTACATTTAAGCCATAAATGGAAATACACAATTATCATACAATTTATGCATCTTAAATCACATATTAGCAAGTAGAAAACTTGCCTTAAGGTTGATATCTCAGATTTATTTGGAGAAGAAGCAATCCCAAATCCTCCATCTTCAATCTCTCTCTCATTTCTCCATTTCTCTTCCTCTTTCTTTCTCTCTTTGTCTCTCTATGTTCAAGACATAAAATGGGAAAAATAAGGGATTTTAGAAGACTAAAATCGTGTCTTAGGTTAAAACTCCCAACTTAAATGGTTAACACCACATTAAAATGACTCCCAAATACGCATATAAGCTAAAACCAGGTAAAAGTGCCCGAAACACAAAAATACAATATGGCAATTATTTTGACTGTCTCGCACCTTCCGAGACTAACTACACCCTCTAAACTGGCATTCGGAAATTTTATAAATTATTTCGAGTTCCAAAATCATTTTAACTAAAAGGCCATATAAAATACATGACACTACAAACATGCAACCTGATGTTATTTACTTTCACATGAAGTAAATATGCATCAATCTAGTAAATATTAACTTTCAATCATTAAATTAATATTTACTCCAGTCCCCGCATTTTATATAATTACCTTATGCGGTAACATTAGTATAAAATGAGCCTCCCAGAATCGAGGGTTGTTACAAATATCTCATACCATAGTGTGACACCCCGTCTAATTAAATACCAGGTAGCTACTCCTTTATTGAATTAATACAAAATGCCAAGTTGGTTCAGTTAATAGCATCACTGTCGAAAACATTTTAATGATTACTAACCACCTAGTATTTAAAAAGTGAGTTGCCAAATTTTAGATTAAATCTAATTAACATACAGTAAAAGGATAATGAAAGAATAACAACCATTCACCATAACAATGCAATACAATAACCAACAAAATAATAATAAGTCCGGAGGAAAACTCCTCACAACAATCCCACAACTGAAATGAGTAAAACAATGTATACTGAATTAATTACATGCCAAAAGTCTGAAAATCTGAAATAGGAAATGCTTCTAATAGAAATGGGCGACATGCCCTACAACTGATGAAAGTTGAATATAGAGTCAAGATAGATGAAGCGTCAACTAGCTAAGTCATGTAACTTCCACAAACATCTACAGCTCGTCACCTGAGTGAGGATCCTAAGCATGGTGTCCTTGTGGCTGGGCACCTAAAATGGTTTTTTTACAAAAAAATAGATTTGAAAGCAAACGGGTCAGAGTCCGAAAGTGGAGAGTATTTTAAAATTAGCAAGTGCTTTAATGACATTAAAATAATGAATGCAAAATACATGTTAGGACGTGCACTCACATGAAATACTCACCTCTCGACTAATTTTGTGCACTCCTAACGTACCGTATCCATCTAAGTAACATACGTATCTAACCAAACCGTAACAAGTTCTACCCCTTACTACTTGATTCTTATTATACATTCTAGCGTCATCAACTAAATAGAGGGCTTTACTTAAACTCGGATTCTCGATTATTAGCAATACAATTCATTACAGGTTATCTCGTTAGATTTACCCAAAGTGTTTCTGTATTTATACTCACAATACCAACATGAAAGTTCTCATTAATTTAAGTGTATATTAGTCATGCCATAAATATACAATACAAGCACCCGAGACTAAGTTGCATTGCACACATACTCTGCTATCCATCCCGGTACATCACGTACATAAGGATCACGCATTCCGAATCTCTCAGGAATCGTTCTCAGATAATAACAAATCACAAACAATGGAAGCAAACACAGTCACATCACATGGGTCAAGCACATACCCACGCTCCCACGATCAGCAGACTTATTAACATCCCAATAAGTTTTTCTCTGACCTATGTTCTCGAGGTACCAATCTAAATCCGGGCAACACAAGGATTAGAGGGCCCTAAGCGAACGTAAACCTCCCGTGATAGCAAGTATGGTAGGTATGTCATACACATAAAATCATATACATATACTAAGTATACACACATCTTAGTAATCACCGTAGTTGATTTGTGGTAAACTTCTCATTCTCGTACCGACTTATAATGTTGCACAATTCATAAGTTCCCGATTAATTCAATTATTTAAGCCGTTAATAATTCTCACATCGTAATAGTCACTCACGTCCTATTCCATAATTTCCATTCAATTCGAATTTCACTTCTAGGTTTTACTCCCCAAAATATCCCAAATGTCCCAACTATATCAATTTATCAACAAGGGAATGGTATCTCTATAATTAAACAAGGTTACGGGACATGCGAAATCAAAACAGGCCAAAAAGCCTAAACTGTCAGCTAGTTAGAAGTCTCGTTCGAACGAGGCTGTTCGAACGAGAGTTCGTTCGAACGAAGTGGGCTTTCTAACGAGATCTCGTTCGAACGAAAGTCATCGAACGAACATCCCTCTCATTAGAAGTCAAACTGTCAACTCGTTAGAAGCTCGTTCGAACGACCTGGGCAGGTCTTCTAACGAGAGTCCAGTTTCGAGCCCAGATTTTCCCAAAATTCGTTTTTCCAACTTTTCTTCACCTCTAATCACATTCAAACGTCAATCCAACATTTATTCAAGGTTTCTAATCATTCCAAAACAAACTTAGGTCATGTAATAACACGTTTATGGGGTTAATTCATCCTAATCATCACCCAATTATCAAGTCTCTACATTTTTCCTCAATCTCAAGAACATGAACCCTAGAAATTTTTAAGATCATCAATGGTCATAATTAAATCCATTTTTGTTTCATACAAGATATATTATCATCAGAATAATCACCTAAATACAATTCTACATGCGATTCCTCATCAAAATGTAAGTTTCTAATTCCAATTAAATGGGTTTTCATCAATCTCCCAAAAACAATGAAATTTTCAGAAATGTCTAAGCATGGAAGAAACATTCAATGCAATTAACGTAATTAAACCACTTGCCTCTGATATATCTCTGAATTTGATGTTGAAGATTGAATTGTTCTCTCTCCCTCTGCAGAATTTCTCCTCTCTCTCTCTCTACAAGCTCTTCTTCTCCAAGGTGACAATGGTGGCTAGGGTTTGCGTTAGGAAACTCTTGGAACTAATTCTAATAACCCCCATAGCCCATTAGGTCATAAGGTGTAGTTAGTGGGTTTAGTGGGCAAAGGTTAAGTTAGATTTTAATTCCTAATTTTCGTAGGTTTTAATTCCCAAAATTCCAAAATTACCAAACTACCCTTATACGTTGCCGGCATGACCTAAAAATGCCCCGGGACCCAACTAAACCCCCGGCTAGTGTTTTCTGACTATTTCGACCCTTCCGGATGCGTTGGCTCACTCAAAACGACCATACGGTTAATAGAATATAAAATTCACTTTTTAATTAAAATAATTATATTCCTGACGCGACTGTCACATGCGTCCCAACAAAATTTCCAAATTGTCGTATTTCAATCTCATGACAAATTTCATAATTCAATAATCATATATAACCATATATACTCATTAAAAATCAAATACCAACTCGCATCTCGCTAGTATTTTTATCCGGATTAATTTCCAATTAATACACATTTAATTCAATTAATCCCATAAATAAATATCATAAAAATACGGGGTATTACATACTTCCCCCCTAATAACAGAATTTCGTCCCGAAATTCGGAACTAGAAAGTACCTGGTAAGAACAACTCTGGATAACGTTCGCTCATCTCATCCTCATGCTCCCATGTGGACTCCTCGACATTGTGATGTCGCCACTGAACACGCACTAAGGTAACTATCTTTGACCGCAGTTTCCGCTCACTTCGGTCCAAAATAGCAATCGGCCCCTCCTCGTAGGAGCTATCAGGCCGTAGATCGATGTCCTCCAAAGCAATGTGAGAATGAGCCAAATTTTCTCTAAGATATTTCCTTAGCGAGGAAATATGAAACACATCATGAATCCGATGCAAATGCTCCGGTAACCCAAGTCTATATGCAACAGACCCAATACGTTCGATGATAGGGAATGGCCCCACATATCTCGGTGCCAACTTCCCCTTCTTCCCAAATCGCATAATCCCCTTCATAGGAGATACTCTGAGTAAAACTTGGTCCCCCACTTGGAACTCTCTGAAGAACCTCTTCACGTCAGCATAGCTCTTTTGCCGATCCTGAGCTACCCAAATGCGACTCCGTATCAATTATATCCTTGCCGAAGTATCCTGAATTACTTTCGGCCCAAGTAGTTTGTTGTCCCCCACCTCCAACCAACATGCCGGGGAATGACAAGGTCTACCATACAATGCCTCAAATGGAGCCATGCCAATGGTGAACTGGTAGGAGTTGTTGTAAGCGAACTCCACCAGTGGAAGATACTGCTCCCATCCACCCCCAAAATCGATGATGCACAAACGCAACATATCTTCTAACATCTGATTTGTACGCTCGGTTTGCCCATCGGTCTGCGGGTGATACGCCGTACTCAACCGCAATTCCGTGCCCATGGCCTCTTGAAAACTTTCCCAAAACCGTGAAACAAATATCTTGTCTCTGTCAGACACGATATTTAAGGGCACACCGTGAAGTCTCACTATCTCTACAATAAAGAGTTGGGCATACTGTCCCGTAGTGTAGTCTGTCCTTACGGGTAGAAAATGAGCGACTTTGGTCAACTTGTCCACAATTACCCAAATGGAATCATGACCTCTCTGTGACGTAGGCAACCCCGTGATAAAGTCCATGGATATGCTCTCCCACATCCACACCGGGACCTCCAATGGCTGTAGAAGTCCTGCCGGTCTCTGATGATCCACTTTTACTAGCTGACAAGTGGCGCATTTAGAAACAAACACGGCAATATCTCTCTTCATCCCGCTCCACCAATACTGTCATCTCATGTCTTGGTACATTTTGTCCCCACCGGGATGTACCGTGAGCCGTGCAACTCTTCCATCACCTCGTGTCGCAATTCCTCCCCTTCCGGAACTACCAGTCTGCAGTTGAAGCGTAATCCACCGTCTGAGCTAACGGTATAGGACTCAGCTCCCTCTGCTAATAATTGAACTATCTTCCCCTGACAGAACGAGTCATCTGCTTGTGCCTTTACCACTCTCGTGACAATCTGTGGTGTAACAGTCATCACCGACATGAATGATCGGGCCACTGTATCCTGGTGTCCCAACTCCTTCCACTTTGCCTTCCACACCCCTACCACTTCATCTACTTGCCTACGGCTCAACGCGTCTGCTACCACGTTAGCCTTACCCGGGTGATATTGGATATCGAACTGATAGTCCTTCACAAACTCAAGCCACCTTCACTGCCGCATATTCAACTCCTTCTGCGTGAATAGGTACTGTAGGGACTTGTGGTCCGTGAACAATTGAAAATTCTCCCCCAAAAGGTAATGTCTCCAAATCCGAAGGGCAAATACAACTGTCACCAACTCCAAGTCATGAGTGGGGTAATTCTTCTCGTGAGGCTTTAGCTTACGGGAAGCATAAGCTATGGCCTGACTCTCCTGCTGCAATACACCTCCAAGTCCTTGCAAGGACGCATCGGTGTAGACTAGGTACTCAACTCCCGGTCTCGGCAATGCTAACACGGGTGCTGAGGTCAACTTGTCCTTCAACTCATCAAATGCCAGCTGACAGGAATCACTCCAAATGAACGGCACACGTTTACGAGTCAGATGTGTCAAAGTACCTGCTATCTTCGAAAATCCCCAAATAAACCTCCTGTAGTATCCTGCTAGGCCCAAGAAACTACGGATCTCAGTCGGTGTCGTGGGCTGTCCCCACTCCCTCACCGCGGATACCTTCCCCGGATTAACGGATATCCCCCGGTCGGAAATAATGTGCCCCAAAAACTGAACCTCCTTCAGCCAAAACCTGCACTTCTCATATTTTGCATACAGCTCGTTCTGACGTAGCATCTGCAAAACCTGCCTCAAATGCTCTGCGTGCTCCTCCTCTGTCTAGGAGTGAACCAGAAAATCATCAATGAAGATAATGACGAACTGATCAAGGAACTCTCTGAACACCCTATTCATCAAGTCCATAAACACGACTGGAGCATTGGTCAAGCCAAAAGGCATAACCTGAAACTCGTAGGGGCCATATCTCGTTAAGAACGTAGTCTTCGAGACGTCCTCCTCCCTGATACGCAACTGATGGTATCCCGACCGTAAATCAATCTTTGAGAAGAAAGAAGCCCCCCTCAACTGGTCGAATAAGTCATCGATTCGGGGCAACGGATACTTATTCCGTATCGTGACTTTATTCAACTCCCGATAATCCACACACAACCTCAATGATCCATCCCTCTTCTTCACGAACAACACAGGGGCACCCCACGGCGAGGTACTCCTCCGTATAAACCCCTGACCCAACAACTGCTCAATCTGATCCCGTAACTCCCTCATCTCAGCTGGAGCCATACGGTAAGGTACGCGGGCAATAGGCCGAGTGCCTGGCGTTAAGTCGATCACAAAGTCTATCTCTCTACTCGAAGGTAATCTAGGTATATCCTGAAATACGTCGGCAAACTCTCGAACAACCGTAATCGAATCAAGTGGTATCGACCACTTCCTTAGAGGTCTCCTCCTTTATATAGTACAAATGAGTGGACGATCCTCCCTCAGGACGAGGCATCGCCACTAAAAACATCTCCTGCCCGGGAATGGCAAAGATAATACTCCTACTGAAACAGTCAATCATGGCTCGGTATGCAACAAGCCAATCCATGCCAATAATGGCATCATACTCGGTCATATCTAATACTAACATATCCGCCAGTAAAGTAAACCTCCCGATCTCTATACCCACGCCTCTACATACACGTGAAATCACGGAACCCCTACTCAACGGTGAGTCTACACAAGTAACCGTACTCTCGGCGGTGTCTAACAACCCAATGGTGCGTGCAAATCTCATAGCAATAAAACAGTGTGTAGCCCCCGTGTCAAACAAAATACGCCCCATAGTCCCCTGAATAGAGAACATACCCTCAATGGCTGATGGCTCCTGTGGGGCTGCAGCCTGCTGAAGCTGATATACTCTCCCATACTGCAGCTTCCCCTACTGAACTGGGACCGCTGGAATGGGTGGTAATACTACCATCTGTGGTGGGATCGGGAGGGCGGCGGGAAACATAGGTCTCTGAGGCTCCTGTCGAGCACCTTGCTGCTGCTGCGGGGCCCTGCCCCTATCCGGACAATCCTTCCATTTATGGCCAGTCTTTCCACAAACATAGCACTTCCCCGGGAAGTTCCCCCCTCTCTGTCCCTGCTGTCCCCGGCCCTGGTGGCCGTTACCGTTCCTCCCCTGGCCCTGTTGGCCCTATTGAAAATGCTGTTGACCATTCTGACCCTGCTGGTTCTGATGGCCGTTCGGATCCTGATGGCCCTGCCGGAAACCTCCTTGTCCATACCTGAAGTTCCCCGATCTGAACCTCTTATGATCCCCCTGCTGGGAACCCTGATCACCCTGCCTCTGCCCCTGAACAGAATGTGCCCCACTGGTACCATTTCCCCCAGTCCTGCCCTGATGGCTGGACTCTCCAGACCTCTTGCCTTCAGCCATGTGAAAGCGATGATCCTGGCAGTGTAACAGTGCAGCGTTAACCACATCAGAGTAAGTGGCCAACGATAGATTCCCCAACAAATGCTGATGGATCCTCCAAGTCAACCGGCCTGTAAATTTTTGTATCTTCTTCTCTTCTGTCGGTATCTCATCCGGAACAATATTCAACAGATTGGTGAATTCGGCCTCATACTCGGCCACAGTCTTACCTTCCTGCCTAAGATTCATCAACTTCCTCCTCATTTCCATGTGAACAGCTGACAGAAAGTACTTACGGTCGAACCGCACCCAAAACTCCTGAATCGTGAGAGTATCTCTCTCCTCCACGGTGGTAATAGACTCCCACCACTGCAGTGCAGATCCAACTAGATTGAAGGTAGCTAGTATCTTCTTCTGGACATCGGTGCACTCATACATCCTCAGGTGCCGCTGAATGTCCTTCCTCCACTGACTCGAAACCACAACATCGGAGCTACCTGCGAACTCCGATGGGTGTGCTTTCTGACAAGCATCACGTACACATTCCCAAGCAGACGGGAATGCATGTGCTTGAACTGGCGCGGCTACTAGCGCCTGAGGTGGTGCCTGCTGAACTACGGCTAGTGCGGCATTTACCGCCTGGGCCACAATGGCTGCAACCTCGGCGGCATTCATCGTGCCCTGAACTGGTGCGGGCTGTGGTTCTGGCGTTGCATCCCTGGGGACCCCTTGTGCACGTCGTGGAGGCATCTGAAATAAGAACAAAGTTTATAAGTTCGCAGTTATAAACTTGAAATAGCTGAAGAACGTAGCATATACAAAAGAATACAACAGTCCTAAAATATAAGGCTCTACATCAAAGAAAGCTCAGCGGAAACATAATAAGTCGTACAGATCCTAAAGGACACTAGAACCTGATGCTCTGATACCACCTGTGACACCCCGTCTAATTAAATACCGGGTAGCTACTCCTTTATTGAATTAATACAAAATGCCAAGTTGGTTCAGTTAATAGCATCACTGTCGAAAACATTTTAATGATTACTAACCACCTAGTATTTAAAAAGTGAGTTGCCAAATTTTAAATTAAATCTGATTAACATACAGTAAAAGGATAATGAAAGAATAACAACCATTCACCATAACAAAGCAATACAACAACCAACAAAATAATAATAAGTCCGGAGGAAAACGCCTCACAACAATCCCACAACTGAAATGAGTAAAACGATGTATACTGAATTAATTACATGCCAAAAGTCTGAAAATCTGAAATAGGAAATGCTTCTAATAGAAATGGGCGACATGCCCTATAACTGCTGAAAGCTGAATATAGAGTCAAGATAGATGAAGCGTCTACTAGCAAAGTCCTATAACTTCCACAAATAGCTACAGCTCCTCACCTGAGTGAGGATCCTAAGCATGGTGTCCTTGTGGCTGGACACCTAAAATGGTTTTTTTACAAAAAAAATAGATTTGAAAGCAAACGGGTCAGAGTCCGAAAGTGGAGAGTATTTTAAAAATAGCAAGTGCTTTAATGACATTAAAATAATCAATGCAAAATACATGTTAGGACGTGCACTCACATGAAATACTCACCTCTCGACTAATTTTGTGCACTCCTAACGTACCGTACCCATCTAAGTAACATACGTATCTAACCAAACCATAACAAGTTCTACCCCTTACTACTCGATTCTTATTATACATTCTAGCATCATCAACTAAATAGAGGTCTTTACTTAAACTCGAATTCTCGATTATTAGCAATACAATTCATTACAGGTTATCTCGTTAGAGTTACCCAAAGCGTTTCTGTATTTATACTCACAATACCAACATGAAAGTTCTCATTAATTTAAGTGTATATTAGTCACGCCATAAATATACAATACAAGCACCCGAGACTAAGCTGTGGTGCACACATACTCTGCTATCCATCCCGGTACATCACGTACATAAGGATCACGCATTCCGAATCTCTCAGGAATCGTTCTCAGATAATAGCAAATCACAAATAATGGAGGCGAACATAGTCACATCACATGGGTCACGCACATACCTACGCTCCCATGATCAGCAGACTTGTTAACATCCCAATAAGTCCTTCTCTGACCTATGTTCTCGAGGTACCAATCTAAATCCGGGCAACACAAGGATTAGAGGGCCCTAAGCGAACGTAAACCTCCCGTGATAGCAAGTATGGTAGGTATGTCATACACATAAAATCATATACATATACTAAGTATACACACATCTTAGTAATCACCGTAGTTGATTTGTGGTACACTTCTCATTCTCGTACCGACTTATAATGTTGCACAATTCATAAGTTCCCGATTAATTCAATTATTTAAGCCGCTAATAATTCTCACATCGTAATAGTCACTCACGTCCTATTCCAAAATTTCCATTCAATTCGAATTTCACTTCTAGGTTTTACTCCCCAAAATATCCCAAATGTCCCAACTATATCAATTTATCAACAAGGGAATGGTATCTCTATAATTAAACAAGGTTACGGGACATGCGGAATCAAAACAGGCCAAAAAGCCTAAACTGTCAGCTCGTTAGAAGTCTCGTTCGAACGAGGCTGTTCGAACGAGAGTTCGTTCGAACGAAGTGGGCTTTCTAACGAGATCTCATTCGAACGGAAGTAATCGAATGAACATCCCTCTCATTAGAAGTTAAACTGTCAACTCGTTAGAAGCTCGTTCGAACGACCTGGGCAGGTCTTCTAACGAGAGGACAGTTTCGAGTCCAGATTTTCCCAAAATTCGTTTTTCCAACTTTTCTTCACCTCTAATCACATTCAAACGGCAATCCAACAATTGTTCAAGGTTTCTAATCATTCCTAAACAAACTTAGATCATGTAATAACACGTTTATGGGGTTAATTCATCCTAATCATCACCCAATTATCAAGTCTCTACATTTTTCCCCAATCTCAAGAACATGAACCCTAGAAATTTTTAAGATCATCAATGGTCATAATTAAATCCGTTTTTGTTTCATACAAGATATATTATCATCAGAATAATCACCTAAATACAATTCTACATGCGATTCCTCATCAAAATGTAAGTTTCTAATTCCAATTAAATGGGTTTTCATCAATCTCCCAAAAACAATGAAATTTTCAGAAATGTCTAAGCATGGAAGAAACATTCAATGCAATTAACGTAATTAAACCACTTGCCTCTGATATATCTCTGAATTTGATGTTGAAGATTGAATTGTTCTCTCTCTCTCTGCAGAATTTCTCCTCTCTCTCTCTCTCTACAAGCTCTTCTTCTCCAAGGTGACAATGGTGGCTAGGGTTTGCCTTAGGAAACTCTTGGAACTAATTCTAATAACCCCCGTAGCCCATTAGGTCATAAGGTGTAGTTAGTGGGTTTAGTGGGAAAAGGTTAAGTCAGATTTTAATTCCTAATTTTCGTAGGTTTTAATTCCCAAAAATCCAAAATTACCAAACTACCCTTATACGTTGCCGGCATGACCTAAAAATGCCCCGGGACCCAAACTAAACCCCCGGCTAGTGTTTTCTGACTATTTCGACCCTTTAGGACGCGTTGGCACACTCAAAATGACCATACGGTTAATAGAATATAAAATTCACTTTTTAAACAAAATAATTATATTCCTGACGCGACTGTCACACGCGTCCCAACAAAATTTCCAAATTGTCGTATTTCAATCTCACGACAAATTTCATAATTCAATAATCATATATAACCATATATATTCATTAAAAAACAAATACCAACTCGCATCTCGCTAGTATTTTTATCCGGATTAATTTCCAATTAATACACATTTAATTCAATTAATCCCATAAATAAATATCATAAAAATACGGGGTATTACACATAGTTTGGTATAATCAAACCCTAAAGATTTTGGGTTGGATATTCATGGATAAAACGGGTTTTCGGGAGTTAAAATGAATAAACCCATAAAATTTGTAAATTGGAGAAACTTAGGTTTTAACTGAAATTAATTGATGATTTCAGGTTCTAGGATGTTTAGAACCCGTATTATAAGTGTATTTGTTGTTGGTTGGAGTTGTAAGCCGTTAGGTGAGGAGATGGAAGCTTGGGGGAAACTTCCATGGCAGAAATAGCTTCTCGGAGAAGAAGCTTCGCGACATGATCAATCGATCGATCATGGGGGCTCGATCGATCAAAACCATCGATCGATCGACGACCAGGGGTCGATCGATCGACCCCTTTTGAAAAGTGGGCGTTTTTCTCAGGGTTAATTGGATAGGATAAAATCCAATTCGTGTGGTTTCGAGGTTAATTATGGGTTAATATAAGCAACCCTTTAGGAGTATATAGTCCTTTAATTGAGAGGATTTAGGAGGACAAGGTGAGGGTTTTAGATGCATAACCCTGAAGTTATATTTTCGAGGAAAATAGAATAATTATAGAATTTAATGGTTTAGGGTTCCTAATTATGGTAAGACCTTTAAATGATTATATATGGACAAGATTTAGTCCTTGGGTTCATGGAAATGAAAACCATAACCCACTAAATTAAAGGTGGTTCAGGAGAGATAAATCCCTAGGATATTTTGTGGGCTTTAAGCCTATATAATTATACGTATAGAAAGTATAATTATATCGATTACGGTTGAGTACATCCTATGAGATGATTAGGATCAATTTGGGGAATAGAGATATATATTCGCTTAGTGAGAATTGGTATATTTGGAAATATCCACTAAATCCTTAGATGGGATTAAGGTATTTATTATTTAATAAAGTAATAAAATACTTTGTGTTTAGTATCATGCGTATATGAAAGCATGATTATGATTCTTTGAGAGAATCTTTGGGATTTTTAGTCATCGCTAGATGTGTTTGGCAATTATGGCCACTTGTATATGATTCTAAGAGGAATATATGGTATATGTATATACTATGTGATTAAAGTATATATATGATTATGATGTAAATGACTTTTGAAAGTATATATATGAATATTTTCAAAATAGAAAGACAAATGATTTTCGTAAATGATAATTTATGGTTACACACCTCCCTAAATCGCTATCATAAGGGAAGTTGCGTGCGTTGGGTGATGCCCCCTTGCTAATGGATGCAGGGTGGATATAGACCTATAGGCCATATGAGCGATTATTGTTTACTGTGCTGGTTAGGAGATTCTGGGTGTGGTCTTGACTTTCCCGCAGGCATATGGCCGCTTCCCGACGTTGGTAGGTTCCCGGGTTATCTTGTTTGATAGGCCTTGGAAGATGATAGCCATTTAGGGGAGCGTCCAATGAGGAAACCCGGAGGGGCGGTCTTAGATATGTTAAAGCAATTCATGATAATGGATTGGCTTTAATTACATTTCCTGGATATGAGAAGGTAAATGGGGTTAATGATTCGGCTTCGGTAACACTTCCCGGATGGAAGAAGGGATGTGGAAGCATATGATGGTAAAAGCATTTTTATGATAATAAAAATGGCTTTGAATACATTTCCTGGATATGAGAAGGGAAATGGGATGATATAAAACGGAAAAGCATTTTTATGATAATAAAACTCGCTTTTAAAAATATATGATTTGTTAAAGCAATTCATGATAATGAATTGGTTGTTATATTTACATTTCCTAGATATAAGAAAGGAAATGGGTTTTGAGAAAAATGAAAGTATTGATAAATACTTTATATATGAACCCTCAGTCCGGGAGATAGATTCAGATGTTTATGGTAATATGTATATATATGGATAAATCGAGTACCGAGGGTCTAATGGATCCCGACGATCGACCTTGCCGCGTAGTAGTGTATCGGGGGGTTCCTTGTTTGGATTTCGCATTGAGAGACACCCCATGCACGAATATGGCAACGTGTTGATACTGGGGAGAAGTTTAATCCTTAGTGCTCTAATATTATTAATTCTTATGGTATATATATTTATATATAACTTTCTGTACTGAGGGACTGACGGATCTCGACGATCGACCGTGCCACGTAGTAGTGTATCGGGGGGGTTCCTTGTTTGGATTTCTCTTTGCGAGACACCCCACTGACAAACATGGCATAGCATTGAGACTGGGGTGAAGTTTAGCCCTTAGTACTTGGACTATCTAGGGTTGATAGTGGTTGGGTGTTAGACTAGTTTAGCAGGGTATCTTGACTAGGATGTTTAGAGGGATGCGCTAGGAGTGCGATGTTAGAAAACAGGTGAGGGGTATCTCATGGGAGTGCGATACCAAAATTAAATATGAGATAAAACCTTTTTCTAAAAATAAGGCATTTATGCACTTGCTAAATATTTTCAAAACTCGGGCTCTGACCCGTTTATCTACTTTTCCTCTCTTGCTACATATATATCTATTATATAGGTGTCTAGACACAGGGACGCGTGGATGGCACTTCTTTCGAGTCAGACGTCTGTTGCAGCAGCTGTGGATGCGTGCAGGATTTTTGGTAGACACATTCATTATTGTACTCTAGATAGGAGGTAATGTATACACATTCGGGCCAATGGTCCAATTGCAATTCTTTTATAGCATCATTCGATATGGTTGTATATTTCGACCGAGTGTTCGATTATTTTATTTCATTTCAGTTTCATTTACGCATAAACTGTGTTGATGTTTCAATTGTCTTCGTTTAAAAAGAGTAGTTAAGTAAAATTTTGACACCGGCCTAATAGGTTATTAGTAATAAAATGGATTTTCGACAATGATGCTAAGAATGATCCATATGAGACTCCTATTTTAATTTCATATAGGAGTGATCGCCCGGTATTTTATTAGGATGGGTGTCATAGATGGTATCAGAGCATTAGGTTCTAGTGTCCTTAAGAATCTATGCGGATGTACTACATTTTTAGCATTGCTCTCGATTTGTTATAGAGCCTCGGGACTAGGACTGTTGATTTCTCTTATGAGATATCGTTCTCCTGCCATATTATAATATTATAGGAATCTTTTACACGCTCAGTTGAGATTCATGTACGAGTCTTGGATGGCGGTAGGAGGTGGGCCTCAGTTGGATCTTTAAGGTTGATGCTCGTAGTGGAGTTTCCTTTTAACGAAGAAGTTATGAGGACTAGTAAGATGATATTAAGGAGCAGGGTAAAGTGGTTATTATGAGTTTTACCTCAATGAAGGAGGTATATTTGGTGTGACTAGATAAAGTCGCGGTGTTTTGTTAGCCCTAAACCCGTGTGTGTAATTTGAGTTTGTGGCGATCTCGATAACGTAACAATGTAGGCTTATGTGTTTTTCGCGGTAGCGGAATTTTATTTTCTTTCACTCGTCATAGAGGTGGGTGTTTATATTTTGTATATATGTATGATATTATGGTATTATCGTTGAGATAGCAGGCTAATGATGGCAAGACTATCGTGTCCACAGTTCCTGGAGGGAACATGTTGTTGTTGCGATATCTCACCTGGATACAGGTTGAGTTTGCCTTTATTGTTATGGGTTGATGGAACTTCGATGAGAAGAGGTTTCCTTATCGTGATTTGGGTATATGGCGACCTTGTATATATGATTTGAGGCCGCATGATTATTGTTGAGTTGTAGGATTAAGCTCATTATTGATTGCGCAAGGACTTAAAATTAGTGCGAGCGCTGGGTGGTGTGGCTCTTAGTTAGAGATCGGAGTTCAGACCACCTTTTTATTGGAAATTGGGGATAGGGTTATCCCAGTTGCATGTTGAAATAACAGACATCCATGACGGACAAAGTTAAGTAGGAGTGTGTGGAGGGGTTCCTTATTTGGAATTCTCTTTGCGAGACGCTCCACACATGAATCTTAACGGCGCCGGGAGTGGAGAGATGTTATAAGATGCAAGGATGTTGGTTTTGTGGAAAGGTCTTATAGTGTGGATGAACCACTATAGACTATGAGCCATGTGATGATGATGTGTTTATGGAAATATTGTGCTATGGAAAAGAACTAAAGTAGTCCTTTCACCACAAGTGGGTGGGTGGAGTAGGACTTAGAGAGATTGATTTGAGGATAATAGTCATGCCTTAATGAAGAGGCAAATTTTGAGGAAATATGTTTTGGGTAGGATGTTCGTGACACTTTTAAAAAAAGTTGGCACTTCGATTGATTAGGTTTCCTTCCGTATGGGCGGAAGGATAAGATAGTAGAAATGCGTTCGTAGGTTAGCGTAGGTAGGATTTAGTACGTCCCGCTGGTGTGCCTTGGGTCGCTATATCTCAATGACCGACAACGCGAGGGAGTAGTGTAACAGGAGGGTTCCTTGTTTGGATTTCGCTTCGGCGAGACGTCCCACGGATGAAACCAAGCAAATGTCGGAAGTTGAGAGAGGTCTTGGGCACTAGGAATATACTTAGGATTATATTCGTTCCGCGTAGGTAGGACATCGCATAGACCTTAGTATTATTAGGACATAAACTCGATAGTGTTAGTGGTTCCGAGGTTAGGAGAATTGAATTTCACAGGTTTGGAGGACCCATAGTTGAGTATTACACCGAGGAAAGGAGACCCTTATTGGGAGAGAGCGTTGCGTTTCAGACGTTCACAATGGTTGTGTAGATGTGTACAGGTTAGAAATGTGTATGGGCACCTTAGCGAGTTAGTTTATATACCTCCTGAAATAGAAGGGGCATAGTATATAAAGTTGAAGCTTTGCGAGATGTAAAGCGGTAGTTATAGACTCGTTTCTCTTATTGGAAATAAGATAAACCATTGGAGTAACATGTAGATATTGTGCGTTAGTAGATAGGAATTTAGATGAGCTTATAGAGAAGCTAGTACATTTGAGTACACCTTGAGGTGAGTCGAATATGGTAAAGGACTATCGTCTTAGCCCTTAGTACTTGGACTATCTAGGGTTGATAGTGGTTGGGTGTTAGACTAGTTTATCAAGGTAGCTTAACTAGGACGTTTAGAGGGATGCGCTAGGAGAGCACTATTACAAGAGAGGGGAGGGGTATCTCATGGGAGTGCGATACCAAACTTAAATATGAGATAAAACATTTTTCTAAAAATAAGGCATTTATGCACTTGCTAAATATTTTCAAAACTCGGGCTCTGACCCGTTTATCTACTTTTCCTATCTTGCTACACACACACACACACACACATATATATATACATATATATACATATATATATATATATATATATATATATATATACATATATATATATATATATACATATATATATATGTTTCCAGACAAAGGGATGCCTGGATGGCACTTCTTTCGAGTCAGTCGTCTGTTGCAGCAACTGTGGATGCGTGCAGGATTTTTGGTAGATGCTTTCATTATTGTACTCTAGTTAGGAGGTACTATATACACATTTGGGCCAATGGTCCAATTGCATTTATTTATTCTTTTAGAGCATCATTCGATATGGTTATATATTTCGACCGAGTGTTCAGTTATTTTATTTCATTTCAGTTTCATTTACGCATAAACTTTGTGGATGTTTTAATTGTCTTCGTTTAAAAAGAGTAGTTAAGTAAAATTTTGACACCGGCCTAATAGGTTATTAGTAATAAAATGGATTTTCGACGGTGATGCTAAGAATGATCCATATGAGGCTCCTGTTTTAATTTGATATAGGAGTGATTGCCCGGTATTTTAGTAGGATGGGTGTCACAGCCACCATTAGCAAGACCCTAAAAGAAAACAGAGGCAAAAGAAAAGAAAATTTCCATGGCCAAACTTTTGCATTGATGTTTCATTATTAATATTTTTAAAAGAAAAAGAGTTTAAAAAATTATATGTTATTTTTAGGGTGTTACATTTGAAAGGTTTTCATAATGAGTCCTAGTTAAGCTTTTTTTTTTTTACGCTATTGATCCAAGAATTATCAATATTTCCTAGTCTAGTTTGCATTGTGTATGTTTGTCCTTTATGAGTTATTTATTTGTCACTTGATGCTAAATTGAAGTTTGATAAATTATTGCGATTAAATATAACTCCTTAGACAGTTTTTGCGTGATTGGGCCATATTATTTTTTTTGCTTTTAGTTCACGCCCCTTCACTTTACACAACATTGTTTTTATATATTAATGTCATACGAGTGTTTAAATCTTATGTGTTTTGCTGTGTTTATACCTATATATATTCATGTACATAACTGGTATATGAGTAGGTTATATAATATGTTTATTTTTCTGTCTTTGGGTTTACATTTAATCCATGTTTTATCATACTGATGTCTTTTGTTGCTGGTTTACATTGGCTTCTAATGCTTCAATTTCTGCATCAAAATTGCTGTAATTTGTTTCGTTGTTTGGATTATTTATAATTTTGTTACCGAGTATATTTTTCATTGCATTTCACTTCACATCATCACATGATATGACATGCTTTCATTTATACTTACATGTATTACATTAATGGAGAGAAGTTGTTTAGATTGTGCACATTAATATTTGTCTATTTTTAAACAAAAAAAAGAGGAAAATGGCGTCTAACATGTTAACTCAGGGGGATAAATTTTTACCTTAAGGGGAGATGTTTTACCATAGGCAGAGATTGTAAGATAAAAGGGGTGGGTTTTTTATATGAGAATTTATATTGTTATATTCTATTTGCATTAGAAAGGTGTGTTAAGTGTGCAGGTTTGCAACAATGAGACAAAGTTTTACAAGAGCAAAGATACTCAAAGTTTGTGTTCTCGTTCGATCTCCGCTCTAATTAGAAAATCTATGCCATTTGAACGATATTATTTTGGTTCAAAGGACATTGTTATAGTCAATCGAACGAACTTATGTTTTTTTTCCAACAATCAACCTTGAAAAATGTATTTCCTCGAAATTCATGTTTTTTAATTAATACTCGGGACTGGCATCAGTTTTAATTAAGAGTTTTCTCAAAAATGAATTTTAGAATTAAATCTAAAGCCTCCTAAGCCCTAATTTACGCCCATCCTTTTGAGATTTGAGTTTCACATACATATGTATATTTGAGATCTCCAGTGGACTTCACCAAGGTTGTTTTCTCTTCATAAAGAGTTGGTTTCTTATGATGTATAATGTGTTTATGCTGTGTGATAACTGGACTGGTCACAATACAAGTAAGATCGTTGGGATATTAAGATGTGGTAAAATGATTGCATTGTGTGTCTATTAGAAGGCATCTAACAGTGGTTGTGAAGAAGGTTACAAGGAACAAGGAAGTGGATCAATGCTTGAAGGCGTTGAGTCTATGAGTAAATCTTAATTATTCTTATAGAAGTACCTATATTGCAGTGAACTTGTGTGGTTGGGTCGTCCGAGGTTTTTCTTGTTTTAGGGTTTCTTCATACATAGTTGTTTTGTGGTTTGCTATTTTATACTTGTTTATATCACCTCGTTCTTGTTCAGGTCAAGATTAAAACTGTCAAACTGTTTAGACAACTTTGTGGTTTAGTTGGTGAAAAGATAAATTTGAAATAATAAAAATAAAATGTTGTGTGTTTGATAATATGTATAACCCTAGTGTACTAGGAAATTTTGAATATATATATATATATAATTTATGTTCAAAAATAGGAATGGCTTCCACTTCTGCTTTGCCCATTTCAATTGTACCAGAAAATGTTAAATATGGTGAAAAGCCTAAAACGTTGAAAGGGGTTGACTTTAAATGGTGGCCACATGAAATGTTGTTTTACTTGAAAACTTTGAACTTGGATAAATTCCTTCATGAAGAGGTACTAACTTTGGAAGAGAGCGAGACTGGCCTGCAAGTAATTGATGCTATCAATGAAGGGAAAAATTATGATTTCCTATAAAAGAATTATATCCTCAACAATTTGGAAAACACATTGTATAATGTGTATATTCCTCTTAAAATGGCTAAAGAGGTATAGGAGTCTTTGAAAAAAAATACAAAACGAAAGATCCTAGAATGAAGAAATTCATTGTCGTGGATTCTTAGATTTTAAAATGGTTGATTTAAAGAATGTCATGAATCAAGTGCAAGAAATCTAATTGATTTATCACGAAATCCTTTATGAAAAATAGAATTGAGTGAATAATTCCAAGTGGGTTCATTGATTAAAATTTTTTAACCTTCTTGGAAAGATTTCAAATATTATTTGAAAGAAAAGAAAAATGAAATGGGGCTTGAGGACTTGATTGTGACATTGATGACTGAAGAGGATAATTATGCATATAAGAAGGAAATTATAAATACTATGTAATCTAAAACACATCTTTTGTGAATAAGAAGAGAATGTGTGTGAACCGAGGTGGTCCTTTCAAAGGATAAAAATGGAAAGTTTAAGAAGTTTGATAGAAACTGCTATATATGTGATGAGAAAGGACATCGTGCTAGAGATTGTTTAGCGAAAAACTCAAGGACATAAGAAATAAATGCCCGCACAAGCTAATATCACCGAGGTTGGGAACCTTTCAGATAATATTACTGATTTGAGCCTTTTGGCCATGGAAACTGAAGTCAATATGGTGGGAAACACTAAATAATGGTGGGTATACACTGGTCCACTAATCACATATGTTCTTAAAAGAATATGTTTACTTCCTACCAAGACTCCGATCATGAGGAAAAACTTTTCATGGGAAATTGTTCTACTTCAAAGGTTGAAGGGAAAGGAATAATTGTACTTGATATGACTTCGAGAAAGGAACTCACTCTCAATAAGGTTTAGATCCTACACATTCAAAAGAACTTGGTTTCTAGATCCCTGCTTAGCAAGAAAGGATTTAAACTAGTATTTGAACTTGACAAATTTGTACTCAGTAAAAGTGGTATGTACTCAGTAAAAGTGGTATGTATGTGGATAAAGGATATCTAAGCGATGGGATCTTCAAACTCTATGTAATGACTCTGATGCCTATTTAAAATTCTAAGAATGTATGTTATGCCTATATAATTGATTCATGTAATGTGCGGTGTGGTAGATTAGTTAATGTTAATTATGTACTATTTGAAGTCTTTTGGTCCAGATTTTATATTCCAGAAGCTTCTTTCTCGAAAGAGCCTGTCAATAGTGAAAGTGAATCCATCATGCAAAACCATACTTTGGAATCAGCATACCTCCCACCACCTAATAAACCTCTTGGATGAAAGTGGATATTCAAAAGAAAATTGAAGGTGGATGGATCAATAAATAAATAGAAAGCAAGACTTATGGATAAAGGATAAAAGAAAAAGGGAAGATTAGATTATTTTAATACTTACTCTCTTGTTACGATAATAACATCCATTTGAATGTTAATAGCTATTACAACGTTGCATACTCTCCACACCATTTCACTCAGATTGTCACGGTCCTTGATCGTGGAAAATAAGACCTCTCATGGTTAAGGACCGTGACAACTATGGTTGAGACAACAAACAATATCACGATCAAGATCCCCTTTACACTAAGAAATCAAGAAAAAAAATTGGGGTGCCCTAGCCTTGTCATGGTTCTTGACAGTGAGAACACCTGATTTGTCACGATTTTGCCACGATCATAAGTCGCGACAAGGATAAACTTTCCACGGTTTTTTTGTGCGCGCAGGTCACTTTTTAGCATGTGCATGTTGTCAGTTGGTGGTGAAATGTGAGACCCTCTAAGTGCACGGGTATAAATTAAGGCCATGCGAATGTCCCCTTTTGTTATCATAGTATTGATTGCAAGAAAACTGTTATACTTGAAAAAAAAAGTTGGGCGGTACTACTACCTAGCAATAAAACTATTTAAAAAATGTGATGTTTTCATTCAAAACAACATCAACATGATCAATAATATAATACAACATAGCAATGAAATGAAAACCAAAACACACAAATTACATATTTAAAACCAAATTAAATATGTTTGAAGTTAATTACATCAAAAAATTGCAAGTTTAATTACATCAACTAAGTTTTATCGAATGTAACACCCTACCAGGTGTTAATAAGGCTCAAGGAGAAAATTTGGCCAAATGATGTGCACCCCAACGTGTTGTCAATATGATGAAGGGAGAATTTCTGGTCCAACAATAATACCTCATCCTCTTTTCCCACCAAAATCTCAATAACCTGAACCTGGGATTAAAAATGATATAGTGGATGCTTATCCACCATGGTACCCAGAGTGATGATTATGACCTTCACTCCCTGGCAATTCGGTTGCCTCCACACGAGTCAAGGATATATACTCTCTCCCCATATGGCTCAAATGGACTCGGGATAGTTTGGTTGGTGAGTAGAGTATGTGTCATACGGGGATGATGAGTCGATCGAATTCGATGAGGGGGTGGAGTAGTAGTGTCCCCACCCACCTTCTCCTTGCCGTTTTATTTATCCTTCGCCTTCCCTTTATTTGGGACTACACGTTTGATCCATTCAAACATGTGATTCATCATATATTGGAGACTTTCCAATTTTCAGTCCTTGTCTGACTTGTATGTCAAACTTGGAGGATAACCCATTATTACTTCAAGAAATGCCTATCAGCTTCGACTTTCCTATCTGGGAGCTGACACCCTCAGTATGGCCTTTTCTATCTAGTCCCAACGCTTGTCTCATCAGTACTAAAAAAAGCCTTGTTGGCATCACTCTGGGCATTGTTCATCACCTTTATCCTTTCCCAAAATAATATAAAAACATATTATTAACTTTAAAAGGAATATTAATAAACAGTCTCAAATTGACACTATAATTTCAAATCTAACTTATGATGGTATTAACAACCTCTGCATTACTAGGCTCACGCTTGTTCATCTAAATCTTTATATAGGAGTCGATCTTATGTAGCTTCCCCCCGGGCTACTCCCAGTCTCTTGTAGAATGCGACCAAACCAAAGCAAAATGTGACCAAATTAAAGCAAATTGTGACCAAATGTTAGTAATTTACTTACCACGAAACAAAATGTAATTTAAAGTAATTTACTTACCATTCTCTGCTCCAACTCGACATAAGATGTCCATCCGGACTAGTGCACATCCACCTTCTTTGACTGGTTAGTCCTCCTTAAGACACAAGAGGACAACTGTCTCTCAAATGCCTCGTTATCCACAAACCTCTACAGTTGGACAACGTCATTCGCTCCTTCTCTGGGACGGTGTCCCTATAGTCTAACATGAACTTACTTTTCTTCTCAAAATAGGTGGAGAATAGGTTCGTCTTCCATTGTTCACCTACACCTGCCAATACATTGTCCCTTGATTTTAGGGGCAAGTTGAATTGTTGTTCTCCAACAAACAAGTAATATAAGAAAGTTAGTGAATTAACATTAAAAAACATAAAAATAAAATCTTATATGAAAGTCAAATATTTAATATTAATACTGATATTTGCATACCTCTAATGCCCCAAAAATGACCATCTTCATCTTCAAGGGCACGTTCCTCCAATATTCGTACTGGAAACTAATTAATGATTTCAAAAACTCTAACGTCCTCATATGTAGACTAGTTTTGTTTTCAACTATTATTCCATACTTGTTGAAGTTGATGGGCTTATTTTTAGATGATCCCTCCTCACCCCCCACTTTTTACTAAGGTCTGATGGCCTGATGAAGACATATTCTATAAAAAAAAATAGGCTTTAGTAGCATAATAGATAACTTAAATCAAATGGAAATACTCAAGTTTTGGACAAAAGAATCAAATGGAAATACTCATGGAACTGTTTTAATATAACAACCAGCATTAGAATTAATGACCAAAAAATTAATGTTTGAGAATATTTCAAACTACATATTACAAATTACATTTTGGAATCCTGAATACATTTTACTAAACAAATAACTCAACTCATGTAAAGTTTCTAGAAATTATTTCATGTTCGAGTTGTCATCCAAAATATATTGATATTCGATAAAAGCAGTCAGGTCATCCACGCAACTAGTTAGATTTGGCGGGTGTAAAACAACTGACCATAATTCTTTTTTTTATACTCCAAGTAAAATGATTGCTTGAAATTTTCAAATTCACAAATAAATAACTCATCATTGATATGCTCCTTGATCTTCATCTTTGAAAACATTATTCAATTGGTACCTGAGACGTTTTAACAAGAGTTTTTTCCTTAACTCTTACCCAATCATAGTATAACAAAACCTCTTTGAAACATATATACTATAATTCAAAAATGTTTTGAATTACACCTTGATAAGTCATTTCTTCTTCAACGAGATTTTTTTCTTTAGCACTAGCCTGAAATATATAAGAGACTTATATGAAATGACAATGTTTTGTAATAATGTATTTCTATTATACAACCTCGAAGAGAATACATAACCGTTCAACCGATACTTCTTATACTCGTGTGCCATGAAATTGGGTCTAGTGGTGAGACGAGCAAGCCTTAACGTTGCATCTCGCATCTTAAACAATTGTAATTATGGATTAAATAATTTAATTACATAAGTTTTAAATCTTGAAATTATTTATTATTTAATTAGGGACATTTGATGTAATAATTACCTCTTGTGACACCCAAAGTCTAAATTTACTATCTCAATTGAAATCGTTCTTCATCTTTTGTTGTGGCCGGACACATTACGTTTTCTACATTGAATGACAAAATTTATCAAGAAAGTAATCAAGTATATAAGATAACAACACAAAGTAAAATTACAATACGAACTTACTCTCTCCACTCATCAACATCTTCATCGGTTTCAAACATATAACGAATCACTTGGTCATATTGTAAATTTTTCAGTTTAACTCATTTGTTGATGACTTGACCACCCTCATCGATCAACTGATCTCAATCATTTATAGTGTTAGGGTCGACCTATATTCCTTAGTGAACATGGATGCCTCCAAAGTAATGTATTATTCCATGATGGATCATTTATTGTACCAAGTATTCTTAACACACACTTTGAAAAAATTCATCAACCTTTCAAATGGGTGCATCCATCAATATCTTACTAGTCTTTAAAGAAGCGCCTCATCGCATAAGTGCACCAACAAGTGAATACGTATCTCTAAGAATTTCAGGAGGAATTACTTCTCCAACCCACAAGTTATTTCAGCTAAAGTTTCTTTTGCATCCACGACGTGCTTTTGATTGACTACAGTAGTCTATAGAAGTGTGAAACAAGGGATAATCTTCAAAACGTCCCTCTAAAAATCCTTATGGTTACAGAAACAATGTTTAAACAAAAAAAGGGGACAATTGTATGATCACATGCCAATCATGAGACTTGCATTTTGATAGATCATGTGTGGAATAGTTCACAATCCTCTCCAAATTTGATGCGTTCAAATTATGCAGGGTGTCTAAAAGCACATTTCCATCTTCGCTCGTCAAAATATATGCCCCAGGGGGAATTATATTCCTCCTTATACTATCTTCTTTCAATCGTAATTGTAGCTTAATTCTCAACACTTTAAGATCACACCGTGCCTTTTCTCTATCTGCAAAACTCACTCGATAACTGTCGATTTTTTTAATTCTTTTGAATGACAAAACTAAAATAACAATTTATTTTGAAATGATAATTCCCTATCTTATTTTTATTTCTGATTACGCTCTTGGCTTGTGGTTCTTTCCAACAACATTGTCTTTTGCCATCGATTGACATTTCACACACCTAATTGACACATACCTAATGATACTTAAATTCAAGTTTGGAGTTATTACACTAATGGTAGCCCTTATTAACACTTTCAAAACAGTCCTTATTCAACTCCAACATATAAAATTCTTATATTTCTCACATATAGACCATGGAGCAATTTTGAAACTCAAGCAATATTTATTTTCAATTAAGTTTGCAAATGATTATAGAAATGATAATTTAACATGCCACTTGTGAATTTAAGCTGTGTAAAGTGAAATACAAACTTTAAAGTCATAAAATACAAACTAGAGTCAATATTTTCATGATATTTTTGAAAATTTCAAATTGACTAATACATTCAATAATTTTAATCATCAACACATCTTATAAGCAATCAAACTTCATATTATGCAATATCGTAGATTAATCAATATATTTGTATGAGATTCAAACCAAACTACCAAAAATAAAAAATAAAAATTATGTTTTTCCAAAAAATAAGTGAAATATGTATAAAAAGAAAATAAACTCAAATGTGAAAATATCTAAATCTAGATGCACCTTACACGCTCCAAAGAATAATATCACCTGATATCAACCACCAAACTCAAAATAGTATCCAGGTATCATGGCAAAATAAAAGCTTATAAGGCATGTGAAGAATTAATACCATGAAAAAGATAGAAGTACCATGAGGAGATATGCCAAAGACACGTGGTCAAAATCATGGAACATATAGATAAACATGATAATCTATGAATACGAAGCACATATGTTCAAAAGAAAGACAATAATCATGTGAAATAGGTGAAGCTCAAATATTCCAACACAACTGACACCAAACATATAAGAAATATGGATAGACTCCAAACTAAAGATCAAACAAGCAAATTCATTTTTGGATTTTTCAAGAATATATCAAAAACAAAAAAAAAATAATGTATGCGGGGAACAAATCAAATATTGAGAACAAGACACTCTCGCACAAAATAAGCAAACTTAAAATCTTTTTGGATGTTTTTATAATGGCAAAACAAATAAAAATAATGGATATAAGAAATGTAATACAAAGAAGAGGCATCATAAACAACATCAACACCCAAAATATAGCCTAGGACATAATATAGAACATGAAATAAGAAGTCCTAACTATGACAGATATCAAACAATTAAAGTATATTGGGGAACCTAAAAGGTATTAATGAGAAGTGAGGGTACCAAACCAACATCCAATTTTCTTTTCATCTTCGAAACACCCTTTGAAGTGAGATTCTTGGGTTTAAGAGAAACTATTGACACGAGATGAGGTTTCAAATTTAAATTACCTCATTTTTCAAAACTTTCCTTTTTTCATTTCATACAAAAATATTTTTCTTCTTAGAATCCTTATCAAAATATATTTTAACTCATTAAAATTCTTCACAAGCTCATTCAATTACTTCTTTATGTCATAAACTAATTTATGTAAATGTGAATATAAACTAACATGAGAATTCCTAAACCTGAAGAAAAAATCTCTAAGATGCTCGATTCTATCATAATAAGTTCATACATAAGTTCATGATGAACCATATTAGAATGAGTTTTAGGGACAACTCTTGACTTTCTTTGAATTTTGAAAAAAATTTAGAAAAACTCTTTCAAATGAACTTTTTATGACAAAATGAGCAAGTGTAAGATTAAGAAGGTATTTTCAAATTATTTTCACATTTTTCAAAACACTAACCCTTAAAAATATTTTTGTAATTTTTTTTTCACATTCAAAACACTTGAATCAACACACACATTTTTATTCAAAACTTGATTTTTCTCATTCTCATCCAAAGAAGATTTAACCATTGGCATCATTTTATGAGTTGAAATGCCCTCCACACTAAATGAGCTAAATTGAAAGGATTATGACTCAACACTCTCCAAATTCTGAAAACCTATATTTTCTAACCATTGATCAACAAAATAAATTTACAATTTTTGACACTCCTCATTTGAATCAATTCAACAAAAAATAGTAATCTTCAACATTTTTAACACCTTTCATCAAAACACCACTTTCTTCTTTCTCAATTAAACAATCACTCTTGGAGAAACTCACAAAGTAATCATCCTCATAAAGTTGACTTATTATAATGAGGTTACCCTTAAGTTCTTAAAAAATAGCATTTTCAGGTGTGGTTTCATCCAAAAATTTCATCGTTCCTCTACAACTCATTCTTGATTTCTTTTCATTTCTGTAAGGACACAAATTTCCAATTGAGTCCTTTATAGTTTTGGCTCAATTACGGATAAAAATGTTTGAGTCATAGGATAGAGTATATTGATTATCTCTTAAGCCTATGACGTGTTTGTTGAAGACGTAGCGACCAAGAGTATAAAGCTTCATCAAAAGTTGTGGTTTATGTGCCTCATTTCAACGTCATCAATAGTGGTTCCATGCTCCCAAGATGTAGCGGCCAAGAGTGTAAAGTTTCATCAAAAGACGTGGTTTATGTGCCTCATTTCAACGTCATCAACAGTGGTTCCATGCTCCCAAGGTATGAATGCATCACATATATATATATATATATATATATATATATATATATATATATATATGAGCTTGGAACAGTTTATATTAGGTGTTAGGTTTTAAAACTGTGTTTTCTTTTCAGAATGTTTTCTAATAAAACTTATATAAAGTATATAAAAGTTTATGGACTTAAAAATAATTTTTGAAGCATTCTGTGAGTTCGCTCGAAGTGTCGTTCGAACGAGATTGTCGTTCGAACCACAAGTCGTTCGAACGAGATTGCCAACGACTTCCCATTATGGCATACTGGAACTTCGTTCGAAATGTCGTTCGAACGATATTGTCATTCTAACAAGATTTCTAACAAACTTCTAACGAGTTCATACTGGAACTTCGTTAGAAGACTCATTCGAACGAGAATATCGTTCGAACGAAATGTCGTTCGGACGAGATGCCAGGCGGGAACAGTTTTAAGCAGTTTTTATCCCACTTCCCCACTTGTTTCTTAACCAACTTTTCTCAGACTTTATTATGTGCGGGAATAACTTTTTCCAACTTAACTTTTTCTATTCTATTAGATCTTTTAGAGAGAGTTTTGAGAGCTAAATTGCTTAAGGAAAATGTTCTTGTTTTGAGTGAAATTCTTTAGAGAAAATTATGCACCACTCTAGTTTACACCCAATTGTTTGTTTATCCAAGTTTCAATATATATACATCTTGCTTGAAGTTTTGGCACCGGGTTCATCTCTTCCATTCAAAGAGAAGTTTTGGGTTTTCTTCTACATCCCTCAAAAAAAGAAGAATTTTTTTGCTGTGGCATTACCCACTTGGAGAAAGGCTCATTGTTCGGGTGACGGTGACCATATAAAGTCCGATCGGTGGACTCCGAGACCGAGGTGGAGCTCCGTGGTTATCCGCTAGTAAGAGGTGTCTACAAGAAAAAGCGTCGAGGCTTGAGAGGGATCGAGTCGTGTGATGTAAGCCTTTATGTCTTGTATTTGTAAATTCCGTATCTATTGGATTTGAGGCTAGGGTCGTTCGAGGTTGTTTCCCGTTGTGGGTTTTTCCTCGTACATCGCGGCGCAGTGTGATTGATTTACTTTTATCTTGCATAATAACTTCGAACTCATGTTTAGGATAATTCAAGATAAAATTGGTTTTAATTGTCACACTGAAAAATTAAATATTGGCTAAAGTTTATTTAATTCAAGTCTATTAATTAAAACTGGTTTTGACCTAATTTGGTAATATTGTTAAATATGACTTAGGCAAATTCTAGGACTCGGATTAATTAATTGGTTTAAGTGAAATTAATATTTGCGTGTGTTTAATTAATTTTCACTTGCGTTTAATTTTAATTTGAAATTAAAATTTGGTGTTTGTTTGTTGTGTGAACCATCCATCGCTTCCGCATCTATTTTTCATAAAAAGGAAATAATTGATTTTAAAGTAAAAAAACTTAGTTGATCTTACAATTTTAAAATAGTTTAAAATCTGGGGATCTGTATCCGTAATCTTCAAATTGGTATCAGAGCCAAAGCGATAAATTATTTCGTTAAGATCCTTTAAAATTTTTTTGGCTAAAATGGAATTTTCCCCATTTTCTAAATATCCTATTTTTTATGGTTCTAACTATGCGTATTGGAAAGCACGAATGAAATCGACACTAAAATCTATCGACGACAGAGTTTGGATGTCTGTTGTTAATGGGTGGTCCCCACCAACTCACTTAGTTGAAAATGAATGTGTTCCCAAACCGACCGATAGATGGACTAAGAATGATTTTAAACTTTCTAATTTTAATTCTCGTGGTTTGAATGCCTTGTTTAGCGCTGTCACGCAGGATGAATTTCGACGTATTATGACGTGTGAAACCGCTAAAGAAGCTTGGGATATTTTACAACTAACTCATGAAGGAACTAGTGTCGTTAAAGCTTCGAAACTCCAAAACCTCACCACTCAATTTGAAACTATCAAAATGAACGATAATGAAACTTTTGATGAATTTTATGCTAGACTTTCCGATATTGACAATTCATCTTTTAATTTGGGAGAGAAAATACCCGACAACCGAGTTGTAAAGAAAATTTTAAGGTCCCTACCCGATAGATTTATTCCAAAAGTGATTGTTTTAAATTCTTTACCAACTTTAGCCTCTACGAAATTAGAAGAGCTTGTAAGTGATTTACAAACCTATGAACTAGACATGTTTCCCTCTAAAACTGAAAAGAAAATAGAATAGGGCGTTGCTTTAAAAGTCCAAAAAGAGGTCAAACAAGTAGTAGAGAGCGAGAGTGATAGTGACTCGGAAGACATGGTCTTGTTTGCTCGAAAATTTAGAAAAACTTTTAAATTTAACAAAGATAAATTTAAAAATGATTTTAAGAAATTTGAAACTTCTAACCATGACAAAGTCGAGAAGATCCCTAAACCTATTAATGAACAACTAAATAGGGACGAGTCTAATAGGTGTTTTGGTTGTGAGGGTTATGGCCATAGGGCTTATGAGTGCCCCACTAAACTAAGGAAAGAGGGTAAACGACCCATTTCATATAATGCGACCCTTAGTGATAGTGATAAGGAAGAGGGACCCGATTCCCCCACTAAGCCCAACTTTGTGGCTTTTATGGCTAGTCATGTGAGTGATAGTGAGAACTCATCGATTGATGAAACTTTAACACATGACACTTCCAAGGTCATAGTTTATGATTCTCTTATTTTTTAAGATAGTGAGAGTGGAGAAGAAAGAGAGAGTGAAAATGAAGAAGAGGTTAATGTGAGTGAACTTCAAAATGCTTTTCAAGAATTATATAAAGAATCAATTAAGTTAAAAAGAGCTAATTTGAAGTTAGAAGATAGTTTAAAAGAGCGTGTCAAGGTCATTGATGATAGTTTGTTGGTAGAAGACCTTAGGACATGTGAGAGGACTCTTCGAGAGAAGCTTGAATATATAGAAGGCGAGAGAGATAGTCGTAGGGGTTTAATGGAATCTTTGAAAAAGGAGCTTCTTGCTTTTGAAGAGCGAAATGTTTTATTAGAGTCTAACATTTTAGAATTGCAAAATAAATTAAAAGACTCTAGTAATGTCAAATTTGATTTGGAGTGTCGTTCGAAAAAATTAGATAAAATCTAAGGAACGGTCCAAATTAAAAATGACATGTGTGCTTTAGGCTTCAATACTTGTAATGAATCTGCTCATAAAGCCAAGACCAACGTTTTAGGAGAATCTACTAGGAAAGCATTTAGAGATCACTCCTTAGGTAAATCTTTTTGACATGTTTTTACTTGCACACATTGTGGTCGAAAATGTCATCTTAAGAAATTTTGTTTTGATCTTAAACGAATTCCTAGAAAATGTCAACGTAAAGCAACCAATGTATTTAAAATTCCTACACCCCAAGATAGTCATTCTTCATTAATTTGGGTTAGGAAATCTGACTTGGTTGCCTTGAAAATTAGGGTTTTTGATTCTCATTTTCTTTCACATGCTTCCTCCCTTGCTAAATCTAAAGGATGAATGTGTTAGTGTTTGCATTCTTTAGCTTTTGTACTTCATGCTATATCCACATGCTAAATGTATGCTTGTTTAATCATTTTCTAGTCCTTACTTTATATCATATCACATGCTAGAATAATGATTTTTCTTTATCATTTGGGTTTTATCTCTTGATAATTTAAGCTTAATGAAAAGTTCAAATGATTTTTGTTTGTCTTTTGAGTATATATTTTTATTTTTGGTTAAAAATGTCAAAAACTCAAAAAGATTTTATTCTTGTTTGTATTTTGGTTTGACACACTTTAAGTGGCATATACTTGTGTTTGAATCCATCTTTTCCGCTCCCACGTGGCTAGAACTTTTGGTTTAGATTGTCAATCCTTAAAATGTTCTTTACCATATTTTTTATGGAGTAGTTGAATTTTTTGTTGATATAATGGATTCTAGTTTTTATATGCCTATATTCACACATGCACGAGCTCTTTTGAAATTTTAACTTCAAATGTATATTTGAGCCATGTGAGGTGTTCTCCTTCCAATCTTGTCATCTACATATTTGTGACTTAGGAGGACTAGTGCATGTCAAAATCCGTTGCACGTGAGATTTGTGTGAAAAATGAAAAGATGATAAATATAAATGTGCACGGGGAAGGGCTCCGAAAGGACTAAGTGATCCTTTGAGATTGTAATCCACCGTTTTGAATGGACCTAAAAGAAATACGTGGTCCAAAGGCCTAAAAACAGAACATTTGGCATTAAATAGAAAAACAATTGCCAAGGACTATGTTTGATTGATATATTCATTCAAAATAAATATATGCCTATTGAGGGAGATTGGATGGAATATCAATAGTTTGCACAATGTTCGTTTATCCTAGTTGCGTATTTCATGTCATGACTCGATTGGTTTATAGAATCATCAATATGCTAGGCTTGTATGCATTGTGTATGTTTGTTCATTGAGTTCAATTTATATTATCACATGAGGTTATATTCAAATGTGATGAAGTTTGCAATCAATTAAGAACTCCGTGAACATGTTTTAAGTGATTGGGTCGAAATGTAATCGTTACTAGTTCACACCCCAACACTTTCGTTTCCATATGACACATTTTTGCTATACGAGTGTGAAAGACTCCCATTATATTTTGTGTGTGTCATTTGTGTGTTTATATCTATTTATGTGTACTTGAGTTTCTTTGGTATATATTATGTATACATTTATTTGATATTTTTGTTTAGTCTTTGCCTTGATTTCTATTCCATATATGATTTAGTTCATACTTGGTATCCAACTTATTGCATTCTTTGTTGATATCCATGTTTAATAATTTATATATCATATTGGTATCATTTTATTGCATCCTAGTTAGTATCCGATGTTATTGTTTGGTTTAGTTAAACTTTTGTTGCCCATATGCTTTAACGTTCTCATCACTATATGCCAAATTACATGTTTTAGCTTGTTATCCCATTCTTTAGCCTTTGTCTATTCCTGAACAAAAGGGGGGAGAATGATAGGGGAGATTTATCTTAGGGGGAGATTTCTTTCTAAGTAGGTATTTTGTTTGATAAAGGGGAGAATTAAGTTAGGGAGTAATTATTTAATTGCATTTAATATTTTGATATTCCCTATGCGTTTGATAGTTTGCCTAAGTGTGCAGGAATACTTCAAACTGGCAACATTCAACATCGGCAAAGATATTGATCCTTTGGGTTGTTTGAGTCAAGCATTGTATTTTTATTTTAGGTGGGACTTTTTATTAGTCTAGTAGAGCTTGACGCCCTTTAGGATTTTTGTACAGTTTTTGTCCCGGAATAGCCAAAGGGGGAGATTTGTAAGGACACAAATTTCCAATTGAGTCCTTTGTAGTTTTGGCTCAATTTCGGACAAAAACATTTGAGTCATAGGATAGAGTATATTGATCATCTCTTAAGCCTATGACGTGTTTGTTGAAGACGTAGCGGCCAAGAGTATAAAGCTTCATCAAAAGCTGTGGTTTATGTGCCTCGTTTCAACGTCATCAACAGTGGTTCCATGCTCCCAAGACGTAGCGGCCAAGAGTATAAAGCTTCATCAAAAGCCGTGGTTTATGTGCCTCGTTTCAACGTCATCAACAGTGGTTCCATGCTCCCAAGGTATGAATGCATCACATATATATATATATATATATATATATATAGGAGCTTGGAATAGTTTATATTGGGTGTTAGGTTTTAAAACTGTGTTTTCTTTTCAGAATGTTTTCTAATAAAACTTATATAAAGTATATAAAAGTTTCTGGGCTTAAAAAGAATTTTTGAACCATTCTGTGAGTTCGTTCGAAGTGTCGTTCGAACGAGATTGTCGTTCGAACCACAAGTCGTTCGAACGAGATTGTCGTTCAAACCACAAGTCATTCGAACGAGATTGCCAACGACTTCCCATTATGGCATACTGGAACTTCGTTCGAAATTTCGTTTGAACGATATTGTCATTCTAACGAGATTTCTAACGAACTTCTAACGAGTTCATACTAGAACTTCGTTAGAAGACTCGTTCGAACGAGAATATCGTTCGAACGAAATGTCGTTCGAGAACAATTTTTGGCAGTTTTAAGCAGTTTTTCTCCCACTTCCCCACTTGTTTCTTAACCAACTTTTCTCAGACTTTATTATGTGCGGGAATAAATTTTTCTAACTTAACGTTTTCCATTCTATTCGATCTTTTAGAGAGAGTTTTGAGAGCTAAATTGCTTAAGGAAAATGTTCTTGTTTTGAGTGAAATTCTTTAGAGAAAATTATACACCACTCTAGTTTACACCCAATTGTTTGTTTATCCAAGTTTCAATATATATACATCTTTCTTGGAGTTTTGGCACCGAGTTCATCTCTTCCATTCAAAGAGAAGTTTTGGGTTTGCTTCTACATCCCTCAAAGAAATAAGAATATCTTTGTTGTGGCATTACCCACTTGGAGAAAGGCTCCTTGTTCGGGTGACGGTGACCATATAAAGTCCGATCGGTGGACTCCGAGACCGCGGTGGAGCTCCGTGGTTATCCGCTAGGAAGAGGTGTCTACAAGAAGAAGCGTCGAGGGTTGATAGGGATCGAGTCGTGTGATGTAAGCCTTTATGTCTTGTATTTGTAAATTTCGTATCTAGTGGATTTTAGGCTAGGGTCGTCCGAGGTTGTTTCTCGTTGTGGGTTTTTCCTCATACATCGCAGCGTAGTGTGATTGATTTACTTTTATCTTGCATAATAACTTAGAACTCATGCTTAGGATAATTCAAGATAAAATTGGTTTTAATTGTCACACTGCATAATCAAATATTGGCTAAAGTTTATTTAATTCAAGTCTATTGATTAAACTGGTTTTGACCTAATTTGGTAATATTGTTAAATATGACTTAGGCAAATTCTAGGACTCGGATTAATTAATTGGTTTAAGTGAAATTAATATTTGCGTGTGTTTAATTAATTTTCACTTGGGTTTAATTTTAATTTGAAATTAAAATTTGGTGTTTGTTTTTTGTGTGAACCATCCATCGCTTTCGCATCTATTTTTCATAAAAAGGAAATAATTGATTTTAAAGTAAAAAATAACTTAGTTGATCTTACAATTTTAAAAGAGTTTAAAATCCGGGGATCCGTATTCGCAATCTTCAGTTTCCAAATGTAACCGAACCATCATCAACATTCTTAAAATAAGTAAACCATGATATTTCTCCCGTCATGTGACATGAGTAACTGCTATCAAAATACCTATTACCAAGATTTGAATAAATTAAAAAATTCCATGTTTCAACATTTTCAAAATCCCAACAACACATGTGAGTCTCTTTTCTCACCCATTTTGGTGTCACTTGATTTTATCTTCTCAAATCACTAACTTCCTTTTAAAGTTTCTTGAACTCATTTTCAAGTTTCTTATTCACTCCTTGAAAATCATTTATTCTTAAATATTGAGGATATAAATGTTGATCATACCTTTGGAGTTTGTAAAAAAGAGGCTGTGACACCCCGA
The DNA here is from genome assembly GCA_949130495.1 of Sambucus nigra. Classification (NCBI taxonomy): domain Eukaryota; kingdom Viridiplantae; phylum Streptophyta; class Magnoliopsida; order Dipsacales; family Adoxaceae; genus Sambucus; species Sambucus nigra. Next base: position 381,840,118 of record OX422217.1, read on the forward strand.
CTAATTATATACCGGGTAGCTACTCCTTTATTAAATTAATACAAAATGCCAAGTTGATCCAGTTAATAGCATCACTGTCGAAAACATTTTAATGATTACTAACCACCTAGTATTTAAAAAGTAAGTTGCCAAATTTTAAGTTAAGTATGATTAACATACAATAAAAGAATAATGGAAGAACAACATAAATCCATTCACCATAATGAAGTAATGAAATAACCAACAATAGTAATAAGTCCGGAGGAAAACTCGTCACAACAATCCCACAACTGAAAATAATAAGACAAGTCTGAATTCTGAATGAATTACATGCCCGAAGTCCGAATAACTGAAATAAATGAAATGCCTCTAAAAGAAATGGGCGACATGACCTACAACTGATAAATACTGAGTATAAGGTCAAGATAGATAAAGCGTCTATAATCAATGTCCTGTAACTTCCACAAACAGCTATAGCTCGTCACCTGAATGAGGATCCTAAGCATGGTGTCCTTGTGGCTGGGCACCTAAAATGGTTTTTATAAGAATAGATTTGAAAGCAAACAGGTCAGAGCCCGAAAGTGGAGAGTATTTTGAAAACAGCAAGTGCTTTAACAATATTTAAAACAATAAATGCAAAATACATGTTAGGACGTGCTCTCACATGAAATACTCACCTCTCGTCCCCATTCATGTGTTTTCTCATAACTATCTAGTTCCAAAGAGTTTCTAACACTTCTACTCGGTTCACGTTTAATTCCAACCTTAACAATTAAATAGAGAGTTCTACTTTAATTCTCGGATTCCCAATTATTAACAAAACCATTTATTGATATCTGTCCCCTTTTATCTTTTCATAATATTACAATTACTATACCCACAAATTAAAATAGCAATTTCCTTATCATTTAACCGTATATTATTCACATCATAAATATACAATACAAGCACCCAAAGGCTAAGCTGCGGTGCACACATACTCTGCTATCCATCCCGGTACATCACGTACATAAGGATCACAAATTCCGAATCTCTCAGGAATTGTTGGAATAAACACCACACACAAAAATGGAGGCGAACATAATTCAACATATCCATGGTCACGTACATACCTACGCTCCATAGTCAGCTGGCTTATTAACTCACAAATAAGTCGTTCTCTTGAACTATGTCCTCGAGGTACCAATCTAAATCCGGGCAACACAAGGATAAGAAGGCCCTAAGCGAACGTAACCTCCCGTGATAGCAAGTATGGTAGGTATGTCATACATATAAAAATCATATACTAAGCATTCACACATCTTAGATAATTCAATATTAATAAAGGTATACTCTACATCCTTATACCATTATTCCAAATTTGTATATTTTACGTCTCCCGATAATATAAAAGTTAAACTGTCGACACGTCTCACGTCGTAGTTTCTTATACTTAAAACCTATCTAAAATAGATTATTAAGTTCCTAGTATTCCCACGTATAACATCTTTATTCCTAAGGTCCTTACTTCTTCCCCAAACCTCATTTCATCAAATTATTCAAATTTACACTATTAGCCCAAATATTAACTCACTTATCGAATTTCATTAGTTTAGAATAATTCCTCAAATTGAATTCTAATTAAGGTCCAAATTTCATAACCATGCCTACTGTTCCTCCTTAAGGTTAAGGGTATTCATACGGTCTCCAACAATATTATCCAAGGGTTAACTTCATTAAAATTTAAATAGGGAAAAACTTTACTCATTCTGGGAAGGTCGATCGATCGATCTTTTCCTTCTATCGATCGATGGTGGTCGATCGATCGACTGATGAATGTCGATCGATCGATCGCACCAGGTAGGCTGTGGACTGCTTCGTTTTGCAGTTTTCAAATCAACCCAAAACACCATTAACAAGCATGAAACTCTAAGATAACGTTATAATATCATCATACAACCATCCTACAATAGTGTTAACGTCCTAAAACCAATAATTCATCATTCAAGGGCTTTGTATGGATCAAATCTTCATCAAGAATTCCAGTTTTCTATTTCTTTCAAGAACATTAATAAACTTCTACTAAAATCAGTTTTTAAATCATCAAGGGTCATAATTCTGAGTTCATAATTCGTCCAGAATGTTTCTACATGCAGTCCCTAACATAGTTCATAGTTTTAAACTTCCAATTTATGGGTCTATATCATCTTCCAAGATACATTCGATAATTCCTAAACATGAAAAAGCATGGCATTGAATCAATTGTAATTAAACCACTTGCCTTAATCTTTCTCTGAATTTGATGTTGAATCTTGAAGGCTGAGTTGTTCTCCCTCTCTCTTTCTGCAGAATTCTCTTCTCTCTCTCTCTACAAGTTTCTCTAATGATGATGACAATGGAGGTATGGTTGGTTTTTGGCAAGTTGGAACTATATCTTAACTTCTCCCGTAGCCCATTAAGTCCCTTAGTGTAGTTAGTGGGTTTAGTGGATAAAGAATAAGTCAGATTTTTGTTTCTAATTTTCGTGGGTTTTAATTCCCAAATTTCCGAAATTACCAAAATGCCCTTTTAAGTTACCGGTATGGCCCAATAATGCCCCGGGACCCAAACTTAACCCCCGGCTAGTGTTTTCTGACTATTTCGACCCTTCCGGACACGTTGGCGCACTCAAAATGACCATACGGTTAATAGAAATAAAATTCACTTTTTAATTAAATAAATACATTCCTGACGCAGTCACACGCGTCTCAACAAAATTTCCCAAATTGTCGTATTTCAATCTCGCGACAATTTCAATAGTTACAATATTCGTATATTGCCATATATACACATTATAATCAAATACTAACTCACATCTCGTTAATATTTTATCCGGATTAATTTTCAATTAATACACATATAATTCAATAAATCCCCAAAAATAAATATCACGAAAATACGGGGTATTACAGAGGCCTCATGTGTAGCTCATGTAATAGTAATAACACTTATAGTCTTGAAATGGTTTAGGAGAAAATTCACATTCCTTCTAATAAAATATTCATCTATTTGGTTTTGAAAAACTCTTTCTCTTTTAGGATAACTTGAATGATGTCTAAAGTGAGGAATTTGTTTTTTGAAAACTTTTGTTTCATTACCTTGCTTTTTAGGTCTTGAAACAAATTTGGTTCGATTGACAATTGGATTCTTCTCAACCTTAGCAACTTTTACACTTGTACTCTTGAAATGCAAGACATTCTTCTCAAGATATTTTCCTTTTGAAACCACTTTTTCATTCTTATCTTGAGTATAATTCTCTTGAACATCATCTTTATTTTCATGCATAAATGTCATAGAGGAGTTAGTATGAGGATCAAAATAGTTAAATAAAATTCCTTTAATACCATTTGGAATCATATATTTTTTATAAATCATTTTGTTGATTTTCTCAAACGTCTCATCCAAATCAAGTTTAACCTTCAAGTCATTAGACAACTCAATATTGAGATAAATCACCTCATTTCTCATTCTCTGAGTTCAAACATTTTCCATTCCTATTCAAGCTCACATTTCATTTCAAGGAAATTTCCTTTTTCTTTTTCAAAAGATCCATTTTGATCGTTGACAAGTTTAACTCACGCTTGAGTTGTAAAATCATTTCATCCTTTTCTTTTATCAATCCAATCTCCTTTTCAAATAATTTAATCTTGTTTTGAAGTTTGATATTAGAGTTTTCCAACTTATATGACTCATGAAACAATTTATTGTAGGTGATTCGTCACTTTTATTGTATTTTATACCCCGTTAATTTGTACATTCTAGCGTTCCCGTGCATGTTTTTCCCGGTTCTTATACTCATTTATTGACTAACCCCTGAATTCATCAAATATACTTTGTATGTGTCTTTATTGATCTTTTATAGGTCTCGGGAATGCATTTTGGGAAGTTTGGTTTTGATTCGAAAAAGTTTCGTTGGCTCTTGCACAATCGGGGGCATTTTGGTAATTTCAGCACTCGGGTTTTGATCCCGATTTCTTCACGGAAGTTGTAGACCTTCTTCTTATCTTCGTGTGGCCTCCGACGGTGCTTGAATCTGACCTTGAATGAAGAAGTTACGGTTGTTTCGGTGAAACATGGGACAACTAATGCCAATATAGGCATCTTTCCTTCTCCAGCAGGCCCGAATCGATTCGCGATTAATGCCGAATCGATTCAGTTTCATACAGGGGCAAATCTCTACACTTCCGAATCGATTCGGATTTGGCACCGAATCGATTCGGCCCTGCATTTCCAGCTTTCTTCTTATTACTAGTTTGCCATTTTGGTTGGATTTTTGGGGATATATCCCTTGTTTTTCCTCTTTTGTAGATATAGATTACTTTGGTTAGATTTTTGGATATATAAGAAAAACACTCTTTTATCTCTCCTAGGTCAAGTTCATTTATGGTTTTTACCAACTTGTAAAGCTTTGATTACTAGTTGAATTGTTGTTATTAATGCAAGAAAGGTTCATTTACTTCTTCTCTACTTGTTCTACTAGCTTTAATTTGCATTTAATTCCATCTCTTGTATTGGTTGGTGCTTAAACTAGATAACTAACTTAACTATGTTGTTAACTAACATGTGTAGTTTAGTTTCAATTATGAGTAGCTAGACTTATGATTGGGGATCAAAATCCGACCTTGGATGCTTGAACTTCATATTTAGGGTTTGGTTTATAATTGTTCTAATGGAACTTCATGTGTTGGTTTTGGAGTATCATAGTTTCTTAACTTCTCTTGTCATGCAAGGGTTAGTGCTTGAAGCTTTACTACAAACCCAACCCATCTAGCAATAATCAATTAACCCCTAATCCTCCATTGTTGAGTTTAGTCTCTACATGGTTGATGTTCGGACTTAATTAGTTATGCTCGATTAGAATTAATTTCAACCAAGGCCTATAATCCCCTTCTTTGTGAATCCGAGGTGGGAGAATGATCCTCGATCCCTTTAATTTCTTGAACTCAAGCTTATCTTAGTTCTTTTCATAGTTTCGTAATTATTAATTAATTAACTTATCATCAATAGTATGTTAGTTTAGAGATTAGTCTCAATCACTTTTCCAAACTATTAAATCATCTTTTACACTTTAACTTTTGTGACGTTTAGAGAATCCCTTAAACCTAATCCTGTTCTCTTAGGAGTGTTTCAATCCATGTGGATCACGATTCCGTACTTACCGGATATTACTTGTTGCGATAGATTTGCACTTGAATCACAAGCTTTATTTTGGGCGCACCAAGTTTTTGGCGCCGTTGCTGGGGATTGGCAACTATCTTAGGTTTTAGAAATTCTCTTTACACTATCGTTCCCTGTGGTCACCGTGACATCACGGTTTCCAAAAATCAATCCAAAAATTCTGTAAATGCATGACGCGAGTAGTAGCAATTTGAATCCTATTCGTGAACCATCGTCTAGTGAACCCTTGGACTATTGGAGACCTTTACCATCAATTTCTCGTTCTAGTTCGGTCTCGTCTTCTTCGTATACCTAGGCCCACTTCGATCCTACAACCATGGCAGACAATGTTAGTGGGCCCACTCCGTATAGGACCATGCGTGATTATTTGCAACCGGAGAGGACCACATCTCCGTCTTGTATCATTTTTCCCTACAATGCCGCGCAATTCCATTTTCGTAATGGAATGATTCAATTACTTCCTACTTTCCACGGCATGGACAGTGAACAACCTTACCTTCATGTTAGAGAGTTTGAGGAGGTGTGCGCTACTTTTAGCGATCAAAACTGTCCTCTAGATGTCACACGACTCAAACTCTTCCCATTTTCCTTGAAGGACAAAGCCAAAACTTGGCTTTGGTCCTTGGCTCCTAATTCCATCGGGAGTTGGCGCGAAATGCAAGCGCAGTTTTTAAAAAAATTCTTTCCAACTCATCGCACCAACTCTTTAAAGAGTCAAATCCAAACATTCGTTCAGGCCGAAGGTGAATCATTCGAGCGATGTTGGGAGAGATTTAATGAGGTACTTCATAAATGCCCACACCACGGTTTTGAAAAGTGGAGATTAATCTCATTTTTCCACAATGGGCTTACACTTAATGCGAAACAAATGGTGGAGACAATGTGCTCTGGTGAGTTCTTTGGTTTAGATCCTGATGATGCGTGGGCACATTTCAAATATTGTGCCGAGACCACCCAAGCATGGGATACCTCGGATCCGAACAAAACCAGTTCGCGACCTTCGTTTCCGTCCTCGTCTAACCCTGGTATGTATCACCTCACTGACGAGGATGAGATGAAAATGAGATTAGATAAATTATCTAAGAAAGTTGAGGAGTTCGGTTCGAAGGTTCGAGATCCCGTTGTTCAAATTCAATCAGTAATTGAGGAGTTGTGTGCCATTTGTGACACTAATGCTCATTCGACCCAAGAGTGTCCTACTATTCCGGCTTACAAAGTGATCCTCCATGACCAAGCGAACGCTATGGGAGTTTTTATAAGATCCCAAAACGTTCCCGACCAAGGGTTTAATCCATCTTGGGGTAACCAACTCGGTTACCAATATCAACAATCTCGTCCTCCCCCGCCTCAGAATTACCAACAATCGTACAACCAACATCCTCATCCCCAAGTTGTGATGCAAGGTCCCCCTCCGGGACCACCTCCACCAGTTATACCTGCCTACGCGCACCCGAACAAGAGAAGTCTAGAAGAAATTTTTCAATCTTTTGCGACTTCTCATCAAGCCACAAATGCTAGGCTCGAAAAAGAAATTTCCAAGTTGGCCGCTTCTTTGAGTGTGCAAGAAAAAGGAAAATTCCCGTCACAACCTCATGGGCCCGTTGGGCGAAATAGCATGAATTCCGATGTTTCTACTCCTTCCAATCAATGTAGGTCTATGGAACATGCTAATTCCATCACCACTCTTAGGAGTGGGAAGGTGATTGAAAATCCACCTCCACCTTCCCCGAAAGAATCCGACGAGGTCACAATAACTCCCCGAGAGAGTGAAGTGACTCCTAAAAAGAAAAGAGATAAGTCGCCGACCAAGGGGCTAGAAGCTTCAGTCCCTTGTCCATTTCCCACACCCTACCCGCAAAGGCTCCTTCCCATTGTTAAACCCAACAAAGATCAAGAAATCATGGGGACATTCAAAAAAGTAAAAATCAATCTCCCTCTCCTTGACGCGATTAAGCAAATCCCTTCCTATGGCAAGTTTTTGAAAGATTTGTGCACCTTTAAGAGAAATCATGTTTCTCGCAAAAAGGTGGAGTTGACTGAACAGGTTAGTTCCATTTTCCAACACAACACGATTCCAAAATTTAAGGACCCAGGGTGTCCAACTGTTTCGTGTATGATTGGAAACTTCGCCATTAATCGCGATGTTCTTGATCTAGGAGCTAGTGTGAACCTCTTGTCGTATTCGGTTTATCTTCAATTGGACTTGGGAGAACTTAGTCCTACCAAAACTAAAATTCAATTGGCCGATGGCTCCACCAAAATTCCACGGGGCGTCTTGGAAGATATCCTCGTCCAGATAGACACCTTTGTGTTCCCGGTAGACTTTATCATTCTGGATACCCAACCTGTTTAAAGCCCGAACAATCAACCTCCTGTCATCTTAGGACGACCATTCCTCGCGACCGCGAATGCTTCGATAAATTATAGGAATGGTGAGATGAACTTGTCTTTTGGGAATATGACATTAGATGTCAATATTTTCAATGTGTCGCACCTCTCGAGTGACGAAGATGATTGTGTGGGGGAAGTGAATTTTGTTGGAATGATATGTGTGGACGACGATCATATTGCGAGGGAGGAAATTGAATGGAGTGTGTTAGATGTGTGTTTTGACATGCTAGGAGAGGTTGGCGTAGGAGAAAACCATGAAATTGGGGATAAATTAGGCAATTTTGATTTCACTCCGATTGATGACTCTATCGTTTTCAAAACTGACATTTACATAGAGTCATCAATCTCGTGTAGGGGGAGTTGCTCGGAGAAAAATAGGGTAGAAAATGTCTCTATCGATTTGTGCACCGACCCTCCGGTCCGTCACTTTAAGAACCCATGGCCCCCTCTTTCAAATATTAATCCGGTTTTCAAAACCGAACGCGGGTCCAGCGGTTGGGGTAGTCCATTTTGGATAGGTGTCATATCCTCCGATCTTGAACCCGATATAATTGCTAAGTGTATGAGCCTTAGTTGGAGCGAAGTCGGACCGAGGGGAAGGATAGGTGTTCACATTGTGAAGTACGTCCTAATAATATCTGCGGATTTACAATCAGACATCATACGCAGCAGCCTCGTTAGCAGGGGTGATTCGGTTTATTAAATTCTCATTTTTGGTGCCGAGCAGCCCCCGGCACGTGAGGGGTTGCATTTTTTTTGGTTCCGGACTCGTTACATACATATGGTATATCATTTTGGTCCATGAAATCCAGTTGAGGTGGCCCGAAAAATTTAAACTTCATGAGAATTAGAAAATTAGCATAGCAGAAAGTTGGATCCCAGCATCCGAATCGATTCGGTTTATCACCGAATCGATTCGACCCTTCCCAGTGGCAAAATTTAGAGTCAGCGAATCGATTCGCTATTCTCCCGAATCGATTTGGTTAATCCAAAGTGTCAGGTCTCTTCTCCCGAATCGATTCGGATTAATACCGAATCGATTCGCCTTTAGACAGTGTTCAATTCGAGAGTAGCGAATCGATTCGGTTTAACTACCGAATCGATTCGGATCACCTGTTCACTTAAAATTCCCACATTTTGTTTTAATACTCTTCTCATTCTCTCTACTCTCTTAACCTGCGAACACAGCCTCTCCCATATCATTTCCCTTCTTCCACATTTCTTCCCCCTCATGGCTTCCTCTTCCAAGGCATCCTCATCCAAGGTAACTAATTCAACCTTATTAAATTGATTTCATGTCTTACAAAGTGTTTTTGGTATGAAAGTAGGGTTAAATGCATTTTTGTAAAATCCACATTTTTTCTGCATGAAACTCCTTATTTTCCCATTGTTTGTGGTGTGAATCCAACAAATACAACTTGTTTATGTTGCTTTGATGATTGAGTTGTGTTTGTTGGGGTTTTTTCACATTGAGTATGTCATTTTCACCCTACTTTCTATACATTGCACACTATATATTCGATGAAATTCCTCTGTGAAGATTTTGTGCGCTAAAGCTTCATCTTCGCACCATTTATCGCACATTCTTGTTGAATTATCCTTGTTTGAGTGCGGTGTGCGTCGGTTACGTCTATTCGACCAATTTTTCCCAATTCACACTCTCCGAACCTAGTTCCCCTTATTTCACAATTACTTTGATTTTGTGCATCGCACTTATGGTGTGTGTATTGAATTAATGTTTTGTAGGTTTATTCGATCTCCAAGCCCACATCCAATATAATTTCGGGTCGGGGAGGTTTCGAATCCTTTCGCTCAAAGCAGGAAAGGGACTGGTTCCGGTCTAAATTTCCTTCGGGTCGCCCAATTGCTATTGAGAGGCGTGTGCACCTTGAGGATTTCCCCGCCTCCATTCGTCGGTACTTTCAGAAGTTTAATTGGGAAGCCCACCTTGCCAGGGCGGGTGATGTCAATGATGAGCATGTTCATCGGTTCAATGCGTCTCTCGTCCCAACTGGGGACAAAAATTTTGAGGCTTATGTGCGGGGTAAGAGAATTCCTATTTCAAAGCCTCTCTTGGCTTTGCATCTGACTGGGGCCGATAACCCCAAGGATTTTGATTACCCTTGCTCCGACGAGGGGAGGCTGACGAATGAAACCCTGATTGCGCGTCTGGCGCCAGGGAATGTTTGTGCTAGGGAGACTTTCCCCACATCTCTTATGCCCGACAACCACCATATCATCCACCTTGTTGCTGTTAATTCCATCACGCCGACCCAAACCAAGGCTGTTCTTCGCTCCGCCCAGGCCCACTTCCTTTACCATCTCTTGGACGCCAATTCTATTGTCAACCTTCCCGCATTGGTACTTCAGCGGATGCTAAAGGCCGCTTACTGTGAGAAGGGTACCACTACCCTCCCGTATGCGCAGTTGGTTTCCCGAATTTGTAGAGATGCTAATTTCGAGGTGGCGGGTACAGATAACATTCCTCGCCTCCCCAAGTTGCTTGGCGAGAAGGTCATTGAGAAAAGTTTAGGAAAAGATTATTGGGAGAGGAGGAAGAAGTGAATGTTGGATGCTCCTGACGATGTAGATGCCCCTGATGCTCCTATGCCGGATATTTCGGAAGTGCCTCATCCTGTCCCACCTCCTGCCCCATCTTCTGTTGACCCCATTACATATCTTGGGGTGAGATGGATGAGTTACAGGAGGATTTTTCCGAGTTTAGGGGCACTTACATGTCGAGCTTTGCTTCGTTCCAGGCTGATTTTACCGCGTATCGGGGCGCTTATGAGCGCGATATCTCGATGATTACTCAGGCACAGATGGACTAATTTTCACATCTACGAGGGGGCGAGGCTGCTGTGCCTCCGTACCTTTATGACCCCTATGCCCCTCGTGACCCACCGCGCCCGAGTCCCCGAACCGCCATCCAAACGATATGTAGGCCGCTGTCATCCTACTTTCTCTGCTGCTGACTTTTGTGGTTCTTCATTTTGATTTTTGGGTTTGTAACTTTGTAGTTGTGTATTGGTGTGGGGAGGAGAGCGTACATTTAGTGTATTTTCTAATTTTGGTTTTTGTGCCCCATGTACACAACTTGTGATTATTAATGAAGTTACTCATTTTTAGTTTCATATTTGTTCTTGTGTATATCTCTTTTGCATATATTATTGTTTTTGGTACTAACATGTAACAGGCATGCCGTTGCGCGTTTCTCGAGTTACTCCTTACGGGGTGACTATTTTCGAACCCCTTTTCCCTTTTTATCCCTACTAACATTGGGGACAATGTTTCATTCAAGTTAGGAGGTATGGATTACATTTGTGATGTCGGTTATCATGTTAGTATTTATTTATTTATTTATTTATTAAAAAAAATAAATAAATAAATAAAAAATGTCTCTCTTATCTACTATGATTACTTATATGATCGGCATATCCTATTGTATAGCTACGAAGCATGCTTTGAGTCATTGATTTATTACCCTTTAGCCCGTTATTGTTTGCATTGTGAATAGCATCATAAAACTAAACTGTGAAGCTTTGAGCATATACACAAATAATTATTTATGATTTGGTTTAAAGGGTTTCAAATTCGTTAATTTTAGGCCCGTGCTATACCCTTACAAAAGTGAAAATTGAGACTTATCGTCATTTGTGAGCGTATACATCCACTCTATCTCTTTCTTGTCAATGAATTCATTGTCAATCTCATTTTCTTTTCATTTGATTGCATATTAATTGATTTAACACTTGAGCATGATTTTCAATGGTGTTTAGTCCCGTGAATCACATGAAACTTTAGGAAAGGATTGTAGTCCCTCTTTGTTATAATACCCATATTAGCCTTGACCTCACCATATATGTTTCCCTAGTCAACCCCTTTGAGCCTAAATATTAGCCTTTCATTGCATTACCCAAAAATTCCATAACCAACTCCAAATTGGAGTTTTACACCATATATATTACCTTACATACCGTTGTTTTGAATGTTACTTGGGACTGAATGATGTTGTTATGATGTCGGTTGCAATTTAGGCATATGAGAGTTTGAAAAAGTAAAGGAAAGAAAAAAAAAGGGAAGAAAAAGAGAAAGCAAAAAGCAAAAGAAAACAAAAGAGAAAAATGAGAAAAAGAAGTAAAGAAAAAGAAAAGAGAAAGTTGTATATGTTGTGTATATAGTTCAATAAGCTTTGATTACTCTCCAATTGTTATATCTAATGTTGTTTGGAAATTATTTTCCAATTTTGAAATTGCCCACTATTTCCCATTATCCCAATTTTTTTCATCTTCGAACACCTTTTGTATCCGTAAATACATCCTTTCACTTCATAACCCTAGCCTAGCCTAAATTCTATACCCTAAAAGTCCTATTTGATCCTAGGGTGATGTGATTCAAAAGTCGAACATAAGCGATAATCTGTTTAAATGATTTTCTCTTGGTTAATATGCGATATCCTTTCATGAGATTGTATTTTTCCACTTTTATATTGCGTTCTTCATTGATGACATGTGTGTGGCCTAGTTTCCCTTTACAATTACTCTTTATGCCCGCATGTCCCGTGTGTGTTACATCCCGTTTCTGAGTGTTTCGTTTGTTGAGTGTAACAACCGGAGATAACTTGAGTATGCATGCCTTAGCATTTATAGGGACTTTGAAAGTTTTGCCAAATCTAAATTACCACATGTGTCCGCTTATTTCGCATTTCCATGGTTTCAATTTTTATTGAAGTTATTTGTTTAATGTCGATAATTGTCGTCTTTTGTGTGAGCTTCGTTCACTTTGTTGATAAATTGTGCTTCTTAGATATTTGTTGAGCTACGCATTGGATTTTTCCGTATCATAGTATAAGTTGATTTGATGTTTGTGGGTGTCATCCCTGGAAACCCTCACGAGACTTCACTCGTCCCCTAGGGCCACCTAGGGGTTTAAAACGGCTTATTGCATACGCTAAATGCAATCATGCGCCCGCGTGAGTGGCATTTTCGTTTGTTGTACATATTTCTTCTATTTTGGTTGCGTTGTTGGCCCTTGTTTCTTCATACTTCATTGCTCGGGACTAGCAATGTACAAGTTAGGGGGTGTGATTCGTCACTTTTATTGTATTTTATACCCCGTTAATTTGTACATTCTAGCGTTCCCGTGCATGTTTTTCCCGGTTCTTATACTCATTTATTGACTAACCCCTGAATTCATCAAATATACTTTGTATGTGTCTTTATTGAGCTTTTATAGGTCTCGGGAATGCATTTTGGGAAGTTTGGTTTTGATCCGAAAAAGTTCAGTTGGCTCTTGCACAATCGGGGGCATTTTGGTAATTTCAGCACTCGGGTTTTGATCCCGATTTCTTCACGGAAGTTGTAGACCTTCTTCTTATCTTCGCGTGGCCTCCGACGGTGCTTGAATCCGACCTTGAACGAAGAAGTTACGATTGTTTCGGTGAAACATGGGACAACTAATGCCAATATAGGCATCTTTCCTTCTCCAGTAGGCCCGAATCGATTCGCGATTAATGTCGAATCGATTCGGTTTCATACAGGGGAAAATCTCTACACTTCCGAATCGAATCGGATTTGGCACCGAATCGATTCGGCCCTGCATTTCCAGCTTTCTTCTTATTACTAGTTTGCCATTTTGGTTGGATTTTTGGGGATATATCCCTTGTTTTTCCTCTTTTGTAGATATAGATTACTTTGGTTAGATTTTTGGATATATAAGAAAAACACTCTCTTCTCTCTCCTAGGTCAAGTTCATTTATGGTTTTTACCAACTTGTAAAGCTTTGATTACTAGTTGAATTGTTGTTATTAATGCAAGAAAGGTTCATTTACTTCTTCTCTAATTGTTCTACTAGCTTTAATTTGCATTTAATTCCATCTCTTGTATTGGTTGGTGCTTAAACTAGATAACTAACTTAACTATGTTGTTAACTAGCATGTGTAGTTTAGTTTCAATTATGAGTAGCTAGACTTATGATTGGGGATCAAAATCCCACCTTGGATGCTTGAACTTCATATTTAGGGTTTGGTTTATAATTGTTCTAATGGAACTTCATGTGTTGGTTTTGGAGTATCATAGTTTCTTAACTTCTCTTGTCATGCAAGGGTTAGTGCTTGAAGCTTTACTACAAACCCAACCCATCTAGCAATAATTAATTAACCCCTAATCCTCCATTGTTGAGTTTAGTCTCTACATGGTTGATGTTTTGACTTAATTAGTTATGCTCGATTAGAATTAATTTCAACCAAGCCCTATAATCCCCTTCTTTGTGAATCTGAGGTGGGAGAATGATCCTCGATCCCTTTAATTTCTTGAACTCAAGCTTATCTTAGTTATTTTCATAGTTCCGTAATTATTAATTATTTAACTTATCATCAATAGTATGTTAGTTTAGAGATTAGTCTCAATCACTTTTCCAAACTATTAAATCATCTTTTACACTTTAACTTTTGTGACGTTTAGAGAATCCCTTAAACCTAATCATGTTCTCTTAGGAATGTTTCAATCCCTGTGGATCACGATTCCGTACTTACCGGATATTACTTGTTGCGATAGATTTGCACTTGAATCACAAGCTTTATTTTGGGCGCACTAGTAGGCGTGATTGAGTTCACTCATTTCCTCATCATCACTCTCATCATTCTCATTGTGTGAAATCTCAAAGCTACACCCTCTAGATGTTAGTGACATGATCTTATCAAGTGAAGAACATGATGAAATATGAAAATTTTCTAAACTCACTCCTATAACATACAAGTATGAAATAATCATGTAAACTCACAAATAAGCAAATAGACACACAAGATAAGGATCAAACTCAGGTTAGTAAGATTAAATGACCAACTTAGCTCTGATACCAATCAAGAATGTGTGTTATGAAAGTGAGTAAAAATACCAACACCAAACCTGGGGGGTGGGGGGTAAATAGATTTGAAAGCATCATAAGGACAGCTTTTCACAAACAACAAAATTACTTACAATTCCAAAACGATTAATACAAATTTTATCAAAGCACTTAACAAATTGTCTTGATTAACTCACACAACAAATAATATTGAAAAGAAACACTAGCTTTAACACATATAATTTAATTTTAATCAAATCCACTAGATTCAAAATTGATCTAAGTGACGTGTGTGATCAAAAGTGTGCATATGAATAGAAATCAAGAATAAGAATCCCCAAAACAAGGTTTATGAGGAAAAAACCCCACCTAGGGATAAAAATACTTGATGCGCTCTAATTTTCATTTCTATTTGAAAATATGTTTTACACAGGGAAAGAAGATACCTCTCACACAAGCATTCTTATGTAGTTACCTATGAACCTTGCAACTTTCCCCCATTAAAGATGAAAATCAATACACATCATGCATGAAGAATTCTAATCCCTTCCTTGAAGTTGGTGCCACACTTCATTTACCCTAATACGTCGGATTTCCTCCAATTTTAGATCAAAGAGAAATAGATTATAGCAAATCTGAAGTAGAATTTAACTCTAGCTAAATTGTGTATACAAATCACTTAAAAAACTCATAAAAGTAGATCTTGTTATAGATAAAAAAAATTTCAAACTCTCAATTGAATTTTTAAAATTTGGTTTAGAGAGAAAAATAAAACGTCACTAGCTCAAAATTTCCTCCGATAAGATAATTTGAAATGAGGGAAAAGTCTCACACTCATATGGAGGGAAACTAAGCTATTTATAGATAAATTTCACAACATGATCTAGTTGTGTGCAAGGTACACTTTTTCTGTGCGCACAATAGTAGACAGTATGCCCCTAACTCAAAAATTGTAATAAATTCGTGCGCACTATTTGCCTAAACCATGTGAATGACTTTAAAATGAGGTCATGTAAGTGACTCAGTTCAACCAGCTTCAAATATACTTTAAAATGTTCCCTATAAACGAGTATAGATCATAATTCTCAAAACAAATACACAACTCAAGAAAAAATATTTTTCAAAAAACATTTAATGAAAAATTCACTCAAATTGGAAAACATGTGAGTGTGCACAATGGCAAAAACTATATCAAACTCCATAAAAGGATATGATTCATTTTTGGCAAGGAAGGATTTAACGAGCGGAATGCCATATCTTCAATCTTCAAATGTCCAATCTAAGATAAATGACCGCTCCTCACTCTAAAGAATCAAGTCCATGTGACTTGCATGACTCAAATATTTTAACACAAAAAATATCCAATTTGTGTGTGTGTGTGTGTGTGTGTGTGTGTCTATATATATATATTACAGATGATTACATTTTCATGATTCTTATAGCCAATGTCTTCGGGGTGATGGGGTTTGCTCATTGGGGTCTGGAAGGCCCCCATAACCACAGTGACCTTGTTCAACTCTGTCGGAACAACGTTGCCTTGAATCTGGTTCGAATATGATTCTCCATAGATGACTACAGAATCATGTCCAATCTCATCATCATCTAGAATGTTATCAGGTTTCTGGTTATGCTCTATGATTGTCTTTGCACCCTTGTTTTCTATATAGTTGTCTAGATGGCCCACCTGGGCCAACTCTCCTAAGTGGGATTTAAGAGACTTAAAGTTATCCATTTTGTTCCCATTGTTATTGTGATAAAAACATCTCAGGGAATTGTTCCCTTTTTATGGATCTCCTGTCATCTTCCTTTGCCATTTGAAAACATGTTGATCTTTATTTCTTCTCAAAATTTTGTAGATTGTCTCTTTAAAAATAGTATATATTGTCTGGTTAGCCTTGGTGAGGTCGATTATTATGATTCTTTCCCTTTTTTAGGATAATTTTCTTTACCACCGCTCTTGGTTGTCTTTAACCAACCATTGTCGTGATGGATGTTAGCTACTATATGTTCTAGTTTAGCATATTTCTTAATTCTATACATAAGATCGTTAATAGTGATGGCCTCCTTCTTTGTGAGAGTCTGGTGCAACATGAAGTTTCTCGATAGACCAATCTTAAAAAAATCCATGACAACTTTGATGAGAGGGGAAACCGAGTGTTCGTGTAGGGACACTGTCGTTGATTTCAACTCTCGCTCTACATGCAAAAAACCAAAGTTACTGCTACACTTGCGAGGCAAGCACAGTGGTAAGTCAGGTATCGTAAGAAATCCACAGGGAGTGATTGAATTTTAGATTTTAATTGCATTAAAACTTCAAGAATAAAAGTGTAACAAGTTATATTTGGGAATGGTGACGAAAGAAAAGAATAGGTTACGCTACACAAAAGTAAAGCGAGGATCGGGATCGCATTCCACCACACGGATCGCAATAACTACTAATTAGAGTTAAGGCTCGAAAGAAATTTAATTCAGCATTTTCAATTAAGCATAAACTTCACACAATAAGGAATTTAATCCAACGTTGCTTGAATAAACATTTACTCAAAAATGGTCGCACGCGGATTAAATTCGGATTGTCACTATAAACTCTAACGTTCTGTGATAAATAAATATAAATGCCTAACAATCCAATTTTGATACGCGCGGTTTCGATGAAACGCAATTTTACACAAAACCTAGTTTTCGGAACTCAAAACCATTAACGGAGGAACATAACCTCGACCCTATTTATCTAAGGGCTAAGCATGATTTAAACTAATTAACAACTAGGAAAGCAATAAAGAAACATAATAAATATTATCTAGGTAAGAAAAGTAAATGACATCAATGGAAATAAAGCTAGAAAAATAAATATATTAAGGAAGATAATGGAATAGTAAACTTACATACATAAAAATGGGCAAATCCCATAGGAAAATGGTGAAGGGCCAAATCTCCTTACAAACCTCTCAAAATGAGATAAAAGTTATTTATATACAAAATATCCTAATGGCAAACTTGTGAATAAAATAACAACAAAACCTGTAGGCCCGAATCGATTCGGGTGAAATCTGAATCGATTCGGATGGAAATATCTCGAGGCTCCTGGTAGGCCGAATCGATTCGATTGAAATTTGAATCAATTCGAAAAGGAAGAATTGGAACACTGTCTCCACCCGAATCGATTCGGATTTGTTACGAATCGATTCAGACCTACAGGTCTTGAACACTTCCTCTGTTTTTGGTATGTTGTAATTCCTTTCTGCTTAAAAGGCCATAACTTCTTCGTTCCGACTCAAAATCGTGCACCGTTTGCATCTACGCGAAGCTTGTTCAAAGCGCTTCAACTTACGTGAAGATATTGGGCCAATTTTCTGTGATACCCCGTATTTCTATTTAATTAAAATGGATAATTAAATGAGAAAATACGATTTGATTTAAATTGAGCGAGAAAAGTAATTTAGTGAGATTTATTAATACTTGTGATTATGGAGTATAAATCGAGAGATAGATACTGATTAATATTGCCTCTTTATATTTACTTAGCGCGAGTAGTAAACAGTTACTTATCACGTGTTGACCATTTTGGGGTGAGAACTAGTAATATATTTTTAAGTGACTCAAATGATAATTTATAGGTCACAGATGAGTCTGGAAGGGTTGAATTAGTCAAAATAGTATACCCGGGGATACTAGTTGAGTCCTGGGGTAATTTTTGACAAAACCGAGACCGTTCGGGGGCATTTTGGTCTTTTAACATGTGAGGGTATTGAGGCCTACGAATTTTGAGATTCTCTTATCAGTCGTATGAAAGAGGGGTTAGGGTTAGAATACCCATGTAAACACAAGACCATTAGAGAGAAGGATAAAATCATTCTCAAGGCTTAGAAGATGCTTTTGAAGAGGTTGGGTTTGGATCTTGCATCCTAGGAGCCAAAGGAGGAATGATTGAAGAAGAGAAGCATCAATCCATCATCAACTCCACAAAATCAGAACCCCTCTATCAAGGCAAGTTGTTTATAACAAAGTTATAAAGTTATAATACCCATGTGTAGGGTTTTTAAATAGTTTTGTTAACTCCTTATCTTGATAAGAAAGGAAAGATATTTATGCATGTTGGGATAAGAATCGCATGTAGAATGAATTAACATATATAGAGGAATAATATTCAGAGCTGATTTGATAATTATTTAGGAATAAAATCTGCGTTTTTAATGAATGTATGGGAAGAACACCATAAATAGGGTTTTAAGAAAATATGAGTTTAATCCACTATTTCTTTAAATGAATTAAGGTTTTGATGTATTTGAAACGTTAGAAATTATCCTAGTATACATGGGAACATGTTAGGATAATTGGGTCGAAATTTGGTGTACTATAATGAATTTAGGAAGTTTGTTAATGGGAGAAGAAATTAAGGAAAAAGACCAACTGCTGCTGCCCCAGATCGATCGATCGATCAATCTTGAATATCGATCGATCGACTAGGCCGATCGATCGAACCCAGGAGTCGATCGATCGACTTAAGGTGTTTTTCTTGAATTTTTCCTTGGTTAAGGGTTCTTTGATTTTTGGGAACGAATGGGAATTCTAGGATTTATATTATACTTATATGGGAATGAGAATAAGACCAGTAGGTGTATTATTGAAGTTCAGTAAGGCCATTGGATGTAGGAGTTGGATCATAGATCGACGAGAATAAATCGATTGATTAGAGCATTGGGGAATTTGGAATTGAGCTATGAGGCGAGGTAAAGCCAATTCAAGTGATAGACCAGTAAGGTACGTAATAACTACTGAAATTATATATGAGGGGTAACTAGGGCCCTTAGAGTTGAGTGAATACTCAAATAAATGTGATAGTGAGAAATCGTAAATTGATGGATACGGTTAATATAAGAGAATACTATATTGCATACAAGTATGATTGACAGGTCGGGTGTGTACCTACTAAATTTTATGAACTATTAGGTTGAGAGATGTATACCTAAATTGACTATGTTAGGGTCGATGAAGTATTCCAAACTAACGTAGGGTTATTATACGTTAGGGTCGATGGAGTATTCCGAACTAACATTGGGTTATCATATGTTTGGGGTTGATGTAAAATTCCAAACCAAACCTTCGAAGTAGTGGTGTGTTGAAAGAGTTCGAGCCAGAATATGTGTATATAAATAATTTGGGTCGAGGTATCATTCCGAACCAATTCTTACTTGGGGTCGATGAATTATTCCAAACCAAGAGTCCTTTACGTGTGTCAAAAGGACATAATAGTAATGACTGATATTTCGTATATATTGTGTGTGAAATATATACTTAATGATATTCTACTTCTGTCTGTTAGTATATTGATATATGACATGTTTAACGATACATATCAAACTGGTAAGTTAAGTAGTGAAACTTAATTATGAAACGTACCGTGGGATAGAGAATATCTAATTAGTAATTTTAGTAGTGAAGCTCAATTACAAAAGTGGGAAGATATTGATTGTGAGAATTGTAGAAATTTATTAGTGAGCCTAAATGAGAAGTTTTGAAACATAACATAGGTGAAATGTTACTTGAGAACTAGTTCACCTTCACGAGATGTTAATGAAATGGATGTACTTTATGGGCGGTACGAGAACTTAGGTATAGATAAGTTCAGATGATGACTTTAGTCCTGGTTAGCATGGGAGATATGGATAGGCAGGCTAAGTGTAGAACGTTAGGTGTTCACAATAGATGAGGAGTGAGTAAACTCAAGAGAGTGTACGCGAACCTAACATGTGTAATCAATCACCGCATTTTATATTGTGATAAACGCTTGCTAAATATTTTCAAAATGTTTTGAGTACTAACTCTTGCTATAAAATATTTTCAAAACCTTTTAGGTGTCTAGCCACAGGGACGCCATGTATGCTGATTTCATTCTAGGGACTCGAAGCTGTAGCACAATGGATGCTTACAGGATATTGATTAGATGATATCTCTCTTTCAGATCTAGTGCAAGATCTCACATTATTCTTTGTATGGACTTGTGGTCCGATATTAGTCTCCAATGTTTAGTTTCAGACTATTGGTTGTTCTATTGTTGTTTTGGGATTTTTAGCCGATGGTTATTCGGTAATACTCTTGTTCTCTTTTACTTATATTTTGCTGATTGGGTTATAGTACATGGTGACTGTTATACTTTATTCTGCATAGTTAATTATGTTTTAAGAAAGATAAAATTTGGCCCCGTTCTAATTTTCACATAGGTGAGTAGTAATTAAAAAGGTTTTAGACAGTGATGCTAAGAATGAACCATTTGATAAACCTTTTTTGATTTAATAAAGGCTTAATCACCCGATGTTTAATTAGGCGGGGTGTCACAGAACGTATTAGAGCAAATCGATGATGAAGGATGCGATTTGGGGTTGATGATTTTTCTAACCAAATTGATGATGAATAATAAACATTGGTATTGACAGAAGGTCTTAACCAACATATGCATTACATTTACCTTGGGACGAGGGATTTCCGGACCAACATAAATGATAGGACGATTGGGGTCAATGATTTTGTCGGACCAATTTTCCTTATTGTATATATTGTGTGTGAAACATATACCTTAAAATATTCTGCTCATGAGTAATAGTAGACACATAGATGCTATATATAGAGATATACATCAAAAGGGTAAATTAAGTAAAGATAAACTTAATTTCAAGAGTTAACGTTAGATTGGGAAAAATCTATGGGGATATTAAGTAGTGAGAGTAACTTATAATATATGAGGCATGGATAAGATGCGATAAGGGTTTACAATGAATCAAGGCATGTACTTGGGGCTACCCTTAGGATAATATGATTGGATTTTTGGGTATTAGAGGAGGCAGTGATGTTTAAGCTCCTTAGTCTTAATACCAGTCTTATCCTAATTTCGAGGACAAAATTCCTTTGCAAGGGGGGAAGTATATAATACCCCATAATTCTAAGTATTTCTATTTAATTAAATTGGAGAATTAAATGAGAAAATACGATTTGATTTAAATTACGTAAGAAAATTAATTTAGTGAGATTTATTAATAATTGTGATTAGGGAGTATTAATCAAGAGATAGATACTGATTAATATTGTCTCTTTCTATTTACCTAACGCGAGTAGTAAATAGTTACTTAGCACGTGTAGATCATTTTGGGGTGAGAATGAGTAATATATTTTTAAGTGACTCAAATGATAATTTAGAGGCCAAAGATGAGTCCGGAAGGGTCGAACTAGTCAAAATAGTATACCTGGGGGTACTAATTGAGTCTCAGGTAATTTTTTACTAAACCGAGACCGTTCGGGGGAATTTTGGTCTTTTAACATATGAGGGTATTGAGACCTACGAATTTTGAGAGTCTCTTATCAGCTGTATGAAAGAGGGGTTAGGGTTAGAACACCCATGTAAACACCAAGACCATTAGAGAGAAGGAGAAAATCATTTTCAGGGCTTAGAAGATGCTTTTGAAGAGGTTGGGCTTCGATCTTGCAACCTAGGAGCCAAAGGAGGAAGGATTGAAAAAGAGAAGCATCAATCCATCATCAACTCCACAAAATCAGAACCCCCTATCAAGGCAAGTTATTTATTACAAAGTTAAAAAGTTATAACACCCATGTGTAGGGTTTTTAAATTGTTTTGTTAAATCCCTGTCTTGATAAGAAAGGAAGGATATTTATGCATGTTGGGATAGGAATCACATGTAGAATGATTTAACATATATAGAGGAATAATATTCAGAGATGATTTGATAATTACTACGGATTAAAAATGGGTTTTGAATGAATATATGGGAAGAACACCATAAATAGGGTTTTAAGAAATTCTGAGTTTAATCCACTATTTCTTTAAATGAATTGAGGTTTTGATGTATTTGAAACGTTAGAAATTATCCTAGTATATGTGGGAACAAGTTAGGATAATTGGGTTAAAGTTTGGTGTACTATAATGAAGTTTGGAAGTTGGTTAATGGAAGAAGAAATTAACGAAGAAGACAAACTGATGATTCCCCAAATCGATCGATCGATTGATCAATCTTGAATGTCAATCGATCGACTTAAGGTGTTTTTCTCGAATTTTTCCATGGTTAAGGGTTCTTTGATTTTCGGGAACAAATGGTAATTCTAGGATTTTTATTATACTTATATGGGAATGAGAATAAGACCAGTAGTTATATTATTGAGGTTCAATAAGGCCATTGGAAGTAGGACTTGAGAATAAACCGATTGAGTGGAGCATCGCCGAATTTGGAATTGAGCTAAGAGGCGAGGTAAAGCTAATTCAAGTGATAGACTAGTAGGGTAAGTAATAACTACTGAAACTATATGTGAGGGGTAACTAGGGCCCTTAGAGTTGAGTGATCCTCAAGTAAATGCGATAGTGAGAAATCGTAAATTGACGGATACAGTTAATATAAGAGAATACTATATTACGTACAAGTATGATTGACAGGTCGGGTATGTACCTACTAAATTTTATGAACTATTAGGTTGAGAGATGTATACCTAAATTAACTACGTTATGGTCGATGAATTATTCCGAACTAACGTAGGGTTATTATATGTTAGGGTCGATGGAGTATTTCGAACTAACATTGGGTTATCAGATGTTTGGGGTCGATGTAAAATGCCGAACCAAACCTTTGAACTAGTGGCTTAATGAAAGAGTCCGAGACAGAATATTTGTATACAAATAATTGGGGGCGAGGTATCATTCCGAACCAATTCTTACTTGGGGTCGATGAATCACTCTAAACCAAGAGTCATCTACGTGTGTCAAAATGACATAATAGTCATGACTGATATTTAGTATATATTGTGTGTGAAATATATACTTAATGATATTCTACTTCTGTCTGTTAGTAGATTGATATATGATGTGTTTAACGATACATATCATACTGGTAAGTTAAGTAGTGAAACTTAATTACGAAATGTAACGTTGGATAGAGAATATCTAATTAGTAATTTTAGTAGTGAAACTTAATTACAAAAGTGGGAAGATATTAATTGTGAAAATTGTAGAAATTTAGTTGTGAGCCTAAATGAGAAGTTATGAAACATAACATAGGTGAAATGTTACTTGAGAACTAATTCACCTTCGCAAGATGTTAATGAAATGGATGTACTTTATGGGCGGTACGAGAACTTAGGTATAGATAAGTTCAGATGATGACTTTAGTCATGGTTAGCTTGGGAGATATGGCTAGGCAGTCCAAGTGTAGAACGTTAGGTGTGCACAATAGATGAGGAGTGAGTAAACTCAAGAGAGTGTACGCGAACCTAACATGTGTAATCAATAGCCGCATTTTATATTGTGATAAACCCTTGCTAAATATTTTTAAAATATTTTGAGTACCAACTCTTGCTATAAAATATTTTCAAAACCTTTTAGGTGTCCAGCCACAGGGACGCCATGTATGTTGATTTCATTCCAGGGACTCGAAGCTGTAGCACAGTGGATGCTTACAGGATTTTTATTAGAAGATATCTCTCTTTCAGATCTAGTTCAAGATCTCACATTATTCTATGTATGGACTTTTGCTCCGGTATCAGTTTCAGGTGTTTAGTTTCAGACTAGTGGTTGTTCTATTGTTTTTTTGGGATTTTTAGCTGATGGTTATTCGGTAATACTCTTGTTCTCTTGTACTTATATTTTGCTGATTGGGTTATAGTACATGGTGATTGTTATACTTTATTTCGCATGGTTAATTCTGTTTTAAGAAAGATAAAATTTGGCACCGGTCTAATTTTCATGTAGGTGACTAGTAATTAAAATGGTTTTCGACATGATGCTAAGAATGAACCATTTGAGAAACCTGTTTTAATTTAATAAAGGCTTGATCACCCAATGTTTAATTAGGCGAGGTGTCTCATTTCCTAAATCTTAAAATGACTAAAATGCCCTTTCAT
Organism: Sambucus nigra; assembly: GCA_949130495.1. Classification (NCBI taxonomy): domain Eukaryota; kingdom Viridiplantae; phylum Streptophyta; class Magnoliopsida; order Dipsacales; family Adoxaceae; genus Sambucus; species Sambucus nigra. The sequence continues at coordinate 381,864,424 of OX422217.1, forward strand.
GTGCAAATGTGTATGGAACTTTGCCGAAATGCATCCAAACTTCATACTAAGCATCCACGTACCTACAAAAGCTCAATTAACCCCTGGAGAACATGTATATATAGAAATTTGAGGTTGTCTAATTAACGAGCATAAATATAAGGATTAAGATACCCAAAGGGTCTAATAACACTAGGTTAACGGGTGAAATACGCAATATTTGCGTAGTATCACACCCCCTCACTTACACATTGCTAGTCCCTTGCAATGAAATAAGAAACAAAAGGAACTACAAGTAAACCAAAAGATGTATACAAGTACAAAATGGGATGAAAAAGCAATAAAAAGATAAGGCCACTTTCATGGGCGAACGATTGCATTTAGCGTGTGCAATAAGCTGTTAAACCCCTAGGTTACCCTAGTGGACGAGTGTCGTCTCATGAGGGTTATTGGGGATGAAACCCATAAACATCATACGGTTTACTCAAAATATGCCCAACCCAACATGCGACAAACTCAACAACAACGAAAAAGATTTCAAACATGTTATTAGCATAATGAACTAATTCAAACAAAAGTCGGTTGTTATTAACATGTTGAATGTACCTCATAGAATTGAAACTTTAAAAGTGGGAGGGGACGAGCACATGCAAAGCATGATTTGGGAAAAACTTAAATAATCCGAATAAACATAAAAGCAAGCATATATTCAATCCTCACTGGCATTACCCTCATCAAACGAATTCACTCGAAATAGGGAGATAACACACGGAACATGCGGGCATAAAGAGTAAATGTAAATGGAAAGTAGGCCACACTCATGTCATAAATGAAGAACGCTATATAGAAAATGGAAAACTTGTAATCTCAATGAAAGATATATCACATTAAAAGAGGCGAAATGCATTTTCATAGATTATCAAAACAATTTCAACTTTTAAATTAAATGCACCCTAAGATCACATAGGACTTTATAGGGTTATAAAGTGTTGGTAATGAAAACTTGGAATAATGGGAAATATGTGGACAATATCAAAAATTGAAAAACAAGTTCTAAACAAGCATTAGATATAACAATTGGAGAGTAATCAAAGTTTATTGAACACTATATACATCATATACAACTTTCTCTTTCGTTTTCTTTTCTTCTTTTTCTAACTTTTTCTTTTGTTTTCTTTTCTTTTCTTTTGTTTTTCACTACACTTTCTTCTTTTCTCACTATTTTCATGCTCAAATTGCAACCACAAAACATGAACATCATTCAATCCCTAGCATCATTCCAAACAAAGGTATCGAAGGTAATAAGTATGGTATATAACTCCATTGTGGAGTTGGTTATGGGATTTTGGGTAATGAGATGAAAGGCTAATATTTAGGCTTAAAGGGGTTGACTAGGGAAAACATATAAGGTGAGGTTAAGGCTAATATAGATGATATAATAAAGATTTCTTATTATCATTTCATAAAGTTTACGCAATTCTCGAGTCAAAACAATTTATGAAAATCATGCTCAAGTAACACATTTCAAGGTATAAACCCAATTAATGAACGATTAATGAAAGAATAGAGAGATTACCGACGAATTCAACATTTTAAAAGAGTAAAGAATAGTGTATACACTCACAAACGATGAAAGGTACAAAGCTTACTCGGTGCAAGTATATACAATGCAACAAAAGATTACCGAGTTATAAAAATCTGAAACTAAATCAATATAACAAGAAAATGCCTATGCTCATGTGATAAAGTTTAATTCATGAAGTTATTCATAAGATTAATGATTTTAGGACAAAAGTATAATAGATTATAAAATCGAGAACATGCATCATTGAGTTGTCTATTAGATCGGGAAATTATTGAAATTTATCATCGAAAACAAGGCAAAATGCAAAACAAAAGAGAAAAAAGAAAGAAAATATTTTGAAAATTTTCCAATTTTTCACAAAAAGGCATACTTAGTAGCTAACACGTACGCAAATCAACGGACTAAACAATAAATGGATGGAATATCCTACACCCCTAACTTAAATATTGCATTTTTCTCCATGAGCATTAAGAACACAACACAAAGATAGGAAAAGAATGATATTGTCCAAAATTGGAGCAATCTCCATAAGCACGAGTCCAAACGAATATACAAAGCAAGTTAGTACAAAGCATAGCAAAAAAAAATAATAAAAAGTTAACTAATTACACTAGACTAAATCAAAAGGAAATAAAAAAGGAAAGAAATAGAATTAAAAAGCTAACTATTTACAACCTTCTATTTAGGCCTCACACTAACTATACACTACAAGTCTAAATAGTTGAGGGTCCACCCAAACGACTAGTTGACTTTGGAGGTTCGACGGTGGACCCTCCCTAGAATGCATACCTCCAAAAAAATAGGATTTCCGTTTGAACAACGAAAGCGAGAACCGTGCATCATGTAATAGGCAAATCATTGTTATCGGTTCGGTGAGTCAATGCAAAAAACCTAAACTACAACTACACTTGACAGGCAAGCATAGTTGTAAGTCGGGTATCGTAAGAAATCCACATGGAATGATTGAATTTTAGATTTTAATTGTTTTACTACTTCAAAAATAAAAGTGTAAAAGATGATTGGTTGAAATGGTGAAAAGGAGAAAATAAGAAGTTAATGTTAAATTACAACTAATTAAAATGAGAGTCGGGATCGCGTACCCACCATGGGCTAAACAACTAATAATTAGAATTTCGGTTCGAAAACATTTAATCGAGCATTTTCAATTAAGTATAAACATCACACAATAAGAAATTTAATCCAAAGTTGCGAGATTAAACATTTAATAAAAAAATGGTCACACGCGGATTAAATTCGAATTATCGCTATAAAAACTAATGTTGCATGACAATGAAATTTAAACGCATAATAATCTGACTTTAATACCAGAGGTTTCAATTAAATGCAATGTTTTCCAAAAACCTAACTTTCGGAGCTCGACTCCCATTAATGGCGGAAAGGCAACCCAACCGGTTTATCTAAGAGCTAAGCATGATTTAAACTAATTAACAACTAGGAAAGCAATAAACAAACACAATAAATATTATCTAGGTAAGAAAACTAAATGACATTAATGGAAATAAATCTAGAACAACAAATATATTAAGTAAGATAATGGAATAGTAAACTTACATACATAAAAATGGACAAATCTCAAAGGAAAATGGAGAAGGGATAAATCTCCTTACAAACCCTAAAGATAATGTGAAATGTAAGATATCTCTCAAAATGAGAGAAAAACTATTTATATACAAAATATCCCAATGGAAAACTTGTAAATAAAAGAACAACAAAATCTGCAGGCCCGAATTGATTCGGGTGAAATCCAAATCGATTCGGATGGAAATATCTCGAGGATGCTGGTAGGCCAAATCGATTCAGCTAAAATCTGAATCGATTCAGAAAGGAAGAATTAGAACACTGTCTCCACCTGAACCGATTTGGATTTGGGACGAATCGATTCGAACCTACAGGTCTTGAAAACTTCCTCTATTTTTGGTATGTTGTAATTCCCTTCCGCTTAAAAGGCCATAACTTCTTCGTTTGGACTCAGAATCGAGCACCGTTTACAGCCACGCGAAGCTTGTTGAGAGGAATTCAACTTCCATGAAGACATTGGGCCAGTTGCCCAAATTTTTAAATGACTAAAATGACCTTGCACATGCGATTATGTACGGAACTTTGCCGGAATGCGTCCAAACTTCATACTAAGCATCCAAATACCTACAGAAGCTCAATTAACCCATGCAAAACATGTATATATAGAAATCCAAGGTTGTCGGGTTAACGAGCATAAATATAGAGATTAAGATACCCGAGGGGGCTAATAACACGTAGGCTAATAGGTGAAACACGCAATATTTGCGTCGTATCAAACTTGCTCAAAGAAATCCCCCACTTTCTTATAGGTTTCCCATTACCGTCGAACGTATTCCTCCAAGGTTTTCTGGGGATTCTTCCACATGGTGAGGAGTGAATCCGTCCTCTTTGGATGAGAACTACTGGTGATGCATCTCGCATTGAATGCCTCCATAAGTTACTTAAAACTAGACTAACCTCTGTGGTAAGTTCTCGAACCACGTTTGTGAGATATCCTCGAGACTCAAAGGAAATATGCATCATGTGAGGGCTTTATTATTGATCCAAAAGGTCTTTGATTGCTGATAGTGGCGGACATGATTGATGTATCAGTTTTCTCTTCATAGAACATGAGTTTGGGAATGGAGGACTTTTTAGGAGGTTTTGATTCCTCAATTAGCCTTAGAAAAAGGGGATTCATCTGTCCGATGAGGGCCCTTCTATCCAGTTTCTTAGTAGATCTGGATTTACGGTGAGCATAATGACATCCATCTCTGGTAGAATGAGATCACAAAGATCATTCTTGAAATGATCCCTTTGTGGTTTCTTCTTACTAATGGGATTATATACCTGGAGCGGTTGTGTTCGCTATGTAAACTCCTTCCTCGACTGTGTGTTTTTCTCACTTAAGGGCTAGGTGTATGGGTGTAGAACTTTCATTTTTCCCGTGGATATTTTGCTCCAATATGTACAGACGATGTTGCAAACAGGAATTCTCCTCCTACTTGAGGTGCGTGTTGTCCTCGTGTTGATGAAATCGTCGTTCATAAGCGTCTAAAAGATGTGAGATCTAAGTGGATATCTATTGTTCATTGCTTTCCATATTTTGATCCCCTTATGGATGATAATGAGATTGAGGAGTGTTATGACTCCTGTTTGGATGGAACTTAAACCTAATTCTAGGCGCCGGAGGCTTGTTTTCATCGTTCTTATGATTGTCGTTAGATGACAAATGGTAGTTATGTGAGTGAAACATGACTGCTCATAATTCTGTTTAGTTGAGAAAAGGAAACACTTTACCAAAGATGATGCCAATTGTATGTGGTAAAAACCTAAAATTAATAATCCAACATAGTTAAGTTGAGCAAAAAATAAAATCACAATCACATAATGCAGTATGCACGTGGTTTGGTAATGTGACTACGTCCACAGGGTGTTTCTCTCTCTCTCTCTTTTAATTAGTTGTTAATAACAAAGATTATGATATCCTTTTCCTCGGGGTATGGGATACATTTATAGATAACAAAATGAGAATGATTCGTGTCGAAATCTATGACCTTGGAATGCTGTTATGATTTCATCGGGCGAATCCAAGCTTGAGATGTCCATTCATTGGCCCCTTTTTATTCTTATCTCCAAGATACAATCACCTATCTAACTGGTCAGACACATGTCAGATGTTACTGTAAGGTTGAATAATTCCCCCCGGCACCATTAAACTAAAAATTGGAAATGGTCATGACAACGTAGTCATGGTCTATAACTGTGACTAAGTATAATTGGCCCCTTACAAGCGGGTTAAATTCCAATCATTGGTCATGGTTATGGACCACGACTGAAGCGTGAATGATATGGCGCCAAAGTGATCAAGATCCAAAAATGTGACCATCTGTTAAATAATGTGACAATAATGCATTTCAAACTATCATAATCCAAAACCATGACCACTGAACGTGACAATCAATGGATTTAAAATGGTTACACTAGTTGGGTCACGGTTCTGGATCATAACCACCTATCTTTACTATACTAAGGGTCACCGACTGTCATCAATCATCATGATAAGTTTTTTTTAATTAAAAGTGAGCACAGTTAGGACCATGACCCCCTAGTATGAATAAACTCATTAGGGCTCATTCTCCCTTTGTGTGTGTATGTGTGAAATACCTCTCCTACCACCACTTGGACTAACACCACACTCAAATAAACTCTCTCTATCTCTCTCTATCTCTGTGTATGTGTATATATATATATCTTTGTGTTTATATATGTATAGTTGTATATGTATATGATGAAGCAAAAACCCTTGTCTTTTATGTATGTATATACATTTGTATATGTATATGATGAAGCATAACCTTAAAACATTTATTCTCTTTGTTGTACATTTATTTGTATGTAATGGAATAAAAATTAGAGCAAAACCCTTGTGTATGTATGTATACCCTTGTCTATTTGTGTATTTATATGATGAAATAAAACCCTGAGACATTTTTTTCTATATGTGCAGCATTTATGTGTATGATTGTGAACAAAAATTGGAGAAAAACCATTGTGTATGTATGTATACCCTCGTGTGTGTATATATATATATATATATATATGTAATGAAGCAAAACCCTAAAATATTTTTTATATATGTGTTACATTTATGTGTTTGTTTGTGAACAGAAATTGGTGCAAAACCCTTGTGTATGGATATATACCCTAGTGTATGTATGTATGTATGTATGTATGTATGTATGTATGTATGTATGCATGTATGTATGTATGTATTTATGTGATGAAGAAAGACCCTTAAAAAACTATTATATACATGGTACATTTATATGTATATTTGTGAACAAAAATTGGAGCACTGCCTGTACATTTTAATGATCATTACAAGTAATTCATTTCATATATACGATACCATTTAAATGGATCATTACATGTACCTTTTGATGACTAATTAATGCAAATATTTTCAATTAATACTAAAATACGACGCGCCAATTAACATTGGATGATTTTTCCACCAGATGATATCAAACAAACCCTTAAGATAAAATGAGATACACATAATCTATATTTTAATGAACTGACCATTACTATGTCTTAGCCCATAATGAGTTGACGAGTTAAACATGCTATAAGTCATATGAATTCAATAATACACAAAACAAATTCGGTTTATATTATAAATATAATAATTTAAACATGACATAAGATTATATAACTTGACATGAACTATCACTATTCTTAACCAATTGTGTACAAGTGAAACAACATTTGACAAAAAAATCTATTCTAATACGACACGACCCTCACAAAGGTGTTTGTACATTTGGAAATACATACAAATGCCATATGTGTAATTAGGGTATGTACATTTGTATATAATTAATTAAAGTTATTTACTTATTTGTTAAAAAAATTTCTTATTTCAAATGTACTTTTATTAACATTTTTTCTTCTTCTTCCATGTGCAGATGATATTGGAGAACAATTATTGAAGTGCAACTAAATCTAGATGCTTTCTTTATTCCGTTTACACCATATTATCGCCCTCCAATGAGTATTTACCACGTGGGGTTACAAACTGGAAATCACAGTCGAAGTGTAATGCTTTAGTTTAATACAAAAGGAAGCACAAACGTTTTGTAATTGTCAAAGCTTTGGATGTGGGTTTAAGCACTAAGTGATGATTATTGGGCATTTACGCACCTAGATGGGAAAATATAACTGGGTAACCACCCAGTGGTTTCAAGTCAATTGCATGGCAAGGAGATATATAAATAAGCAAGTAGAGGACAAAGGAAAGGATGACTCCTTAAAAAAACTACATTTACTTGTTTTACATCTTTTTCCGTTTATTTCCCTTTTTTATTTATTTACAACTTTTCTTTTAATTCGAAGTAGTTTGTAATGTAGATTGTGACTCTCTTTACAATTTATAAAAAGTTTCCTTTCCTTTACATTTAATTTTTTTAACTTCATTAGTGTAGTTGTTTCTTTTATTGCATTTATCGTTCTTTACTTTTGAAATTTTACTTTAAATCCTATTTATGCTAAATAAATTATCTTCTTTAGTTCCACTTAATCAAACTAATTTATCACTCACATCAAATATTCTCTAAGGAAAGAAAACGTCTTCTTAATTAAATCATCAAACGATACATAATCGCCCGATTATCACACGGCTAAGATAATTAATTGGTTGGTAAAATCATACCCTCACTCGACATACTTGCAATTCACCAAAATACATAAACTAAGATAAGTGACCCAAACATATTTTTGGCATGCCCGATAGGACACAAGTGCTGAATTGTTCTTTACCATGGCTAGGACAAGATAAAGCGATGATGGTATAGAGAATGCTGGTCAAATTGGCTCAACTATCTAACAGACCATGACTAAAGAGAATCGGTGTTTTGAAATTGCTTCTGAGTTAGTACCAATTGCTTAAATCGTGAATTAAATGTAGCAACGGCTCCAAGGTCCAAAAATATAACACAACACCTATTATTAGTGTACCCTCAAATTCCCAATATCAACTGATAAAACAGTTAAATTCCCTTCTTGAACATCTTGGGAACGTAATGTAAAACATTAGCACAATGATCACGATAGTAACTAGTTGGTTCTCCACGCCTACTATTGCATTGTCCCACGATCAAGGGTATGTACCACCATTGGGTGTAAACACAACTACTCATCCAATCCTTTTTACTTTGTATATTAAAAGTCTAATACAGGTGAATCCAATTTTAGAACAAACCTAAGGATGTAAAACTACCTAAATAATACTGGTATATGTGTTAACTTTGCTCTAGAGGGTCTAAGGACATCTAACACTTATCAATAGGTTGGTTATAATAGTCCAATAGGAATAACACCCCTCACAAAGGTAGGAAGGAATAAATCATATCATAATGAGACCAATGTATGCTATCCATGAACTTCAAACTACAGGATAATCAACAATCTTACGTTTGAACAAGAAATCGGGGAGTTGGAAAACAACATGAGGTTTGAAAATCAAAGCGCTCAAGTGTTTCAACTAATAACACTTCAAGAAAAAAAAGTTCCTACCCAAATTACACCACCATTAGTGCAACCATCATCTATAATGAACCAAACAACTAATCCACCAAATAAGCAAGTGCCTTGGGAAATTGGGAGAAACAAAATTATGAACCTTCTACATGAGAATTATAGACCAATGGCTTAGGGGTGCATATTCTAGTATATGCAAATACATATCCTTAATGGATAGATATGATTGAATTGCCAAAGGAATTTGAGTTCCTAACCTTCTCTCTCTCTTTGCAAGAGATGTGAGTCAATCCACTATGAAACACATTGCTAGGTTCACTAGTCAATGTGATGTTGTCGGGACAAGTGAATACATCAAACTACGTTTGTTCTCTAGTTCCCTCACTAATGAAGTCTTTCATGGTTCATAGGATTGCTTCCTAAGACTGTTCAAACTTGGCCGAAAATGGAATATATGTCTTATGCACAATTCTATTAAACTGAACTCGAAGTTTCCATTGCTGATTTGGTTAGATTAGGCCAAAAGAAGGCTGAAAAAGAAATTACCTTCTTGTATAGGTTCAAAATGGCCAGGAATATATGTAAAATAGTTTTACCCGAGTCTGAGTTTGTTTAATTGTCCTAAAATGGGCCAGAATTTAGGCTTCGAAAGAAATCTGATGCAACTGAATTCATAGATTTGGTGGAATGAACTGCCAAGATATCCATACGAAACTTTTTTAACGGAAGAGGATGAAAGAGACACCTCTTCTTTCAAAATGTATTACAAGGATCCAAAATTGGAAATAGATGTTGTTGAGATTCAAGGAACTAAACCTATAGTTTATGAAGCATTGGTTAGAAAGAACTCAATAACAAAAATCTTATGCCCCGAATTTAAAGGGGGTGATTAAAAAAATACTCTTTTGATATCTTTAAGGAAAATTAAATCTTTGAATATCTTCTGAAAGTCAAATTGTTAAATTGTCTTATTATGCAAAAAATCCAAATGCATTAAACGAAAAAAATTACTGTAAATAGCATAATGTCTTCTCTCATTTAACTAATGTTTGTTATGTTTTTCGCGACATGATCCAAGAGTTGATTAGGAGAGAAAAAATCAAGTTTCTATAAAAGAGGAAAGCATCATGGGGGTTGATGATGACACATTTCCTAATGTGAAAGGATTGGGAACAAATATGCAATCCATTTAACATACTTAAAATAAAGGGCATGTTTATTTCAAAATGGAGACAAACCTCGAGTCTAAGGCTTCGAAGCCTGAATAAGTTGCTGACCCGGACCAAAAAGACATAAAACACCATTTCATTAGGTGTGGAGAGAAATATGATAAGATATATGAACTTGTGTCATCGAAGGGGAAACATCTGCATAAAGTTAAGAGTAATGGTAATAGTGGCTATGCTACCAAAGCCCAAGTACTTAATGGATACAAAAAGTTTTATTGGAATATATTTGGAAAAATGGGATAATTTTATGTCCCTTATCTCCCTCAAAGAAATATAAAAATACGAAGGAACTATCAATACATAAGGCCTGGTTTCATTTAGGCCAAATCATGCCATTCTTTGGAATTTTAAAGCCTATGAAAGTCCCAAAACTAGTTCTAATGGTAATAAGGGTACCTAATGAATTTGTTTCTCTAGACTCAAAGGTTTCCCAGTAATTTAATGAGATGCCTAAGAGGATAAAAATAAGGATGCCTCAATAGGTTGTTACTGGAATGTGGCATTTGATGCAACCACCAAAATCAAAGAAAAGATAACTAGATATTATGATATCTCACACGCAACAGAGGAGAATTCAAAGAAAATATCGGGATTAGGAAGAAGGCTTAGAGATTTTATGCCCAAGTGGATTAGAAAGGATTATTATTCATCATCGAATCCAAATCCAAGGTTCCATAAAAATTTAAAGGGGATTCAATATTCTTTAGACATGGTGGTTGAAAAACTTAAAGAGCTGAAAAATTCCATGAGAGTGGATGAATACATCACATCTAGAGATAGTTTTTTTAATGAGGAGGAAAAGAAAGAAATGATGGTTATGGATGTAATAGGACCTGATCAAGGGAATTCTCAATAATAATTCATCCAATTTGGTTCCCTACCATAGAAAGTGTCAATTAACATGGTTGTGATCCTCCCAAAGAGGTGTGAATCTCAAAAGGGACATGAAGTTCCAAAAATGGAATTTTATAAAGATGATAACTCAGAGGTAAATAACTTTAACTTGTTTGCATATGCTATAATATTGATATATGGGCTCGAAGAGCCTAATAGGAATATGACTAATCATATTAAACCCTTCTTTATAAAAGCCTAGATAAATAAATTATTAATCAATAAAATATTGGAACATAACAGCATTGCTATCAACATAATGCCATAATCCATGTTATCTAAAATAAAAAAACAAAATGGTATATTGGTCGAGAATTAAATTATAATCTCTAGTTTTGCAAGAGATAAAAAGTTAATTAAAAATGTACTACTAGTAGATATGAAGCAAATATAAAGCAGACACTAGGAAATCTAAAACTGCTTTCTTTATCATTAAAGGAAAACAAAGTTTCAATGATTTACTTAGTAGGGATTACATTCACTCTGGAAATTTTATTCCTTCTTTCATGTATTAAAAACTACTTTTGATGAAGGAGGATGTGAATGTGTAAGAGGTGAAAGTGGATCACTTGCCTTTCTACACTAGCTCTAACTGTGTATAGACTGAACTTTACCAAGAGAATACAGGACTTTTGAAGTAGATGATTTGGTACCAAAGGCATGAGAAAGAGAAGTCTTAAATGAGGCTTATGAAGACTTCACTTTGGTATTAATGAGGCCAACTAAAAAAACATAGTTTTTTAATGGATAACACTCCCATTGATGTTGAAAAGGTCGATGAAAGTTTGTCCAAGGTGTTATATAAATTTAGAGAACTAGATTTGAGTAAAAGAATCAATGAAGACTAGACCATCAATTGGGAGGATTATGTGTTCGAAGAAGACAAAGTGGATGAATATCCTCACAATAATGGGGAATTAACAAGTTCATTAGTGGAGTATGAAGAGATCATGGTAGATCAAATGGATCCTTTGTTAGATGTTAACTTGGGAACTGAACAGAATAAGAATGTGATATCTATTAGCAAAACCTAAAGCAAGTAAGACCAACAATTGGTTATAGACCTTATGTATCAGTACAAGGACTTGTTTACTTGGGAATATGATGAGTTTCTCGGCCTTCACATGAAATTGTTGGAATATAGACTTCTAAAGTAGGGTACAAATGTGTTAAAAAAAGGCTATAACAAAGGACTCCATAAGTCGCAATACATATAAAAGAAGAAACTACAAGGTTGTTGAAGACTATATTCATTAAAATAACAAAGTATGTTGAATGTCTCTCTAACACGGTGCCAGTTATTAAGAAAAATGGCAAATTAAGATTATGCATTGATTTCAAAAATTTTAATATTGCCACTCTAAAAGATGAATATCCAATGCTAGTGGTAGAATTATTGGTTGACATATCTGTTGGTCATGTTATCATGTTTATGATGGATGGTCATTCAGGCTACAACCAAATATTCATAGATGAAGAATATGTCCATAAGACTGATTTTAGGTGCCTTAATCGCTAGGGAACCTTCGAATTGATAAAATACCATTTGAATCAATGTGCAGGGGAGACTTACCAAAAGGTAATGGTACCATTTTCCATGACATGGTTAGCATATTTTTGGAGTATTATATTGATGATATAATTTTCAAGTTAAAAACCATAGTTGATCATATAACGCACCTTCAAAATCATTTTAAACGATAAGGCTTTATCAACATAAAATGAATACTTTAAAATGAGTCTTCAGAGCTTATGTAGGAAATTTAATAGGGTATTTTTTTCACAAATAGGGAATACAAGTTGATAAAACAAGAATAAAACTATAATTGAAAGCATAATCCCCTAAAACAAGAAATAATTATAAAGGTTTTTGGGTCAAGTTAGCTTCCTTAATAGATTTATATCTAATGAAACGGGAAAAAATAAAGTATTTTTCTCTTTTCAAGAAGATAAAAGATCAATAATAGATGGATTAGAAGGATGATCATGAGATAGCATTACAGACACTCAAGAGATACGTGCTTAAGCCACCTGTTTTGGAGCCTGTAAGAGAGGTTAAGCCACTGAAGTTGTATTTTTACGCCTCTAATGCATATATTAGACTTATGTTGGTTCGAGACCGTGAGAACTACAAAGAACAAGTCGCGTATTATCTTAGTAAATTTCTGAATGATTGTGAATGTAGATATTCTATGATGGAAAAACTATGTTTAAATTTGTATTTCACTCTATGAAATTAAGATATTACATATTGCCTTGAGATATATATATTCTTTCGAAGTTTGATTTAATCAAATATGTGTTTACGAGGCTTACTTGCACAATAGGATTGGTAAATGGGCCTTAGCCCTATTTGAGTTTTGCTTACATTATGTACCTTAAAGAGCAATAAAAGGCCAAGATTGGGCTGACTTTTTGGCTCATCGTCCATGTGAGGACGAGCCAGAATGATAATGTGAAATGTGAAATATATCTCTAAGTCCGTGGAATCTATAGCTTTATGGTTCCAAGAATGAAATAATGTTTGGAATATAAGTAGTTATTGAATCCCATAAACATATTATAACTAAACATAGATTGGAAGAAAATACATGTTGCAATAATCAAGTGGAATATGAGGCCATTATAATGGGATTAGAAATCCTTCAAAGTAATAGAGCTTCAATAATAGAAATCTATGGGAATTCTTAATTTGTAAAAACATAACTATGTAGTAAATATTATTGTGTCCATGAAGGCTTAACTTATTATAATCATATGGCCTTGGATTTACTATCCAAACTTGATGATGTTCCATTAAATTATATTCCCTGATTTCTAAATGAATAGTCCAATGAAATGGCTATAAGGCTTTGGGTTTTAATCTTGATGATAACTTCAAAGAAAACTTAAAGCTAAGTTCCATTTATGGATTTTTACCATTATTACATAAGAGATGTCCTTAGATTGAAATTGAAAATATTAATGTCTATAAAGATTGGAGAAAGACATTGATTAAATATCTAACCGACCCAAATATCAGGAGTGATATAGCTATCAGATTGAGAGCAACTAATTATGTTATGTATGCTAGAAAATTATTCAAAAGAGGTTTCGGTGGAAAGATCCTAGAATGCATGAGTAAAGAGGAGGGTCTAACAACCATTACACAAGTCTATCATGGAATTTGTGGGGCTCATCAAGCTATCCCTAGAAAGAGGTGGTTATTAATAAGGCATGAATTTTATTGGCCTTGCATCTTAAAAGACTACTGTAATACCCCGCATTTGTATGTCTTTTGAATTTGGGGTTTTCTTAAATTCAAATTGAGATATTGATTTAATATTAATCCAAAAATTTATTTAAATATTTACTAGCGTGACGAGAGTTAGTAATTATTGGAAATTTGTCAAATATAACTAAATGAGTAAAGTAATATGTAAGATTGATTTTATAAAAATTGTCACAAGTGAATAAAATTGTAATTATGAAAATTTAAGTCGGGACGCGCCTGTGTCATGTCAGGACTAAATTACTATTATTAAAAGTGAATAAATTATAAGTCACCCGTATGGTCATTTCGAGTACGCCAATGTGTCCGAAAGGATCGAGATAGTCAAAATAATGTACCCGGGGATTCAGTTTGGGTAATTTATTTAAATATTTACTAGCGTGACGAGAGTTAGTAATTATTGGAAATTTTTCGAATATTACTAAATGAGTAAAGTAATATGTAAGATTGATTTTATAAAAAATTTCACAAGTGAATAAAATGGCAATTATGAAAATTTAAGTCGGGACGCGCCTATGTCGTGTCAGGACTAAATTACTATTATTAAAAGTGAATGAATTATAAGTCGCCTGTATGGTCATTTAGAGTGTGCCAATGTGTCCAAAAGGGTCGAGATAGTCAAAATAATGTACCCAGGGGTTCAGTTGGGGTCTCGGGGCATTTTTAGGCCTAATTAGCATCCCGAGAGGGTATTTTAGACATTTTATATTTTTGGGTGATTAAACCCACGAATTTCCTAAGGATAAATCATCCTTTAGGAGTTGACTTCTAGGGTTAGCAATCAGAAAATCAAAGAACGGCCATTAGATAAGGAGTTGGAGAGCTTTCCAAGCAACTCAAGGCCAAGGACTCAAACGTTTACACCGCCACCACCACCAAAGCGTAGATAGTGCGACGAGGAATGCAACCATATCTCTTCCGTCCACAAATCAGAAACCCAAATTCCAAACAAGTATCTATCTTGCTTCTCTTTTAAGTTAATTATCGCACCATGTTAGATTAGGATGATTGAACCTATGTTTCATGGAAGAACTGAAGGATTTACAGGACCTAATCACATGTTGTAGGGAAAATAAATAAACTATGGACATCCCAATCATATGTAGAGGATTACCTACGAAATTTGATAAATATAGGAGTGAAAAATATGGAAAAAGACACAGAATAATGGAAGTTTAGAGGAAAGTTAGGGTTCTTGATAATTAAAATAAATTGGCCCATTAATTCAATTCCGTTGTTAAATTTATGCATGTTTCACATAGGAAATCTTCCATATATGTATATACAACTTATGGTAATGTTATTTGAGAATTTGGGAGTTGTTAATGAAATTTTTGGAGAAATTGGAAGATGAAACCCGTAGGTTTTAATGGCAGTTTCTGGGCAAGAACTGCTTGATCGATCGATCGATCGACCCCCTTTCCTCGATCGATCGACCCCTCCTGGAAAACTGCATATTTCTCATCCGTTGGTTTGATCCGGTTAAAATGCATAAGAACCCTTGATTGTTATTATTGGAGTATGATGCGATATAGAGAAGACCATTAGGGCCTAGGCAGACCTCGTTGAGTGAAATTTAGTGTAGGATGAAATATTGGGTTAACGAGGAATTATTCATGTGTATAAGAAATCATACGTATATTTAATAAAAAGATCGAGACTCGTAAGGGAGTTATACCAGAAGGTAAGTGATTGTATACCTACTGAATTTCTACCTAGAATACTTTGAGAGAGGAGGAGTGAGTATGAAGAGAATTATAAATGAGAATAAAAATGACGAGTCCGTTATGAGAAATAATCGAGTAAAATGTGTTAATAACGGATAATTATATTATGGGTCGGGAGCGCACCTAATTTAAAAATGTGGATATATATATATGTGTATATATATATGACTGTGTGATTGTGCATATATTATATATTTGAATAAAAATCATACTCGGGCCAGGACGGTCTTATCTCGAATGGGCCTTTATAGGGGATATTGACTCGTGCCCTAGAACATAGGATTCCTTGGTATAGGCTATCTGATTGATAGTCAGACGGTCCTAAGAGACGTGAGGGTATGTGGCGACCTCTTAGTGACTTGGAACTATGTTTCGCCTCCATTTGTATGTGTTTTATGTTAATACAGTTTGAGAGTGATTCTGAACTAGTATTTCCCTTAATATGTGTGATACGGGGACTTGATAGCAGAGTATGCCAGCACCATAGACTTTATGCGGGGTGCCGATAGTATATATATTATATGAGTGGCTAATATATATATATATATATATTTATACTTAAGAATGGGAACTTTATACTGTGCATAAAAGTAGTTAAGTAATGAATAATTACTCCGACTTTATTATAAGTGTTTGAGAATTTTGTGACAACATTGGGCTATTTTTTTAATGAAATAAGATATATGTGAGAGCTTAAATTTCATAAATTAATTATCTTAGCCATCGTAGTTAGCGGAATGAAACTTTATGGGAAAGTTAAGTTGAAATAAACTTTTGAGGTTAATAGTACGGTAGGCGTGCACACTAGATGAGAGGTGAGGATTTCTCAAGAGAGTGACGCATACTAACATGGTTGTTACATTAACCGGTAAGCATTTTAAATACTTGCTGAACTAAAAATTTTAAACTATTTTACACTTGGGCTCTGACCCGTTTCCAGTTATCTCCTTCCTCTTGTATGTATATGTATATATTACAGGTGCCCAGTCACAGGGGCGTCATACTTAGATTCCTTGGATCGAATGTGCTTCAGCTCATGTGGGAGTTGTAGGCCATTGCTTAGACGACCTTATTGTTGACTCCACTCTTATTTTAGTTCTTATTAATTAGGGCATGTGTCGCCCGTTTCTCTATTCAATTTGGATTTTCGTCAGAGATTATGTTCCTTTATATTTCAGTATTTGGTACTCTTTGGGATTTAATTACTATCAGGATGGTTTTAATTATAGTCTTACACTGGTTTGGTTTATGTGGATGATTTAAATTCTTGTGTGATATTATTCATCCTTAGTATTTTATAATTCTTAAACCTTGGGTTATAAAAAAAAAGGTGTTCAAGTTTGGATTTAATAAATTGAAAATAAGGTTTTAAATTGTTTCGACACTTAGCTTAATTATTTAGGGTGTTTAAATGGGAAATTTTATTTTGCGACAGTGATGCTAAGAATGAATAGACCATTCACCTTGATTTTAATTTAATAAAGGAATGATCACCCGGTATTTAATTAGGCGGGGTGTCACAACTACACCGATTTTTCAAAAGGACTTTAAAATTACAAATAACATGGTCTTCTAAAACATGTGCCTGCTATTGACCTACAATATGTAGTGAAACCTTGGCCATTAATAGGATGGGCAATTTATGTCATAGGAAAACCCTACCCTACATCTTCCAAGATGCCCAACTTTATTCTTGTGTCAACATATTACTTTACGAAGTGGGCGGAGGCAAAACATTTAAAATCAGTTACCCAAATTGAGTTGGTAGATTGCTTGAAAAATATTTTGTATAAGTTTAGGTTCTGCACATAATGCAAGAATTTATTAGTTAAAGATAGTGTTATAATTCACTTTAAGGTTAGAAATAATTGTGCCAAAAGCATCAACTTATTATGCTCAATAAAATGGTTAGGCAAAGGCTACAAGTAAAGTAATAAAAAATAAAGTCAATAAAGTGATTGAGAGAAATTTGAAAGATTTGCACAATTTGTTGCTAGAAGTATTATGGGCTTATAGGACCTCTAAAAGTTCAAGTACAAGGATAAGTACATTTACCTTAACCTATGGGAATGATGTTGTCCTATTAGTGGAAATCGCTCTAAATTTTTTTAGAGTAGTAGCCTAACATGAATTGGCAGTAAAAGGTTGAGTCAAGGTGTGATAACCTCTGTCCAAACGATCTTGTACATAATTCTCCAAATCTATAATTTGATCCCCCAAATAATGTATGGGGTAAAACCACTATGTTATAAAGTATAATTTCAATAAATCTTGTCTTAATAACCAACTCTTTAGAGTCATTAGTATAGAAGCTAACCCCAGTTGAGACATAAGAAGTTTTGATGCCATTGGTGATGAAATACAAGATATGATACGTACAATTAGCAATAATGGAACCATATGTTGGAACCTTATAAGTTGCATAATGCCAGGCATCCAAAAGGCTTAAATATTCACTCTTGCAAGTGTCAAAAGTGAAATTAGGGTTGATCAGGTTTAGTCCAATCATACGCACTATAAGGATGGCATGTGAAAGTTGGAATGACTAAATTATCATGAGCTAGCAGAACATGTTCTTCACACACAGGTCCAAAAGGAGGAGGTGGTAGAGGGCCATTAAGAGTTACAGCGGGATGCTCACCATATTCATTTGACAAGTTATGAAATTTATAATTTGGTCTATACACAAAAACTTTTGCATTGTACTAATCATCATCCTCATTGTACATGTCATCTTCACAACTCTCTTTTGCAATAAGGTAAGTTACTGGGACTTTATAGCTGGCCTACTAATATCATAACAAGACCCACCAGTAGAGGGTGGAGTAGGGATTTCATAATATTCATGATTAACCTTTCTCCGAGCACCAACAAGATACAACTCATCATCATAAAATCAATCTAGGGAGAAAATAGACCCCCCATGGGTTTACACCATTGTTCATAGATCTTGAAATGGAACTAAATTCATGAACGCTCTTAGGGCTAGAATCATTGATCTCTTAATATGACATTGTTAAGTGCAGAAAAGATAAAAAGATCAGAGAAAAGGATATTACACGAAGAGACTAATGGATTGAAATGAAGGTTTTATCACTACCAAAAGACACTAACGTATACAACATTTAATCAGAGTAATGATGACTAAACGTGGAGTGATGGTGTGAGAAATTTAATAGTTCACAATTTTTTTAAGAAAATAATTAGTGCGAGGGGTATGTTTACACCATATTATCACCATCCAATGAGGATTTTCCATGTGGGTTACAAACCGCAAATCATAGTTGAAGTGTAATGTGATTGTTTAACAATTCACAGTTAAAGGTTTGACACTTGTCAAAGACTTGGGTGTGAGTTTAAGCATTAAATGAAGGTTATTAGTCATTTAAGCACCTAAGCGGGAAAATATAATTGAGTAACCACCTAGTTTTTACAAGGCAACTGCATGGAAAGGAACTCTATAAATAAGAAACTAGAGGATTGCGGAAAGGAGGACTCCCTAAAAATAACTACATTTACTCGTTTGACCTATTTGTCCTTTTATTTCCTTTTCCTTTAATTTATTTACAACTTTTTTTTCATTCAAAATAGTTTATAAGTTAAATTTTAACTCCTTTTACTTTTTATAAAATGTTTCCTTTCCTTTACATTTCATTTGTTTTACTTTCATTAGTGTAATATTGCTCTACATTTCATTATGTAGTTTTTTCTTTTATTTTACATATATTTATTTGCTTTCGAAGTTTTACTTTAAATCCAGTTTATGCCAATTGAACTTTCTTCTTTAGTTCTAATTAATCACATTAATTTAGCACTCACATCAAACTCTTCCCTATGGGAGGCACAAGTCTTATTAATTAAGGCATCGTTTGGCATACAATCTCCTTCTTATCACATGGCTAAGATAATCAATCGGTTGGCAAGACCGTACCCTTGTCTGACATGCTCACAGCTAATAGAAATACATAAACCAAGCCAAGCGAATCAAACATATTTAGGCAATTTTACCCATTTTTTCTTTTATGTAAATGTACCACCCCATAAAATTTAATAATAGATTAATTAGGTTTAATACAAACTCACGGGAATCAAATAATTGAATATCATTCAAAGCATGACTGAAATAAAAAATAATTAAACAAAAATAAATAACTAAAACATAATATAGGTGAACCACATAACTCTGATACAAAACCAACTAGCATTATTGGAACCATTGTGTAACTACTGTATCAACATAAACCAAACTACTCAAATGTGCTTGTGTGTGTGTGTGTGTGTGTGTGTGTGTGTGTATAAATATGTCTTATTTGGCTACAAAGAGTAGAAAAGAGAGTTAGCACGCAATCTCGACACCTATATCATAACTAAGGAGTAACCGAAGGAGATCCCAATAAGAGATTAGGGTGAGGCGACACAGATCCATATGTTAGAAAAGTAAAGTCAACAACAATGTTAACAAAAAATCTACAAAATATAAAAATATAAGAGAGTATGGGGATATGATACAATTATGAACCTTCATCTCGTATTTTTGTTTGTTTTAATTTATTTTAACCCAAAAAACTAAATACATCATGCATCAACTTCGAACCTAATTGAACCTTACAATCATGTACTGCTCATCTCAAGTTAATATAGGTAAAGGTTTCATTATTAAAGATTTTACACAAATCAATTATATGAATATATAAGGGAATACTAATAATTTTTAAGCCTACATCTACATAAGTACAATCCAAGCTACATACTTTTTAAATAACTACTTGTTAGCATCCATACAACCAAAGTCGATTTCATGACCAGGGTAATGTCCGTCTCTATTTACCAGGGTACCAAAGTGGTTTCCATTGTAATCATGACCAGGGAAAAGATTGAATATACTTAAGAGGTCTCTTTCGTAATCATGACCAGGGTAAAGTTCGCCTTTACGAAAGTGGTCTCCCTCATAATCTTGACCAGTGTGAAGTATGCCTTTAAGAAAGAGGTATATTTCGTAATCATGACCAAGGTAAAATATGCCTTTACCGAAGAGGCCTCCATCGTAATCATGACAAGGGTAAACTCCATTATCGAAGAGGACTTCATCGTAATCATGACAAGGGAAAAGTTCATCGTTATCGAAAAGGTCTTGATCATACATGTGTTGCATATAATACCCAAAAAAGTTATTAAGATTTCAAGAAGGATTTCAGACTTATATCCATATAATAACATATTTATCATTTGTCTCAAAAAAAATTCATATATGATTAAAGGACTTATATCAGTAGCTTATAATGTCTTGCTCTCCTATTTCCATCCAATATTCCCATTTATGAAATATCCCAAATCTGTCTTGGTAGTGCGTATGGTAATAAAGCCTAATCATTTGCACAGTTAGTGCGAACGAACCAGAAATGTATCCTTCGCACGGCTGAAACATGAAACTCTCTAGAATTCTGACTTTCTTCAACTTATAGCCTCAATTACGATCCTTATGTACATAACTACCAGTAATGGTCTGCCTTCAGGTTTTAGCACCTCCCATATACCCTAAATTTCCATATAATATTCACAAAACTAAACTCGATGCTATCACTACAAGTTTAGTAGATTTGTATGAAGATTTAGAAGTATATTTTGAAATTTAAGAGTTAGAACCCTATATTTAATTTCAACCTTAAATCTCAAATTTCCAATCTACTCATGAAATAACTAAGGGGATTTTTCTTAATGCTTTAAGTATAACCCAAACTTAACACCAATTTGTTCAACATAACACAATTCCATGGTAAATTTTACCAAATTCAGATTATGGATATCAATTAAATTTTACTAATTAAATTTAATCTAAAGTTTATTATTTAATCGTTTAAATCATGCATTTCCATGTTTAGATTTACAACACAATGAATAACTATATCCTAACACATAAACAATCATATTAATATACTAAGTAAACTTGCCTTGATTTTATAGATGAATTTCAAGTCCAATTTTCCCAATTCTCTTCTTCTCCAAGTCCAATTGTTCCAATTGTCTTCATCTCCAAGTTGTTTCTTCTCTCTATCCTCTCTCCAATATTAAGGTTTCTTATGAGGTATTTTAGAATTTTTTAGACTAACCCTAATCCTCCCTTTATTATTTTAACCATGAAATTAGGGTTGGATCGCATATGGTCCTTCACCCATAAAGCCCAAAACTACATCCAATTATTCCAAAATCGAACCCAAGTTATATATTTACCCATACGGTTTAAAGGCCATTATTTTAAGTCATAACCAAAAATATTATATCTCCCAAACATCAACCCAAAGTACCATCCAATCTAGTAATATTGTAATTGTTATGAGTCCCCAAAAGTATTATTAAATTATTTATAAATTTATTACTCTTATTTCAATTTCAAATAGTATACACATAACATAACACATAAGAAAATACAAATAATGACATCATGAGTCACTCCAGTCACATTTAATAATAAATTTTACTATTTAGTTAATGCATTATAATTGCGAGGTATTACATTCTCGCCCCTAAAATAAGGAATTTCGTCCTCGAAATTTTAACTCTTTATATTTCTACTCGAAATTTATGAATATTTGGTATGTAGCATACTCATACTCCATACGAGATCGAATCATTCTATAACCTAGTATACACTAAGGTTTCTCATCGTAAGTCGTATTCGACTAACACTTAACCAACATTTCCAACCATTGAAATATCAATTTGTCCCGTAAGGACTTTTTATTTATGTACCCATAGCAACATTGTATCCGAACTGACGATGATAAGGAGAGGTCAAATGATATCATCCCCACCTTATCCACTAGTATGGAAAAGCACCCATTCATCGGATTTCCAACTTCCATTTGGAATTCGACTTCACAATCTCCATCCTCGAGGAGTTCTTCAAAATCACCTAGATCGCCTTTTGGGACCCCACCCCATGTTCTTATTCGTCACAAAAGCTCTTTTGCCTAGCTCGTAAATCTTCATACAACCCATTATAAAATCCACTTCTTTTGAGGTGGCACGAATACATTCCCCTACAACATCTTGTTAAATATTTGCTCTTAATCAAAATTTTCAATCTAAGTCAGATGATCCTACCTAATTCCATGAACTTTTTGGAATATTTGAACACTATAAAAAATCAAGGGGTCCACTCCCCGACTTTTACAACTTCCATAGTGGGATATCAAACACTTAAGCTCTTTGAATTCTTTTGGTACTTGCAGGAGCTCCTTCTCGAGAAAAATTATACCAATAGCTGCTTCATCGGACCAATCGTACAAATTTCTAAAATTATTGTACACCCACTTGCTTTCGAAATGTAGAGTTACACATGAAATATTCTCGGCTAAATCTATCCTCCGTAGCTTAAGAATTTCAGAACTATAACCTTATACCTTCGTTAACGTAGAAAGGTACTCTTCACAATTACAATCTCCATACCTTATCTCGATAAAGCTTTATTCTTAAACTTTAATCGGCCTTAACCGGAAAATTGGGTGTAACAACCACAATTGCTGTAATTTTTTCTGCCTAATCAAGATGTCTTCGTTAAAACCAATGACTAACTCACCAAACCAAGACAATTTTCTTTAAATGATCCAATAGGTCACTGACACGCAGTAATGAGAACTTGTTTTATATCACGCCCTTATCAACTCCCTTTGATGTTAAAGACATGTGACTGAAGGATATATTATAGAAAGAAAAAGATTAATGCTTCTAACTCTAAACTATGAGTGGGATAATTTTTCTTATTAGGCTTAAGCTTTCAAAAATTTTGAGCTATAGGCCTCTCCTCCTATGCATCAACACACCTCCTAGTCCCTATAGTGATGCATATGTATATACCAAGTTCTCCACATTACCTCAAGGTAACTCAAGGATGAGTGCGGTGGTATGATTTTCCTTTAGATCTTTAAATTCTCTCTGAAATCTAGATTCCAAATAGCGGTACCCTTTTTAGGTTAGGTGAGTCAGTAGCCCGACCATCTTCGAGAATCCTCGAATGAACCTCATGTACCTCACTAAACCCAAGAAAATCCTATCTTCTATAGGTATCGTGGGCTATCTCCAATTCATAACTGCACATACCTTACTAGGATTCATCAAAATCCTAGCCTCAAATACGACATGGTCCAAGAACTATACCTCTTGAAGCTAAAACTCACACTTAGATAACTTAGAGTACAACTTATTTCCTCATAGTGTTTGTAAAACCAATCATAATTGATCCAAACAGTCTTCCTTCGATAGATCATACACTAGAATGTTATTAATAAATACGACGATGAATCATTCTAGGATTGGTCGAAAAACCCAATTCATCATGTTCATGAACACTATTGGTACGCTTGTCAGCCCAAACAACATGACCCAGAACTCATATGCTTCATATCGCATTGGAAAAAATGATGCACCCCTCATTTGGTTGAATAGATCATTGATATGTGGCAACAGATACTTATTCCATATTGTGACCTTATTCAGCTCCAGATAGTCCACACATAATCAAAGAGAACCTTTATTCTTCTTCGTAAACAAAATTTATCTCACTACGAGAATGTGCTCCTCTATACGAACCATTGTCTCAATAATTTTTTAATTTTCTAACATAACTCCCGCATTTCTAACGAATCCATCTGATACGGTGCCCTCGCAATGGGCCTGGTACCCAATGCCAAGTCTAGAAAAAAGTCTACATTTCTAACTGGTGATAGCCGTATTACTTCATCATATACATCTGTAAACTAATGGATAATTAGTATCGAGTCTAACAATACAGTTACCTCCTCAGACGAAGTCGCATCTATGTAATATTATTCTAGACCTTCCCTCGAGGTTAGGCATAACTATAAGAAACATCCCCTGCCTAAAAATAAAAATCGTAAAAACCTGTCTCCGGTAGTCAATATAAGCTATATATATATTACCCAAAGATAAATAGTATAAATCATAATACCATATGTCTAAGTCAACAAAGCAGCTGAACACCAAGACGAATAAAAAACTTCCACGTCTCTATACTTAAGTCATAAAAAATCCCTTATCCGTTGGGGTATCCAAATATAAAAAAATCTAAATGATATATATGTCATATAATCGTAGAAAACACAATACTATTAATGAATGAAAAATCCTCGTTATGAGTATCCTCAATAACACATGTAGTTCTATAGCCGCTACTAACTAAGTGGCTTCAGTCATCATAAGTGTAATACCTTCTTCTAAAGGAAATTTATAAACGACGGTCATACTAGTGGGCCTGTTGACCTTGCCTCTACATTTGTGTCTACTAAAACTTGTCTCGTTGGGCAAGCTCTAATTTGTTGTGACCACACTAATCATAATTTCCTTGGATCTACTGACCGTAACAGATTATATTTTCTACTCTTTGAAATAAAAAAATTTCTTCTCCCCATGTGCGGTTCCATTTGCTGGTGAGGTCTTCCATACTTAGCTCAACGCTACATTATTTCTAGTCATTGGTCCTGCTTTGGCTTTGGCCTTCACAATTTTAGGAACTCTATCATTAAGGTAGTTATGGTGATCCTAACAATGTAGGAAGGTAACTCCCACCATTTGAGCGTAAGTGGTGACTAATACTTTCCCAATAAAATATCCCATGCCCTCCTCCTAAGGTATGTGCAACTCAAAACAAATTCTTCTGGTTCTGAAGTGAACAAAGTGAACATTCTTCTTCTCCTCTATATAAATCTCCTTCAATGTGGAAAGGGAAATATAATTGAGCTCTTTCTCATAACTTCTACTACACGGTTGTATATATGAGGTCTTCAAAACCATATTTCTAATGCCATTACTAATGGTGACTAAAAGAATTTCTCCTCTATCCATATGCTAAGAACTTGATAAATGTCTCACTCCAAAAATTCCTTAACTTCTGACCAAAGTCAACCTCATTTGTGGGATGTCTCACAAGAGAAATATAAAAAGGTAACCCTCCTGATACACTCGGTCTTATTCAAATCATTTGTTTGTAACAATTGTGCAAAACTCCCTAAGCCATCGTTATTATATAAAGTACCAATACTAAATATTAAAACTATCAAGAAATCATAGAACGCAATGCAAAAAAGTGACGGACGCACTCAAGATCCCTAGGACACTAGATACAAATTCATGGGAATCAAACAATTGAATATCATTCTAAGCATGACTAAAATAAAAACTAAATTCACAAAAATAAATAACTAAAACATAATATAGGTGAACCACAAAACTCTGATACCAAACCAACCAACAATATTAACTCCATCATGTAACTACAACTGTATCAATATAAACCAAACTACTAAAATGAACTACTATATAAATCTGGCTCAACCGGATACAAAGGTTAGTGAAGAGAGTGAGCATGCAAGCTTGGCACCTACATCCTAACTAATCAATAACAGATGGAGATGCCAATACACAACTGCTTATGTTATGAAAAGTAAGTCAACAGAAATGTTAACAACAAGTCTAAGAAGAACGAAGTTTGGGGATACAATATAATTACACGCATTCATCTCATATTTGAGTTGTTTTTAAGTTATCATAACCAAACAACCTAAGTACATCATGCGTCTAATCCCATCCTAATTGAACCCCAAAATTATGTGTTATTCATCTCAATTGAATATAGGTAAAGGTTTTATTATTAAATATTTTACACATTCAAGTATATAAATATATCAACCAATATAGACAATTTCTAAGTCTACATCCATGGAAGTATGATCCATGCTACGTACCTATAGATGACTACTCATTAGCACATATTTACCTGCCCTAGTATTTCATCCGCCCATGGTTTTTCTTTCAAAACCAAAGTTGGTTTTTGTTGGTTCTCAAAAAGATAACGTTTTGTAAAACTGATTTTAACAATTTGTTTGAGTGAGTATAACTGGCTTTACATGTGTCTAATTTTTAGACTATCCGCTTATGTTTCTTTGTAGATCGTGCGATCTCTTTTAATCCGCGGTTGGTGTTGATTTATTTCAATCCATGTGTGTCTTATTTCTTCCAATCAGCACACAATTCAAGAGTGTATAAATACATCCCTTTAGGTCTCATTTTTTTTAATCCGAGAAAATCATTTTGAGAGCCAAAACTCTACTGAATTTTTGAGAGAGAAAAAGAGTTTACACGCTTACATTTCAAAAGATCTATCTTCTGTGTGTATTTATTGAACAAAGATTAATTCATTTCAATATTTCGAAAGACTCTCGAGGTTCATTTTTGTGACGACTTATTCCAGAACCTCATCTCTTCATTTTGATTTTTCACAGGGAAAAATATGTTGTAAGTATTTGTTTCTTTTTGTATTTTGTATGTGGTCCTATAGATCTGTATTTGTGCAGTATTGTTGTTGCTATATTGTGTAAAATGAACACCACACACAAAACCACTATTCTTGAAGTTTTGATATTGATTTTCGCGATTTTCTTTGCTATCTTGGTTGATCTATTTTGTTAGATCTAAGTTTTAGGATAAGTTGAACACTACACACACAAACCAGTTTTGTGTATATATTCGGATTGTCTTGATTGGTTCTAAATCTGTGTTTATTTAAAACATTTTGTTTCAACTTTGAAATGAAGAAATCTTGGTTCATTGTATTCACATTTTTTAGGTTTAGGCATTTAAACTTGTAGAGGAATAATTTGTAAAAACCTAAAATCTGGATTGTTGCACGAACCATTTACTCGATCTGCTATATTTGAGAACCTAGAATTGATTGGACTAAATTGATAATATTAAACTATTTACCTATTTAGATTTGACTTAATAGGTTATTATATTAAAATTTATTTATTCTAATATTATTCCTAAAAACAGTTTCGTGATATTTGACTGAATGCTTGAAGTGATTACATATTTACAGTCATATATTATTTTTGTGTGTATTGTAAAACTGTATATGATTAATTGATTTTTGAAGTGATTTCAGGAACATAAATTCGCATATCATGTATAAATCACTCACTTGAACATAGACACTGAAATTATTGTGTACATATTTTGCCAAATCTGATTGTTCGTGATATTTATGAAAAAGAATTTTGGAACAGCCTAAGTCATGATAGCTTGACTTAAAAGATCTTGAACATAAGATTTGTTGAGATATTTAGGAAAGAAACTTATTGCATAAAGCATTTGGGTTGTATCATTAAGTGTGTGTGTGTGTGTGTGTGTGTGTGTCATTTAGAATAACACATAGCACACAAGTACTTCACTAGGAACTAGACACAATAGGCACTGAGCCAAACCTGAGCTAAGGAGAGAAAGAGGGAGAAGTTGTGACATGAGGAACACAAAGTCAGTAAGGACAGACTAAAGGGAAATCATAAGAAGTAACCGGGGAGAGCTTGGTCCAGGTGAGGTAATATCAATATCAATCTACTTTATATCGTCTTATTTGATTGTTGTTCCTATTTTGGTTTTTGTTTTAGTGGAAGTAGACTAGGTTGACTCTAAAGAGAGTTCGTCATTTTTTCCGAGGAAGGTTTTTTGCGACGTAAAATAAATACTGTGTGCTGTATTTTTTCTACAAATGTCACGTAATAAGAAAAAATAGGAGTTAAGACTAGAAACCCACCTAATAAAACTTAATTGAATATTATTATGTAAATCACTTAGGATAACCATAGATAATAATCTGGACTTTTAATTGACTTTGCAAACTTAAATCTATTTTAGTAAAGTTAACAATTCAAGATATTTTTTAATTGGTCCCTCCTATAATAACCTACAAAACTCGTAGGTAAATTGCATTTACTCGACAACTGTTACTTCCGCACTTTAGTCTTTTGCGCTATAGCCACCCGCTCAAGTGGTATTAGAGCTAGACTTTAAAAAGATCTGTTTTTATAAACTATTGTTAAATTCAATTTACCTTGTTTTAATGGAAGATTCTAGTTAGTTACTTAAGTTAGGAAATTTTAGTAGACCTCCTATTTTCGATGGCACAAATTTTCCCTATTGAAAAATTGTAATGATAACATTTATTCAAGGCACATTAAGAGATGATGTTTAGGATTTAATTGAAATGGTTATAAGCATCCTACTATTCCTGTAGAATAAGGTGACACTATTTTTAGAAAACTTAAAACATCCGAACTAAGTGCTGATAAGAAAAGGATAAGCAATTTCAATAATAAGGGAAAAAATGCAATTTTCATGAGTATGAGTGAGACTAAATTAAAACGTATATGTCATTTCACTACTAGTTGAAATGCTTGGGATACTTTAGTAATAACACACGAGGGCGATGCTAGGGCAAAGCAATGTAAAATGCAAATGTTGGTTCAAAAATACAATATGTTAGTAATGAAGGATAACAAACCATTTGATGACTTTTATATGCATTTGACTGATATAATTACCCAACTACATGAAATGGTATGGAATATTATGATAAAGAAGTGTGCGCTAAAATTTTATGGTCCCTTGCCCCTAGATTTGATCATAAACGTTACATCATATAAGAGATTAATGATCCATCTCTCACACCAGAACTGCTAAGATCTAAATTGAGAACTATGGAACTTGAATCAGCCTTTAGGAAGACTTTCACCTCTTATGCTAAGAATGAGTTTACCAATACTTTTAAAGTTTCCTATAAAACTGCATGTCCTACTAAAAATAAACATAAGGTAGTTAAACAATAATTTGAGTCAGATGATGCCTCTGATGTGGATTCAGATGAAATTGATGAGATTAACAATCAACTTGCTATTATGTCTTCACAATTTAAGAAAACTTTGAAGCACATAAATGTTATTGCTAAAAGACGTATGCCAATGAATAATCAATCAAGTCAGTCCACCCGACACCATAATAGAAATTCAAAGCAGACTTCTGATTATGATAGTTGAAGTAGTAACACTGATAAATCGAAATTGGCTTGTCATAATCATGGGAAACTCGGTCACTTCATTATTGAGTGTAGGTATAATCCACAATCTATGCATTCCAAAACTCACAAGGCTCACATTTATAAAACTTAGGATGACTCTCCTGGTTCTAAATCAGAAAATGATCAAGGAGTTTTTGAATCAAATTACCTTGCATTTTTAGGAGAAGTTATGACTATTGCGGAGACGTGTACTTAACAGGAATGACTGATTATGAAGATGAATGCGAATCTGATGAAGTGCTTGATTTGATTTATGCTGCTAAATCTTTGTTACATAGACAACCTTCTATGCTTAAACGGGTTTCTCCGTTTGATGGAAAACGTGATGTGTATGATACTAAATCTTATGATAGCAACACTTCTCACACGAACACTGAGGATAATTAAAATTTTGTTGGATATGATGATTATTCAAAACTATATGTTGGGATATTGAAAAATAGATAAGAATTATCGAATTTGGTTAAATTTATTAGTGAGTCCTTGAAAAATCAATATGGAATAGCTAAGTAAACTCAGCAGGAAACAATTGGTATCAAATCAAATTTTGAAAAAGAAAGAAGTGATTTTCAAAAACAAAAATCTGATTTGGAAAATGAAATCTCTGATCTTAACAAAAAGGTTACTATTTTTGACAAAAAGATAAGGCCACATTGGTTAATCTTGAAAAATCTGAAGAAATGTGTGTCAATGCTTTTAAAAGGATAAGAGAAATTGACATAGAAAAATAGAAAGAAGATTTTGATTTGTAAAACTTTTGGATTCCCGGAAATATGATTTTAATACAAAAGGACTCGGTTATGAAGAAAAATTTCAAAAAAATCCTTGTATTAGACCTACAATATATGTTAGGATAGTAACCAAGTCAAACTAAATTTGAGTAGTTCAACAGTTGATAAAGAAAAATAGATTTTGAATGAAAGTACTTCTAAAACTGGACCTGATCACAATTAAAATCATGTAATGTATGTTGATTCTCCCAAGTACATTTCAACCCCTAAAAGGACAAATGTGACTACTAAACATGACTTAGGTGCCTATAAGTCTAGAAAGTCTATCCCTTATGTTAAACAACCTGCTGTTAATTGTTATTGCAGTTTTTATGATGTTTTTGGTCACCAAAACTAGGAATGCCTTATTAATCGCATGAAAGGTACTCATTTTAAAGGCCTTAAACCGAAAGTGAAGCGTTTTACAAATTTTCCTAGGCAGCGCACTAATAATAATTGGAATCATTTCTTTAATAATTTTAGGCCTCATATCAACAAGAAAATCTTTTCCAACGAAAAATTCTATCCTAGATTTCAAAAGGCACAAAAACCTTTGAAAACTTTGCCTATTTGGATCAGGACTTGTGATTTGAGACCTCAAATGGATTTTTTAGAATCGAAGGAATTCCCTACTAATGTTAGTGACACATGAAAAATTGAGGAAATCATTAAGTCTCCTCACGAGAAGGTTAAGGACTTAAACACCACCAAACCCTTAGATTTGTTCAATAATGGGGAAGGTGAGTTTAGTGAAACGGAGTTAGTAACTATTGTGAGGCTAATGGATATTCTTACCAGTTTAGTGCTCCAAAAACTCCCAAACGAATAGGGGTAGTTTCTACTATTGCTTGTGATTTTTAACTTGTTGATATGCTTTATGTTTCTTTTGATAAATCTTGTTTAGAAATAACTTCCACATATGATTGTACTTGAAAACTAGATTGTGTTTATTCTGTATCCTGATTACTAGATCTCTGAGATTTTAGAATAAAGATATCTACTAATAATGGTATCTCTTAAAATCATGTTTAATGTTAGAGACGTTTATTTTGCAGTATATGAACATATATTATTATCTCTTACCATTGTCTAATTTAGCCAAAATGGGGGGAGAGTTGAGTACATATTTCTGATTAATGTGTTGATATTATTTTATGCACAGTATCTTGTCTTATTCTTTCCTGCACATTTATTTTTGTCATTTAATAATTTGGCAAAGCAAATGCTACTAACTTAATTTCTCGGCAGAAAGGTATGTATGTTTCGTGGGTTTTCTCATCAGTCATCATGAGTTGAGTCTCTTCTTTTCTAGGATAGGTGGGTAGTTTGAAACATTTTTGTATAGGACATAGTAAGAATTTTTAACTTAGTATATCATTTGATGTACTCAAGGATTTTATCAAAATTAGTCTAATGGGGGAGTATGAAGGTACCTATATAGAGCACTCATAGGGTTTGTTTTATGTGATGTTGATACCAAAATTAATGTGCTGATGTGGACGAATAAGATGAAGACACGTGTCAATCTACATGGCACAATAGCAACGAGGAAGATCGTTTCCCGACCAACCGTGCTTCCTTCCGAACAACGAGAATACACCGAGAAACTCTATCACACCGAGGAACTCTATCATCCCGAGATACTCTAAGGACTCCGAGGAACTCTTGATCAACAAGCAACTAAGGCGGTCCGAACTGCATCTCGGTCGTATCATTAATTACTAGACGGACAACTGTTCAACTATCCATTGTATTCTTGACGCACACGTTGCATTAAATGTATTACCCTTTCATATGTAAATCATTTAATGTATTGGACCTTTCATGTACAGCCTCAAGGCTATAAATACCTTGTATCATCCTCATTCAAGGGGACCGGAATTTCTTGAAAGAATTTGTAATCAAGAATTCCACAAACACTCAGCAATAACATAACAGTGGACGTAGGCTTTATTCCTAGCCGAACCACTTTAAAAATCTTTGTCTTATTTATTTATCTGTGATTGAATAATTAGAGCAATCTAGTTTTTTACATCAACAGATTGGCGCCGTCTGTGGGAAACGACTGTTATTATCGTTTTTCATAAAAATCATTTATCACCAATGGCTGATAATCCAGAATCCAGTAATCGAAATGTTGGAAATACTGGAAATCTTCCAAATCCATCTGCATCCCCAGATCTGGCTGGGATTATGACGAATCTGGCTCAAGGACAAACCGCCATGCAAGAATCCATGAGGCAACTCATTCAAACTCTTCAGGGCGGTGCACCTACCTATTCAGGGCAAAGAAGTGATCATAGGCAATCGCAATCTAGACGCACTGGGTCATATCGCAATGAGGAGTCTAATGATTTTTCTTATCAACCGGGGCGAACTTCATCAATGCGGGCTTCGGATACAGATCAACGTATCACTCTCTCTCCGGAGAGAACTAGCGCTTTGGAGAGGTTAAGTAGAGTATCTCCTTTCAGTCGGTTAGGACCAAGGAGGAACATGAATCCACCTAGGGCTCCATCAAGAAGTTTTCGACCACCACCAGGTTTGAGAGAAGGATCTGCGCAATCACGACCAACTACTCGTCGAGATAAATCTCAGGAAGCTACGTCAGAGCAATCAGTTGCTCGGACTAAACGGCCCGAGGAAGGGAATGAAGCATGGAAAGGTTCCATTCAACGATTGGAGGATAGACTGGGAGAAATGGCTAAGGCAAGAAATCCCTTACAGAGAACTTTTGTTCAAGGAACACCTTTTGTGCAAGCCATTGTGGATTTCCCTACGCCGTCGAAATTCAAAGCACCCGTAGTGACTCCCAAGTACGATGGAAAGACAGATCCCGTACTTCATATAGAACAATACCAAGCTGCTGCAGATATCTACGTTGTCCCCGACGAGATGAGGTGTAGAGCATTCTTGGGAACTCTTACTGGATCTGCACAGATATGGTACAATAATCTTCCTCGGGGTAAGATTTCAACTTTTGTTCAGTTAGCCGAGTTGTTTATTGGCAATTTTTGTTTTGGAGCAAAGCCGGTAAAGCGAGTAGCACACTTGCTAAGTGTTAGACAAAAATTAGGTGAAAGTACTAGAGATTACATAACTCGTTTCAATAACGAAAAGTTGGAAGTCATAGATTATGAAGAAAAGACAGCAATCACTGCTTTGATGAGTGGTTTGCTGCCTAACAAGCTGTATTACACTTTGGCTAAAGATCCACCTAAAAATATGTCGGAGTTGATGACAAAGGCGGCCAAAATCATGAATGCCGAGGAGGCTATGGCTGCGAAGAAGAGTATGGATAAAGAAGTTAAAGTGGAGGTCGACAATTCTAAGAAGAAAGATCAGAAAAGTAATGGTGGTGACAAATATTCCAAGAATAACAGGATGAAGTTGGAAGCCCTAAAGAAGTATGATAATTATACTCCATTGAAAGTTGGTATTAATCATGTTTTGGAAGAAATCAGGAATAACGAGGAAATCAAATGGCCAGAGAAACTGAAGACAGATCCCGACCTGAGAAATAAGACCAAATATTGCGAATTTCACAAAGATCATGGCCATATGACCAAAAATTGTATAGCCCTTCAGAACGAGATTGAAACACTCATCCGAAGAGGAAAATTATCAAAGTACGTAGATCGCAGGAGTGAGAGGAAGAATGATGATAGAACTAGAGAGAGATCTAGATCTCCTCGTCGTGCAGAGGAGAAAAAGAGGAGGGACCATGAAGAGGATCCAGATGATGACCCCGATCTTCCCAAGAAGCCAAGGAAACCTGAACGAGAGGTATTTTCCATACGTTTTGGGTCATTTGATTGTAATGTTATTACAGGAGGAGATGCAGGAGGAGGAGACCTTACTGCAGAAAGAAAAGCTTATCTCGGAGAGGCTCAAGCTTGTTCATACATTCAGCGAATAAACCTGGCCGAGGATGATCGTCCGAGGAAAGTAAACAAAGAGAAGCTAGTGATTGGTTTTTCAAAAAACGACCTGGCAGGTGTTCTCTACCCTCATGATGATCCGCTGGTGATCAAAATGAGGATGAAGGATGTGGTCATTTCAAGGGTGTTAGTAGACAATGGTAGTTCAGCAGACATCATGTATTATTCATGCTTTGATAGCTTGAATTTAAAATTATCTCAGTTAGAACCTTATCACAGACCCCTTCTGGGTTTTGCTGGCGAGAAAGTTTTTCCACTTGGGACGATCAAGTTGGATATACTCATTGGAACTTGGCCTGCTTGTCGAACGGAAAGAATACGCTTTTTTGTAATGGATAAGAATGTGCACTCCGCCTACAACATCATCATGGGAAGAGTTGGATTGAAGAAGTTCGAAGCAGTTCCATCTACAGTTCATCAATGTTTGAAATTCCCAACGAATTTTGGAGTAGGAATTATGAAAGGTGATCAAAAAGTAGCTCGGGAATGCTATTATTCGTCGGCCGAGCAAGAGGAACTTGAAGAGTTACAGAAAAAGACTACTACTTACCAAGTGGAGGAAAGCACAGAAATTGAAACTCTTGACCCTAGGGATGAATCTCAACTCGTAAAAGGACAGGTTGTGGAATCTACAGAAATTGTTATCTTGGACGACGAGCATCCTGAACGAATAACTCAGATAGGGTCGTCGTTGGATTTTTCAATAAAACAGGAGTTGATAACTTTCTTGAGAAACAGGAAGAATACTTTTGCTTGGAGTCATGAAGACATGCCAGGAATAGATCCAAACTTCTTATGTCATGAACTCAATGTGAATAAGGAGATCAAACCTGTGAAGCAAAGAAGAAGAGTGTTTAGTCCCGAGAAGAACCAGGCCATACAAGAGGAGGTCGAGAAACTCCAGAAAGCCCAATTCATTGAAGACGTGAAATATCCAGATTGGTTGGCGAATGTGGTGATGGTAAAGAAGAAGAACAACAAGTGGAGAATGTGTGTTGATTTTACTGATCTCAACAAAGCATGTCCAAAAGATCATTTTCCATTGCCCAGAATTGATCAATTAGTGGATGCTACTTCGGGACACGAGCTACTCAGCTTCATGGATGCTTATTCTGGCTACAACCAAATCAAAATGAAACCTGAAGACAGGGAAAGTACTTCTTTTATTACCCCAAGGGGAACTTATTGTTATAATGTTATGCCTTTTGGTTTAAAAAATGCAGGTGCAACATATCAGCGGTTGATGAACAAGGTATTCACCGAACAAATCAGCCGCAATATGGAGGTCTATGTCGACGACATGCTCACCAAAAGCAAGAGAGCTGCAGATCATTTGGTTGACTTGAGTCAAACTTTTGATCAACTGGATAAATACCAGATGAAGCTTAACCCGACGAAATGTACCTTTGGAGTACGAGAAGGAATGTTCCTCGGATACATCGTCAACCAACGAGGTATTGAGGCAAATCCAGAAAAGATCAAAGCTCTTTTAGGGCTGCGATCCCCGACGACGAAGAAAGAAGTGCAAAGTCTTACAGGACGAGTTGCAGCACTCAACAGATTTATATCCCGAGCAACTGATAAATGCCTCCCATTCTTCAAAACGCTACGAAAAAGTATTGAGTGGACTGATGAATGTGAGAAAGCCTTTCAAGATCTGAAGAAGTATTTGGGAGCCCCACCATTGTTGTCTAGGCCAATAAATGGAGAGAAGCTGTACTTGTATTTGGCAGTATCAGAAAATGCAGTTAGCTCGGCGTTGATCAGATTGGAGAATGGAGTCCAGAAGCCAATTTATTACACAAGCAAGGCCTTCCGAGGTGCGGAAATCAGATACCCAAAGCTGGAAAAATTGGCACTGGCATTAATTGAAGCAAGTAGAAGAATGAGACCATACTTCCAGGCCCATACCATCATTGTGTATACCGACATGCCGTTAAGACAAGCCCTTCACAAGCCAGAAAAATCAGGAAGATTGATGTATTGGGCAATAGAACTCGGTGAATATGATATTGTGTATGAACCCAGATCATCGTTGAAAGGGCAAGCCGTGGCAGATTTTATAGCAGAGTTCACATACCCTGATACCCCCGAGGAGCAAAAGATGCTTGCTGACCTACCTGTGGACGATACAGGATCGACAGACACAGATCCAAACCAACCAAGGTTGGTAAAAGGACTTGTGGATGTAGAAAAATCATCATATTTAAATCCCGACGAACTCCGGTTGGTGGAGGGGCACGAACAAATGATCGACAAGGAACGAAGGATACCCGGGGATGATGAAAGAAAACAGATGATATTTCACCGAGGAACTCTAACAGATAAGAAATTTAAAGACGAGTTACATACATGGAGATTATATGTAGATGGATCATCTTGCACGGCTGGTTGTGGAGCAGGGATTGTTTTAAATTCTCCAGATGATATTGACATGGAGTACGCCTTGAGATTCCAATTCAAAGCTTCCAATAATGAAGCTGAATATGAGGCTATGATAACAGGTTTTCATTTGGCGAAAGTTATGGAGGCACGTCAAGTAATTGTTTTCAGTGATTCTCAGTTAATTGTGAATCAAATGATGGGAATATATGCAGTGAAGGGAGAGTTAATGGTGAAGTACCATGCAAAAGTGATGGAATTGTTGAAAGAATTTGATGCTATTCAATTGGTGAGGATACCGAGAATGGAGAATGCCAGAGCAGACGCATTGGCCCGACTAGCGTCAGCTACGCGCACCGAGCTGCGAAGAACAATACCAATTGAAGTATTAGAAAGTCGGAGCATAGAAGAAGATCTGACGATGACGATTATTACCCTTGATTTAGGACCATCTTGGATGGATCCTATCAGAGCATACATTGAAGAAGGAGTACTACCGGAGGACAAACTAGCTGCCAAGAAATTGAAGTATAAAGTTGCTCGGTATGTGTTAACTAATGGTGTTTTGTATAGACGAGGAATTATGGCAGGTTTGCAGAGATGTGTGCATCCATCAGAAGTCAAAGAATTGATTGAAGAAATCCATAAAGGATCTTGTGGAGCTCATGTAGCAGGTCGGACCCTACTGCAAAGGGTGATGACACAGGGATACTATTGGCCGACGATGAGAGCTGATTGTATAGCTTATGCTAAGAAGTGTGACAAGTGCCAACGTTTTTCTTCCATTCGAAGAACTCCACAGGCATTGTTGACACCCATAACATCACCTTGGCCATTTGCCATGTGGGGGATTGATCTGGTTGGACCACTGCCGACGACCCGAGGAAGGTTCAAGTATCTCGTCGTGGCAGTAGACTATTTTACTAAGTGGGTGGAAGCTGAACCACTAATTGATATGACGTACGAGAAGGTGTATCAGTTCATATGGAAGAATATCATTTGTCGATATGGTCTCCCCCACGCTTTCATCACAGACCATGGAACACAATTTGATAATGAAGAATTTGCTGCCTATTGTCATCAGTCAAATGTCTTGAAGTTTCATTCAGCACCAGGCCATCCCCAAAGCAATGGGCAGACTGAAGTGACGAACAGAACATTACTAAATGGGTTGAAGAAGAGGTTAAGTGAGGCTAAAGCAAATTGGATTAATGAGCTACAGTCAGTTTTGTGGGCTTACCGAATAACTCCCCGAGCAGCAACAGGAGAATCACCATATATGCTAGCATTTGGAAGTGAGGCTGTGATACCTGCCGAGTTGGGCCTACCAACACATAGGGTGTTAAATTTCAATTCTCCGATCAGTGATTTGATGAGAAGGATGGATTTAGATATGCTCGAGGAAGTCAGAGAAGAGGCAGCCATTAGGAATGCTGCTTATCAACAACGAACAGCTCTGTTTTACAACAAAAGGGTAAAGAAATGTGATTTAAAAGAAGGGGATTATGTGCTAAAGAAGGTCATTCATAAGCAGAATAAACTGGAAGCAAACTGGCATGGACCTTACCGAGTTACAGAGGTTGTTCGACCAGGAACTTACAGAATAGCAACTCTAGAAGGAGAGGAATTTAAAAATGCATGGAATGCTGAACACCTGCGCAAGTATTATCAATGATGTCCAATGTAAAGCATTTCTCTCATTATGAATAAAACGAAGATGTTTCACCATTTTTTCCTTCTGGATGAAAGTTTTTCGAGGAATACTAGTGTAATACACTATACAACAAAAGTGCTCTAAGGAGCCAACCTCCTTTGGTTAGGAGGACATGCTCTAAGGAGCCAACAAATGCAGCTCTTCGGGGCAAAAGTGCTCTAAGGAGCCAACCTCCTTTGGTTAGGAGGACATGCTCTAAGGAGCCAACAAATGCAGCTCTTCGGAGCAAAAGTGCTCTAAGGAGCCAACCTCCTTTGGTTAGGAGGACAGCTCTTCGGAGCAAAAGTGCTCTAAGGAGCCAACCTCCTTTGGTTAGGAGGACAGCTCTATTGAGCAAAAAGTGCTATAAGTAGCCAACCTCCTTTGGTTAGGAGGACATGCTCTACGGAGCCAAAAAATGCTCTAAGGAGCCAAAAGCTTTAAGGAGCCAAAAAGTGTACACCAGCAGGATCAACCACGGTTGGTAAGATAAAAATATACTCTCATATTACAACTTATGTTGGTCGGGAGGTAATATTGTTACAATGAGTTCTTTGAAGAACAAAATGTTTAAAAAATACACCAAGTATAGTTGGTCGGGGATAAAAACCCAATAACTGTAGTTGGTCGGCGAGGACAACTTATTGATCTTAGTTGGTCGGACGCAATTTTATAATCAAACCAAGTATAGTTCGTCGGAGCTGTATTTGGTCGACAAACATTATTCACCCACCTTGGTTGGTTGGAAACAGTTTGAACATTTTTCTCATTACTTTATTATTAAGTGATCGAGAAACATTACTAATACTTGTAACCTTTTATTAAGTTGCTTATTGAACAATAATACTGTTAGCTTTTTAATAGATACATAGATACATATGTACAAATATAAATGTGCTTGATAAAACAAAATTGGCAAACAGAAAATGAAAATCTTTTCATTAATCTGGAAAAAATTACAAATTACAAAATTGTTACATGGACATTACTATTCTATTGGTTTTTTGCCCTGTGCTTTAGAAACAGGTTCCTCGCCGGCAGGAGGGTCTTCTAGGCAAAGGGGAGAATTGATGAAATTAACATCTCTGAGCATTCTGACGTTCATAACAGAAGGTGTATCCAAAAGATGCTCAGGACGAGATAATTCAGCTTGGGAGTGAAGGCTATAATCACCAAGATATTTCGAAATTAGACTGCGAGGAATGGAGCGAGCTGGAATCCATGCCATATCCAATTTGAAAGGTGGTACAGGTAGGTCTAATAACGATGGAGCATGATAGTCCCATAAAAAATGCCCTTGCTCCAACTTTAATACACCCAATGCATTTAACCATCCTTGTTTGTAACCTTCATTATTAGCATGTTCAATGCGAGCATCCAGATGAACGAGAGCTTCATTGTATCCTG
Organism: Sambucus nigra; assembly: GCA_949130495.1. NCBI lineage: Eukaryota > Viridiplantae > Streptophyta > Magnoliopsida > Dipsacales > Adoxaceae > Sambucus > Sambucus nigra. Next base: position 381,904,285 of record OX422217.1, read on the forward strand.
CCATCCAGAATTCTCTTGGCTGTTTATGGAATTGGAAGGTTAATCTATCCAATTGTTCATGAAGGCTTTTGGCAAAGAGATCTTTGTTATGCAAGGCGGATTTCGTTGATGCCAGCTGATCTTCCAGAGACAGATTTTTATTGGACATTTCAGTCAGAGCACGGTCTTTTACTTTCAACTGGAATGCTTGAGTTTCCAGAGTAGACTGAGTGCGAGCTTCCTCAACATTTTGGCTGACTCTTCCTCGCCCCCGAGAACCTCTTCCTCGTCCCCGAGCAGTTCCAGAAATAGCAGATCTTCTTAAGTCCTCTAGCTCTTGCCTCAGTTTGGCATTTTCGACCTCTAAGAACGAGAAGCCTTCATCAGTGGCTGGTATTAATGCAGTAGAGGATGAAGCAGCAGATTCATATTGAGCTAATTTCTTCTGCAAATTATTATTTTCTTGCTCCAGGATCTCAGCGATTTGTCTACAGGCTTCAATTTCACCTTTTAGGGTCCTCTCCCTGACGTCATACCCAGCAATGATCTTCTTGTGGCCTGTTTCTGAAGAGAGCTGCTGGTATCTATTTTCATAATCTTCATGTAACAAAGCCATTGATTCGTTATGTTGATTTTGAAGATCCTTTAAGGAACCATGAAGCTCTTCAATCAACTCATAGTAAGCGACATTGTTGGCCACTGCTCGGTCGAGTAAAGCTTTCAAGTATTGATAAGCTCCAATAGCCTGCTCTGAAGCACCGTGACCAAGGATATCAACAATTTCCGATGTACTAAGATCTGTATGACCAGCCTTATAGTATTGATGACATTGCTGCATCAGCTCGGTATCATGAGAAGAGATCAATTCCATTCTAGCAACAAACTAATGACAAGAAAAAGACAACAATCAACAAAAACAAGTTATCAACAACAGAGATGAGCAAAGATATATTTTATTAGATCATCAAAAAGTTACATCGTTCGATTACAAGGAAATACAGAAAGACTACCGAACAACTTCACACCTTTTCCTTGTCCCCCAAGACTTTCTCGGGAGGCTGGGACGAGGAGCTCGGTTGCTCGGTGATAACTACAGCTTGATCGGTAGGAGTCTTCTCGGGAGGAGGAGGCATGGAGGAAATGTCCTCGGTGGCAGATGGTTGAGAGGCAGAAACTTGATCGCCCATAGCCATGGAAGATTCATCTGAAGCAGGTTCATCTTCTTCTTCTTCCACAATTGGTGGAGGAGGACCAGGGAGATGCCGTTGGAATAGCTCAGAATCATCTTGGACTTTTAGCTCTTGCAGAGCAGCTACCCAACCATCATAGAAGTATTTCAACTCCCCATATTGGACTTGGGACGTCATTGCAGCTATCCCTCTCTCCCATCCTTTCTCCCAACCAACACTGAAATGTTTCTTGATTGCAACTTTTCTCCTCGATTTCTCCGAGGAGAGCTTCACCTCCAGTTCCTCTTTCTTAACCTTAATATCTCGCAGAGTAGATATTTCTTCTTCTGCCTTCTTCAATTTATCATCAGATTCCTGATGTTTAACTTCCAAATCTTTAATTTTCTCCTCCAAATTCTTGGAGGTTTCAGCCATCTTCATCTTATCAGCCTCAGCCACAGCCAATTTTTTCTCCCAAACAGTTTTCTCCTCGATGTACTGTTGGTGAGATTCCTTCACAGATTGGGTTAAACCCAACAGAGCATCGTCAACATCGGACGAGGAAGTGGAAGCTTTAATAACTTGATCTTTCTTCACGATGGTATTGAAGCAGTTCACCAGCTGAAAGATAAGAAAAACAATAGAGTCAACACAAATACAAGAATTCAAGAAAAAGAAAGAAAGATCAAAGGTATGAGAAATTTACTGAAGAAAGATGGCGAGCAGCTAGGGACGTCAGTGTATCCCTAGGAATTTTTTCATCAACCCCGAGAACCTCGGGTATAACTGAGTTCGTTGAAGAACTCGGAAGAATAATTTTTGAGACACCACTACCACCAGCGGGTAGAGAAGGTGCAATTCCAGCAAGATTAACCGAGGATGATTTCCTCAATCTCTTCAAAGGACGGTCAGTAGCATCAACCAAGGAAGAAGTCTTGGTCGGAGAGATGGCAATCACATCAGCAGGAGCATTTTTCTTGCTCGGGGCCACCGGGGGCTTCTCGGCAACTTTGGAGGAACCAGCATCTACTTTTTTAGTCCCCTCTGGGATATCAATTTTGCCTTTCTGGGCTCCAACATCAGAAGAAGTGTCACCAAATAGAGCAGGAGGAGCTCTTTTCTTGCCCATTCTCTGAGGTAGGGGGATATGAGAATCTAAAGATGAACTTTCTGGTGTTGAAGCTGGTTCAACAGGGCGAGCAGTATAAGAGGTTGTGTAACTCTTATACTGTAGTAAATATGAAGCAGATATAATATGCTCGTCAGCAATGGTCTTATGCAAATTCCAGATAAGTTTCAAATGCTTGATATTCACTTCTGACTCTTTTGGAGTTTTTCTTTTGCTATCAACTGCAAACAAATACATAATAGAATATCAGTCATACATTTTGTCAAACAGGATGAAAGCATAATTTCATAAGTAAAATAAAATGAAAAATAAACCTATCCCATTGCCGTATGGGGGGCATCTGGGACCGTTGTATACTTCATTCCCAGATAAAGGCGCATGTTGCCAATTTTTTATGACCAACCCATGCTCAAAATAATCCCTATTTGAGTCAGGGAGATTAACTACAAGAGCCCTATTCAAATACCTAGTTTTCAAATAATAAATATTATCTAGAACGGCCCATTTATAACAAAACATAATTTCAGGGATCCCAATACGAGTCCCATGAGTTAAATTTAATTTGTGCACCCCGTTAATTATTCTCCATGAATTGGGGGCTATTTTTGCAGGAACAAGATCAAAATATTGACAAAACTCAAGACATAATGGCTTTGGTGGAAAGGAAAAACCGCATTCAGCAACAAAAAGACTGGGGAACCAATGTCCCTCAGCCAATCGAAAGTAATCTAAAGGCTCAGAAAGAACCTCTAGAGTTACCCACGAAGGAATGGAAAAATCAGAACGGAATTTCTCAACAGATTCCACAATATAAACCATATTGAATAAAAGAGATACCGAAGAAAGAAAGAAGATCTTACAGAAAGAAAGGAGATGTGTTGACAACGAACGGAAACAAAGATGAACGCACAAGAGAAGAAGAGAAGAGAAAGCTTGAATGCAGAGAATGAAAAACGAAGACGACGATATGGTTACCAAAGAAGTTTAAGTACTTTGCATTGGGAAGCGGCGAAAGAAATGATTACCAAAAAGAAACTACTAAACTTCCGGCGGCTAAAAGGACAAAATTTACACTAATATCAAAGCGCTTATCAAAAAGGCGGAAACTGCGAAATAAGAAGGAAATTTGAAAATAATGTTCCTGAAACCCGGGAAATACATTTAGTATTACCATATACCGAGAAAGAATGTTCCATACTCTTCAGAGTTCAAAATATGAAACATTGGGGGCTTCTGTTGATACCAAAATTAATGTGCTGATGTGGACGAATAAGATGAAGACACGTGTCAATCTACATGGCACAATAGCAACGAGGAAGATCGTTTCCCGACCAACCGTGCTTCCTTCCGAACAACGAGAATACACCGAGAAACTCTATCACACCGAGGAACTCTATCATCCCGAGATACTCTAAGGACTCCGAGGAACTCTTGATCAACAAGCAACTAAGGCAGTCCGAACTGCATCTCGGCCGTATCATTAATTACTAGACGGACAACTGTTCAACTATCCATTGTATTCTTGACGCACACGTTGCATTAAATGTATTACCCTTTCATATGTAAATCATTTAATGTATTGGACCTTTCATGTACAGCCTCAAGGCTATAAATACCTTGTATCATCCTCATTCAAGGGGACCGGAATTTCTTGAAAGAATTTGTAATCAAGAATTCCACAAACACTCAGCAATAACATAACAGTGGACGTAGGCTTTATTCCTAGCCGAACCACTTTAAAAATCTTTGTCTTATTTATTTATCTGTGATTGAATAATTAGAGCAATCTAGTTTTTTACATCAACATGTGATGTAGCTATATAGACCTTCAACTAGTTGGACTTAAATTTTGACAAGATTTTTTTTATAATTAGGGTGAGTCTATTTACCTACGCTAAGCTCCCTACTGCAGTCGACATCAACTCAGCATTGGACTCGGTATATCATTATAGGAAATGGTTGTTTCTCACACCCTCTATGGCTCATAGGATTATTTACTGACACCTCATAGGACACCACACAACATTACAATGCATTTTATCATGTCTATTGATTGGGTTGTTTTATTCAAAAAGAATTTTTAAAAATTATTTAAATTGAATTTGGAATTTATTAATATGATCAAACATTTGCTTAAAAATAAATTTCAGAATTAAAGTTTAATTTTTTTTTAATTAATTTGTGTGAATGATTTTATATTTATGTGTATACTAATGTATGTATTTGTGTTATTAAACATATGCATGTGTTCCCTATTATTTTATCAAATGAAATTCATTTTTGATTGTTGCCGATTTAATGTTTGTTAGGCCAAATCCTATAGCTGTCGTGTACATGTACAGCATCTGACATTGTATAATTACATATACCCTTTAGCTGTTGGATTGTAAGGTCAATAGGTTGGCAATTTTACCAAACAACACTTAGCTTTGAACGAAAACAAAAGTTGGCTTATCCGTTTATTTAAACGCCTTCATTATCTTCTTTTCCAATGATAATTTTTTGAAATGGTTCACAGTTGGCATTAATCGTTCCTTTTAAACGATGTCATGTTATATTTACTAGCCCTAGTTTTTCATCCACCCAAAGTTTTTCTTTCAAAACAAAAGTTGGTTTTTGTTTGTTTTCAAAACTATAACTTTTTGTAACACTGGTTTTGATACTTTATTTGAGTAGGTTACAACTGGCTTTAAACGTGTCTAATTTTTAGAATATCCATTTTTATTTCTTTGTAGACCGTGCGATCTCTTTTAATCAGCGGCTGGTGTTGATTTATTTCAATCCATGTGTGTCTTATTTCTTTCAATCAGCACACACCTCACAAGTATATAAATACATCCCTTTGGGTCTCATTTTTTTTAATCCGATAAATAATTTTGAGAGCCAAAACTCTGCTGAATTTTTTAGAGAGAAAGATAGTTTACACACTTACATTTTCAAAGATCTATCTTTTGTGTGTGCATTTCGTGAACAAATATTGATTCATTTTAATATTTCTAAAGACTCTTGAGGTTCATTTTTGTGACGACTTATTCTAGAACCTCATCTCTTCATTTTGATTTTTCATAGAGAAAAAATTGTTGTACGTATTTCTTTCTTACTGTGTTTCATATGTAGTCTTATAGATCTTTAGTATTGTAGTATTGTTGTTTCTATATTCTATAAAATGAACACCACACACAAAACCACTATTCTTGTAGTTTTGATACTAATTTTCACGATTTTCTTTGCTATCTTGGTTGATCTATTTTGTTAGATCGAAGTTTTAGTATAAGTTGAACACTACACACACAAACCTATTTTGTGCGTATTCTGGTTGTCTTGATTGGTTCTAAATTCGTGTTTATTTAAAACAATTTGTTTTAAAATTGAAACTAAGAAAGATTGGTTCATTATATTCACATTTGTTAGGTTTAGGCATTTAAACATGTAGAGGAATAATTTGTAAAAACCTAAAATCTGTATTATTGCATGAACCATATACTTGATCTGTTATATTTGAGAACCTAGAATTTACTGGACTAAATTGAGAATATTATACTATTTAACTGTTTAGATTTGACTTAATAGGTTATTATATTAAAATTGATTTAATCTAATATTATTCCTAAAAATAATTTTGTGATATTTGATTGAGTGCTTGAAGTGATTACATACTTACAATCATATATTATTTTTGTGTGTATTGTAAAACTGTATATGATTACTTGATTTTTGAAGTGATTTAAGGAACATACATTTGCATATCATGTATATATCGTTCACCTGAACACCACTTCTCACCACTTCTCACTTAGGCCTTGAAATTATTGTGTACATATTTTGCCAAATCTGATTGTTAAGAATATCTGAGAAAAACAATTTTGGAACAGACTAAGTTAAGATAGCTTGACTTGGAAGATATTGAATATAAGATTTGTTGAGATATTTAGGAAAGAAAATTGTTGCATAAATCATCCAGGTTGTATCATTAAGTGTGTGTGTGTGTGTGTGTGTGTGTGTGTGTGTGTGTCATTTAGAATAACACATAGCACACAAGCACTTCACTAAGAACTAGGACACAATATGCACTGAGCCAAACCTACTAAGGAGAGCAAGTGAGAGAAGTTGTGACATGAAGAACACAAAGTTAGAAAGGGTAGACTAAAGGGAAATCAGAAGAAGCCACCAGGGGCTTGGTCTAGGTGAGATAATAGACATATCTATTTACTTTACATTTTCTTGTTTGATTGTTGTAAATCGTTCCTATTTTGGTTTTTGTTTTGGTGGAAGTAGACTAGGTTGACTTTTAGGAGAGTCCATCATTTTTCCCAGAGAAGGGTTTTTGCGACATAAAATAAATACCGTATGCTGTATTTTTCTGCAAATGTCACCTAATAAGAAAACGCAGGAGTTAAGACTAAAAACCCGCTTAATAAAACTGAATTGATTATTATTCTGTAAATCATCTAGGTTAACCATGGATAATAATCTGGACTTTTAATTGACTTTGCAAACTTAAATCTGTTTTAGTAAAGTTAAAAATTCAAGAAAATTTTGAATTAGTCCCTCCTAGAATAACCTATAAAACTCGTAGGTAAATTGTGTTTACTCAACAGTTGCTACTTCCGCACTTTAGTCGTTTGCGCTATAGCCGTTCGCTCATCCCTAAATTATTGACTGGATCTGGATCACCTCCTCCTTTCAAGAAGAATATTATTATCAATATGAGGCCTTGGGTTATTGAGAATAGGCCTCAAGTCCTAAATGCTAAAGAAGTAAGAAACATCAAGCCTCAATTAAAGAGGTTGAAGAAAGGTCTTCCTAGCCACCAAGAGTTGGTCTAAAAAACCTTTCCTGACCAAGGTAGGATTAAATATGCTTCTCTGGTAATCAACCCTAGATTGTTCAGGGGTTTGATAAAGGTTGAGACCCCTCCATTGGATAAGTTAGCAGCATCCCCTGTATCCAGAGCCCAATTGGCTGAGAGGGCTAGTCAAAACTTAGCCTTGGTAAATACTTAACTTTTTTTGTTTATCTTCAATAATGTTTCTTGAACTTCTTCTGTACTAACATTGCATATTTCTTCGTTTGTAGTTCTTGGTTGATTATAACCAAGTGCTGGAGAAGGAGGAGCAGTTAAAGGCTTCTTTGACTGATGTAGAGGAGGATTTTGAGTGCTTAGAGAAAGAGAAAAAACTTGGAAAGATAAGTTGAAAGCGATCGAGGATAGGGAAACGGTAGTAGAGAACAAAATAAAATCTATTAATGATAAAGTAACTCTTACTGAGCAGAAAGTAAAAGAAGCTGAGATCAAAACAAAGGTTATTGAGGATAAAACTTCCAGCATGAACATTGAACTTACTTCTCTATAGACCAAGAGCAAAAAGGAAAAGGAATGGGCTGCTAATAAAGGATAGGATAAGGCATTTGCTACTACATCCATCCAAATTGAGTATGCCAAGAAGCTCTCCTATAAAGATGGATGGTCAGATGACTTGAAAGAGGTCGTCACGCAAGCAGACTCATAATTATTTCAAAGGCATAACCCAGGAACTCCTCCCAACTTGGATGAGGAATTTGATGATGCTTCTTAATGCTACCGACCTACCTCCTCCTGAGACAGCTTTGGTCAAGATAAGGACAAGGACAAGGTTAAGTCCAAGTACAAGGAGAAGGTTTAACTCCTTTTTGTTAGTTTTTGCCTTCTTTTTATGTATTTTTCTTTTCTTCTCTCTTCCTTATTCATTTGTAATGGACCCCGATGTAATCCTGGATTTATTAATGAAATTTATAAGTTTTGTTCAATCTTCATAGTGATCCTTTGTTATTGTTCACTTATTTGATTATTATTAGTTATCTTCTTTAGTCGGACTTATGCACTTATACTTGTGAATTTATAGTCTGATGCCAGGAAGAATATGATAATTTTTTATGAATCCAACCTATTGAGACGTTGCAAATGTCTTCTTAAAGCTGGTGATATGGCTTTCACTAGAGAAGAGTTGGTAGGGTTTCTCGGCACAGATATCTCTGACCAAGTGAAAGTCGACACAGATATCTCTGACCATGTGAAAGATGCCTATGTTCATATATATTATTTTCTAGATAGGACTGTGGTGATGATTGAAAAATTGAAAAAGATCACAATCTTTCTTGGGAATTGCTACACTTGAACTACTAAGCTAAGTACGAAGCCCTGAGCACGGGTTAGGGCTTTGATAAGAATTTTCAAGAAATTACATCTTCCTTGAAGAAGAAGGAAATCTTGATAAATAAAGAAGAAAAAAATGCTCAGGAGATTGTTAAACTCCTAGAGAAAGAAAATAATGCCTTGAGGAATGATACTGGGCTGAATTAATGTCTCTCTTTTTGGGAGATGGAGAATGTCAGACTGCTGGAGGAACTGGAAAACTTGAAGGAGAGAAAAACTAATTCTGGCCAACCTTCTAGGCATGTCGTGGTTACTCGACTAACTATGGATGAAGAGAGAGCTAAGAAGACCTTGACTAACTAAGCAACTTTATTATAGGAGAAAGATAAGGCCATTAAAAATTCCAAGACATAGTAGACCGACTAACCTTCCAGTTCCATAAGCAACCCAAGGTTGTCTGGATGGATGGATATGATGAAGCTCTAACCCACCTGGATGACCACATGGAATAAACTCGAGTGAAAGGATAGAAATGGGGTTAGTTGAATGTGTTGGGGATGTTGAGAAAACATAGAAAAAATGAATTGTGGTACTGCCATGATTTAGGGATATTGGATTACCCTGATCTCCACTTTAAGATTGATGTCAACTGGATTCTATATGACACCATTCCTTAGAGCTTAGTGAGAAAATACATTACGGATTATGGCCTTTAAGGAGAAGATGAATATGGTATCCCCCACATCTATTAGATAGATCGAGCAGCGTAAATGTAATAAGCCAAGAGATTTCTGAGCTACAACCTGACCGAGCACCCTTGATGAGCCTCCTGCTGGGATGAGTAAAGCTGAAGGAAAACGTCTGGTAAAATAGAGTTGTATTTACTATTTTTTTTATTTATGTATTGTAATACAAAATTTGTTGGGGATAAAATAGGCTTTGTTTTCCAATATGTATGTTTTTCAATACATTTTTGTTTTTATTTAAGAATGTGATTAGTTAATCAGCTTGTCGACTAGGTAATCTTCATTATGAGTAGTTAATCAGCTTGCCGACTAGGTAATTTGTGTAAATAATGAGTTTTTGGTCAAGTGTTGAACCTTATTTGTAATGCCTTAGATTAGACTAGATCACTTAGACAAACTGTAAGTAGTTTTGTTGAGCTAAGTGTTTACGTTAGTTATAATTGGCGACCAAGTGTGTTAGGAATACATATTTATTCTTATGTTTAACCCAACGGGTAAAACTCCTTGTGTTTGACTTTAAGTCATACATGAAGTTTTATTGACTTCTTATTCTTGACTTGTCGAAGACAAAATCATATATGAATTCTAAAAGAAATTTCCAAACTAAACATTTTTGAAGCTGAAAAAGTTTGAATTAGAGAAATTTCCAACTTTTTTGAAGTTGGAAAATTTTGACTTAGAGAAATTTCCAAACTAAATTTTTTTAAAGTTAGAAAAGTTTGAAATTTTTTGTAACTCGAAAAGTTTGTGGTGGATGTATATCACCGTATCAATAAAATAAAATATAAGAAAGGAAGCATAATTGATAGAAACTCGTAACTTCATTAAATTAATTAATTGATTATATCATATCAAAATTACTGATCATATTATTGTAGATGGTCAGCATTCCATGGATTCTTAAATTCTTCCCTTTTAAGTATTTACATGTGACAGATGCCTAGTCGGATGATTACCGAGATGCGATAAGGACCGTGCCAGTTGGGCTCTGAATCATTTTATTAAGGACATAGTCTTCTTTTGTCAGGTTGGTCGGCTTGACCCTCCTATTATAGAATCTAGCAATCCTTTGTTGATAAGCAGTCATTAAATTGTATCATCCTTTTTTACCGCTTCAACCATGTCTAGATCTAGTCGCCTCATGAGATTGTGCTTAGGGGAGTAAAATTCAATACCCTGTGAGTAGATAGACCTATTTCGGTAGCTACTACTACCTCAGTACCAGAAGTGAGCATATATGGAGTCTCTCGTGTTGCTGTTCTCGGTGTAGTCCTATAAGCCCATAAGATGTTATGCAACTTGTTGATCCAGTTACCCTTAGCATCATCCAACCTTTTATTCAACCTATCAAGAAAAGTCTTGTTAGTGATCTTTGTTTGACCATTGTATTATAGACATCCAGGTGTTGAATGAAGTTTCTGAATCTTGGACCGAATGCATTATTCCTCAAACTCTTTATTGTCAAACTGAGTACCATGATCAGTGATGGAAGCAAAAATCATCCCATAACAACATATGATATGCTTCCATATGAACTGAAAAACCTTTTAATAAGGCATATCAACCAAGGGCTCAGCCTTCACCCATTTGGTGAAGTAATCCACTACTACTACCACCAAATACTTGAACCTACTTTTAGTGGTCGATAATGGGCTGACCAAGTCAATTCCCCGAATAGCAAATGGTCAAGGAAAAGTGATGGGAGTTAAGGTAGTCCCCAGTCTTCTATGAATAGTGGTGAACTTTTGGCACTTATCACACTTCTTGGCAAAAGAAATATAATTTGTCTTCATCGTCGGCTAGTAGTATCCTTACATGGATATTGTTTGTACCACTGATCGGCTGGCGAAATGAGCTCTACATGAGACTTAATTCACCTACTTGTTCAAGTCATGTACTTCGGTGGGATGAACACATCAAAGTAGGGAGACAATATATCCTCTTTTATACAAAATGCCTTTCTCCATTACATAACTAGATACTTTTTATCTCAACTTCCAGATTTCTCTCTGGTCGGATGGCATCACTCCTTTGTCAATGTATATTTTATTGGATTCATCCAAGATGATCCCAATACCACACTAATAACGTTGATAGCTTCCATATCTATGTTTATATGTATGAGAATTACTGTGTACTATCACCTGCTCAACACGCAGTGATAAAGCTAGTTCTAAATTCATGATTAATGCCTTATACTCAACCTCATTATTGGAATCTTGGAACTAAAAACATAAAGCGTATTCCACATCTAGGTCATCTGGAGTGTTGATGATAAGTCTTGCTCCACTTCCAGTGGTACATGAAGATCCCTTCATAAATAATTTCCAAACTATAATATCGTTGTTGAAGTCTTCCTATGATAATACTCCATATTTAAATATCTTCTTACTCCATTCAGTTAATCACTAAGATCTTTCTTGAGCAACCGATGTTTCTTGTTGGTCAACGACAATTTCAGTTTGCCATTGAGTTGGGCTCTCCTCCGAAGAAGTATGCTTGGTAGGTAAGCTTGGATTATTGGTCACCTCTGGGTATGTCAATTTTGTAATGAAATATGCTACTTATTTCCCTTTCAATGTCATCCTTGGCTCGTAGACAATTTCATATTCCCCTATTTCAACGTCCCAAAACATCAATCTTCCTGACTTTTTTTATTTGTGCAAAGCTTGTCATAGGGGAAAACCAATGTATACTACAATAGTGTGTGCTTGGAAATATGGTTTCATTCTCTTGGAGGCTTCAATAAGTGAAATTGCTAGTTTTTCCAAATGTGGATACCCAATTTTTGTTCCTTAGAACGCTTTGTTAGTGCAATAAATAGGCTTTTAAACTCCTCCTTCTAATCGTATCAAAGCCGAACTAACAGCTGACTCTGAAACAGCCTAGTACAAATACAAATTTTCCCCTAAAATTAATTAAGAGAGTAATGGTGGAGATCCCAAATATTTCTTCAACTCTAGGAAAGCTTTATCACATTAGTCATTCCATTTAAAGGTCTTTTTGAGCACCTTAAAAAATCAAAGACATTTGTCTGTTGCACGGGACTCAAAATAGTTGAGGAATGCTACTCGTCTAGTCAGTTTCTGCACGTCTTTCTTGCATGTGGGAGATTGCGTCTCTATCAAAGCCTTTATCTTGTCAGGATCGGCTTTGATTTCCCTCTGGTTTATAATATAACCCAAGAACATTCCTTTTTATACCTCGAATATGCATTTGGTCGGGTTAAGTTTCATTTGGCATTTCTCTAACTGGTCAAATATTTGAACCAAGTCTTTATTGTGGTCGACGATAAGTTTTCTCTTAGTGAGCATGTCATCCACATATACCTCCATATTTTGCTAATTTGATCTTCAAACACTTTATGCACCACCTCTTATATATTGCTCCAGCATTTTTTATCCCAAAGAGCATAACATTGTAGCAGTATGTTCCACAGCTTGTCTTTTAGCTTCATTTTAATCTGGTTGTAACCAAAATAGGCATCAATGAAGCTGAGTAACTCTTGACTTGTAGTTGCATCTACCAACTGATCAATGATTGGTAAAGGAAAATTATCCCTTGGGTATGCTTTGTTGCATCTACCAACTGATCAATGATTGGTAAAGGAAAATTATCCCTTGGGTATGCTTTGTTGATATTGATAAAGTCTACACACATAGGCCATTTGTTATTCTTCTTTATTACCATCACTACATTGGTCAGTAAACTGGAATACTTGACATCTTCTATATATTAAGTTCTCTGTAATTTCTCCACTTCCTTTTGGATGGACATATTCTTCTCAAGACTGGACACTCTCCATTTCTGCTTGATCAGCTTAGCATCTTTACAAATGTTGAGATCATGGCAAATGAAATTAGGGTCAATTCCTGGCATGTCCTTGTGGCTCCAGGCGAACACATTATTTCATTCTCTCAAGAATGCAATAAATTCCTATCTGAGAGAAGGTGTTAAGTTCGAGCCAATTTGAGTGGTTCTTTTTGGCTTCTCATCATCAAGCATAATTGTCTCTATTGCCTCCATAACCTACCCCTTAACCATATTTTCCTCCTCCCGAGGATCCAGAGTGTCGATATGATACGTGGTAGTGCTCTTATGGACTTCTTATTGGTCGAGAAAGTGTAATAACACACTATAGCTTCCATCTAGTTTTCATTTACAATGATAACTCCATAATTGGTAGGAAACTTCATACACTGATGTATTATAGATGGTACTTCTTCTAACTACTTTATCCCATCTCCCTTAAGAGTTATGTTATAGGTTAAAGGGACGTTTTTATCCAATACAAAGAAGAGAATCCTCTCCTTTCTGCTTATTGGCTAAGTGTTGACCAATACATCCAGCTTAACTGTCCCCAAAGGATAAACTCTTTCTCCTACGAATCCTATGAGGGGCCTGTTATAAAGTTCCAGTTTACTGTCTCATAGCCCTAAGCTGTGGAAATAGTTATAGAATGTGAAATCTGCTAAACTCACATTGTCTACCAGGATTCTTACTACTCATCCATGATGAACTCGATAAGTGATAACCAAAGGGTCATCATGAGGGTAAAGTACTCCATTCTGATGATTTTTAGAGAAGTCGATCACTAATATGTCCTTATTGACTTTCTTAGGCCGACCGGCTATGCACTCGGACATGTCAATCTGTTTAATAGAAGGATAATATTTGCTTCATATAGATAAGACTTTATCTAAACTATCTTATCTCCTCCACCGGCGTTTCCTATGCAATGAAATGGAAACCACGATAAATCATTCCCACCTCAACTTTTGGCTCCGTGGGTTTCTTTGATAGGCCAGGATCCTTTTATTAATCATCGTTATGAGCCATTTTCCTGTCATGTTTTCCTTTGTAAGGTGACTTAGACCTTCTTCTGGTGTCCCAACCACCAGCCCAATCAACATATTAATTCAATTTCCTCCGACGAATGAGATTTTCCAGTTCGTTCTTTAGAGTGATGCAATTTTTAGTGGTGTTCCTATGATCTTTGTAAAAATCATAATATTTGGATTTATCTCTCCTATTGTTAGGTGGATTTAGTTTTCTAGGCCAGTTTAACTCTTTGTTGCCCTTAATATCCTTCAGTATGTGATGGAGACCTTTGCTGAGTGGGGTATATTCATCATACATCTTGATTTTATCAACCTTCTTATCTTTCTGATATTTATTAGTTGAATTATTCTAGATTTCAGTCTTCACCTTTGTAGCTTCTTTAGCAGCCATTGCCTCCTCAGCGTTAATAATCTTCCCATCCTTGGCCATCAACTCTATCATGGTCTTGGGAGGATTCTTTGCTAGAGCATAGTAAAGGTTATTAGCAAGCAACCCACTCATCAGTGTTACAATTGTAGTCTTCACTTTATAATCAATCACTTCTAGTTTCTCATTGTTGAATCAAGTGATGTACTCCCGAGTAGTTTCTCTAGGTCTTTGACGAACTATCAATAGATGAGTGACATTCTTGATCAGCTTTGCCCCAAAATAAAAGTTATCGATAAACAACTTGGACAATTGATGGAAATTAGAAAATTTTCCTCTGGGTAGGTTATTGTACCATATTTGGGCTAGGCCTAAAAAGGAACTGGAGAATGCCTTATAACTCATCTTGTTGGGGATAGAGTAGACATCAATAACAGGTTGATATTGATCAATATGGAGGATTAGATCAGTCTTTACCATCATACTTAGGAGTGAAAATCAGTGGTTTGAATTTAAAAAGTGTGCTCCCACACAATCTCCTAATTATTGCACGAGTCCTTTCCAAGTATGTTCCTCTAGTTTAGACTTGAATGAGGCGACTTTGGTGGATTTAAAGTGCACATGTGCTGATCTCTCTTCCTGAGAAGTCTTCTCAGCGCATACAAAGCCTCTTATGCTAGCCTCTAGACCTCACAGATCCTTTTTTGTGCTCACGAAATTGATCTAGCTCTCTGTAATAACCTTTAGCTGCTCGAGGCCCTAAATGATCAAAGGCAGATGCCTTACTTAAGAGTTCAAATTCGCTCAGTCATTCATTGGAGAAAGATCTACCATCTTAATAATCCATAGATCGAATTGACAATGTTGCCTCATGATGGTAAGATCTATCATGAGAGGATCTGGAGCGATTACTTCTCTTATTTCTATCTGGTGGAGGTAGCATGTCCCTCCGAGATGGTTCAGTGGTGGACTTATCTTATAACGTGCGAGCCGGTTGACAAACTAACTCTTGCATGGCTCATTGTCCTTTAGCAAGGTTGAGTAAAATTACCTGAAGATCTGCCACACTAGGAGGAGAAGACTAAATAACAGTGTTGCTTTCTTTCCTAAGGCTATTTTCTGGGTCAGTCATTTCTCCAAGGGAAAAGAAATGAAAAAAGTTGTAGAGAACGATGAAAGACAAACGTTCCTAGATGGCGCTAATCCATTTATGTCTAAAAATGGAGTGGGTCCAAATTTATAATCATACTTAAAATAAAGATAATCAAGCAGGACAAACACACAAAAAATAGGTTTTTAAAATGGCTCAGCTATGAGAAAAGCCTACATACACTATTTTTGGTATTTCTGGTGGTTATAATAGCTCAGGGTTTAGTATGTTTATACCTCATTGAATCTTCCCTTTAAGCTATGGTAGATCATGTATTTATAGTGGTTAAGAACCTAAGAGATGGAATGCCTTTATATATTTGGGCATTTACATCTGTATCCCATAAATAAGACTGTTGATATTCACAGGTATGTATACAAGCGCCGTTAGCTATTCCACTCAAGTGACTTTTGCTATTCTTAGTGGTTCGTATTATTGAGGTTGGTCGGTCGGCTGGCCGACCAAGTGTCTCTAGAGCCGTCCAAGAAAGTAAACACTGTGAGAATTTCCACGTAGGAGGACAGATGTCCATTTCTCAGTGATCCGCGCAGATAAATACTTTTTACACATAACAGTTATATTTCTTGAGTTTAAATTGTCATTTATATCACACACGATTTTTTTTAATTCTATTGTAATTATACAAATTGTCAATGCAGAGTCCCGATTCCCAACTTTTTTTTCTTAAGAAGTGAGATGAACATTTATGTTATGCTGTTGGATTTTGTTAATAGGTTATATTATTTTTATAGGGGACGCTTCAATGATATTGGATGTAGTTAAGTAGGTATGGAATTAGGCATTCGATGTAAGTTATACTCTATATTGCCTCTGTTAAAAATATTATCATTTAAAAATGTATTGTTATCTCAACATTTAGTTAAATATGATGTTATAAATATAAATGACCATTTTATTTTTGCTGCACACATTCATTTTTTTTGGATTAGTTGGTAATGGTGTAATTAGAACATGGCACCAGTTTGTGATTTACCCCAACAACGGATTTCAGATCAGTTTTTCATGTTAGTCTAGTTCCTCTAATTAGGTGGTAAGTGTTGATGACACTAAAATGGCAGAGATAAATGATGAGGATGAGATTGAAGATGAAGATAAACATTCACATCAAACATATAAGAGAAAAAAGGTTTTTAAAGTGGTTCGCCTATGAATAAAGCCTAGGTCCACTGTTATTTTATTCCCAGGGGTTTACAATAGCACAATATGTTGTAGAGAGAGAGAGATGTGTATTTTGTATATGGTGTCTCTTAGTTATCTGATCCCCCCACCCTCTATGATGGGGTTACAACGTATTTATAGCCTTGAGGTTGTCAATATGAAAAGGCGATGTGTTGTTATCTAGTAGACATCTATTGATACAGTAGAAATGTACATTAAGGCTCATTAAATGAGTTGTTATCTTCATTAATGCACATTAAATGCATAGTTATTCTTTGATCTTGAGTTGCTCTGTACACAAGGTTGTTCGTTGCTCGTTATAGTTGCTCGTTGCTCTGCACAGTTGCTCATTGCTCGTTGCTCTGCACAGTTGCTTGGTATGCCAGGTGTCGGTTGGTATGCCGACCAACTCTCCTTGGGTGCCGACTAACTCTCCTAGGGTGCCGAACACGTATAAATATTGCTACGTAGGATGACAGGTGTCCTTTTCTGACTGGTCCTCGTAGATGGAGAATTTTTGTGTCAACAGAAGCCCCCAATGCTCCATGCTTGATGGTTTACTGAAAGGATGGAGTATTTATTCTGTAGTGTTGCTCGGTACTCGTGAAATTCTTGATTTTCCTTCTTGATTTGTTAAACATAAAGTTCACTATCTCCTGGATGGCATATGATGCAGGCTGATCGATGGTTGTTAATCTCTCTTTTGAGGAACTCCGTGTGCTATGTATCACCCCTGGGAATTTGGATACAGCGATACCATAGTATGTATCTTGTAGCTTGTAGCTTGTAGCTTGTCATAATCTTGAAGTATGCTGGTTGGTTGGCTAGTCGACCAACAGCCTTCTGTGCATAAGTAGAACTTCTCTTTCAGTGAAGGTCGAGACATCAATAGTAAAGATCTCAGTGTTGTAGATGCTGAACCTGACTCCTGAACTTCAATAGCATGTGCACAATAACTCCTTAAAATACCTCCTGTACTTCTGAATACGCCTCTTGATTGTAACACCTCGCCCGCTCGGGGAGAGCGAACGGAGCGCTACTATCGATAAAACTAAACTAATCCACAAATAACAAGGTATAGAGCATCTAAATCCCACAATAAAACAAGAAACCACTATTCTCATCTTCAAATTAATACAACAAATCTCTCGAAATAATTACAACAATCCAACTATCTCGAAAATAAAATAAATCTCCAAATGCTCTATACATCAAAATAAATACAAGTCTTCTCATCTCTTGTATTAAAAATCCTTCCCAAAAATAATCCTCGCTAAAATCCATCCCAATCAAATCCAAAGCGCCCAAAATCCGCGCTAACCTGCCACTAAAAGAAAATATGGGGAAGTACACAATACGACAGGAAAGATGCTCAATAAATATGTTAGCGTTGAATAAAACGTCACAATACGAATACGAATATTCAAATCAACGTGAATCGCATAAGAAATTATATCAATATAATTTCTCAACAACACATTAACCGGGTCACCAGGCCTCACCACCGTACCGCGCCTATGCATTTTTCTAGCATATCCGGAAAAAGGAATATTGGCGGGTGCCCAACTTCAGTGTCATATTAAAATCTCACGACAACATGCTCAACACCAAATATAATACCACATGAATCAAAATTTGATTCCAACAAATATTTCCAGATTTCCAAATGAATTTATCAATTCAAAATATGAGTTCAATTAAGAAGAATTCAACGGAATAAACACTTGCGAGATTTAGGAGCATATTGTGTAAAACCCCATACCTTAAACCACCAAAAAGAACCAACATGAATCATCACATAATTCAGCCTCAAAATCTAATCACACCATCACGTTCTTCTCGCAAAAATAATCAAATCTCGTTCCAGCCCATACTCGAGAAAACACTAAATAAACCTTCTAATCTAAGGTTGAAATCTTGAATAAGTTTGGGGCTATGGTTTGTATATGAAAGGGAGTAATTTTGGAGAGGTCTTCTGGTTGAAAAGTTTGAGAAAAAGTGATTTCAAGAGCCAAGCCACGAATTTGTTGATATATAAAGGATTAAGAGTTTGATTTAGAAAAGAGTTCTAATCAGATACAAACACTAAAAATTTTACTCCGGACGATCGGACCGTTGGAATTACTTGAAATTTTAGTATGTTGTAGCGAATGGCGAGACAGGACTTCTGACAAAAATTCAGCTCGATCGGCCGGTCGGATTTCTAAAAATATTATTTTTACTAGAGAGTTTTATGTTCCGAGGACTCTTAGAGTTTTATATTTTGAGGACTCTTTTAAATAAGAAAAATTCAATTAAAACTCCATTTTAATTCCGATTTCGAAATCGTTTGAAATTCTCGCCTTTAAAAATAATAACCAACATATTTGAGCAATACAAATAATTTTATCTCAAAATCTATTTTTCCTCTTTATTTCGAAAATACCCCAAAAATTACGCGGGTTGTTACACTGATCTTCAATAATAACTCCTGAACTTCAAAAACATAACTCCTGTATTTGCCTCCTGAATTTCTGAATACGCCTCCTGAACTTCAATAGCAAAAAATTAACTTCTAAGCAAAAGAAACAACTCCTGAATGATGATTGGTCGGGGCCCCGACCGTGTGAGTTTGTGGAGTTGAATTTGATGCTCGACTGCATGATGTTATGAGAATGTGCCACTAAATGAATAACTAAATTTGTAATAGAAGCCCCCAAGTGTGGAATATAAATCTTGAATGCTTTCTTAGCCTTGAAGTATGTTGGTCTTGCTAGAAAAATAAGGCCGAGGAAATGTTCCCTAAGATGACTCCCTGAGATCTTTGCATGTTTGCATTTTCATTTTCTTGGAAATAGTTTGTAAGATGCTTTCCTTGTTGTTTTTTGATAAATATATATATATATATATGTAGAAGGACAAATTGTCCTATTTTGCATAGACAATGAAACTTGCTCCACCTTCTGTTTAATTATAGTGACTTGTCACTCTTTGGGCCTAAGCAATGGAATGAATTTCATCTCATATTCTTGCTTAGTTGTAGTAATCCCGTTAAGATTACCTTGTTTCCTAGATATTGGATGCCCCGGGAGGTCACCCATCTTCTTGCCTAGTTCGGTACCAACCAACCGGAGTTGGTAGTTAATGAATTACCGACCAATCGGAGTTGGTGGTAATTGAGTTCCCGACCAACCTGAGTTGGCGGTAATTAAGTTCCCTACCAACCGGAGTTGGGGGTAATTGAGTTCCCGACCAACCGAAGTTGGGGGGTAATTGAGTTCCCGACCAACCGGAGTTGGTGGTAATTGAGTTTATATAGAGAAAAGAATTATTTTGCCGAGCTCCATGCTATGTATATGCCGAGCTCGTTGGGGATAAAATATAATAAATGTTGGAGACCTCCTTGGAGATGAATATATGATAATTAATATTTTGCCAAGCTCCATGCTAAGATAAAGAATGATTCAGATTAAAGTATCTCGCTGATCTGTCAAGGCAAAATTTTATACTGCCGAATAAGAATAATATTTTCCAGAATATAAGAAAATGGCCGAGTACTTTGCTGGGCCTAAATATAAATAAGAATTACCCCGACCAACTATTCGTTGGGGGTGAAATATAACAAATGTTGTAGTTCTCCTAGGAGCTGAATAAGTATCTTGTCGAGGCAAAATTTTTCAAAATGCCGAGCAAGAATAATATTTTCCAGAACATAAGAATATGGCCGAGAACATTGTCGGGCCTGAATATAAATAAGAATGACCCAGACCAACTGTCTGTTGGGGGTGAAAAATAATAAATGTTGAAGATCTATTCGGAACTGAATAAGTATCTCGTCGAGCTCCATGATGAGATGAATATATAATATGCATCCGAATGGATATAGAGAATGATTCGTGCTTGAGCATAGATCAGAGCAATAATAAAATATATAATGCCTTGCTGAGGTGAAATTTCATAATGCCGAGCCATGACAATATTTTCCATAAGTTTAAGATTGTTTTCGAGCATTCCTTGGCACTGAATCTTGTACCTGTAAAAATTAATAACTTGCCCTACCATATGTATAGGCTGAATTTATTAGTGATAAGAATAATTTAGTCAACTAATCAATATATATGATATGTATATGCTTGGGAAATAAAATTATAAATTTCAAAATATGAAATAATATATGTACGGTTGATGTGTTGAGGCAAAATTTTCTGATATCGAGCAATAACAGTTTACAGAAGTTTAAGATTGTGGCCGAGCTTTCGTCGGGATTGAATCTTGTACCTAAGGAGTTTTAATAAGCTGCTCGAACACCTGTTGAGACTAGATCAGATAGTTAGTCCTAAGAATAATTTAGTGATCCAATCAATATATGATATGTATTTGCTCGGACAATAATATGTTGTGCCGACTTCGTGTGCCAAGGTGAGCAATTTTTTATAAAAAATTCTAGGCATTTTAATTTTAAGCAAAAGACTAGATATAAATTGGTTCAAAAAATGTATTCTAAAATAAAGATTTGGAGTATATTTTATTTAGCTTTAAAAATTTATTTTATTAGAGGAGTGTGAATTAAGAAATAGTAAGGGGTAAATTTGTCATTTAACACCATGGTGTTAACTTTGTCAAAATGAGAAGACTAACGGAATTTTCAATTTTTAATTCTGGTAACTCTTGAGTCTCAACTTCCTCCGACCAAGGCTAAGATGTCACCGACCAACAAAATGGCCCAAATAATGGTCGAGCACTGCTGCCGACCTGTTTAACTTTTGGTACAAAAAAAAGATATCTCCTATTAGCAATTTCCTTGATGCCAGAAGAAATCGTCACTCCCGACCAGTGATGGGAGGTCGAGAATTCCCCAACCTGTTTGTTGTTTTTGTTCTATACCTGCCACCGACCAGTTATATGAGGTGGGGAAGCCTCCGACCTGTACGAATCCGACACTGACCTGTTGCAGAGGAGCTTTCGACCTGATTTGTTCGTCGTACAAGAATCGTCGACTAAGAAATAGATGATCTCCGACCAATAAACGATGCCGCCGACGAAGTTTAACCACAATATCAATAGCAGACCAAGATTCAGATAATAGCCGACCAGAAAATTGTGTAGTCCACCGACCAAGTTGCCAAACATGTATGGTTGTTTTCGACTAAGAATAAGATATAGTCGAGCAGTCATATATGGTCCCCGACCAGTGATCGGCCAATATTAAATGTCGTCGACTGTTGCCGACGAAGAATGGGGATAGCGCCGACCTTTACAAACCTGTACAAACCTGTGTGTCGACCAAAAATAGTGATGCCGACCAACTATATGTAGGTCGGGAAGCCTTTCACCCTATTAAATCTTGTCGCCGACCAATAAAAGAGGTCCAATGCGTTTTCCAGCTAATTAATGGTCAACTCAGTGTGTTTGGTGACCACTAAGACGGTTGCCGATGTGTGGACCTGATGTTTCCTGATCGTCAACTTCTGCCAACATATGGGGTTTTCATACCTCGTTGTCAACCAACTATGAGAAAAGTGTATCTATTATAAAATTGTAGTTGCAGATTTACTGGAGCTTTATACCCAAAGTAGGTAGACTTCAAATCTGATCTGAGAAAAATCCAGTGAAATGAGAATCTTGATTTCATACAGGCACGTCATTTCGATGACGAAAGGTTGAGATGTGATGTGGATCTGTTGATAACGAATAAACCCAAATATCCAGTTTGGTTTTGACACTGTTCAACAGCTTGTGTCCCAATTTTGTAATTTTCGTTACTATAGAACATTGAAGTCGAAACGATTGATATGAATTTTATAAATCCAAAACTTTTTTGTTTCCCTTGCCTCCGTTCAATAAAAATCGTCCGGTGGAGTTGTTGACTACTAGAAGATGAATCGGTGATGGTGTTGCTGATTTCGAAGCCAACCTCCTTGCGCCTCTGGATGTCGATGTCCTGTTCTTGTTTGTCAGCCGACCCAACGGATCTGATGCGACATATTGTGAATCCATTGACGATTCGATCATAAAATCCCATCTATTTGACTGTGTTGGTGCTCTATATCACATCTCAGATTAGAACCATGAATTTACATTATCTGATTGCATTCAACACTGATTTGTTGAATCAAAGAAATTTCTATCCAAAATTTATGCACTAAGCTTCATATCTAGGCAGTTCTTTCTGGTGATCAAGAGAGACAATTATCTACTTTTCTTCGATTGCAGAAAATATCATATATAAATAAGATCATGTAATATCAGCTATTCAAGAGTCATGAGAGACATCTCAAGATAAACAATTAAGAATTTGATAAGGTTATACAAATTTATATATGGATAAAATTGATCGTATCAACACAATTACATAATATGATTATTTGTGCAGAGAACATAGTTTTCTTGAAGAGAGAGAAAATGGGTCTGATTCAATTCATGTTAAGATCGGATCTAGAAAATACATAATCGTTATGCTTATCCCTATCCTAACGTATTTGTTCAGAAAATTTTCAAGTGGATCCATATATGTAAGGATTTGTATAATATTTATGAGTCTAAAATTCACCAGATCCCCAAATTGAAATCGATCACATGGTTAGTGCATATAAAAATTATGAATAAATTAAAAGATTTTCAAATGAATCAAATATGTATATACTCATATAAAAGAGATTTATGAATACAGAGAAATTATTTTTTCTCCTTAAAAGAGAAATAATATAATATGTACAAAAATTTCTCAAACTTTGTGATTATGAAATATACATTTATGCAGATTTGTAAAAATTGATTCAAAAATTTGTGAATATAAAATCATGATTGAATTAAAAGATGTATGCACAATATATAATTGATTTGATCTCTAAGTTTATGGATATAAACATATGAGAATCATGATTTGAATAAAAAGATGCGTGCATATAACTAGTTATACGTAAAGAAAAAACTTAGCTTTTGATGGAGAACGATGCTTGTAACACGTTTCCACGGACGGTGCCAATCTGTTGAAGACAGAAAATGGCCTCTGCCATTTTAGTGGCGTCAACAGCAGATAAATGATGAGGATGAGATTGAAGATGAAGATAAACATTCACATCAAACATATAAGAGACAAAAGGTTTTGAAAGTGGTTCGTCTATGAATAAAGCCTACGTCCACTGTTATTTTATTCTCAGAGGTTTACAATAGCACAATATGTTGTAGAGAGAGATGTGTATTTTGTGTATGGTGTCTCTTAGTTGTCTGATCCCCCCCTCCACCCTCTATGATGAGGTTACAATGTATTTATAGCCTTGAGGTTGTCAATATGAAAAGGCGACGTGTTGTCATCTAGTAGACATCTATTGATACAGTAGAAATGTACATTAAGGATCATTAAATGAGTTGTTATCTTCATTAATGCACATTAAATGCATAGTTATCCTTTGATCTAGAGTTTCTCTGCACACATTGAGTTGCTCTGCACACAAGGTTGCTCGTTGCTCTGCACAGTTGCTCATTGCTCTGCACAGTTGCTTGGTATGCCAAGTGTCGATTGGTATGCCGACCAACTCTCCTCGGGTGTTGACTAACTCTCCTCGGGTGCTGACTAACTCTCCTCGGGTGCCGAACAAGTATAAACATTGCCACGTAGGATGACAGGTGTCCTTTTCTGACTAGTCCTCGTAGATGGAGAATTTTTGTGTCAACAGTAAGCATGAGTACACCATATACAAAATTATTTCCTATCTTAACTTTGTACTTATATCATCTAATCTGAGATTATTATATAGAATTTGTTTGTAGTTCATAAGTTTGTTGTTCTTCTTTTCTTATTCACAAAGTTATGGTTGTTAAAAAAAAACAATTGGTGCTCACTAAGTATTGCTTTATGGTTAAGGTCATGGCGAGGTGAATCTTGGGTGTGCTAATAAGATCGATAGCATTTCTAATTATATCCTATGTAGTTAAAGGATCAAATTATACTTTAAATTATTGAGATTTTATAGTGAAGGTAATTCCACTGAAAATTTTTGTGGTTCAATTTTTTGAATGTGAATGTGTTTTATGGAAACCTATATATGTAGATTTTTATATTTGTTTAATATGTATATTTATGATCTTACGTATGTGTGGATTCATATATTGAGGGTTATGATAGTTTTTTGTTCATGTGGTGAATATTTATATGGATACTATGGTGAGGTTGAAGGCAAAAAAAAAAAAGTTTCACTTATAAGCCAATGCAACCACCATAAATTGTTCCGATAACATGAATTTTGTTGTTTCAAGTTCATTTTGTGTACATGACATTCATCTCTTATTTTTTACCCCTGCATTGAATTGTTATTAGTTGTAAGTAATCATTTTAGGAATAAACTTTTATCTATGATTCATTTACTCTAGGTGTTGGAAGCTTTATGTTAGTTTTGGATTATTTACAATGGCTGAAAATAAATTTTATATTAAAAGTTTGTTCAAATGTTCTTGAAAAGTTTCAGGTGCATGTTTTTTTGTGGTTGCTTTTGTTTATTAAGGGGAATTTACGGTCTTTCTTAATTTTCTTGAGAATGCTATCCTTTTTTTTCTTTTAATTATTTTATGTTGTAGATTTGATTTATAGATTCATTTGCTTTTATTATCTCTGTAAGGACATTTTTATAAATGTCGGGGGTAGAATCTCAGAATTTTTTAAGTGTCCTAGTTCACAATTAAGTATGTCTGATATTGCTACATTCAGCTCGTCTCCACGATCATCCACGACGGTCTTGATCCGAATTCATGCATCCATCATCTTCGTACGTGCATCATATCTCAAGCAACGTACACTTCAACAGTTCTCACTAATCCACGTACTTATGGTAAAAATATTTTTAATAGGAGTGTTTAATTATTTTTCAAAAATAGTTGGGAATATTTTTTATATAATTTTTTGAAGTCTGGAAGATGATAAACACGCAAGATCTATTTAAGGAGTTTTTTTTAGGCACATCACTGATGTCGTTCGAACGACATCGTATCTCGTTCGAACGAGATGCCATCTCACTCAAATGACATCGTATGTCGCTCGAACGACGCACCGCCTCAACCTGCCTCTTTAAACAATGTTTATGCAACACGTTTTTCAGAAGTCTGCATACCTCCGTTTCTGCAAGACAGTACCTTTTTCCAGACTTCATGTTTTAAGGTTTTCATACCTTTTTTATTCAAAAATAATTCCCAATCCTTTATGTGAATCCTCTAAACCCTAAGGAAGATTATACTACTCATCTGGAGTACACTTGTGGAGAAGACGAAGCTTTTTCATTACTGAGCTTCTACAGCTCTTACGAGAACTCTAGCCGACGACATCAAAATCGATGCATGCGGGTATTTCGTTTGTCATTACTTGTATTTTTATTGTAATCCGTGTAAACCGAACTTTACAAATTATAGTGAAAATAAGATGTTTTTACCCCTGTGGGCTATTTTTTCCTCAACTGTGATTGTCTTTCATGCTTAATCTATTTCTTTATTCAATCACTTTTTTTTACGAGAGTTAAGACTTTTTGGGACTAAAATTATAATTTAATTAAATAAGTTTGACATTGATTGCTGGCGCACTCTCAAATTGGTATCAGAGCCATTTACACAAATTTACCGTGTAACTTTTTCGCAAATTTTTTCTGGATATCAATTTTGTTCTGAAAATTGATTTTTGAAAAAGCGCAATTTCAATAGAAAACTTATATAATAGACTCCCAATTTTCGACGGGTCAAATTGTTCCTATTTTAAAGCACGCATAAAATCTCACCTAAAGGCTATTGACGAACGTGTCTGGGTTATGTGTGAAAGAGGGTGGATGCCTTCCACTATCATTGTAGATAACGTAACTACTTTAAAATATGTGACTGCTTGGACTGAGGATGAATTTAAATGGATCACATATAACTCACGTGTGCGTAGTGCCATTTCTGGAGCCGTCACACCTGACGATTTCTGACGCATCATGACGTGTACCACGTTTAAAGAAGCATGGAATGTTCTGGAACTTACCCATGAAGGCACACATGTAGTGAAAGAATCTAAATTAAAAAACTTAAATACACAGTTTGAAACTATCCCCATGCATGAAAATTAGTGTTTCGATGAATTTTATGCTCGCTTATCTGATATCGTGAACACTAGTTTCAACTTAGGTGAACACATTCCTGATGCTAAAGTAGTTAAGAAAATTTTGAGATTAGTGCCTAAGAGATTTATCCCCAAAGTCACTGTGTTAAATTCATTAGGTAATTTGAGTATGATGAAATTCAAAGAGTTAGTTGGAGACCTACAGACCTATGAAATCGACATGTTCCCTAACACGATAAAATCAAAAGACAAAGGGGTAGCACTTAAATCCCAAGAAAGAAAGAGTGGGGGTCAAAGAGAGGTGAGTCATCTAAGAAAAGAGAGGAAGAGATGTCTGATTCTGATTTTGATTTTGACTTAGATAATTTGGTCCTATTTGCTAAAAATTTCAAAAAAATTCTCAAATTAAAGAAAAATGGAAATTTTAAAGATAAAAATCATTTTAAGAAAAATAAATCTGAAAAGAAAATTGAGAAAGATAAAAAGGATACCTCTAAGAAAGAAAGTGGGAGATGTTTTGAGTGCGGAGGTAGAGGTCATAGGGGGTTTGAGTGTGCAACTAGGCTGAAACGTCAAGAATAATCCAAATCTGCGTTAAACACCACCCTTAGTGACGATAGCGAGGTCGAGTCGGTGCACTTTGGAGATGAGTCACCGCATGAGTATAACTTCACCCCATTCATGGCTAGTCATGTGAGTACTGACAGTGCTCCTCACGATGATGAGGATGCAAGCTCACAAGGACACATCGACAGTGATAGCAGTATGAGCGATGGGGAGGAAGAAGCAAGTGAGAGCGAGAGTGATCTCCGACGTGCGTACGCTAATTTATATGCCGATACTTTCAAGACCAAAAAGCATAACAAAGCATCAGCTCTTAGAATAGCAGTTCTAGAGAAAGAATTAGGAGATATGAGAGAGAGAGAGAGAGAGAGAGAGAGAGAGAGAGAGAGATCTCCTGTGTTGAGAGAGAGAGTGAGAGAGAGAGAGAGAAAGTTTTTAGAGAGAGAGAGAAAGTGTTTTTGCAAAAGAAAAAGGGGACTTGACTAAGAAAGTGGATGATCTGATGAGTGAGCTACATTCCTCCATGGACACTCGAAAGAAACTGGAAGCCTTTGTATCCTAACTCACTCATAACCTTGAGAGAGCCCGAGAAGTCAAGGTAAGAATTGAGGACCGATCTGGTAATATGGGAAAGATGATCTTAGACCCTGCTTTGGGTTTAAGTGAGAGGACAAGAATAGGTTTTAATGGTGCTTCCACATCCCATACGACATTGGAACCGATTCCTGAGTTTATTACAAATCCATATGGACAACCACCTAAAAATCAGAAGAGAATTCGGCCAAGAAAAGCAAACCGAAGTTGGCTTAAGTCTACATATGTTTGTACTTACTTCAAAAGAAAAGGCCATCTTTGTGAGTTTTGTTATAGTTTGGGTTAGACACGATGTACTTTTGCTCCGTCACATGCCACTACTGATTTTGAGAGTCTTAGAGAGCGAGTTGAGTTTCTAGGCGCCACATCTCAGAGTATAGTGGAAGAGTTCCAACGGATTTCTATGCCGTCAGTGGACACTTCTAAAATCTTGAATATAATCAACAATGATAAGGGAAGACGGAATTTTACCACATCTTGGGTGCCTAAACTCAACGCAAAAGGCCTTATTGTTTATGTTGCTGTTAAAGCACATAATTCTCTACAGTGGTACTTCGATAGTGGGTGCTCCAGGCACATGACTGGTGGTGTCTCTCTGTTTACCTCCCTCGAGGATCGTAAAGAAGGTAAAGTCACTTTTGGAGATGGGAGAAAGTCTAGCATAGTAGGATGAGGTATAGTAGAGTTACCAGGATTTCCTAAGCTAGAGAATGTGTTATACGTAAAGGGATTGAAAGGAAATTTACTCAGCATTATCCAGTTGTGCGACGCTGACTTTACAGTAAAGTTTGACCGGAAGAAATACCACATTTATAATAAAGTCGGTAAACTTCTATTGCAAGGGGTGAGGACTGAAGACAATTATTGTTAGATTATGCCTGAGTCCTCATTTATCTGCACCAGCGCCACGGTCACTACTATAGATACGTGGCATCAATGACTAGGTCATGTGAACTTTCGAGATTTGGAAAAGTTAGTCAAAAAGGACCTAGTATGTGGCTTACTATGGCTTGGAAATCCAACTTTTCCAGTTTGTGGACCCTTCCAGTTGGGTAAGAAAATTCGTAGCCCCCACCGGAAGTTTAATTCCATTACCACCTCACGTATCCTTGAGTTAATACATATGGATCTTATGGGTCCTACTCATATTAAGAGTTTAGGTAGTAAGAAGTATATTCTCATGATGGTAGATAATATCTCACGCTACTCGATTGTAGGTTTTCTGCGAGAGAAATCCAATGCTGTGGAGTTTCTTACGACCAAGTGTCGTGTCCTGCAAAATCAACATGGTGTCACTATTAATAGAATACGTAGTGACAGTGGCACTAAGTTTAAAGAAGTAAAAGTAGATCTTTTCTGTGATAACCTTGAAATTAAACACAATTTTTTTACCATTAGGACTCCTCAGTAAAATGGGATTGTTGAGAGGAAGAACTAGACGATTCAGGAGATGGCTAGATCTATGCTTTTAGGTAATAAAGTTGTAAGAAGATTTTAGGCAAAGGCGGTGTCTACCACGTGCCATACGGTGAATAGGGTATATCTTCATCCACACACGCTTACGACACCCTACGAATTGTGGACTGGAAAGAATCCTAACCATTTATATTTCTCAGTCTTTGGTAGCAAATGCTACATCCTACGGGATAGAGAGAAATTAGGAAAGTTTGACTCCCGAAGCGATGAGGGGATATTTTCAGTCTATTCATCGTCTAGTAGAGCTTATCGAGTGTATAAACTAAATAGCTCTAAGGTTATGGAGTCAATAAACGTCAACGTGTAAGATGACGAACCACCGGCGTTTATTGATTCTAACCTTTTGGGTGAGGGTGACACACTTTGTACTGATGATCCCGTTATGCCTCCCATACCCAGAGTGGATCCCATTCCTGATTTAGGGGACACTCCTGCTTGGGTTCACAAGAGTTATAATCCTTATACTATATTAGGAGATCCCACCCTAGGGGTTAAGACTCATACTCAGCTAGAGAACGTTATTATCCATGTTTTCTACACGTCCAAAGTCGAGCCCAAGAACTATAAGGAAGATCTTAAAGATGAACACTAGATATGTGTTATGCAGGATGAGTTGCTTCAATTTAGAAAGAATGATGTCTGGGAACTAGTCCCCCGACCTAGAGAGACAAATGTGATAGATACCAAGTGTATCTTCAAGAATAAGGTGAATGAGACTGGTACTATTATCCAAAATAAGACTAGGTTGGTTGCTCAAGGCTACACACAGATTGATGGTGTAGACTTTGACGAAATATTCGCTCTTATTGAGAGGCTTGAGTCCGTCCACTTACTACTCGCCATCACATGTCATATGCGCTTCAAATTATATCAGATGGATATCAAAAGTACCCTTCTGAATGGCATTTTATAAGAGGAGGTTTACGTGGAACAACCAAAAGGGTTTGAAGACCCTAAGCACCCTAATCAGGTCTACTATCTAAGGAAAGCCTTGTATTATTTGAAACAAGCACCCCGTGCTTGGTACAAGAGGCTTACTTTCTATCTCTTAGCCCGTGGCTTCAAGAGAGGGGGAGTTGATATGATATTGTTCGTCAGGAAAGATGACGGTGCTATTTTGGTTGACCAGGTCTATGTGGACGACATAGTCTTTGGATCCACGTGCTCCTAGCATGCTCAGCACTTTGAGGAGGAGATGAATAGTGAGTTTAAGATGAACATGGTTGGTTAGCTTACTTTCTTCCTTGGTCTCCAGGTTTGTCAGCTAGAGGATGGTATATTCATCTCCTAATCAAAGTATACTAGAGACCTTGTGAAGAAATTTGGTCTAGACTCCGCTAAGAACGCACATACACCGATGAGTACCTCAACTAAGCTTAGCAAGGACACTTCAGGTAAGGACATAAAGAAAAACTTGTATCGGAGTATGATAGGTAGTCGTCTCTACTTAACTGCCAATCGTTCTGACATAGCCTTTAGTATTGGAGTCTGTGCACGATATCAGGCATCCCCGAAAGAGTCACACTTACTCGCTCTTAAAATTATTATCAAATACGTGAGTGGAACTCTCTCTCTTGGCATTTGATATTCCTTTGATATTAGTGACTATTTATCCGCCCATTCGGATGCCAATTGGGCCGGGGATACATATGTGTGTAGGATCACTTCTGGTGGGTGTTTCTTCTTTGGTTTTGCTCTTATTTCTTAGTTGAGCAAGAAGCAAAACTCCATCTCTTTGTCCACTGCGGAGGTTGAGTACATAGCCGTCGGCAGTTGTTCCTCGCAACTTCTATGGATGAAGCAGATGTTGGAGGATTATGGGATATCATAGGACACCATGACTATTTCTTGTGATAACACGAGCGCGATATACATATCCCGTAATCCAGTCCAGCATTCGCACACAAAACACATTAGGATACGCAAGCACTTTATCTGTGAGCTTGTAGAAGAAAAAGTTGTATCCTTGAGTTTTGTATCTACCGATCTCCAGTTAGCCAATATTTTCAAGAAGCCTTTAGATGACCTTAGATTCGAGAGTCTCAAGAAATCTTTAGAAATTTGCACAGTTGAATGAGGTGTGGTCACCAGGTCTAGAGTAGGATATTTTTTTCTTGATCATATCATTTGATTTCTATTTCTAGATTGTATCATTTGTATATTTATTTATTTGTTTGATTTTTATTTATTTTTTAAAAAATTGAAAATTTCAAAAAGATTTTATTTTTCTTAATTTTAGAAAAAGCTAAAAAGATTTTCTTTTGATATTTTTTTTTAAAAACACAAAAAGAGTTTTGTATTTTGTTTACATCGTTTATGGATAAACATTTAAGATAACCATAAGTCAAAACGTCATTCCATATTTCACGTGACTGCTTGACACTGATTTGAGATGCTACACCATTTCATCCATGTAGTTTACATTGTTTGGAGTATTTGAGATGTGATTCGTGATATCTTCTACATGTTTGGCTCCTTATCTCCTTTATTGCACACATGCACGGTATTATTTGAGTATTGTACTTGTCTATCACATATTATCTTGAGTGTTTCCATCTCAATTCTGTCTATACAACGACAAAAATGCGATAAAACTTGACACGATAGAAGTGCATGTAAAAACCGTTTACAGTGAGGAATTAATTGCAACACAATATGATGAGTGAATCACGGGAAAAGGGCTACGAGATTTCAAAATTAACTCATCGAGAAAGCCGCCGTTTGAAAAAGAGCCCGAAAAAATTAAATGGCAATGAAAGAAAAAACATGCCAAAATCAAATGGCCCAAGAGGTTTTAGTTTCATCACCTCCAAAGAAAAATATAATGTATAATTATTTATGAGGGAGTTTGGATGGGGAAAAAATGAAAAACGGATTTGCATGTCCTTGAAAGTCATGAAAAATCATTTCACACGTTTTGGACGTTATTGGTGTGGAAAGCACTTTGAGCTTTGATTTGCTGATTTGATTGAGTCAATTTCTTTTAATTCCACTTTTACACCTAAGGAAGATATTGAGTTCATTCGTTATAAATATCCAACATTCATCGTGCACATATGTTATGATTGTATGTATTGATTTTTCTGTTCAATTTGTTCACATCCCTACATTTCCGCTATCATTGACTTAGTCATTTTGGTGTTCTTTCAAGGTGTGAGTTTTTTTTAATATTTTGAAAAATTCAAAAAGAGAAAGTTTATTTCCTTGTGACATTCTCCATTTGCATTTCTTAACGAATTATGGGGTAGCATTACTTGTTTGTCTTATAATGATATTGATATATGTTTCTGCTCATCATTATATTTCAAACTGTTGCACGTCACGGGTATTTGTTTCTTGTCTCATATGTGTAGATATCACATTAGAGAATCATTTTTGCACACCCTGATAATGACAAAAAAAGTTTGAAGAGTTGAAGAGTTGAAGATGATCGAATTTATGAAGACACACATTTAGTATTTCCAATTTTTAGATTTAATAGGGATATTAAATTGTATGTCAGTTTGTTTATTTTGGGCAGCATAGTTCGGATATTTTTATATATGTACCGGCATAGACATAGGGGGAAATTTGTAAGGACATGTTTTATTAATGTCTGGGGTGGAATCTAGGAATTTTCCAAGAGTCCTAGATCACAATTAAGTATGTCTGATACCGCTACATTCAGCTCGTCTCCACGATCATTCACGATGGTCTTGATCCGAATTCGTGCATCCATCATCTGCGTACGTGCACCATATGTCAAGCAACATACACTTCAACAGTTCCCACTACTCCACGTACTTATGGTAAAAATAATTTTAATTGGAGTGTTTAATTATTTTGCATAAATAGTTAGAAATATTTTTTATATAATTTTTTGAAGTTTGGTAGATGATAAACACCCAAGATCTGTTTAAGGAGTTTTTTTAGGCACATAACTGATGTTGTTCGAACGACATCGTATCTCGTTCGAACGAGATGCCATCTCGCTCAAATGACATCTATGTTGCTCGAACGACGCATCGCCTCAACCTGCCTATTTAAACAGTGTTTATGCATCACGTTTTTCAGAAGTCTGCATACCTTCGTTTATGCAAAATAGTACCTTTTTTCAGACTTCATGTTTTAAGGTTTTCATACCTTTTTGATTCACAAAAAATTGCAATCCTTTATGTGAATCCTCTAAGCCCCAAGAAATATTATACTACTCATCTAGAGTACACATGTAGAGAAGACGAAGCTTTTCCATTGTTGACCTTCTGGAGCTCTTACGTGAACTCTAGCCGACAACATCGAAACCGATGCGTGCGGGTATTTCGTTTGTCACTACTTGTATTTTTATTGTAATCCGTGTAAAACAAACTTTACAAATTATAGTGAAAATAAGATGGTTTTTCCCCTGTGAGGGATTTTTCCTAAACTGTGATTGTCTTGCATGCTAAATCTATTTCTTTATTCAATCACTTTTGTTTGCGAGAGTTAAGACTTATTGGGACTAAAATTAGAATTTAATTAAATAAGTTTGACATTGATTGCTGGCACACTCTCAGTCTCATTTTATTAGTTGCTCTTTTTTTTTTGAAAACACAATAAAATTAAAATAAAATGGAATTGTGTACAAATTTGATAATTAATTTCTATGATATTTTTTCTCAACTATTTCATTATTAAAATTTTTAGGACTTTATATATCAATAAGCTTTTTAGCATGAATTCTTAACTTGACCATAAGATTGGAGTTTCTTTTGTTTAATGATGTTCAGATTTTCTTTTATTCCAACATTTTATTCCTGAAGACATGAAAGGGAATTGTCTAATCTCTTTATAATATTGTTTGAAATTTATGTATCTTTCTAACGTTTTGATCACCATTTATATCATGTTTCCCTTACTATCCACTATATACCAATATTTACTTCTTCATTTATATCGGTATCTTTGTCTCTCTATAGTGGTCTTTAGTTGAAGTTTAATTTAATTCTGTTTCATCTAATTCGATAACTTTTAAACTATTTTGTTTGTTAATTCATCATAGTGTTAATCGGTGTTTTACAGTAATTTGTAGTTAAAAAGCTAAAGTTGCAGTTTAAGTGTACTAAGGCGTCTTTCAACAAGAATTATTTTAATCCTGACATTTTTCCCAACTGCTACAAGGCGTCTTTCAGTTAGAATTGTTATTAGATCTAATATGTTTCGTAAATGATCATAATGTTTAACTCTTTACTCTTTTTTTTTTATCTATGTTATACAGTTTAGAAAGGGAACACACGAGTTTACTGTGTTCTAATCAACTTCACTTCTTACCGAGGTTTAAAAGTAATAATTTTCTTTCCTAATTTATGAGTTTTTAAAGAAAAAATTTGTAAGAGTATAAAATATTTTGGGGATTCTCACATTTTTTATTGAGCTTACTGTTAAATTTGAAAATGCAAATTACTTACAATGAACTCATTATTTCATTTGTATTCAATATTTTTCTATTTAATATTATTAAAACACCCTTATATGGGTAATTCATCAATTGTGTCTCTTTGGCTAGCGAAGAATGTGTATTTTCAAAATGGTGGATTTGATTTTACCATTGTAAGGATTGGGTTTAATTTTTTATTATCTTATTAGAATGTAAAATTGCAACTAATAATGGGATTATGAAGCACAGTTAAAAGTGAGTGTTGTTTGAAGAAACTACTAAAGAATGTTGCTTATGAAGATAATAATTTTCAAGATTAATGTTATTAAATATAATGCAAACTTTGATGGGATTGGCTTGCAAAAGAAATATTTATCCAAAGAATGCTTGACGTGGTAGTTGCATATGTATAAAATTAGTCCTCTAAATTTAATGGTTTATTACTGTCGTATTGCGTAGAAACGCGATAATTGTAGATCTTTGGATCTCATTTACTTCAGGGTAATCGGGATGCTTTAGAATGCAATTCGAATGTAACTATCGCAATACCGATTTACTCGTCCTCTGATTAAGTATGGTGCAGGCTTGAACCTCATATACGTAATGCTTGGGAGTACTAAATTCTGGGTCTAATTAATCAATTAAATTTACGATTAGTTTTATACCATCAGTACACTAGGGTTGAGGGATTGTATTCCCGTCCTGTTTTTTTCATCATATAATTCAAGTTTTAGTTTAATCATCTTCAGTTTTTAAGTAATTTAGAGTTTGCATTTAGTTAATTAGTTATTTCCCATCTCAATTATCTTTTTATTTCTTTTTAGAGACAAGTTCGGGTTAACAGTCTTACCTTTGTCGTCATGTTCACTCGTCCTAGTTCCCTGAGGATTCGATACCCAGACTAGCCACTATACTCCGCAGGAGTGCCGTAATAGTTTAGATTTTTGTATTGTGCTTGGAAGCCGATAACAACGACTAGCATATTACACGGACGCTCGGTTTTCACCTCAATCAGACAACATGAGCTAATTGGAAGACAAATTTTGATTCTAAATTGATGTAATAAAAGAAATCACATGGTAGCTTATTTTAGAACCATTTATTCCTTTTTTTTTTGCTATAATTCCGATATTATTGTCTCTTTTGTGGATTAATGAATATGATCGGTAAATCTCTTTCTCTTTAATTATGTTGTCATCAAATGTGAGTTTAAGTTTTTATATCACTTGCCTTATTTTTAACATTCATTTGCTTTTGTGTTTTCTGAATAAAATAATTATTAATGCTATGAGCCCTAACTACATACCCAAATCATCCGTTTATATGTGAAGTCGTGGGTTCATTTTTGTTTCGGTTTCGATTTCAGTACGCTTATTAATTATTTTTTGTTTTGTTGATGGAATGAAGATATGTTCTCATATTAGTGTCTAGAATTTATTTACCATTATACCCATAAAATGTTGGATGAATATGAAATTTTTAACCCATTGATGTTTTAACCGAATCATATTTTTTAACAAACTTTTTAATTGTGACGATCAATCTTTGTGACATAAAAAACTGGAATGAGTTCAAATGGGGTTTAAAACTTTAGTTCGTGGTTAAAAAAAATTACCCATACACATTTCTCCTTCTCATTTAATTACATTTATTTTATTTACATTATATGGGGTAACCACGCCAATTTCTTACTATCATTTAATTATGTCTTACTATATTTACATTATATGGGGTAAATTTTTCCATAACTGTTGTTATTCAC
This sequence comes from Sambucus nigra, assembly GCA_949130495.1. Lineage (NCBI taxonomy): Eukaryota > Viridiplantae > Streptophyta > Magnoliopsida > Dipsacales > Adoxaceae > Sambucus > Sambucus nigra. The sequence goes on from OX422217.1 coordinate 381,940,823, forward strand.
ATTATATGAGATAACTTTTATGATTTCTCATTCTTACCATTTAACGTAATTCATTTTGTTGCAAAACTAATACAAATTAATGAACACACACATATTTTTTAGGTTTTGCAAATGAAAATATCGTCAGTGTGATAATTTTAGTTTTTGGTTCGAAAAAATATTCCCCCATTACGTCTTATTTATACTCTGATTGGTATATTCTTTTAAATTACATAAACATGAAATTTGGATTGTAAAAAAACTGAGACTGATTCATTCATATTTTATTTCACATGTTTAACAAGAAATAAATAAAAAATATTATAAATAAAATTATGCTTTTTATTACTTAATTTTCATAATTCTCTTATGCTTTTATAATTATAAATAATTCTCGCATTGGGAGACTAAAAGTAGCATAGTATAAGGCCATAGGATTGTTTTACTCCGTATAGAACGACAGTAACCGTAGCGCGACCCTACAACATTAATGAATGTTAGAATCCAGACCAAGACATTGATTTTATTTTCCGTGCAAAAAGAAGCATTGGACACGTCAATAAAGGCAGCTGTATCAGGCGCTCCCATTTTCCACCCCCCAACATCACCTAGGCACTCGAGACTTTATTACACACCTCCTCCATACTCAATTCTATATATACCCACTCACACACTCCACTCCTCTCCGTTTTCCCCCTCCCTCTCTCATTTCCCATCTGATGCAATTTGCAAACAAACCATTTTTAACCCCAAGGAGAGAGGAGGAGGGGCTGTATTTTTCCTAACAAACCCATTGAACTTAGGTTCGTCACTGTCCTTTGTTGTTTCCAAGATTTTACATCTCATTTTTTGGACAAAGGTTACATCTAATCTTTAGCTATAAGAAGAGGCCCATGATAAACGTTACACCCCACTCTCTCGAACCTACGGTGGTGAAGTTCTCAGAGCATATTGTCACAACCACCAAACCCATCCACCAAAAATCATCCATGAAAAAGGTGGTCAGAATCATACTCACCGACGCTGATGCAACTGACTCCTCTGGAGACGATGAATATAACCAAAAAGATGTTAAGAGAGTCAAGAGATTTGTTCAACAAATCAATTTTAACTTTGCTACAAACCCACCAAAAAAAGACAACAAGCCCAAGAAAAGAAGCTTGAGAAGTTTAAGGTCACCGGAGTTTGACAAACTTCGCCGGAAAAAATTCCGGGGAGTCCGTCAACGGCCATGGGGACGTTGGGCTGCCGAGATCCGAGACCCCACCCGGAGAAAACGGGTTTGGCTTGGAACCTACGACACGCCCGAAGAAGCTGCCACGGTGTACGATAGAGCTGCCGTTACTTTGAAAGGCCCTGACGCCGTTACTAACTTCCCTAAAGTGTCTGGAACGGAGACTGTTGTTGTGGCACAACCCGAGGTCGACAAAGAAGCGGCGTTATCACCGACGTCTGTGCTCCGCTACGAGGAACTAACGCCGTTCGATGGTTTCAGTTACGGGGACGTGGACGCTTTCGGGTTTGATATCGACATGCAATTAAGTTTACCGGATTTTGGGGTTTCAGATAAATATTTCTCGGAGGATTTTGGCGATTTTGACTTAGATGATTTCCTCGTTGAAGTTCGGTAAATAAAAAAGAGTGGGTTTGGTTTGTAATTTTAATATGGAAATTAATGAGGTGGGGATTCATGATTGGTGGTTGGGTTGGGACTCGGAGCCCGGAAGAGTGTTTATATTGTAGCAAGTGAGGTGCCGATTTAAACGGCGATTTTGTAATGTGTGAGACTATATTGTACTTTTGGTTTTAATTATAAATATATATGTTGATATGGATGAATATAAATGAAATTTTGGAGTCATTAAAAATCTGATTTGGTCAACTATAGAGAGGTTGGGATTTGATTTTTCAATTTTGTTTGGTTTTTCAATTTTGAGGGGGACTTTTATTTTAGCTAACCTTATGATTTTTCAATTACTGGGTATACACTTAATTAAGAAAAACAGGTGATGGTGAATTGTACTTGTCGCATTAAAATGGTTTAAACCCCTGAGAATTGAACCCTGGGTGTCACGGCTCACGCGAGGCAGCTTTAAATAGTCAATGATAACAAATATCTCCAGTTATTTAACATTATATACATAGAAAATAATATTTTGTTTTTGTGGTTTCTAGCGAGTCTGTGTTGAAAGCAGCAAGGCTCTTCCGTCACGAGAACTCGTCATCCGAAGAAGTCCTCACTCGTCACAGCGTGGGGTCCTTCAGTTGTTTCTACTACATTTTCCTGGTTTTCTACGTTTCCTTCACTTGCCGAAGGGATAGAAGAATTTATGATTTTTATTTTAATATATTCACATTTAACCCAAAAAAATATTATATTTAACAAAAAAAAAAAATTCATATTTAATTGGTTCTATTAGTAAACATGTTTAATGAATATTCATTTTATATAGAAAAAATTATTTTGATAGGACCAATTTAAAAATGTAATGTAGACGAAATGTATTTGTCAAACTCACTAATACCACACAAGTATTTTTGGATTTTTAAAATAGTAATTAAACTAGGGGCATGTTTGATAACATTATTAGTTAGGTTTGTGCTTAAGACACTTCTATTTTTTGGGGGGGATCAAATCACAATCTTTTTATACATAATGTAAAATCATTTTAACGAATGTTGTGCCGTTGAAGAGAAAAATGAGATGCATTAGCACAATCCCACTGCAATAGCCATTTAGATGTTTTATTTTTATTTTTTAGATGTGTTACATGGGTCACCTTTTTTTGTTACTCCCGACTTTAAAGTACTGTACATTATTTTGTCTTTTATATCCTGATGGGATCCATACAAGTAAAAACAAAGGAAGATACAACACTTTAAAGCTGGATGTAACAAAAAGGGTAACCCTAACATTATTCGTGGTACATAATATTTATTGATCCATGAAGTATCTGCATGTTCATATTTGCCATAAAATCGGGCACCTAAGTGGTGTAAGACTTGATGTCGGGGTTCCTTTCTTCTTTCTTGCTATTTTTATCGATTAAATTCTCAACCATCGATTGGGTAAATGAGAAGAGGGTGTCCAATGACACGAAAGTTCAAGCCATATAACACTCATTAATTTTTTTTGACTCAACACTCGAAATATTAAAAATTAGACATAACTCTCCAAAACGTGACAGACGTTACTCTCCGTTAAATACTCCATTAATATATATTTTGACTAAATCCCTATAAAGTTATATATTTAGGACAAAAAAGCCTTCCTTGTTCGGAGACTTATGTCAAAATATGACATTATTACAGGGGTTAGGTAAAAAAAAGTTATTATTTTAAAATAAAAAACTATGTTTGTTAAAGGTGCCTGTTTTTTTAATAAAAAACTTTACGCGCTTTTACCCATTTTTTATTATTAAAAAATGCACATTATTTTGTTAACCTTTTCATATAAAAAACGATACATTAATTAAAAGTATTTTCAATTGTTATTTTTTTCATGTACATGTTTTTTAAACCGTGCGTGCTTGATAAATATTTTAGTAGTTTTTTTAAAATGTACATTAACTAAAAATATTTTCAACCGTTTTTTAAAACACTAGTTTTTTTTAATTGTGCATGCTTAAAAAAAGAACTATTTACCTGTTTTTTCATTAAAAAAATTGTTCTTTAATTAAAACTATTTTCAAATTCTATTTTTTTTGAAAAAAACTATACGTGTTCCTTTTAAACTTGTGCGCATTTACAAAAAAACTATTTTAATTATTTTTTAATTGTACATTAATTCAAGGGCACTTGACAAATAATTCATGTTAACATAAAATATGTCCTCATTGGTCCTATCATTTTTTTTCCCTCAATAAATCCTATTTATACACATTGTAAATATCTTTGTGTAGAGGCTAAAATCCTACAGAGAGTACGTTCATATAACTAAAATCGAATAAGAAAAACAAATCATTCAATCGCAAAACACAAAAAACATACGTGGTTTGACAATGTGCCCATGTCCATGGGGTGTTTATTTCTTTCTTATCAATCATTTCACAATAAAAAGAATCACATGCCCTTTTTTCCAGATGTGTGGGTTATATTTATAGGAAATAGAAGGTGAAGGAATCGTGTAGGACTCTAGGAGCTTTAGATGTAATTATGGTTGGATCGAAATGATCTTGCTTCCGAGATCCTCGCTGATCAGACTCTCTTTTGTTCTTATCTTTTCAGCCGCGATCCTTATCTTGTGTTTTCGGGCAAGTGTCACTCAATCCGAATAACTTGGATTGTCTGGATAATTCTTCCACAATATTTTCCAAAGCTTTGCATTCTGAGAAGAGTGGAGAGGTTTGAGCACCGATGAGCATTGATTCTGATCGACATTGTTCTTGATCGATAACTGGGGGTTGATTTTGGATTACACCAACACTTTTGATATTTTTGGAGCAAAAATCATTTATGTTCTTCCCGTTGAGTGCCTCCTGTGTACGGGCAAATTGGTTAGCTTAGGCTTATTATTTGATTTATTTTCACTATGGCACATTTGATGTATCCCGTTACAAACCGACATGTGCCGAAACGATGAACCAAATTACCAACATCTCCAAAGTCCAAGACTTATCTACATTATGAAGGTATAAATATTTTAGGAGTTTAAATTTATTTACCTTTATATTTGGGAGATGTATTTTTAAATCGAGGCAAAATTTTTAGAGTTAAAAATTAATTTTTTCTTGTTCTCGTTCAAACGCGATGCCTATCTCGTTCGAACGAAATAAAAATTTCAATAGAACACTCGTTTGATCTTCACATCGAACGAACATCCAATGTGGGTGTTGTGTTTGAATTCGTTTAAAGCTTGTTAAAATCTTATTCTAATGAGATTGGAGTCTCATTCGAACGAACTATGTTTTCATTCTAACGTGATGACATTCTCGTTGAACGACTTCTATTTTTGTTCGAACAAAATTCGCCTCCTCGAATTTTGTGAATGACCTATAAATACCTGTTTCGAAAAGATTTTAAAAGACACTTTTGAAAAACTTAACCTGCATACCTGTTAAAAAAGTCCTCAAACTTTTTGGGTCAAAACAAATCTTTGATTCACAAAACATCCTCCCTAATATAATTGTGAATCCTTTTGAAACCTTAGAAGACTCATACCTGATCTATACTTGTGGTGAGAGATCTCTATTGTTGACCTTGTGACCCAAGGGATCACTGCTGAAAGAAAGGTTGATTGGTGGATACCGAGGGTGAACGCCACTTGTGGATTGCTCTGAATCTGTGTGGTATTCTTTAGAAAGTTTTGTAAGTAAGTTGTCTTGTAAAATTATCTAAAGTGTAGGAAAAAGGTTTTGCACTGAAAAGGAATTTTTTTCTCATATCTGTTTGTGATTGTATGCGTAGTTTATTTTCTGTGTTTTGAACGATCATCATATGCATACTTAATTTAATCAAAGATTAAAATTTGGAAAAAATTGGATTTGTGTGTTTGGAGGCCTTTAATTAGATAAGCTAGTTTATTAAGATCGTGTGCACTCTCAAATTGGTATCAGAGCTAGTTACACAAAAATAATGTGTGATCTTTTTCCCTAATTTTTTTTCTTTGATATCTTTTAAAAAAAATTGTTGATCTTGAAAAAGGCCGAATTTTAATGCATAACTTGTATAATCGAATGTCCATTTTTGATGGTTCTAATTATGCTTATTCGAAAGCTAGGATAAGATCAGCCTTAAAAGAAATTTATGAATGTGTTTAGTTATTTTGTGAAAGTGGATGGACTCCTCCCGCTGTCACTGTAGACAGTGTCGTTGGCCTTAAACATGTCTCTCAATGGAGAGAGGATGACTTTAAATGGAGTAGTTTTAACTCTCACGACTTAAGTGCTATTTCAGGAGCCGTCACCCCTAACGAGTTTCGTCACATTGTGATGTACATCACCTCTAAATAAGCTTGGGATACTCTTTAGCTCACACACTAGGGTATCAACACTGTAAAGGAATCTAAGTTTCAAAGTTTAACCAACCAATTTGAGACCGTTACCATGCAAGAGTCCAAGTCTTTTGATGAGTTTTATGCGCGTTTTCGGACATAGTTAATTCTAGTTTAAATTTGGGTAAATAGATTCTTAAGAAGAGAGTAGTTAAATTTTTTTTAAAATCTCTCCCTACCCGCTTTATTCCTAAGATTACCGTTTTTAATTAATTAGGGATCTTTGATACTCTTAGGTTAGATGAACTTGTAGAATATCTTCAAACGTACGAGATTAATATGTTTCCTAAAATAATTAAAACTAAGGAAGTAGGGATTTCTTTAAAGACTCAAACCACAAAAAGGAAGAAAGATAAAATTTGTGAGTCCGAATTCGAGGTTGATTTTTGCGGGGGCTAAAATTATTCACTAGGCCCATTTACAAAGTTGGACGACTAACACACTACGAGACAGGACTTCCAAACCCAACTAATCGGATAATTTTACTCATGTATATTAACATGTTCTTAAATACATCATGGTAATCTGAAATCGGTTACCAACTGATTGGGCATAAATATTGTATATTTATCCTCCTAATTTCGGTACCTTTGTGAACCCGAGTGGTGCAAGTGATATGAATTTAACTCGTAATTATTCTACTAACCTTCGTTGGCAAGTATTTCATGTTTTTTGTTTCTCTTATATGTTTTACAGGTAAAGTATGCAAGTGGTGCGAAAGAGAAATCGAAACAATGAAAGAAAGGATAGGAAGGCAAGTTCAAGGGTATTTTTATAATTCTCCAGCTTGATCTCGGATGTGGGGCCAACTAGAAAGTTTAAGATCTCGGAACATTGGAAAAAATGACACCCAAATATGAGCTACGGTTAAGGAGTTATGATCATTTGAAGTTGAAAAAAATCTAAAAAAGAAAAGAAGAAAGCATGAAAATATTTCTAAGTGTTGAATTTCCAGCAAGTTTCCCCGAACCACAAAGTGAACCGGTTCTGGGGCAAACCGGTTCGGGGTACATGCAGAACCGGTTCGGGGTACCTAATGCGCGAATTTTCACTTGAATGCTGATTAGTCCAAAGAGTTCTAATGTGTTACAAACTCTTCTAAAACGTATTTGTATCTTTGTATTGACTTAGAAAATAGAGTTCTGAATAGTTTTTGATAGAGAGAAAATGAAGAGAATACCCTAGGAACATAGCTTTGATTTGCTGCTTCAAGATCAATTATTTCTGGATTTTATTTCAAGTTTTAATTCAATTTTCATTATCTCTATTATTGTTCTTGCATGTTTCAATAGACTTTCATCATGATTTCTTTCACATGAAACGTAGTTAATTTATGCATAGTTAGGTTCAATATGTCCATCTAGATTTTTTAGGGTTGGGATGCATGAACTCAACCCGATGTGAGAGTTGCATGTGTATCAAATTAATCCTATAAACTTAAAGGTTTATTAGACCGTGTTGTGTGGAGAGCACAACCATTATAGATCTTTGGATCTCGTTTGCTTCGGGGTAACCGGGATGCTTCAGAATGCGATGTGAGTGTAGCTATCGCGATACCACTTTACTCGTCCTCTGATTATGTATGGTGTGGGCTTGAACCTCATATATGTAATGCTTAGGAGTACTAAAGTCCGGGTCTGATTAACCACTTAAATTTACGATTAATTTTATACCAGAAACACACTAGGGTTGGGGGATTGTATTCCCGACCTGTTTTTCTCTTCATATTTATTACTTCATTCTTAGTTATTAATCCTTGCTTAATTCGTTAGTTTCATAGTTTTAATCTAGTTTCCTTTTACTTAGTAGGATTATTCGCCAATCAATCATCTTTTCATTTTTTTAGAGTTGAATTTAGGTTAACCGTCTGTCCTTCTGTCGTCACGATTTTCTCGTCATATTTCCCTGTGGAGACGATCCCAACTCATCGGGTTATTACTAACACGACAGGCTTGCACTTGAGCCTAGAAAGTACGCACTTTAGAGACACATTCTTAGTGGCGTCAATTTTTTCGTGACGTTGTTGGTGAATTAGGTAGACGTAGGTTAGATTCTGTTAATCTAAAACTTCGACCAAAAAATAAAAAATAAAAATAAAAATAAAAAAAATAAAATAAAAAAAGCACAAAAAGACACTTCATCTCTCAAAAGCCTGTTAATGCAAAATACTGAACTCACTCTAACTCCCCAAAATAATCCAACCAACATTCACGAAAACCCGATAGTTGAGTATGACCCCGATAGCCCTCACACTCCAAAAGCTCCACAATTCTGGGTTCCACCTCCCATGCCTCCACACTCAATTGCAAGTAACACTCCGACATCCCTTTTAAGACACTCTTCAGAGCACGCTCCGAGCATACCAAGTGAGGATACAGAGTCATCAAGTGAGAGAGACATGTCACAACACGGTAGTGTAGCCGCAGGCGAGGAAGAGGCACCGTACCGCCCTTTGAGAGAAATCTTATATCCCGAGCGAAGTGTCACTCCAGGATGCATTTTACTCCCGGATAATGTAGGGCAATTTATCTTTAGGAATGAGGTGATCTAGATACTTCCTAACTATACCATGGAATGGAGTCAGAAAATCCATATCTACACATTCGGGAATTTGAGGAGGCGTGCGAAACCCTTAGCGATCAAACTTGCACAAAAGATGTGATCTGCCTCAAACTCTTCCCATTATTGCTAAAGGACAAGGCTAAAACCTGGCTATGGTCTTTACCTCCAAACTCGATTGCATCATAGAATGAGTTGCAATCTAAATTCCTCAAAAAATTCTTTCCCCCACATTGAACGAACTCCATCAAGGCTCAAATTTAAACCTTCTGAGAATTAGAAAATGAGTTTTTTTATCGATGTTACGGGCATTTTAATGAGTTAATTAGTTCATGCCCTCATCATGGATTTGATAAATTGCAAATCATTTCCTTCTTCCATAATGGGATGAATATAAATTCCAAACAACTTGTTGAAACCATGTGTGATGGTCCCTTTGTCGACCTAGATGCCAACGATGTTGTGCTTCACCTGAGGTATGTCGCCGAGACTACCCAAGCATGGGATATGTGACCCTAATGCTCAAAATCAAACTCGTCAAATGACCACCACTCCATCGGTGTTCGAACTATTTCACGTAGAAAAGAATACTATGACGGACAGTCGACTCGATCTACTTGAGAAAGGAATGCGAGAAATACATGAAATATGTGCAAGAGGATCAACTGGCTCCATCCCGAACCCCATTGAGAAGGTGTGTGCTATATGTGAGGCGGGACATTCAACAGAGGAATGCCCGACGATACCCGCCTATAAAGTTATGCTTCAAGAGTAAGTGAGTGGTGTAGGAGGATTTAAGGGTAATTTCGGTGCACTGCACGGGAATTCTTACGACCCTTCATGGAAAAACCATCCTGGTTTTAGCTATGGGCAATAAAATGTTGCGATGAATCCTAATTCACATGATGCCACTCCCCCACCATCACACTTTCAACAAGCACCTCACATGCAGGGACATGTGCAAGCACCACCACCTCCAGGGCCATATATCACTCCACCACGGAGAAATCTCGAGGATACGATAAACCAATTCATCACTGCCCAGAATGCAACCACTGCTAGACATGAGCGCATAATCAACGACATAAATGCGACTTTTTCAAATATGCAATCATTATTGAGTATCCAAGAGAATGGTAAGTTTCCTGCCCAGGGCCAAAGACCTCCCCAAGGTCAAAATAGTGTTAGCTCCACCACTACAGAACATCAGGAGTAATGTCAAGTTGTGACCACTCTTCGTAGTGGGAGAGTCGTTGATTTATCAACTACTCCACACAATGCAACCAAAGATAAGGAGATTTCACCCGGCACGAAAGAGGCCGAAGATGTCCCCTTGAAAGATAGTGATAAAGAAGACACTAGTGAGCCCGAGGTAGTAGTGAAACCACCCTCCGCTGCACCGTTTCCTCAAAGGCTAGTTCATTCCCACAAAGGTAATCCCCATGATGAAGTACTAGATGTGCTAAAGCAAGTAAAGTTAAATTTACCTTTCCTCGATGCCATTAAGCAGATTCTATCTTATGTAAAAGTCATTAAGGACTTGTTAACAGTGAAGAGGAGGATAAAGGTAAAGAAAAACGTATTTCTAGCACAAAACGTGAGCTCCATTCTACTTAATGATCTCCTACCAAAATTCAAAGATCCCGATGCACCCACCATTTCTTGCATCATTGAAGAAAACAAAATTGAAAAAGCCTTACTTGACTTGGGAGCAAGTGTCAATATCCTCCCTTACACCATCTATAGGCAACTTGATCTGGGCGACCTCAAGACCACAAAGATCACTCTCCAATTGATAGATCGAACCGTGAAGATCCCAAGAGGTATAGTTGAGGACGTGATCGTCCAAGTTGACACTTTCTACTTTCTGGTAGACTTTGTTATTTGGGACACGGAGCCCTCCTTCACCTAGAGAAATCATATTCCCATCATTATCGGGTGCCCATTCTTAGCTACGGCTAACGCAATAATCAATACTCAAAATGGGCAAATGTAACTCACCTTTGGGAATATGACCTTAGATACTAACATCTTCCATATAGCCCAACATATAGGGGAAGAAGATGATTTTCACACGGAGAGCTTAATCGACGAGATCGTAGAGGAGTACTTTGAGGAAAAATATTATGGAGATGCCCTAGGGACCTACTTAGTGTCGAGCCATGAGAGTGAGGGGGCGTATACCGAATTTGAGAAGGAAGTTGAGGATTTGAGAGAATTACTTGATGAAAAAGCGTCGAATAAGGACGCGAGAGATGTAAGTTGGGTTTCTCGCTTCGAGGAGTTAGCGCCAAGGGAGGCACGCATGGTTCCCTCCAGTGAAAAATTTCCAACCCTCGAATTGAAGAAACTACCCTCCCATGTTAAATATGCATATATAGAAAAGGACGAGACATTTCCTGTTGTTGTCTCCTCCAGCCTAGACGAAGAGCAGGAGGGTGATCTATTAAAGATTCTGAGGAAGAACCAAAGCGCTTTTGGTTGGTGTATTAATGATTTGAAGGGGATAAGTCCTTTGATTTGCACCCACAAGATCCACCTCGAGGAGGATGTAAAGCCCTCGAGAGAAATGCAAAGAAGGCTAAATCCCAATATGAAAGAAGTGATGAGGACCGAAATCATTAAGTTATTGAATGCCGAGATTATTTACCCAATCTCGGATAGCAAGTGGGTAAGCCCTATTCAAGTTATCACGAAGAAGTCGGGCATGCCAGTGATTGAAAATGCTAAGAGAGAGCTAGTTCCTGCAACATACCACCACCGAGGTGGCGCGTTTACATTGATTATCGAAAACTCAATGCAGGAACTACGAAAGACCACTTCCCCTTGCCATTTATTGATTAGATGCTTGAGAGAGTAGCGGGCCATCCTTATTACTGCTTCCTTGATGGTTACTCCGGATATAACCAAATTGAGGTATATATACTTGACCAGGAAAAAATGACCTTCACTTGCCCCTTTGGTATGTTGGCCTACAAACGTAGGCCGTTCGATTTGTGTAATGCACCCGCGACCCTTCAAAGGTGCATGTTGAGTCTATTTAGCGACATGATTGAGAGAGGACTTGAAGTGTTCATGGACAACTTTAGCATTTTTGGTACCTCTTTCGATCTTTATTTGGCAAATCTAGAGAAAGTACTTACCCGGTGTGTGGAGAAGAACCTAGTGCTAAATTGGGAGAAATGCCATTTTATTGTCGCTGAGGGAATAGTTCTTGGCCACATAGTTTCATCCAAAGGGATTGAAGTTGACAGAGCTAAGATTGATGTCATAGACGATCTACCCACACCAAAATTGCTCAAATACGTGCGCTCCTTCTTGGGCCATGGGGGTTTTTATCGAAGGTTCATTAAGGACTTTAGCACCATTGCTAATCCCTTAAGCAACCTCCTTATAAAGGATACCCCATTCGAGTGGAATGAAGCATGCCAAAGTGATTTTGAAAAGTTGAAAAGCCTATTTGTTTCTTCTCCCATCATTCAAGCACCGGATTGGTCCTTACCATTCGAGCTCATGTGTGATGCAAGTGATTTTGCAATAGGGGCTGTTTTGGGCCAACAGAAGGATAAAAAGGCTAATGTCATCTACTACACTAGCCGAATTCTTACTGGACCGCAACTCAATTAATCCACTACGGAGAAGGAATTGCTAGACGTCGTATTTGCTCTAGACAAATTTTGATCCTATCTCATTGGGTCACCCACCACTTGTTTCACCGATCACGCAGCTTTAAAATACCTCCTTGCAAAGAAAGACGCAAAGCCGCGCCTCATTAGGTGGATCCTGCTCATACAAGAATTTAATCTCTCCATTAAATTTAAAAAAAGAGTAGAAAATGTCATCGCCGATCATTTATCTCGGGTTTCGTCCAACGAACCTAGTGATCCGATACCCATAGAAAAATATTTTTCGGATGAGCAACTATTTGCTACCTCTTATTTTCCCTGGTTTGCGAATATAGTGAATTATCTTGTCACGGGAGCCATCCCTCCCGAGTGGACACCGCAAGATAAGAAGAGGTTTATTACCTGGTCGTGCATGTTTTTTTATGAAGATCCCTTCCTTTTTAAATATTGCGCTGACCAAATCATCTGACGGTGTCTACCGAATGACGAGATATTGAAAGTCATCCAATTCTATCATTCAGAAGCTTGTGGAGGTCACTTTTCGACAAAAAAGACGACCGCTAAGATTCTTCAAAGCGGCCTCTATTGGCCCACAATATTTAGGGATGTGAGCAATTCTTGCAAATCTTGTGATAGGTGTAAAAGGATGGGAGCGATTACCCGATGAGACATGATGCCATTAACCCCCGATACTCATTATTGAGATCTTTGACTGCTGGGGTATTGACTTCATAGGCCCTTTTCCCCCATCTTTGGGTTTCCTATAAATCCTTATCACGGTAGACTATGTTTCTAAATGGGTGGAAACCATAGCTACCAAGACAAATGACAACAAAGTAGTGATTAGGTTCCTACAGGAACACATACTTTCCCTCTTTGGTGCTCCGAAAGAGATAATTAGTGATAATGGCACGCACTTTTGTAATAGGCCATTAGAGAATATCATGTTAAAGTAAGGCATCGTTCACAAGGTTGGAACGACCTATCACCCACAGACGAATGGGCAGGCCGAATTAGCAAATCGGGAAATCAAGCACATCCTCGAGAAGACCGTCAATCCTAAGAGGAAAGATTGGTCACTTCGATTGAATGATTGACTATGGGCCTATCATACAGTATATAAATATCCACTCGGCATGACCCCATTTCGCTTTGTGTATAGGAAGCCTTGCCATCTTCCTATTGAATTAGAGCAGAAGGCGTATTGGGCGATTAAGAAGGTGAATTATGACATGGATAAAGCTGGTGAAGCTCGCAAGCTTCAATTAAACGAGTCAGAAGAGATACGCAATGACGCGTATGAGAACGAAAAAAATTCCAAAGAAAAGATGAAACTCGCTCACAATAAGATTATCGATGCAAAGATTTTCTTCCCAGGCAAGAAGTGCTTATCTATAACTCTCAGCTTCATCTATTTCCGGGACAGTTGCGGTCTCCATGGATTGGCCCGTTCGTTGTGAAGAATGTATTCCCTCATGAAGCTGTGGAATTAGAAGATTTAAAAGGGGGGAATACATTCAAGGTGAATGGATAACACCTAAAGACATATCTAGAGGCATGTGTGGAAGAAGTCAACACCATTTGATTGTCGGACCCCGTTTACGGGGTAGATTGAGCTGAAAATGAGAGGTCGTCGCAACCCCGATGCATATGGGGTGAATTCTTGTGTACAATAGTAGTGTATGAATTAGTATATTTACGAGTCTAGAGGCACATTTCATGATAGGGATCGAGGTAGCACATTTTTTGAGAGAGCATGCACGCATTTTGAGGGCATGGTAGAGGATTTTTTGGGAACCCGAGGGTCTAGGATATCTTAAGGGTCTGTACACAAGTGTTGAGGAATGGAAGAACACTTAGATTTTGAGATATGATAGAAACAAGGTTTCCAAGATAGCAAGATCCCCCAAACCACAGAGTGAACCAGTTCAGGGTACATGGCGAACCGGTTCGAGGGTCCTGACAGGTTCTTCCCCCCTTTTTTTCCAAATCCATTCTCTTCTCATCTTTCCCTCCATTCATTTTCCCACGAATTTTTCCCTCTAAAAACTTCCCCCTACCTCTTTCAACTCCAAATTCATTCCCACCTTCATCTCCCTCCATACCTATTCCCATTTCCCACCAAAAGTCATCCCCACACTCCTATAAATTCAGCCTCAACCCCCCTCCATCTCTCACACTTTCACCACTTCATTTCACTCTCTCTCTCTTCAACACCATATCACCTCTCTCTCTCTCTCTCTCTCTCTCTCCATGCCGCGCCCCCACCAAGCAAACTTCCGTCCTAAAAAATACGATGACACAAACCTACTCGATGACGAGGGTGCGAGAGAATTTCGATCCATCCAACAACTTCATTGGGCCGCACGCTATTTCTCGGCCACTCGCACCATTCATATTGAGCGATTTGTTAATCGAGAGAAGCTTCCCGGTGAAGTCACCGCCCTTTTCCATCACTGGGGGTGGTGTTCATTTCTCTCCCCTATGAGCAACAAAATCTTCGAATTCGAAATTCACCAGTTCTACGCGACGCTCGTGCGCAAATCGTCTACTCTCCAAGAGGCATATGTTGACGGCATTCAGATTCCTTTTTCCGTCGCCATCATTGTGCGAAAAATGCGAGAAAAAGGGGTTGTCCTCCCCGTGCCTTTCATGTATCCAACCAATGGTGCCCCCCGCACCAAAGCTGAATGTGTCGCTCAAATGGCGCCCGGGGAGGAATGGCTGCGTGATTCATTTTTGGTAGGAAGTCTTTCCGACACGGTGCGATTCACGCACCTCATTGCATGTGGAGCAATCCACCAAACCACCAATGATTCGGTGGTCAGGCTGCGACACGCCAACTGTTTGTATCATTTCCTTGACCCCGACAACACTATTTATCTGGCCCACCTTTTCTACGTGGACATCCTCTATGCAGCCTATGACGAGTGGGGAAAAGAAGCGCTCCCTTACACCCGCCTTATCACTAAAGTTATGGTTGAGGCTAGGGTGGACGATCCGGAGAAGCAAGTCAAACTCCCCTGCCCAATTGGAGGTACTTCTACCACCCGTAGTAAGCGCCAAATGAGGGTGGCCCCCTGAACGTCCTATTCTTGATGATGATTCCGATGAGGGTGCGAGGCAGGGGGAAATGATGCCCCAATGATGGATGTGGGGGAAGAATAAGAGTATAATGAAGATGCGGATTCTGACTACACGCCGGAAAATGATGACCTTGCAAATCGTATCACCTCCCTACAGTCCAGTTTTAATGGGTTCATGAATGAGTACCAAGAGGAATGGAGCGCGTACCGGCGCGACACTAGCATGATGGAGCGTCTACAAGTCGACCTTTACCGTCTTTAAGTGGGTCCGAACTCTCCTTTACCTATGGGTGAGAAATTGACCAAAGATGGAAATTGACTACCCACTTGAAGGCGGTAGAGGTCATACCCTATGATTCCAATGCGCCCGGTAACTCGTATGACCAAAGATGGAAATTGTGCAAAAATTGACTACTTAATGAATAAGTGTGGAGATTAACAAAACCCGATGATATTTCGAGCCTATCGATGTTTTTGAGTTTTTAAATCAATCCGAGTTAATGGTTAACTCATAGTTCTAATTCAACATCTAAAAAGTCATCGCGATCTCAATACCATTATTTGATCGGTTATGGGAAATGGAATGTTGTATTGAAAAAAAACGCGCTAAAAATCTCTAAATTAAATTAATCTCGAGATGCATATGGTAAATTAATAAGTAATTTGGACAATGAAATAGGCCTTTTGTTAACCAAAAACATTAGACATAAAAAGATGTGAAAAGTTATCCTTTTGATAACGCAATTGAGCCGAATAAAATTTTTCCTTTTCGTTTGGTAACTCGAAAAATCCAAGTAACCCGAAATTGTGAAAATTGGTAATGTCATCAAGTAAGTCCAAATGGTGCAATAAAAAGGGGCAAGAAAAAGAAAAAAATTGATATAAAAATGCTCAACAAAAAATCGCAAGAAGAAATAGAAAATGAGCAAAATCTCGAAAAGCACTAAGGGACATCATAAGAAAAAAATTTCAATGTTCCCAACCATTTCCACGTTACCCAATACACCTTTAACCTGAAAAGCCCTATCGAGTCCAGAATGATAAATTAATTATCGCGTGGAGGTCTAAGACACTAAAAGATAAATAAGAAAGATTAAATGGTGTGTATAAGAGTCAATGTTCCCATTTTTCAAAAACTGTATTCCCATGAAGAGATCGTTTCATCATATATTTCCGTCCTTTTAAAATAGTATGCGTGAATTTGTGTTTCAATACATTTACTCTTTATGACACGCATACCGAGAGAATAACCACAATTCGAGTGATTCATTTATGAGAGCACCCATGAGCATTTGAATCAAAATGAATTTTCAAAAAGCAACGTAATGATCAATCCGTGAAAATTTAAGATTAATTTTCGATTTCGCACACACACACGACAAATTGAGAATCTTTTGAATATGAATTTAAGGTGATTATTTTCCAAAAAGTTTAAATTGTACAATTTTTAAGTATTTTGATTTTTCATTGAGTCTAAGTCGAATTTTGTGGGTACACTGCAAACCCTCACGAGACAACACTCGTCCTACAAGGGTAACCTAGGGATTTAATGGCTTGTTGCATACGCTAAATGCAATCGCTTGCCCGCGACATAGGTAATCTATCCCAATAAAGTGTTTAGAAGAGTTGTGATGTTATTCCTTTTCTTTTACATTGCTCGGGACGCGCAAAGTTCTAAGTCAGGGGGATTTGATCGGGCATAAATATTATATATTTATCCCCATAATTTCGGTACCTTTGTGAACTCGAGTGGTGCAATTGATATGAATTTAACTCATAATTATGCTACTAAACTTCATTGACAAGTATTTCATGTTTTGTGTTTCTCTTATGTGTTTTACAGGTAAAGTATGCAAGCGGTGCGAAAGAGAAATCGAAACAATGAAATAAAGGTTAGGAAGGCAAGTTCAAGGGCATTTTCATAATTCGGCAGCTGATCTCAGAGGTGGGGCCAACTAGAAATTTCAAGAGCTCGAAACAACGATAACACTGGAAAAAATGGCACCCAAATCCGACTATGGTTAAGGAATTATGATCATTTGAAGTTGAAAAAAATCCAAGAAAGAAAAGAAGAAAGCATGAAAATATTTCTAAGTGTTGAATTTCTAGCAAGTTTCCCCGAACCACAGAGTCAACCGGTTCTGGGGCGAATTGGTTCGAGGTACATGCAGAACCGGTTCGGGGTACCTGATGTGCAAATTTTCACTTGAATGCTGATTGGTCCACAGAGTTCTAATGTGTTACAAACTCTTCTAAAACGTATTTGTATCTTTGTATTGACTTAGAAAATAGAGTTCCGAGTAGTTTTTGATGGAGAGAAAAGGAGGAGAATACCCTAGGAACATAGCTTTGATTTGGTGCTTCAAGATCAATTATTTCTGGGTTTGATTGCAAGTTTTAATTCAATTTTTATTCTCTCTATTATTGTTCTTGCATGTTTTAGTAGACTTTCATCATGATTTCTTTCACATGCAACGTAGTTAATTTATGCATAGTCAGGTTCAATATGTCTAGCTTGATTTTTTAGGGTTGGGATGCATGAACTCAACCCGATGTAAGAGTTGCATGTATATAAAATTAATCCTCTAAACTTAAAGGTTTATTAGACCGTGTTGCGTAGCGAGCACAACCATTGTAGATCTTTGGATCTCATTTGCTTCAGGGTAACCGGGATGCTTCAGAATGCAATGCGAGTGTAGCTATCGCGATACCGCTTTACTCGTCCTCTGATTACGTATGGTGCGGTCTTGAACCTCATATATGTAATGATTGGGAGTAATAAAGTCTGGGTCTGATTAATCACTTAAATTTACGATTAATTTTATACTAGCAACACACTAGGGTTGGGGGATTGTATTCCCGGCCTATTTTTCTCTTCATATTTATTACTTAATCACTACACCAAAAATAGCAATTTGGCACACATTGATATTAGAAATCTGGCACACTTTAAAACTGTGCCAAAATCTGGCACGGTTTAATAAAAATCTGGCACAGTTTAAAACCGTGCCAAATTTTGGCACTGTTTAAAAGTGTGCCAAAATTGAGTACACCTAAATAAAATATAAATAACATAAAAAAATAATATCCTTCCATTTTTTTCATCTCCTGCCACTAGGCCATCGAAAGGTTTTTCATTTCCCTTGTACGTACCTCTTTCTCCACGCAACCCTAAGAAAAAATTGGTCCACCTCTCTTCCTCCCTAAGCTCTCAAATGACCATAGCCGTAAAAAACGACTGTCGTTGCTCTTCAAATTTCACTGTTCTCACCTTTGTTCAAACTCATCATAGACCTTCTTCAAACCCAATCGACTCCACAGTTAACCTTCCTTCTTGGTTAGGGCTACTGAGGAGGGTTAGGGTATGACGAGTTAACCTACTAGAAGAAATAAAGTCACTACTTTTATTTGGAGAAACAAATAATTTATAACTGGTAAGATTTCTCATCTTCTTCGTAGGATTTATTAATCTAGTTTAATCTCTATTATACATTAGAATTAATTTATTGTTTTCTTTAATTCTCTTAGGGTTTATTAATCTAGTTAATTTCCAATTTTTGTAGGGCAATCTCTTATTTTCTTTATAGAAAAATTGTTATTCATAGGGGTTTCTAAATTTTGTATGATTTGGTATTTGGTATCGATCTAGATTGCATAGTTTTGTTGAATATGGGTTGAATTTCAGGTTAATATTCAAGCTGTGTTGAGATTCTGATGTAGTGTTTCAACCTGGTGTTGAACCAAAATTTGTGACAGATCCATTTCGATTTAAATCCATTATGATTGAATATCATAGTATGTTCTTGAGGATTTAATTGTTTAATTGTGCTTTAACTAATAGATAATTTTTTTTATTTGTATTGGATTTGATGAGAAGGGGAATATAATGCCGCATGAGGTATATAAATTTTGATTAAAAATTATTGCTTAAATGATGTAGTAAAAAATCAAACCTTTAAGAATTATTTTTCTCTCAAAATCAAGTATTTGGCGACTTGTTTTTAGTTTGAATGTAATACTTTGAGAGTGAATTTTGTTGGATTTATATATGGAGTTCTGGCATTTTTCTAAATGTGAAATTGTGTAAGTTTGGTTCCACCGAAAAAAAGATAGTGATGATTACAATGGGGTTTGAGTGTGTGTCGTTGGCAACATGTATATCTCAACAGATAGTCATTTAAGTTTATGATGTTTGAATGAAATACTTTGAGAGTGAATTTTCTTGGATTTATATACGAAGTTCTATCATTTTTCTAAATGTGAAATTGTGTAAGTTTATACACAAATAATTAATACAAATTCATTAACTCATATATGATATTTGGAGCAACTGTGGATTATTATGTTATCAAAATGTATATATTTTTCCCAGTAATAGTGTCAATTACGAAATTTGAGGTTTCATGAAACCTTCAATCAAACAGGGGAAATGATTTATGTTGTTATATACAACTATATTTGGATAGCTTTATTTCTATACATGCTTTAGTTTTAGTTTGTTTGTATTGGTTATTATCATTTCAGTTTATATCACTTTCATTCAACAATAAGGCCAGTCATTTGTGCATCTTGATTTGATTCCTGAGTAGTTGTGAGTTCCTTTGCACCTTTGTTAATCAATGCAAGTTTGAGGTTATAGGTTTAACAATTGATTTTACTATACTTTTTGCGATTGATAATTAATTTGTATATTCAGTTTCCTCTTCTCTTTGCAGGTCATTATACAGGTACCCCTCATAAGTCTCTTCCTTCCGTTTTCAATTATTTTCAGGTTCAATAATCCAAAATTTAGTTTTGTATATTTTTATTTTTCCTATGCAACATTATTGTATATCGATATGTCAAAGGTCTTAGTGTGATCATTTAAGTTTATGGTTTATATTAATTATTTGTGTATAAACTAAAATTTCTCATTATTTGTTAGGTGCACCGTGTTTTCTCGGTTTGACTTTCTTTCATTCACAATTTTCATAAGCTTGGGCACGATTCTAAGTGAGCAAATTCAAAAGAGTAAATGGGACAAATACCTAATGTACTGGAGGTGAGTTTTGTAAATTTTCTTATAATGCTGTAATGTAACTATGAGTATGTAATATATCATGTAGTGATGACTATTTATTGGAGTTTGATTTAAATGTTAAAAACTATTTGATATTAGATGTGACCTTCCATTTCATTATGCCACTTCATTTGATAGCATTGACAGTATTAGTAGTTCTATACTAATGTCGCACATATAGATGAACAACTGTGATGGATGCCTGATGTTCCAATTTTATAGTACTCGTAATTTCACTAATTGGATATTGATGCAAACACTAAACATAGATGAAGAAGAATATGAAAAAAAAATTATTCTCTCAAGCGAAAGATTCTCTATCAACAGAAAATGGTTAGGCATTACAAACATGGGATTCGCCGAAATGATTAGGCATTACAAACTTGCCACAAAGATTGCAAGTGGTGCTTCTCCTCTCTCCTTGCATTCCCAAACAAGTTCCCGCAACGAAACAAGAGCATATCCTTGTAGTTTAGTTTCGTCCAACTTCACACAGTTGACCCTAGTATCGTTGTAGTGGGTACCGAGGTTTGTGACTATGTATGACATATGAACTTAAGTGAAATTATCCACTATGTATGACAGTCTTAAAAAATTCTCACCATGTTCGCTTATAGTTCTTTATAATTGATGATTAATCCTATATGAAAGTCCTAGTGTTGTTGTAGTGGGGCGGTGGCTATCGAGGTTTGTGACTATGTATGACATATATGAACTTAAGTGAAATATTCCACTATGTATGACATTCTTAAAAAATTCTCACCATGTTCGCTTATAGTTTTTGTAATTGATGATTAATACTATATGAATGCCTTATAATAACAATTATAGGTAGTAGAACTTCAGTTCACTTTGCAACTTCATCACCCTTAGAATTGATTCAAGTTGATTTGAATGTTTGGATTTCGTTATTATGCCCTAATCATTAATTTTTCAACCATTGTTTCCATTATGATATTATTTTTTAATTATTACCAGATCTACACCATTTTCATAGACCTACTGAAACACTTTGCTAGCACTTTTCATATGCTAGATTTGATATTAGATTTTTCTCCATTAGGTGAGGAATATATTTCATTAATGTATATGGCATACTGTATAGTTTGATCTTATTGAGTAAATCCTTGTTCATAGTACGATATCTTGCCAAAATAGAGTTCTCAAATCCTCAAAATAGTCAAAGGGATGACAATAAAACTGTATTTAGATTCAAGTATTTGAAATGTATAAATTTCAAGTTTCTAAAAGGATTATAAGATATATTTAGATTCAAGGATTTGAAGTGAATA
The DNA here is from genome assembly GCA_949130495.1 of Sambucus nigra. Lineage (NCBI taxonomy): Eukaryota > Viridiplantae > Streptophyta > Magnoliopsida > Dipsacales > Adoxaceae > Sambucus > Sambucus nigra. The sequence continues at coordinate 381,962,416 of OX422217.1, forward strand.
ATTTTCATGTTTTTAAAAGGATTATAAGCTAGACTGACATATGATATATCTAATAACTTTTCTTTTGATCCCAAAGTCTCAGTGATAGGAAACATTTGAGGTTTGTTCAGTACTAGTATATATTGAATATGCATTCACAACAATTCAGTATTAGGGTAAAGTGTTTTCATACCTACTTTAAACGTTGTTTAGTCTAAGACCTCAATCAATTACTTCCTTTATCCTCATATGAAAAATGAGAGTTCATCTCTGTTTATCGATGTTTTCAATATTTATTAGTATCAACAGAGAGGTTGCACTAAATTATTCCTTTGGAAACATGAGTACGTGCTTCATGCGAACCTCTAATTTTCATCAGTGAACTTCCTACTCACGATTGTCAAGTTTTCAATGTATTAAGATGCATGTGTATAGAAGACCAAGATGCATTAGTAATTGATCAGATTTTGAGACAGTTTGAAATCATCATTACCTCGCAAAATAGTATGCAGTTCGAAATAAGAGTGCTAAGTATTGTTTGCTCCTGATAACTTCGGCGCTCCCATTTTATAAGTATTGTTTGCTCCGTATGGTTACTTTGACCCCTAAGATCAGTACCCAGAGTACCCAAACACTTCCATCCAAGGCTCCCCACAAGTCGAATATGTAGCTCCGCTACTAGCGGATGAGGTTGTCTCTCCACATCCTATATTAAGGTTACTCTACCTAATGGGTTGAATGTTGCAATAGCTCGAATTTATTCTGTTTATCTTTCACGAGATGTTAAGCTTCAAAATTTCCTTTATGTGCCAAATTTCATATATAACTTACTCTCAATAGTTGTACACTGCGTGTGTGTATTTATGCAGTATATTTGTTGCTCATTCTCAAAGTTCCATTAAATCTCGATGCAACTTTACATTCTCTCTTTGTTATACGATTAATTATTTGATGTCCTAATTTGTTATATTTAGAAATTATACCTTCGTAATCTACTTGCGTGAAAGTGAAGATACTCTAGTGTTCGAATCTCATGCCATCAATTGCATTTCACGTTCTATATTACTTTAAGAATCTAAAACTTTAAAATATTAAGATCAAATTAGATGAGTTCGAGACTTGTTGGAGGTGCCTCTTTTATAAAACCAACTGATTTATCAAGAGTAATGACTCATATCAATTTCTTATATTTAGAAACATGAAGTCTCCTATCTTTTGGAATGAGTATCTTCAGTCTCCTATCTTTTGGATCTCTGGGAGAGAGGTTGAATTGGTCAATGATAATTCTCTTTTCTATGTTGGATTGTGGGCTGGGATACTGGGCAGGTGGTTGGAGTTGGTATGATGAAGGAAAGCGTACAACAGAGACACTGACCATGGACTACCCCAGAGGACTTAATGCTGAGGTAATTTATACATGTAGTGTTTTTCAGTTTTCCTCTTGTAAATACAACAAGAACACCTATAAAGAAACCATTGTGGATTTCCACCCCTTAATTAATTATTTTACAGGTGACATTGCTCGGTTTTTAAATACTTATGGACCACAAGTGTATCGATGACGGGCATGTTAGCAATTTTGTTGCTCAGGTGTGAAATTTTGCACTTGATTTCTTGCATTCTCTTCATTTAATTTAGAAGTTTAATTTTTCTTTTGTTCCGGGATCCAATATAAGTATTAAAGTACTAAATGACATGATATGCAAAGGAGGACTGATTTTAGGCACAAGTACTCATGGTTTGTTAATCTGATTTAATTCTGAGATGGAGAGTGACTTCATGGGTTTGAATGCAAAAGATTATGTGGTTGTGTTGAAGGAAGAGGATGTTGAAGAGTGCAAAGACTCAGGTAAATTCTATTTTAATTTGGGTTTTAAAATTCTTATTAATCTTCAGTTTGGGCCATTTGGACCAATGCATCATGAATTCTACTAGCTGCATACCAAACATGCGTTGACTGAAGATCACCTGCTACTGTGATAGGAGTGGTGGTCAAAATCACATTCCCAAAGTAACTCGGTGGGAGAGGGGCACAATCTTGACCGTCCATCTGTCGCAATGTATAATTTGGTTTCTTGATCATCTGGAAGCCCACGGGCCTTACACGCGCAACGCCATATATGCCCTGACAGCATTGCGTACGAGCTATATCCCACCGTGTTCCCATCATCCTTTGACTTATCCGATGCAAATGATGTCCGGTGATATGTTTTCTGTTCCCTCTTCGATCAAAGGGCTTGCTCATCAAGAACAAGACCCAAACGTTAACCCCAAACCCATCTCAAACCCATCACTAAAGAAGATGAGAAATCTACCAGGAAACCAGGTAAGCTACCAGCTATACTCTTCCCACTATACATGCATATATTTATAGTATTTGATTTTATTTTTACAGATCCAGATGCTGAAGTGATTGCTTTATCGCCAAAGACACTTATGGCGACAAATAGATTCATCTGTGAGATTTGCAACAAAGGCTTTCAGAGAGACCAGAATTTGCAGCTACACAGAAGAGGGCACCACCTTCCATGGACGCTTAAGCAAAGGTCTAACAAAGAGGTGATAAGAAAGAAGGTTTATATATGCCCTGAAAACACTTGTGTTCACCATGACCCATCTCGAGCTCTGGGTGACCTCACCGGAATAAAAAAACATTTTAGCAGAAAACATTTCAGCAGAAAGCTCATTCTAAAACTTGTGGCACTAGAGAGTACAAGTGTGACTGTGGCACACTCTTTTCCAGGTACTTCATTATTTTCATTCCCTCAGAATATTTGTTTTTGTGTCTGTGAAATAAATGCTTGCATATCATGTAGTATTTATTTTCTGAAATAGGGTATGATTAGATTGTATAGGAAAGATAGTTTTATCACACACCGAGCATTCTGTGATGCCTTAGCTGAAGAGAGTGTGAGATTCAATTATGTTGCCTCTAATAATCTGAACTTCACAAATGATTCAATTATGTTGCCCAAATCGGCCCCCAATCGACCCCGTACGAGGCACGAACACCTCGCACGGGACCAATGTAACTTGTAGGAACTGACCGCGTAGTCCCGGGTCTCCCGGTTTGTCAGTATGACGATAATTTGCAAAAATCACACTTAGAGTTAAAAACATGCCGTTAAAGGGTGAAAACCCAAACCAGCCCCCAAAGGACCCCGTAAGAGGCACGAACACCTCTCATGGCACCAATGTAACTTGTAGGAATTGACAGCGTAGTCCCGGGTCTCCCGGTTTGACGATAATTACGATAATTTGCAAAAATCACACTTAGACTTAAAAACAAGTTGTCAAGGGGTGAAAACCCAAACCGGCCGCCAAACGATCCCGTAGGAGGCACGAACACCTTGTACGGGACCAATGTAACTTGTAGGAACTGACAGCGTAGTTCCGGGTCTCCCGGTTTGTGAATAGGACGATAATTTGCAAAAAATAACACTTAACCTTAAAAACATGCTGTTAAAGGGTGAAAGTCCAAACCAGCCCCCAAACGATCCCGTAGGAGGCACGAACACCTCGCACGGGACCAATGTAACTTATAGGAACTGACCGCGTAGTCCCGGGTTTCCCGGTTTGAGAGTATGACGATAATTTGCAAAAATCACACTTAGAGTTAAAAACATGCCGTTAAAGGGTGAAAACCCAAACCGGCCCCCAAACGACCCCGTAGGAGGCACGAACACCTCGCCCGGGACCAATGTAACTTGTTGGAACTAACCGCGTAGTCCCGGATCTCCCGTTTTGAGAATATGACGATAATTTACAAAAATCAACACTTAACCTTAAAAACAAGCCGTTAAATGGTGAAAATCCAAATCGGCCCCCAAACGACCCCGTAGGAGGCACGAACACCTCGCACGGGACTAATGTAACTTGTAGGAACTGACAGCGTAGTCTCGGGTCTCCCGGTTTGACGATAATTACGATAATTTGCAAAAATCACACTTAGACTTAAAAATAAGCTGTCAAGGGGTGAAAACCCAAACCGGCCGCCAAACGATCCCGTAGGAGGCACGAACACCTTGCACGGGACCAATGTAACTTGTAGGAACTGGCCGCGTAGTCCCGGGTCTTCCGGTTGGAAAGTATGACGATAATTTGCAAAAATCACACTTAGAGTTAAAAACCGACCGTTAAAGGGTGAAAACCCAAATCGGCCCCCAATCGACCCCGTACAAGGCACGAACACCTCGCACGGGACCAACGTAACTTGTAGGAACTGACTGCGTAGTCCCGGGTCTCCCGGTTTGAGAGTATGATGATAATTTGCAAAAATCACACTTAGAGTTAAAAACATGCCGTTAAAGGGTGAAAACCCAAACCGGCCCCCAATCGATCCCGTAGGAGGTACGAACACCTCGCATGGGACCAATGTAACTTGTAGGAACTGACCGCATAGTCCCGGGTCTTCCAGTTTGTGAGTATAACGATAATTTGCAAAAATCACACTTAGAGTTAAAAACATGCCGTTAAAGGGTGAAAACCCAAACCGGCCCCCAGTCGACCCCGTAGGAGGCACGAACACCTCGCACGGGATCAATGTAACTTGTAGGAACTGACCGCGTAGTCCCGGGTCTCCCGATTTGTGAGTATGACGATAATTTCCACTCATATATGTAATTTTTTTGGGTAAATTATTGGGTTACTAATATCGTATCTTTTTTGTATTCTATTTTTTTTGCAGGATAACAGTTTATCGTTGACTTTTATTCACGTGGAACACACAAAGAACTCAATGGTTTACAACAAGGGGTTTATTAATGATTCCATTTTGTTGTATCTTGACCGTACGGTCTTTTGTTGTTTTATTATTGACTTTTATGGCCATGAGGGCTTTTGTAAGTTAATTGTTATATTTTGTGGCCGTGCGGGCTTTATGTTAGGCAGGTTTTGTATAAATAGGTTTTGGAATGTCCAGAAAATAGAGGAAATTCTGCCCAATTTTTTTTGGGCCTGTGAGCTATTAAAGACTTGTAATATTTTGAAGTTTGTATGTACATTAGTTTATTAATAACGCGCAATATTATTAATTTGTGAATTTTGTGCTTTCAATTAATTTTTTTTTTAAAATAAAAAAATTGGCACAGTTCAAAACCGTGGCAACAGTGTATCATATTTTGGCACGGTTTTGAACTGTGCCAAATTTTTTTAAACTGTGCTGAATCTGGCACAGTTAAAAACTGTGCCAGAAATATCAAATTTTGGCACGGTTTAAAAGTGTGCCAGAAGTGTTCCTGTTTGGCTAAATCTGGCACAGTTAAAAACTGTGCCAAAAGTGTGCCAGAAATATCAAATTCTGGCACGGTTTAAAAGTGTGCCAGAAGTGTTCCTATTTGGTTGAATCTGGCACACTTTTGAGCCGTGCCAGGAAAAAATTTCCATTTTGGAACACCTGATTCTGGCACAGTTCAAAACCGTGCCAGATTTGATCTGGCACAGTTTTAAACCGTGCCAGAATCCTGTTTTTGGTGTAGTGAATTCTTAATAATTAATCCTTGCTTAATTCATTAGTTCCATAGTTTTAATCTAGTTTCCTTTTACTTAGTAGGATTATTCGCCAATCAATCATCTTTTCGTCTTTTTTAGAGTTGAATTTAGGTTAACCGTCTGTTCTTCTGTCGTCACGATTTTCTCGTCCTATTTTCCCGTGGAGACGATCCTGACTTACCGGGTTTATTACTAACACGATAGGCTTGCACTTGATCCTAGAGAGTATGCACTTTAGAGAGACATTCGTAGTCGCATCACCAACAATCTTAGAGAGATATTTAGGGACTCCTTATGGGCTACACTCAGGCATGAAGAATTTCGTGTACAATTCAACCTCTTGAACACGACTATATATGTAAACCCTCAACCTTAGGTTAGGGGGATATAAATCTGATTACTTGAGAGAAACTTAATAAAGATATAGTGACCTCTCTGTGGATGTAGGCAAGTTACCGAACCACGTATAATGTGTTGTGCGTGTGACTGATTCATTTTCTTCCTTGACCTATTTTGCCTTTTGGAAATATTCATTGTGATAATTTTGCACTCACAATTGGTGCCGTTTGTGGGAATGATTCTCTTTTTTATTATGAAAGAGACTGACAAAATAAAGTGCCACGATGTCTCACAACAAAAGCAACCTACCTCAGGTAGGCATTGTGCAGGCTGACCCCATTCCCCTTAGGGTTAGGTCTGAAAGTCACCAAGAGCTAAATCCCAGGTTTCATCAATAAAGATTTCCTTTTGAAGAAAGTTACAGACCAACTAGGTCTATAAAGATCTCTAGTTGGTTGACCCATACGAAGACAGGCTTCAAGATTAGGAGGAGGACACACACCTCCAAATGGAAGAGAATGGTCGCCTCTAGAGGCGACTAGAATAAATGGATAGAGATATCCATGGAGATGATAGAAAACACTGCGCACAAACTCCCAGTCCACAGGCAAGCAAGACCCATAGCCAAGAGAGGAGTTTTAGGCGCGATCGGGATCGATCAGAACATGAACGATCAGAAAGGTTCCATAGAGACAACGATCATCAGAGAGACTATATAAGGAGCTTGGTCTGGAGAGAGATGGATCAACACCCACCTAACCGAGAGGCTAGGTCTACTAGAGAGCTGAACAGAAGAACTTTCAACACATGGATGAAATCCCTTTTTTCAAGGGAGATTGAAGAGGAAAAGCCCCCCAAAAATTTATTGTTCCCACATTCAAGATCAATGATGGAAAAACTGACCTCATAGACCATGTCAGGAAATATAAGAAGGCGATGACCTCGTGGAGCCACAATAACTCCCTCATGTGTCGTATTTTCCCTTTTAGCCTACATAATGTAGCTCCGAAGTGGTTTAAGAGACTACTACATAGGCCCATCAAGAGCTTCAAGTCCCTTACTGAGGCCTTCACTTCTCGCTTCATAATCAGTAGTTCCCACTAAAAAAAGATGGACTCACTACTCATGATGAAGAAGAAGCCACAAGAGACTCTTCACAAATATGACAAATGGTATTGGGAAGTTTTCAACGAAGTAGAAGATTGCTCGAAGAAGGTTGCCATAGTATCCTTCAAGATCAATCTGCCGACCATATATATGCTGCTCCATTCAGTCACAAAGAAGGAGGCTAATGTGACACCCCGCCTATTCTAATCCTGGGCGATCAGTCCATTATTAAATTAAATAAGATTCATTAATGGTTTCATTCTCAGTATCACTATCGAAATCCAATTAATTACTAATACCGTAATGGACCGGTGTCAAAATTTTAATTCTTGTTATTAACATGCAATTGATATAAACTAAATAAATCACATTCACCATTTCAACGCACATAATAACGAATGATAAGATAACGAAATAAATAAATATATCTGTAATAACACTCCAGATAAAAATTCCAATACAGTCATCCATAAATAAAATCTAAATCCAATGCTGGAAATAAAATAAAAGTACAATATCTCAATAATAACCACTGACTAAAAAAGGGGATACATGCCCGAATGGAATAGATAAAATGCGAAACATGAAGTGAAAGATGTGGGGGCATCTAATTCCAAGGTCCTGCAACTTCCACTGCAACTGTAGCACGACAAGTGAAGGAACTCCTAAGTCTGGCGTCCTTATGGATGGGCACCTAAAATGTTTTTACAAAAATGGATTTGAAACGGATGAGAGCCCAAGTAAAATAGTTTGAAATTTTTTTACCAAGTATTTAAAATGCATTAAATAGTACATATTATATACATGTTAGCTCTGCATGCTCTCACTTGAGATCCTCACCTCTCATCTATTGTGCATGCCTAACGTACTCTTCTAACCCACTTTGTTATGCTACCCCGCCTAACTAGATTGACTTAAATTTCTTCCCACCTAATAATTTTATTGGTCCCACCCGTATTGCCCATACAATACGATATTAAGTTACCAATTCCTTTCGTCGATTAAGAGTCACCAATTGATGATTAAGTTCTTACATTTTAGAGTAATTCAAACAACACTATCTATCTTATCTACTATTACACTCGTAGTAGAATCAATCACATGTATATATATTTATATCACTTTTATAATATACAAATATACAACATCCCAAGGTGGAGACTTGCGATGCGGACATACTCTGCTATCAAGTCCTGGTACATTACATACTAAATAAGGACATCGGTTCGGATATCACCCTCGAACCATAAATCAAATCACACATATTGGAGGTGAACATAGTTCCAAGTCTATGAGTCACGCACACACAAAACGTGCCTAATTGAGCGTCAAAACTATCATACACTCAGTTAACACATACCTAGGTTCCATGTTATGGGGTACAAGTGAAGATCCCTCCAATGGGCTTATCAAGATAGAACTGTCCACGATGTGGAAACCTGCCATGATAGCAAGTAGCCTAGGTATGTTTATACATAATAAATCAAACAATAGTTATTCACGCCGCCTATATTTACATATATATTCAGTATAGAGTATTCACTTAACCTATAATAGATATCCAATACGTAGTATGATAATTCTTGAATACTCTACATATTATTCCTTTACCATAATATTTATCATTGTCTAACCCCGAGGGTTTCCCAATACTTGAAGGATTACATATTGCCCCTTAAGTCAATTCAGTAGATACCTCACTCGTACCCTACTGGTCTAGGTCATACATTCCCTTGATTTCTCATGACACAATATCATTCTCCGAATTAGGTTTTATTACCCAATTCAACCTAATTAACTTTAGCCCTAAATCCCCTCATGTGACTGTCTCAATCCGAACATTAGCCTACTAGTAATTAAAGCATCTCTAATTACGTTTAAAAATTCCTTCAAATATTTAACCCAATAGTTTCCCATGAATTCTAAACAAAAAGGGAAAAATAGTCGAAATCTGGGAAATCGAATCGATTCGGCCTTGGCCCGAATCGATTCGCCTTCCAAATCGATTCGACTTAAGAGCCGAATCGATTCACCTTTAACGAGTTCCTTTTTATGCACTTTAACAGTTATAGGTTATACCATTTTTATCACTCCAAACCTCCATTATACAATCCCAACCTCCTAACCAAACTTACTAAACATCATACTTACGCATACAAATAATTTTTAACATGATTAAATCATAAAATCATCAAAGAACACCTTTAAATCGAATTAATTCAACGTTAAGTCCCCCAAACCACAAATTATCATTTTAGTTGAAGAAAATTAACAAGGACCCAGATTCTTCACATGTTTATCATACTAATTCATCTGATTCGTTCTACATGCATAGAGGATTAAATATAACATGAATCCTACCCAAGAATATGATTTTAATCTTCCAAATTTACACCAACTTTCATATATTCATGATAATAATCATCCTACACTAACATGGATGTTATATATGCTCAATATTCGAAAGATAAATACTTGCCTCTATATGTAGGTACGAATTTCCACAGAATGGTGGTAGGGTGGCATTCCTCTCCTTCCAATCTACCCAACGGTGGTGGTGGTGGTGCAAGAATGGTGAGTTAAGCCTAGGAACTCTTCTTCTTACTCCTCTAGTTGCCTCTCTTTGTTTTTGTAACTTCTAACCCTAGAAAACTTAACCTACCAGCTAATATACACTTAGGAATTTCGTAGGTCTTTTTACATCAAAATTCTAAAAGATTGAAATACCCTTCCGGGGTGCCGATTTTGCCTAAAAATGCTTAGGGACCCAAACTAAACCCCCAAGTACACTTTTCTAACTATTACGAGCCTTACGGAAACACTGGCGCACTCTAAATGACCATTTGACTTATCTAAATTGAAATTATATTTTATTTCCCAAAATTATGTCCCGACACGACTGACATGCGCGTACCGACTAAATTTACCGTAACTGCCATATTTCTCACTCTCGATAATACTAATACTTTCTTATCAATTTATTACTCACTCACTAAGTAATACTCAATATAAATAAATATTAACCCTTGTCTCGCTAATTAATATTTATTTTAACCCATATTAATTTCCCATTTTAATTTAATTAATCCCAATAAATTCCAATATAAAAATTCATTAAAATTACGGGGTGTTACAACTAACACCATCGATGACCTCACGACGCGTATTAAAAAATACACCAAGGTTGAGGACGTGGTTCGTACTAGTCCTGGGGAAACTAGTCACGTCAAAGCCAACAAGGTCAGAGACAAGGCTGATAATCCTAAGAAGGGGAATAAGAGAAAGAAAAAGAGTGGTTCAAAGAATGAGAACAAGGTTGATCCCTTAAAAAAATTTTATGGTGTTAACACATTCTTCAAGGAATCGATCTACAAGATCCTGGGAAAAATCAAAGACCAACCATTTGTGAAGTGGACCAAGAAGATGGGTGGATACCCTACAAAGAGTAATAATGCGCTGCGATGCCCATTCCACAAGAAAGGCTTCCACAAAACAGAAAGCTGCAAAGATTTAAAATCTCATCTCGAGGAGTTATGCCAAGCTAAGAATCTGAATGAATACATAGATAAGAAGGCTGATAAGGTCAGGGCCAGTGGTGATCATAAGCCGGACAACGTCCTTGATGATGACATGGGATAGGAATTTGTAGACCAGATGTAATTGAAGAAGGTCACGGACCTCATGAAGGCCTTCTATATTGACCCTCCCAAAATCTAGGATGTAAAGCACCGATGACCAGAGGACGTCGACTACAACAAACACATCGTCTTCACTAAGAAAGACTTGGTTGGAGTAAGGACCTCGTACCACGATGCACTCATAATCACTCTTAGGATTATGAATTAGGACGTCGATAAACTACTAGTGGATCAAAGAAGCTCGTCCGAGGTAATGTACCTACAGCTCTTCCACAAATTGAAGATCAACCTAGTTGATCTTAATGAAACAACTATTTTATTGGTCATCTTTATGGGGAAGATCACAATGCTGTTGGGGAAGATAGTTCTACCGTTAAGGGCAAGGAAAATTTCAAAATTGTTCGAATTCCCGGTGATAGAAATAGACCCACCCTACCACTCCATTCGAGTAAGCGAATGCCTTCATGCAATGAGAGTTGTACCATTGACCTACCACCAAAAGCTCAAGTGCGTCACAGACCAGGGGGTAGTGGAAATTTGGGTCGACCAAGCCACCGCCATGAGATATTTCATCACTTCCATCTAGCCTCAGATGAAAAATAAGAAAGAGAAGGAAGCCCCTCCCGAGGAAGCCCAGAACGAGGTTGATCCTTCAAAATAGCAACTACGGTACGATCGACCAAGGGTGAAGGAGACCATGGTCCACCCCACTGATACGGTCATTGAAAACTTTTCCCACTGATACGGTCATTGAAAACCTTTAGAAGGTTACGTTTGATGCCAACATTCCACATAAAAGGTTTTTGATCGAAACAACACTCGCCGACTAAGAAAAAAGTAGCTAATAACCTTTCTAAAGAGGAACTTGGACATATTCTCTTGGGAGCATTATGACTTACCAGGGATTGATCCCAAGGTAGCATGCCACCACCTTCAAGTGCCCGACTTTCAAACCAATCACTTAAAATTCACGTTGAACATTCTTATAGAAGGCTAAAGTAGTAAAAAATAAAGTAGAAAAACTTCTGGATGCAGGATCCATTAGGAGTTCAATTCTCTAAGTGGCCCTCAAATCCAGTGGTGGTGCCAAAGAGTAACGGTAGCTGGAGAGTTTGCATTGACTTCACTGATCTCGACAGAGCATGCCCTAAAGACAGTTATCCTCTACTGAATATTGATCAGCTGGTCGACGACACATCAACACATGAACTAATGAGCTTTTAAATGCCTATTCGGGGTACCATAAAATCCCATTATTTAGCCTTGACCAGGAAAATACATCATTCAGCACCCCAGTTGGACTATACTTTTATATGGTCATGTTGTTCAGCCTTAAGAATGATAGGGTCACCTATCAGAGGTTGGTCACCAAAATGTCAAGAAATAGATGGGAGATACTATGGAGGTCTATATCGATGACAAGCTAGTCAAAACGAAGGATAAATGCAACCACCTCAGTGATTTATCCAACACCTTCAAAATCCTCAGGAACTATTGGATTAAGCTCAATACGAGCAAGTGATCATTCAATGTTTATTCAAGAAAATTTCTAAGTTATCTACTCAACAAAAGAGATATTGAGACTAATCCTGATAAGATTGATGTTATTAATAAGGTCCAACCATCAAAGACTTTATGAGATATTTAGAAGCTCACTGGGATGCTCGCATCACTCAACTCCTTCATCTCCATGTTCTCAAATCACTGTCGACCATTTTTCTAGCTCCTCAAGAAGGATAATGGCCTCACCTGGAACGATGACTGCTTAAAATCCCTAAAAAATATCAAGTCTTATCTAAAAAAACCACCCTTGCTGGCAATCCCCGATTATGGATATCCTTTGTACCTCTACCTCGCAGCATCAAGTCACACATTCATCTCGACTTTAGTGTGAGAAAGAGGGAAGATAGTGCCCTATTTATTACGCCAGTAGGACAATTTTGGATGCAGAGCAACGCTACTTGCCATTGGAGAAATTAGTTTACGCTCTAGTAATTGCCTTAAGGAAACTTAAGCACTATTTTGAATCCCACTCAGTGACAATCACCTCATTCCCCCTCAAAGCTATACTTCAAAAATCCGACCTTTTTGGACAATTGTTAAAGTGGTCAATCAAACTAGAAAGGTTTGGCATTTATTTTAAGATAAGGACGGTAATTAAGGGGAAGAAATTAATCAATTTTATGGTTGAATTCACGAGAGCGAGGATAACCAATTAATAACTCATGGAGTAACCATCAAACAAGGAAGCACAACATGTGGATTGAACCTTGTAAATTGATGGAGCCTCCAATTCTAAAGGGGCAGGAGTTGGAATCATCCTTGTCACACTAAAGAACACTATCATTAAGCAAGGAATCAAGTTAGGTTTTGAAACCTCCAACAACGAAGCCGAGTATGAGCCACTAATAGCTGGCCTATATAAGGCCTTACTGTCGGTGGAAAAGTGGATCAACGTGTTTGGTGATTCCAAACTAGTGTCCAACAAGGTTAGTTGAAATTTCAATGCAAACGATGACAGGATGACAGCTTACCTCACCGTGGTTTGAGAGATAGTAGAAGAGTTTGAAGATATCCACATTCAGCAGTTCCCTAGGGAGCCAAATAGTCATGCTAATGCCTTAGAATCCCTAAACTCAGCAGTGGAGTTTGAACTCAAATGAGAAATCAAATTGGAGTTCCTCCCCAATCATAGTATTGACAAGACGACTATCATTGAGCAGATTCTCACCATTGAAAAGGGACCCAACTGAATGGATCCAATCGTTGTATTCTTATGAAATAAGAAACTATCGGTCAATAAGAAATTATCTCACCAAGTGAATGTGAAAGGTACTCGCTTCTACCTTGATCCCAAAGGAAAACTCTATAAAATATCTTTCATAGGTCCTTAACTTCAGTGCATCTACGCAAAAGACGTCGATTAAGTTATTTATGAGGTTCACGATGGGATTTATGGGAGTCACACAGGAGTAATATCTCTGGAGTTCGAAGCAATAAAAAAGGTTTACTGGTGGCCATATATGCAGAAGGATACAAATATCTACACTTGAAAGTGCGAAAAGTGCTAGAAATGTTCTCTTATGGTTTACCAACTAGCTAATGATTCGAGGCCTTTGACTATCCCATGTCCATTGGCACAATGGGGGTTAGATATCATGGGAACATTACCTACCGTACCCCGTAAGTGCAAGTATTTACTGGTCAAAATGGACTATTTCACAAAGTGGGTAGAGGTAGAACCACTGGACAACATCAGAGATGCCAATATGATAAGATTCACCTGAAAGAATACTATAACATGATTTGGGGTACCAAGAGATATCATCACTAATAAATGCACGCAATTTGAGAGTGTCCCTTTCTGCAATGATCATGGAATCAAACACCACTATAGTTCATTATCCTCAAATTAATGGCCAAGCAGAAGCTTCCAACAAGATAATGCTCAATAACTTTAAAAAAAGGCCGGAAAGAGAAAAAGACGATTGGGTGGACGAGCTTCCACATGTGTTATGGGCATATCGTGCCACGCTAAGGAAACCAAATGGGGAAAAACCCTTCGCACTCACCTATGAAAATGAAGCTATCATACCGCTGGAAGCTGGCCGACCAAGGACTTAACGATGATGCCCTTAGTGCTGAAATTTTCCTAGCAAATGAATGAAGAGAGAAAGCTATAACTAGGTTGGTCTTGTATAAACAACAACTAGCAAGGATATATAATAAAAGGGTAAATTCAAGGAATTTTTAGGTAGGAGACAACATCCTAAGGAAAGTTCTTGGCAGTGCTATAAGACCATAAGATGGCATACTGGGGCCCAGCTGGGAGGAACCTTTTAAGGTGGTCAAAACAATCTTAAAGGAGCTTATCACTTGGAGATAATCGACGGCAGAGAAATACCAAGGTCATGGAATGCAACCAACCTCAAGGAGTTCTACTTCTAGACTTCTTATATCTTAACACACTTAGTGTATGGAAATTTTTATTTCAAACTTATGTTGCTCGCAATTTTTATTTTACATTATGAATGAATAAAGGAACTTTTGTTTTAATGTGTTGATTATCTAAATTTTATACATTGTTCCCAAGAAACAAGTCCTCATTTTTGGGTGCCGAGCAGGATTCCACTTGATTATAGTAAGTTATTCAGCTTATTTTGATCAAGGTACTTCCTCGCGTTGAGATGGATTTCACTTGATTATAGTAAGTTATTCAGCGTATTTCAATCAAGGAACTTCCTCGCGCCGAACAAGACTCAAGTTAATTATAATAAGCTATTCAATTTATTTTAATTAAGGAAAATCCCCAGGCCCTTGCGATTCAATTAAAATAAGTTGTTCAATTTATTATCCATAGGTCTTTCTTATTTTCAAACATAAATGACATTTTGAGTTGCCCAGACAATATCAAAAAAACTTATGGGGGATCTCTAGGTATAAAATCCAACTTCGGTTGGTCTGAAAAATCCTGAATGGGTGGATGGTCCATTAGGTAGGTGCATTTTTTCCATGGTCTTTCTTCGGCCTAAGGGAGTGTGATGACAATACCTAAAAGATAAGGAAGATGGAATGACATATGTAAAGGCATATTGGAATGAAAAAATGAGACAATGATTGATATTAACTTTACTTAATTGTCAAAAGCCCAAAGTACAAAATATATCAATTACACAGTCAAATTAAAAGAAATTTACATCGAATTAAGGTCGCCGAGAAAAAAATTATTCTATTTCCCTTCTTCGACCATCATCTAGATTGGGATCAAACTCATCCTCACTGCCATTATCTACCTCGAAGTCATTAAGTAATTGGTTAGGGATAGCATACAAGAGAACCCACTTCTTGTTTTTCCCAAAGGGAGGTCAATGATATGCTGGCAATCCACCTGGTATATATACCACAACTGAGACTCCTTGGGTTCTTTGTGCACCTTAAGGGCGTTTAACCACTCATTTTTGTACTCTACGCTCTAAGCCACCTGCAACCTGATAGGTGCATCCTGCCACCCTTTTGAACAAGTACTTGATCTCTTTTATATCACTCTACAACCCGACAATGATGATATTCTTCCTCTTAGAATCTTCCTCCGATTCAGAGAGTTTTTTTCTTCAAAGCGTCATTCTCCGAATAAACAAGTTCTACAACCTTGCCTACATCATTTCTCTCTACAAGATGAGCCTAAAGAATGGCCATCACCTTTTGTATTAAGGAGATCACATCCTCTAAGTCTTGGAAATCATCCTTCAACTTTGCGATTGGTGCAGACTAATCCTTATATGCTTCGATTCTCACTTTCAATGCCTTACAAGCCTTTAAAAATACACGATGATCTTGCTCGCTTGCATCTGGACCAAGTAATCTATTAAGATTCTTAGAAGAGGAAACATCCTCGGAAACACGCCATAAGCAATAAAGAGAAAGAAAAATAAAGGAAAACTTAGTGAAGGGAAAGAGTCACTTTTCATTAACAACCAAAGAGGTAGGCATAGTCATTACAATCAAGGAAAAGAGGAAGTATAAGCCTAAGTCTATAAGCCTCACTCCTTCACCTACCCAAATTACTCTAGAGCCTTTCCTTTGGTCCCAACCTTCTCCGCCTGGTTAGCAGCTGTCTCGACCCGATCTAACACTTTTATAACCTATTCGTCAAGGTCGCTAGTAGAAGGCCCCTCTTCAATGACTGGATCAGGACCTGGGTGAAGCTTTTTGAAAGCTCTAATTCAAGAGGGATTCCTGTTGCTTTCAAGGCTTGGTCCCATCCCTTCTTAAATCTCATCTTTTGAGGATAGACAATCTATATTTTAGCATCGTTGTACGCTTCAGTCAAGCCTTGCGTAAAGCTAACTTTTTTAATTATGGACCTCATTAGTGAACTTTGTGACATCTCCAAGAAGCTTATCTTTTTCCATGACTAGAAGACTATTAGCCATCCTCAGCGAGGCCATCGCCTCAATAATGGTCTCCCTCTCATACTTAATGACCTTTCGAGCATCAACCAAGTCCTGCTGGGACTTCTTCAGAGCCTCATTAATCTCTTTATTCTTCTTTACAGATCGGCATGACCATACAGAAGAGTGGAAAAATCTTACACAAACTACAAAAAAGAAAATAAGCAAATATTGGGAAGCACAACAGTTCAAAATGATAGGATAAAGAAATAAGAGAACACTTACTAAGGCAAGAGCTTAGACAGATCGCAAAGATATTCGGTCGGGACCCAGCCTCATCGAGTGCTCGTGATCACCAGTGAGCACTGCCCCCTAAAAAAAGTAGGGTCAAGATATGGATTGAGGGACACACTGTCAGCCTGAGAGGTACCAAAAAGAGAAGAGGAAGTCTTCACTGAGGCCTCAATGGCCTTTTTCTTATTATTTTCCTACCTACTCTTCTACTCTTCTCTCTTTTTTTCCTCCTCTTCTTTTTTCTCTTTAGCCCAAGAGTTATGGGGAGTCCCTGTCTGACTTTTAAGGGCATTAACCCTGGAAGAAAGGAGGATTTGGTCATCCTTGTCACCATCAGCAAGCATAAGCCTCTTCCTGGAGGGATCCATTTGATCTCCTTCTTCTTCCTCTTGGAAGAAAGAGTCAATATCTATTGGCTCAGTTGAACAAGAAGTTTCCTCGTTCAAAGAAGTGATCTTTGGGACCTCATCCAATGGGCGAGCAACACAGCAGAAAGTGGTGTTGGTAAACTCCAGAATATATGCATCCGACTAAGGATAATCACCATCAAACAGTCTATCCCTAATTCTCTAAAACTTCAGAACGTCAGCAACCTTGATACGTTGGAGGGATGGCTCCTTATTTTTAGTGCAAGAGGAATAAAAATGAGGCATACATACATTAATAAGAAGAGTAAGTAAAAGAAACAAAAGTAAAAATACAAAGAAAAAACAAATAGCAAACTATATGATCTTCCCCCCAATATGGGCACAAAGGCCGTGTGTGTTTCTCTCCCTCAGGGAGGGGAGGGTGTTGGTAGTTTTTGGTAATAAAACCCTAATCCAAATATCCTTTGTCGAAACCGGTTAGGATCACAACTAGAATTCTATTAGCCCTCCTCGCTTTCAAGTACAGAAAACCATCACTGGTGTGTGACCAGACATAGTAAAATTTGATTTCTGGGACCCCTAAGTTGGTCCCATAAATCTCGTTGATCCTGTGTGTCCCGTTCACTATTCTTCTGGTATTGATGGCACATTGGGCAGGAAGAACTTTGAAATAATCAAAAAATTCTAAAAATAATCGATTTGGTGATGTCAAACCCCCTTGGACTACTACAAATGTGTGAATTCAGTTCCCCATCTTCGGGCATGGGGGAATAGTCAATTTCCACCCTGGCAGGAATGGAGTACATTTTTCTGAACTCCTCAGCATTTTTACCATGAAGAGTGGCCATTTATGGAAGAATATCAAAGCAACAATGAATAGAGAAGGAAGATGTGAATGAAAGAAGAAAGAAGGAGGAACTTACAGAGAAAGAGATGATGCGAAGATCTTCTGAAGAATTGGGAAGAAGATAGGAAACTCTCAGAAGATTTGCGAAGGAGAAAGCTAAGGAATGCAAGATGACTATTTGAAGTGGTAGGGTTTTGTTTTAAACTTTGTATATAATCATGGGGTGCAGTTACCGATAATGATTTTTGATGCATCAAATCATTTCTCGGACCAACATACCCAAACTGTTCAGGGGTTATTGCAATTCTTCCATGACAACCTTGCTCGAACGAGCAGATCCTCAACACTTTAAGGTTATTATGAGATCGCCATTTCGACCTCAACAATAATGGATCTTAGATCTACAATAAGTTTAAAATATGTTGGCCCAATAAGTCTCAACCCAGATACTTTAGGGGCAGTTATGGACGCTACAATAATTCACTAAGCCCATTTACAAAATTGGATGACCAACCCATTATGAGATAGGACTACCCAGCCTACCAGATTGGATAATTTTACTCGTGTATTTTAACATGTGCTTAAATACATTATGATAAGCTCAAATCTATTATCAATAGTCTCTAAGAGATATTCAGGCACACTTTATGAGCTACACTCAAACATGAAGAAATACGTGTACAATTTAACCACCCCTGGGTCAAAGGGATGTACTTAAGAGAAACTTAATAAGGAAATAGTGACGTCTTCGTGGATGTAGGCAAGTATCCAAATCACGCATGTTCAGTGTTGTGCATTTGACTACTTTATTTTCTTCCTTTACATGTTTTGCCTTTTGGAAATATTCATTGTGATAATTTTGTACTCATAATTTTGATTTTGATGACCTGACCCTTTTTACAAAAAAAATGCTCAAATTTTCAAAAGATAATTCTTTCAAAGAAAATATTTTTGAGAAAAATAAAAATAAGAATGAGGGAACGAGCAAGGGAGATAAAGAGGAAGATATTAGGTGTTATGAATGTGAGGGTAAAGTTCATAAGGCACATGAATTCCCACTAGGTTTAAGAGAAAGGGAAAGAAAGTTACAAATAAAGCCATTCTTAGCAATACTGACATCGCGTCGGTTAATGCCAGGGGAGAATGATCAGATGAACCTTGTGCTTCATTCATGACTAGTCACGTTAGCACTTCTAGTTTGTCCCACGTTGATGAGGACATATCTAAATTTGAAAGCCTCAATGATGTTTTGATTCATTTTGGAGATAGTAAGAGCGAGGATGAGATTTTAAGTGAGGGAGAAGGTCTTCTCCAAAAGGCATTTAGTGATCGTTACACTTAGACTTCAAAAATAAAAAAAGGTTAATAAATATTTGTCTCTTAGACTGTTAGAGTTAGAGAAAGAAGTGAAAGTTTTGAGAGAGTGTGAGGTGTCGGTGAGTCAAATCGAGAAGGTAAATATTTATTTATATGAGTAGTTGATTAATTTAGTTAGGGAAAAGACTGATTTGACTAATACCATGGCTCGTCTTACGAGAGATCTTCAATCTTCATTAGAGACTCGTGAGAAACTTGAAACCTGTGTATCCTAACTTGAGAGAGATCTCAAACATGCCCGAGAGTTCAAGGTCACTATAGAGGACACATCTGAAAAGGTAGGAAAGATTCTCCTCGGTCCCTTTTTGGGTAACATCGAGAGGTAGGAAATATGTTATGATAGTGCATCCACTTCCCATGCCACACCGGAGCCTATTCTTAAGTTTGTGTTGGATCCATATGGCCCTTAATTTAACCCATCTAAGAGACATAACCCACACCAGAGAACTCGTTCTAGACGTTTTGATGAAGGTTGATCCAAGCCCATTTATGTTTGTACCCATTTCAAACAAAGAGGTCACCTTAGAGATTATTGTTTTCAGTTGGGGAGACTTATAGGTATGTTCCCTAGTGTGCCCACACACGAGTTCTCGCATAAACTACCACACATGTTACTCCACATGCTCCCTCATATCACTTGAGATATTTTTAGAGTTTTCAAGAGAAAGTAGAGTATTTAGTCAAAAGTTCACAAAAGTTGATGGAGGAATTTCTTCGGATGTCATCTCCTTTTGAGAGCTGCCGCGGGCCTAGTGATTGAGGTTGAGACTTATTTTATAAGATAGGGTGTTTTTCATTCTCATGTATTTTATTCATATTCTAGAGTTTATTAACATTGGATTACATTGTATTTATCTTTTTCATTTCTATATTTTCAGAAAATCCAAAAAAAGTTTTTTTTCTGAATTTTTTTGAAAAATACAAAAAGATTTTTGTTTTTTAGGAAATAGTTGAAAAAGGCAAAAGATTTTATTTTGATAAATTTTTTGATAAAGAAAAAAAGAGCTTTGAATCTTTACCACCTTATATGGATGAACATTAAATATGTCCGAGTCACCCATTCATCTTATATCCTCGTGACTATTTCATAATATTTTGAGACATGACATTATTTTATATATGTGCTTAATAATGTGTGGAGTCATTGAGTTGTGATTTAATTATAACTTACTATATGTTTGAATACTTGTCTGATTTATTGCACATGGGTACAAGATTATATGAGTATTGCACTTACCTGTCACATGTCGATCATAGTGTTTTCATATCAATTTTTCTTTAAGACGAACCAAATGTGAAAAACAAGATAAAAAGTTATGTTGGGAAGAACCATTGCCTAGATTTAAATTATTTTTTCAAAAAATTATCATATATTAAGCAAATGGAAAGGGGCTACGAAAGAAAAAGTCTTTGTGTTAAAAGTCTCCATTTGCAATGAAAAGAGACTAAAAAGATTAGAGGCACATAAAAACAGAAGTACCAGGACAATTTGTTTGAACATTGATGTTTCGCTACAAATGAGAATTAATTTCTTCATAAATACTTGAGAATATATTGAGTTATGTGAAATTTTAAGGGAGCTAAGTCGAAAATCAATGGGTTTGCATAAACTATATAAATCCCCAAAAAACATTACATAGTTTTGGGCATCATTGGTGTGAAAATCACTAACGGTCTTGATTTGTTGATTAGGTTAAGTCAATTGAGTTCACAATCTTTTACACCTAAGGTAGACTTTGAGATCATTCGTTAGTGGTCTCAATTCTTTTAGCACATGTGTTATGTTTGTCTAAGTTGATTAACCTGTGGAATATATTCACACCCTTACATTTCGCTACCATGATTTGGATATTTTTGTGTTAATTCATGGGGTGTTGTTTTTGTAAAATTTTGAAAATTTTCAATTTTTTTTAAAGCCTTAAATATTATCACTGTATGTTCGTCATTTCTATATCTTTGTGATGATATCTTACTTATTATTTGTGATGTTCTCTATATATTATATTCAGGTTCTAATCCTTTGTGTATTTCGGATAAAAGGGGGGGAAACAATTAAGAGGGATTTTGATTTTTGAGATTTACAAGTTTTTATTTTCTACATCAAACTCTATGCATCATGGTATTTTTCTTTATTTCATGTGTGTAGGTATACAATTGAAGAACATATTGCATTGCATGAAGACAAATTCCCATTGGAAGATCAAGAAGAACAAGTGGATATTGAAGACAAAGTTTATCTATACCATTCAATTTCTAAGGTTTAGGAAGTGTTTTAAAATTTTTGTCTCAAAGGGAATTTTTTTGTAATTTTTGTTTCGATTAGTCTTCAACTAGAATAGCCAAGGGGGGATATTTGTAAGGGAAAATATGTTAGCTTAGGCTTATTATTTAATTTATATTTACTATGGAACATTTGACGTATTCTATTACCAACTGACACGTGCCGATACGATGAACCGAATCACCAATATCTCCAAAGTTCAAGACTTCTCTACATTATGAAGGTATAAATATTTTTGGAGTTTAAATTTATTTACCTTTATATTTGGGAGATGTATTTTTATAAAAAATCGAGGAAAATTTTTTAGAGTTAAAAATTAATCTTTTCTTCACCTTGTTAAAATGAGAGGCCAATCTCATTTGAATGAAATGGCAATTTTGTCAGAACGCTCTGAGTGCTACATTGAATGAACATCTAATGAGGTTGTTCTATTTGAATCCCTTTGAAGCTCATTAAATTCTTATTATAACGATATTGGACTCTTGTTCGAATGAACCGTATTTTCTTTCTAACGAGATGATATTCTCCTAGGAACGACTTTTATTTTCGTTCGAATGAAATTTGCTGCCTTGAATTTTATGCATGACTTATAAATACCCATTTTGAAAAGTTTTTGAAAGAAACTTTTGAGAAAATAACCTGAATACCTATTACAAAAGTCCTCAAACTTTTAGGTCAAAACACATCTTTGATTCACAAAACATCGTCCCCAATACAATTGTGAATCTTTTTGAAACCGTAAAAGACTCAAACCTGATTTATATTTGTGTAGATAGATCTCTACAAAAAGAAAGGATGATCGATGGATACCGAGGGTGGACCTCCACTTGTGGACTGCTCTAAATCTGACTGGTATTATTTAGAAATTTTTGTATGTAAGATGTCTTGTAAAACTATATAAAGTGCTGAAAAAAGGTTTTTCCCTGAAAAGGTTTTTTTCCTCATATTGTAAAACTATATAAAGTGTTGAAAAAAGGTTTTTGCCTGGAAAGGTCTTTTTCCTTATATCTGTTTGCGATTGCATACGTAGTTTATTTTCTGTGTTTAGAACAATCATTATATGCAAAACTAATTTGATTAAAGATTAAAATTTGGTAAAAAATAGATTTGTGAGTTTATAGGCATTTGATTAAATAATTAAATCCATTAAGATTGTGCACACTCTCATGATAGAACCCCCATAATTAAAATAGGCTTCCCAATCGTATGCTAGTAAAAAGTGCATAAAAAGATAAGAAAATGGGATGCGTGCGTATCGATAAGCACCCAAAATTGTACATTTTACACCCCGAATAGACGTACTTTAGTTGCTAATTCTCGGCAATATAGGTCTTATGTGCTTAAATATTTATCTTGTAGGTTAAATATCCGTTTGCGGTGTCAAAATCTATATATCAAGATAAATGCGCGTTGAATGGAGCTAAATTCCCTCCCCCGTAACCTTACTCGAGCCTAAACCTACACCAAACCCTGTGTGTGTTTTGTTTGTCCCTTTTTAATATTTTTTAGATTTTTTGTTTGAGTTATTTTTATTTTTAGGATTTATTTTTGAGTTATTTAGAATTTTTAGGTTTTATTTTCTATTTTATTTTTATTAGTGTATTTTTATTTTTATTAGTTTTTATTTTTAGGGTTAGATTATTTTTTAGGACTTTAGTTTTCGTTTAGATTTTAGTTTTCATTTGGTTTACTCAAGTGAGGATTTAACATTGCTTAGCTGGCTAGTTACATCACTTAAAGTAGATGTGACATTAAGTAGAGGGCTATTTGGTTCACAACTCAATGCACTATGGAACTCAAGGCTTCTCAGCCCAAGGTTCCACGATCAAAGGCCCTTCGGTGTTTTACCAGGTGTATCTAAGATGGTCAGGACAAGCCCAAACTCTGCCTCACTTCTCAATCCTCCAAACCAAGTCCCAAGTTCACACTGTGAGGTCATTCGATAGAGCATGAAAGCTCTCCCAGGCCTGGTCTCTCGCGAGTACTGTTTGACTTCACACTAAATAATATTGTAATCGTTACAGATCATAGTCAATATAAACAGAAGATATAACAAGACTAAGTAAAACAACAAAACTAAAGGATGATCTCTCTCGGCCTGTTTCTTCGCTGGAAGATCTCCCTGGGCTGCCACACTGAACTACCTCGCTCGAGCTGTATCGCTTGAGCTGCCTTACTGAACTGCATCGCTTGAGCTGCTTCGCTGCCTTAATCCCTTGAGTTTGTTGTATTAACTGGGGGGATTATCTCTAATCTCAAGATTATATTCAATCCCCCTACATTTACCCCTTCGTGTAGAGATTTTTTATGGGAACAAGAAATGTCTGCATGAAAACTTCTCAATCCGATGAACCTTCTATTTGTGAAAAAATTCTAGCATTTTTGTCTTCACTACAACTGCCATTATCATTTCAAGGAAAAAGTAAAATTCTCCCTGATGTACGTGAACCAAAGCGCCGTGACCTGTCAGCGATTGGCGAAGAGACATCAAAACTTTTTTCTGTCGTTGAGCCTCAACCATTCTGTCTCTTCTTGTTTAGCTATTGGAATTTTCTCGAAATGCTTGAGGAACCTGTTAACTATTCGTTCTGACTCTTGGGAAGTGAAATTCTCCCCTATTTGTGCTGTTTCGTGCCATTTGTGCAGCATAGCCGAGTCACAGTTAAACTCCGTTTGGACATGTGGTGAGGGGACATCGTAGCTTTTAAAACTATAGTAATAACTTTTGTGGTGTGGGATATTGGATATGTCTGACAAAAAGAAAATTTTGGCGCTAAACCCAAAACTTGTTTTGGAAGAAACCCTTTCTATTCCCCATGCATCACTTTATTAATGACGAAGTGCCGTCTTTTCAACTATAAGGACACTTCCCGAAGCGCCTCGTGTCAACTTGAAATGATTACCGATGGTTTTTCACGTGCAGTGGTGGGAAACTCAAAAGGAGAACCAAGGAATTTCAAGTGAATATTATTCAAACACTTAGCCATTTTTTCACTTACTTTTCGTTCGTCTTCTTTAACTCTCAGCACACTTAGAGAGACAAAATCCTCAAAGCGCCGTTGTTATTAAGCTTTTCCCTAGTTTATTTCCTCTCATTGTCTCTTTCACTGTCACCTATGGCTATACTCCTCCATTTTTGTCCATATCCTTTCTTCGATAAGATTTTTTCATTCATCGCCACCTACTATGGCTGCTTCAAGCGTTACCCAGGCTACCAACACCAGTGCTCAGCCAACCTCCACCGCTACTGTCTCTGCTACTGTGGGCACCATCTCCTTGGATGTTGCTCGCCAAGAGGAACTACGCTTTTACCGTCAGTCCCCATTCTTCGGCAAAGATGATGACTTTTCTGATGCATGCAAGACTTGCAGTTTTTTAGCCAAGTATGACCCTTTGCTATTGGGTGATGAAGATGAAGACTCATCCAAATGGGTTTTTCTTCCGCCAAAGGGGACTCTGTGCTTCAGATTGGATCGTGGTGACTTTCCTTGCTCCTAGATTGATTTTGAAGCACCTGGGGGGTCTCCATCTCATTTGTTTTCCTGGCATACATATATGTAGAGCTCACATGCTATAGCTCTTGCCAAAGTTGGTCTTCACCGAGCCAAATGGTTTGGAGATTTCACTCTCTCTAGGCACAATGCTGCACTCCAAGTGTTGGTCTCCAGATGGAACACCATAACTCACACCTTCTTTACTGCGTGGGGGGAGTTCACCATTTCCTTAGAAGATGTCGGTGAACTGCTTGGGTTTGAACCCATGGGTGAGTTTGCTTATCTTGATGAGGCTTGGACGTCGAAGAAACTGCTGATCAGGCTGAGTTGGATCGGATTTTCCGCCGCTGCACTAGGTCTTCCAGCAAAGCTACATTGACTCCCTTAATTAGGTATTTCTTCGAAGCTCCTCTTGAGAAGGATGTCACTTCTATCATAGGCAAGGGTAAAGGTATATACCTAGAATTATCAGCCTACATCCTTATTTTTCTCTCCCATTTCTTCTTGATTGGAAAACCCAATGATAAGCCTAGGAGGGACATCATAAAAATCTCCATTCATTTGGACAAATATTTTAATCTTCCTCTGGCCACCATTTCTCTAGGATCACTCTATACTTGGTTAGATCGGACCCATCTTGACATGGAACGACCCCTTGGCCATTATAACCTGGTCAATTTTTCCAACAATATTATTTTAGCGGGCTTCCTTTACACCTGTTTTCCTGCTATTGCAACCAAATCTATTCCTTATCCCCTTAACCAAGGAATCAAGCCCCCTTGCCTCCTATGATTTCACAAAAAATAGAGCCGAATGGAGATAATGGGCATTTTTGACCATTTGGACTTTTTCGTTATGAGGCCATACGGAGAATCAAAATTCGCCTACACTTGGAATTTGTTTCCTTTTGCACCTAGAACGATCACTTTCGTTCTGGTTGTAGAAGATCCTTCGCAAGCCGTGGTGCTTCTGTTTACCCCTGGGTTCCTTCTTTAATTCACCGAGTGAGGATGTACTTCTGAACCTTGTAACCCCGATCGGTATAGCAGGAAGTTCGGTTTTGATCAAGGGGCTCCTCGACTTGTATATCACTTAACGAATAAGAGGGCTACTTTTGCTGAGGCCTGCACTTTCTACCTTACTGCAGCTGTACTTGGCGTAACTTTTACTATGGATGGTCGTGTTACCATCCCCAGTGCCACTAGTAAAGGGGATGTGTCCACTTTTTTTGTCACCAAATTCTGGCCGATGCAACTGACAAGGATTCATGAATTTATATAAACTCCCCCTTAATATCCCCCCGTTCTCTCGTTCCCTGCATTAGAATTATGCTTCAAGGGAAACTTTATTTTGGTGGTTGAGTTCCCTCTGAGAAAGACTCCTAAAGGTCCTCCCAGCGAGCTACCTCCTTATTTCCCCATGATCCCTACTGCCACTCCCAAAAATAAGAATGTTGCAATCCCAAAATAGCCTGCCCCTACCGAAGGTGTTTCTCGTGGGGGTGTTCCAACCGATGCAGCTTCTGGTGAAGGAACTTCCAAGCCACCAACCAAAAAAATTTGGAGATCTAAGAGTGGGACTTCTTCAAAGTCTAAGTCCCAACCTCAGCCTCAAGATCCCTTAGATGAATTACCCATTGCCTTCGTTACTCCTCCAATTTCTGCTGAAGTGAGTGTGGAGTTAAGAAAGAAAATTCAAGATGAGGTGGAGCGAATAAATTTTGAGTTTCAATGACACACTCCCACTATTACTCATGCTACTACTTTCCCCACCATCTTAGTATATCCATATAAATGGGGGTCGAAGCGAAGGAAATTCTCAAGGGTTCATCCTAGTCTTGGTGCTGCTGGTGCAATAAAAAAGACTTTGGGTACTAAGTCCCAGAAGAAACAAGTTCCTGATGTTGAGAACCACCCTACTAAGAGGTCTTCACCATTCTCTTCCCCTCTGATGCGACCAAAAATGTGTCTGGTGTGCGTTCTATTTAGGCTCAAGTGCAAGCCTCGTCGCTCAAGTAATAATCCGATAAGTCGAGTATCGATCCTCAGGAAAACAAAATGAACGGAGTCATAACAACGTTGGAAAGACGAAGATAACCTAACTTTGACTTCTCAAAAAGAACGAAAAGATGATTTAGATTGTGAAATGACTACACCTAGATGCAATTTTGAAAATGATTAACTACTGAAATAAGGACTAAATGAAATGCAATTACTTCTAATTAACCTAAAGGTGAATGGCGACTAAACTAAATCTTTAACTATAAGATGAGAAAGATAGGTCGGGTTACAATCCCCCACACCCTAGAAATTCACTTCGTTGGATACTAGATTCAGAATTAAAATTTCAAATGAATCCAACTTTTTATTTATCCTAAGTATTACATATATGAGGGATCATATCCCGCACAGTACGTAAGCAAAGATTGAATTAAAAATTTGGTCTTTATTTCTCCTAAGTATTACATATATGAGGGATCGTATCCTGTACAATATGTAAGCAAAGGTTGAATTAAAGTAGTATTGTAGGAACTATGATACAATTCACCTAAAATTTTATTTCCAACTTCTATTTCCAGTAACATGAATTACATCGGGTGGGGTTCATGCACCCCAACCCTTGAAAACACAGCCAGATATATTAAAACTAGAAGAAAATATGTTTTGACTGAAATAAAATAATTTTATTAGCAATTGAAGATTAAGAATAAGGAAATTACTACTAAAGAAGGAACTACTGCAATAATTAAAGAAAGAATTGGAATGAATTTACTTGAATTGCAATCTGGAATCAAAACTAGGGTTTTTGTTATTTATTCTCTAAACTAATTACAAAGATTCTCTACAAAACGAATTAGAAGCCTCCTTTTTATGGGAGTTCTTTTAAATTTATATCCTACGTAATTTACAAGAGTTGGATTGATGTAAAACTCTAAGAAGAAGAAGATCAGATCAAATCTCGAGCACCATATCGATCCGGTTAAGACATACCGGACTGGTCCGGTCAACAACTGGACTGATCCGTTTTCCAAACAAATCGGATTGTTCCGCTAGACATCCATCTTTACAGTAACTTTGAGGCCCCGGACTGATCCGATTTTCTATTAAACCGGATTGGTCCGGGTTCTCTTCTAAGCTTCTCTTAAATTTCTCTTCAATATCTCGTGATTATCTCGCATCGTCGGGTCTTCATAACTTCTAATCCAGAACTCAGATTGGGACACCATTTCTTCCTACGTGTTCACAAATGCGATATCTTTGACTTTTATTTTGGGTCCTCAATCGGATTCCTGGTAGAAATTACGCTTTTGCCATTTTGATTTGTCTTCTTTCTTTTCTCTTGCTTCTTCCGGTTTCTTTCTTCCTTTCATGTAATAAATTCTTGTGAAATTAATAAGAAATACAAGAAACTCGGGGTACTTGTTAGACGAAACCGTTAACCAAGATATGAGATAACATAATTTGTTTTACGTTGTTCGAGGTAATAAAAGCCTCTAAATTAAGGGGTAAATTTAGAAGAATTTATGCCTAATCAACCCCCCTAACTTAGAACTTTGATCATCCCGAGAAATATAAAAGAATCAAGACATGATACAACTCAAAAAAATGGGATATAATACCTCTTTCAAGGGCAAGCGATTGCATTTAGCATATGCAACAAGCCTTTAAACCCCTCGGTTATCCTAGTAGGATGAGTTGTGTCTCGTGAGGCTTTGCAGCGAATATACCCACAAAATTCCCGTCTAAGAAAATTCAAAATATGTAAAAATTGTATAACTCAAACTTTTCCTGAAAATAGTCATCATCAATTCATGTTCAAGAGTCTCAAATCATAGTGCGTGTGTGCGGAGCCAGAAATTTAACCGCGGATTTCCACCGATTGATCATTACTTTACTTATCCAAAAATTCATTTGATTTCAAAATCTCATGGGATTCTCTCACAAACGAATCTCTCGGAAGGGTGTCTATTTTCTCTCGGTATGCATGATTTATAAGAGTAAATGTATTGTAATCGAGTTCACGCACACAAGTAGAAAGACGAAAATTTTATGTAAACGGATCTCATCATTGGATTATGGTTATAAAAAAATGGGAACATTTCCTCTAATTCATATTTATAGTCTCTTTTATTATCTTTTCGTGTTTTAGCTCTCCATGCGGTAACCAATTTCGCATAAAGGACTCAGTTAGGACTTTTTTTTGGGTTAGAGGTATATTGGGTAAAATGGGGGTGATTAGAAATTTCGGAATTGGAAAATTTTCTTATGATGTCCATTAGTGCTTTTTCCGGGATTTTGCTCCTTTTTTTGATTTTTCTTTTTTTTCCTTTCTGTTTTTCACACTTTTCTTTCTTGCTATTTTTGTTGAGAATAGCTATTCTTTTCTTTCCCCTTTTTATGCACTTTCTGGACATAATTTCTGGAATTATAAATTTTCACAATTCCGGGCCAATTGGGGTTTTTCGGGTTGTCAAACGAAAGGGAAAAATTTCTTTGGCTCAATTTTGGATAGCAAAGGGATAATTTTTAGCAACTTTTTCTGGCCAATATTTTTGGGTGACAAATGAGGGCCTACTTCGTTGTCCGAAATACTAATTGCATTACCATATGCATTTCGAGGTTAATTTAATTTAGAAACCTATTTAACACATTTTTCAAGGCAATATCACACACATTTTCTATAACCGATCAAAGTGAAAGAATTGAGATCCTTGATGACTTATTAGAACGCTGAAGAGAACTTTGAGTTAACATTTAACTCGGATTGATTTATAAATTTACAATAATGAAAGGCTCGAATCTTACCGAGTTTGTTAATCTCCACATTTATTCGCTAAGTCGTCTACGTTCACTCAATTTCCATCTTTGGTCAATTTCGGCTTTGTGTATTATGTTTTTACAATTTGATACTTTAAACCAAATTTTAATGATATTTTTGAAAATTTTGAATTCTAATTTTTATTTATTTTAAAGAAAAATATTTTTGGCTTCTTCAAAATTTTTCATTTTTTTTTAAAATTCTGGGCATTTTTGAAAATTTGTGAAGTTTTAGAAAGACGCACTTGTGACCCCCCTAACTTAGACTTTTGCATTGTCCTCAAGCAAAAGGGACTAAAATCTAACTCAAAGAGAATTAAAAGTGTGAATAAATAAAACGAACAAAAATTGAAAATGCAGAATTTTATATAAACTAACCACCATGTATTACAAAGGAAAAGGAAAACAAGCAACCATTTGAAAACATCCACAACTACACAACCATACAAAGCATCATTGGGGCGGGGGATAGGAGCTTCCGGTCACGCTAGGGTCATATGGGTTATAAAAATAGGATGGTGGTCTAACACCCATAGTCATTCGATATATCTCCGCTTAGAGACGGTGCATCATGCTGGTATTGCGCTTGTAAGCCCTTAGGTCGACTGCTCGGTCAGTGTTCTATTGGTTGAGGAACCCATCAATCCAGTATTCGATCGTCGAAAGACGCTGGTTAATTTCTGCATTGGCGGGTGAGAAATCAGAATCTTCACCACTGTCATAATCATCGTCGCCCTCGGCCAACTCAATATCTTCCTCTTCTTCTTCGCTGCTTCTCTCTTCGCCTTCTTCATCACTACCCGCCTCCTCTTCGCTGCTCACTTGGGCCAATCGGACTTGGATGCAGGCTTGTTGGCGTTCCCATTTGGTCTGGGCGGTGGACGCAAATGGAGCTTGGAGGCGCGAGAAATCTTTCGGTGTGGCAATGCCGGCGTCGGCTAGCATGGATGTGATGAGTCAGGGAAAGGGGAGAGGGGTGACGCCTTTTTTATCCGTGGAGGCATAGAAGATATCCTTATAAATGCTCACGGCCAGGCTAATATGGGTGTTGTGGTCTAAAAGGTGGTAGACGAGAGTGTCTTGATGTGGGCGCATCGCCGATTGATTGCCCGTGGGGAGAATGTTGGCGCACACTATTTTGAAAGTGAGGCTCGCTTTGTCACTTAGTCAGCCCACCGGGTAGGTTTAGGTGTTCCAAAGAGCATTGGGGTCGATGCGAGACATGCACACATCTTTTTCAAGCGGAGCGAGAGGGTTTGGGTAAATGTATGGTTGTGGGCTCGGGACATCTTTGGCAGCCAACTTCTGGGATAGAAGTTCCAAAGAGAAAGGAACGCGGACGCTGCCAATGTAAGCTTGAGCCGTGTGGTGTCTATGGGCACCACGTGGGACCAGACTGCGTCATGGGGTTAGTTAAGGAAACGACACCAACAACGGGCCATGAAGAGAGCGGTGACAGAATTAGGCATGTCATTCCAAATGACTTGTAGCTCTATTTGGAGTTTGCGAGGTTGATCGAAAAAAAGTTTGCACCACCGTTGCTCTTGACGGGAGGGGTAGCGGTAGCCGACGGCTCCATCGGTAAGAATTGTGATGGAATCATATTTTTGGGGAGGTGGTTGGTTGGCCATGGTGATGGGATGGGGGTATTTTGGCAGAATAAGGGAAAGGGAGGAGAGGAGTGAGTGTTGGTGATGAAATGGGGTGGGGAAAGGTGGAATTTATAGGTGGTGAGGGGATAGGGTTGGGTAAGATTTGGAGGGAAAAGGGGGAAGGGTTTTGGAGGGAAAGTGGTTAGTGGGAAGGAAGGGGACGAAAATGGAGGGAAAAGGAGGGATTGGGGAAAAAGGAGGTGAACCTAGGTAAGGGGAAGAGTTGTAGACACTGGATGTATTTGGGTCTCCAAGACTGGATCGGTCCGGTCCCTGTATTTTTTTATTTCAAAAATTACCAAATTGGACCAGTCCGGGAGCCCAGGACCGGACTAGTCCGGTCCCCAGAAATGTTCTAGTTCCCCTATGGGCTTGTATAACCACCTCCGATGACTTTCGATTGCTCCTACTTACGATCCGACCCCTGTTTGATCGGATTACCTCTCTCCTCAAAATTGCGGCTCTAAAATTCTCGCCTTGTAAGACGTGTTGGTGCTCAAATTCCTCTCTGCTTCTGTGATGTGATCCTACGGACTCCTTTCATCCTATCCTACGTGCAACTACTATACATATGACTTCACCCCATAGACGTCGGGGGTGCGATGACCTTTCAATTCATGCTCACTCGGCCCCGTAAATGGGGTCCGACAACCATATGGTGTCGATCTCTTCTATGCACACCTTAACATATAGCTTTAGGCTCTATCCATTGACTTTGAATGCATCCCGCCTTTGGGATCTTCCAATTCTACTGCTCCGTAGGGGAATACGCTCTTCACAATGAATGGGCTAGTCTATCGAGACTACAATTTACCTGAAAATAGATGAAGCTGGGAGTTATAGAGGAGAACCTTTTGTCCCGGTTGAAACTCTTTTCGTCGAATAATCTTATCATATGCTAGTTTCATCCGGGCCTTTTCAATCTTGGCATTCTCACACGCATCATTGCGTATCTCCTCTAACTCATTAAGTTGAAGCTTGCGAGCTTCACCGGTTTGTCCATATCGTAATTTAGTCTCTTAATGGCCCAATACGCTTTGTGCTCTAACTCGACGGGAAGATGGCAAGTATTTCCATACACAAAGTGGAATGGGGACATTCCGAGTGGGTTCTTATATGCGCTACGATAGGCCCAAAGAGAATCGTTCAATCAAAGGGACCAATCTTTTCGGTCAGGATTGACGGCCTTCTCTAGTATGTGCTTGATTTCACGATTAGCCAACTCGTCCTTCCCATTCGTTTGTGGGTGATATGTCATTCCAACCTTTTGAATTACACCATACTTTTTCATGAGTTTTTCAAACGGCTTGTTGCAAAAGTGTGTGCCGTTATCACTGATTATTGCCTTAGGTGCTCTGAAGCGAGAAAGTATGTGTTCGTGCAGGAACTTTATCACCACTTTATTGTCATTAGTCTTGGTAGCTATAGCTTCCACTTATTTAGAAACATAGTCTACCACGACGAGGATGTATAGGTATCCAAAGGATGGGGGAAATGGGCCCATGAAGTCAATACCCTAGCAGTCAAAAATCTCAATAATGAGAATCGGGGTTAATGGCATCATGTCTCGTCGAGTGATCTCTCCCATCCGTTGACACTTGTCGCAAGATTTTCAATAATTATTAACATCCAGGAATATTGTGGTCCAGTACAAACTACATTGGAGAATTTTTGCGGTTGTCTTTTTCATGGAAAAATGGCCTCCACATGCTTCCGAATGACATAATTGGACGACTTTTGGAATTTCATCATCCGGTACACATCGTCGAATGATTTTATTAGTGCAATATTTAAAAAGTAATGAATCATCATAGAAAAAAATGCGCGACCAAGGATGAACCTCTTCTTATCTTGCGGTGTCCAATTGGGAGGGACGACTCCCGTGACAAGATAGTTCACTATATTCGCAAACCTGGGAAAATAGTTGCTCATCCAGAAAGTATTCGTCTATGGGTCTGGGATCACTAGGTATGTCGGACGAAATCCGTGATAAATGGTCAGCAACGACGTTTTATACTCCTTTTTTGTCTTTAATGGAGAGATTGAAATCTTGTAGTAGTAAGATCCACCTTATGAGGTGCGCCTTTGCATCTTTCTTCGCAAGTAGATACTTAAGAGCCGCGTGGTCGGTGAAATAGGTGATGAGGGAATCGATAAGATAGGACCAAAATTTGTCAAGAGCGAATACTACAGCGAGAAATTCCTTCTTCGTAGTGGAGTAATTGAGTTATGGTCCGGTCAGAGTCTGGCTAGCATAGTATATGACATGAGCCTTGTTGTCTTTTCTTTGGCCCAAAACAACCCCTATCGCATAATCGCTAGCATCACACATAAGCTCGAATGGTAAGGATCATTCCGGAGCTTGCATAATGGGGGCGGACACAAGCATGTTTTTTAGTTTTTCAAAAGCACTTTGGCATGCTTCCATCCACTCAAATGGGGTGTCCTTCATAAGAAGATTGCTTAAGGGTCTAGAAAGGACGCTAAAGTCCTTAATGAACCTTCTATGAAACCCCGCGTGGCCCAAGAAAAAGCGCACATCTTTCAGAGATTTAGGTGGGGGTAGGTCAGTTATGACATCTATTTTTGCTCTATCAACCTCGATCCCTTTGAATGACACGATGTGGCTAAGAACTATACCCTTGGTTACCACGAAATGGCATTTTTCCCAATTCATCACTAAGTTCTTTTCCACACATAGGTCTAGTACTTTCTCAATATTGGCTAAACATAGGTCGAAAGAGGTGAAAAAACACTAAAGTCATACATAAACACCTTTAGCCCTCTCTCACCCATGTCACTGAATAAGCTCAACACGCACCTTTGAAAGGTTGTCGGTGCATTACAGAAGCCAAATAGCATACGTTTGTAGGCAAATGTTCCAAGG
This sequence comes from Sambucus nigra, assembly GCA_949130495.1. Lineage (NCBI taxonomy): Eukaryota > Viridiplantae > Streptophyta > Magnoliopsida > Dipsacales > Adoxaceae > Sambucus > Sambucus nigra. Next base: position 381,996,877 of record OX422217.1, read on the forward strand.
GGGCAAGTGAAGGTCATCTTCTCTTGATCAATTACATCTACCTCAATTTGGTTATATCTAGAATAACCATCTAGGAAGCAATAATAGGGGTGGACCACTACTCTTTCAAGAATTCGATCGATAAATGGCAAGGGGAAATGGTCTTTCCTAGTTCCTGCGTTGAGTTTCCAGTAATCAATGCAAATGTGCCATCTAGTGGTGTTACGTTGGGGAACTAGCTCTCCCTTGGCATTTTCATTCACAGTCATTCCCGACTTCTTCGGGACAACTTGAATGTTGCTTACCCACTTGCTATACGAGATTGGGTAGATAATCCTGAAAAACGTCGCTAATGCCGTTTAACACAAGGTTAAACTGTATAAGCAACTCCGAATGTTTGTTGGAGAAACCCTTTTCTTTTGAAAATAAAAATTATAAACAAGATGTGTTTACAAAGAAACTTATGTACGAGAGTAATTAAGATTGTGTAATCAGTTTTTTAAAACTAAGGCAGTTTCAAAAATTCAGCACACTTATAGAATGAGATGAGTAGATGAAGATAATCAACACACAGTTTTTAACGTGGTAAAACCTCTCCCAACAGAGGAAACATCCACGGTGACTTCTAAGTCACAAAAATAAAAATCCACTAATAACAAAAATTAGTTACAAACAATATAACATGCAAGCACACAAATCAACCTATTCTAAGTTTAGGAATATACCCCACTTGGTGTCCTTCTAACTTCTCATAGATCTGATTTGTTGATGATGTTCTTCCAGTTTCCTAACTTCCTTTGCTTTATCTTCCTTACGTCGACCCAATGATCTCAGATCTTAAACACAACACTTTCAGTGTAGTAGCGTGTTAAGTGTTTGTGTAGTGATTCCTATTCACATGCATGAACTCACACACACTTAGATTTACAAACAGTCCTAGTAAATTACATATAAAGACTATATGCAGTGATTTTAGTTTATTTCTTTCTCACAGAACTCGAACCCTTCTTGACCTTTAAATATAACGCAGATTCCACGGAGATCTTGCTTCAGAAATCGGTCAAGACCTTAATCAATCTCTTTTGAAAATATTTATGAGATTGAAAACCCTCCAAGTGCGAATCCAACTAGGTCAGGTTAAGTTTTGTAAAAACGGAAACCATAAAACATTTTAAAATCAAATCAAAAATGATTTTCTTAAACCAAGTAGAAAATATGCAGATCTAGTGAAAAATGTAACATGCAGAGTATAGATCTAACGTTTCTATGGAAAAAGAAACAAGATCTTCACTCTAAAGTTTAAGTTGTGAACAAGATCGAAAGATCAAGAGGTTACAGCAACGATATGAACAAACCACTCTCTCAAACACTCAAGGTTGTGTTTGGGGTTGAATGTATACGAAGGTTTGTTTCTGAGTTGAAGTGTTTAGGGTTTGAGTTAGGGTTTGGCTAACTGTTTCCCTTTCTCTCTCTTCTCTCTATTCTTTTCTCTCTTCTCTCACTCTCTCTATTCTTTTCTCTCTTCTCTCACTTCTCTCTTCTCTCTCACTTCTCTCTTATTTTTCTCTCTCAGAAAGACGAATGCCCAAAAGTCTTCTAAGGCTGAGAAGAGGAGGGTATATATAGGGCTGAGGGAAGGTTCTGGACGTTCAAGGGAAATCAAGGGCTGTGATCAAGTCTTGTAAGGTTTGACTTGATCCAAAGGTTATAAAACAGCGGTGGTTTAAAATGATTCTGATTGGATCATATGGATAGCACCAGGATTAACCAAGAACACATGCAGACCCTCGATTAGGAATGATCCAACGATCATCAAACATCCATCCAACCCTCTCACATAACAAACACAAATACATTCACCCGGAGGATGACAAGTGTTGGCCTGTGAGTGGCTCTCACACGCGCGTCAAATTAATTACAAAACATCACCCTAAAGTCTCTAGCACTTTGAGTTCCTACCCAACCAAACATTTTAATGAAAACAGAAGTTTCCAAAATAGAATATTAACCCCAGAAATTATATTATCCCATTATTAATAAAAACATTTATTAAAAAAAATGTTTAAAAAAGATTAAAAAGGTTTAAAAATTATTTAAAAATTCCCAAAAAATTATTAAAGCACCAATTCAAGGGGAATTAAACACACACTCAATTTTAAGCAATATGAACACATGTATGCACTTCTAATTGTGTGTAGTGTGATTCATTTTATACCTTCATGGATCATTGAGGAGGATTAGAGAGATTAGATCTGAGGCTTTTTGGATTCTAGGATGGACAACCAATTTTGTCACTATTTCCAAACTAGTTGAACACTTATACAGTATAGACTTAAGCAAGTCAAAGGTATAAGGTGCTTCAATCTCCCCCTTTGGAAATATGAGACAAAATCTCCTTTGAGTTGGCTTAAAACTCGTAGGGAACAAAAAAAATAAAACCTAGTCCTATACAAAAGATACTATCTACCCATTTCCTAGAAAGTCAAAAATTACATAACTCAACTATTTACAAATTTTTACGCTAGAAACGGTAGACAATCAGTAGAAGAGATTCCTGCAAATATACACACTAAGATCAAGCAGTTTAGATGAAATGTGAACAAAATATTGAACTCATAAAACTCAAATTTCTCCCCCATTTTGTCTCAAATGGACAAAGGGTAAAACTTAAGGTTTTAAGAGTTTAATCAGTGCATACCATGCCTACAGAATTTCGCAAATACAAAAATCTGTTATAGTCTAAAGGTTTAGTGAACATGTCTACAAGTTGAAGATCAGTAGGCAGGTAATGAATTTCTAATTCCTTAGTTTCAACAAGTTCGCGTATAAAATGATGCCTTATTTTAATATGCTTAGTTCGCGAGTGTTGAACCGGGTTTTTAGATATGTTAATGGCGCTTTGATTGTCACAATACAATTGTAATTGATCTTATTTAATCCCATAATCACTTAACATCTGTTTTATCCATAATAATTGAGCACAACAACTTCCTGCTGCTATATATTCGGACTCAGCCGTAGATAAAGATGTGCAATTCTGTTTTTTGCTACTCCATCCAACTAAATTATTGCTGACATAATAACAGGCACCTGATGTACTTTTACTATCATCAGTACAACCGGCCTAATCAGCATCAGTATAACCTATGATGGTGCTACAGGTATCCTTACTATACCTAAGTCCAAGATTGAGAGTGCCTTTTATGTACTTTATTATACATTTTACACACAATAAATGGCTCTCTTTAGGGTTATTCTGGTAACGAGCACACAGACATACAACATACATTATGTCTGGTCGTGAGGCAGTTAGATAGAGTAAGCTACCAATCATACTACGGTAAAGTGTGGAATCAACTGACTTACCATTTTCATCTTTGCTTAATTTAATGGTAGTACTCATAGGTGTTTTGGCAACTTTAGCATTCTCTAAGCCAAATTTCTTAACAAGGTCTAAGGCATACTTAGTTTGAGAAACAAATAGACCATCAGAATTCTGTTTCACTTGAAATCCTAAGAAAAGTTGTAGCTCCCCCATAAGGGACATATGAAACTCCTTATGCATAATAGCAGAAAAAGATTTAACTTCAGAGTTTGAAGTTGACCCGAAAATGATGTCGTCTACATAGACTTGGGCTATAATAATGTTTTTGTCAAAATGTTTGACAAAGAGAGTCTGGTCATTTCCTCCTCTCTTAAAACCCTTATCCAACAAGAAGTTGGAAAATCGTTCATACCAAGCTCTAGGAGCTTGTTTTAAGCCATACAGAGCCTTTTTTAGACGAAAGACATGATTAGGGTATTTAGGGTCAATGAACCCTTTGGGTTATTCTACATACGTTTCTTCGGACATGATTCCATTTAGGAAAGCAGATTTTACGTCCATTTGATAAAGTGTGAATTTTAAGTAACACGCTATGGCGAAAAGAAGTCGAACAGATTCCAGACGAGTGACAGGGGCAAATGTCTCGCTGAAATCTATCCCTTCAATTTGAGAGTAGCCTTGAGCAACTAGTCCAGCTTTGTTTCTAAGAATCACCCCATTTTCATCAGATTTGTTCTTAAAAATCCAACGCGTTCCAATAACATTTTTGTTTTGAGGCCGAGGTACAAGATACCATACATCGTGAATGACGAATTGTAAAAGTTCTTCCTGCATAGCAGAAATCCAGTGTGTGTCATTCAATGCTTCATTAACATTTTTCGGTTCCACAAGGGAGACGAAACATGCATAATTAGCATAATTTCTTAACTGGGATCTAGTACGAACTGGCTCATTAGGATTACCGACCACGTTGTCAATGGGATGATCTTTAGATACCCAGCCAGGTACTTTTGGACTCTCAATAGGTAATGAGTCATCTATTTCTGGTGAATCAGTTTTGAAATCATTTTCAGATTCAACCACAATAGGTGATTCAGATATCTTATTTTCGACAATAGTGTCACTTACAATTACATTTATTGATTCCATAAGGGCCTTAGTACGCAAATTGTATATACGATAAGCACGACTGTTTGGGGAGTATCCTAAGAAGATGGCTTTATCACCACGAGTCTCGAATTTAGACAGATGTTCTCTGTCTTTACAGACATAACATTGACTTCCAAAAGTTCTTAGGTATTTCAGATTAGGCTTCTTACCGTACCACAACTCATAAGGGGTTTGTTTAGAGTTTTTCTTAAGATAGACCCTATTAGTGATGTGACAGGCAGTTCTAATGGATTCTACCCAGAAGTATTTAGGTAGGGATTTGGCATGCAACATGACACGTGCCATCTCTTGAAGAGTTCGGTTTTTCCTTTCAGCAATGCCATTCTGCTGAGGAGTTTTAGGAGCACTAAATTCATGTTTATAACCGTTGTAGTCACAATATTCAAGTATTCCCGTGTCTATGAACTCTCCCCCTCTATCACTACGAATGCGATTGACTTGTGTGTCCTTCTCATTTTCAATTCTTAGAAGAATTTTCAAAAAATTCTGAAACGTGTCAGATTTATGTTTTAAGAAGGCAACCCAAGTGAATCGTGTGAAATCATCAACCATGACAAGGATATAACTGTGTCCACAAAGACTAACAGTTCTAGAAGGACCAATAAGGTCCATATGGATGAGATCTAAAGGTCTAGAGGTGAGACTGTCTTTAACCTTTTTATGCGAAGTCTTAACTATTTTTCCTTCCTGGTAATGACCACAGACAACACTTGAAATAGGTTTAATTTTAGGAATTCCTCTAACAATCTCTTGACTAGACAATCTTCCAAGGATATCATAACTTAAGTGACCCATACGATTATGCCAGATTTCATTGTCATCCATTCTGACAATGTTACAGGTTTCAGAACTAGTCTTGACAGTATCACAATTGTCAGGTGTTCTAAATCCTGTAATAATGCATTCACCTTTATCATTTAGAATTTTATAATTGTTCTTTGAAAAGGTGACTGTATGGTCAGAGTCACAAAATTGTGATATACTTAGGAGGTTGGCTTTAAGGCCTTTAACTAATAGAACATTTTCGAGAACAGGCATTCCTTCTTCTTTTGGGGTTCCTTTACCTATGTTTTGAGATGAAACTCCATCACCAAAAACTACTTTCCCACCAGCAAATTTGGTTTTGTTTAAAAGTTTGGTTTCATCTCCTGTCATATGTTTGGAGCATCCTGAATCTAAATACCAACCAGATGAAGTGTGTTCAGCTTTTAAAGCAGTGATGACAATGTTACACTTCATTTGGGGTAAAAGATCCTCTTTTCTAACCCAAATAGCTCTAGTTTTAATTTTGCGCAAGTTTGCCCTCATTTGATAAAATTTTCGAGAGACAGCTTTTTGTCGAAAAACATTTGGAGCAGCAAACTGATTATTGTGAAAAATTTGAGCTTTTGGTTTAGGAAAGTTTCTGGGAGCCTTTCTCTTAAATGAACTCTTAGTTTTGGTCTTTCTATTTCTGTAGTTAGAGTTCTTATCAGGTTGTCTTGGAAGGACATGATGGTTACGATTTTGCCTAGAATAGTTAAAGTTCTTGTAGGTAGAAGTGTTGTACACAGGGGTGTTTAGACGCCTAGCATAACAACCTTCAAAGGAGTGACCATAAATGTCACAGTATGAGCAATATTGATTGCTTGAGGGATGAATTTCCTTAGGAAAACTTCTAAAGATAGGTTTGACAGAAATCTGTTCAGAAGTGTTATTCCTAGGAGGGATGGTCTTATAGGTAGAATCAGCCTTTCTGATCAAAGGACAGACGTATTTAGTCTTAAGTGCAGTGTCAGCCTTAGAATTACTAGACTCTCCAATGTCTTTCTGTTGTTGCTTTTGATCAAATTCCTTTTTAATAAAATGAAAGTCTGGACATGTTTCAATTGGTCTTTTACCCCCAGACACAAACTTAATAGGTTCAAGTTTAGTAGTTTATGATTTGTTCTTAGGGCAAAATCCAATACTGGTTCTATCATCAGAATTGGTCTTGGAGTCAACAACAAAGTCAGTAAAACAATTTGAATTGTTTTCAAACTTAGAAAACTTTTTAAAAACAGTAGCTGTCTTTGTTTTTGCTTCCTCCAGTTCTAATAATGTTCCCTTGTATTTCATTTCCAGAGTTTCATTAATTTTAGTCAACTCTTTTAATTTTTGATCAAAAGTTTCAATTTCAGATTGATGAGACAGACACTGGTTAGTGTACTCTTCAGCATTCAACTTCACAATAAGACTTAGATCATCTAATTTCTTAGTCAGATCTGTAACAGTCTTCTCCAGTCTAGTGACTTTTTTAAGAGTTTTAGCATACAAGGTATGGATATCTGGGAGGTCATCTGTGTCTGAGTCGCTAAGTGAAGTGTGTTTAGTGACCCCTAACGATTCAGTTTTAGTACTCACGCACCCATTTGCATCGTCATTATCGAGATCACTTTGACTCACACACACGGAACTAGAACTAGCAACATTTTCAGACAATAAAGCATCTAGGCCAATCAAAGCAGTATTCACACAAGCAGAAGTAGGAGCATCATTATCACACACATGTGTATCATCATTGTAAATGATCTTAGCATAAAAAGACATGCAAGGGTCAAGTACATTAGATGACTCAAGTTCCTCTTCATCAGAGTCACTTGAATCATTCCAAGTTTTACAGACATTGGCTCTATTGTGTGTGTTGGTTTTATTCAGATTATCTCTGCAATCGTGAGCAATGTGACCTAGTTTCCCACATCTAAAACATTCAATATTTTTAAGGTCTCTAGTGGGTCTGGAATTGTTATCCTTAGGATGTTTGTCAAGACCTCTCTCATCAGGTTTGGGATTAGACAGAGTAGGATAATTAGGCTTTCCTTATTTAGTTGCCTGTTTGTTTCGAAATTTGACAATTTTCTTAAATTGTTTAGACATCAAGGCAATCTGATTATCTAGTTTGTCTATATCACACTCCTCATCAGAGTCAGAGTTGGTCAAATTAGACTCAAGTTTGGGTATCTTAGAGGCAAAACTCAAGTTAGAGTTAGGTTATTTTCTTTGAGAATGATTCAATTGTTTCTTAAAGTCTAATTCCATTTCCACAGTCCTAAGTTTGCTACTGAGTAACTCAGGGGTAAGGTTTTGATCATTCATTTCCTCAATAGCATACCTCTTACTGTCAAACTTTTGTGGTAATGACCTTAGGATTTTAGAAACAATTTCATTTATATCATAAGTAATACCATTAGCATGCAACTTAGTGACTATATCAGTCAAGTTCATGTAAAAATCATCAAAAGACTCAGAATCAGACATGATCAAAGAGTTGTACTGCTGGATAAGCATTTGAGTTTTAGCATCTTTAACTCTTGAGTCTCCTTCATGGGCAGTGATTAATGTGTCCCATGCTTCTTTAGAAGTGGCACAAGATGAGATTCTCTTGAACTCATACTCATTAATAGACATAAAAATGGCATTCTTGCCTTTATTGTTATTTCGAGAAATAGTTTTTTCTTCTTGGGTAAATTCACTTAAGATTTTCTTTACCCTCTCATCATTTCCTTCAGTGGCTGGTTTAGTAGGATAAGTGTATCCATTTTCGATAATGTCCCAGACATCATCTCCTAAAGTCCCTTGGATGAAGGCAACCATTCTTACTTTCCAGTAAGTAAAGTTGTTTCCATCAAAGAGTGGAGGTCTGGATAGATTACCAAACCTTTCATTCTTCTCGTCCATAGTTAGGTTTTTCAGAAAACGATTTCAGAAATACAAGATCTTTTTGAAATAAAAGTTAACAGGGCTCTGATACCAATTGAAAAACGTCGCTAATGCCGTTTAACACAAGGTTAAACTATATAAGCAACTCCGAATGTTTGTTGGAGAAACCCTTTTCTTTTGAAAATAAAAATTATAAACAAGATGTGTTTACAAAGAAACTTATGTACGAGAGTAATTAAGATTGTGTAATCAGTTTTTTAAAACTAAGGCAGTTTCAAAAATTCAGCACACTTATAGAATGAGATGAGTAGATGAAGATAATCAACACACAGTTTTTAACGTGGTAAAACCTCTCCCAACAGAGGAAACATCCACGGTGACTTCTAAGTCACAAAAATAAAAATCCACTAATAACAAAAATTAGTTACAAAAAATACAACATGCAAGCACACAAATCAACCTATTCTAAGTTTAGGAATATACCCCACTTGGTGTCCTTCTAACTTCTCATAGATCTGATTTCTTGATGATGTTCTTCCAGTTTGCTAACTTCCTTTGCTTTAGCTTCCTTACGTCGACTCAATGATCTCAGATCTTAAACACAACACTTTCAGTGTAGTAGTGTGTTAAGTGTTTGTGTAGTGATTCCTATTCACATGCATGAACTCACACACACTTAGATTTACAAACAGTCCTAGTAAATTACATATAAAGACTATATGCAGTGATTTTAGTTTATTTCTTTCTCACAGAACTCGAACCCTTCTTGACCTTTAAATATAACCCAGATTCCACGGAGATCTTGCTTCAGAAATCGGTCAAGACCTTAATCAATCTCTTTTGAAAATATTTATGAGATTGAAAACCCTCCAAGTGCGAATCCAACTAGGTCAGGTTAAGTTTTGTAAAAACAGAAACCATAAAACATTTTAAAACCAAATCAAAAATGATTTTCTTAAACCAAGTAGAAAATATGCAGATCTAGTGAAAAATATAACATGCAGAGTATAGATCTAACGTTTCTATGGAAAAAGAAACAAGATCTTCACTCTAAAGTTTAAGTTGTGAACAAGATCGAAAGATCAAGAGGTTACAGCAACGATATGAACAAACCACTATCTCAAACACTCAAGGTTGTGTTTGGGGTTGAATGTATACGAAGGTTTGTTTCTGAGTTGAAGTGTTTAGGGTTTGGGTTAGGGTTTGGCTAACTGTTTCCCTTTCTCTCTCTTCTCTCTATTCTTTTCTCTCTTCTCTCACTTCTCTCTATTCTTTTCTCTCTTCTCTCACTTCTCTCTTCTCTCTCACTTCTCTCTTATTTTTTTCTCTCAGAAAGACGAATGCCCAAAAGTCTTCTAAGGCTGAGAAGAGGAGGGTATATATAGGGCTGAGGGAAGGTTCTGGACGTTCGAGGGAAATCAAGGGCTATGATCAAGTCTTGTAAGGTTTGACTTGATCCAAAGGTTATAAAACAGCGGTGGTTTAAAATGATTCTGATTGGATCATATGGATAGCACCAGGATTAACCAAGAACACATGCAGACCCTCGATTAGGAATGATCCAACGATCATCAAACATCCATCCAACCCTCTCACATAAAAAACACAAATACATTCACCCGGAGGATGACAAGTGTTGGCCTGTGAGTGGCTCTCACACGCGCGTCAAATTAATTACAAAACATCACCCTGAAGTCTCTAGCGCTTTGAGTTCCTACCCAACCAAACATTTTAATGAAAACAGAAGTTTCCAAAATAGAATATTAACCCCACAAATTATATTATCCCATTATTAATAAAAACATTTATTAAAAAAAATATTTAAAAAAGATTAAAAATTCCCAAAAAATTATTAAAGCACCAATTCAAGGGGAATTAAACACACACTCAATTTTAAGCAATATGAACACATGTATGCACTTCTAATTGTGTGTAGTGTGATTCATTTTATACCTTTCATGGATCATTGAGGAGGATTAGAGAGATTAGATCTGAGGCTTTTTGGATTCTAGGATGGACAACCGATTTTGTCACTATTTCCAAACTAGTTGAACACTTATACAGTATAGACTTAAGCAAGTCAAAGGTATAAGGTGCTTCAAATCCCGACAGCCAATAGCTTTTTAATTTCAACTCTCACCACATCTTTCATCGTGGGGTTTAGACGTCTTTGCATTTCTCTCGAGGTCTTCACATCCTCTTCGAGGTGAATCTTGTGGATGCAAATTAGAGGGCTTATGACCTTCAAATCAGCTATACTCCAACCAAAAGCACTTTAGTGCTTCCTCAAAATCTTTATTAGTTTACCCTCCTGCTCTTCATCTAAGCTAGATGAGACAATAATAGGAAATGCCTCACTTTTACCTAGGAAAGCATATTTAAAATTAGAGGGTTGTTTCTTCAATTCGAGAGTCGGGAATGTGTCGCTAGAGGGCAACTTGGGTGCTTCCCTAGGAGGTAACTCTTTGAATCGAGAAACCCAATTAACATCTCTCGCATCCTCGTCCGAAGTTATCTCATCGAGTAAGCCTCTCAACTCCTCTATCTCCCTCTCGAACTCGGTATAGGTTCCCTCACTCTCATAACTAGAATCTAGGCAAGATTCTAAGGCATCTCCACAGTAATTTTCCTCAAAGTGAACTTCTACAATCTCCTCAACTAAAATCACCTCATGAAGATCATCTTCTTCCCTTGCCTGTTGGGCTATGTTGAAGATCTTTGTTTCTAATGTCATATTCCCAAAAGTGATTTGCATCTACCCATTTCTAGTATTGATGACTGCGTTAGCCGTGGCTAAAAATGGGTGTCCAAGAATGATGGGAACATGATTTTTCGAGGCGAAGGAGGGATCCGTGTCCCAAATGACAAAATCTACTGAGAAGTAGAAAGTGTCCATTTGGACTATCACGTGCTTAACTATACCTTGCAGTATCTTCACGGTTCGATCCGCTAACTAGAGAGTGATCCCTGTGGGCTTAAGGTCACTCAGATCAAGTTTCCTATAAATCAAATAGGGGAGGATATTGAAACTTGCCCCTAAATCGAGTAAGGCTTTTTCAAATTTGTTCTCTCCAATGGTGGGGGCACCAAGATCTTTATATTTAAGTCGGAGATCATTAAGAAGGACTGAGTTCATGTTTTGTGCTAGAAACACGTTCTTCTTTACCTTCATCCTCCTCTTGACTATTAATGAGTCTTTTATGACTTTTGCATAGGATGGAATTTTCCTTATTTCATCGAGGAAAGGTAAGTTCAACTTTACGTTCTTAAGAACTTCTAGCCCTTCTTCACTTATGGTCCCTTTATGGGCAGGAACCAATCTCTGGGGAAATGGCGCAGCGGAGGGTGGATTCACAACTACCTAGGGCTCACTAGTGTTTTCCTTTTCACTCTAATTCAAGGAGATATCTTCGGCCTCTTTCTTGCCGGGCGAATTTTCCTTGTCTTTTGAAATGGCATGTGGGGAAGGTGATAAATCAACAACCCTCCCACTCCGAAGAGTGGTTATCGCTTGGCAGTGCTCCCGTTGTTCGATAGAAGTGGATCTAACACTAGGTTGACCTTAGGGAGGTCTTTGGCCTTGGGTAGGAAACTTACCCTTCTCTTGGGTGCTCAATGCAACTTACATCTTGGAGATGTTTTCATTTATTTTGGTGAACAAGCGTTCATATCGAGCATTGTGTGCACCTTAAGAATTTATGAATTGGTTCATTGTATCCTCGAGGCTCCTCCGTGGTGGGGCTACATATTATACTAGAGGTGGTGGCTCTTGTTGGTATTGAGTAGGTGGTGGAGGTGGAACAACCTGTGAATGTGGGTTCATCGCAGCTTGTGGTTGTCCATAGTTGAAACCAGGATGGTTCCTCCATGAAGGGTTGTATGAATTTCCATGTGGGGCATTAAAATTACCCTTGAATCCTCCTGATCGATGTGCATGGACTTGTAGGCAGAGACCATTGGGAAGGCCTTTGTGGAGTGGCCCGCCTCACAAATAGCACACACTTTTTCTTTCGAACCATGGATGGATCCAGAGATGTTTCTCAACCGACCATCAAACCACTCCTTCATATCTCTCTGAAACTGATCAAATCGACGGTATATTAAGGTATTGCTATCCAAATGGTACAGACCAGAAGTAGTTTGATTGGTATATGGTTGTCTAGGTCGAGCTTGGTTGGGATAATATGTGCCCCATGCTTGAGTAGTCTCTGCGACATACTTAAGGTAGGCCTCAGCATCGCATGCGTCTAAATCCCAAAAGGGTATTTCACACATCGTTTGAACAAGTTGTTTGGAATATATTGCCAACCCATTATGGAAGAAAAATATCACTAGGTGTTTGTCAAAACCATAATGGGGGCATGCGCTTACTAACTCTTGGAACCGTTCCCAATATTTGTCAAAAGACTCATTATCGTGTTGTTGGAAAGCTTGGATTTGAGTCTTGGCAGAGTTGGTCTTGTGACGCGGATAAAATTTTGAGACAAACTTGAACTTCATATCTCTCCAGTAAGTGACGGAGTTCGGGGGTAGAGACCATAGCCAGGTCTTGGTTTTATCCTTTAAGGAGAAAGGAAAAAACTTTAGGCGAGTGACATCTTGCGTGCAAGTTTGATCACCAAATGTGTCACATGCCTCTTCGAACTCACGAATATGCAGGTATGGTTTCTTGGAATCCATGCCATGAAACATAGGGAGAATCTATATCATCCCATTGTGAAAGTTGAACTGACCGACAATATACGAAAGTAAAATACAGCCAGGGGTGACAATCTGGAAAAAGTAAGTCTTTCATGGGACGATAGGGGAGATCTCCCTCTCCAGTATCGAAACTCATTACGTCAGACATCGCACTCCCACTCTCTTCAAATGACTCTATGTACTCACTTGGTGTACTAGATGTGTGACTCTAAGTTCGACTAAGGGTGTAGCTACCGATAGAGTGCTCGGGAGTAGGAATTGGAAACCAAAATTGTGGAATGTGAGGTCTGTGGGGGCTTTCAGAGTTGTATTCAACGATTGGATTTTCGTGGACTATGGTTGGAGTGTTGTGAGGAGTCTGTGTGTGTTTAGGATTTTACATTAAAGGCTTTGAGAGATGATGAATTTTTTTTTTATATTTTCAAATTTTTTTTTTCAGAATTTTTTAGGCAAAGTTTTAGATTGACTTGATCTAACCTAAGTCTACCTAAATCCCCGCCAACGGCGCCAAAAACTTGATGCAACCAAAAATGTGTCTAGCGTGCGTGCTATTTAGACTCAAGTGCAAGCCTTGTCGCTCAAGTAATAATTCGATAAGTCGGGTATCGATCCTCAGGAAAACAGGACGAACGGAGTCATAACGACGTTGGAAAGACGAAGATAACCTAACTTTGACTTCTCAAAAAGAACGAAAAGATGATTTAGATTGTGAAATGAATACAACTAGATGTAATTTTGAAAATGATTAACTAGTGAAATAAGGACTAAATGAAATGCAATTACTTTTAATTAACCTAAAGGTGAATGACGACTAAACTAAATCTTTAACTATAAGATAAGAAAGATAGGTAAGGTTACAATCCCCCATACCCTAGTAATTTACTTCGTTGGATACTAGATTCAGAATTAAAACAACAAATGAATCCGACTTTTTATTTCTCCTAAGTATTACATATATGAGGGATCGTAGCCTGCACATTACGTAAGAAAAGATTGAATTAAAAATTCGGTCTTTATTTCTCCTAAGTATTACATATATGAGGGATCGTATCCCGCACAGTATGTAAGCAAAGGTTGAATTAAAGTAGTATCATAGGAACTACGATACAGTTCACCTAAAATTTTATTTCCAAATTCTATTTCCACTAACATGAATTACATCGGGTGGGGTTCATGCACCCCAACCCTTGAAAACTTAGCCGACCATATTAAAACTAGAAGAAAATATGTTTTGACTGAAAGAAAACATTTTTATTAGCAATTGAAGATGAAGAATAAGGAAATTACTACTAAAGAAGGAACTACTCCAATAATTAAAGAAAGAATTGGAATGAAATTACTTGAATTGCAATTTGGAATCAAAACTAGGGTTTTTGTTGTTTCTTCTCTAAACTAATTATAACGCTTCTCTACAAAACGAATTAGAAGCCTCTTTTTTATGGGAGTTCTTTTAAATTTATATCCTACATAATTTACAAGAGTTGGATTGATGCAAAACTATAAGAAGAAGAAGATTAGATCAAATCTCGAGCACCAGATTGATCCAGTTAAGACATACCGGACTGGTCCGATCAACAACTGGACTGATCCATTTTCCAAACAAATCGGATTGGTCCGCTAGACATCCATCTTTACATTAACTTTGGGTCCCTGGACTAATCCATTTTTCTATTAAACCAGATTGGTCCGGGTTGTCTTTTCAGTTTCTCTTTAATATGTCATGATTATCTCGCATCTTCGGGTCTTCATAACTTCTAATCCAGAACTCAGATTGGGACACCGTTTCTTCCTACGAGTTCACAAATGCGAAATCTTCGACTTTTATTTTGGGTCCTTAACTGGATTCCTGGTAGAAATTACGCTTTTACCCTTTTGATTCGTCTTCTTTATTTTCTCTTGCTTCTTCCGGTTTCTTTCTTCCTTTCATGTAATAAATGCTTGTGAAATTAATAAGAAATACACGAAACTCGGGGTACTTGTTAGACGAAACCGTTAGCCAAGATATGAGATAACTTAATTCATTTTACGTTGTCTGAGGTAATAAAAGCCTCTAAATCAAGGGGTAAATTTGGAGGAATTTATGCCTAATCACCCTCTCTCCTCGTCAATGGTGATATCGTCCCATTCTCCCCCTGGGTCATAGGTATGCATGTATTTGTTTTTTTTCATACTTACTCATTTTTATCTTGCAAGTTACATTTGTCTAACTCTTAGCAACTTGGCGCAGGTAGCTAAAGAAGAGAGACCCAGCCCCCCTATGAGTCTTGTCGTGGGAGGATGCTTAGGGAGTGGTTTCGTCGATGCAACTCCCCCCCGTGCTCCCAAGAATGGGATCACTTATTCCCATCGTTTGGTCTCCCAACGTATGGTGGAGGATGAGAAGGAGGTTATTGCCCCTGTTGACTCTATGGGAGTTTCCGCTCAGCTAGAGGGGGTTCCCCCGGTTTCTTCTGAGTTATCCCCTCTGCTGGAAGTTCCTCTAGACATCATTCCAGTTTTGATAAGTTCCCCCGAGCTAACAAGATCTAACACTTTTAGATCCTTCTTTTCTATCGTTCTCACTTTGCCGAATCTTCTAAATATTTTGGTGTATTTCAGGTTGAAGCTGCTTTGTTGCTAGCTTCCACGCTGCCTGATTTCTTTCTTGAGCCTCCACTATTAAGGCGCATATCTTCATTGCCCCCTTTTTCCATATCATCGAGGCAAGTTAAATTTACATCGTTACCTTACTTTCCATGTTGTTCCTTGCACTTAACACTTAGCTTTGTGTCGGTAACTTTATCTAGGTTTGGTTTCACCGTTATCCGTCAGGACTCCACCCATTTCTAAGTCTGACTTTGGCTCATCTACTTGACCTGGTCCTTCTCCTGACCCTATAAGGGTTGATGTATTTCTGGAAGATTGAACGAACACTTCAATATCTCTCCTAACTTTGTCCCTAGTTCCTTTTGCTGAATTAGGAGCTCCATTAAGTGTCTAAGTCCCTATGGTTGAGGGTTCGGCGGAGGCTCCTGAGGAGATGATGTTGCTCACTTCGGTGCCTACCGTTGCAACTTCTTTTATATCTCTCATTATTTCTCCAGCAATTGTTGAGGTATTTTACCATTTTCTCTTCGTGTCATGGTGTTTGTCCTTTATCTTGACAATGTGAAATCTCTTTGTTTAGAAGAATCTCATTTTCAAAACGTTCAAACTCCACTAGTAACGGTGACCTAACAATGAAAACCACTTGTTTAATATTTTTCGTCAAACTCCACCAGTAATAGTGACTTAACGATGAAAAACCACTTGTTAAGATTTTCGTTAAACTCCACTAGTAATGGTGACTTAACAATGAAAACCACTTATTAAGATTTTTCGTCAAACTCCACCAGTAACGGTGGCTTAAAAATGAAAACTTCTTGTTAAGATTTTTTGTCAAACTCCACCAGTAATGGTGACTTAACAATGAAAACCACTTATTAAGATTTTTCGTCAAACTCCACCAGTAACGGTGGCTTAAAAATTAAAACTTCTTGTTAAGATTTTTTTGTCAAACTCCACCAATAATGGTGACTTAATAATGAAAACCACTTGTTAAGATTTTTCATTAAACTCCACCAGTAACGGTGACTTAACAATGAAAATCACTTGTTTAAGATTTTTCTTTCATCGAACTCAATATTTCCCTTATTTGCCTCAAGTTGTTAGGGTTCCCCTTCTCGTTGAAGAGAAGTCTCGACTAGCTCCTTCTCCTGTCGCCTCACCGCATCCAGAACCAATCGTATTTGAGGAATCAAGTCATAATGACCAAGGTTCCATGATGGGTGCTCTGGCTAATAGGAAATCTGGTCGTGATCTTCCTTTGCCTGTACTGGCTCCTCACGAGTTTTGCCTCATGGTTCTTTGCCGCTCACCTCAATTACCTACCTGCCATCTTTTAGTGATTAAGAAAATTGCTACTCACCGTCCTGACACTTTTACTTTTGATTGCATCCATTCAAACATTTCAGTGATGAGCCATATGCTTCAGGGCATGACAACCGTTATTGCTGAGCTTATCAATACCCCCACTACAAATGTCACTAGGCCCCTCCTTAATCAATTATTGTGCTATTTGAAGGAGTTGGGAAGAGATGGATTCCAATTCAACTGGCTGATCGGACACTTGAAAACTTTGAAGGGTCAGCAATTAGAAAGTCAGAGGGAGCTACCGCAGAAGCACTTGAAAACTTAACGGATTGAATATGCAAGACTGTCTGAGTTAGTACCTCTACTGGAAGGTGTAAATCGATAGGTGGAGGATATCGAGGAAGCTCTTCATCTGGCAAAGTTGAAACAAGAGAAATTGCTTATTGAGAATGCTCAAGTTCAAATGAGGCTGGAGGGTTCTATCAGTGCCCAGCAGGCATGCTTGGAAGCTTCTTCGGGTTTGCCTGGGGACTTTTCTCTACCCCAGATTTATGGTTCCTCCTAGGCCAATGACCCCCCAACACTTGTACAAATTTTTATTTTTCATCTCATGTAATTCTTAGGCAGTAGTTCCTAATTTTGTAATATACTTCCCAATTTATGAATGAAAGATAACTTTATCATGTTTTCTTGTCAACTCTGTGTTATAACTACTTGCAAAAAATAAATTTTACAATTTTCCATTGCACTTTACTTACAATAAACAACATAGCTTCAAAATTATCTTGTATATTCATGAAAAGTGAATACATCATCTTTCTAAGGTTAATCACTTATACATGATTGACCTTTAACCATTTATTATTAATATTGAGTGGTTTATCTTATTCCATCTTTGAAATTAATTAGTAACCTGAATCATGGGCTTCCTTCACAATGAAAGGTCCCTCCCAATTTGCTGCAAACTTAGGTAGAGGAAATCCTCTGATGTGCTTCACCGCTCCTTTTAAAATTAGGTCTCCTCCAACGAACATCCTTAGTCTCACCAAGTTATTATATTCCCTTGAGAGCTGCCTCGTGTATATTTGGAAGTGTTGCATCGCATTGTCTTTGTGCTTGTTTAACGCCTCTAACTGTACGTGTCTACTCTAAGGGAGCATGCTTCTTCGCAGGGCATAACGAGCGAAAGGAACTTCCAACTCTACTGGAAGGATTGCTTCAGCTCCGTACATAAGGTATAACGATGTGTATCCTATGGGTTTTCTCTTCGTTATTCGGTAGGCCCACACCCACAGCACTGCTAGGATCGTATCATCCCACGATCCTGGGAAATCTTCCATCGTTTTGACCAAAATATTGACCAAGGTCTTATTAGTCAATTCAGCTCGCCCGTTTCCCTTAGGATATGCCACCATTGAAGTATGATAGATGATGGAGTATCTGTAACTGCGAATCATTACTTCTTTGTTGACAAAGGGGGTTCCATTATAGTAGAGGATCACTTTTGGGATTCTGAAATGATAAATCAGATCTTCTCTAATAAAGTTAGCCACTACACCTGCCTTTGCTCTTCTGAGAGGTATCTCTTCGTCCCACTTTGTAAAACACTCCATTACCACCAATATCCAGATCTTTCCTCTTGATGAAGGGTGTATCACTCCTACCAGATCAAACACCCAAGTGTGGAATGGATAGGTAGTCACTAAAGAATGTAGATCCACCGAAGGAGCATGGATCATATTCCCATGCAGTTGGCATGCATTATACTTTGGCACAAACTCAATAGAGTCCTTTTCCATAGTTTGCCAATAATACCCCAAGGTCATTAGTTGATTATATAGATTTACCCCTCTGATGTGAGCTGGATCATGAGTTTGTTTCAACACTTTAGATGTCTCCTCTTTCGTAATGCATCTCAATGGCCTGTTGAAGTATCCTCTTCGATAGAGATGTTCATCTTTGATATAGAACTGTGGGGCCCTCCGTTTGAGTCCCATCGCATTAATTTTTTTCTATAGGAACAAATCTGTCTTTGCTGAAGTCAACGTAAGGCTGCCTCCATCCCATTTAAGCCTCAACGAAGTGACATTTAACCACTTGAAAGAAGAGCTGGCTCTTATCACACCTCCATTGTAATTCAGTCACGTCTTGTTTCATTATTGTCCCAAAGTATCCTTCCCTTTGGATTCTTCTATACAAAGGAATATCTATTATTTTGCAGTCGCTCTCATGCGTCTGCCTCAGTCTTTGCTCTGCCTATTTTGGGCCAACACACCTTGATAACCATCCTCCCATATTCGTGAAATATAAGTACGCATGATTGATAAAGTAAAACGCTAGCTCTCTCAGTTCCATCTTTCCTTCTCCAAACTCAAACTGTTTTTTGATCTCGCATCTCCAATCGGAATCTCCCTCCATAGGTAGATTTGACTGTATCACGGATGGGACTGTTATTCGTTGGATCACCACACTAGTTGTATCGATCTTTATAATCAGTTTTTGGGTAATGGTGGCATAGGCGTCAGCGTACCAGTTCATAATTCTAGGATGTCTTTTTTCTTGACCCGATGAAATTTATTAATCAGCCATTGGATGATCGTTCTGTAGGGTGCTAGGTTGAGGTGATTTAACGCATACTCCCCATTACTTTTTGAACTACCAAGTGTGAATATTTTGATACATAGTGAATGAATGCCTCTTTGAAGGGCCGCTAGTAACCCAAGTACCAACACCTCATACTCTGCTTCGTTGTTGGAATAAGGGAAATCTAATTTATAGGAAAGGCAAAAACTCATCCTTTCCCCTAGAGAAAATAACCCCTGCACCTCATTTCTTTTCTATCGAAGAACCATTGAATTTCATCATCCATTCTTCAAGGTCAGCCTTCAAAAAGTTTACCAGTAAGTCATCCCTCGATATGTCCTCTTGGGGTGGTTCAAATACTCTAGATGGGAAGATTGCCAACAAGTCTGCATACGCCTGGCTTTTGATTACGTAAGGAATCACACACTTTAAGTCATATTCTGAGAGGTTGAGGAACCACCTAGCTGATCTTCCAATCAAGATAGTTCTTGCCAGCAAAAACTTAATTGGATCACACCTTGTCACAATGTGAATCGTGAAAGGTATCATATAATGCTTAGGTTTTTGTGCTATGAACACAGGCTAAACAGTGCCTCTCTACATTACTGTACCTTGCCTCTGGTCTATGTATGATTTTTCTCAAGTGGTAGACTGGTCTTTCTTGCCCATCGACCTCCTATGCTAAGAGTACTCCGATGGACTTGGTGGTAGACGTAAGGTAGAGTTGCAACGGTGTTCCAAGCTTTGGAGGGATAATTGTCTATGGAGAGGTTAGCATCTTCTTCAACTCGTTCAAAGATTCCTTATGTGCTTCCTCCCATTTGAACTTCATGCCTTTTTATTGTAGCTCCATCAACGGATGAGTTGTCTCGGCCAATCCCGGCATAAATCTCCTGAGGTAGGTGACTTTAGCAAGGAAACTTTTGAGCTATTTTTTCATTTTTATGCACGATAATTCCAGGATAGCTCGCTGCTTGTCCTAGTCCATCTGTACTCCTCGAAGATCTACCACGAAACCTAAGAACTTACCACTTGTGAGCCCGAAGGCAAACTTTAATGGGTTCATTTCAGCTTGTATTGTCTGCAGCGAACGGACACCATCCTTAGGTCATCTAGATGGGACTTCTCCTTCTTCGATTTGATGACCAAATCATCCACAGAGAACTCTAGGAATTTATGGAAGAAATCGTGAAAAATGTCCATCATCATCCTTTGATACATCGCCGCAACGTTCTTTAATCCAAACGACATTACCTTGTACATGAAGTTGCCTAACGGGGTTTTGAATGCCATTTTCTCTGCATCAGCCCGATCCATCTTGATCTGGTTGTACCCCACATAACCATCCATAAACTGTAAATTTCATGATCAGTCATTGCATCAATGAGGATATCAATGGAAGGTTAAAGGAACTCATCTTTCAGGCAAGCTCTGTTCTGGTCCCTGAAGTCTGTACAAATCCTTATTTGATTTTTATCCTTCTTTACTACTTGAACGATGCTTGAAAGCCATAGTGGGTGTTGGATCATCTTAATAAGCCCTACTGTCTGCAACCGTTGGAACTCCTTAATCTTTAGATCCATCTCTGGCTTGTATGTTCTTGTGGCCTACTTCACTGGTATGGCTGAAGGCATAACCTTAAGTTTGTGGCAAGTAAATTCCTCGTCCAATCCCTCTATCTCCGTGTATTTCCACGCAAAGACATCCCTGTATTCCTGAATCACCTCAATTAGTGCTTCTCTCTTCGTTGCACCCAGATCCTTGAAATGAAGATGGGTCTTGCATTTTCTCCATCTTTGGATAGGTTCAATTGCTCTAACTCTTACACTTGTGGTTTCGGGAGATCCATCATTTAGTCTGGTTCTTCGGCTACGTCCTCCACAAACTCTTATGTACTTGAGTTATCAATAACCATGCACTGCCCTTGTTGATCTATCAATAAATGCTCATATATCGGGCCAGCCTTTAAATCAGCCTCTTCGGCTTCTCGCTCACACCCTTATAAAAGGTAGATCACTCTCCCATCGTCATTAATATTTTTCTTGAACTGTCTGCTCGTCGTTACAACTGCCTTTCTTTTCCTTTCTCTTGAAGCATCAGCCAACCTATTCCCTAAAAATCTTCTCAACACACTTTTCCGTTGGGTCTCATGATCTATCAGATCCATTCTGGGTCTCATCCCGTCTCTAAGTTGCTTCGATAGATGTTGCTTCTTGGGATCAGCTAAGTGAAATTCTTCCGTTACTACCTTTCCCCTTGTTCCTTCATTGCTTTGGTCATTCATAGGCCCCATCCTTTCCCTAATAAAGGGAACTCTTACTCTTTCCATCCTTCTTGTCAACACCCTGAAATCTTCCTCCAACTCTATGTAAAAGGCTGCATCTACTAAATGAGCTTCTTCGATGGAAAAAGGCTTCTTCTTAGCCCATATGATGATCTTAGTCCCTTTAACGTTTGCCTTTACGCATTGGTGATACATCGAAGGGAATAGACGCTAGTTGTGCATCCACACTCTCCATATCCGTAGGTGGTAGGAGGTGGTACTTTAAATTACATGGAACTTGATGTGTGAGGTAAGGTTTCCCATTACCATCCCCATATTTATGTACCTGATGGATTTGGATGATTTATTATTGTAGCCAAAAATCATTAAAGGCATTGGTATTAGTCTTTCCTCCGGAATGTTGGCTATCCGGAAGGAACTAATAGGCATGATGTTTATCAAATCACCTTTATCCATTAGTGCTCTCGCAAATCTTACACCATTAATTCTCTCTGTTACGTAAAGGGGCTTGTTGTGTGGGAATCTTACGGCCCAATCAGCATCACCAAACATTACTTCAGACAAGAACTTTCTCACTAGTTTGGCTATGGGCCCTTTCTATATTAATGAGGGTACAACATTCTTGTTTGCGGTATAGAAGATTGCCTTTGTTATCTCTAAACGGATCTACTTTGGTATCCCTACTTGGTCATAGAACCCCGAGAACTTGGTTGATCGCAAAATTGCTTGGTAGTCCAAGCATGGGTCCACCTCTTCCCCTTCTAGGTTGTATACCTCCTCCGCGTCCCTTTCACTTGCCTCATTGTAGGCTATGACCACATTGGCTATGCCCATTATGCAATCTTCTAAGGCATCTTCAATGTCCCCTCATTGGAACTCAGGTTCCCTCATCTCTCGTTCTGCCTCCTCATCATAATCAATCATTAGGTTTACCCCATACGGTGGTAGGGGGTTAACGTTCACATTGTTCTCTTGAGGGATCTGCAAATTCCATGTCTTCATGTGTTTGCTAATAATATTTCTCAACATGAAACAGATCTCCGTTGGATGACCCACCTTTTGATAGATATGACAATATTTAAGATCCTCTCTCGTTGTCGCATCTGGTTCCACGGAGGGGATGACCTTAGGTTCGTACATCGTTCCTCCTTGAACCATGTCATTGTAACAACTAACAACCTCTTCAACTGTCGAAGGTAACAGAGGTGGGTCTTCCCTATCACTCCAAAATTTTCTCTTGTTATCTTTCTTTGGTTGTTTGCCTCCTTCACCTCTATCGACGTATCCCACTCGTGGGGGCTGGACATGTGCTGCAACGAGTCGCCCCGACTGTCTAAACACCAGTGGTACCACAACAGGGTTTGGCCGAACTACCAATAATATATTTTTTGCTACTTTCAGAAATGTTACGAAAGTCCCTTTACGAGCTTCATTAATCAGATGACTGATGTACTCCGGTAACAAACCCTCAGCACAGGTTTGTAAGAGTTTGGATTCTTTGGATTCTTCCTTCACGTAGAGGGTCCTCTCCCTGAACCTTCGAACACGAGCCACCACATCTTCTTCTTGTCACTGCTTCGCCCTGCCCAACTGCATTAACGTAAACTCATCTTCTATCAGGAAGAACTTCTGGACAAATAAAACATGCATCTCCTCCCACGTTGAAACACTCTTTGGCACCAAGTGAGAGTACCATGTATAAGATTTATCAGTTAATGATTTTGAGAACTCCCTCATCTTGAGCTTCTTGTTGTTGCAGTGAGCCCCTAGATGTTTGATGAACCGCTTAATGTGCTCTTCCTGGTTCCCTCCTTTTCCAGTATATTTCTCAAAGATAGGAGGGATGTAGTCCTTTGGGCAAGGCTTATCGTTGTATTTTTAGGGATAGGGCATGAAAAAATCATCATATAATGAAGCTACCTCGGTGTTTGCCTGCGAGGAGGCTGCTATCATCTTGAACATCTCTTTTGCATCTCTTTCCTTATCTCTTTTAACACGGACGCCGACGTCTTCTTAACCGTGGGAGGAGTATCTAGAGGGACCACTAAAGGGATGTTCGTTGCGCTTGGAGTATCCATAGTAGGTGGAATGCCCATCACGCCCATTACGCTCGCCATGCCCGTTGCACCTATGGGCCCAGTCCCCATGGGAACAGCCAGAGTAGAGTTCATCGGAGTTACTGGGACAGCTCCAGGTGTCACAAAAGTGCTGGGATGTATTCCCCCTGCTAGGATTGAAGCATCCCCAGGTGTCTGCAAAAACTCAAAAAACTTACCCATGAGAA
The DNA here is from genome assembly GCA_949130495.1 of Sambucus nigra. Classification (NCBI taxonomy): domain Eukaryota; kingdom Viridiplantae; phylum Streptophyta; class Magnoliopsida; order Dipsacales; family Adoxaceae; genus Sambucus; species Sambucus nigra. The sequence continues at coordinate 382,020,772 of OX422217.1, forward strand.
GGGTCACGTGCGCTGGTCCTAGGAGAACACTAGTAGAGGCTTGGGTGACCGTTGGGGCTCTAGTCATCGTTGGATCCTGGGGAACCTATACCTAAGGAGGATCCCGACTTCTGGGAGCTTCCATATCCTTTGCCTCTTGTTCCTCATTGCGTTGGATATCATCAAAGTTGAGTCTACGATTAACGTTATCCTGTTCCATACTCTTTTGCTAGAAGAATACCTCCCCAGCAGAGTTGCCAAATGTAAGAGGGTAGTTTAGATTAGATGGAGGCGTAACCCCTTTTGAGTACATTAATGACAAGTTAATCGAGAATACTCTTGATTAATTACAAGACACATGAATGAACTCAGAAGTAACTTCTTTGGAGGGAGAGAGAGGTAAGTACACCAGGTACACCTTGGCAGGCAGCCAAACACACCAACCCTCAAAGGTTTCCAGTCAGATATTAAAAGCTTCGTAGCAAATGACAATGGTGGGTGAGTAAGAGCTCTGGTTTTCCAATAACTTCTTTATAATGATAATCTCTCTCTAGGCAATAATCTCTTGGGATAACTCTCAAAGAACATCCTTCCCTCAGAAGTGGTTGAGTCCCCTAAATAGCCCCCAGACCACACCACTCTCGAGGTGCCTCACTCTTTCACAGCTGTGAAAGACATCGCTTATACTTTATGTCATAAACATTAAAAGCCTGATGGACTGGTCAACTCCACGTCATAAACATTAAATGCCAAGACATGTCTTTTTCCTAACCATTGTGCATCAGGGGGCTATCGTCACAGAGGTGGCTCACCAACTGTTTGACAGCCCCAAATACCACAGTGGTTTACTCAAGTACGGATTTGACATTGCTTAGCTGGCTAGTGACATCACTTAAAGTAGATGTGACATTAAGTAGAGGGTTTTTTGGTTCACAACTCAATGCACGATGGAACTCATGGCTGCTCCGCCCAAGGTTCCACGATCAAAGTCCCTTCGGTATTTTACCAGGTGTATCTAAGATGGTTAGGACAATCCCTAACATTGCCTCACTTCTAATTCCTCCAAACCAAGTCCCCCCAAAGTTCCCACGATGAGGTCATTCGATAGAGAATGAAAGCTCTCCCAGGATCTTCTAGGCCTGGTCTCTCGCGAGTACGATTTGAACTCACACTAAATAACATTATAATCTTTACAGCTCATAGTCCATATAAACAAAAGATGTAACAAGACTAAGTAAAAAAACAAAACTAAAGGATGAGATCTCTCAGATAGTTTCTTCTCTGGAAGATCTCCCTGGGCTTCCACTCTAAACTACCTCGCTCGAGCTGCCTCACTGAGCTACATCATTTGAGCTGCCTTGCTGAGTTGCATCGCTTGAGCTGCCTTACTGATATGCATCACTTCCTTAATCCCTTGAGTCTGTTGTATTAGTTGGAGGGATTATCTCTAATTTAAATATTATCTTCAAGCCCCTCCTACACCTAGAAAGAACTCAAACCGTGTCTTACATATTTTCAAACCCTATTTTCCTAGGCTCGATTCTTGTTTGAAATTTTTCCTGCATTTAGGCAAACCTAATACAAGTGAAAACCTAATATTAAAATTAATAATAATCATGCTAAGATTCCTCTCCTTTTTCCTCATTTTCCAGAAAAGACCAAAAACATTTTTTGCCTCCTCCCAAAATACCAAAATTTTCTCCTTCATTCTTTCAAAATAAATTCGAACCATTTTACCTCTCAGGTCGATCTCATACCTGATATTGGTCTGGCTCCCTATTGGCTTCTATCGTCCATCAAACTTCCCTGAAGCTCCCGGTTCTTCTTCTAGTTCATTCAAGTTTGGGATTTACCTTCACTAGATCTTTATGGAGAACACTGACCAAACACCAAATGTGCATCCCGATCTGATGAACATGTTATCCCATCTCATTGCCAAGATTGACAAGCTTCAAGCTAAGGTCCATGAGATGCAGTATCATCGGGCTCAAATTCTCGAAGAACCCGAGATTCTCTTTCCTTGTGCCATGGGTCCACCTACTCCTAAGTCTTTTTGGGTCCTAAAAGAGTATCAACATGATCTGTATGCCCCGTCAGCTAATGGGCTGCTGCCAGCTCAACTCTTTATTCCAAATCTTATCCAACCAGAAGCTAACCTACCAGTACCCACAAATCCTAAGGAGGAGGAACTGAACAAGGTCAAGGATGACCTTAAATTACTTCCAAAGAAGTTCGTCCAAGTCAAGATATTCGGGAACTACATGGACTACACCCATATGTCTCCCTATCCCAAAGCTAGACTACCTAAAAAGTTCAAAATGCCAGACATTAAGAATTTTGAGGGAAACGAACCCCCAATTATTAACCTTCGAAGATATCACCAAGCCATGATCCTCCTTGGTGCCTCTAAAGAGATAATGTCCTAGATATTCAAGCAGACCTTGGAACAAAGAGACCTTAATTAGTTTTTGTCCCTTGATGAATCCGAAATTCATAGTTAGGAGTATGTCTCTCAATAATTCATGTCTGAATCAAGTACAATGAGGATCTAGAGGTTACGCACTAAGATCAAACTTATTAAGAAGAACCTTGGTGAAATAATCATTATGATCATAGAAAGGTGGAGAGAAAAAGCTACTACTATGACCAACGGACCCTCCGAGGAGGAACAAGTCATTATTGTGAAGAAGAACTTATTGCCTCACATTCGAGCATTCATGGGAGGACAATATTACCAACACTTTTGAGCCCTTTGATAGGTTGGTGTGGAAATTGAGGAAGGAATTACCAAAGTCAAATCTGAACCAAAGAAAGTGACCGAAAAATTCACTCCCCAAGAGTATGAGAAACCTACCAATTCTATAGTCTCAACCATCAATAACATTTCCCAACCTGTTACCTCTTCGATACCCGAAAGTTTCCCTAATCCTACCAAGAAAGAGTACAATGAGCTCCATGAGCTAAAATCTCATCAAATCCTTAGACCCTCGTCCCTTACCAAATCTGCTCCTTAAAAATTTCAAAACCGATGCTTGTTGTGATTTCCACCAGTCCGTTGTCCACACTACCGACCAATGTTTCAATGTTCAGAATGTGATCCAAGTCTTAATTGAACGGGGTATCATTGCCCCACAAGAGAATACTAAACCCAATGCCACTCATGACCAACTTCTAACCCATACAAATGCCATTTTTCTAGAGAGTTACCCCGAATTTTATCCATTTTCTCAAATCATGCCCAACAAAGCACCCATTATACCCATAATCTCACATAACCTCCCAATGTTTGCCTATATTTTCTCCTACACCCTACCAGCTTCATCGATAAATCTTTTTCACTCCTTACAGGGGCTTGCATTTCCATTTGTACCCGGTCTGAAGGAAAAGACATGGAATTACCAGCTGTGTTAAACCAACTCTTGGAGTTTGGGCTGGAATTAATCGCTAAGATGATAGCTGGTTTTTGTAAATTCAATGGATTGTTCATGGAATCCTGAATATGGGCTCAAAAATTAGATGAATGGGTGATACCCATTGAAGAAGTCAATATAGATGATGTGGTACAAATAATGGCCGATGCATATCGATAAACAAGTGAAATTTATAACATTGATGAGCTACTCACCGCTTTGAAGCTTCAGAGACGATTGGTCCCTTCACTCCTACACCTCCCCACCGAGTGGTGAGATTAGTACGATGAAGACATCGAGGATATTGAATGTATTAATTTATCTTGGGAAGAGGACATAGTCACCACTGGTTGGGGTGATGACTTTGATAGTTCAGATAACGAACCCAGTTGAGAAGAAACCATTCTAGTAGCTAGCCTATGTGGAATAATATCCTTCAAAGATCTGTTGGGAGAAATCAATAAGGTGGTTATTCAACCAGACGTAGATGAAGACACATGGTTTTTATTTTTTCGTGCCTCAGCAAATCACATAACCAGGTCAGAGAGATACTATAAAGATTCGATTCCTCATGTGACCAAAATAGATAAGGGAACGGGAGTTGTCAAATAACTTTCCATTCCAAAAATGACCATTAAAGAAAGTTAATTCCTTGACTTGCTCAAGAACCCCCAAGCCAATATCACCCTATGGGGACTTTTCATGTTCTCCCAGTTGCACCAGAATTCTTTGATAAAACTCCTCACCGGGCCTATAGTTCCCCTTTCCACCAGTCCCGAAGAATCCATAAACATGGTTGGGTCTTTGACCTCTCCCAGATTCCTCCCCTTTTTTGAAGAAGAGATATTGAAGATCGTCCTTGATCATAATTATGCCCTCAACATATCCGTTGAATTCTTGGGAAAAATAATCTTTCTCTCACTTGTTGATAACGGATCCACCCTCAATGTTTGTCCTCTCAGAATATTTAATTGTTTGGGATTGAAAGTCAGTGATCTCATTCCTACTTTCACCATTGTCCATGCCTACGACAATACCCACCAAGAGGTAATGGGGTCCATAAATATCATAGTAGCGGCTTGCCCTATCAATCCTGTTACTGAGTTCCAAGTCATTGACATGACTGTATATTTTAATATACTCATTGGCCACCCATATCTCCACAACATTCGAGGGTTACTTCTTCTTTTCATTAGAAACTAAAATTCTTCGCTAAAGGCTAGGTTATCACTATCTTAGGGGATGATGATAGTACAGACAATGCCAACACTATCAACTTGGTATTGGAAATCCATCATGGGATGAATGACACGATCCTCTATAGCTTAAGAACCGATCCACTTCCCTTTTTAGTAGGAGAAAATTTCAAAGACCGAGTCTGTCGAAACACAACCCGCATGGTAACTTCAATGTGATTTAGATGTTCAAAAACATGTACTTCATGCTCAGAATGGGGTTGGGGTTATGTTAGAAAGGGATACTTGAGCCTATAGTCTTGAAGGATACCTTTCCTCTATATGGCCTGGGTTTCCAGCCCTCACCGGAAGAAATCAAAACACTCTAAGGCCACAATCGAAAAGAAGCTTTGAAGAAGAAAGGACTGTTTCAAAAGACTTTTTGAATGAAAGGTTTATTAATAAGGGTGAAGACTTACCCTTCTGCAGCTTCCCTGAATGATGGTATGACTATGTTTACAAAAAGATGAAACCTGGGCTAGAAATCGTTTTTCAAGGAAAAAACTCCAGGGCCGAAGACTGCCAATATAAAGTGCAACCTCTCACTGAGAAAGCTGTGACAATTACTGAGGATTACGAGGAAAGTGATTTTGAGAACTCATTTAATTTGTAGATATTGGGTCTGAGTGTATGCATGATCCGTTTAGAAGCCATGCCATCGAACTCGTCAACTCAAATTAGAGCTGTTGACATTCCTCTCCTCAACTGGAATGCCGTGCCTGCCCAATCTACTCAGATTCAAACTGACCTTGTTGTCTACCCTATTCAAGTCTCTTCACCTGATGTTGTTATTCTTTTTTCTGATATTAATTTAACTGAGATGTATTTTGGCGAGGTTCATAATATCGTTTTAAAAAAAAGAAGAACAACACGAGGATATTGAGTATCTTGCTTTGCCTTATATTAATTATCTTGATTCTAATCAAACCTTTGATGATGATGTTTTTGAAAATGAACAATTCTTAACTGATATTAATATGGTGAATAACAAACAACACACTCATGTTCAAATTAATGATGATGAGACTATTTTTATTAATATCGAATTTAGTAGCCATCAACACAAGATCAGAATATGGTCCACCCTTAACGAGTATGAGCGTGAGCAATTTAAAGATCTACCGAAAGAATTTGTGGACATATTCGTGTGATCCTATGATGACATGCCCGACATTGACTCAAAAATTGCTCAACAAAAGATCCCAACATTCCCAGAATGAAAATCGGTCAAATAGAAGCTAAGGAAGCTCCACACCGAATCGTCGTTGTAAGTCAAAGAGAAGTGGTATAACAATTGAACGTGAGTTTCATTTGCGTAGCAAAAAATCCTACGTAGCCCGCCAATATCGTCTCTAGTGCTGAAATTGGGATGAAATGTCCGCATGTGCATCGACTACTGAGATTTGGATAAATCATCCAAAAGATGATTACCCATTACCCACCACCCGTGGACAACAGAACCAGCCATCCCCTCAAGTTATTTTTTGATGGTATCATCATATATAACCAAATTAAGATGCACCCTAACCATCAGGAGAAAATAGCCTTCATCACCCCATGGGGAGCTTTCTTTTAGATTATCATGCCATTCGGATTTAAGAATGCCAGGGATACCTACCAAAGGGCTTCCACAATTATCTTTCATGACCTTTACACAAAGTGTTTGAGGTCTATGTATTCAATATGATCATCAAGTCTAGAACTTGGGAAGGTCATATTCCCTCCCTTCAAAGGTTTTTTAAGTGACTATGATAATTTTGTATGCGGTTAAATCCACAAAAATGTGTTTTCGAGATCAAGAAGGGAAAACTTTTGGGATTCATGGTCAATGAGAAGGGAATCAAAGCAGGCACTGCCAAATTAAAATCCATACTTGAGATTCCACCACCACGAACATAGTAGGAAGTTCGAGGATTCGTGAGTAAACTACAACACTTCAGTTGGTTCCTCCGCTAGCTGACTTCTATCTACGAACACATTTTCCAACTTCTTTAAAAGGATTCGACTGAAGTCTGGAATGAGGACTGCCAAGAAGATTTTGATCGAATCAAGCGATACCTTACCCGACCTCTAGTACTAATGCCTCTATAACCAAGTCTCCCCTACCCCTGTACTTAATCATGGAAAAAATCACACCAGGGACTCTTCTAGCCTTGTAGATTAAAGAATACCATAAGGAAAGAGCCATTTATTATGCTAGTTGGAAATTGGTCGGATACGAAGTCAACTACACTTCTTTGTAGAAAGTATATGTTTCCCTAATCTGGGTTATGAAGAAGTTACGACACTACATGATTGCCTTCCCCTATCAGACTCGTATCCCGTATGGATCCCATCAAGTACATGTTAGAGAAGATTGCTATATCCAACCGAGTGACCCTTTTTTTGATGTTTTTAGACGAATTCGACATTATGTACATCACGTAGAAATCTATGAAAGGGAGAGCCATCTATGACTACCTTGCTTATTACCCCATAGAAGAAGATAATTTTTTTATCTCTGAATTCCCAAAAGAAGATCTTATCTACACCTCTCAGAAGGACCTCAAATGGCAAGTTTTCTTTGATGGAGTTGCCAATAAGAAAGGATACAACATTGGAATACTCCTAATTGAACCCGATGACCCTCACACCCCCATTGCCATTAAACTAGACATCCTTTGCCCAAATAACATAACTAAGTATGAGGCATGCAGCATAGGCCTCAAGATCACCCTCAAGAAAGGAATCTAATACTTAGACTCCATAGACATTATTGTTGGCCATATCCTTAGAAAATGGAAAGTCAAAGATGAGAAGCTCCTACCCTTCCATGCCCAACTAGAAGAACTAGCCTCCCAGTTTAGATATATCACCTTTCACTATTTACCACGTGCATAGAATAACCTAGCTGATGCCCTTTCTACCCTAGACTCCATGGTCGATATGCCTAAAGGAATAACAATGGCCGCTTTCTTAATGAAGAAACAAGCTAAGTCTACCCATTACTACCACATCATACTCGTTATCGAGGAAGATTACTATATGATCGGGTTATGGTACTATGATATTTGGCGCCTCCTCAAATCTGGTAGGTATCCACAAGACACCGATAAGAAAGACCGCACGACCCTTCGCATATTGGTTATTCAGTACATCATCTGTGATAAAACACTATTCAAGAAAAACTTCGATGGAACCCATATGTATTGCATTGTAGTGATATTGAATAAAGGATGCAAAAAATCAATAATGGGGAATGCGGGCCCCACATGAACTATCACATTCTTGCCAAAAAGATCATCCGTTTAAGATGCTATTGGACCATTATGGTTCAAGATTGCACAACCTATGTCCAAAGATGCCTCAAATGCTAACGGTTTTCTAATATTCAACACTTACCTCGTCGAGAACTATATAAGCTGACTTCCCCTTGGCCCTTCTCCACCCGACGCATTGGCATTATAGGGAAAATTACTCCCAAAGCATTAAACGGTCACGATTTCATCCTGGTCGCCATTGATTACTTCGCTAAATGGGTCGAAGCCAAGTCATATACTGTCCTGAATGCTAAGAAAGTGGCCAAGTTTATCAGAAAGACCATCATCTATCGATATGAAGTCCCTCATGTGTTAGTGTCAGATAATTAGCTACATTTCAAAGCTGAGGTCATAGAACTAGTCGACGAGTATAGGATTCAAAGACATAAATCTTCTCCCTATCGGACCTAAATCAATGGTGCTGTCAAAGCCACCAATAAAAGCCTCAAAACCATAATCAACAAGATGGCTGAGAGTTATAGATAATGGGCCAACCGGATGCCTTATGCCCTCTAGGGATACTGCACTTCAATAAGAATGCCTAATGGGGCTACTCCTTATTCTCTAGTGTACGACATGAAAGTAGTCCCACCCGTTGAGGTGGAAATACCTTCTCTTCATGTCCTACTCGAAAGAAACATTGATGAAGAAGAATGGCATCAGAGTCACTTTGGTGAATTATCACTCTTGGATGAAAAGAAACTTAAGGTTATATATCATATACAGGGACACCATCGTTGGATAGCGTGATCATTAAAATGAAAAGTCAAGGACTGTGGTGTCTAGGAAGGAGATATTTCCCTTAAAGAGATCAAAGAACCCTTCTGGGACCCTAGAGGGAAACGCAAGCCGAATTGGAGTGGCCCCTACATCATGAAGAAAGTTATCTCAAGAGGTGCCGCTATGAACACACATCTAGATGAAGAAGAGATGGCAGGTCCAGTCAACTTGGACCGCCTTAAGAAATTTTACCCTTAGTCCGAAACCTCGGCCGCTATGACTCTTCTCATCCCTCTTTTATTTAAAAACAATTCTTCATTCCTCCTACCCAGAATTACGTGGGATGTGATCCTTTAAAAAATGCTTTACTTTTCAAAATGAAACTTATGAAAAATTTCAAAACCCTTAGAGGTACGTAGGCAACCCATACGCCATACATGGGCCCGATCACCTTCTTTTTCACAAAATACTATTCTTTTCTAATCTTTGAGAACGAGAGTCTATTTGATCATACTTGAAATAATAGATTATGTATGCCTTAGTGATTATTATAGATAATTCAAATACGAAACTCATCAAGAGGCACAATAAAATATGATCAAAATTAAATTTTTATTTCTAAAAAGGAGTATATCGCTGTTACATGACGTATTACTGAGCCACGTAAAATTATTCCAAATCCCCCTCAAAGATACAAAACACCGAAATCACCACAGCTTCACAAAAATCACCCAAGCTTCACAAAAGAGTTCTTTCAACTTTCGAACGACCCTACTTCATCATCGTTGCCAGCCACTGGAGGTCCCCAAGTTTCCCACTCTTGGTTGACATTCCGTATTCGCTCCATGGCGTGATATGCCCTGATAAGCCTGGACCGAACCACAATACCATCGTCCATGTGTAGAAGGCAATGAACTACCTTTGATCGGTCTCTTCTATCATAATTTTCTCTACTACTTGCTTCCATAACCACTTCAGGTGATCCCCAGACACATGTAGGCCCATCTCGCATATTGTGTTGGACGAATAGACAGCTAAAGGCATTGCCACAAAGATCCGAACACCATCCCCAGTGATTCAATCAAACCCTCTACCGGGAAGAAGTTTATTATACGAGGGGGAGTAATTTGTTTCTTCCCGACTTGGCACATAAGTATCCAGGGGAAATAAAAGGAAGTCTACCGAAGGCCCTCCAATTATACAAACTGATACTCTCTAAGATACAAGACAAGCAGTAAGTCCCCCAACCATAGCACTGATCAATGAAGACACTGGGCTCCATGCTCTACAAGCTAGTCAACCCCTCTATGTACATATGGGCCAAAGCTGAAGGGAGGCCGAACAAAGAAATTGGGTATAACTTCCAAGGGATATTCAAGAGGGGCTACTAGACGAAACCTCTCTGCAAGCCACATAAACAGTATTATCGGGCTCCCCCTCAAAACGTTGGAACGGACCTCCTTCCAAGCATCCTGACCGTTTAAAGTCTCAGCCAACACCACTGCCGCATGATTATGGTGATAAGACATCCACGCTTTTATCGCATCTACCTCGGGATCCATTATTAAATCCCTAGTCACTAGTAATTGCTTCATAATAAGACCTAATGCGACAACTCTGACAAAGACAAAATCCTCAAAACCCCTCAAGTGCACCGAATACATAACTTCCTTAAGAGAAATAGCCCCTTTGATAACCGAGGTAGAGCCACCGAGGGAGAAATGAAGCAACTTTGATAGGAATATCGGGGGACAACGAAAAAAAATTGGGCATAGCCACCGCCACACTAGGGCCAACCCTCAACATGGTCGAAAACTCCTCATAGGTGGGACAAACCTCGTCTAATCCAAAAAGGAAGATATGGTCCTCAGGGTACTAGAACTCTATTGCTGCTGCCAACATGTTCCAGTCTATGGCTCAGTTATGCCATAGAGAAACCGGGCGCAAATTGAAAGCATCATAATCGACATTGTATAAGCACATGGACTCCAAACCACCAAGGTAAGAAGCAAATACTTAATACATGGGAATATCCATTTAATAACGAGAAATATGAAGCAAGAAGAAAAATGTGGGTAATGGTGGGGAAAGAACATCCCACCCCTCCTTTTATACTCAAAACCATTGGCAAAAGAGCTCTGGAAACCGGATTAAATTTCAGCCCTTGTGTGGAAAAGTGAAATCAAGGCCTAGGGATGATTTGACTTGACCCCACGCTGATAGGCACGTTAAAGGGTATGAATATCGGCAACCCACTATTTTGGAAAATTCCATCTTTCCTTTTTATCAAAAACAATTTCATAAAACTCTATCCCCGAGTTATTTACTCATTTTTCTCTCATGAAAAATCACTTTTAATTCTCAAAATAAATTTTAACTCAAAAATCTTTTCCCTGAGTAAATTAAATTTACTCATTTTTTCTAAATAAACATTCTGCCTTCCAATTCCATAGTTGTCTCTATCATTGCATAAAATAAACAATCTGAGTAGAAAATTTAAAGCGCATATATGATAATTCACTTAATCAAGAAAAATTACAAAAAAATAAAATGAATATATAATATATTTTTCATCACTTGGCTACATTGTGTAGATAAGAAAAACAAAGAAAAATGGGACTTCGCTCGAACCCTCAACTTTATTTCTCTCTGACCCTTAACCCCCAGGGCGGACGCGTTTCCCCTTGCAACGAGTGGTGGATCCTCCACTCCCAGAACCCAAATCCTCGTCCGAGGTGGCAGGCAACACAAATCATGATGGAGACGAATTATTGATATAATCATACATTGAGGGCATTTATTCCTTGATGTCCTCCATGAAGTGATCGATACCTGAACATACTGAAAATAATTAAGCACAAACCAAAGGCAAATCAGTCAGTAAGGAAGCAAAGAAAAGTCAACAGAGCAAGTGAAAGATAGTGAATATACCTAAGGACAGAGGGCCTCATCTGTAATCCCCATCAACCCAGACACCGACGAATGAGGACGGTATGGCACGCTTAGTGACTCCCCACTAATCAGTCAAAAGTTGTAGGAAGGGGGAGTAACGTGAATAATCGGAGACTCCTTTATCATTGCCGTAGCCACTGACGTGCCATCACCTGCGCAATGGGTCGATCCCACCACTGCGCTACTCACCTTGTCCAAAGAGAAGGCGGGTGGAGGCATGTTCTCCACATCATAAATACAAGGGGGGATCAAATCACCTCGTTACAAAATCCAGATAATTATAGCTCGTCATTATATCCGCATAGTGCATTTTGGGATCGCCGATCATTGCTTCCACTCGGGCATCGTTCGAATTCTCTCTCACCCGCCTCATGTACATAAGGGGCACCGACGTTGGGACTGACATCTCCTCCTCCAAAATCTTCCTCACCACCTGCTCCACTAGGTACCAGACGTACCCAAATTCATGCGCAATCAGCCACCGCATCTGCATGTGTAAGCCCGTCACCCTGGTATCCCACGGAGTTAGCCCAGGGATAGAAGTCGCCTACAATCTCCAATAAAGAATTGGTATCCACTCAAAAAATTAAGATGCGAAAAAGGACTAAAAAAGGCAAGAAAGATAACCTCATCGCTGTTTAGGGAATTCAGAGCTCATCGCACGCACGCCAAGGATAAAAACTGATTGGATCTCCAATTGGACTTCCACCATCGGAACATCCAACAACAGTTCTCGAAAACTTTATCCTTCAGGGCTATCAACCTCATAAAACCAAGTCTATAAAAGACATTAATCAACAAAAACGGAACGAAAGAAGAATACAAGGAAATGCATAAAGAGAGTATAAATATAAAGTCACCTCCAGAAGATATGTGGCCCCCATAAAAGTTTATTGGCAGCACCGGCTGAAAGCATCCAAAGAAGAGAAATGGACGTAAAAGTTAGGCTCCCGTAGTCATATAATTGGACGTTCGAAATAGTCCTCATATACGGCAAGAACAAAATATGGATGACATCGCTGCTCGTCGCAATAAAAAATTCACCCAACAGAAGAAAAATAAATAGATGGGATCCTATCTCACCTGCCGCCTGTCAGTCACATCCACCCTCCTCTTCAAGAGCGTCTCCTTCAAAGTAGAAATAAGAATCAAACCCCCTGATACAGTCCTACCAATGTCCCTCAACGGCTCCTGCATCGCCTCCGGTGTCACCCTCAATGTGCAGTCCACCACTATATGAAACCACCCCTCATAATCAACCCTCGATAGTTGCTGAATGTCTATGGGAGTAATGATCATCTCTCCAAAGCCAAGATGAAAAGTGTGGGTAGTGTCTCACCACCTCTCCCCCATAGCACACAAAATCGTAGTAAAATGCAGTGTCTCATCCAAAGTCTATGCCAAATGGACAAAACCCGAATAGGATACCTTCTAGCGCACCACAACAGGGAGCTTCTACTAAAACTCCTTCAACCCCGTAGTTACTCGAGACCGAATAACCGAAGGATCAATGTCAGTCTGTAAAGACGAAGAAGAAAAATCCTTCATTAAAATAAAGAAGAAAGACAAAAATAAAATGGAATATCAAAGGTAACTATACTTACGTAGTCACTAGGGTTCCTCACCCTAGATGAACAGTGGTATGTCGGATCACATAGTAGGATGCGCTTATCAGATATGCTCGAACAAATAAAGGTATTTTCATTGCCAAAGCAAGAGGCACCCCAGACTGCCACTTTAAGCCATCCAAGTCATCAACGGCCTGCCACTTATTGTTTTACACCTCTCTTGAAGAACCAAAAATTTGAAGTCTTGAAGCAAAAGGATTTAGGAACGGGTTTTAGAGAGAAAGCAGAAGATCAAACACTTGAAGATGTGGAAAATGGGGAGGCTAAGAATTGATAGAAGGCTAAGGGGCCTATCGATCGACAACCCCTTGACCATACTAATTGCCATCCGCTTTTTCCCCTTCCCAAGGAGACCCAAGAGTCCGTGCCCTTACCGATTGTCACCCTCCCAAAAATGCCTATTCGCCTCCTTTCCAAATTTTGTACAAAAAATGCTAGAAAAATCCCGAAATAGTCTCGAAAATTACTTAAGACCCTTAAAAAATATGGAACCTCATTGTTTAGAGAACTAATCCCATTACAAACTCTCTGAATCCCCAGTAGGATTAATCTTACACTCTTATCTCCAACATGATCCGCAATATGATTAATCTTACACCCCTATCCTCAATAATTCCCCTGCCTAAACATCCCATATTGGAGTCTCAAAACAACACAATCCCCAGCAAAATCTCAAGTAAATTAAATTCCCTAGGAGAGGAATCCCCTTCCCTGTAACTTGAGGTCCTCATAATTACTCTCGACCCATAGAATTGGTCAACACAACTCAAGGTCCTCAGAATTGATCTCGACTAGCAGAATCGATCACCGCAACTTTGGGTCCTCATAATTGATCTCGACCCCGAGAATTTACCATCCTAACTCAAGGTCCTTAGAATTGACCTTGGCCCTAAGAATTGGTTGTCACAACTAAAGTTCATCAAAATTGACCTCGGATCTCAGAATTAGTCATCATAACACAACGTCCCCAGAATTGACCTTGACCGTCATAATTGGTCACCAAAACTTAAGGTCCTCAGAATTGATGTCGGACCCTAAAATTTGTCATCCCAACTCAAGGTCCTCAGAATTGACCTCGACCCACATAATTTGACACCACAACTTTAGGTCCTCAAAATTGACTTCGACCCTCAAAATTGGTCACATAACTTAAGGTCCTCAGAATTGACCTCGAACCTTAGAATGGTCATCACAAACTTTAGGTCCTTAAAATTGACCTCAAGCCTCAAAATTGGTCATAACAACTCAAGGTCCTCAGAATTGACTTCGACAGTCATAATTGGTCGTCCCAACTCAAGGTCCTTAGAATTGACAATGACCCTTGAAAATTTCGTGTGATACTGATTAAAACCAAATTCACAAATTTCCAAGTTAACCTTATTTAATTAGTGTCAATATTTAAACCAAATTAATTCAACCCTAAAACATGCAGCTACGTGTGGATAAATCAAACCAACTAAATAATTAATGATACACAAATTTTAGGAAAAAATCCCTTTTGGGTAAAACCTTTAATTTCACCATAATATTTACAACGATTTCAATGAAATGTGCAATGGATTAACCTTAGAAAACCCACATAGGCCGCAAACTAAATCAATAATGGAATTCCAGAACAACTCCACATGAACTGCAGTTTTGTCAGCCCAGGAACACCCACGAGTACTCCCTATTGACGTGAAGTTAGTCAGCCTAGTACCTTCCTCAAGTGGAACCTAATCAGAAGTAGATATCTTATTTAAAAGAGAAATTTTAACAAAGTTGTGTTCTTGGTTTCCAAAATAATTCACATAAAGATTGGGATAATTTGTGAATTGAAAACAAAACTAAAACTCTCAAAACCGATAAGACAAACATTTCTGCTAAAGCAGTTTTCGTAAAACAAAATTTTATTGTACTACGCACTATTTATAAAAACTTAAAGGTGGTGCATTGCTCCAATTCAATAGGCAAGTTGCTCGAACGGTGACAGTTGTCGCTCGAACGACTTCGCACGGCATAAGGATGTCGCTAGAACGAGCCCTGTATGTTTCTTGAATGACGGATTAAAAAATTAATATTTTTTATTTCATCAAAAAGTTCCGCGTCAACACTTAGAAAAAATTCTTTGATGAAAAACTCCGCTCCAACATTTAGAAAATATTTTATTAAACTTATCCCAACACTCTAAGTGAACCGTTAAGGTACTTAAACACAACCTTACCATTATTAATCTTACGGAGGCTTGGACGTTGAAGAACATTTATATTCGGATCCGTCTTGACGCTTGAATAATCTTGAACAATTCTTTGACAGTGTAACGGTATATGACATACTCAAATGTAAGCCGGTCAATAAAATAATGTCCTTACAACCCTCAGAATGGGTCATCATAACTTTAGGTCCTCATAACTGACCTCGGCCTACATAATTTGTTTCTATAGCTTAAGGTCCTCAGAATTTCCCTCAACCTTTAGAATTAGTCATCCCCAACATAACTTGAGCGTTAACCCCGACCCGTTGAATTAGTCTCCCTATCCCCTTAGAACAAATCCTAATACATCTTTGACATGGTAAATTGGTTAGCCTCATCTTCTTAAATCCTACAATCAACCTCGAACCACTTAATTGGTCACCTTCATCTCCTTAGGTCCTCAAAATTGACCTCGACCCTCCAAATCGGTCAATCCCACCCTCTAGGTCCACATAATTAACCTAAAATCCTCTCTCTCAACGTCAATGTGGTATTTATCATTCGATGGACTTCACTTGTTCCAAGCTCGACCATCACAGGGCTCTCTATAGAAACCACATCCTTAGGTACTTATCACTCGCTCTTTCACCATAAAAAATAGGTCATACTCTAAGTATCCATCTGGAGGCCCCTGGGTACTCTCGGGCCCCATTTAACTCCTATCATCTTCCTCATCTGATAAGAAGATCAATGAATCTTATAATGACTCGGAATCCCCTTTCTAATGGTCCATCCTATGCATGAATCAACCTTACAGTTCAGGGCGACTGCTCTATTTTACTATCTAAAACTGACCTCGAGGACACCGAACACACCCAAGCCCCATTTGAGTTTGATCAACTTCCTCACCTGTGCAGAATCTTAATTAATTTTATTAAGGATTTGAATCTCCTTTCCAATAGTTCACCTCGTGCGTGAGTTAGCTTACGGTTCAGACGAATGATTCGCTTTATCCTGAAAACTAATTTGAAGGCCAATGGGCACTCCTAAGCCCCATTTGACCCTGGTCAACTCTTTAGCTTGAATGAAGCAGAATGAATCTTTGAAGGTCTATGAATACCCTTTTTGAGGGCATATCCTGTGCTCAAATCAGCCTTAGACGAATGACCCATTTTACCCTGAAAGGTCTCTGGGTGCTTGTGAGCCTCGTTTGATCTAGTTCATCTCTCCAAATCGAATAAATATGAATGAAATCTCGAAGGGCGCTGAATACCCTTTCCAACGGTCCATCCCGTGCATAAATCGGCCTTCAATTCGAATGAATAATCCATTTTCCTTCGAGAATTTCCTGTTTAGTTACCAATGAGGACTTTCGACCTCCATTTGACCTCTGTCCACTCCCAAACCCGGGAGTGGGTCAATGTCTTCTTAAAGGGTTTTGAATACCCTTTTCAAGGGTCTGTCCCATATGCGATTTTGATTTATGGTTCACATTTTACGGTTGTTTTTCCAAAAAAATCTTCCTCAGACTTCCGAATGCCACTCTGAGGATCATGCCTATCGACAATGTGACTGGGGTTCCATGCCGACAAACAAGTTTAGGACCATGCTGACTGGCACCCCATTTACCCTATAAATATAGGCCATGACCTCACTGTGAAAGGCGCCCTTTAACATTCCACTTAGAAATTTAGAGAAAATTCTCTCAAATTAGAGTTGTTCCCCCTCTAAAAGCACATTCCCCACATTACTTCCATCATTTTCATACTCTTTTGAGTAAATTCTCACCCATCTCCTCAAACCACCATTATATCATCATGATATCAAAACATTTATAATCAAGATCAACTTCAAGTCTTCATAAGAAGGTATGATTCTCCCCCTTATTTTTAAATTCTCTTATTTTTGCATTAGTTACTTCTTTTACTACTTAGTACTTTACTTCATCATATCACACATCTTAATTTCAGAGCTTTTATTATTAGTATTTCACATACTTTATTTTTATAAAAAAACCCAAAAATAAGAAAAATAGGGTTTACTTATAAACTCCAAATGGGGAATTCTCATCTCGTTTTCTCATACTTAAACACTTTTTCCTACACACACATATAAGCATAATCCACGATTGGATTTACGGGTTGAATCCCACCTTGTATTTTCTTCGAACTACGCGAACTTTGATGCCCTCGTGCACTATGTAGGCATCTTAGGTAAATCCCTAGACTCAAGTCCTGCCACATACATTAGTTACTTTCTTCTTATCATATATTATGAATATATCTTATATGCTTGCTTACTTGTGTCTTGTTCAATATAATAATTCATTCTTCTATAACGACTTATGAATCGACAAACACTTACATTATACTTCTAATTACTATTTTGGGAACACTCGTAAGGATGACCTCGCTCTGCTTTTATCCATGATGCGAGTCGAGCGATTACGTCCTCCATTTATATTATGCACATAAGCACACACATCACGGAGTTTTATAGAAGAAGATGAACATATTACCATAAGAGACCGAAAGGGCGGGATGGGTTCCAAATACCTTCCCATTCCATAACTTAGTCCCCAGATCCTTAAACTACTTGGTTTCCCAAGCATCATTATTGTCCTTGATGTTGTAATCTCGAGGAGGTAACATTGTTTTTGCCTGTTTTGTGAAAAATAGGTTGGTGACTCTATCTCTACATATCAACCCACATCGACGACGATCGAGCGCCTCAATAAAGGATCCAATCCCATGGCACGTCAAAAAAAGGGGATGGAAGGAGAGATACACCACAAGAGAATCACCTCGACCGAGAAAAACATCTGGATGGCCACATCAGTTTAAAGAAAATAATAACCTAGGGAAGTCCTTGATAAAGTCCCAAGAGTCTTTCAATGTTGTCGAGAAGGCAAATGACGTCGATAAGAAATACACCAACTTAGAGGTGTTTAAGTTGAAGTCGAAGATTGATCTACTAAAAATGGACGTCGAGGATAATGTTTGGGTCTTAGCAGTAGCCAAATATGAGGCATTCAACTATCGGTACATGAAAGCCTTTGTTCAGGTCAAGATGCAGTTAGCTTACATTTGTAAGTTAATTTCAAGAGGGGATGGGACTCAGCCTTGGTTAAAACTGAGGTCCTCCCCGAGTCTGAACTTTTTAGGTAGCACGATCTAGGTTCTCCACCAAGGGAAACAAAGAGGACAAGGCCTACGGTAGCAATCAAGTAAAGGATGAGGTAGACCCAAGGGATGGTGGTTGCCGATCAAGGCAAAGTACCAACCACCCAAGAGCAAGTAAAGGAAAATGAGGGCCAAGATAGTTAGGTTTAGCTTATGTCTCACTATTCCTTATATTTTTGTACCTTTTGAATGTTTGTAAGCGAATCTCCCACCCTCTGATTTAATGAAAAATACATTTTTTCTTACTTTGTCATTATTTATTAGTTGTTGATTGCTTTACGGATGCTTTTTAATTGTATCCTTCGTGCGTGGATGTTTTCTTGTGATCCATATTACTTGAAAACATATTGGTAGAGGTGCCAATGCTTCCAGAAATTGATTATTTAGACTCGATACTTATTTGGGATACCAACAACCAAGCTCGTGATGCATTTATTTCTATTCGGTAAGCTTTCCAAAATTTGACAAGTGCTTCTAACGAACAAGCTTATCTGGTCGCTGGTATTCAAACAAAAGTTAGGTTGGTCCAAGATATCTCCAAGATACTATAGAATGAGAATAATTCTCTAAAGGAGAAAGTTGAGAAGTATGAGGAGGACTTTAAAAGAGACGACATGATCCAGTAAGGCATGGATCGTGAGATAATGAAATTAAAATATATTTTTATAAGCGGTCCTCACCTAGTCTGGGCTACAGGCTATGATGAAGGATGGGTAGATGCCCCCTTCATCTAGATGAATTTAAATAGGTGGCCTACAAACATGGTTAGCTGAATTCCCTAGCCATCCGGAAGGTTCCCAAAGACTCCTATTAGACTGACCTGGTTACATCCATTCTCTATTTGGGAGTGATGAAAGTTAGATTCCTCTTAAATATATGCCCCTTTAGTTAGTGAAGAATTTCTCGTCGAATCATGTTAGTGATGACGAGTCTTAGCCCAATTCGGACGATAGACAAAGAATTGAAGCTGCCATTGATAACTTTCCAGAGATGATGGCTTAGTGCCATAATTGTATATATTTATTTTGTAACTATTCTAGTATAAGGTTTTTGTAAAGTGTATGCCTTATGAAACTATTTATTAATTCCATGTTTTACACTTTCCCATCCTTTATGCCGAGAATGCTTTGGTTGTTTGCCTTACCTTTTAGAGAGTATCATCAAATAATCTTAGGCCTAGTTTGAACTTTGACGAAAATGGTTGTAGGGACATTTATCTATTTAAGATTTTAGCCAACCAAAGCCGGGACACTTAGTGCTTAAGGATATCCCTTAGGTATTTTTCTTATAGGGGAAACTCTTAATGTTTTTGTGTTTCTTCATGGGGAAAACATGTAACCTTGAAGTTTTGATTAAGTGTAATTGTAAGGAATTCATGTCGATGACTATATTTTGATAAGATATAATAATAACTCATAAGTAAAAAGTGTTGGTCTTCCATTTGGAACAATAAAAAATTTAATTTCATTAATTGAACTTAAATTCTTCTAAGAAATAGGATCCTAAAATTTAAAATAAAGCTAGGCATGCTTAATAAAAGTTGCGTGAAATGAAAATGAATTTGTTAAAAATAAAATTTGATAAGATTGGTTAATACCAGGCTCTAGGGATCTCCCGGACCCTGTTGTTTTTAAATGGTATGCTCCTTACAAGTCATCTCTAATAATCTTGAATGGCCCCTGATGATACGAGAAATCATCCACTTGTCGTTCTTGTACCAGGAAATCAAATATAATGTGCATAATAAGCAAATAAAACCAGTAAAGAGAGATAAAAGACAAGATATAAAGTGGTTCAACCTCTAAAATAGGCCTACATCCATTGTGTTGCTCCATTCTCATTATATATGTTGCATAATACAATATAATCAAGCCTAAAGAGGTGTAAAAGTGTGAGAATAAAGGAGAATACATGGTAGTAATGAGGATTTTGGAGTACCAGATATATGGTTGCGATGCCGACGAGCAACACCCAAGTTGTATGTTGAGGTTGTGTAGAGAAAATTTGGCAAGGCTTCACCAGGTATTGTCGAATCCCTCCAACTATCTCGAGGTGTAGACCTTTATTTATAGGAGGTATGTGAGCTGTGTCACGTGCCCTAAGCACGTGACATATATCAAGTCTGGAGCAGTTGTGAATGAGAGGGATACGACCTGTAAGGCAGACATATTGAGTGCCGCACCGTGTAATATGAGGCTGCGACATATATGAATGACCGAAATTATGGGTGCAATACCGTGCTGAATAGGGCCGCACTGTGTTGAGTGGGACCGCACCCTGTGCTGAGTAGGGACGCGACCTATAAGCTTCTGTGCATGGCTGAGTAACATCTACAGCATGGTGCTATATTTTTACCATCAATAAGCCCCCAAGTCATAGTGCCAAGAGATTGCGATTGGGGCTGCGGCTGAGTAGTCAAGTCCTCTCATGATGCCGTGGTACTACCAAGGTGACGCTTCATCTTTCTCCACCCTATTATATAAATTGTACTGGCCGTGGACTTCATTACATTTCCTAAATCTTTGAGAGCTCATCCAAAGCCAATCTTTGTTCATTTGCCTTCTTGTTTTTTCCGGCGACTTTCAAAAGTTGTGTGTAGTAGTTCTGAGGCGATTCAAGGTGGTTTGAGACTGAGTATAGCTGGTTTATTCATTTCCAGGTAATGTTTTCAATTACCAACCTCTTTAATAGATTTTTCAATTCGTAATTCACAATTCATCATCTGAACTTCTGAATTTCTGCATTTTTGAATCTCCCCATCTCGAATTGAACTTACTTGAATCATGTTTTCTTCTTTCTGCCATTGCATTTTGTAAATGAATGATTTTCCTGAATTATATCTAACTGATCGATCTCATATGATAATACGTAGTTGTTTGTATTTGAACTAGGTAATCGATCTTGAATCAATCTTCAATGTTAGCCCAATACATGAGTTTTGTTGGTTTGGGATAGACTTTAGGGTTTTTGAACTAGGTAACCCATTATGTTCTTGATGTTCTTGAGAGGGACTCTTCGTATTCTAGGGCTTTTGATCTGTGAACATACCCAGACTAAATACTAAACTATTTGAGTAAGTAGCCACGGCATGGTGAAATCCCTTTAGTAAACTAAGGCTATCCTATAACTTTCAAATATTGATTTGACTAAGAGACATCCGTGGCATACAAATATTGTTGCGGTAGGAATTAAACATAATGGTGCGGCATGCAGAAAGCATAGGCCACGACAAGTAAATATCTAGTTGCGACTCGTAACAACTCCTAGGTTTTTGAAATTAGGGTCCGCGACATTTAGCCCATAATATAATGACTACGGCGTGCTAGAAATCGTCTACATCTTCCCCCAAAACAATATGCCGCAACGATAATTAACTTCTAGGGTTTTTAGAACCCAACACTTGTACTTAGCCAATATTGCTAGCATTTCTATTTAGCTCATTTTCTCTTGTCGCGGCCTCTGAGAAGCCTTAATACCATATTGGTTGTGGAAACTAACTGCAAACTCTCTACTTTTCAGGTACTGCTGCAGCCATATGAACTTTGACTGAGACAAAGTTTTAAAAGGCTTTTGGGAAAAACATTTTGGATCCTCTCTTCCTCAACTTCCTTCAGTGCCTCCTTTGGGCCTTGCCAATTGAAGGATTGCCCCAGCTGTGTGGTATTAACTTCAAATTCAATCCTAGATTCTGTGGTAATGGAAGATGAAGCCAATTCTATCAACCATCCGATGGATATAGATGGGAATGCCGCAATAGGGGGTGCATCTAACGTTAGGGATGAACCTGCTGGAACATCTCATAAGGTTGAGGGATCTCTTATTACACTTAATCTCCTCAGTGCTATGACCCAAGAATTGGTTGATCAGGTAGCTGAGGCCTTCGAATTACCTGAGGGTTTGATGTGCTCAGCACCTGCTACGAAACAAAGTCCATGCATGACACTTGATGATGATGGGATCTGCTTCCCCTTGCACGCCTTTATTTATGGGTTGGGGCTGCCTGTCCCTGTTCCCATTAGAAGGATTTTCCAAACAATGAGGTTAGCTCTAACCCAATTATATCCCAATGAATGAAGGGCCATTCTTTCATCTATTGTACTATGGGAGAATTGGTTCAAGAGAGAGATTCCTCCCGCGGAGTTTTTCCACTTCTACTGACCAAAGGAAAACTCTGTAAAGTTTGCGGGGTACTACTACTTCTCAGTCTGTGACAGGGATGATACCCTTTACTCTGGGAGGCCTACCAGTGTAAAGAACTGGAAAGGCAAATACTTCTACATTTTTAGAGAAGGGTGGGAGATCCACCCTGAAGAAAGTGAGAGGGAGAGATCATTTAGGATACCGCGATAATGGGGGGTGTCCCTCAAAACTAGGTACCTTTTTCAATTATAGCCACATCCCCTCTTTATAGTTACACATTATTCTCCACTTTTCTTCTGTACTAACCTTTGTATTTTTCTGCAGTTCTATAAAATTTATAGCTGAGTAAGCGGTAAGAGAAGAGAGTTGTCAAGGCCGTGACAGTTCCCGCTGAGGAGAAGAAGTTCAGCACACTTGTAACTTCTGCCTCTATTTTTGAAGCGGGCTACTTCCACAACAAATCTATTCCCAAATAGATGGGTGGTGAAGGTAATGCTACTATTCGATTTTTCAATTTCACGACAATTGTCTTTAACTTTGGATATTGATTTTGCTTAATTTTTCCTCAGGTGAGGAGATTGATAGGTCTCGATTAGCAGCTCAGCTAGCTGAGATGAAAGAGGACACGAGTGTCCTTAATAACACAGCTAGGCATAAGACGAGGAAAATGACCAAGTCAAAGGCTCGTGCCGCAATCACCCCTAGTGGCCAATTTGAGCCTCCAGCGCCCTAAAATCTAGCTACGGATCAAACAAATGCTGCTGCACCCTCGCTCGAAGTTGAGGAGTTGGCCCCTAATGAGAGGGCTGAGGGCAATTTTGATGATGACAATGGGGCTAATCTTGTAGCGAAAGGTTTAATGACATTAATTTCAAACTTAGGTGTCCGCGGCACTTCCCCTATTTATGAGAGAAATTCTCCTCCCCCTTTATCAATAATAGATGTGAATTCCAATTTACCTCCTTCACAAAGCAGATGTCCATGGCCATAGCTGCGCAGACCAGATCCCCAGTCTTCTTGGGATAATACTGCTCATGCCGTCTATAGGATAAGGAAGGCAATGGATGGAGCCGACTTAAATCAGTTGGTAGATGAGGCCCACGAGGACGTGGAGTCTTACGCACTTCATAGCCTACTGGGAGTAAGTAATTCAGGCTGTTCAATATTCTTTGTAGTTTAAATTTTATTTTCTAACTCTCAATTCACTTATAGGTTGTAGAAGCTGCGGTGACCCAAAAAATGTAGTATGAGGGTCTCTACAGACATAAAGAGGGCACGAAGGGTGTACACACAACTGATTTGGCAAAGGCATGAGCTGAATATGTCAAAACTGGAAAGAAATCTTCTGTCGCGGCACTCTAGGCGGCTCATATGGACCTTGAAGCCACTGTTAAATCCAAGAAGGAATCTGAGGAAAATTTTAAGCAGGCTACACAGTCCCTCAAGGTTTCCCAATCGCAGACTGTGGGGGCTTCCAAGGCCGCAGAGTTTGCAAATGATAAGTTGGGACTTTTTCAGAAGTAGCATGAGGAATTAAGGATCAAAACTGCCAATGATGCCGAGGCCCATGCCACATCGATTAAGAAGATGGAAGAAGATCATGCCATGATAATTAAGAAGATGGAGGAAGATCAGTCTGCGTCCCTTACCAAAAAATATTAACAGCATGGCAAAGCCCAACACTGTGGCATCATGTAAAGGCTCCCTTGACTTCTTCCTTATCAACAACATATTATATCCGCGGCTACCAAGAGCTGAGATATAGGGTGGTAAAGAACTTACCTAATGCCATGGCTATAATTAAATCTTGGAGCATGGCGGATGCTGATCATGATGCCTGCGTGGCTGAGATGAAGGCTGCAGCCAAGGAAAGGGCTAGGCTAAGGGACGATGCAGTGGCCATGACAACAGATTAAGAGACTGAGATAGCTACGGATGAAGAAGATGGAAATAAAGAAGATGATGAAACTTCTTAGTCTCACTTCTAGGTTTTTCAACATTGGAGCTGCATCCCTTTTTTTGCAAACTACTTTTTGTCATCAAGGTTGCGGCCTATAATCTGTGTAACTATTTTAACACTAATTTGTGCTAAGGCTTTAGCTTTTGATCAAGGCTATGACCACTTTTGGAAATCAATGATTTTTGTATATCATTTGCATGCTTTATTCTTCTAATGCCTTAATGCTTAAACTGATGCTTTTACATTTGAATTGATTGCTTAATTGAATGAACTTGTAGGACTAATAGATTAAGGCTGCGACATCTAAGTACAAATGATTTTTCACACAGGCTGCGGCCTATTCTCTTCCCCTTAGCCTTTCCACTTGAATTCTTATAGATTGTTGCCACAAAATATGTTTGATGGAGGCTGCAGTCTCTTCTTGAATAGTGTCGCAACACCTTTGATTGTTTGAATCCCATCTGTTGTATCTTTATGATTAAATCATAATCCAAATTTCTCTTGTTTTCTTGAATAGGGCTATGACAAGTTAATAATCCCTCCTGCCTTTATCTACCGTATCTTCTGAATGACTTCACTTAATGGCTGTAGCCATACTGATAAGGCTACGACACCTTTTTATACCTTTAGGAAATTAAGGCCATCCTTATGAAGCTTTTCCATGCTTCGTGATCACAACAACACAACCTCCTTTAGTTTCCTTGATCTCCTTTCATGGCTTTCCTTTAGTCTCTTCGATTGGGTTATTATCAGTCCCCCCCCCCCCCCCCCCCCCCGGGCTAGGTATTTTAAAGCTTCCCCAAGATTTTATGGATATATAGAAAGCCTTCCCAAGATATAATAGGATTATTCGTAGACAATTAAGTCTTTGGTCCCTTCAAATATAGGATTATCCATAGACAATTAAGTCTCCGTTCCCTGTGGGTTATTTTTAGGCCTTCCCGGTCTAGGTATTATGAAGCTTCCCAAAGCTAATATGAGATCACCAAGTTAATGATGTTTGTCGGGGGAGTAACCTCCCTATGCTAATTACGCATCTCGAAAGCTAAGAACGAGTATTATAAGCCATCGTGGCTAATGATGCATCCCAAAAGCTTAAACTAGGTGCTTGAGCCCCCCTTGGCCAATAACGCTTTCTGATAACTTCTTTCGAGATTGTAGCTATTATGTACTCGGATATAGTCTTTATGAGTGAAATATTGTTGCAGACCAATTCAGATAGTTGATCTCAATAGTTGCTTTCATTATTTTCAATTATCATTTGACTTCATATAATCAGGCGTCATTGCGGGCGTTGTGTGCCCATTTGAATATAATTATTCCCAATATAATTTGATGTCTCCATGTAGAATCTGTTTAAGACAAGAAGTCTTTCATAAAATATCATTTAACGGAATCTAGCAATTAAAATATTATATTCATTAATTCTCATAAGTATGGGCATAAAAGGTTAGAATGAAATAAAAGATGATGTTCACTATGAACAAAAACAAAAGGAGATATAAAATAAATCATAAAGATAAGGGAAGTATGGCCCATCAGGCTAGGATGCATCCCCTAAGCATATATGAGGAACCTCTGCAGCATTCCTTATCCAATCAGCCATTCAATTTCATCCTTCAGAGCATAGCATTGCTCAGTGTCATGGCCATGGTCCTGATGGAATCTACACTAAGTAGCTTTGTTCCTCTTGTGGGGTGGAGCCCTCAGCTTTTTTGGCCACCTCAAAAGCTTGTCCTTTTTTATGAACTCAAAGATGTCTTCAATAAGGAAGGCCAACGGAGTGTAGGCTTCAGATCTCCTTTCTGCCTTTACATTCTTCTTTTTTGGCTCCTGCTAGCTGCTTCCATGGATGGAACTTCTTGGGATGCGACATCAATGATCTTGGGTGCCACACCCACATTGGGTGAGGTTGCGGCCTCAAGCATGAGGACCCTTTGAGTCAAATAGTTGACTTGGGTCTGAAGTGAAGCATGACTATCATAGAGATGGTTTAGGTGATTGTACAATTGCACAATCTCGTATTTGACTTCTGTGGTCTGGATGGATTCTCCTTCCATTTTCTTCTTTGTAAGTCTTTACAAAATATATAATCTGAGAGAAAACTAGCAGAAGTGAGTAGTCACAGAAATATTGAATTAACCAAGTAGGAAGTTGGGATGTAGCATTTGCACTGTTGCATGACATTATTGCTAAGGCCGCGGCCAATGAAACACATAGGTGCACTGTCGTGGACTCTGTATGACATTCACCAAGGTTGAGCTAGAGACCACTGATAGCGCGCGAGAGGTGTGCGCGTGAAAAGTGCACAGTGGTTGTTTTCTGTCTCGCCGTGACTATTCAAAAACCTAAATTACTAATACACTTGCGGGGCAAGTCTAGAGGTAAGTCGGGTATCGAGAATCCATATGGACAAGATGCTAGAATTTATATGATTTAATATTCCAAAATAAAAGTGTAAAAGGTGACTACAAACTAAAAAGGAAAATATGCATAAAAGGGAAATGTTTATCTAGGCAAGGGTAATGAAACTAGATTAACAAAGCGATAAAACTATAGGTTGCGTCGAATATCCCTCACCCAAGTTAATTTGTATAAAATGGATACATGGGTCGACGAGTTATTACAAATGCATCTCGTTTCGACAGTTAATTAAATCAAGGGTTGTCACGCCCCTAAATTCGTATAAAAGCCTAATAAGATTTTGGCGTCAACAAATATCCCAAAAATTATGCACGCAAGGTCGTAAGCATGAGACATACATGATATGCCTCGTCAAATCTCCTAGGCGCAATAACTAGGACAAAGCACACGAAATAAACCCGTAAAAACCATCACCAAAACCAAGCAACGCGTTAACTCGAGTGAGTTCAATTCAAGCACAACCTAATTTAAATTACCTAGAAAGCATGTTAAAAACGTGATGAATAGAGCGGTACATAAATGCGATAAAGTTATACTAGAAAGAAAGTAAAGAAATCATGTAAACCTAATGAACAAAGCATGTAAATTTAACTAGAAAGCAAGAATGAAGTAAATACAAACTATATTAATGGAGAGGAAGATGTATAGTGCAACATTCAACCCAATGGGTGTCTAACCAAGAACAATTGAAGAAGAACCCTCCAAATCCCCCAAACCCTAAGCTATTCTACCCTAAAATAGTGTATATTACCTAATGTCTAATATTACAACAAAAAATGGTATTTATAGTAAGTTGGAATAAAAGAAAAGAAGAAAGAAAATAAGGCAAAATATCTGCTGAAAACAGGGGATCGATCGATCGATCATGAACAAAAATTCCACTATCGAGAAGGATCGATCAAGCAGGTATCAACCAAGGCAACACACTGCATTCCCTTTTTCTTCCTCTTCTCCTCTTCTTTTGGTTTCATTATTTTTCCTTCCATTGAAATCGCCGTAACTTCTTCGTTATGAATCGGATTTGTGCACCGTTCACGGCCACGCGAAGCTAGAGAGGAGGGATACAACTTCCATGTAGATGTCGGTCCAGGTGACCAAGTCATGAAAAGACTAAAATGTCCTTGAACGTGCGGTTGTGTACGAAAACCGAGTGTAATGCGTCCGAACTTCACACTTCGCATCAAATTACCTACAAAAGCTCAATTAACCCCTGGAAAACATGTTAACATAGAAATCCGAGGTTGTATGGTTAAAGAGCATAAATATAGAGAATAAGATATCCGAGGGGGCTAAAATGCGTAGGTTCGAAGGATGAAATACACAATATTTGCGTATCATCACACTCCCAAACTTACACATTGTTAGTACCTAACAATGAAATAGGATCCAACAAGAACTACAAGCAAACCAAAAGCAGGAGATAGTACAAAATTATGGTATAAAAGCATCGATTGCATTTGGCGTATGCAATAAGCCGTTAAACCCCTAGGTCACCTTAGTGGATGAGTGTCGTCTCGTGAGGGTTTTCAGGGATGGTACCCACAAACATCACATGGTTTCCTCAAAATATTCCCAACCCAACATACGACAAGCCCAACAATGGTGAAAAATATTTCATACTCATTATTATCAAAGTGAATGAATTCACACAAAAGTCCAAATCATTAACATTATAGAATACACCTCATAGAATTGAAACTTTAAAATATAGGAGGGGAGTGAGCACATGCATAGTGTGATTTGGCAAAAACTTAAATAAACTGGATAAACATTAAAGCAATCATATATTTCATCAAGAGAATTCACTCGAAACAGGGAGGTAACACACAGAACATGCGGGCATAAAGAGTAAGTGTAAATAGAAACTAGGTCGCACACATGTCACATATGAAGAACGCTATATATAAACTGAAAAACTGTAATCTCAATGAAAGAATACCGCACACTAAAAGAGGCGAAATGCATTTTCACAGATTATCAAAACTATTATGACTTTTAAATTACATGCACCTAAGATCACATAGGATTTTAATAGGGTTGTAATGTAGGTTAGGCTAGGGTACGAAACGAAGGAATGCATTTACGGATTCAAAGTGTTCGAAATGAAAACTCAGGATAATGGGACGATGCGGGCAATATCAAAATTGGAAAACAAGTTCCAAAACGGCATTAGATATATCATCGGGGAGAGTGATCAAAGCTTATTGAACACTATACACAACATTTACAACTTTCTCTTTCTTTTATTTTCTTCTTTTTCTCTTTTTTTTTTCTTTTGCTTTTTTCTTTCTCTTTTTCTTCACTTTTTCTTTTCTTATAAAACTCTCATATGCCTAAATTGCAACCGATATCACAACATCATCATTCAATCCCAAGTAACATTCCAAACAAAGGTGTGGAAGGTGTATGTATGGGCTAAAACTCCAATTTAGAGTTGGTTATGGGAATTGAGTTATGAAATGAAAGGAAATATTTAGGCTCAACATGGTTAATGAGGGTAAACATATAAGGGCGAGGTCAAGGCTAATATGGGTGATATAACAAAGAATGCCTATGATCATTTCACAAAGTTTACGCAATTCTCGAGTCAAAACAATAAATAAAAATCATGCTCAAGTAACACATTTCAAGAATGAACTCAATTAATGAACGGTCAAATGAAAGAATAGTGAGATTACCGACGAATTTAACGTTTTCAAAGAGAAAAGAATAGTGGATACACTCACAAAT
The DNA here is from genome assembly GCA_949130495.1 of Sambucus nigra. Taxonomy (NCBI): domain Eukaryota; kingdom Viridiplantae; phylum Streptophyta; class Magnoliopsida; order Dipsacales; family Adoxaceae; genus Sambucus; species Sambucus nigra. Next base: position 382,050,604 of record OX422217.1, read on the forward strand.
GATGAAAGGTACAAAGATTACATGGTGTAAGTATATATAATGCAACAAAAGATTACCGAGTTATAAAAATATTAAACCAAATCAATGTAACATGGAAAGTGCATGTTCTCTTGGGATTTAAAGTTTAATTCATGAAGTTATTTATAATATCAATAATGAGACTAAAGTCTAACAACTTCTAAAATAGAGAACATGCATCATTGGGTTGTCTATTGAATCGGGTAATTTATCATCTAAAACAAGGGCAAAATGCCCAAAAAACGAGAAAAAAGGAAGAAAATCTTTTTGAAAATTTTGAATTTTTCTAAGAAAAGCATACTAAGTAAGTAACATGTGCGCAAAAACATGGACTAAATAATGAAATGGTTAGAATATCCCACACCCCTAACTTAAAACTTGACATTGTCCTCAATGTAAATTAAGAACCAAGTCAATGAGAGGAAAATAGCGATATTACCCAAAATTGGAGCGATCCCCATAAGAACAAGTCCAAAGAATCTACAAAACAAGTTAGTACCGAGCATAGCAAAAAAAAATAACAAAAATTTAACTAATTACACTGGAATAAATTAAAAAGGAAAGAAAAGATAAAAATAAAGAAAGAATAAAAAGCTAATTATATACAACCTACTATTTAGTCTTCACACTAACTATACACTAGAAGTCTAAATAGATGAGGGTCCACCGTGAAAATGACTTTGACTTTGGAGGATAACCGATGTACCCTCACATACAAGCATGCCTTCCAAAAAATATGAATTCCGTTTTAACAACGGAAGGCATGTGTAAGGCGGAAGAAATGAACAATCGTCAATTAAAAGTTTTGGTGGGACGATGGGGGGTTTTGATTGAACGGGTGAAAAAATAAGTCGGGACTGAGAAAAGTTGAATATCCTCCCAGAGATTTTGAAATTGGAATGGGAGGCAGCGCACACAAAGGGAAAGATGCGATTGTGGAGGGCGACTTGAATAAGTACTCCTCATCGGCAAAAAGGTTTAAAACATTAAAGTTTGAAACCGAATCATTGGGTACTTGTGACGGTGTGATAATAGAGAATGAAAATGGGGATGAAAGAAATCCAAACTCATGAGATGAATCATCATTGCATGAAGTTTGACTTTCGAAGGAAATAATATCATTTTCAATGAAATGTTCTTCTTTGGGAGCCAAAGAAGAAATCATTTCACTGCAAATGGATATTATGTCATTTTCATCCTCGTTTTCAATATCTATTACGAGATGGGCAAAGTCAATAATGGTTTGTTCCAAAGTAGGCACAAGTATCTCATTTGGTTCAAAACATTCCTCGACCTCGAAAGTCTCGGAAGAGAAATCGTCTTCGGACTCAAAAAGTAAATCCAAGTCATGTTCCCACGAACAATTTTCTTCCCGATAACCATTTTCAATTTTCTCATTCTCATACATACGCAAGCCCTCACCAAATGTCATGGGTCGAGGTGCGGATGCATGAAAATGGGTACTTTGAAAATTACGATCGGACTTAAACTAAAACTCATTATTATTGGAATTTTGAAAACTATTTGAATTCATTTCAAAATTCCTATTATAAGGAGGTAAATGCTCAAAATCATTATCATCATCATCAAAATTCCAATAACCTAGATTTTGACTTTCGTTATACTCGCCCAGAGTCATATTTGAATTTGTTATACTTTGGGATTCTAAGTATTCACCAAAAGTCATAGGTTTGCGAGAATTTTGAGAATTAAAACAAGGATTACGGAAAGAATTGGAATAAGACATGCTTACCCCAAAAATGGCTCGAAGTGGCGAATTCCTTAAAGTAAGTGCGTGCAGGAAAAATTCGAGCCTTTCTAAGTGCTCAAATGTGGAAGTACTGCAAAATATTAGCAAATAATACAAATAGAAAGAAAATACTGTGAAAGACTAAATCATATAAAGTCTAAAACAAACAAGTCCCCGACAACGGCGCCATTTTGATAGCGCGCGAGAGGTGAGCGTGTATAAAGTGCACAGTCGTTGTTTTTTGTCTCGCTGCGACTATACAAAAAGCTAAATTACTACTACACTTGCGGGGCAAGTCTAGCGATAAGTCGGGTATTGATAATCCACAGGGATGAAATGCTAGAATTTATATGATTTAATATTCCGAAATAAAAGTGTAAAAGGTGATTACAAACTAAAAAGGAAAAGATGCATAAAAGGGAAATGTTTATCTAGGCGAGGGTATTGAAACTAGATTAACAAAGTGATAAAACTATAGGTTGCGTCGAATACCCCTCACCCGAGTTAATTTGTATAAAATGGATACATGGGTCGATGAGTTATTACAAATGCGTCTCGTTTCGACAGTTAATTAAATCAAGGGTTATCAAGCCCCTAAATCCGTATAAAAGCCTAATAAGATTTTGGCGTCAACCAATATCCCAGAAATTACGCACGCAGGGTAGTAAGCACGAGACATACATGATATTACCCATCAAATATCCTAGGTGCAATAACTAGGACAAAGCACACGAAATAAACCCGTAAACACCATCACCAAAGCCAAGCAACGCATTAACTCGAGTGAGTTCAATTCAAGCATAACCTAATTTAAATTACCTAGAAAGCATGTTAAAAACGCGATAAATAAGGCGGTAAATAAATGAGATAAAGTTATACTAGAAAGAAAGTAAAGAAAGCATGTAAACCTAATTAACAAATCGTGTAAATTTAACTAGAAAGCAAGAATGAAGTAAATACAAACTATATTAATGGAGAGGAAGATGAATAGTGTAACATTCAACCCAATTGGGTGTGAAACCAAGAACAATTGAAGAAGAACCCTCAAAATCCCCCAAACCCTAAGCTATTCTGCCCTAAAATCGTGTATATTACCTAATGTCTGATATTACAACAAAAAATGGCATTTATAGTAAGTTGGAATAAAAGAAAAGAAGAAAGAAAATAAGGCAAAATATCTATTGGAAACAGGGGATCGATCGATCGACCCCTTTGGTCGATCGATCGATCATGAACAAAAATTCCACTATCGAGAAGGATCAATCTATCGACCAAAATCGTCGATTGATCAATTAAGCAGGTATCATCCAAGGCAGCACACTGCATTCCCCTTGTATTCCTCTTCTCCTTCTCTTTTGGTTTCATTATTTTTCCTTCCACTGAAATTGCCGTAACTTCTTCATTATGAATCAAATTCGTTCACCGTTCACGGCCATGTGAAGTTAGCGAGGAGGGATACAATGTTTGTGTAGATGTTGGGCAGGTGCCCAAGTTGTGAAAAGACTAAAAGGCCCTTGAACACTTGGTTGTGTACGGAAATCGAGCGGAATGCGTCCGAACTTCACACTTACCATCCAATTACCTACAAAAGCTCAATTAACCCCTGCAAAACATGTTATCATAGAAATCCGAGGTTGTCTAGTTAACGAGCATAAATATAGGGAATAAGAGACCCGAGGGGGCTAAAATGTATAGGTTTGGAGGATGAAATACGCAATATTTGCGTATTATCAACCACCTGAGTCCATTCTTTGATATTTTAAAGCTTTTGTAATGCAGCCTCACTACTAGAGGCCATGGCCAAAAAAGCATTTGAACTGCCAGGCCGCATCCCCTTCTAAGAAGCAAATGGAATAATCCCAAGATTGAAACCCAGGAACTAAGTTTTTCTCCCAACACACATGGGAGAGAGATCCTACTAGGGTCTATTACTAAGAGAATACCCTCATGGTGTAAAAAATGGCACAGTTCCAATGATAAACCCTAGATCATAGGTCAATAACAACAAAAAGGGAGTAAATATAATTCTTCCCTAATCACTCATCTTTAAGGGGATACAACCCATCATGCTTTTCAGCATTGTCTAGATGAAATAATATCACAGGGCGATGCAAAATAGGTCTTGGATCATAAAATGAAGTCCCGAGAGTAGATCTGAATATACAAAATACCCATTTAAGGGTGTAAATATAAGATATATCTCAATAACCAAAATTTACTCATGAGATGATAATCCGAAGGATCCCAACGAATAGAATTAGGTGTTTAAGAGCTCAAAATATAGAGAAACAAGGTTGAAATATCTTGTTTCCCACAGACGATGCTAAATTGATGATATGATAAATCGTACACTTGTCATTCTCGTACCAGCAAATCAAGTATAATGTATATAATAAGAAAATAGAGCTAGTAAAGAGAGATAAAAGACAAGATATAGAGTGGTTCGGCATCTAAAATAGGCCTACATCCATTGTGTTGCTCCGTTCTCATTATATACATTGCATAGTATAATATAATCAAGCCTAAAGAGGCATACAAGTGTGAGAATAAAGGAGAATACATGGTAGTAATGAGGATCCCAGAGTACCAGAGAGATGGTTGCGATGCGGACGAGCAGCCCCCAAGAAGTATGTTGAGGTTGTGTAGAGAGAATTTGGCAAGGCTTCACTAGGTATTATCGAATCCTCCCAGCTATCTCGAGGTGTGGACCTTTATTTATAGGAGGTATGTGAGTTGTGTCACGTTCCTTGAGCCCGTGACATATATCAAGTTTGGATCAACTGTAAATGAGAGGGATGCGTCCTGTAAGGCTGGCATATTGAGTGCCACACCGTGTAATATGAGGGTACGACATGTATGAATGACCAAAACTGTGGGTGCCACACCGTGCTGAATAGAGCCGCACCTTGTGCTGAGTAGGGTCGCACCATTTGCTGAGTAGGGCCACGCCCTGTGCTGAGTATTGTCGCGACCTATAAGCTTCTCTGCATGCCTGAGTAACATCCACGGTAGGGTGCTATATTTTTACTATCAACCCCTCCAAGTTAGGACCTGAATTTCCATGTGATTGCGTATTAGTGTTACTGAGCACTTTCCCGAGGACTTATTCTCCTACGTGGAATCTTTTTGAGTCAATGCCTTTGTTGTACTGCTTGGCCAACTGTTGTTGGTTGGAAGCTAACTTGATTAAGGTTGGTTCTATTTTCTCATCATCTAAGTTGATATCAATACTTATGATTTTTCCATTTAATTTTTTATTTTTCCATTTAAGTTACACATACATGATATGCCCCAAGTGTGACCTCGGCTCGGAGGCACCAACCTCGGCCGAGACCGTGGCCAACATTGGAGAAGCCTTGGGCATGCGCACTTGACCATAGCAAGGTCGACCCAGACCGACACTACCACCAGCCTCTCGAAGGGACATCGCATGCATCACAAGGATCAGCAACACTCTCGTACACCTGTGAATGGCAACCTCGGCCAGACATAGGCCGAGCTTGCAAGAAGCCACCAGCAACCTCATCAAGACATTAGTCGATGCTCCAAACACACCAGCTCAACCTCGGCTCAGGCCGACCACGTCCATTGTCTCGGCTAGGATTAAGCCGAGACCCCCATGGTCACCTCGGACTGAACGAGCAACTAGACTTACCAACCTCGGCCTCTACCAGTCCGAGGTCATACACCAGGCGCGATAGCCGAGCATCTGCTGACATTTGGGTAAGGGCACGTGGACACAAATCAGTTATAACAAGATTATTCCCCACACGTGGGGAGAATATTTCATCATCATTCTCTATATGTGATAGTGACATATGGATTTCCCATATTGGCGAGGTAACCACACACATGCACATTACATTCATGAGGGGTACATTACACCCCCTAGGTACTATATATAGAGGTCATCCTCTACCTTGTAAAGTATCCATGATATACAACCCTAGCTGAAAATCTGTCTAGATACATAATAGAGAGAGAGAGCTTGAGAGATTGTATCCATGGCCATCAGTGCCTTATTACAGTGAGGTTATTCATACACAGTGTACGTAGGCCAATTTAGGCTGAACCACTTATATTCTAGTTCTCTCTCCTCTTCTCCTCATCTCATTCTCCTACCTTTAACGTAACTATGCTACCATTGTCGTTCTTAGATTGAGCTTGAAAACACCTTACCTGGTGGTGCTAATTCTAGCATCATCATTTTGGCACCATCTGTGGGAAGAGAGAGAAGCCATCTCTTCCTCTTCTTCAGCTTAACCTCATCGGAGACTCTGGTGGTGAACAAGGCACCACCCCCTTGCGTGGAGCTGCTTCACCATTAAAAGAGGTCCTTTGAGGTACTAAGCTCATCTGCTACTCAAGATCTATAGTGTTAACATATGGCACCAGAATTAACACCGCCTCTTCCGCCACCTGGAGGTGGGGGGCCTAGTTCTAATTAGGCGCCGCCCCAGTTCGAAATGGCGGAGGTAGCTTCAGCCTTGAGGTCTTTAGATGCAACATAACAAGCTATGTAGGAGCAATTTGCACAGCTCAACGAAACTATGATGAGGCCACCTGGAGTCTCACCGAATAGGATCACTTCGGCGCCTGTTCAGCCTCATCGTGACGCCAGGGGACCACCCCAGGCACCAATGAAGGACCAACCTGCACCCCAGCGGAGAAGGGACATTACTGACCCAAGGCGCTTGTGCCTGGGGCGGCAAGGAAACCCTTTCCCAGAGGACAGGTATGACGATCTAGAGGCGGAAGAAGCCCCAGAAGACTGTTGGGAGACGTATGAGGTGTCGAATAACATTGTACGACCTCTTCGGCAAAGTCAAGGTTGCATCGGCCGAAGAGGTGAAGAGGCCCAACAAAGAGGGTCAACCTTTAATAGGTTGAGCAGAGGGTCAACCTTTGAGAGATTGGGTCCGGTGAATGACCTAAGACAGAGATTGTCGAGATCAAGGAGCGCAGCAGGCTCTCAGAGAGGGAACATGCAGGGTCGGCCAGATCAAGGCCGACACTGTGAAAGAAGAGGCAGGGAACATGAAGAGGTCAACACCCGGCGTGCCGCGGCAGGAGAAACCTTGGTCCATCACATGGAGGTGGCTGGGGATAACCTCGGCCAGGTCGATGGAAGAAGACCGTGGAATGACAGGAGACCTCATTAAGAGCAGGGACCCATTACAAAGGGGTTACTCAGAGGGCTCTCCATTTGTGGCTAGGATAGTGGGCTTCCCAACCCCAGCTAAGTTCAAGCCTCCTACAGTGTCTCCCAAGTATGATGGAAACACTAACCCTGTACATCACATCGAGATGTACCAGTCAGTAGTAGACATCTACTCGATACCCGATGAGATGAAGTTTAGGGCCTTCTCTGGGACCTTAACAGGGGCAGCGCACAGTTGGTTCACCTCCCTTTCGAAGAACTCAATTGAGAACTTCAAAGGCTTGGCTTAACGATTCATCCACAACTTCTGCTTCGGGGTGAGACCTCAGAAGAAGACTACTCACCTGCTGTATATCAAATAGGCCAAGGATGAGAGCCTAAGAGACTACATAGCGAGATTTAACAAAGAGAAGTTAGAGGTCAAAGATTATGAAGAGAACATAGCCATGACCGCCCTCATAGGTGGTCTACAGAAAGGGAAGCTGTTGTGGAAACTTGCGGAAGACCTCCTAGGTCTATGGCAGAGCTCCTGGAAACCGCAGGGAAAGTAATGAATGTGAAAGAGGCAATGGCGGCCAAGTATGAGGATGAGAACCGCGGTGGCAGTGGAAAGTCCCAAAACAAGAAATATGGGAAGAAGAGGTCGGGTGATGACAAGTTCGCTCACTATACTCCTCTAACTGTGAGTTGCGAGCACATCCTCAACGAGATTAAGAACGAGAGGACTCTGAGATGGCCAGAGAAACTGAAAAACCCCACCATATAAGAGGAACAAAAACCTATGGTGCGAGTTCCACCAGGATCATGGCCATGTCACGGACAGATGCTTCGCCCTGAAGGATGAGATTGAAAAGATGCTAAAATTTGAAAAGTTGAGGAAGTATGTCGATGGTAAGGCTCCTAAGGGTGGAAGAGATGACCCTAAGAAAAGGAGAAATAATAGATGCCGTGACAATGTCCCGGCCAGAAGAGACGGTGATTCAGAAGGTGATGATGAAGACGATCCGGATCTTCCGCCGAAAGATGACAACACTCCGGTGAAGAGTGTTGGTATGATCTCTTTTGGTGTTGACACCATATGTGGAGGATTTGCATGAGGTGGCTCTTAAGTAGCTGATAGGAAGGCTCACGTAGCAGAGGCCAGATCAGTGGCCAAGCTTGAAGTTGTGAATCTAACGTCTTCCGATACAGTGCAGAAGAGGAAGAAAGTAGACATGGACACCCTCGTAGTTGGGTTCTCCAGAATCGACTTCAAGGGTATCTTAGCCCCCCATGATGACCCTATGGTCATAACAACAAGGGTTCATGGGTGCGAGGTGCAGAGGATCCTCATAGACGGGGGGAGCTCGGCTGACGTGATGTTCTGGCCTTGCTTCAAGAGCCTAGGTCTTAGTAGAGCAAGATTGGTACCCTATCACCACCCATTGATAGGATTCAGTGGTGAAAAGGTCCACCCCTTGGGCATGTATGAGATGGACGTACGGATGGGTGACGAGTGGCCTAAGAGGCTGACCAAGAAGATAAATTTTTTCATCATGGACGAGAACGTGTTTTCAGCCTATAACCTCATCATAAGAAGGGTGGCCCTTAAAGAGTTTGAAGTTGTACCGTCGACGGTCCATCAGATGCTAAAATTCCCGACTCCTTATGAGGTAGGGGAAGTGCAAGGTGACCAAACCACAGCGCGAGAATGTTACTTCAACTCGGCTGAAGAGAGAGAAGCCCATAAGAGGGCAACCACCACTTATAGCATCGATACGCTTGACCCAAGAGATGAGACAAAGTTGAAGAAGGGAGAGGCCATGGAAGAGGTAGAATCCATCGTCCTCAATCAGGACGAGCCGAAAAAAACCGTCCAGGTCGGTAAAGCCCTAAAGGCAGAAGTCAAGGAAGAGATGATAAACTTTCTCAGGAGGAGACAGAGTGTCTTCGCATGGAGTCACGATGACATGCCCGGCATCGACCCTGAAGTTATGAGTCACAAGCTCAACGTGACCAAAGACGCCAGGCCAATCAAACAGAGACGAAGAGTCTATTCTAGGGAGAAGTACGACGTCATCCAAGAAGAGGTCAAAAAATTGGAAGAGGCTGAGTTTATAAGAGAAGTCACATATCCGGAATGGTTATCAAATGCAGTCATCGTGCCCAAGGTCAATGGGAAGTGGAGAATGTGGGTTGATTTCACTGACCTGAATAGATCTTGTCCTAAAGACAGCTATCCCTTACCTCGGATAGATAAGATGGTGGATGCTACGGTGGGACATGAGCTTCGTGGATGCGTATTCAGGCTACAACCAGATCTTCATGGATGCAGAAGAATCGGAGAAGACGGCCTTCATTACCGACAAAGGGATGTACTGCTACAAAATGATGCCCTTCGGCCTGAAAAATGCAGGGGCAACATACCAACGTCTTGTTAATAAGATGTTCGAAGAGCAAATAGGTAAGACTATGGAGGTGTATGTAGATGATATGCTAACAAAGAGATTGAAGGCTAACACTCATGTAACGGATCTCGAGAAGACCTTCGACATTATGGACTCATACAAAATGAAACTCAACCCCGCGAAGTGTGTCTTCGGAGTAGGAGCTGGGAAGTTCCTAGGGTTTCTCATCAACCAGAGAGGGATTGAAACGAACCCTGAAAAAATCAAGGCTTTACTTGACATGAAGACACCGAGGAGTATCAAAGATGTTCAAAGACTTATGGGGAGAGTGGCTGCCCTTAATAGGTTTGTTTCTAGGGCAACAGACAAATGCCTTCCGTTCTTTAAGGTGCTGAGAAAGGCCTTCCAATGGGACGAAGAGTGCGAAAAAGCCTTCAACCAGCTCAAGTATTATTTAGGGTCTCCCTTATTATTGTCTCGGCCTGTAGCAGAAGAGAAACTATACATGTATCTGGCAGTCTCCAAATCAGCCATCATCGTAGCCATAATACGGGAAGACGCTGGAATCCAAAGGCCTGTATATTTCAGAAGTAAGGACCTTCAAGGGGCCGAACAGTTTTACCCTCGCATGGAAAAGCTAGCTTACTCCTTGATACATGCCTCGAGAAAGATGAAGCCTTACTTCTAGGCCCACTCCATGGTTGTCCTCACTGACTCCCCACTAAGACAGGTCCTACATAAACCGAAGAAGTCCGGACGATTGATGACATGGGCCATTGAGTTGGGGGAGTACGATCTTACCTACCAACCTAGGACGACCATTAAGGGGCAATCCTTCGTAGACTTTGTCGCTGAGTTTACATGGGAAGAGACCGAGGCAGAGAATGGCCTAGAGGGTGTTGAAAACCGTGGTGTCTTCCAAAATTCAGAAGAGACAACACCAAACATCTTCTAAGATCAGGAAGAGACCGCATCCAACGGGGCCAGGAACCAAGTTGTGGAGAACAAGGAAGATTGGTACCTCTTTAAAAAGGGAGTCATGGCAGAAGGGGTCTTCTCATCAGATTTTGATATTTGGAGCCTCTTCATTGATGGATCTTCCTGCGACAATGGAAGCGGTGCGGGGTTGAAACTCTCAGCTCCAGATGGTGCCAACATTGAATACGCTTTGAGATTCAACTTCTGAGCTTCTAACAATGAGTCCGAGTATGAGGCCATGTTAGCAGGTCTCTCATTGGCAAAGACTCTTCGCATAAAGCGACTCCTACTCCACAGCGACTCAATGTTAGTTGTCAATCAAGTATTGGGAATCTATGAGGCCAGAGATGAAAGGATGGACAAATATCTAAAAAGGGTGAGAACGATGTTAGAACATTTTGAAGAGGCAAGACTGAAGAGAGTGCCTCGACAAAGTAATAACTACGTATATGCGTTGGCGAGGTTGGCCTCGGCAACGAAGATAGATGTTATCTTGGGGAAGGCAGCCATTGAGCAAGAAGAGGTATATAACCCTTGTCACAATTTGAACTTAGGAGACTCATGGATGGACCCCCTCTTCCGATATATCAGAGAGGGAGAGCTACCTGAATCCAAGTTAGAAAGGCAGAAATTAAGATATAAGGATGCCAAGTTCCCGGTAGTAGGAGACGTCCTATACAAGAAAGGATTCTTTCTACCTCTCCTCAGATGTGTGCACCCCATATAAGTTCCCCGGGTCTTACAGGAGGTCCATGAGGGTTCTTGATCTAGCCACATAGGGGGAAGACCATTGGCCAAAAGAATCACCACCCAGGGGTACTGGTGGCTAACCCTGTCCAAGGACTCCGCAGCCTACGTGAGGAAATGTGATAAATGCCAGAGGTTCGCCGCCATCCCTCATCAACCTCATCAGCCTATGACGTCAATCACTTCTCCATGGCCATTTACAGTATGGGGAATTGACTTAGTAGGGCCCCTGCCAAGAGTTGCCAACAATTATAGATTCTTGATAGTTGCCATCGACTATTTTTCAAAGTGGGTGGAGGCAGAGCCGATGATAACGATCATAGAGCAGAAGACCTTCCAATTTATTTGGAGGAATATCATATGCAGATATGGCCTCCCAAACACTCTCATCTCGGATAATGGGACCCAGTTCAAGAACTCCTTTTTAGAAAAGTATTGCCTAAGAGTAGGAATAAAGAAATTCTTCTCATCTCTTGGCCGACCTCAGGCAAATGGTCAGACCGAGGTCACAAACAGAACAATTCTCAATGCAATCAAGAAGAGGTTAGAAGATGCAAAGGGAAGATGGACTGAAGAGGTCTACGCTGTGTTATGGGCCTACAGAACCACGGCAAGGACACTAACAGGAGAAACCCCATTCATGTTGGCACATGGCTCAGAGGCCGTCATACCAACAGAAGTAGGGCTCCAAACTCATAGGATTCAGACCTATGACCCTGATAATAATGGGGAAGAGAGGAGGCTATACCTAAATCTTATTGAAGAAAGAAGAGAGGACGCAGAGGTCAGACAAGCAGCCTACCAACAGAGGGCAGCAAAATTCTACAACCAGAGGGTGAGGTCAAGACCCATTGCAGTGGGAGACCTAGTACAAAAGAAGACCTTACAGAAAGCAAACAAACTCCACCCAAACTGCCATGGTCCCTACAAAGTGACATAAGAGGTTGTGCCTGGCACTTACAGGCTAAAAAATCTAGAAGGAGAACCTTTCGCTAATCCATGGAATGCTGACCACCTAAAGAAGTATTACATATGATGTTGCATGAAGTTGTGTAAATGTACCATATTGTCATGAAGAGGTTATTAATAAAAGATCAGTTCCCATGGTGGTCCTTGCTTCATTTTGCACTTATGTCAGAAATTAATGGGGCTAACATCTTAGGTGATGACCTTAGACCTTTATAACACCATTCAGTGGTGACGAGGTCTGAGATCAGACACCATAATGGTATGAACTCAGACCCTTAACATCATTAATTTGGTGAGATTCATTAATGGGGCTAACATCTTAGGTGATGACCTCAGAATTTCATAACACCATTCAGTGGTGACGAGGTCTGAGCTCAGACACCATAATGGGATGACCTCATACCCTTAACATCATTAATTTTGTGAGATTCATTAATGGGGATAACATCTTAGGTGATGACCTCAGACCTTCATAACACCATTAAGTGGTGACGAGGTCTGAGGTCAGACACCATAATGGGATAACCTCAGACCCTTAACATCATTAATTTGGTGAGATTCATTAACGGGGCTAACATCTTAGGTGATGAACTCAGACCTTCATAACACCATTCAGTGGTGACGAGGTCTGAGGTCAGACACCATAATGGGATAACCTCAGACCCTTAACATCATTAATTTGGTGAGATTCATTAATGGGGCTAACATCTTAGGTGATGACCTCAGACCTTCATAACACCATTCAGTGGTGACGAGGTCTGAGGTCAGACACCATAATGGGATAACCTCATACCCTTAACATAATTAATTTTGTGAGATTCATTAATGGGGCTAACATCTTAGGTGATGACCTCAGACCTTCATAACACCATTCAGTGGTGATAAGGTATGAACTCAGACTACTAATTTGGTTTAAGCAAACACCATTGCATAAGCTTGAGCAAAAACATCACGACATACATACAACAAAAGAAGATGGTCCTCTTCAGAGAATAACACATTCAGAGATAAAAAATATTCAGAGAGTATAAAGAATGGAAAAGTAAGAGCCATGTTCATTCAGAAATTATAGATGTGCAGGGATTACAATATCAGGGGTTACAAACAATGTTCAGAAATTCTCTAAGGGTTTGAGGGGGAATGCTGGTATCTTCGGCTTGGTTAGGCTGGAAAACATTGGTCACCTCGACAACGTCATCATGATGGTCTGCCCCTCCAACCTCGGTGCCGTCTAATGTGGCAGTCTCGACAGGCGCGACAGCCTCCTCCTCAACCTCCTGAAGGGCCTGGGCAAACTGAGGATCAGCAAAGCCAAGGCCTATAAAGTCAGAGGCCTTCAAAGTGCCAACCTCCCTCTCCTTGACATCAGCCCACTTGATAGTGGCTTTGATACCTCTTTCAAGGTATTCAAAGCTGAAGCTCATAAACTCATCAGAGCTTTTGTACTCTGCTATTATCCCCTCTGAGGCATCATCAAGGGCTGCCTTCATGGCCGAGCTGACCTTCTGCTGTAGAACATCATCCTTGGCCTTCAGAGCCGTAGCATGGTCCTTGTTAAGCCGAGAGACCTCCTTCTCCAGCCCCTTCACCTTCTTGTCACACGCACCCAACTCAGACTTCAGCCGGTCGATTTCTATGTTCAAAGAACTCTGAACCTTCTCAGCCTCTTGACTCTACTGGATGAGGGGCAACTTCCTCAGAGTCTAATTGGAGAAGTGGTGCATCGCTGCCAGGCCCTGCAGATTTTGCAATCAGGAATGAGCAAAAGACAAATCACAGGTTACACTTAGGAATTGGAATAAAAAGTGAGGTCATACCTGAATGGATCTATGAATGCCGAACTCAACCAGCAAAGGAGTATCAAGTGACCTAAAGAAGCGCTTGTCGGCCTTGGTCATTGTAGAGCTGAAGGCATCTAAGGCCTGAAGACTATGGTCGATTATGCTGTCAGTAATCTTTAACTGCTCTAGACGAGCCGATAGGGCGTTTGCTGAAGAGATGGGGATGGCAGTATCGGCATTCATTTTCTTCGGCCTCTGATCCTCAGGGGCATGATCAGCTGGAGCCCTCTTCTTTGTGGCTTGGGGATTCGAGGCAGAGGGAGCTGGGGGAGGAGCATTGATGCCGGTTTTCTTTGCAAGTCTCGTCAAGCTGGGTGCAACCATTTCCCAGAGTTCGTCTGAGATATCCTATGTACGCTCTACAAAATTAATAGATCCGAGTTAGAAGATCAGACACAAATAAACTCAGAGGTTCAACTTCAAATAGAAAGAGCTTACCAAGCTCGGAAAGAGGACTTCCACCCAGACCTGTCTCAGAGAGGTAGTGGGGGGTCATCAAGTGTTCGAACCTAATGAACAGACCATGTACCCCCTGATCTTGAAGGGCTTTCACCTTCTAAAGGTTTTATGGGCTCAGGCCAGGGTCAGCCCTCGCAGAAATTTGACCTTACCCCACCGAAGGGGCATCCTCGGCTCCAGAATGGACGAGGGAACACATGGGTCAAATTCCCATGGTCCAGAAGCAAAAAACTATCGCGGCTTCCAGTTGTGGTTGGAAGTCTGAGTTATTTGAAGCATCTTTTTTTCAGGCTTCCGAGCTACGAAATGATAGTATCTCGGATGATTTTTTGCTGAGGAAGGGACATAGCAACCTACAAAGACCTGAACTGGGAGGTCTGAGTGGTGGACAGCTTTCCATAAGACTATGGCCCCTATTATGACCCTCCAGGCATTAGGGGATAGTTGAGAGGGGGCCAAATTGATATAGGCAAGGATATATTTGATAATGGTATGGATGGGCAGACGAAACCCCAACTTGAACATCTGTTCGTACAAGCAGATTTCACTGTCTCGGCCGTGAAAAGCCCTCTCTTCCCTCAGAGGTCTTCTTAGCTTTATGGAGGGACTAATGGAATACAGATATCTGAAGCAGAGGAGGTCTACCTCAGTTACATTACTCTTAATCTCGGCCGCCTTAGATACGTCGACATCACTTTCAGCGTCATCATCATCTAGCTCAACGTTGGTCGGAGCATATGTTGATGGGTTACTCGGGAACCTCTGAAAGAACTCGGCACCGGTGAAGGCCGACAGAGGAATGGAATCAAGTGGTGGTGGGATGGGCACA
Organism: Sambucus nigra; assembly: GCA_949130495.1. Lineage (NCBI taxonomy): Eukaryota > Viridiplantae > Streptophyta > Magnoliopsida > Dipsacales > Adoxaceae > Sambucus > Sambucus nigra. The sequence continues at coordinate 382,065,743 of OX422217.1, forward strand.
CTCGGCTCAACGATCTCAACCTCTGAGGAAGAGGCTGAGGCACTTAAGTTGTTATGAGAGGAGACCCGGCTGGAGACCTCGGCCTGATCAGGGGCCTAATCTTCCCGAATTGAGAAGTCCATGGCCTCCTGGAAGGAATCCAACGACATGGGGTCTGAGGTGAAAGACTCAGACTCAGACATTGATATAGGATCGACAGGAACCTCTGCCTGGTTGAAAGACTCAAAGGGATCAGGATATATCACGTTCAGGGGTGGTGGGAAGATGGGTCTAATAGGGAATTTTTGCGACCTACGAGCCTCCTTCTGTGCTCTTTCGATTTGTCTGATTTTTTTTAAAGCCTTCTCCCTAAGGGCGGGGAACTCCTCAAGAAGTTGGTATAGGGGTCTGAGCATCAGAGGCAGACACTACACTTAGGGAGGCTTCCTAAACTACAAATAAGATTGGCTAATGAAGTAAGGTAATTTAAAGATCAAACCAAGAAACCTAAGGCAAATATAGTTCGCCTGAAAGTATAAAGTTCTCACCTGAAAATCCCTAAGCTCGCCGGAAAACATAAAAAACAGGGAAAAACGAAGGGAAAAGGAGGGCGAAGAGTACCTGAGGAAGTAGTAGTGGAAGGAAACGAAGAAAACTCGAGAAAATCCCCACCAAATACCTCTGCAGTGGAATCATGAAGAGAATGCCTTTAGAAAGAGAAACACTTGGAATGAAAATCGTGCAGTAGAAAGAGAATTGAGGATGGATGAAAAAATGAGGGTTTAAAACCCTTAAATATACATGCATGATTCCCAAGGCCCATCATTGCCTTGGGAGCCCCAAAGGGCGGCTGACAACACACGCTTGCCAAGCAAGCCATACTTCAGCACTGGACAAGTATCAAACAAATACTCGCTCATATTGGAAAGGCCTCGGAGGTGTGCAAATCCCACAGTCACCTGCTTTCGCATGTCACCAAGGGCTGGGGGTGATTGATATGCCCCAAGTGTGACCTCGGCTCGGAGGCACCAACCTCGACCGAGACCATGGCCGACATTGGAGAAGCCTTGCGGCATCAGCACTCGACCATAGCAAGGTCGACCCAGGCCGACACTACCACCAGCCTCTCGAAGGGACATCACATGCATCACAAGGATCAGCAACACTCTCGTACACCTGTGAATGGAAACCTCGGCCAGACATAGGCCGAGCTTGCAAGAAGCCACCAGCAACCTCATCAAGACATTAGTCGATGCTCCAAACACACCAGCTCAACCTCGGCTCAGGCCGACCACGTCCATTGTCTCGGCTAGGATTAAGCCGAGACCCCCATGGTCACCTTGGATTGAACGATCAACTAGACTTACCAACCTCGGCCTCTATCAGGCCGAGGTCATACACCAGGCGCAATAGCCGAGCATCTGCTGACATTTGGATAAGGGCACGTGGACACAAATCAGTTATAACAAGATTATTCCCCACACGTGGGGCAAATATTTCATTATCATTCTCTACATGTGACAGTGACAGATGGCTTTCCCATATTGGTGAGGCAACCACACACATGCACATTACATGCATGGGGGGTACATTACACCCCCTAGGTACTATATATAGAGTTCATCCTCTACCTTGTAAAGTAATCAAGATATAGAACCCTGGCTAAAACTATGTCTAGATACATAATAGAGAGAGAGAGATCTTGAGAGATTGTATCCATGGACATCAGTGCCTTTTTACAGTGAGGTTATTCACACACACAGTGGACGTAGGCCAATTTAGGCTGAACCACTTATATTCTGGTGCTCTCTCCTCTTCTCCTCATCTCATTATCCTACCTTTAACGTAACTATGCTACCATTGTCGTTCTTAGATTGAGCTTGAAAACACCTTAGCTGGTGGTGATAATTCTATCATCATCAGTGGTCTCCATGGTCCTCAAGCCAGCTTCTAAATGGATTATGATTTCCATCCTATAAGCTAAGGTGAAGGGTGTTTCCCTAGTCAACCTTATGGGTGTAGTACAATATGCCTAAAGGATGTGGGGAAACACTACACCAAAATACTAATTTTGTGACTGCCTTCTTGTAACTGCTAATGGGGGTGACAAGCTTTATCACTGCCATTAGAAGCCATAACATTATTTGTAACTGCCATTAAGAGTCATAAAATATTTGGGTAATGAAAAGTTTGAGTCAATTGGTTTGTCATCGCTAATAACACTCATAAATCTTACCATATAATTAATTTGTGACTGCTATAAGGAGTCATAAGTTTATAACTGCCATAAGGAGTCACGAATTTATTACTAGATTTAAGTTATGACTCTTATGAGTAGTTAGAAAAATTGTAACTGCTATGAGCAGTCACAAATATTAGATTTGTGACCACTATTAGTAGTCACAAATTTGTGCCTGCTCGTAGTCGTCACAAATTTTGGCTTAAGACTTAATTATTGACCGCTATGAGCGGTCAAAAATTTGTGACTGCTCGTAGCCGTCATAAATTTTGACTTAAGACTTAATTTGTAACTGGTGACAAATGTTGGCATAAGAGTTTTATTTCCCTCTTCTCTCTCCTATATGTGAGCTTTAATCTCCTTCTCCCTCCTCCATCCCTCTTCAATCTCCCACGCTCCCTTCTCGACAAAATTTTGGTTAAACTCTCTCCCATTTCAAGCTTCCTCTCTCTCTACACTCATAAACTCTTCCTCTCTCTCTCTCTCTCTCTCTCTCTCTCTCCCAAAAAGATTCCTCCTTAGAAGGTTAGCAGGTTTTCATTGTAAGTGCCTTTTTTAAGTGTAAGTGTCTTTTTTAAGGTTTTTACCTCTATTACGTATGTTATGGATCAAAATGCTTCGTGATTATCATTACTTATATTACAAAATGTTTCATGATTTTTATTTGCTGAAATATTCGTCTTATTGTTTGATCTGCAAAAAACATTGGGGCTGAAATAGTGAAATTAGGTTTACATTAGTTTATTATTGTTTGATCTGCTAAAAATATTGGGGCTGATGTATTTGATCTACGAAAATAATATTTTTTATTATTGTTTGATCTACGGTTTATAGTTTTATTGTTTCGAAATAATTTTTGATTTAATGTTATACAAAACACGGGGCAATGAATGTGTTAATACAGTAGCTGCTACTTTTTTGGTCACATGATTACATATTTTTATTTATTTAAACGTGGATTGTGATTATGGGTTCGTGTCAAAACCCCTCAATTCATACACGACCCGTTATCAAATCGGTTCTAAATAACAATTCCAAACATGGACTGTTATATTAACGGGTCACCTGGCCCAAACCAAAACAGTTAAGACCCTGCTATGGATTTGTATACACTCTCGAACCATTTATGGATTTGTATAAACTCTTGTAAATTTTATTCATCTTTTAGGTTTATGATGTCCAAGCAAGGATTTAAATCTTTGTTCCCCATGGAATAAATTTGAATTCCCCACCCAACCTAATTTTCACAGTTAGTTGTTTCTTAAACCTTTAGTTAATAGTAATAATTGGTGACTCAGTTCATTCAATAAAAACCTATCATGTAATGGCGCATTAGAATGACAGATTAAAATGTTTGATATTTAGAAGCTTATGTTAAAAAAATATGTATTTTCATCCTAACAATACAATGAAATTTTGTATTTTTCGTGGCTCAATGAGAACACTATTATTTGCATTCTAGGGACATGATTAACATAAAATTGTTTAACGATCAATCATAGTTTTATGAATGTATGTTTAACAATTTAAATGCATTACACTTTCCCGTGCATCGCACAACCTATGATTAGTATGATATACATATTTATAATTGCATAGTTATTAATTCTTATGTTATATATTTTCATGGCTTTATTAGAATGGATCTCCATAATGTCGTACCCTAAGTCTATATGAGGATACCACTCCTGAAATATGATGAGGGATTTTTTCTGGGATAATGGTTTTTTACTGAAGTGGGGTGATATGGTTATACATGATGAAACTTTGGTGGAGTTCCTTACTATAGGAACTATGGTAGTTCAGTTGGTACTAAAGGTAAGCATTCGGTTCTCGCACTCTCGTGTAGGTTATTAATTTACTATGTTTTTCGCATTGGATTATGTTGTCCACATATTGTTTCATTTTGTGTGGTATAATTTCCCTTCTTTTGTAGTGATAGGGAATACATCTTAGGTCATCGAATTTGGGAATCTGGGCAAACATATTATTGTTTTATAAAGGTAAGTGGAGGAAGAATAGTTATTTCATTGACATAACATTATGTTATCATGTCTCTTCTCTTAGTAGAATTGGTATATTATATTTTTCTATCATATACTGAGGTGAAGTTAATTACTGGTGAAAATATATACTTTCTTCTCATTCTCCATTCAAATTAATGTTGAACGTTACTTCATTTTTCTTTAGATGGGCTAGATGTAACTACTTAGAACAATTATGTTTCGATAATTGAAAATTTTGGGTTGGATTGACGCATGATTGATAGTGTTATAGATATAAATATATTAGTGTTGTGTCATTGGACTTCCCTTGCATGGACGAAGGATATGATACGAGAGACTTGACCAGGCTCAAGCCTAGGTCTAAACAAGTTCTATCCCTTTATATAGCCCATTGGTCTTATAGTTATATCCCAACCCAAGTCAAATTAAAATAGCTCACTAACGGACCCTCTTTAGAAGGAACAAAAGCTTCACATCTCCCCACCATTTCTCCCCCTATTAAAATGCTCCTCCCAACCTACTATTTTCATCGCTCTTAGATTATAGATTTGCTTAATTGGGTGGCAGTCGTTAATATGGTTACTAGTTCGATTTGTCCCATCTGATGTTTTATTTCCCAACATTATTATTCTACTCAATCTCCTCCAATTTTCTCTACATTGAATCTTTCGTCTCAAAATTTGATTAACAAATGGTGAATTGGTTTAGGCAAAATTTGATTGAGGACTTTCCCTTACATTTGATTCTTAAAATATTGACGTGTGGTCGGTTAAGTTTGATTGATCTTATTTGTTTTGAGTTGACTTCTAGGATTTTAGAGGCGGCCATGGGTTATTTTCGGTGGAATTTATTGTACATTAGCTTTGACAATTACATCCTTTATATGTACTTATGAGTTATTATTCTCAGAAGGAGCTTTTTAATCGGTTGTGAAACTTGGAAAAGGGTTTTAAGGTTCTTACAAATGGTTGACATGTCGGCTAGCAATATGCAGATTAAGACTGGAAGGTATCACACATTATTGATCAAGGATTCTGCACTTTGTTCTTGTGGTTTGAGTTTGTGTGGCGTTCTTGAACATGGTCCTAAAACAATGCATGGTGTGGCATTTACACGAATTATCTTCCCTTTTCTTCCACAAGTGGTTCATGTGTCAACCTCCCATAACCATGTTGCTTTTGTCACAAAGTCTGGAAAGGTTGCTGCAGGACTTAATTGTGACACCCCGACTAATTAAATACCGGGTAGCTACTCCTTTATTAAATTAATTCAAAATGCCAAGTTGGTTCAGTTAATAGCATCACTGTCGAAAACATTTGATGATTACTAACCACCTAGTATTTAAAAAGTAAGTTGTCAAATTTTAAATTAAATCTGATTAACATGCGATAAATGAAATGTAAAAGAATATCATCTCCATACACCATAAAGTCTCAATAATGTAACCAACAAATAATAATAAGTCCGGAGGAAAAACTCCTCACAACAATCCCACAACTGAAATAAATAGAACAGTGTACCCTCAATTAATTACATGCCAAAATCTGAATAACTGAAATATGAAATGTCTCTAAATAGAAATGGGCGGCATGCCCTACAAATGATGAAACCGAATATGGAGTCAAGATTAGAAAAGGAGGCGTCTACTATCAAGGCCTTGTAACTTCCACAACTGCTACAGCTCGTCACCTGAATGGAAATCCTATGCATGGTGTCCTTGTGGCTGGGCACCTAAAAAGGTTTTTACAAAAAGATAGATTTGAAAGCAAACGGGTCAGAGCCCGAAAGTGGAGAGTATTTTAAAAACAGCAAGTGCTTTAATAACATTAAAACAATGAATGCAAAATACATGTTACGACGTGCTCTCACATGAAATACTCGCCTCTCGACTAATTGTGCACTCCTAACGTACCGTACCCATACACGTGATATCCATATCTAACTAAACCGACATAAGTTCTAACCTTTCTACTCGATTCATAATATAAATTCCCAACGTCATCAATTAAATAGATAGCTTTACTTAAACTTGGATTCGCAATTATTAGCATTACAATTCACAGCAAGTTATCCCTTTTTAGCTTTATCGAGGCGTTACTATAATTATTCTCGTAATGAAACATAACTATTACTTTTCATTTAACCGTATATTATTCACATCATAAATATACAATACAAGCACCCCGAGGCTAAGCTGCGGTGCACACATACTCTGCTATCCATCCCGGTACCTCACGTACATAAGGATCACGCATTCCGAATCTCTCAGGAATCGTTCTCAGATAACAACAATCACAATCAATGGAGGCGAACACAGTCACATCACATGGGTCACGCACATACCTACGCTCCCATGATCAGCAGACTTATTAACTTCCCAATAAGTCCTTCTCTGACCTATGTCCTCGAGGTACCAATCGATATCCCCCCGTAGGCACACAAAGATTAGATGGCCCTAAGCGAACGCAAACCTCCCGTGATAGCAAGTATGGTAGGTATGTCATACACATAAAATCATATACATATACTAAGAATGCACACATCTTAGTAATTACCATAATTTATTAGTGGTATACTTCTCATTCTCATACCAACTTATAATTTTACACCTTTCATATGTTCGGTTCGTATGTATTTAAGTCATCAATTATTCTCACAACGTGATTAGTCACTCGCGTCCTAATCCATAAATATTATTTGGTTCCAATCACACTTCTATATTTTACTCCGCAATATATCCCAAATATCCGTTAATACAAATATTTAAGCCGTCACTTGTTCTCACATCGTAATAGTCACTCACGTCCTAATCCACAATTATCATTTGATTCAAATCACACTTCTATGTTTTACTCCTCAATATATCCCAAATATCCCAACTATATCAATTAGTCATCAAGGGAATGTTATCTCTATAATTAAACAAGGTTACTGGACAATAGAAATCAAACCAGGCCAAAAGGCAAATCTGTCAACTCGTTAGAAGTCTCGTTCGAACGAGGTCGTTCGAACAAGAGTTCATTCAAACGAGAGTTCGTTCAAACGAAAGGGGCATCTAACGAACATCCAACTCGTTAGAAGGAAAACTGTCACCTCGTTAGAAGCTCGTTCGAATGAGCTCGTTCGAACGACCTGGGCAGGTCTTCTAACGAGATGCCAGTTTCGAGCCCAGAATTTCCTATCTCGTTTTTCTCAATTTTCTTCACCTCTAATCTCATCTAAAAATCGTCCCAACAGTATTTTTAAGGTTTCTAATCATCACTAAACATTTGTGGGTCATAACTTAACATTTTTGTGTAGTCAAATCTCCCTAAACAACACCCAATTATCAAATCTCCCAATTTCCCCCAAAATCTTATGAGTATGAACCCTAGAAATTTCAAGTCATCAATTTTCCTTAATTAATCCGTTTTTGTATCATCAAATTCTTATTTCTATTAGTATAATCACCCAATAACAATTCTACATGCAATCCCTATATCACAACCTGAATTTACAACTCCAATTTCATGGGTTTTTTATAAATCTCCCAATACAATGCAATTATATAAATTTCTAAGCATGGAAGAAACATTCGCTTGAAATTAACGTAATTAAACCACTTTCCTTGGATTAATCTTCAGAATTTGATGTTGACTATTGAAGGTTGCTTTCTCTCTCTCTACAAATTTCTTCCAAAGATGGTGATGGTGGCTAGGGTTTCCTCTTTGGAACTTCTTCTAACTTCTCCTATAACTCCCGTAGCCCTCTAATTAGTTAAGTGATGGTAATGGGTTAGTGGGTTCCTAAATACCCTATTTTCAATTCCCCAAATTCGTTGGTCAAAATTCCCCAAATTCCAAAATTACCAAAATACCCTTTTAAGTTGCCGGTATGGCCCAAAAATGCCCCGAAACCCAAACTAAACCCCCGGCTAGTGTTTTCCGACTATTTCGACCCTTCCGGACTCGTTGGCGCACTCAAAATGACCATAAGGATGATACAAATAAAATTCACTTTTTAATTAAAATAATTATATTTCTGACGCGACTGTCACACGCGTCCCAACAAAATTTCCCAAATTGCCGTATTTCAATCTCGCGACAATTTCAATATTTCTAATATTTATATATTGCCATATATACACATTATAATCAAATACCAACTCACATCTCGTTAGTATTATATCCGGATTAATTCTCAATTAATTCACATTTAATTTAATTAATCCCGGAAATAAATATCAATAAAAGTACGGGGTATTACATACTTCCCCCCTAATAACAGAATTTCGTCCCAAAATTCGGAAAAATAAGGCATACCTGGAAAAATTCGGTACCCTCCAATGTTCCAAACAAAATATAAAGAAAATCACAATCACTAAAGCCCTTGTTCACAACAAGCTTGTTTAACAGACTTGATACCTTATCAGAATACACTTCAATAAATGTACCTCACGTTGCGCTCTTATTAAACAACAATCGAACAAAAATGGCCTATACATCGTTAGCCGAATCATTTCAATATTATTGTTAGCCCGTGCCTCTCTACGCATTTCTTTTCGCGTTTAGCAACACACCAAACTCCCACCTGGAAGAATTTAATAATACAGTTGACTACTTCTTGTTCATTCCTTGAATCTCTGTTCCCTGCGTTGTGAATTACACAAGGTAAAAATACATTCGAGTGGTGTTTCACAAAATAATTTTCGGCACCTTGTCCACAATAAAATAGATACGGGTGGTTTCACCCAGCTCTACTGTTAGATAATATTTTATTCCCATTACTACAATGTACCTTGCTTACTAGTTTCTCGATTTGGAAATAAAAATATCGAAATGAATTCAACATTCTTTTATACAGCCCACCAGTCGTCAATCACCTTGCGCCTACACCTCGGTCCATAGGTGGTACAGCCTAGTCCAAGTGAAACCTGTTTCCACTACTTCTTGTTACCCCACGTTGAAGGTGGATTTCGGGGATCTCCTCTTAGTTCTAAATAGTACTGTATCGAACCATGTACCAGCGTGTTCACTATCTAATAGTGTAAATAACCCCAAGTATATAACAATTTCTCTCCTTCTGGACAGCATGTCCCACATAATCGAAGGAACTCATTACTTATCAATAAGTTTTTTACCTCTCAAGAAAATTCTCCAACTTGACCCTCCCATTCTTGGAATCGTCGTCTTGATACAAAATTATTTGGTTGATCATCTAACCCCAACTGTTCTACTACTTACTATACCTCTTTGAATGTCGATATTCACATATAATTTTCCCCATTAAATGATACTTAATGATCTTATTCTCCCGACGAATACCAAAAGTTTGGACCTTTACACTTTTCACCACTTTGTGCATATCTGGATTTATACCTGATTGACATCCTCATTCTATTTACTCTTGAGTCACCCTCAACATTCGATTGATCGGAACTCTACTCCAAATTTCTCATAATAATTTATTCGCCTTCTCAAGAGATATCCCTTTATTAAATGGCTTTCTACTGCCTTTTTTTTCCCAAGTTTGAACGTGCTACACTTACTACACATGATATTCACTTACACCTTTTCTTATGACGTTTAATCTCATAAGTAATAATCTCACCCGTCTATGTTCCCTCTTCCTTTGATTTACACTTTAGCAAATCAAGATGTCTACGCCCCTTATAACCCAACCATACGGTTTTTAAACATTATATACGCTTCATACAAATCCCAAACTCTTTATTGTCACTGTAAATACAATGGTTCTATACCACTTGGGCGTTCTCAATCGCTTCTGAATTAGAAATCCTAAATCCTCCTTATCCTCAATGCGTCCTTCAACACGCCGTGACGAAACCAACATTATTAGTACTTATATCGTAATTTATTAACAACTGGCTCTAATGGCCGTACATCATAATTTACTCCTTGTAACTTCCCGTTATAACTACGTACTCCCATAACGATAGAGGTATCCAAATCATGAACGAAGGGCCACACATTTCCTTACTACGAACCTTACGGTAAGTTTCATGCGTGGGGTGTCTCGCAAAGCGAAATCCAAATAAGGAACCCCCCTGAGACACTACTACCTAACATTGTTGGTCATCGGAATCCGTTAAGCCCTGTCCATAATATGTACACCTACACTCTCGTCTTTTAACAACAAAGTTTCATCTCAGTTCGCAATTATACATAAACAAAGAACTCCTTCTGAAAGGCACTTTTCTCTTTACACTGATGGAAATCACATTTCATATACAACATGCGAGATATTTGAGACCCTCAAATTCCCGTCCCCAGACACACAACTATGAGTATAAACTTCCAAATCTCTAACGGGTGATAAAGCAATGCACTCTTTTTGTTACGACCTCTCTATCGTTAATTACAAAAACCAACTAACTCCTTGTTGACTTGTAAATCAATTACATACGACTCATAACAATGAAATCCCTACGCATACTGGGATTAAATATCCGAGACCATTATACTTTGAAATCACAACATATATATATATATATATATATATATATATATATATATATATATATATATATATATATATATATATATATATATATATATATATATATACATATATGCACAAAGTACAATTGCGAGCCCGTCCCTCTAACAGATGGGGCCTTGCCAGAACAAAACATGCTACCCCGATGTAGTAATCCCAATAAACTTACAATACCAGCACACTATCGGTATAATCATATTTATAAAGCAATAATTAAGATCATATCATACTCGTATAACACAACACTACAACGAGTAATTTCGATAAAGCATAAACCGCTATTAATATACCCATTCATCCTCCGCGGATGACAATAAAATTAACCCCCACACTATCAGGGAAAATGTTCTTATATATAATAAACTTACTGATATACTCACTAAACTCGACTCTCAAGTGAAAATAAAATTGTAACAAATGTAGTAACTCATTCATGCCACAAATAACATGCATCCTCATCTGAGGATATAACTCATACTTCTATCCTAATAATCGTCCCTGCTGCTCAAATGGTTCTTGGACTTACCACACATGTCTGTCCCAAACCGGATATTTCAATAACTGTTGCCCTCGCCAGGCACAATACCTTGATCCCTACTCTTGTATCGGGAAATTTTTGATAACGCACGGGTTTCACTCTCCACAGAAATACCTCTACACATACTCCACTTATCTTTTGTCTCACAAATCATGTTAAGGTGGTCCATCTCTCGGACGTTGGTAGTCTCGACTCAGACGACTACCTCCGTTGTTCCCTTAGTTTTGACAGCCCTGTGGAACACGCTACTAATTTCTACATCTCTCACTGAAATCACCTTTTCCCGGTAGTAATTCAGCTATTCGAATCATTTTAACTGGTTCTTCGTTGGGTCTTCCCATTGTGGTGTTTCACCAACACTGTTTTCCCCAGTCTTACTTTATATAAAGCCTTCGATTCTTGTATCTCCCCACCCGGGGATGTTTACCTCCAAATTAACACTATGCGACAATACCATTTGCTTTAACCGTCCAAGCAGAATTCTTCCAGAAGGACTAGCAATTCTTCTATGTAAATTCTCCCTTTAATATCCCCTTCTCCGTTTCACCTACTTCACCCGGTGTAGGGTTCACTAAATAATTTTATTTCTTCTCACAAAGTGACCTCTGTCAGGACCTCTCTTGTGAGTTCAGAACGACATTCGGTTTTCATCCTAATCATCTGATCAAGGAACTTATGGTCAAACCTTTCGTGTACTCCTTCTCTCGACGTCACATTCCACTTATAAGTGTGGTGATTATTTCTCCCCATTGAAACTCCGCTCTCACGAGACAAGAAATATTTTCCTCAAATTTTCACTCTCGATTGGCCATACTCCGACACAAGTCCAAGCCTTCAGGTGTATTATGTTTTTTTGGCTAGCACACGCCATCTCTGCCTTTCAAGTATTTCCACCGCTGGTTTTCTCGATGTCCCACCCAACTCTTTCTCTCTAAATCCAACCTTGTTGGGTGAGTCTCAATTGACCCTACCTTCAACTATTGTTGTGCTTGGAAGTCACAAGTCTTGCCTTGGCCGTATGGACTGTCCAGGACTTCCGTACCTTGATATGGGTGACCTCGACTACGGTCTTCCCTTAATTAATTTATTAATCTCAACTGATCCTTGCCTCCTGTTGTTCGTCCAACTGTCTTCACCTGACGTACTACATCGTATGGCACACGAACACACCTGATTGCAAATAAGATTCACTATCATATATATCGAACCAGGAGAACGAAATCTCACCAAAGATATCAATAATCCTAAGCATAGGGCTCTACATCAAAGAGAATTACGCTGGAAGCATAATAAGCCGTACAGATCCTAAAGGACACTAGAACCTGATGCTCTGATACCACCTGTGACACCCCGACTAATTAAATACCGGGTAGCTACTCCTTTATTAAATTAATTCAAAATTCCAAGTTGGTTCAGTTAATAGCATCACTGTCGAAAACATTTAATGATTACTAACCACCTAGTATTTAAAAAGTAAGTTGTCAAATTTTAAATTAAATATGATTAACATGCGATAAATGAAATGTAAAAGAATATCATCGCCATACACCATAAAGTCTCAATAATGTAACCAACAAATAATAATAAGTTCGGAGGAAAAACTCCTCACAACAATCCCACAACTGAAATAAATAGAACAGTGTACCCTCAATTAATTACATGCCAAAATCTGAATAACTGAAATATGAAATGTCTCTAAATAGAAATGGGCGACATGCCCTACAAATGATGAAACTGAATATGGAGTCAAGACTAGAAAAGGAGGCGTCTACTATCAAGGCCCTGTAACTTCCACAACAGCTACAACTCGTCACCTGAATGGAAATCCTATGCATGGTGTCCTTGTGGCTGGGCACCTAAAAAGGTTTTTACAAAAAGATAGATTTGAAAGCAAATGGGTCAGAGCCCGAAAGTGGAGAGTATTTTAAAAACAGCAAGTGCTTTAATAACATTAAAACAATGAATGCAAAATACATGTTAGGACGGGCTATCACATGAAATACTCGCCTCTCGACTAATTGTGCACTCCTAACGTACCGTACCCATACACGTGATATCCATATCTAACTAAACCGACATAAGTTCTAACCTTTCTACTCGATTCATAATATAAATTCCCAAAGTCATCACTTAAATAGATAGCTTTACTTAAACTTGGATTCCCAATTATTAGCATTACAATTCACAGCAAGTTATCCCTTTTTAGCTTTATCGAGGCGTTACTATAATTGTTCTCGTAATGAAACATAACAATTCCTTTTCATTTAACCGTATATTATTCACATCATAAATATACAATACAAGCACCCCGAGGCTAAGTTGCGGTGCACACATACTCTGCTATCCATCCCGGTACCTCACGTACATAAGGATCACGCATTCCGAATCTCTCAGGAATCGTTCTCAGATAACAACAATCACAATCAATGGAGGCGAACACAGTCACATCACATGGGTTACGCACATACCTACGCTCCCATGATCAACAGACTTATTAACTTCCCAATAAGTCCTTCTCTGACCTATGTCCTCAAGGTACCAATCTATATCCCCTCGCAGGCACACAAAGATTAGATGGCCCTAAGCGAACGCAAACCTCCCGTGATAGCAAGTATGGTAGGTATGTCATACACAAAAAATCATATACATATACTAAGCATGCACACATCTTAGTAATTACCATAATTTATTAGTGGTATACTTCTCATTCTCATACCAACTTATAATTTTACACCTTTCATATGTTCGGTTCGTATGTATTTAAGTCATCAATTATTCTCACAACGTGATTAGTCACTCGCGTCCTAATCCATAAATATTATTTGGTTCCAATCACACTTCTATATTTTACTCCGCAATATATCCCAAATATCCGTTAATACAAATATTTAAGCCGTCACTTGTTCTCACATCGTAATAGTCACTCACGTCCTAATCCACAATTATCATTTGATTCAAATCACACTTCTATGTTTTACTCCTCAATATATCCCAAATATCCCAACTATATCAATTAGTCATCAAGGGAATGTTATGTCTATAATTAAACAAGGTTACTGGACAATAGAAATCAAACCAGGCCAAAAGGCAAATCTGTCAACTCGTTAGAAGTCTCGTTCGAACGAGGTCGTTCGAACAAGAGTTCGTTCAAACGAGAGTTCGTTCAAACGAAAGGGGCATCTAAAGAACATCCAACTCGTTAGAAGGAAAACTGTCACCTCGTTAGAAGCTCGTTCGAATGAGCTCGTTCGAACGACCTGGGCAGGTCTTCTAACGAGATGCCAGTTTCGAGCCCAGAATTTCCTATCTCGTTTTTCTCAAATTTCTTCACCACTAATCTCATCTAAAAATCATCCCAACAGTATTTTTAAGGTTTCTAGTCATCACTAAACATTTGTGGGTCATAACTTAACATTTTTGTTTAGTCAAATCTCCCTAAACAACACCCAATTATGAAATCTCCCAATTTCCCCCAAAATCTTATGAGTATGAACCCTAGAAATTTCAAGTCATCAATTATACTTAATTAATCCGTTTTTGTATCATCAAATTCTTATTTCTATTAGTATAATCACCCAATAACAATTCTACATGCAATCCCTATATCACAACCTGAATTTACAACTCCAATTTCATGGGTTTTTTATAAATCTCCCAATACAATGCAATTATATAAATTTCTAAGCATGGAAGAAACATTCGCTTGAAATTAACGTAATTAAACCACTTTCCTTGGATTAATCTTCAGAATTTGATGTTGACTATTGAAGGTTGCTTTCTCTCTCTCTACAAATTTCTTCCAAAGATGGTGATGGTGGCTAGGGTTTCCTCTTTGGAACTTCTTCTAACTTCTCCTATAACTCCCGTAGCCCTCTAATTAGTTAAGAGATGGTAATGGGTTAGTGGGTTCCTAAATACCCTATTTTCAATTCCCAAAATTCGTTGGTCAAAATTTCCCAAATTCCAAAATTACCAAAATACCCTTTTAAGTTGCCGGTATGGCCCAAAAATGCCCCGAGACCCAAACTAAACCCCCGGCTAGTGTTTTCTGACTATTTCGACCCTTCTGGACTCTTTGGCGCACTCAAAATGACCATAAGGATGATACAAATAAAATTCAATTTTTAATTAAAATAATTATATTTCTGACGCGACTGTCACACGCGTCCTAACAAAATTTCCCAAATTGCCTTATTTCAATCTCGCGACAATTTCAATATTTCTAATATTTATATATTGCCATATATACACATTATAATCAAATACCAACTCACATCTCGTTAGTATTATATCCGGATTAATTCTCAATTAATTCACATTTAATTTAATTAATCCCGTAAATAAATATCAATAAAAGTACGGGGTATTACATACTTCCCCCCCAATAACAGAATTTCGTCCCAAAATTCGGAAAAATAAGGCATACCTGGAAAAATTCGGTACCCTCCAATGTTCCAAACAAAATATAAAGAAAATCCCAATCACTAAAGCCCTTGTTCACAACAAGCTTGTTTAACAGACTTGATACCTTATCAGAATACACTTCAATAAATGTACCTCACGTTGCGCTCTTATTAAACAACAATCGAAGAAAAATGGCCTATACATCGTTAGCCGCATCATTTCAATATTATTGTTAGCCCGTGACTCTCTACGCATCTCTTTCCGCGTTTATCAACACACCAAACTCCCACCTGGAAGAATTTAATAATACAGTTGACTACTTCTTGTCCATTCCTTGAATCTCTGTTCCCTGCGTTGTGAATTACACAAGGTAAAAATACATTCGAGTGGTGTTTCACAAAATAATTTTCGCCACCTTGTCCACAATAAAATAGATACGGGTGGTTTCACCCAGCTCTACTATTAGATAATATTTTATTCCCATTACTACAATGTACCTTGCTTACTAGTTTCTCGATTTGGAAATAAAAATATCGAAATGAATTAAACATTCTTTTATACAGCCCACCAGTCGTCAATCACCTTGCGCCTACACCTCGGGCCATAGGTGATACAGCCTAGTCCAAGTGAAACGTATTTCCACTACTTCTTGTTACCCCACGTTAAAGTTGGATTTCGGGGATCTCCTCTTAGTTCTGAATAGTACTGTATCGAACCATGTACCGGCGTGTTCACTATCTAATAGTGTAAATCACCCCAAGTATATAACAATTTCTCTCCTTCTGGACAGCATGTCCCACATAATCGAAGGAACTCATTACTTATCAATAAGTTGGCTACCTCTCAAGAAAATTCTCCAACTTGACCCTCCCATTCTTGGAATCGTCGTCTTGATACAAAATTATTTGGTTGATCATCTAACCCCAACTGTTCTACTACTTACTATACCTCTTTCAATGTCGATATTCACATAAAATTTTCCCCGTTAAATGATACTTAATGATCTTATTCTCCCGACGAATACCAAAATTTTGGACCTTTACACTTTTCACCACTTTGTGCATATCTGGACTTATAACTGATTGACATCCTCATTCTATTTACTCTTGAGTCACCCTCAACATTCGATTGATCGGAACTCTACTCCAAATTTCTCATAATAATTTATTCGCCTTCTCAAGAGATATCCCTTTATTAAATGGCTTTCTACTGCCTTTTTTTTCCCAAGTTTGAACATGCTACACTTACTACACATGATATTCACTTACACCTTTTCTTATGACGTTTAATCTCATAAGTAATAATCTCACCCGTCTATGTTCCCTCTTCCTTTGATTTAGACTTTAGCAAATCAAGATGTCTACGCCCCTTATAACCCAACCATACGGTTTTTAAACATTATATACGCTTCATACAAATCCCAAACTCTTTATTGTCACTGTAAATACAATGGTGCTATACCACTTGGGCGTTCTCAATCGCTTCTGAATTAGAAATCATAAATCCTCCTTATCCTCAATGCGTCCTTCAACACGCCGTGACAGAACCAACATTATTAGTACTTATATCGTAATTTATTAACAACTGGCTCTAATGGCCGTACATCATAATTTACTCCTTGTAACTTCCCGTTATAACTACGTACTCCCATAACGATAGAGGTATCCAAATCATGAACGAAGGGCCACACATTTCCTTACTACCAACCTTACGCTAAGTTTCATGCGTGGGGTGTCTCGCAAAGCGAAATCCAAATAAGGAACCCCCCTGAGACACTACTACCTAACATTGTTGGTCATCGGAATCCGTTAAGCCCTGTCCATAATATGTACACCTACACTCTCGTCTTTTAACAACAAAGTTTCATCTCAGTTCGCAATTATACATAAACAAAGAACTCCTTCTGAAAGGCACTTTTCTCTTTACAGTGATGGAAATCACATTTCATATACAACATGCGAGATATTTGAGACCCTCAAATTCCCGTCCCCAGACACACAACTATGAGTATAAACTTCCAAATCTCTAACGGGTGATAAAGCAATGCACTCTTTTTGTTACGACCTCTCTATCGTTAATTACAAAAACCAACTAACTCCTTGTTGACTAGTAAATCAATTACATACGACTCATAACAATGAAATCCCTACGCATACTGGGATTAAATATCCGAGACCATTATACTTTGAAATCACAACATATATATATATATATATATATATATATATATATATATATATACATATATGCACGAAAGTACAATTGCGAGCCCGCCCCTCTAACAGATGGGGCCTCGCTAGAACAAAACATGCTACCCCGATGTAGTAATCCCAATAAATTGCAATACCAGCACACTATCGGTATAATCATATTTATAAAACAATAATTAAGATCATATCATACTCGTATAACACAACACTACAACGGGTAATTTCGATAAAGCATAAACTGCTATTAATATACCCATTCATCCTCCGCGGATGACAATAAAATTAACCCCCACACTATCAGGGAAAATGTTCTTATATATAATAAACTTACTGATATACTCACTAAACTCGACTCTCAAGTGAAAATACAATTGTAACAAATGTAGTAACTCATTCATGACACAAATAACATGCATCCTCATCTGAGGATATAACTCATACTTCTATCCTAATAATCGTCCCGGCTGCTCAAATGGTTCCTGGACTTACCACACATGTCTGTCCCAAACCGGATATTTCAATAACTGTTGCCCTCGCCAGGCACAATACCTTGATCCCTACTCTTGTATCGGGAAATTTTTGATAACGCACGGGTTTCACTCCCCACAGAAATACCTCTACACATACTCCACTTATCTTTTGTCTCACAAATCATGTAAAGGTGGTCCATCTCTCGGACGTTGGTAGTCTCGACTCAGACGACTACCTCCGTTGTTTCCTTAGTTTTGATGGCCCTAAGGAACACGCTACTAATTTCTACATCTCTCACTGAAATCACCTTTGCCCGGTAGTAATTCAGCTATTCGAATCATTTTAACTGGTTCTTCGTTGGGTCTTCCCATTGTGGTGTTTCACCAACACTGTTTTCCCCAGTCTTACTTTATATAAAGCCTTCGATTCTTTTATCTCCCCACCCGGGGATGTTTACCTCCAAATTAACACTATGCGACAATACCATTTGCTTTAACCGTCCAAGCAGAATTCTGCCAGAAGGACTAGCAATTCTTCTATGTAAATTCTCCCTTTAATATCCCCTTCTCCGTTTCACCTACTTCACCCGGTGTAGGGTTCACTAAATAATTTTATTTCTTCTCACAAAGTGACCTCTGTCCGGACCTCTCGTGTGAGTTCAGAACGACATTCGGTTTTCATCCTAAACATCTGATCAAGGAACTTATGGTCAAACCATTCGTGTACTCCTTCTCTCAACGTCACATTCCACTTATAAGTGTGGTGATTGTTTCTCCCCATTGAAACTCCGCTCTCACGAGACAAGAAATATTTTCTTCAAATTTTCACTCTCGATTGGCCATACTCCGACACAAGTCCAAGCCTTCGGGTGTATTATGTTTTTTTGGCTAGCACACGCCATCTCTGCCTTTCAAGTATTTCCACCGCTGGTTTTCTCGATGTCCCACCCAACTCTTTCTCTCTAAATCCAACCTTGTTGGGTGAGTCTCAATTGACCCTACCTTCAACTATTGTTGTGCTTGGAAGTCACAAGTCTTGCCTTGGCCGTCTGGACTGTCCAGGACTTCCGTACCCTGATATGGGTGACCTCGACTACGGTCTTCCCTTAATTAATTTATTAATCTCAACTGATCCTTGCCTCCTGCTGTTCGTCCAACTGTCTTCACCTGACGTACTACATCGTTTGGCACACGAACACACCTGATTGCAAATAAGATTCACTATCATATATATCGAAGCAGGAGAACGAAATCTCACCAAAGATATCAACAATCCTAAGCATATGGCTCTACATCAAAGAGAATTACGCTGGAAGCATAATAAGCCGTACAGATCCTAAAGGACACTAGAACCTGATGCTCTGATACCACCTGTGACACCCCGACTAATTAAATACCGGGTAGTTACTCCTTTATTAAATTAATTCAATATGCCAAGTTGGTTAAGTTAATAGCATCACTGTCGAAAACATTTAATGATTACTAACCACCTAGTATTTAAAAAGTAAGTTGTCAAATTTTAAATTAAATCTGATTATCATGCGATAAATGAAATGTAAAAGAATATCATTGCCATACACCATAAAGTCTCAATAATGTAACCAACAAATAATAATAAGTCCGGAGGAAAAACTCCTCACAACAATCCCACAACTGAAATAAATAGAACAGTGTACCCTCAATTAATTACATGCCAAAATCTGAATAACTGAAATATGAAATGTCTCTAAATAGAAATGGGCGACATGCCCTACAAATGATGAAACTGAATATGGAGTCAAGACTAGAAAAGGAGGCTTCTACTATCAAGGCCCTGTAACTTCCACAACAGCTACAGCTCATCACCTGAATGGAAATCCTATGCATGGTGTCCTTGTGGATGGGCACCTAAAAAGGTTTTTACAAAAAGATAGATTTGAAAGCAAACGGGTCAGAGCCCGAAAGTGGAGAGTATTTTAAAAGCAGCAAGTGCTTTAATAACATTAAAACAATGAATGCAAAATACATGTTAGGACGTGCTCTCACATGAAATACTCGCCTCTCGACTAATTGTGCACTCCTAACGTACCGTACCCATACACGTGATATCCATATCTAACTAAACCGACATAAGTTCTAACCTTTCTACTCGATTCATAATATAAATTCCCAACGTCATCACTTAAATAGATAGCTTTACTTAAACTTGGATTCGCAATTATTAGCATTACAATTCACAGCAAGTTATCCCTTTTTAGCTTTATCGAGGCGTTACTATAATTATTCTCGTAATGAAACATAACAATTCCTTTTCATTTAACCGTATATTATTCACATCATAAATATACAATACAAGCACCCCGAGGCTAAGCTGCGGTGCACACATACTCTGCTATCCATCCCGGTACCTCACGTACATAAGGATCACGCATTCCGAATCTCTCAGGAATCATTCTCAGATAACAACAATCACAATCAATGGAGGCGAACACAGTCACATCACATGGGTCACGCACATACCTACGCTCCCATGATCAGCAGACTTATTAACTTCCCAATAAGTCCTTCTCTGACCTATTTCCTCGAGGTACCAATCTATATCCCCCCGTAGGCACACAAAGATTAGATGGCCCTAAGAGAACGCAAATCTCCCGTGATAGCAAGTATGGTTGGTATGTCATAAACATAAAATCATATACATATACTAAGCATGCACACATCTTAGTAATTACCATAATTTATTAGTGGTATACTTCTCATTCTCATACCAACTTATAATTTTACACCTTTCATATGTTCGGTTCGTATGTATTTAAGTCATCAATTATTCTCACAACGTGATTAGTCACTCGCGTCCTAATCCATAAATATTATTTGGTTCCAATCACACTTCTATATTTTACTCCGCAATATATCCCAAATATCCGTTAATACAAATATTTAAGCCGTCACTTGTTCTCACATCGTAATATTCACTCACGTCCTAATCCACAATTATCATGTGATTCAAATCACACTTCTATGTTTTACTCCTCAATATATCCCAAATATCCCAACTATATCAATTAGTCATCAAGGGAATGTTATCTCTATAATTAAATAAGGTTACTGGACAATAGAAATCAAACCAGGCCAAAAGGCAAATCTGTCAACTCGTTAGAAGTCTCGTTCGAACGAGGTCGTTCGAACAAGAGTTCGTTCAAATGAGAGTTCGTTCAAACGAAAGGGGCATATAACGAACATCCAACTCGTTAGAAGGCAAACTGTCACCTCGTTAGAAGCTCGTTCGAATGAGCTCGTTCGAACGACCTGGGCAGGTCTTCTAACGAGATGCCAGTTTCGAGCCCAGAATTTCCTATCTCGTTTTTCTCAATTTTCTTCACCTCTAATCTCATCTAAAAATCGCCCCAACAGTATTTTTAAGGTTTCTAATCATCACTAAACATTTGTGGGTCATAACTTAACATTTTTGTGTAGTCAAATCTCCCTAAACAACACCCAATTATCAAATCTCCCAATTTCCCCCAAAATCTTATGAGTATGAACCCTAGAAATTTCAAGTCATCAATTTTCCTTAATTAATCCGTTTTTGTATCATCAAATTCTTATTTCTATTAGTATAATCACCCAATAACAATTCTACATGCAATCCCTATATCACAACCTGAATTTACAACTCCAATTTCATGGGTTTTTTATAAATCTCCCAATACAATGCAATTATATAAATATCTAAGCATGGAAGAAACATTCGCTTGAAATTAACGTAATTAAACCACTTTCCTTGGATTAATCTTCAGAATTTGATATTGACTATTGAAGGTTGCTTTCTCTCTCTCTACAAATTTCTTCCAAAGATGGTGATGGTGGCTAGGGTTTCCTCTTTGGAACTTCTTCTAACTTCTCCTATAACTCCCGTAGCCCTCTAAATAGTTAAGTGATGGTAATGGGTTAGTGGGTTCCTAAATACCCTATTTTCAATTCCCAAAATTCGTTGGTCAAAATTCCCCAAATTCCAAAATTACCAAAATACCCTTTTAAGTTGCCGGTATGGCCCAAAAATGCCCCGAGACCCAAACTAAACCCCCGGCTAGTGTTTTCTGACTATTTCGACAATTCCGGACTCGTTGGCTCACTCAAAATGACCATAAGGATGATACAAATAAAATTCAATTTTTAATTAAAATAATTATATTTCTGACGCGACTGTCACACGCGTCCCAAGAAAATTTCCCAAATTGCCGTATTTTAATCTCGCGACAATTTCAATATTTCTAATATTTATATATTGCCATATATACACATTATAATCAAATACCAACTCACATCTCGTTAGTATTATATCCGGATTAATTCTCAATTAATTCACATTTAATTTAATTAATCCCGTAAATAAATATCAATAAAAGTACGGGGTATTACATACTTCCCCCCTAATAACAGAATTTCGTCCCAAAATTTGGAAAAATAAGGCATACCTGGAAAAATTCGGTACCCTCCAATGTTCCAAACAAAATATAAAGAAAATCCCAATCACTAAAGCCCTTGTTCACAACAAGCTTGTTTAACGGACTTGATACCTTATCAGAATACACTTCAATAAATGTACCTCACGTTGCGCTCTTATTAAACAACAATCGAAGAAAAATGGCCTATACATAGTTAGCCGCATCATTTCAATATTATTGTTAGCCCGTGCCTCTCTACGCATTTCTTTTCGCGTTTAGCAACACACCAAACTCCCACCTGGAAGAATTTAATAATACAGTTGACTACTTCTTGTCCATTCCTTGAATCTCTGTTCCCTGCGTTGTGAATTACACAAGGTAAAAATACATTCGAGTAGTGTTTCACAAAATAATTTTTGCCACCTTGTCCACAATAAAATAGATACGGGTGGTTTCACCCAGCTCTACTATTAGATAATATTTTATTCCCATTACTACAATGTACCTTGCTTACTAGTTTCTCGATTTGGAAATAAAAATATCGAAATGAATTCAACATTCTTTTAAACAGCCCACCAGTCGTCAATCACCTTGCGCCTACACCTCGGGCCATAGGTGATACAGCCTAGTCCAAGTGAAACGTATTTCCACTACTTCTTGTTACCCCACGTTAAAGGTGGATTTCGGGGATCTCCTCTTAGTTTTGAATAGTACTGTATCGAACCATGTACCAGCGTGTTCACTATCTAATAGTGTAAATCACCCCAAGTATATAACAATTTCTCTCCTTCTGGACAGCATGTCCCACATAATCGAAGGAACTCATTACTTATCAATAAGTTGGATACCTCTCAAGAAAATTCTCCAACTTGACCCTCCCATTCTTGGAATCGTCGTCTTGATACAAAATTATTTGGTTGATCATCTAACCCCAACTGTTCTACTACTTACTATACCTCTTTCAATGTCGATATTCACATAAAATTTTCCCCGTTAAATGATACTTAATGATCTTATTCTCCCGACGAATACCAAAAGTTTGGACCTTTACACTTTTCACCACTTTGTGCATATCTGGACTTATACCTGATTGACATCCTCATTCTATTTACTCTTGAGTCACCCTCAACATTCGATTGATCGGAACTCTACTCCAAATTTCTCATAATAATTTATTCGCCTTCCCTAGAGATATCCCTTTATTAAATGGCTTTCTACTGCCTTTTTTTCCCCAAGTTTGAACGTCCTACACTTACTACACATGATATTCACTTACACATTTTCTTATGAGGTTTAATCTCATAAGTAATAATCTCACCCGTCTATGTTCCCTCTTCCTTTGATTTACACTTTAGCAAATCAAGATGTCTACGCCCCTTATAACCCAACCATACGGTTTTTAAACATTATATACGCTTCATACAAATCCCAAACTCTTTATTGTCACTGTAAATACAATGGTGCTATACCACTTGGGCGTTCTCAATCACTTCTGAATTAGAAATCCTAAATCCTCCTTATCCTCAATGCGTCCTTCAACACGCCGTGACGAAACCAACATTATTAGTACTTATATCGTAATTTATTAACAACTGGCTCTAATGGCCGTACATCATAATTTACTCCTTGTAACTTCCCGTTATAACTACGTACTCCCATAACGATAGAGGTATCCAAATCATGAACGAAGGGCCACACATTTCCTTACTACCAACCTTACGCTAATTTTCGTGCGTGGGGTGTCTCGCAAAGCGAAATCCAAATAAGGAACCCCCCTGAGACACTACTACCTAACATTGTTGGTCATCGGAATCCGTTAAGCCCTGTCCATAATATGTACCCCTACACTCGCGTCTTTTAACAACAAAGTTTCATCTCAGTTCGCAATTATACATAAACAAAGAACTCCTTCTGAAAGGCACTTTTCTCTTTACACTGATGGAAATCACATTTCATATACAACATGCGAGATATTTGAGACCCTCAAATTCCCGTCCCCAGACACACAACTATGAGTATAAACTTCCAAATCTCTAACGGGTGATAAAGCAATGCACTCTTTTTGTTACGACCTCTCTATCGTTAATTACAAAAACCAACTAACTCCTTGTTGGCTAGTAAATCAATTACATACGACTCATAACAATGAAATCCCTACGCATACTGGGATTAAATATCCGAGACCATTATACTTTGAAATCACAACATATATATATATATATATATATATATATATATATATATATATATATATATATATATATATATATATATATATATATATACATACATACATATATGCACGAAAGTACAATTACGAGCCCGTCCCTCTAACAGATGGGGCCTCGCCAGAACAAAACATGCTACCCCGATGTAGTAATCCCAATAAACTTGCAATACCAGCACACTATCGGTATAATCATATTTATAAAACAATAATTAAGATCATATCATACTCGTATAACACAACACTACAACGAGTAATTTCGATAAAGCATAAACCGCTATTAATATACCCATTCATCCTCCGCGGATGACAATAAAATTAACCCCCACACTATCAGGGAAAATGTTCTTATATATAATAAACTTACTGATATACTCACTAAACTCGACTCTCAAGTGAAAATACAATTGTAACAAATGTAGTAACTCATTCATGCCACAAGTAACATGCATCCTCATCTGAGGATATAACTCATACTTCTATCCTAATAATCGTCCCGGTTGCTCAAATCGTTCCTGGACTTACCACACATGTCTGTCCCAAACCGGATATTTCAATAACTGTTGCCCTCGCCAGGCACAATACCTTGATCCCTACTCTTGTATCGGGAAATTTTTGATAACGCACGGGTTTCACTCCCCACAGAAATACCTCTACACATACTCCACTTAACTTTTGTCTCACAAATCATGTTAAGGTGGTCCATCTCTCGGACGTTGGTAGTATCGACTCAGACGACTACCTCCGTTGTTTCCTTAGTTTTAACGGCCCTAAGGAACACGCTACTAATTTTTACATCTCTCACTGAAATCACTTTTGCCCGGTAGTAATTCAGCTATTCGAATCATTTTAACTGGTTCTTCGTTGGGTCTTCCCATTGTGGTGTTTCACCAACACTGTTTTCCCCAGTCTTACTTTATATAAAGCCTTCGATTCTTGTATCTCCCCACCCGGGGATGTTTACCTCCAAATTAACACTATGCGACAATACCATTTGCTTTAACCGTCCAAGCAGAATTCTGCCAGAAGGACTAGCAATTCTTCTATGTAAATTCTCCCTTTAATATACCCTTCTCCGTTTCACCTACTTCACCCGGTGTAGGGTTCACTAAATAATTTTATTTCTTCTCACAAAGTGACCTCTGTCCGGACCTCTCGTGTGAGTTCAGAACGACATTCGGTTTTCATCCTAAACATCTGATCAAGGAACTTATGGTCAAACCATTCGTGTACTCCTTCTCTCGACGTCACATTCCACTTATAAGTGTGGTGATTGTTTCTCCCCATTGAAACTCCGCTCTCACGAGACAAGAAATATTTTCCTCAAATTTTCCCTCTCGATTGGCCATACTCTGACACAAGTCCAAGCCTTCGGGTGTATTATGTTTTTTTGGCTAGCACACGCCATCTCTGCCTTTCAAGTATTTCCACCGCTGGTTTTCTCGATGTTCCACCCAACTCTTTCTCTCTAAATCCAACCTTGTTGGGTGAGTCTCAATTGACCCTACCTTCAACTATTGTTGTGCTTGGAAGTCACAAGTCTTGCCTTGGCCGTCTGGACTGTCCAGGACTTCCATACCCTGATATGGGTGACCTCGACTACGGTCTTTCCTTAATTAATTTATTAATCTCAACTGATCCTTGCCTCCTGCTGTTCGTCCAACTGTCTTCACCTGACGTACTACATCGTTTGGCACACGAACACACCTGATTGCAAATAAGATTCACTATCATATATATCGAAGCAGGAGAACGAAATCTCACCAAAGATATCAACAATCCTAAGCATAGGGCTCTACATCAAAGAGAATTACGCATGGAAGCATAATAAGCCGTACAGATCCTAAAGGACACTAGAACCTGATGCTCTGATACCACCTGTGACACCCCGACTAATTCAATACCGGGTAGCTACTCCTTTATTAAATTAATTCAAAATGCCAAGTTGGTTAAGTTAATAGCATCACTGTCGAAAACATTTAATGATTACTAACCACCTAGTATTTAAAAAGTAAGTTGTCAAATTTTAAATTAAATCTGATTATCATGCGATAAATGAAATGTAAAAGAATATCATCGCCATACACCATAAAGTCTCAATAATGTAACCAACAAATAATAATAAGTCCCGAGGAAAAACTCCTCACAACAATCCCACAACTGAAATAAATAGAACAGTGTACCCTCAATTAATTACATGCCAAAATCTGAATAACTGAAATATGAAATGTCTCTAAATAGAAATGGGCGACATGCCCTACAAATGATGAAACTGAATATGGAGTCAAGACTAGAAAAGGAGGCGTCTACTATCAAGGCCCTGTAACTTCCACAACAGCTACAGCTCGTCACCTGAATGGAAATCCTATGCATGGTGTCCTTGTGGATGGGCACCTAAAAAGGTTTTTACAAAAAGATAGATTTGAAAGCAAACGGGTCAGAGCCCGAAAGTGGAGAGTATTTTAAAAACAACAAGTGCTTTAATAACATTAAAACAATGAATGAAAAATACATGTTAGGACGTGCTCTCACATGAAATACTCGCCTCTCGACTAATTGTGCACTCCTAACGTACCGTACCCATACACGTGATATCCATATCTAACTAAACCGACATAAGTTCTAACCTTTCTACTCGATTCATAATATAAATTCCCAACGTCATCACTTAAATAGATAGCTTTACTTAAACTTGGATTCGCAATTATTATCATTACAATTCACAGCAAGTTATCCCTTTTTAGCTTTATCGAGGCGTTACTATAATTATTCTCGTAATGAAACATAACAATTCCTTTTCATTTAACCGTATATCATTCACATCATAAATATACAATACAAGCACCCCGAGGCTAAGCTGCGGTGCACACATACTCTGCTATCCATCCCGGTACCTCACGTACATAAGGATCACGCATTCCGAATCTCTCAGGAATCGTTCTCAGATAACAAAAATCACAATCAATGGAGGCGAACACAGTCACATCACATGGGTCACGCACATACCTATGCTCCCATGATCACCAGACTTATTAACTTCCCAATAAGTCCTTCTCTGACCTATGTCCTCGAGGTACCAATCTATATTCCCCCGTAGGCACACAAAGATTAGATGGCACTAAGCGAATGCAAACCTCCCGTGATAGCAAGTATGGTAGGTATGTCATAAACATAAAATCATATACATATACTAAGCATGCACACATCTTAGTAATTACCATAATTTATTAGTGGTATACTTCTCATTCTCATACCAACTTATAATTTTACACCTTTCATATGTTCGGTTCGTATGTATTTAAGTCATCAATTATTCTCACAACGTGATTAGTCACTCGCGTCCTAATCCATAAATATTATTTGGTTCCAATCACACTTCTATATTTTACTCCGCAATATATCCCAAATATCCGTTAATACAAATATTTAAGCCGTCACTTGTTCTCACATCGTAATAGTCACTCACGTCCTAATCCACAATTATCATTTGATTCAAATCACAATTCTATGTTTTACTCCTCAATATATCCCAAATATCCCAACTATATCAATTATTCATCAAGGGAATGTTATGTCTATAATTAAACAAGGTTACTGGACAATATAAATCAAACCAGGCCAAAAGGCAAATCTGTCAACTCGTTAGAAGTCTCGTTCAAACGAGGTCGTTCGAACGAGGTCGTTCGAACAAGAGTTCGTTCAAACGAGAGTTCGTTCAAATGAAAGGGGCATCTAACGAACATCCAAATCGTTAGAAGGCAAACTGTCACCTCGTTAGAAGCTTGTTCGAATGAGCTCGTTCGAACGACCTGGGCAGGTCTTCTAACGAGATGCCAGTTTCGAGCCCAGAATTTCCTATCTCGTTTTTCTCAATTTTCTTCACCTCTAATCTCATCTAAAAATCGTCCCAACAGTATTTTTAAGGTTTCTAATCATCACTAAACATTTGTGGGTCATAACTTAACATTTTTGTGTAGTCAAATCTCCCTAAACAACACCCAATTATCAAATCTCCCAATTTCCCCCAAAATCCAATGAGTATGAACCCTAGAAATTTCAAGTCATCAATTTTCCTTAATTAACCCATTTTTGTATCATCAAATTCTTATTTCTATTAGTATAATCACCCAATAACAATTCTACATGCAATCCCTATATCACAACCTGAATTTACAACTCCAATTTCATGGGTTTTTTATAAATCTCCCAATACAATGCAATTATATAAATTTCTAAGCATGGAAGAAACATTCGCTTGAAATTAACGTAATTAAACCACTTACCTTGGATTAATCTTCAGAATTTGATGTTGACTATTGAAGGTTGCTTTCTCTCTCTCTACAAATTTCTTTCAAAGATGGTGATGGTGGCTAGCGTTTCCTCTTTGGAACTTCTTCTAACTTCTCCTATAACTCCCGTAGCCCTCTAATTAGTTAAGTGATGGTAATGGGTTAGTGGGTTCCTAAATACCCTATTTTCAATTCCCAAAATTCGTTGGTCAGAATTCCCCAAATTCCAAAATTACCAAAATACCCTTTTAAGTTGCCGGTATGGCCCAAAAATGCCCCGAGACCCAAACTAAACCCCCGGCTAGTATTTTCTGACTATTTCGACCCTTCCGGACTCGTTGGCGCACTCAAAATGACCATCAGGATGATACAAATAAAATTCACTTTTTAATTAAAATAATTTTATTTCTGACGCGACTGTCACACGCGTCCCAACAAAATTTCCCAAATTGCCGTATTTCAATCTCGCGACAATTTCAATATTTCTAATATTTATATATTGCCATATATACACATTAGAATCAAATACCAACTCACATCTCGTTAGTATTATATCCGGATTAATTCTCAATTAATTCACATTTAATTTAATTAATCCCGTAAATAAATATCAATAAAAGTACGGGGTATTACATACTTCCCCCCTAATAACAGAATTTCATCCCAAAATTCGGAAAAATAAGGCATACCTGGAAAAATTCGGTACCCTCCAATGTTCCAAACAAAATATAAAGAAAATCCCAATCACTAAAGCCCTTGTTCACAACATGCTTGTTTAACAGACTTGATACCTTATCAGAATACACTTCAATAAATGTACCTCACGTTGCGCTCTTATTAAACAACAATCGAAGAAAAATGGCCTATACATCGTTAGCCGCATCATTTCAATATTATTGTTAGCCCGTGCCTCTCTACGCATTTCTTTTCGCGTTTAGCAACACACAAAACTCCCACCTGGAAGAATTTAATAATACAGTTGACTACTTCTTGTCCATTCCTTGAATCTCTGTTCCCTGCGTTGTGAATTACACAAGGTAAAAATACATTCGAGTGGTGTTTCACAAAATAATTTTTGCCACCTTGTCCACAATAAAATAGATACAGGTGGTTTCACCCAGCTCTACTATTAGATAATATTTTATTCCCATTACTAAAATGTACCTTGCTTACTAGTTTCTCGATTTGGAAATAAAAATATCGAAATGAATTCAACATTCTTTTATACAGCCTACCAGTCGTCAATCACCTTGCGCCTACACCTCGGGCCATAGGTGATACAGCCTAGTCCAAGTGAAATGTATTTCCACTACTTCTTGTTACCCCACGTTAAAGGTGGATTTCGGGGATCTCCTCTTAGTTCTGAATAGTACTGTATCGAACCATGTACCGCCGTGTTCACTATCTAATAGTGTAAATCACCCCAAGTATATAACAATTTCTCTCCTTCTGGACAGCATGTCCCACATAATCGAAGGAACTAATTACTTATCAATAAGTTGGCTACCTCTCAAGAAAATTCTCCAACTTGACCCTCCCATTCTTGGAATCGTCGTCTTGATACAAAATTATTTGGTTGATCATCTAACCCCAACTGTTCTACTACTTACTATACCTCTTTCAATGTCGATATTCACATAAAATTTTCCCCGTTAAATGATACTTAATGATCTTATTCTCCCGACGAATACCAAAAGTTTGGACCTTTACACTTTTCACCACTTTGTGCATATCTGGACTTATACCTGATTGACATCCTCATTCTATTTACTCTTGAGTCACCCTCAACATTCGATTGATCGGAACTCTACTCCAAATTTCTCATAATAATTTATTCGCCTTCTCAAGAGATATCCCTTTATTAAATGGCTTTCTACTGCCTTTTTTTTCCTAAGTTTGAACGTGCTACACTTACTACACATGATATTCACTTACACCTTTTCTTATGATGTTTAATCTCATAAGTAATAATCTCACCCGTCTATGTTCCCTCTTCCTTTGATTTACACTTTAGCAAATCAAGATGTCTACGCCCCTTATAACCCAACCATACGGTTTTTAAACATTATATACGCTTCATACAAATCCCAAACTCTTTATTGTCACTGTAAATACAATGGTGCTATACCACTTGGGCGTTCTCAATCGCTTCTGAATTAGAAATCCAAAATCCTCCTTATCCTCAATGCGTCCTTCAACACACCGTGACAAAACCAACATTATTAATACTTATATCGTAATTTATTAACAACTGGCTCTAATGGCCGTACATCATAATTTACTCCTTGTAACTTCCCGTTATAACTACGTACTCCCATAACGATAGAGGTATCCAAATCATGAACGAAGGGCCACACATTTCCTTACTACCAACCTTACGCTAAGTTTCATGCGCGGGGTGTCTCGCAAAGCGAAATCCAAATAAGGAACCCCCCTGATACACTACTACCTAACATTGTTGGTCATCGGAATCCGTTAAGCCTTGTCCATAATATGTACCCCTACACTCTCATCTTTTAACAACAAAGTTTCATCTCAGTTCGCAATTATACATAAACAAAGAACTCCTTCTGAAAGGCACTTTTCTCTTTACACTGATGGAAATCAAATTTCATATACAACATGCGAGATATTTGAGACCCTCAAATTCCCGTCCCCAGACACACAACTATGAGTATAAACTTCCAAATCTCTAACGGGTGATAAAGCAATGCACTCTTTTTGTTACGACCTCTCTATCGGTAATTACAAAAACCAACTAACTCCTTGTTGACTAGTAAATCAATTACATACGACTCATAACAATGAAATCCCTACGCATACTGGGATTAAATATCCGAGACCATTATACTTTGAAATCACAACATATATATATATATATATATATATACACATATATGCACGAAAGTACAATTGCGATCCCGTCCCTCTAAGAGATGGGGCCTCGCCAGAACAAAACATGCTACCCCGATTTAGTAATCCCAATAAACTTGCAATACCAGCACACTATCGGTATAATCATATTTATAAAACAATAATTAAGATCATATCATACTCGTATAACACAACACTACAACGAGTAATTTCGATAAAGCATAAACCGCTATTAATATACCCATTCATCCTCCGCGGATGACAATAAAATTAACCCCCACACTATCAGGGAAAATGTTCTTATATATAATAAACTTACTGATATACTCACTAAACTCGACTCTCAAGTGAAAATAAAATTGTAACAAATGTAGTAACTCATTCATGCCACAAATAACATGCATCTTCATCTGAGGATATAACTCATACTTCTATCCTAATAATCGTCCCGGCTGCTCAAATGGTTCCTGGAATTACCACACATGTCTGTCCCGAACCGGATATTTCAATAACTGTTTCCCTCGCCAGGCACAATACCTTGATCCCTACTCTTGTATCGGGAAATTTTTGATAACGCACGGGTTTCACTCCCCACAGAATTACCTCTACACATACTCCACTTATCTTTTGTCTCACAAATCATGTTAAGGTGGTCCATCTCTCGGACGTTGGTAGTCTCGACTCAGACGACTACCTCCGTTGTTCCCTTAGTTTTGACGGCCCTGAGGAACACGCTACTAATTTCTACATCTCTCACTGAAATCACCTTTGCCCGATAGTAATTCAGCTATTCGAATCATTTTAACTGGTTCTTCGTTGGGTCTTCCCATTGTGGTGTTTCACCAACACTGTTTTCCCCAGTCTTACTTTATATAAAGCCTTCGATTCTTGTATCTCCCCACCCGGGGATGTTTACCTCCAAATTAACACTATGCGACAATACCATTTGCTTTAACCGTCCAAGCAGAATACTGCCAGAAGGACTAGCAATTCTTCTAAGTAAATTCTCCCTTTAATATCCCCTTCTCCGTTTCACCTACTTCACCCGGTGTAGGGTTCACTAAATAATTTTATTTCTTCTCACAAAGTGACCTCTGTCCGGACCTCTCGTGTGAGTTCAGAACGACATTCGGTTTTCATCCTAAACATCTGATCAAGGAGCTTATGGTCAAACCATTCGTGTACTCCTTCTCTCGACGTCACATTCCACTTATAAGTGTGGTGATTGTTTCTCCCCATTGAAACTCCGCTCTCACGAGACAAGAAATATTTTCCTCAAATTTTCACTCTCGATTGGCCATACTCTGACACAAGTCCAAGCCTTCGGGTGTATTATGTTTTTTTGGCTAGCACACGCCATCTCTGCCTTTCAAGTATTTCCACCGCTGGTTTTCTCGATGTCCCACCCAACTCTTTCTCTCTAAATCCAACCTTGTTGGGTGAGTCTCAATTGACCCTACCTTCATCTATTGTTGTGCTTGGAAGTCACAAGTCTTGACTTGGCCGTCTGGACTGTACAGGACTTCCGTACCCTGATATGGGTGACCTCGACTACGGTCTTCCCTTAATTAATTTATTAATCTCAACTGATCCTTGCCTCCTGCTGTTCGTCCAACTGTCTTCACCTGACGTATTACATCGTTTGGCACACGAACACACCTGATTGCAAATAAGATTCACTATCATATATATCGAAGCAGGAGAACGAAATCTCACCAAAGATATCAACAATCCTAAGCATAGGGCTCTACATCAAAGAGAATTACGCTGGAAGCATAATAAGCCGTACAGATCCTAAAGGACACTAGAACCTGATGCTCTGATACCACCTGGTACACCCCGACTAATTAAATACCGGGTAGATACTCCTTTATTAAATTAATTCAAAATGCCAAGTTGGTTAAGTTAATAGCATCACTGTCGAAAACATTTAATGATTACTAACCACCTAGTATTTAAAAAGTAAGTTGTCAAATTTTAAATTAAATCTGATTATCATGCGATAAATGAAATGTAAAAGAATATCATCGCCATACACCATAAAGTCTCAATAATGTAACCAACAAATAATAATAAGTCCCGAGGAAAAACTCCTCACAACAATCCCACAACTGAAATAAATAGAACAGTGTACCCTCAATTAATTACATGCCAAAATCTGAATAACTGAAATATGAAATGTCTCTAAATAGAAATGGGCGACATGCCCTACAAATGATGAAACTAAATATGGAGTCAACACTAGAAAAGGAGGCGTCTACTATCAAGGCCCTGTAACTTCCACAACAGCTACAACTCTTCACCTGAATGGAAATCCTATGCATGGTGTCCTTATTGCTGGGCACCTAAAAAGGTTTTTACAAAAAGATAGATTTGAAAGCAAACGGGTCAGAGCCCGAAAGTGGAGAGTATTTTAAAAACAACAAGTGCTTTAATAACATTAAAACAATGAATGAAAAATACATGTTAGGACGTGCTCTCACATGAAATACTCGCCTCTCGACTAATTGTGCACTCCTAACGTACCGTACCCATACACGTGATATCCATATCTAACTAAACCGACATAAGTTCTAACCTTTCTACTCGATTCATAATATAAATTCCCAACGTCATCACTTAAATAGATAGCTTTACTTAAACTTGGATTCGCAATTATTAGCATTACAATTCACAGCAAGTTATCCCTTTTTAGCTTTATCGAGGCGTTACTATAATTATTCTCGTAATGAAACATAACAATTCCTTTTCATTTAACCGTATATTATTCACATCATAAATATACAATACAAGCACCCCGAGGCTAAGCTGCGGTGCACACATCCTCTGTTATCCATCCCAGTACCTCACGTACATAAGGATCACGCATTCCGAATCTCTCAGGAATCGTTCTCAGATAACAACAATCACAATCAATGGAGGCGAACACAGTCACATCACATGGGTCACGCACATACCTACGCTCCCATGATCAGCAGACTTATTAACTTCCCAATAAGTCCTTCTCTGACCTATGTCCTCAAGGTACCAATCTATATCCCCCCGTAGGCACACAAAGATTAGATGGCCCTAAGCGAACGCAAACCTCCCGTGATAGCAAGTATGGTAGGTATGTCATACACATAAAATTATATACATATACTAAGCATGCACACATCTTAGTAATTACCATAATTTATTAGTGGTATACTTCTCATTCTCATACCAACTTATAAGTTTACACCTTTCATATGATCGGTTCGTATGTATTTAAGTCATCAATTATTCTCACAACGTGATTAGTCACTCGCGTCCTAATCCACAAATATTATTTGGTTCCAATCACACTTCTATATTTTACTCCGCAATATATCCCAAATATCCGTTAATACAAATATTTAAGCCGTCACTTGTTCTCACATCGTAATAGTCACTCACGTCCTAATCCACAATTATCATTTGATTCAAATCACACTTCTATGTTTTACTCCTCAATATATACCAAATATCCCAACTATATCAATTAGTCATCAAGGGAATGTTATCTCTATAATTAAACAAGGTTACTGGACAATAGAAATCAAACCAGGCCAAAAGGCAAATCTGTCAACTCGTTAGAAGTCTCGTTCGAACGAGGTCGTTCGAACAAGAGTTCGTTCAAACGAGAGTTCGTTCAAACGAAAGGGGCATCTAACGAACATCCAACTCGTTAGAAGGCAAACTGTCACCTCGTTAGAAGCTCGTTCGAATGAGCTCGTTCGAACGACCTGGGCAGGTCTTCTAACGAGATGCCAGTTTCGAGCCCAGAATTTCCTATCTCGTTTTTCTCAATTTTCTTCACCTCTAATCTCATCTAAAAATCGCCCCAACAGTATTTTTAAGGTTTCTAATCATCACTAAACATTTGTGGGTCATAACTTAACATTTTTGTGTAGTCAAATCTCCCTAAACAACACCCAATTATCAAATCTCCCAATTTCCCCCAAAATCTTATGAGTATGAACCCTAGAAATTTCAAGTCATCAATTTTCCTTAATAAATTCGTTTTTGTATCATCAAATTCATATTTCTATTAGTATAATCACCCAATAACAATTCTACATACAATCCCCATATCACAACCTGAATTTACAACTCCAATTTCATGGGCTTTTTATAAATCTCCCAATACAATGCAATTATATAAATTTCTAAGCATGGAAGAAACATTCGCTTGAAATTAACGTAATTAAACCACTTGCCTTGGATTAATCTTCAGAATTTGATGTTGACTGTTGAAGTTTGCTTTCTCTCTCTCTACAAATTTCTTCCAAAGATGGTGATGGTGGCTAGGGTTTCCTCTTTGGAACTTCTTCTAACTTCTCCTATAACTCCTGTAGCCCTCTAATTAGTTAAGTGCTGGTAATGGGTTAGTGGGTTCCTAAATACCCTATTTTTAATTCCCAAAATTCGTTGGTCAAAATTCCCCAAATTCCAAAATTACCAAAATACCCTTTTAAGTTGCCGGTATGGCCCAAAAATGCCCCGAGACCCAAACTAAACCCCCGGCTAGTGTTTTCTGACTATTTCGACCCTTCTGGACTCGTTGGTGCACTCAAAATGACCATACGGTTGATAAAAATAAAATTCACTTTTTAATTAAAATAATTACATTTCTGACGCAACTGTCACACGCGTCCTAACAAAATTTCTCAAATTGCCGTATTTCAATCTCGCGACAATTTCAATATTTCCAATATTTATATATTTCCATATATACACATTATAATCAAATACCAACTCACATCTCGTTAGTATTATATCCGGATTAATTCTCAATTAATTCACATTTAATTTAATTAATCCCGTAAATAAATATCAATAAAAGTATGGGGTATTACATTAATTTGACTTTTCAGCACAAGAACAAGCAATGTGTACACATGTGGGAC
Organism: Sambucus nigra; assembly: GCA_949130495.1. Taxonomy (NCBI): domain Eukaryota; kingdom Viridiplantae; phylum Streptophyta; class Magnoliopsida; order Dipsacales; family Adoxaceae; genus Sambucus; species Sambucus nigra. The sequence goes on from OX422217.1 coordinate 382,102,814, forward strand.
CAACATACATTGCTAGATTGGCCATGGTGACACTATGGACAAACTGACATCCAAAATTATACAACTTTTTGAGTCTGCTAGCTTGTAGTTAGTAACCAGGGACAAATCTTCAGGTTTAGAAATAACAAAGGATCTCAACTTGGGTATGACACGTTTAATTATGAACTTGATCATTGATGATTGGATTTATTAGGAGTTTGATTGTGTACTGCTGATTCTTTATGGTCGCCAATTTTAGTTACAAAATCATTAGTTGATTTTCACGTCTAATTTGGTAATTTGGTAATTTTTCTGCATCTTCCGACTGCCTGCTTATCCCCAAAACTTATTTGAACCAACGTTTTTTGTGTTTTCATGTTCAACTCAGTCTCAAGATCCATGTTTTAGGACTGTGAACAAATTTATTACACCTGCTCTTCTTTTTCTAGGATACGAGGATGCAAGATTCTAAAATAAATAACATGAATAACAAGTTTACAAATGCACCTGCTCTTCTTTTATAATTGTTAAAAATGTTATGAAATGCAAATATGTCGAGTTGACAACGGACTTTATTTATCCTTATAGGAATCAGGCCAACCTACACTTTCTACATAAATATATCGATCCGTCTATTTTCTAACAAAGACTTGTAACGAGTTTGGTTTGTGAAATTTCAGCTATCAACTTGTTTGGTTTCAGCTCCTTTTTAGTTGGCCTTATATAGTTTTCTACCGATTTTATGTCAACTTCCTCAATACTCTTGATATCTAGATCCCATCCACCATTATCCGTGGCCAATGGCTCGCATGAAGATCACCTTCTTGGTACGTCAAAAATTATTTCTTCTTTTACCGACAAATCTTATAGTGTTATTTTTATTAACGGAGTTGAACATTCGTCAGAAGTGGAAGGATTATGTTTAATTTTTTGAACTTATATGGGGTTATTCCCGATCAAGATAGTATCTCAAGAAGTAACTCTGCGTAACCCATATATTTAATTAACATTATATGTAGTTGTAGTATTAGAACACACAATATGTTGCAATTAAATGTACTTTTCAGTAAACTTTATGCCTAATTTATTGAACGATTTCAAGTTTTAGTTAGAAACGATGTGAACTGCTGCTGCTGCTACTAAACCAATGGTCTATGCTTAACTCTCTTTTCAAATCCTATTAGTAGTAGGTGTACTTATCAGGAAATAATATTTTTTCCCTTTCTTTCAGATAAAGTTCATAAAAATCCTCTAGATTGGATTACTAGGATGAAAATACCATATGGTTATGTATCAATTCAGCTGTTGTCCTTGAAGCTACTATGATCCTAATAATGCCAAAATTTTAACATTCTTGTGGTTTTCCATTCACCCAGATGGTGGTTATGGAAGTTTTGCACCTACTGGATGCAGTGCTTCCCATGATATTGACTTGGAAACTCCTCAATCAAAGAAAACAATCTCCACTTCCAGTTCACCTTCGTCCGATAGATCATATCCTACTACAACTCAAAAGAGAAGTCCTCTAAAGAGTAGCCATAGTAAACCAAGTGTAACAATGTTCCATAAGGTGGACTTCAAGTAGCCCTCAAATTGGAATATTGATATTGCCACACCTCAGCCTCCATTTTCAAATTGGAATATTGATATCTCCACATCTCAGCCTCAAATTGGAATATTGGACTTCAAGTATAAACTATAATGTGGAACTCGGAACAATTCCATAACAAAAGATGGAAAAGTCGTAATTAGTTTGGATCAAATGGTGTGATTATTGCTGCAAATAAGTGTTTATTCAAAAATATAATGTGTCGTGGCAATGTTTCTTATTTTTCTATATGTATATTTTGGGTCTTAGAGCATGGGTGAATCGTCTCTAGAATATGGTAGCCGGTCTTTGAGGAAACTCGAATCATCTTATTTAATGATCTTGGCAGCAAATAAGATGAATCTTTGACCAAGTTTGGGCGGGAAGATGGAGAAGATGGTATCCTACCAAAGAGCTTCCATGGATTAGATAGCACATCTCTCTAATCCAGGGGAATGATTTAAGTGGTTTGCTTGTCTCCTATATTTTGATTTGTTCAAAATTTTGTTTATGCTTTTGCTTCGAGGTTGAAAGTTTGTGATGATCGACATTCAAAGCTAATTCTATGCCGAGGCAGGAATCTTATATACCAAATGAGACTGAAGTTGGATCTGTCTTTGATGGAGCACTATGAAAGATGCTGCCCTATGCCCGAACGACGGTTTAATTGCTTGATTCTGCCCCCACCAGGGTATAAGGTGCGCATATGATTTAGTAATGACATAAATCGTCTTGAATTTTTGAAATGGCGTAACTAATTTTTTACTATTTGATTGTTCCTCTACTGTTTCAGGTCCCAATAAAGTGGCCAAGAAGTAGGGACGAAGTGTGGAAAGAAAGTATACCTCATACTCACCTTGCACATGAGAAGTCTGACCAAAATTGGATGGTTGTAAAAGGTGAAAAGATAGTATTCCCTGTGGGAGGAACTCATTTCCAATACGGAACTGATAAGTATATAGCTTCACTTGCTAATGTAAGCCTCCTTGCCCTTAAACCGCAAAAACAATTGACCTAGGAACTTTAACTCATATTTGTGGAGTTCCTATTTGCAAACTATATTTGGTATTGTTGGTCTGGTGAAGTAAAATTCTTTCTTTTTTTTTTTGGTAAAGTGCCGAAAAAATTTGAACTACCCATTTTTTTTCAAGAACACCCTAAAAACTATTTTTCTAACGATGCTATTTTTCTGATGTTTTCTCAGTGACTCATTTATGTTTATTGAAATAAAATCTTATATTATAGAGAAAAGGATAAGTTACCCAATATATATATTCTTAAAAAAGTACATTTGGTTTTCATATTTTCAGAAAACTATAATCTTGATTCGCCTGGTAAAACTATGCTTAGATACATTGAATATAGCTATCAATGTACATTCTTGCCGATCTAGGCTTTTCTTGGAAACAATAGATAACTCATAGCTATTGTGTTATTTTGGATTACACTATAGTGAAACCAAATGTTGCACACAACTCATAGCTGTTGTGTAATGTTTGTGTTTGTTTTATCAAGTTTGTGGAATGGATTATTAAATTAGGCTAATCTGGATGGTGTTTTTAATTGATTGATTATTGGTTGGATGCTGGAAGATAATATGATTTCAATTGTTAAGTTTGTGCTGTGTAGGTGAACTAGTGAATTGGAGTTTTCGTTGGTGGTTAGTTGTGCTTATTCTTTGTTTGTGTACTTTGGGTAAATTACTTTTTTTATTGTGTATTTTTAGCTTGTTTCGCAATTATTTCAGTTACTGAGAGCCACAGTTTATTAGTTTTGTCAGAGTTGAGGTCCTATATACATTTAGGGTGTTTTGGGAATCCTAATTTAATGATTTCAAATTGAAATTTCAATTTTGAAAATTTTCAATTTCAAAGCATAAAATTGAGATGAATTTGTGGGGTTTGAATGTTGATGAAGATGAACAGAGGCCTGAGATTGATGCCATGAGGGTGTGATTCTGTTAGTGTTGGGGCAGGTAGTACTAGTAGTTGGGAGTTGATATATTTTGATTCTGTCCTGTATGGGCGGTGGTTTACATCATTCACACGTATACGTTGATTGGTTGACAGTTATTGTGGGTTATTACCCTGGGATATTCCATCAAACTCCCACTCATTACTTATAATGATACTGACTCATGCTCCACAATCTCATTCTTGTCTACTCTACCATTAACAATGGATGCACAATCTTGTCAAATTTCTGATTTCTTTGAAAATCAGAATTTTTATTTAAAATCTAAGGATGTATTTGATAAAGAATTTGGAAAAGAACACTAATATGATCTTTACTTATAGAATTTTTTATGGGGATTTGATTAAGAAATGTTTTGTGATCGCTTCTACATCCAAATTCAAGCATGGAATTACAATAATTTGTATTGAGTCTTTTAATCGCTTCTACATGTATAGGTATAAGTTTCACAACGTACAATTAGTCTCTCTTATGCAGTCGTATACTTGCACTAGAGTTGTATGTGCATAGTGTTCATGAAGTGGAAAAAGACTTGGTATTGAATGATTGTGTTGTACTGAAAATGACTGTTTTATTGTAATGAATCCCAAAAATTGGGGATTTTTTGTATTCATGGCTGTATTGTTGTACCAAGTCTCTCATTCTTACTACCATTTTACTTTTTCCCTTGCATGTATTATGAAAATAACACTGTGCCACACCTTCTTTATTTTAACTAACATAGTTACATTTTATTATTTGCAAGCATACACATGGCATACCTGGCATACGTAGTATTCAAAGGCTTAAATCTAGGTGTTTACAGTTCATGGAAAGCAACATAGGCATAAGTCAATGGATACCGAGGCACCGTATTAAAAAAAATTGAGTCCATTGAACCTGCTCAGCAGGCATACTCCGAATAAGTGAGGGAGAATGTTACCGCATCAATACCCCCAATGGTTGATATACCTAAACTTTACGAAGTGTATCCACCGCGTGGAGACCCCTGGTCTATGTTTAGAATAATTTGTTACATGTTCATGAAATTTCATGTCATCGAAGTATTATGTCGTTATTTTTTTAGTTTATTTTTTTATTATATGTTCATTTTTGTACTTGGCACTCAAGAAGGGGTTGTTTGACGTTAAATTAAGTGTAAACAAGTTTTATGTGTACCGGATATTTGAAGTATCAGAAATATAAATGAGATGCTATCAATTTTTTAGACTTGTTATATGTTCATGATATTTAATCTACTCCCATCATTTCGTAATTTTGTGAAAATATAAAGATATTTATAATAGGTTTTACCAGATTTAATAAATTCAACTTTTGTAACTGCTAATAGCAGTCACAAATTTGTCATTACTATTAATTTTGTAACCGCTAATAGCAGACAAATATAAGATTCGTAACTGCTGACAATAGTTATAAATATTAGATTCGTAACTGTTGTCAGCAGTTATAAATATTATATTCATAACTGCTCACAGGAGTGACAACCAGCAGTTACAAATTGTGGTCACCAGTCATAACCCCATAGGGGTTATAAAAATTAGTGACTGCTGTTGGGAGTTACAATTTTTCTTTTGTCACCCCCTAAATTATGACTGTAAATAGCAGTTATAAAGGTCATTTTTGATGGCTAACAGCACTCACAAACCTCCCATTTTGGTGTAGTGAAGCATGTCCACCCAAGTACCTTTTGCCTTCTCTAACCTCTACTTAATCCATCGAACATTGTCTCATTGGAAGCCTCATCCTACCCATTTGGGGGCGGGCCACTGAGCTGAAGTGGTGCTTGATGCCATATTTGTTGCAGATGTCTTAAAATGGCCCGCTTTCGAATTGCGTTCCATTATATGTGACTATCGTTCTCGGTATGCTGTAGCGAGTTACGATGTTCCTCCAAATGAATCCTATCATATTAGTGTCTTTGATGTTCATCAAAGGTTAGACTTCAATTCACTTGGTGAAATAGTATATATTAACTAGGAGATACTTACGATTTCCTATTGTTATAGGCAGGGGGCCCATGATGTCCAAGCCTAACCGAAACTACAACGAACTACTTTGAAAGAGTTCTCCAGTTGTCTCAAAAGGTACTCTAGACATCCCAAATACTTTTTAGGATGGTATTTGGGACGTCTATGGGTGTCTTATTAGACCTCTATTTTAAATAATTTTTTTAGATGACAACAAAAGTCCCCAAAGGGTTTTTTAAGACGAGAACTAAGCTATCTCCAAAGGTCATCGTTTATGGGATCCTTTTGAGACGGTAAGGGAGCCATCTTTAATAACTATTTTTTAGATGACAATAGTTGTCCCAAAGGGTTTTTGGAAATGAGAACTAAGCGATTTCAAAATCTCATCGTCCGTGGGATCCTCTTGAGATGGCAAGGAACATGTCTTTCATAATTTCGGTGCTAAAGTTATAATTACATCAATTCCACATAGAATACACTAAAAAATAGAATACATTCCACACTTTACATCCATTTCGGCATATTTTTTATATAATCATCAAAAAAACCTATTAAAAATAATACATAATATCTTTGGCACCCATTTCAACATATATAACATGCAATTTCCCATTCAACTATAATTAAAGTTCATACAAGTAAAATCTCTCTACACAATCAATATTTCCAACGTCATGTTCACCAACCTAATTCAAAGTTTCTTCAATAAAAAAATTAGTGGTAATAAGAAGTTTTTCAAATATTTCACTTGCCTCATTAGAAAAAAATACATAAAACTCCATTTACTCCTAACATAAAATGATGTCAGCAAATAAAACCCGGGATTTTAAAGCATACGACCTCCAATAAAGTGACTTTAAAGATTTGCCTTGTTCACAAAAGGTTTCCACTTACAATAAGATATATTTAGTGTCAATTACCAGAAAATAAGAGGAAAGTTTTTTTAATAGTTCCTATAGATGATTTAAAAATATTATTAAACTTGTATATCTTCATATTAGTTACCTTTAAAAACACTATATATATATATATATATATATATATATATATATATATATATATATATATATATATATATATATATATATATATATATATATATATAGAGGCCCTCTCCTGTAAGGACTCCTTATAGTGCAGACTCCGGTACATACCATTTTTTTAAAATAGTAAAAAAATGAATTTTTTGATGAAACTTCATAGATATGATCTCCATGGTGGGAAGATCATCTCCAATTTTTTTCACCAAAAAATTCAATAAAAAAACCGTTGAGATGAAGTGATATGTAAAAAAATGGTATAAATATGCATTTTCGACCGTTGAAATGTTGACGATCATCTCACCCACTTTTTGATTGAATTTTTTGATGAAACTTCATGGATATGATCTCGATAGTGAGAAGATCATATCCATGGAGTTTCATCAAAAAAATCAATCAATAAAGCAGCTGGCGCCGACCCAACATTTCAACGGTTGAAAATGCATATTTATACCATTTTTTTACATATCACTTCATCTCAACGGTTTTTTTATTGAATTTTTCGACGAAAAAATTTGGAGATGATCTTCTGACCATGGAGATCATATCCATCAAGTTTCATCAAAAAATTCATTTTTTTACTATTTTAAAAAAATGGTATGTACCGGGGTTTGCACCATAAGGAGTCCTTACAGGAGACTTTCTGTATATATATATATATATATATATATATATATATATATATATATATATATATATATATATATATATATATATATATATATTGTTAAAAATTTGACAAAGTCTCGTTTGTTTATTTATGAAAATTAACCCGTTTATACATAAAAATTAACTTTAAAATAACTACAACAATAGCCACAACATAGTAAACCAGTAACTTTAAAAGGGAGACTTTTCCCTCCGTAAAATATTAAAATATATATAATAGAGTTTTTTTTTATCGTTACATTTAAAAGAACTTACCAGGGGTCTTGTAGGTCAAGTTTTGATCCTATTGAATCTTGATTATTAGCATAAAACATCGCTCACAACTTTATTGTTGTCACATGATTCTTAAGATCATCATTTAAAACTCATAGTTCTTTAGTCTAGGCCTTTAGATGACTTTATAAATTAGATGTTTTTAATTGTTGATCTCCCAAATTGTTAGTTTTCTTCTCAAATTCTTTCTTGCTTGTCGATGTACACCTTTTATGCTTGGTAATTTCTTAATTCTAGCCATTGCTCACAACTCTCGAGCTTGGTAAATATTCAGACCTAAGTGAAAAATGGCAATAAAATAGTAGATTTATGAGAAAATGTTCTAAATAGTGTCTAGTGTCACGCTCTTACATGTCTATGTTCTTTGAGAACATTTGGACAAGATAGATCATGTTCTTCTACATTTTGATTATATAATAAGTTAATTTTGGTGATGAAATATTGGGCGATGGCAAAATGTATATTCTCCATCTCATTGATTATCATTAATATGGTTCATGATTTTCACTATTCCATTTTAAAAGCTAATAAAATTATTATCAATTACATTTCTTGAGTATTCTCAAGTTAAGGTACAAGCAAAGTTTAGAATAAAGAAGGCGTAAATATAATACTTCGCTAAACTAAGTAGAAAAATAAAACAAACACTCACTTGTTGCCCTTCGAGAGAAAATCCCCTTCCTTCAGACTTTGATGTTATTTTTTAATGTCTGATAGACAATAAGACGAAGTGGGACCGCAATAAGTTGAGGGAAGATCTTCGTAGCCTTCTTTTGTCTAGTTGTGAATAGGGTAAAAATAAGCATGCCAAAAGGTGTTGAAGTTGAACAAATTGTAGCAGGGTGGCTATTATGGTTAACTTCGGTTATGTGTGAGGCCATAGAAGGGTGGGTACCATGAAGTGAAGAATCGTTTGAGAAGTTAAACAATGGTAGTTCTATAACTTCTTGATATTACTCTTTTATTATGCTCAATTCATTTCATTTTTTGAGTTTGTGCCATGCTTGTAATTGTAGTTGACCTTATTTAGCTGTCTATGAATTGGGATGGTGTTGATGTCTTAGCTTTTGGTTCAATAGATGTTTAACTCTCCTATTATACATGAAAATTTATATTAAATTGAATTCAATTATATGTTTTTGCATTCTTGGTTCTAATTATAGTTCGTTAGTTCACCCACTTATGATTTACACTGGTGTCTTATTATTTTGTCCATTTCTTAAAATCTTGAGAATGTTTTAAATTAAAAGTCCCTGCAACCTTTGTCTAAGCTTTTGTTAAGTTTCAATTCTAGTTAAAAATTATTTTGGGAGATTTAGTTACATTAGGTGTAAAGGGAATTGGAGAACTATGATTACCATGATATAATTTTAGCACTTGACGTCCCAAATAGAATGAAACCAATAACCTAGATTCTTTGAGCTAAGAGACCTTCCACCTTTCTAAACAACTTTACACTTGACCGTTTCTGAAGTAAAATTAACTAGGCATAAGATACACTTTTTAATGAGATAATATGTTTTTAACTATACAAGTTTGGATAGGATGATACGATACACTTTTTATTATGATAATATGTTGCCAACATTATCAAGTCATATTTTTAATACATTTCTTGTTCATAATGCGCTGTATATTTGTTAGAGGATATGGTTTATAAGTGTGAGCTTGACTCTTACATAATGTTATGGAAAATAAATTTTGGTTTCATGAAGTCGCAATTGAGGAGGATACTAACACCACTCTTAAATACAACATTTTCCCAACATAAAACATTAAGCACAAGGTTATTATTCAAGGGGGAAGATTGATGGACAACGTTCTTAGTATATGGATAAAGGTAGTGTTATTTCTTAATGTGATTATGTGTGTAGTTTTAGGTAATAGGATATTTGGAGAGTGGGTTGTTGATGTGAATATATATATATATATATATATATATATATATATATATATATATATATATATATATATATATATATATATATATATATATATGTGTGTGTGTGTGTGTGTGTGTGTGTGTGAGAGAGAGAGAGAGAGGTTATACGAGAAATGTTGGACAACCGTAATGAAGGCAGGCTTTTTCGGCGTGGAGTGGGGCATGAGGCAATTGACCAGGGGTACGAGGAAACCGCTACTAGGGTGCCCACCACATCACGTGGTCCGCGTAATTGGATCATTCCTTGAAGTTTTTATAAGATAAATACAATTGTGGTTTCCCTAGGATGAAATAATGCATGTTCAATGGATAGCAAACATTTACCCTTTATTAGTTGGTTATCACCTAAATATGTATTATTCTTCCAGAGTCATCTCAGCATTCTCCAAATGCAATGGATCTGGACAACTATTATGTTGTCATCTCTCTCTACATTACCTGCAGTTTACCCTCAATTAGTACTATGCCACCCTCCCATCAATGTTATTGAAGGTTTAAATGTATTCCTCATTGTTCAATATAAATCACGTGGAAATAAAAAAAGTAGAAAATCTTTATAGACACATTTTTCATTACCATTATCAAGATGGATTCCTTCATATAAATCATTGTCTCAAATGAAAACTTATCGTTTAAACATTGCAAGTTGTGATAATGTATTTGTTTTTGTATAGTAGTGTAAGAATCTCCTATCATAGAAAAATGGTATTTGAACTTCAGCCTAATTTGGTCCACTACCTAAACAGACTTATTCTAGAGGATGTGATCTCATTTTAGGATTGCTAGCAAGAATTTTCAAAATAGTCACCAATGAGAGGGAAAAGATAACCTCTTTTTTACCTCTGCTCTGATTTCTTCAAATGTTTGAACTCATCATAATCAACTCTAACTTCATTTAGCTAACATAAAAGCTTTCGTGCAATCTTGGCCAACATTATCTTGAAAACAATACAATTTGCATTTTCGATGATCTTATCACTTACAGAGGCATCCCTTGTGAGATTTTTGAGCAATTAGACTTTCATGTATGTCACATCCCTTCAGAAATTTGAAGAAATTGGAAATAAAACAATGCTTCCTAACAAGCTCTTCTAAAATAACTCATAAATTTGGGTGAATGATTTTATTTACATTGTCAAATAACTCTTTTAGGTGCGGGAATGACACCTATTAAACCCTTTAACCTATGTTAAATAACTAAAAATACAATGTGTCGATAAAGATAAAGACAATGAGAGAAATAAGGAAAACTCCTTTGTTGATGGAAGAATCAAGAGGGAAGATTATTTGCAAAGATGTATGTCATCTTCATCAACCTTTTCATCTAAAACCAATTACGGTAAGACATACTTCTACTCTTCCTCTTTGAGTTGAAGATTCATGATTTAATATCATGTTTAGATGAACCTTGGAATATTTAATTATTAGAACCATGATTTATATATGTTATCATGATCATCGTAGTTGATTTGGGATGAATTAATTTGAATTATATGTGACAACTTACAAAATTAATTGAGGATATGAGTAAATTATGAATTAGGGTTCACATGATAAGTTTAATCTAATTTGATTTAAGTAGCTGATTATAATGCATTATATTGAGATACAATTGGATATAGAATTATGGTACATTATTAGATTAAAAGCCTTATCAATTTCAAATCCCATATGAGGTATTTTGATTTTTATTAGGGATGAAAATAATGAAAGTTATGAAAATCTCTATAGTGTTGATTGTGAAAAATCATCTACCTCATTATAATGACACTAGGTTTTGTTTGAATGATCCAGGGCCTAATTTGAATTAGATTTTTGAAAATTTGAGATTTAGGCCTTAAATTGTAGTAGTATTGACAAGGGTCCAGGGAGTAACGTTTTGAGTTTGGAGGAATTTTATGTGGTTCCCTTGCTGTGCCAGTAATGGATTAAAAATATTTTTGAATGTTAGATTCGGGTGAGTGTAACCTAGGTTATGTTGTTAAATTATTTGAAATTTAAGATCGGTTGGGGTTATCAGAATTACTTAGTTTAGTTACGTAACACTAGAACTTTACGGAGTACACATGTTTTCAATATGTGTTATAGTAGCAACATTATTTAAGTACGTTACCTAATTATCGAAATATTGATGATGGTACCCATTGGGGTGTTAATAATTGGTATAACACTTTAAGTTGGGATACTTCAGAAGAGATGGTCAAGGTGCATTTCTTCAATATCAACTTCAGTATCACACATCACATGCCTTCGAAATGTAATAACCAAGTCTAAAGAAATTCTCCTTGATTAGCTAATTCCCTCTGCTTTTTTAGGTATGATTTTATTTGAATTAAATTTGATTATTATTCAATATGAAGTTATAAGTTAAATAATTTTTACTCATGGGTTCCATTGGGTTAGGGAAGATTAATGGATTTTCAGTTTCCAATCAACAAAGCAATGATACTTCCATAAATATAAAATCATAATATTATGGGAGCAAATATTTTTGAAGTTCAGCCACAATCAAATTAAACCAATAAAACTCAGGATAATTACGATAATAATTAAATATGATTTATAATCTTCTATGTGAAAACTCAAAATAATGATTCAAAACTTCAATCCCAATTACTATAATAATTAGATCTAAAACATAGGAACATGGATTTATGTGTACATTAATTCTAAGAGCGTTGGAAAGTCCTCTTGCAAACTCAACATGGCCCCCATTGACTTATCACATGTTTTCACCAACCCAAAGCATGTAAGGAGATCAATCATAAAGAAGTCCAGAAGTAGAATCATCCCTGCAAGAGTAAACACTCATGGGATGTCCTGAACTCTGTAGTTCTCATAATTGGATGATCGATAGTAATTCCAGCAGTTGTTATGAACTCTATGGCCTCATCAATCGAGTGAGACATATCACGGTACCTTTTGAGGAAAACAAAAAATTAACACAACATAACTTGAGTACATTATAAAAAATAAATCATCAATTATAGTAAAAAAATAAATTTCAATAAACCCCTATAATGCGTAACACTAGTTGCAAATAATTATGCATCAATATTAGGAGTCATTATTAAACTTTTGTCTTCAACATATATGAAATTATTGGGAATCTCAATCTCATGGGTGAAATAAGTAATTATATATAATTACAAAAAAAACATATCTTATCAAGAGACCACACAGTCCATTCTAAGTATACACGATTATTCCGTACAACATAACAATTAATGGGCCAATAAAACAACAAATGAACCTTAAGGGTCTTGAGAGATGGACACTTAGGAAGATTTAAGCTTATCAAATGGGGTTTAACCTAATAGTGGGACTTTGAGTAATAAAGTTTAAAGTGAGAAATTCTTACGACCTTGGGAGTTGGATATTAAAATATGTCTTATTTAGATAGAGTGCCAATCTAAATAATTGGGATTTTGTGAAATAAATTCCAAGGGTTAAAATATGGATCAAGTTAAGGAGTCTAGGAATTTTGGTCGAGTGATACCACTTGGAAAAATTAATTGATATGGAATTAATTCAATTAAGGGTCACAGGATTGACTCGGATTATTTTAGGTTAAGTTCTACGGGAGTTAGGCACGGTGTAGCCGATTTAATTTATTATAGATTTATATAATACATTATTGAATATTAAATTTAACGAGAGGTGTTAAACTAAATAGTGGGATTTTGTGTAACAAATTCCAATGTGACACCCCGACTAATTAAATACCGGGTAGCTACTCCTTTATTAAATTAAATCCAAATGCCAAATTGGCTCAGTTAATAACATCACTGTCGAAAACATTTTTATTATTACTAACCACCTAGTATTTAAAAAGTAAGTGCCAAATTTTAATTTAAAGTCTGATTAACATGCAACAAGTGTAAAGAAGAATAATAACACCATTCACCATAACGAAGTAAATAGAATAACCATCACATAATGTAAATAAAGTCTGGAGGAAAACTCCTCACTGCAGTACCACAAACTGAAATAACTGAACTGAATACTAAATTAATACATGACAAAGTCTGAAAATCTGAAATGGAAAGATGTCTCTAATAGAAATGGGCAACATGCCCTACAACTGATAAATACTGAATCAGGAATCCAAATGATAGAAGCGTCTAAGAGAAAATCCCTGTAGCTTCCACAAACAGCTACAGCTCTTCACCTGAAGGAGTATCCTATGCATGGTGTCCTTGTGGCTGGGCACCTAAAATGGTTTTACAAGAAAAATAGATTTGAAAGCAAACGGGTCAGAGCCCGAATGTGGAGATATTTTAAAAACCTGCAAGTGCTTTAAAAACATTTAAAACATTAAATGCAAAGTACATGTTAGGACGTGCACTCACATGAAATTCTTACCTCTCGTCTAACTGTGCACCCCTAACGTAAGTACCCATCTAACCACTAGCTAAGTGACATCATATCTAGCTAGACTGTCATAGTGTCTACTCTTATTACTCGGTTCCCATTAACATCATAACGCTCGCAATTAAATAGGGCTTAACGTAATTACAGTTTCTCATGTAAAAGTAATACGACTCATTATAGATCATCCCTTGTTATTCCATAGTTATACACACAATACCATATGAAAGTTCCCAGTTTATTAAGTGTATATTATTCACATCATAAATATACAATATAAGCACCCCGAGCCTAAGCTGCGGTGCACACATACTCTGCCATCCATCCCGGTACATCACGTACATAAGGATCACATATTCCGAATCTCTCAGGAATAGTTCACAGATAACAACATCACAAATAATGGAGGCGAACACAGTCACATCACATGGGTAACGCACATACCTACGCTCCCACGATCAGCGGACTTATTAATATCCCAATAAGTCTTTCTCTGACCTATGTTCATCGAGGTAACCAGTCTAAATTCGGGCAACACAAGGATTCGAGGGCCCTAAGTGAACGCAAACCTCCCGTGATAGCAAGTATGGTTGGTATGTTATACACACAAATCGTATACCAATACTAAGTAAACACGCATCTTAGTAATCACCGTAGTTTAATTGTAGTACTTATCGCATTCTCGTACCAACTAAATATATATACAACTTATATGATCCCGATCTATATTATACGCGCCAAAATCATTCTCACGTCGTAGTAGGCACTCACCTCTCAATCCACAATATTCATTTGATTCGATTCACACTTATATAATTAACTCCTCATTATATCCCAAATGTCCCAAATATACTAATACACCATCAAAGGAATGTTATCTCTATCCTTGATCAAGTTTACGGGACTCCCAAAATCAAAACAGGCCAAAAGGCCTAAACTGACAGCTCGTTAGAAGTCTCCTTCGAACGAGGCTGTTCGAACGAGAGTTCGTTCGAACGAACTGGGCTATCTAAGATCTCGTTCGAACGAGATTATCGAACGAAACTGCCCCTCGTTAGAAGCGACTGGTCAACTCGTTCGAACGAGATCGTTCGAACGACCTGGGAGGTCTTCTAACGAACGACCAGTTTCGAGCCCAGATTTCCCTAGTTTCGTTTTTCACCATTTTTGTCTCTTCAAAACTCATCTAAGCATCAAACCAACGATTGTTTAAGGTCTCTATTCATCCCTAAACGTACCTAGGTCACATTCTAACATATTTTAAGGAATCAATTCATTCTAACATCATTAAATCCTCAAGTCTCAACACTTTTTCCCCAAATTTTCAAGAATGTAAACCCTAGAATTTATAATCATTAATTTACCCAATTAAATCCATTTTAATTTCATCCAATCTCTAATGTTATCATAATAATCATCTACCTACCATTCTACATGCAATTTCTCTTCAAGATTTCAAGTTCTAAGTTCCAAAATACATGGGTTTTCATTATCTTTCAAGAACAAATGTAAATCTTAGAATAATCTAACATGGAAGGAACATTCTCTGAATTAAACGGAATTAAATCACTTGCCTTAAGTTTATCTCTGATTTTGATTCCGAATTTGTGAAGTGTTCTCTTTCTTTCTCTGCAGAATTCCTTCTCTCTCTCTCAACAAGCTCTTCTTCTCCAATGGCTATGGTGGCTAGGGTTTATTTTTGGAAAAACTTAGAAACCTAACTTCTAATAACCTACGTAGCCTATTGGGTTAACATGGGTTGGTTAGTGGCTTAGTGGGTCAAATCCACATCAGATGTAATTTACCAATTTTCGTCACTTATAATTCTCAAAAATGCAAAATTACCAAACTACCCTTATATGTTGCCGGTATGGCCTAAAAATACCCCGGGACCCAAACTAAACCCCCGGCTAGTGTTTTCTGACTATCTCGACCCTTCCGGATGCGTTGGCGCACTCAAAACGACCATACGGACAATAGAAATAAAAATCACTTTTATAATTAAAATAATACACCATGACACGGCGGTCACACGCGTCTCAACAAAATTCCCAAATTGCCGTATATAAATCTCACAACAAATTTCATAATTCCAGATTCTTATATAATCATATGCATATATAATCAAATACCAACTCGCATCTCGCTAGTATTTTAACCTGGATTAATTACCAATTAATTCTCATTTAATTAATTAATCCCAAAAATAAATATCACAGAAAATACGGGGTATTACATCCAAGAGATGAAGTTACGGACCAAATGAGCGAGTCTGGGTATTGTAGTTGGGTGACACAATTGGAATGAAAAATAATTAATGTGTGATTAATTAAATTACAAGTCAGGATATAGACTTGGGTATTTTTGGGCTAGTGCTATGGGTGCTAGGCACGGGTTAGCCGGACTTTTATTAAATATATGTATACGGTAGTGTGATAGTTTATATATATTCGTGTGCTTTATAGATTTCAGTGTGAAAGATATTTAATTATACATAAAGAAAAAAGTCTTTAATTATTAAAATGATTTATAAGGATAACTAAACATCTAGCTGTGGGAGCCCATTTATCTTGGCCCAGCAGAGTAGTCGACTAGCCCAAGATGCATAGAGGACTGCCCGACCCAAATCCAATATTCATTAATGGCTCGTGGATTTTACAATCACTGAAAGACTCATAGATAAATTCAAATTAGTTACCAATAATCTCGAAGGAGATATTCAGAGACACCACTAATTATCCACTCTTACATTGAGTTAATTGTACAAATCAATCTCTTATGTTAACATCTATAAATTGTAAACCCTGACCCGGGGCAAAGGCATGTAATCATAAGCATTGCGAGACACTAATAAAATTATAGTAACCTCTTCATGGACGTAGGAAAGTTTACGAACCACGTATATCGTTGTTGTGTGGGAGATTTTACTTCCTGCATTTATGAATATTTTCATTGATCTTTATTATGATAGTTCTTATACCCACAATTGACACCGTCTGTAGGAAGCAATCTTTATTCCTACAAAAGCATTAATCAAGAGAAAGCCTGTGATGTCTCACCATAGAAGCAACATTCTTGAGGTTGGCGATGTACAAGAAGACCTAGTCCCACCTAGGGTCAGGTCAGAGATTCGCCAGCACACAAATCCTATGTTTCACCAAGAAAGGTAGCCTTCTAAAGAAATCCAGGGACCATGTAAGTCTACCCAAATCTATAATTTGGTCGATACTTATGAAGCTAGATTTCGAGAACAAGAGGAAGCCACACACCTCTAGGTGGAAGAGAATGCTAGCCTTTAAAGGCGACTTGAAAGGATGGAGAGAGATATCCATAGAGATACAAGGAAAAGTTGTGATAAGGATTCTAGTCCTCAGGCGAGTAATACTCACAGTTGAGGGCGGAGCTCTAGGAGCGAATAGGATAGAACTGAACGTCGAAGATTAGAGCATGATCAAACAGATCATGCCCATTAAGAAAGGTAACATAGGAGCAATGATCATCATAATGAGGATATCAAGATTTTAGTTTGTAGAGGGATGGACCAACATCTAGCCCATCAAGGAACCATGTCTGTTAGGGAGCTAGATATGAGAGTTATCAATACCCATATGAAATCCCCTTTTTCAAGGTCGATCGAAGAAGAGGAACCCACAAAGAAATTTTCCATTCTAAGGTTCAAGATTTATGATGGAAAGATAGATCCCATAGTCCATGTTCGGTAGTAAATACAAGTGATGACCCAAGAGCCATAATGGTGCACTGATGTGTCGAACCTTCCCTTCTAGCCTACACGACATAGCACAAAAGTGGTTCAAAAGTTGTCTCATAGGTCGATCAGGAACTCAAGGCCCTAATAGAGGATTTTACTACTCACTTCATAACTAGAAGCTCCCTTCCCAAGCAGGTGGATCCGCTGCTCACGATGAAGAAAAGGACATAAGAGAGTCGTCGTGATTATTCTAAGAGGTATTGGGAAGTCTTCAAAAAAGTGGAGGATTTATCGAAGAAGTTTGTCATTGTATCCTTCAATATTGGTTTGTCGACCACATCTTTGCTGCACCAGTACCCGAGTAAGAAAGAAGCCAGCATTATTTACGATCTCATGGCTTGAATTGAGAAATATGCCAAAGTGTAAGACATGCTTCACTCTAATGGAGGGTACAACGGTCGAGAAAAGACAACTAAAGAAGGAGATAAGTGTGACAATCTAAAAAAAGGGAACAAGAACAAGGGAAAGAGTGTCTCTAAGAATGGGAACAAAGTTGATCATTTAAGGGCATTCTAGGCTTTTAATACACTCTTCAAGGAACCAATTTACAAGATCTTAAGCATGATCAAAGAATAATTGCTCATCAAATGGCCCAAGAGGATGGGTTGTGACCCAATGACAAGGAATAATGCATTGAGATGTGCATTCCACAAGGAGGGCGGACACAAGCCTGAAAATAGCAAGGCTCTGATGTCACACTTAGAAGAATTGGCCTAATTTGGACATCTCAATGAATACATAGAAAAAAGAAGATAATTTCGCAACCAAGTATGACCAGAACCCGAACAAAGTCCTTGATGATGACATAGGATAGGAGTTCGCGGTGAGACATGGGGCATCATACCTATAGCAGATCCAAAGGAATGCTGTATGGATGGAGCTGAAAAAGGTCACTGTTATCATAGAGGCATTTCAGATTGACTATGCTAAAATCCAAGATGTCAAGTTCCAGTGACCAGAAGACGTCGACTACACTAAACACATCGTCTTCATTGAAGAATATCTGGGCAAAGTGAGGACCCCTCATTATAATGCATTGGTAATAACCTTAAAAATTACAAATTAGGACGTCGATAAGCTGCTCGTGGGTCAGTTAAGCTCATAAAAGGTGATGTACCTGGAATTGTTCCATGATCTGAAGCTTAACCTAGCCGACCTCAAGGAAGCGAAAGTTCCATTAGTTGGATTCATAGGGAAAATCATAATGCCATTGGTAAAGAGTCCTCCCAGTCAGAGTAGGAAATATCTCAAAGCTGATTGAGTTCTTATTCATGGATATAGATTCCCCATATCATGCGAAGGCCGTATCATGTACTTACCATCAAAACTTAAAATGTATCACCGATCGAGGCGTGTTTGAAATTTGTGGCAATCAGGCCACTATGAGAAAGTGATTCATCGCGACCATCCACCATCGGAAGGAAGAAAAGGGAACCAAATGATGATCAAGAGGAAGCCCAGGAGGGGGATACACACTTTAAATAACAATTATGGTACGGTCAACCAGGGGTGGAGGAGAATAGTGTATAACCCACTGACAAGGTTATTGAAAGCCTGAAGGAAGTTGGCTAATGACAACTTGCCAGAGCGAAAGTTTCTGATTGGAGCCACACTCATCGATCGTGAAAAGAAATAATTGATTGACTTCTTGAGAATAAATCCAGATGTCTTAGCTTGGGAACCATATGATCTGCTAGGTAATGATCCTAACGTAGCCTACCATCATCTGCACATTAACCCGACCTTTAGGCCAGTCACTCAAAAGGCTCATCTAACAACCCCCAGAAGGCTAAAACAATGGACAATAAAATGGGGAAGCTTATGGATGCTGGAGCCATTAGGGAAGTTCAGTTCCCCAATTGTCTATCCAACCCAGCAGTGGTATGCAAGAGAAAATGACATTTGGAGGGTTTGTATCAATTTCACAGATCTCAACAGATCATGTCCCAAAGATACTTTCCCACTGTCTAAAATCAATCAATTGGTTGATGATATGGCAACACATGAAATGATGAGTTTTTTGTATGCCTATTTAGGGTACCATTAAATTTCGTTATTCGTCCCTGACCAGGACAAAATGTCCTTTATAACCCCCACTAGTTTATGATATACAAGGTCATGCCGTTTATCCTAAAGAACATGGGGATAACTTATCAGAGGTTAGTCACGAAGATGTTTGATAAACATATGGGGGACACAACAAAGGTCTACATTGATGACATGTTAGTCAAGAGAAAGAATAAAGATGACCGCATCATGGACTAATCTAGAACCTTTGATATCCTCAAGAAATATAAGATGAAACTTAATGAAAGTAAATTCTCATTCGGTGTCTAGTCAGGAAAGTTTCCAGGCTATTTGGTTAGCAAAAGGATAGAATCACCAAACGCCGATGGTTCATCATATTGCACGGTGAAGTTTATTGACTCCATAACCTTAGAACTACTCAGGTTATAAACCTGGTATGCTCTACTCATCAATGAATAACCTAACAATATTCCTTCGTCACTCCGGGAGTCAAACTTTCCTAATTTTTTCTATCCCATAGGATGTAGCATTTGCTCCCCAAAACATGAAAATATGAAAGGGTGGGCTTATTTTCAGTCCATAATTGATACGGTGTCTGAAGAGTGTGTGGACAAAGGTAAATATTATTCCCCGTGTGGCACGTGGTAGACACCACCTCTGCCTAAAATCTCCTAGAAACTCTACGACCTAGAAGCATAGATCTAGCCATCAACTCAATCGTTTGATTCTTCCTCTCAATAATCCTATTTTACAGAGGAGTCTTCACGACCAAAAATTCATGTTTCATCCCAAGGCTATCACAATAAAGATCCACTTTTGCTTCCCTAAATTCAGTGTCGTTGTCACTACACATTCTATTAATAATGACATATGTTGATTTTGTAGGACACAACATTTGGTCATAAGAAACTCTACAACATAGAATTTATCTTTTAGAAAACCTACTATGGAGTAACAATAGAAATTAGCTACCATAATGAGGATATATCTCTCACCACCCAAAATCTCAGTAAGAGCAGGACCTGTAAGATCCATGTGAATCAACTTAAGCACCCGTGAAGTGGTAATGGGATTCAACTTGCTGTGGGGGCTACGAATTTGCTTTCCCAACTAACAGGGTCCACAAACTGTGAAAGTCATCTTCCTAAGTGACAAAAATCCACGTACTAGGTCCTTTTTAGCTAATAGCTCCAAATCTTTAAAATTCACGTGACCTAGATGTTAATGCCACTGATCCATAGGAGTGATCATGGCACTGTTGTAGACAAATAAGGACATGGGCACAATCCCATAACAATTATCTTTAGTCCTCACCCTTTGCAAGAGAATTTTATCAATCCCATAACAATTATCTTTAGTCCTCACAAGTATGGTAGGTATGTCATACACATAAAATCAATACATATACTAAGTATTCACACATCTTAGTAATCACCATAATATATTGGTGGTACACTTCTCATTCTCGTACCGACATATAATACTACACAATTTATATGTTCCCGGTTAATATAATAAATTGGGCCGTCAATAGTTCTCACATCGTAATAGACACTCACGTCCTACTTCATATTTACCCTTAGGCTCAAACTACACTTCTAGGTTTGACTCCTCATTATATCCCAAACATCCCCACTATAACAATTAATCATCAAGGGAAGGTTATCTCTACATATACACAAGGTTACGGGACACTCGGGTAGTAGGAACAAAAATACACAGTCTTAGGCTGGCCTTAGTTCGTTTTTCATGGCCGAACTCTTCTTTGGGTCTTTGGTAAATGGCCATATAGATTCATAGTAAACTCATGAATTACTTCTGATGTACTATGAGACGAGGAAGCACCATCAAAACCAATTCCCTGCCTTTCACCATACCCTAAAGGAGGGAAGATGAGCCCTTTCCCATCTTTGTAGATCTGTCCTTTATTTTTACCTTGACCTCCCGAGGTCTCTCAAGGTCATGAGTGAGTTGGGGAACAAGGGCTTCAAGTTTCTTCAGAGCCTCCACAGAAGAATGAAGCTCACTCATAAGACTAGACACTTGCTTCGTCAAGTCCCATTTACCTTTCTCAAAATAACTCTCTCTCACTTTCTCTCTCTACACATACTCTCTCTCTCTCTCTCTCTTTATCCCTATCAAGGCAGTGCTAACGAAGGACTCTCTCTCTCTCTCTCTCTATCTCTCTTTCTCTCTCTCTCTCTCTCTCTCTCTCTTTCTCCCATATATTTTTGTATGGAGATGATACTAAGAGCTAATGCTTTGTTATGCCTTTTATTTTTAAGTGAATCAACATACAAATCATCACAGGCACGTCTTAGATCACTCTCGCTCTCACTTTCAACATCCTACCCCTCACTCACATCGCTTTCACTATCGAGGTGTCCCTGTGAATTAGCATCCTCATCGTTATGAGGTGCACTATCAGTACTCACATGACTAGCCATTAATGTGATGAAGTTACATTCATGCGGTGAGTTATCTCCTGAATCCATCGACTCGACCTCACTGTCATCACTAAGGGAGGCATTTAAAACATATTTGCCATTGCCTTGACGTTTCAACCTACTTGGACACTAAAAAGCGTTATCGCCTCTACCGTCACACTCATAACATCTCTCTTCATCTCTTTTAGGCGTGTCCTTTTATCTTTATCTTTTTTTTTTCTAAATTTATTTTTCTCAAAATTATTTTTATCTTTAAAATTGGCATTATTTTTCAATTTGAGAAATTTCTTGTAATTTTTTGCAAACAAAGCCAAATCGTCTAAATCAAAATCAAACTCCGAATCTGACATCTCTTCCTCTTTTCTCTTAGACGACTCACCCCTCTTTCTTGTTGAATCCTCACTTTTTCTATCTTGGGATTTAAATGCTACCCCTTTATCTTTTGATTTAATCGTATTAGGAAACATGTCAATTTCATATGTCTAGAAGTCTCCTCCTAGTTTTTCTAATTTCAGATTACTAAAATTTCCTACATAATTTAGCATAGTGACTTTAAGGATAAAATGCTTAGGCAATGATCTCAAAATATTTTTAACTACTCTAGCATCAAGAATATGTTCACGAAGATTGAAACTAGTGTTAACAATATCAGATAAATAAGCGTATAATTCATCAAAACACTCAGATTCAAGCATGGTAATTGTTTCAAATTGAATTGTTAAATTTTGCAATTTAGACTCTTTAACTGCATTAGTGCCTTCATGAGTAAGTTGAAGAACATCCCATGCTTCTTTTGATGTGGTACACGTCATGATGCGTTGGAACTCGTCGGGTGTGATGTCTCCAGCAATTTCACTTAGCCCACGTGAGTTATATATGCTCTATTTAAATTCTTCTCAATCCAGTCTGACACCGGTTTAAAGTTGGTCACATTTTCTACGGTGACCAAAGGACGATTCCACCTCTTTCATATACAACCCAGACACGTTCATCAATGGCCTTTAAATGAGATTTCATACGGGATTTACAATATTTATAGTTTGTCTCGTAAAAAAATGGCACACGATTATACAAGTTTTCCATTGAGTTTGTGCTTTTTCAAAAATCAATTTTTAGACCAAAATTGATATCCAGAAAAATTTTGCGAAAAATTACAAGGTATAATTGTGTATTTGGCTCTAATACCAATTTGAGAGTGCGCTAGCAATTAATGAATAAACTTGTTTAATTAAATTCCAATTTTATGCCCAGTTATTAATTAAAATCCTAACTCTTGCATCTAATTGTGAATAACATTATACGTAATCAAGCATGCGCACAATCACAAACACATATATGAGGGAAAATACCCCTAAGGGGAAAAACCTTTTTATTTCACTATATTATGTAAACCACGACTTACATCTTGTTGTGACACACGGATACCTGCAAGCGTCGGTTCTTTGCCGTCGGTAAGAGATCCCGTAAGAGCTCCAATGGTCAGTAGTGAAAATAACATTTCTTCACAAGATGTAATCTAATAATGAGTAAAATGAGTAACAAGGGTTTATAATGATTCACAAGACGTAATCTAATAATGAGTAGAATGAGTAACAAGTCTTAAAATCACAGCTGGTTTGCAAAAAATGGAGTTGTAAAGACTTGAAAAACCTAGCTACAGAATGAGGAATTTATAAAAAATTAACTCGGCATGGTCGTTCAAATGAAATAAGGGTGTCACTCGAACGACAACAGATGTCTCTTGAACCCTCATCCCGAGACCTATCAAATGAGGTAAAAACTCCAAAACAGTACGAGTTTGTTTAATGACTGCTTCAAGCGAGGTTCGCGCGACCTACCTGGCGACACGCATTATCGCCTGATGAGGTCATTTGAACGACATCAGCCTATCATTTAAACGACTGAAGCACCAAAAAATAATTTTTCCAAGTCCACCACGAGGTCTTTAAAAATTAATTTTAACCTACAAAACCCGACCTATTGTGATAAAAACGTTTTAGAAAAATTCCCAAATAAATACGAAAACATTAAAAACTCCAAATTAAACATTATAACATTTTAGTGAGTGGAGTTAATGGGAATGGTTGAAGATGCACGTTGCACAGTGCTCGATGTTGTTGCACTACACACGTCTAGAGACGATGGATGCATGAAGCTTCAGATTTGATAGAGGCCATTATGGATGATCGTGTTGACGTGCGAATACTTGCTGTGATCTAGGACATATAGAAAACTCCTAGATTCTAAATGGACAATTATAAAATCATGTCTTCAAACAACCAAGATATAAATTTAGGAGAATATAATTTCAAAGATAATACTACAATAGTGATTCTAATTATGAAAAGGATTACATCAATAATTATATACGGAGCCGCTAAAATTGCGATCCAATTGTAGAATTAAACAACTAGAAAACTTAAGTCAATTCTAAATAATATATATGCAATACACGACACACACACACACACACACACACACACATATATATATATATATATATATAAGGACACAAATTTCCAATTGAGTCCTTTGTAGTTTTGGCTCAATTCCGGACAAAAACGTTTTAGTGATAGGATAGAGTTATTGACCATCCTTCAAGCCTATGACATACTTGAGTTGAAGACATAGTGGCTAAGATAGTAAAGTTTCATCAAATGTCGTGTGTATTGTGCCTCGTTTCTACATCATCAACATGGTTCCATTGGTCCTAAGGTATGAATGCATTTTAATATATATATAGGAGCTTGGAACAATACTTATATGGGTGTACTTTGTTTTTAAACTGTTGTTTATTTTCAGAAAGTTTCATTAAAACTTTAAAATAAAGTTTCTGGGCTAAAACTAATTTTTTATACTTTCTAGAAGTTCGTTCAATATTGTCATTCGAATGAGTTTTTCATTCGAACGAGAATATCTTTCGAACGAAGTTTTGCCAACGAGCTCCCTGATTGGCCACTGGAACATCGTTCGAATTGTCATTCGAACGAGAATGATGTTCGAACGAGAATTCCAACGAGTTTTCTAACAACTTCAAATTTTTTTCACTGGAACATCATTAGAAGGGTCATTTGAATGAGACTTCATTCGAACAAAAATCTCGTTCGAACGAGATTTGGCGGGAACAGTTTATTTGGTAGTTTTAAGAATTTTTTCCCACTTTTCCCACTTCTTCCCCCACAAATTTTTACAAACTTATCAAGTGCGGGAACCAACTTTGGAAAACTAACTTTTTCACTATCCTCCATCCCCTAGAGAGAGTTTTGAGAGTTCAATCTTCCAAGAAAAAGTTCATGTTTATAAGTGTTTATTTTTCAAAAAAAATTATTAATCACTCTTGTTTTCACCCATATTGTTTATTCCAAGTTTCAATATATTATACATCTTGCTTGGAGTGTTTGGCACCGAGTTTTTTCTACCGCATTGAAGAGATTGTTTGGGTTTACTTCTAAATCCCTCAAAGAAGAAGAGTTTGTTTTGCTGCGGCATTCTCACATGGTGAAAGGCACCATGTGTGGTTGACGGTGTTCCTAAAGTCTCATTGGTGAAGACCAAGGTTCCGGTGGAGCTTCGGGGTTATCGACTAGGCGGAGGTGTTTACAAGAAGACGCGTCAAGTCTTAAAAGGGGTCGAGTTGAGGAAGTAAGTCATCTGTCTTGTAATTATAAAACTATACTTAGTGGACTTAAGGCTAGGGTCGTCCGAGGTTTTTTTCCGTTGTGGATTTTTTCTCGTACATCGCAGCGTAGTGATTTATTTGTTTATTTTCTCTTTTGCAAAATTCACCTAGAACGCATGCTTAGGTAAAAAGATAAAATTTGGTTTATATCACTACTTGTTTAATTTGGTGCAATATAAATTTGGGTATATGTTAATTTAATTCAATTCATCATTTAATTTGTTAAATTTGGTTTGGCCTGATTTGGTAATATTAAAAATATGAATTAGGCAAATTTCTAGGACTTGAGTTAAATTGGTTTAAGTGAAAAATGTATTTTTGTTTAATCTTATTTCACCTAGTTTAATTTTAATTTGAAAGAAATTAAAATTAGTTTATTTGTTTTAATTGAACCATCTCGCTTCCGCATCTAAAAGGAAAATACTTTTTGTAGTAAAGAATTTTAAAATTGGGGGCCCCTCCTTTTTCAAATTGGTATCAGAGCATTTATTAAGAAAAGCTATCCTTTTCAAATTGGTATCAGAGCCAGAGCGCTAATTTATCGCGTCAAAGATCCATTTATCGGCTTTTATATTTTTTGTGCTCCTTGCATTTCTAGGTGGTTCATTTTTTACTCACTCTCATTTTTGTTTGATATCTCTCGATGGGACGTCTTAATGATAATTTGTCCATTTCTAATGATAATGAAGTTTTTGATATTCGAGAGGAATTTAATGGGCTTAATAAGCGTAATGAAAATTTAAGAGAATTAAATGTGAGATTTGCAAAAAGAATTAAATTTCTTAAAAATGAAAATTTATGTTTTAAATATAGAATTGAACTTTTACAAACCTCCCTATCTAAAAAAGATATTTTTCGTGAAAAGCTCAAGGACATAAATTACAATTTTAATATTTTAAAAAAGTCCAAGAAAGAGAGTGATTGTCGAGAAAAGACTCTTAGGGACATGTTTGCTCATATTGAGGGGGAGCGTGATAACCTTCTAGGACTTATAGAAAATTTAAAGAAGGAGTCCCATAAAATTTAGGAGTCTAATTTATTACTTGAGTCCAAAAATTTTAAAAACTACAAATAACTTACAAGACTCGAGTAGTAGTTGTAATGGTTTTAGTTCACCTTGTTCAAATATTTTCGCTTCTAAAGCTAAGACCATTATTTGTTTTAGAGGGTCGACTTTATCCAAGGACTTTAGAAAAGGTAACACCTGAGGTAACATTCCTCATGTTTACACATGCTTGCATTGTGGTCGGAAAGGTCACCTTAGGTCATTTTGTTTCGATCTTAAAAGAAGCCCTAGGAAGTCTATGTCTAGTATTTCATTAGTTCCCAAATCCCATCATTTTAAATACACATCTATATGGGTTAGGAAATCATTTTTAGACGCGCTAGATATTAGATTTGTTGATTCTCACTTGATTTCACATGAAACCTCCCTTGCCAAATCTAAAGGTTGAATGTGTTAGTTTTGTGTGCATACTTTAGCTTTTTATGCTTCATGCTATATCACTTGTGCTAATTATATGCTTGTTTAGTCATTTTCTAGTCTATGCCTCATGCTTAATCACATGCTAGAATAATAATTTTTGTTTATCTTTTGTATTATACTTCTTTCATTTTAGTTTGCATTAAATGAAAAATACAAAAATATTTTTCTTTCTCATTTGCATTTTATCTTTTTGTAATTTAGGCTTAATGAAAAATACAAATGATTTTTGTGTGTCTTTTGAGTAAATATTTTATTTTTGGTTAAAAATTGTCAAAAACTCAAAAAGATTTTTATTTTGTGTATTTTTGTTTGACACACTCTATGAGGCATACACTTGTGTTAGAATCCCTTCTTTTTCGCTCCCATCTGGCTAGAACTTTTGGTTTAGATTATCAATCCTTATTATGTTCTTTACCATGCTTACATGGAGTAGTTGGATTTTGTGTTGCTTATATGGATTCTATTTTTATATGCCCAT
This sequence comes from Sambucus nigra, assembly GCA_949130495.1. Taxonomy (NCBI): domain Eukaryota; kingdom Viridiplantae; phylum Streptophyta; class Magnoliopsida; order Dipsacales; family Adoxaceae; genus Sambucus; species Sambucus nigra. Next base: position 382,130,504 of record OX422217.1, read on the forward strand.
ATTCCCACATGCACGAGTTGACTTAAAATTTTAACTTCATATGTATATTTGATCTTTGTGAGGTGTTCTCCTACTAATCGTGTCATCTACATATTTATGATCTAGGAGGACTAGTGCATGTCAAAATCCGTTCCACGTGAGATTTGTGAGAATAAAAAATATCATATATATATGTGCACGGGGAAAGGATCCGAAAGGAATTATTATCCTTTGTGAATAGTAAGCCACCGTTTGTTTGGACCTAAAATAAATACGTGGTCCAAAGGCCTAAAAACAATATGGCATTAAAAAGAAAAATAATTGCCAAGGCCTTTGTTTAATTGATATATTCATTCAAAATTAATATATGCTTATTGGGGGAGATTGGATGGTATATCAACAGTTTACATGATGTCCGTTTATCCTAGTTGTACTTTCAATGTCATGACTCTATTGGTTTGTAGAATCATCAAAATTCTATTCTTGTGTGCATTGTGTATGTTTTTTCATTGAGTTCAATTTATATTGTCACATGAGGTTATATTCAAATGTGATGAAGTTTTCAATCAATTGAGAACTCCGTGAACATGTTTTAAGTGATTGGGTCTAAATTTAATTGTTACTAGTTCACACCCCAACACTTTCTTTTCCATATGACACATTTTTTCCATACGAGTGTGAAAAACTTATTGTATTTTGTGTCATGTGTGTGTTTATATCTATATATATGTGCGTTTTTATATCTATATATATGTGCGTGTGCATCCTTGGTATATCTAGAGTATGTATGTATATGAAATTTTTATTTGGTCTTTGCCTTGCTTTTTAGTCCATCTATGCTTTAATTCATAATTGGTATCTATCTTGTTGCATTCTTTGTTGATATCATATGCTTATTCTTTATGTATCATATTGGTATCATTTTCTTGCATCTTAGTTGGTATCCGTTATTATTTGTTGGATTAGTTATGATTTTGTTGCCCACGTGCTTTAATGTTCTCATCACTTTATGCACAATTGCATGTTTAGCTTATTATCCCATTTTATTTATCCCTTGTTTAGTTTAACGGGTGTATATGCTTTAATTGGGGGATAAAAGTTAATTTTTTTTATTCTTTATCCTTTGTCTATTCCTGAACAAAAAGGGGGAGAATGATAGGGGGAGAAATGGTATCTAATCCTATTATAATCGTATCTTAGTTTGGGAGATTTATCTTAGGGGGAGACGTCTTTCTAAGTAGGTCATGTGTTTGATAAAGGGGATAATTAATTTAGGGGGAGTATTATCTTAATTGCATTTAATATTCTTGATATTCCCTATGCGTCTGATAGTTTGCTTAAGTGTGCAAGAATTCTTCTAAATGGAAACTTTTATCGTTGACAAAGATATTGATCCTTGGGTTGTTTTGAGTCAAGCTATTGTATTTTTATTTTGGGTGGGATATTTTTTTTAGTTTAGTAGAGCTTGAAGACCCTTTAGGACTTTTGTTTGTTTTTGTCCCGGAATAGCCAAAGGGGGAGATTTGTAAGGACACAAATTTTCAATTGAGTCCTTTGTAGTTTTGGCTCAATTCCGGACAAAAATGTTTGAGTAATAGGATAGAGTTATTGACCATCCTTCAAGACTATGACATACTTGAGTTGAAGACGTAGCGGCTAAGATACTAAAGCTTCATCAAATGTCAAGTGTATTGTGCCTCGTTTCTATGTCATCAACATGGTTCCATTGGTCCTAAGGTATCAATGCATTTTAATATATATATAGGATCTTGGAACAATATTTATATCGATGTACTTTGTTTTTAAACTGTTGTTTATTTTCAGAAAGTTTCATTAAAACTTTAAAATAAAGTTTCGGGGCTAAAACTAAAATTTTATACTTTCTACAAGTTCGTTCGATAGTGTCGTTCGAACGAGTTTTTTGTTCGAACGAGAATGTCGTTTGAACGAGGTTTTGCCAACGAGCTCCCTGATTGGCCACTGGAACATCGTTCGAATTGTCGTTCAAACGAGAATGATGTTCGAACGAGAATTCCAACGAGTTTTCTAACGACTTCATATTTTATACACTGGAACATCATTAGAAGGGTTGTTCGAATGAGACTTCGTTCAAACGAAAATCTAGTTTGAACGAGATTTTACGGGAATAGTTTATTTGGCAGTTTTAAGAAGTTTTTCCTACTTTTCCCACTTCTTTCCCCACAAACTTTTGACAGACTTATCAAGCGCGGGAACCAACTTTGGAAAACTAACTTTTTCACTATCCTCCATCTCCTAGAGAGAGTTTTGAGAGTTCAATCTTCCAAGAAAAAGTTCATGTTTATGAGTGTCTATTTTTTAAGAAAATTTATTAATCACTCTTGTTTTCACCCATATTATTTATTCCAAGTTTCAATATATATACATCTTGCTTGGAGTGTTTGGCATCGAGTTTTCTCCACCGCATTGAAGAGATTGTTTGGGTTTAATTCTAAATCCCTCAAAGAAGAAGTGTTTATTTTGCTCCGGCATTCTCACATGGTGTAAGGCACCATGTGTGGTTGACGGTGTTCCTAAAGTCTCGTTGGTGAAGACCAAGGTTCTGGTGGAGCTCCGGGGTTGTCGACTAGGCAGAGGTGCTTACAAAAAAACGCTTCAAGGCTTGAAAGTTGTCGATTTGAGGAAGTAAGTCATTTGTCTTGTAATTGTAAAACCATACTTAGTGGACTTAAGCCTAGGGCCGTCCGAGGTTTTTTCCTCGTACATCGCAACGTAGTGATTTATTTGTTTATATTATCTTTTGAAAAATTCACCTAGAACGCATGCTTAGGTAAAAAGATAAAATTTGGTTTATATCACTACTTGTTGAATTTGGTGCAATATAAATTTGGGTGTATGTTAATTTAATTCAAGTTATCATTTAATTTGTTAAATTTGGTTTGGCCTAATTTGGTAATATTGAAAATATGACTTAGGCAAATTTCTAGGACTTAGGTTAAATTAGTTTAAGTGAAAAATGTATTTTCTTTTAATCTTATTTCACTTGGTTTAATTTTAATTTTAATTTGAATGAAATTAAAATTAGTTAATTTGTTTTAATTGAACCATCTCCCTTCCGCATCTAAAAGGAAATTACTTTTTGTAGAAAAGAATTTTAAAATTGGGGGCCTCTCCTTTTCAAATTGGTATCAGAGCCTTGATTAAGAAAAGTTATCCATTTCAGTATATATAAAGAGAGCGAGAGAGAGAAACGTGGTTAAAAAGAGTATGTGGCTAGGGTTTATGCGGATGGATGAAGCAGAAAAAGTTCATCTCATGTTCGATTCAGTCACAACTTACTTGGGGACGACGACATCTGATTTGAAAAATAAAAATAGTCTCACATAAATAAATAACCAATGCCGAAGAATAATCAATATAATTACTATGTATATAGATCTATAGAGAAAACCCCATTTCAAACTTTAAAAAGATACTATTCTGAATCCAAAATCACCCTGAAGAGAGAGCTGATATGTAAATCAAAAGAAATTAGAGAATATTGTAACTAATTATAATATAAGAATACATCAATACCCAAAAATACCCTATGTAAAACCTATTAAAAAAACTTACTTTGATATAATCGGTGTAATAACTTTGGTGGATATGCAAATAAATTAAGTTTGCAAATATGGATAGAGTTGAGAAGTTGAGTTCATGAGAGAGAGGTGAAAGATATTACCTAGAAAAAAAGAATGGGGACTATGGAAGAACTAACCGAAGGGGTGGGGGAAGTAGTAAAGTGGTAGTGTGAGAGGGTTATGGGAGAAGTGAAGCAGTGGAGCGAGGGGAGGGGAAATATTTCGACCTATTGTCGAGAGAGAGAGAAAGAGCGAGAAATGGGGAGGAAAAATTAGTGGGAAAGAAAAAAGAGTAATCTAAAGTTTAAAAACTATATGGGAAGTATATTTACAATTTCTTTATTATTTAGAAGTATGTGAGAGGTGATGTAATTTCAGTCTCAAATGTAGTGTATATAAAAGATGATTACTCTTTCCCATCTCATATATTTATTTTTTTAATATTGCTAAAGGATACTGTCCCAAAAAAACTTAAGAATTTATATTTAATGTATCAAATAATACCTTTTAGGGACACGATTCGAACCGATCCCAAAAGATCATGTCCTAATAGCTAATTATTTTTTGTAGTGTGAGCAAACGACCATGGCCTGGTTAATGACTTTAGGTTGGTAGCCCACTGATGAAGCATAGGCGAGAAATCTTGGCACTTCTTTCACTTTTTATCGTAGGAAACCTCATCCTTATGCATATATGGAAACCATTTACCTTCTTTGATTTCTCTTAATTCCTAAGATCCCCCTCCATGGATCCTTCATATACTGTGGCCATCCCAGGATTAAAACGGGTGAAAATCTAATTTAGGTTCGCCCTAAAGGAAAAAGTCGTTAGCTCATTGAGAACGGGGTCAAGAAAGAGAACTTCCATTTCCACCACTCCACGGTATTCATTGTCTCCGACGAACATAAATCGTTCGTCGTCGAGGGGTAAAAATATAAAGAAAAGAGTTTCCATCCTATTTTTCTCAAAATAGAAAAAGCATATAGGTGTCCCCGAAAAATGACATCACAAGATAAACTGATGCATTTGAAACAAAGTAGATCATGGGTCCGGGGACTAGGTTACGTAATGAGAAGGTGTTAGGCACCTATTTCTCCTCTTTAGTCTCTCATCATCTATAAAATTTTTCTTCTGTCTCCTTAACGGGGACTAAAGTTAGTAGTGCAAAAAATGTGTGTGTGTGTGTGTACACACATATATATATATATATATATAACGAGCGATATCAATGTCTCCATGTAATGGGGAGGACGGGATTGAATCAATCGAAGGAGTTTGCACGAATGACATAAAAATATGGCTAAAATTGTGAGTGTTGTGCTAGATTGAATTCATTATGAATAAATGAGCACAAATGTCAATGGGATCACTGATGAGCCAAAATCTAATTATAATATTAGATAATTGTGAGCATTGCGCCGGATTGAACTCACTATGAACAAAAGGCACACATGTCAATTGGATCAATAAACAAAAATATAGAATATATATATATATATATATATATATATATATATATATATATATATATATATATATATGTTAAAAATAGGAAAGAATTGAAATATGGAAAAGAGGACTCGAGGTGAACTCAAGATGCCTATCTAATAAAAAATGGCATCTAATTCCATGTAGTTCGTAACACAAATGTGTGGGATTCACCCCATGAACCCAAAACAATAATTTCCTTATTTTTAACTTGTTGAAAAATGTACATAAGTGGAGAAAGCGTAGGATAAAGGGGAGGAAAATTCGAATTTGGGGCTTAAAGACTAAACCTTTTTTAGGGATTAATGAATCTATATTTTTGTTTATATAAGTAATAATTTTTTTTTATTAAGTCTAGGAAAGTAAAACAAAAACAATAGTTATTTTAAAAGTACTAAAGTACGATAATGACAGTAGTTAAATGAGCTAGAAAATGATAGAATTATGTGTTCCATGAAGCTTTGCTCCTGATTTTTTAAGTGATGTAGGCTGGCTTTTATGGTGATTAAGTGGTGGTGAAATGGATGAAAAAGGTGGGGTGAAAGTGAGTAAGAAAACGTGGAGAGAATGTTTGGAAAATGATTTTTGGGAAGACGATGAACTAATTTTGAGGCAGGAGCTCTCTAGATTCTAAGAAGGGCTTCTTGAGAATGAGGTCATAGCCATCTTTAATAGGAAAGTTTATGGTTAGTGGGTACTACGATTAGAATAGGCCTAGGCTTTCCTATCAAAATGCCTCTTGGACCGCGGCTAAGTAAAAGTACCACTATGAAGATAGTCGGAGGCCAGCGGTGCCTATAGGCAGTCCAAAATGGACTTTTCAAAAAAGTGCATAAAATGCAAATCGTAAATTCGAATCGTGCACAACCAGGACCATTGGAAAGGTATTTAGAGACTTATAATAGTTCATTAAGAATCCCCCAGGTTTGATAGTTTATCAAGGTTAAGCAGAGCTCGGAAGGTCCTGGTTGCCTCTCAGTTAGGGTTTGGAGTAAAAAGGTAAGTATGCACAAACTGTAAGGACGATTCGTGCACGACATAGAACATTGGAAAGGGTACTAATAGCCCTATGAAAGTGAATTTATAAGATTCCAAGTTCAAGAGTTGACCAAGGTAAAATGGATCTCGAAATCACCTAGTGGCCTCTAGGTCAGGGTTTAGAGTAAAAAGGCAAGTGTGCGCGAATCGCAAGGTTGATTTGCGCATTGTATGGATCATTGAAAATGGTATTCATATCCATATTAACGTGCATTTATCTAACATCTATTACAAGAGTTTACCAAAGTCAAACATAGATTTAATGTGCTCGGTGTCCTTTGGGTCAGGATTTGAAGTAAAAGAACGAGTACACACGATTTGTATGGCCGATTTGCGCATGGTATGGACCGTTGGAAATGGGTATTTAGAATGGCTATTTAGATACTTAAGAAAATTAATTGAGATAATATCCATTTCGATATTTAAACAAAGTCAAGAAGAGATCAAAAGCAACTATTAGACTTTAGGTCAGGGTTTGGAGTAGGAATTGGGGTCGAAGGGTGAAACTGATGGTGTTAGGGACCTAAGGAGGTGTTTAAAGGATACCAAAATGGGTTATTTACAGAGACCCTCAATGGGAGAGATTAGGATAAGAAACGTTCATCAAATACAGATAACTTTATGGAAAGTTATGCATGTTAAGGGTAATGATGTGATTTTGAAAACCTAAGGAGCGTAAGAGACTAATTCAGAGGTTCGATGCCTCTACTGGAGATTTAGGGTAACCTCGTAGGACGAAAGAGTTGGGCATGACCAATTTAGTGGGTCAAAGACAATTTTGAGGAACTAAAGAGTGAAAGTGACCTAATTTAAAGAGTCGAGGCCAACTCCATGAGCCTAGGTCAATTATGTGGACCTAAAGAGTGAAAGAAACCTAATTCAGAGAGTCGAGGCCAATTCAGTTGGCCTAGGTCAGTTTTACAGTCCTAAAGAGTGAAAGAGACCTCATTAGGATGGTTGAGGAAAATTCTCTAGGCCTAGATTAGTTTTGTGGACCTAAGTAGTGAAATCAACCTAATTCAAAGGGTCTAGGACAATTCTACGGGCTTAGGTCAATCTTGCAGACCTAAAGAGTGACAACAACCTTATTTTGAGGGTTAAAGCCAATTATTCAGGCCTAGGTCAATTCTGGGGACCTAAAGAGTGAAATCAACCTAATTCACTGAGTGAGGCCAATTTTGCAGGTTAGGTCAATTTTATGAACCTAATGAGTGAAAATGACCTAATTCAAAGGGTCGAGGGAAATTATGCGGACCCAGGTCAATTCTGCAGAACTAAAGAGTTGAAGCGACCTAATTCAGAGGGTTAAGACCAATATTGTGGGCTTAGGTCAATTATATGAACCTAAAGAGTGAAATAGATATAATTAAGAGGTTTGAGGCCAATTCTATGGACCTAGATCAATTGTACAAACCTAAAGATGAAGGCGACCCGATTTAGAAGGTTGAGGCCAATTTTGCAAGCCTAGGTCAATTCTACGCACCTAAAGTAGAAGTGACTGGATTCAGAGGGTTGAGTAAAATTCTAAAGGTCTAAAGGATTGAGAATGATTTTTGCGATGATGTAGGATTGACAAATTTTTGAATGATTTTAATTGAAAAAATTGTGATTTTTATGGATTTTTAAAGGTTTTAACCTTTTTAGGGGAATATTTTGCAAATGTTTTGGGCAATCTCTATATTTTAAAAAAAAAATTGATAATAATTAAGGGCCATGTCGATTTCCATAGGTAGGGTGTGCCTATCGTCACTAGGCACATACTCTTAGGATTCTGTTGGAATGTGAAAGGGTACTACCAATAGGCATGACTGAGGGACTGCCAATCGACATACTTCGTTATCCCTTGTAAAAAGTGGGGAAGGTTCATCATTTTTTCACACCCAAAAAAGAATTTTTTTTCTCTCTCTCTCTCTCTAGAAATCAGTCTTAGACTCCTTTCCTTCGAAAGGACTAATGGAAGGCATGACCAATTACGATTGGGATGACTTAGATTGGCACGATGCGGAGGTGCAGATGCTTAGGAATGAGAATTCAAATGATAGCTTTGAGATTATTTCTAATAAGAGGGTCTTGTCGGGAGCTTAGGAATCATCGCTCCTCGGGGGCGAATAATCCAAATGGTTATTTGAGTGTTTGCACTCATATTTAAGTTTATTATTTGTTTTTATTTGTATTTTTTTTGGGATCAAGAACTTTTGCTTGTGTACAGGTGGATGTTTCTTCATCGTTCACCTACTCCCAAGGTTCAATGGGGATTAGTAAGGTGTGGGAGAAGCTCCCTGGGGCGGTGAAGTTGATTGTAAAAGATACCGAATTTGGTTCTCTGTCAGGGGTCTTGGATAAGACATCACTGTATTTAGCAGTGCTGTGAAATTTGGGTGAGAGGTGGTGGGACATTACTCACAAGTTCCATTTGGGTGTGGGTGAGATGGCGGTCACTCCTATGGATATGTATCCGTAGTGAGAGGGTTAGTAGATCATAATGGATCGAAAGCTATGCAAGTTCGAGGTTTCTATTCAAGTTGCGCTGGGGATATCAGGCAGATGGTTTATAGGGAATTGGTCAGGATATCGTTATTAAATGATAACTTGATGGCCAAAAAGATTGATGTTACCGATAGAAGTCAAGTGAGACTGCAAACCAGTTGTTTATTTTTCTTTTAGTGGTGTGATTTATGGTGGCGACGAGCGGTGACAATATCCATTTATTGTTTCTTCCATTTTTATGAGTTATCTCTGAGATTCACATGTATGATTGGGGGAGCTTCACCCATATGTCGCTTTATGATTCTCTAGATGCTTTTAAATAAGTATCGGTGATAGATTTTTATGGGGCCCGTGTACCTTCGGGAGGTAACTTTTAGATACCGCTCTTATATTTCTGATGTTTTCTTATTCTTTGATATTTGCAAAAATCTTATGTTGCCTTCTGGAGACGTGGATTTATATGGTGATTGTCTTTGAAGGTGAGTGATGCGGTGGATTTTTCAAGGATATATAGTTGGAGGTTATGGAATAGGAAGTGAGAGGATTTCCTAGCCTCGAAGGATATGAGGGTGGTGTTGAATGCCTTGACGAGTGATCAGGTTAGGCTATGGTTTTATCTTTTTTGTCTTTTATGTCTTTTTTGAATTTTTTTAGAATTTTGATGACTGAATTTTATTTTGGGACATGTGAAGTTATATTCTTGGCATCTAGCCTCGGGGCCTGCAGGGGTTATGGGAAATCATTCCCAGATACAGAGACTAATGGCGCACAAGTTTGGGTATGTATTGTACCTAGGAGAAAGGGTGGAGAGGAATGTTATAGAGGGTGAGGTAGAGGCTCCACTGTCAGTGCCTTCTGAGGGGTAATAGTGTGCCGATCTCTTCAGCGCATAACTCGGGGAGTGGTGCGGCGAGAACAATGGAGGATATTACCCTCCACTATTTCTCCATTCATCCATACCACATCCAATTAGGCGATGAACATGTTGTCTCAGTGCCTCATTTACCTTAGGTTATAATAGATAGTTTCCCTCCTTTCTCTGAGGAGGTTCTTCGGAGGCTGGTATGACTGTACCTTTCAATTGTGCACATTGATTTTTATTTCTTTTTACTGTTACTAATTTTCTCACCGTTAAACTTTTGCATACTGTTCATGTGTCATCATCTTGGATGCGGGAGGTTCGAGATTGGATGGCTTATGTGTCCGATCACATGAGGAAGATGACTAGATCATTCATGGTGCCGCTAGAAACTTCTGAGGGGTGCAAAGAGATCTCTGGATCTAGGAGAAGAGTCATTACACCAAATTCTTCTTCCCGTCGTGGGAAGCGCATTCTCCTAGATCCTTAAGGCAGTTTTTTATTTTGCAAGCTTTGAAAAGTCTAGGCTTCGTCCTAACAATTTGTCTTTTTTTGTTTTTTTTCTTCTTTATTTCAGAAAAATGTAAACACAATGACAAATATATATATATATATATATATATATATATATATATATATATATATATATATATATATATATATATATATATATATATATATATATATATATATAATGCTTTTCATTTTCTTGATTTATCTTGAATTGAGTGACCTGGTCTACCTGCACTTTAATTTTCCACTTAGGGTTTTACTTATGAAAAAGTAACAAAGATTTTTAATAATTAAAATTTGTATATTTTAAATTTTTTTCTAGGACAAAATACATGTAAAAATGTTTGTAAAAAGTTTTTATTTTCAAAAATAAAAAGATGAAAAATAAGAAAAATCCAAAAATAAGGGATGTGCTGATCAATTTACCTGTTAGCCTACCTATCGTCATATTGGTCAGTTCAAAGCTTCTTTTTCAACCATGATTTTCCTTTTCCTGAAATTCTATGTGCTAAAAAATAAGTTATTGCAACAACAAGCTGATTCTTTCATCTTTTATGGAGGATTTCAAGTATAAAAGCGGCCTTCGGGGTGGATTTATAAATCACACCTCAACTTCCTCCTTACTCTTTGTTCTATAATATTTCTTGCCCTTATAAGATGGAAGTTCTTATGACTGAGGACTTTACTGCCTATCTTGGAGGGTTAGAAGCCATGTATTTGTAAAATTCCAGCTACGAGGCATTCAACTTGTGCATTGTTCCTTTGAGGCGTAATTGTCCTATTGACTTGAATTTTCTGGACTCTTTTGCAGTTACCATATGTTCCTCTGCAGCTTGGATAAGGCGTTCCCCACCTATGAAGAATTTTCTGCTATGTTAATTGTCAACCCCAATGTTGTTGCGACTATTCCTAATTTGACTTGTTTTCCTTGGGTGTCGCTAGTTGAATTGCTATATATCTCTCATTCTACTACCCAAATGTTGGTGCATGAGGGAAATATCAACCTTCCAGCAATATTGAATTCTATATGTGAGAGAATCTATACTAAAAATTTCTTGCTAGTATCGTAGCCTTGGGATTGATTGCCATGATGATCTTGGTGACTAGCGATATGATGACAGACCCTTAAGTGGCCACGATTATACTGTGGATGTCTTATCATCGCAGTTCGGCTGCCACCATACTGGCAGAGATGTTTAATGTCACGGATGATTAAAATTAATGTTGGGCCATCCTTTTACAAGGCATCCCTGTGACGCTGTTTATGTGGTTTTCGGAGAGACTTCTCATGGTGGGTCCCCCAGAGTATCTTATGACCATTGTCCCAAACTTCTTTATGCGGTCCTTTCATAACTTTGTTCCCTCTGTGGAGAACTAGGTTAACTAGCTCATGGAGCATGGGTCTAGACACCTTTGATGATCAGTGTCGTGGTGAGGGCGAACTGCAGGTTGTCCTACTGTAAGGCAACTATCATTATGTTCTGCTAGTAGGACTTTATAAAACTTCCTTTTACTTGGAAGTTTCTGCGTCAAGTAGGCTGGGAGAAAATTATTCCTCTGCACATAACCAAATGCATTCATGTGGAGGATTTGACTGGGTCTTTTACGTTGACTTTTGAGCCTTTATGGTAGTGTCGCAAGCGAGTTACCCATCCATCCCAATCTATTGGGGAACTTGGGTTTATATCTGCGGATTATTTGAGGTGGCTATGGGGGAATGTGGTCACAAATATTTTGTAAGAGTCACGAATTTCTCGAATCCCTAATCTACCTACGACAATGATTTAAACCCTCAAAATTTGGGTAAAATCAAAAGTCCTCAAGCAGAAATTAACTATGTCCGAAAACCTACAACTTTGTTATATTAACGTAGATCCCTTGAAGTTTTAATAATTTAGGAAAGAGCCCCCTGAAAATTTTAAAGTAAGATAACTTGAAAAATATTTAACCTCTAAACCCCAACCACACATAAATATAACCTTTAGACCTCTCCTAGAATAAAATTATATTTTCAATCATGGAAACTTTCTAAAATTATCAAACGACCCCTAAACTTAGAAAAAGTTTACTTTTACGGCTATAAAAGCAATTATATAAACAACGAAGGGCTAAAACCAAAACCTTCTTAAATTTTATTTTAAACCATATCCACATGCTACCCAACATCATCATAAGAGGTGGAAAACATATGGAAAACCCTATCAACCTATGTGCATCCCATTTTCCCAAAACTATAACCTTCCCTAAACTTGTTCAAATCCACCTCTCTTTAGCTCCAATCAAATACTCACATAAAATAGGATAAATACCCCTGACCCAAGCAGTAAAAACTCACCCCACAATTCAATTTCAAATATCAAAATTTTCCTCAGTTTAGGGGACTCATCATTTTATGCTTCATTTTCAATTCTTTCAATTCTAGTAGTTTTTTGCATAGTTAATATAGTTAGAACACTCATAATATGCAAGCTTTTGCGCGTCGAATGGCCTAGGATAATAAAAATCAGTAGGAACACTAATAAAGCTTGAGATTTAATGATGCAACCTGATATATCGCCAAAAACTTTGATTTAAAGCCATGCATAACTTCATTATAACCTAAGGATCTCGAGTGTAATGGTTAAAAGCCATGAATGTTCATGTAGAGCTCAAATCGATCAAAAGTGTTTTTTGAACTCAAAACCTATAGATTCAAAATTCTCAATATACAATCCAACATGATATTTAAAACCAAAACAAAACTACTCTCACATATAAAAGAAACAAAACCCAATTCATAAGAGACCTTTCCATACTCTATAAATCCACAAAAGTTAGGTCAAATTTAAAAAAAAAACACAGTTTCATAACTCAATGTCAATCTATGAAACTTATATATTTTGATTCCTCTGGAAAAATTAGGTTAAGTTTGTTTAGGAATCATCTCAAATGGTATAACATCGAAGGAGAAAACCCCGATAAAAAATTAAAGCCCTAAGAAGTTAAAATCGAGATGTTGAAGATGAATACTTTATTCAGAAATCTTAACCACGCGCGTGAGGGCGCGTGGCTAATCCGAAAATTCAGATTTTTCCTTAAAAATTTTATTAAAATTTTCTAATCAAAATGATATAAGATTAGACCATGTTTGGATATTCCTAGCTTAAGTTATGTAAAAACAAGGTTTTTACTTAAAGAAATTTCTTTAAAATTACAAATCAACCCCTATAAACTTTTCCAACTTATGAGGCTCATCCCCAAACTTTGACCATACATACATCAAACTTTTTTAAGATAAAAAATCTCTTTCACCAAAGTTAAAAAATCAGCTTAAGAGCAATATTTTAAAGTCCTAAGATAATTACAATTAAGCCCTCAAAACTTTAACACAAATAGTTTAAATACAAAACTGACTAATTAAACACTAAAACTCATATATACCACACATTGTATAATAGAAGATAAAGCCCCAATTGTTCTGAATATCCCAGTGTGACAACAAGTCAACCAAATACCAAGCAACTAGTCTTTTCCTTACCTTTTTAGTAATATACTTTGCGTATTTGAAATACTGCTATTGATATCACTATGTGATATCCCTATTTACTCTGAGTATGTGTATGTTATTATACTACCGTACTACATATTTTTTTTAACCATCATCAGTATTTCAATTATCACCAGTATTTAAACTTAAGGATCAATTTTAACCCCTCTCATATAACAACTGGTATCATGTACCTTATTGATTAAGTTTGTCCTAGCACTTTGTGCCATTTTTATACACGCATCAGTTTTAAGTAGGAAGTAGACTGACGTGTTATCCCACAAGACTTTCTATTTAGCGTATTGGTCTCAGATGATTGAGAGCTATGACTATTTCTACATACGTACGAGTGCCACTTTAATTGTGTGCATAGCAGATTATGTCTCACCAAAGGTTTTGGGTTGACTGATTATTTTAAGTTAACTGATGGCTTAATTACCTCTATACCCTTTAGTGAACTGGTAAGAATGGGATTATTAGTCAAAAACTCTTTGAATTTCTTTACATGATCCTGACTAAACTGCTAATGAACCATATTTCTTAAACGGACTAATCATTATGGAAATATGAATTCCAAAATTTTGATGCCTTATAATCTGATAAATATGGAATTATCATCTTATTGTTGTCAATGTTTTAAACACTAATTTTATACACACTCCAACTCTCATTTAGATCTATATTATTCTTATAGAATTGGTAGAACCTGCTTAGCATATTTATGATAATTCCTTCATTCTCCAAATGCGCCAGGAGAAAGAAGAGAGTATCTATTCCCTACTAGAGACAGAAACCGATCACATGTTTGTGTATATGACTGCATGGGTAAATATTAAGCCAGATGGGAGCAAAGATTGGCCCTTTTCAATTTTCTATATTTTCGTGTGTACTAAAAATATGTAACTCACCCCTGCAGTGGTTCAACCCTATGAAACATATTAATAATAAATAAAAGTTATGTTATTCCGCCTTGGCATTAATTAATTTCTTTATGTGTACTTCTTATTCATTCGTACCAAAAAGCAGGGTGTGACAAGTTGGTATCAGAGCATGTTTTAAATCTGAAACATGTTGTCGGGTTAGCATTCTATGCGGTAAATAGATAAGATATTAGTTATTTGATCTTTTCATGACTTCTTTTATTACTATTATTATATGGTAAGTCCATTTTGCAGTATTGACGTATGGGATACATTTCTGTTTAACATAAATATCGAGCCAAATAACAGATGGTAAACACGTGAAAGAGAAGATAACTTAGCCAGGTTAAGAGAAAGGATTCTTGGAGTTAAAGAAGACTTGGTAGGGTCGAGTAACGACATTAAAAGGATGGGGATGCCCAATCGAGTATTGGTAAATATGAAGCTAATGCGGAAAGTGGATGATTTTGCCAATGATCCGGTTATACTCCAAGAAGCTATAAATTTGGCACTTACAGATGAATTTTTAACTCCACCAATGTACCCGAAAGAGACATCTGATAGTGAAATACACGGAGGGTGTTCTTCCAGCACCCTAAGTAACTCGACTGACGATACAGACCAAGGAGATTATCCAGTCAACCCGAGTCTACATCTAGTGATGATGTAGTTGTTCCTACTTAGAAAGAATATAACGTCAAAATTTATTTCAACTGTTGTAATTTTAACCGCACTGATATGAATGATGATGTATAATAGTAGTGTATAAATAACTTTACATGAAATATAGTAGTCTTGCTACTTCATTGTTGTTTATAACTTTTATTGTTTAAACTATTTTATTTTAGGATGGTTAGTACTCGAACCCCTTCTATTGGAACTCAAGATGAGTAAACTCAAACTAAAGGAATCATGCGGTGTCTCCAGGAACTTACTATGTTAGTCCAATAGTAACAGAATACTCATTCTACTCCTAAGGATGTTTGCGAAGAAATTTGTTTAATGAATGCTCTTAAGGAATTTCTATGACAAAGACCCCCTTATATTCTTGGGAAGCCAGGAGCTAATGAAGCTGAGAAATGGATGCGCCAGATTGCGAAAATTCTGAAATGAGTAAGTATAGCTACTAATCTTCGAAGAACTTTAGCCGCCTATATATTTGAAGGTGAAACATATTTCTAGTGGCAAACAATGTCGCATAATCAGAATGTTGCTAATTTTACTTGGGAACAATTTGAGGAGCTTTTTTCAAATAGTCTTTTCTCGAGACTGAGAGAGAACAACGAACCATTTATTTCTAAAAATTGCAACAAGTAAACCTCTCAGTACTCAATATGAGACAAATTTTACCAAACTATCTTCCTATGCCGTGGAGTATGTGGATACTAAGATGAAGAGATGTAAGAAGTTTGAATGAGGATTACATCCAAGAATTAAGAATTCAATCACTCCATTAAAAATTCGTGAGTACTCTCAATTAATTGATGCTGCGACCATTACGGAACGCAATTATTCAACTCTGATTCGATCTTCGTCCCAAACTATTAGAAACAACCATGTCATCAGAACTCCATCTCATTCTAGACCCTGTTCATATGCAAACTCGAGTGGACAATTTTATTCCTAGATCCATCATAACACAATCCATTTCAAGATCCCTTATCATGAATGTCAAGAGGTAGGACATATTCCTATGATAAAGTCAGCTCCAATCCGCCAAAACAAACCCAAAAAGTTAAGCCTTATAAAATCCAAAATCCAAAATTCAAAATTCTATTATATTCCAAGTCACTCAAAACAAACCCTTACAAAATCCAAAATTCTATTATATTCCAAGTCACTCAAAACAAACCCAAAAAGTTAAGCCAATTTTGAATCATGGGAGGAATTATGTTACAGGACCTATGCGAAATGCACATGACGTGATAAGAGGTAAATTTATCTTTCAACATGTTCCTACACATATTTTGCTTAATACAGGATCTAGGCATTCATTTATTAGTCTTAGAATAGCTAGATTAATACAATTATGTCCAATCTCTTTAACTAATACATTCTATATTGAAGTACCAATAGGTGAAATCAATACATCAACACAAGGTTATAGAAATTATAAGATTCAGCTTGGTCTAGGAACTTTTTTTTTAATTGATAATTCTAGACATTAACGATTTTGATATTATTATAAAAAGGATGTATTATCTAAGCATCACGCTTATATCAATTGTCAAGCTAATAAAATTCATTTTCGAAAGGAAAATGATGTCTCTTTTATATTTCAAGGATCAGGTTCAACAAAACCTTTAAATTTCCAAATTCAGATTTCTTCTTTGATTCCAAATCTATTGGAACAATTTGAAGTCATTTTTCTCAAAGATTTACTAAGATTACCCCCTTATAGAAGTTGAGTATAGTATCAATCTTTATCCTAATAAACTTCCTCTTTCGATACCTCCATATCGAATGGCTCCGTTAGAACTTCAAGAACTTAGTACCCAATTAGATGATCTTTTAGCAAAAGGTTTCATTCGATTAAGTTCATCAACTTGGGGAGCTACAGTGTTATTTGTTAAGAAACATGATGGAAGCTTTAAACTGTGCATAGATTATCGTAAACTGAATTCCATAACTATTAAGAATAAGTATTCTTTACCCCGAATACGAGATCATTTTGCTCAATTTAGAGGAGCAAAGGTCTTTTGTAAAATAAACTTATGATCCGATTACAATCAATTGTGCTTTAGAGATGAAGACATTTGGAAAACTTCATTTCGAACTCGATACTAACACTTCGAATTTACAGTAATGTCATTTGGTTTAAATAATGCCCCAACATCTTTTGTGGATCTTATGTACATAAATTTTAGACCTTTTCTTGATCAGTTTGTTATTGTTTTCATTGACGATATTCTCCTATATTCTCAAAATCTAATAGAACATACCCATTACATGAAGGTAGTCTTAAGTACTCTTAGAAACCATCAATTATATGCAAAAAAGAGCAAATGTGACTTTTCAATGAAAGAAATTTTCAAGACATGTGATTTTTTTAAGGATGGAATCCAAGTCGATCCAGCTAAAATTTCATCCATTTTGGAATGGGAAAATCCTACCAATATATCTGAAATAAGGAGTTTTCTAGGATTAGATAGATACTATTGCCGATTTGTCGAAGGATTTTCATGCACTGCTCTTCCCCTTTCAAAACTAACTAGGAAGGTAGTTCCATTGTACGGACTGAAGAATATAACCAATCATTCAAAGTGTTGAAGGACAAGTTGACTATTGCTCCTATCCTTACTATTCATTCTAGTGATGTAAGTTACGAGGTATATAGTGATGCTTCATCATAAGTATTAGGTTGTGTGTCAATGAAAAATGAAAGGTGGTAGAATACGGGTCACGACAACTCAATACACATGAGCATAATTATTCGATCCCTGATCTAAAACTAGAAATCGTAGTTTTTACATTAAAAATTTGGCGTTGCTACCTGTATGGTGTAACTTTTTAGTATTTTGAGATCACAAGAGTTTAAAGTATATCTTTATACAAAAGGACTTGAACTTAACACAACGACGATGGATATAATTTTTGGAGGATTACTGATTAAACTCAATTATCATCCATGCAAAGGAAATGTAGTGGCCGACGCTTTGAGTCTAAATCCCATACGAAGACTTCATACTTTAACTTCCTACGATATTTCCACTACCATAGAGAAATATGATCTACGATTACTTACTCCTTGTAAAAAAAAATTAACATTATTATTTTTCTCGAATTAATAAGGAAAATCTCAATTCAGCAGACCCAAGATTCTTTTGTACAAAAATTTTTGAGCAAAAATCCAAAATTTTCATACGATAAAGAAATAGGACTACAATTTAGAAATAGATTTTACGTACCTTACGATGCATCTCTACGAGAAGAAGTGTTGCAGGAATCTCATCATTCAAAATTTATGATACACCTCGGAAGCTCGATAATGTACCATACTTTGAAGAAGCAAGATTGGTGTCCAGATATGAGAAATGATATCGAGTATTTTGTAAAGAGATATCTTACTTATCAACAAGTAAAGATAGAACACCAACACTCTGGTGTACTTATTCAACCCTTACCTATTCCCAAATGGAAATGGGATCATAGTAGCATGGATTTTATCAGTGGACTACCCCGTACATCCCAAGGACATAATTCAATTTGGGTAATAGTAGATCGACTTACTAAATTTGCCCATTTTCTGCCGTTAAAGACCATCGATTCATTCTAGAATCTTAGAAAGTTATATATTGGAGAAATCATTCAATTACATGGAATCACTTTATCTAATATATCATATAGAGATTCTCATTTTACAGGAAAGTTTTCTCAAGCATTGCAAGCTACAATGGGTAATAAACTTCACTTAAGTACTGCATTCCACCCTCAAAGGGATGGACAATCATAGTGTATAATTTAAACCCTAGAAGATATATAATTTTCTTTTACATTAGTTATGTCTGACCATTGGAATGTATATTTACCCCTTGTCGAATTTTCATATAACAATAGCTCTAAAGCTAGTATCAAAGCTAACCCCTTTGAAGC
Source organism: Sambucus nigra (assembly GCA_949130495.1). Taxonomy (NCBI): domain Eukaryota; kingdom Viridiplantae; phylum Streptophyta; class Magnoliopsida; order Dipsacales; family Adoxaceae; genus Sambucus; species Sambucus nigra. The sequence continues at coordinate 382,149,509 of OX422217.1, forward strand.
TTTGTATCCCTTGTATGTTTGATAAAGTCAGGAGATAGTAAATATTTTGGTCCAAAAATAATTCAATAAACCACTGAGGTAATACAAAATATACGAGAGAAGTTGAAGACAACCCAAGATCGATAGAAGAGTTATGCAGACCATCGTAGAAAACTATTAGAATTTCAAGAAAATGAGTAAGTATTTCTGAAAGTGCCCCTTTAAACGAATTTTACGTTTCTAGAAGAAAGGAAAATCACCCCCACTATTTATCATATTCTTTTGAATATCATTAAATTACACCTTTTTAGGATGAACTCTTTTTGAAATGTGAGATTAATACCTTTCATTGAGCTTCCTAAAATCCTTCTTCATTAAGTTCAACCTTCTGACAATAGTGAACATGGGCCTCCCATTAATATGATTTTCCTAGCCTTCCCTTAAAATATCTCTGAACTTACCATTTTTCATCCAAAAATAAAAAACTAAAAAGGTTAATCAATTTTTTCTCTAACAAACTTTATGATTGACTGTAAGAACCAAGAATTTCTTTAAACCCTAATCCTCTTACGACCGCAATTTAAACAACCCTTACGCGATGTGTAAAACCAGCAGTCTTCAAAATATGGAAGAAAATATGTTTAAAAATCTACAACTTGGTTAATTAACTTAGATCCCTTGAAGTTTTAGTAGTTTATAAAAGAGCCCCTAAAATTTTCAAAGTAATTTAACTTGAGATATATTTAACCCCTAAACCCCAACCATACATCGAAATAAACCTTTAGACCTCAACTAGCATAAAATTATAGTTTCAACCTTGAAAACATTATGAAATTACCAAACTACCCCAACATTTTACAAAAAGTGTACTTTTAGGGCTATAAAAGCAATTATATAAACAATGAAGGACTAAAACCAAAACCTTCTTAAATTTTCTTTTAAACCCTATCCACATGCTACCCACATCGTCATAAGAGGTTCAAAACACATGGAAAACCCTATGGACCCATGTGCATCCCATTTACGCAGAACTAATACCTTCCTTAAACTAGTTCAAATCCACCTCCTTTTAGCTCCAATCAATTCCTCACTTGAAATAGTATAATACCCCTCGACCCAAATAGTAAAAACTCACGCCATAGTTCAGTTTCAAATCTCAAAATTTCCCACAATTTAGGTGACTCATCATTTTATGCTTTATTTTCAATTATTTCAATTCTATTAGTTTTTTACATAGTTAATATAGTTAGAACACTCATAATATGCAAGATTTTACATGTAGAATGGCCTAGGATAGTAAAATTTAGTAGGAACACCATTAAAGCTTGAGCTTTAATGGTAAAACTCGATATATTACCTATAACTTTGATTTGAAGCCATTATTAACTTCATTATAACCTAAGTATCTCGAGTGTAATGGTTAAAAGCCATGAATGTTCATGTACAACTCAAATCGATCAAAAGTGTTTTTTGAACTCAAAACCTGTAAATTCAAAATTCTCCATATACAATCCATCATAATCTTTGAAACCCAAACAAAACTACTCTCACATGTAGCATAAATCAAACCCAATTCATAAGAAACCTTGCCATACTCTATAAATCCATGAAGGCCAGGTCAAATTTTTAGAAAAAAAACACATTTTATAACTCGAGTTATACTGAATATCAAGCCATGAAACCTATATATATGGATTCCTCATGAAAAATTAAGTTAATTTTGTTAAGGAATAATCTCAAATGGTATTGCAATGAAGGAGAAAACCTCGGTAAAAAATTAAAACCCTAAAAAGTCAAAATCGAGAGGTTGAAGATGAAGACTTTATTCAGAAACCTTGACCACGTACGAGAGGGTGCGTGGCCAATCAGGAAATTTTGATTGTTTTCCAAAATTTTATTAAATTTTTCCGATCAAAATAGGATAAGTTAAGACCATGTTTGGATGTTCGTAGCTCAAGTTATGTAAAAACAAGGTATTTACTTAAAGAAATTTCTTTAAAATTATAAATTAACCCTACCAACGTTCCAAACTTATGAGTTTGATCCCCAAACATTGCCCATACATACATCAAACTATTTTAAGATAAAACTCTCTTGCACCAAAGTTAAAAAAATGAGCTTAAGAGCAATATTTTAAAGTCCCAAGGTAATTATAAATAAGCCCCTGGAACTTTAACAAAGATAGTTTAAATACAAAACTGACAAACTAAACACTAATATTCATGTACCACACATTCTAGAACACGAATATCCTAGTATTACAGCAAGTCGATTTTTCCTACCTTTTTCAGTATTATACTTTGTTTATTTGAAATACTTCTACTGATATCACTATGCCATAGCCCCATTTACTCTGAGTATGTGCATGTTATTATACTGCCATACTACATATTTTGTTAACCATCATTACTATTTAATTAACACCTGTATTTAAACTTAAGGATCAATTTTAACCCTTCTTATATAATAAGTGGTATTATGTACCTTATTGATTCAGTATGCCCTTGCACTTTGTGCCATTTTTATTATACGCATCAGTATTAGCTAGGAAGTAGACTCACGTGTTATACCATGAAACTTTCTACTTAGCCTATTGGTCTCAGATGATTGAGAGCCATGACTATTGCTACATACGTATGAGTGCCACTTTTATTATGTGTATGGAAGATTGATTTTTTTTTAACTTTTGTGTTGACTCATTATTATAAGTTAACTGATGGCTTAATTACCTCTATACCCTTTAGTGAACTAGTAAGAATGGGATTATTAGTTCAAAACTCTTTGACTTTATTTACATGGTCCTAACTAAATTTGTAATGAACCGTATTGCTTAGACGAACTAATCACTATGGAATTATGAATTCCAAAATTTGATATTTTATAACCTGATAAATATGGAATTATCAGCTTATTATTGTCAATGTTTTAAACACTGATTCTATACACAGTCAACTCTCATTTATACTATATCATTATTATAGAACTGGTAGAACCTGCTTAGCATATTTATTCAAATTCCTTCCTTATCCAGATGAGATAGGAGAAAGAAGATAGTATCTCTTCCCTACTAGAGATAGAAACCAGTCACATGTTTGCGTATGTGATCGTATGGGAAGAAATTATACCAGATGGGAGCAAAGAGTGTCGATTTTCAATTTTTTATACTGTTGTGTGTATTAAAGACGTGTAATTCACCCCTACGGTGGTTCAACCCAATGTAACATATTAAAAATGAGTCAAAGTTATGTTATTCCATCTCTCTTTAATTCATTGCTTTATGTGTACTTTTTGTTCTTTCATACCAAAAATCAAGGTGTTACGTATTTATGCTGAGGAAACTGGGCAAAGGTTGCTTATGATATCTAATGCTAAGGAGGATGGCAATGTGGTTTCATCTAAGATTATGAAGGCATACCGTCACATGGAATGCATAAGGATATGTAATTAGTTCTGTGATTCTTTGGATCCTTTGAGGACTAGTGATGATGGTTGTGATGATGAGTTAGGCCCATCTGGTAATTAAGTTAGGATTTATTAAGGTATGGGGAAAGTTTGGTAGTAGGTGTATAGGCTAGGCTGCAAGGATAATATGGTTATGAAGGTATTTTGGTACTTCATTATTACTAATACTTAATGTAATTGATGTGTTTTGAATAAGAGAACGAAGTAATGCTTTGAGATATTTTTTATGACTTATGAAGAATCTTTTTTTTTTAATTATCTATACAAATCGCTAAGGCATACATAAATGATGAGAAAGAATAATGTTCTTGGTGGGAGAAGAGAATAACATTTTGTGGAGTAGAAAAGACAATGCGTAGTAGAAAAGACCATGCGTAAAGTGACTTTATGGGCTACCTACATTCCTTTGTAATGTTCAAAAATTATTTTTTGTAAATATTCTTTTTTAAAAAGGACATTTTGAGAGGATTAGGAGCTACGTAGTTCTAAAAATAGAGGAGAGAGAATTTTTTCCTTAGAATAGAATGGAAGTGAGAAGAGTCATAGCACGACAAGAGTTGGACTAAGGGTAGAATTTCTTAAGACGTTCCAAGTTGATTGGATGTGCAGTTTCTTCTCTATCAAGGTCTGTGACCATAGTAGGTCCAATTTACATAATCTTCTTCATGAGATACGTCTATCTCTATAGAGGTTTGAATTTTTTATCTGTGGTCCCAAATGGATTCTAAAATTTATGTGAGTTCGTCGTAACAGCTTTGCTGTCAATAGATTTCGTCGACTTATCTTTCGAGCATAGCCTGTGAAGAGGGTATTTCGAGTTTGATGTGTAGGACTTCTTCCATTATATATACCAAGGAGTAGGGGTAAATCTAATGGGTGTTTTGATAGAGGTACAGTAAACCCATAGGGCATATGGTATTCGATCTGCCCAATCTCTGTAACTTTCAATAGTTTTACTGATTATGAATTTGAGGCTTTTATTAGAAGATTCGATAGCCCCACTTACTTCTGGTATGAATCCCATACTAATCGACTAATTCTATGGCTTCATCTTTAAAATGGAGCCCATTATCTGATACTAACTTGTGGCGAACTCCGCAATGACAAATATTACCTTATGATAAACTTGGCCACTTTCTTTGCATTTAACATCACGTATGATTCGTCTTTAACAAATTTTATTAAATAATTAATGGCAAACATGATGAATTGATTCCCGTTTGATGATTTGGGAGTGACTTTCCCAATTATGTCAATGCCCCATGTTGAGAAGCGCTGAGTTCAATTCATGTTATACAACTCTCATGGAGGCAAGGGCTATAGATTGGCATATTGTTGGAATGTTAGGCATTTTCTAACATAAGCAGTGCAGTTTTGGACGATGGTGGTCCACATTATCCCTGACGAATGATCTTTTAGTTATCATATGATCGTTCATGTGGGGCCTGCATTACTCCCTATGGATTTTCTGCATTATGCCTTCGACATTATCCTTTGATATGCATTTAAAATAGGTTATTTACAAATTTATCTGGAAAAGCGCTTTGTCGCATATGATGTACTGAGCAACAAGCCTTCGAAGAGTCGTGCGATCTTTATTATTAGCTTCCCGAGGATATTTACCATGCCTGAGAAGACAAAAAATATCTTAATACTTCAGTCCAACTATATTTGGGTATTCTTCTATTGTGATCTCGACGTGGTAGCAGTGACTGTGTGCATAATGCTTTTGGACTAGAGAGGGAGGGAATTTTGGCTATCGAGGCGTAGGTTGATAATGCGTAGGAAAAAAATATTTCTTGAGCGGGGAAGGTAGTGAAAGGTGGTTGTGACACCCTGCCTAATTAAATACCGTGTGATCAATCCTTTATTTATTAAATCCGGAATATCAAGTTGGTTGCTACAATGCATCACTGTCGAAAACTCAAATATTAATTTAATAAAAACTAACCACCGAATATTTAAAAAGGTTGGTGTAAATTTTTTTTATCTTGTTATTAACCATCATAATTAAAGTGAAAAATATTTAATCATCACCATACATCACAATAGCATGAGGAAAGAACTATCTGGATTTAAATAAAGAACTCGACTAAACACATCTAGTCAAAATCCCATACAATATACCAATAATATGAAGTCAAAGTCTAAGGATAGAATAAAATAACTCTAAATCTATGAACTGAATGTAAAATAGGAGGGACGAAATGTCCAATAATAAGCACCCAAAAGTGTCTATTTTTTACCCTGAATAGATGCATTTTAGTCACTCGTTTTAATTATGGCGTATTTTATTATTTTTTTTCCAGGTCAATTAGCAGTCCTAACATCAAATAATACTAAATCAAGTCAATTGTGACTCAATAGCGGTCAAAAGCAATAAATAAAGAAATTCAAAGCGGCCGTGAAGTCAGAAGTCCCATTGAGCTTGCCCCGATGAGTCCTGATGCCCCGAACCTTGCCCCATAACCCTAACATAGTCCTAAACCATTCCTGAGCCCCGTGTGTGATTAGTTTGTATTTTATTGTCCTTTTTAATTTTTAGAATTTATTTTCTATTTTATTTTGAGTCATTTTATTTTTAAGATTTATTTAGAATTTTCTAGGATTTATTTTCTATTTTTTTTTTTTTTTTTTTTATTTTATTTTGACTTTTATTAGTTTTCTATTTTTTATTTTTATTTATTTTTAGTCTTTATTTTATTAGGATTACTTTATGTTTTTATTTTTAGTCTTATTAGATTTTACATTTTTTTAGGTCTTTAGTTTTTATTTTATGTAATTCATTATATTTTTATGGCTTTTAAAATTGGGGATTTATTAAAATTAATTGAGTTATTAATTTAATATTAATCCAAAAATATTTTATATATTTACTAACGTGATGTGAGTTAGTAATTATTGGATATTTATTGAATATTACTCGTTGAGTAAAGTAATATATGAAATTTATTTTATTAAAATTGTCACGAGTGAATAAAATGGCAATTATGAGAATCTAAGTCACGACGCGCCTGTGTCATGTCGGGACTAAATCATTATTATTAAAAGTGAATAAATTATAAGTCACCCATATGGTCGTTTCGAGTGCGCCAATATGTCCGGAAGGGTCGAGTCAGTCAAAATAATGTATCCGGGGGTTTAGTTTGGGTCTCGGGGCGTTTTTAGGCCTAATTGGTATCCCAAGTGGGTATTTTAGACATTTTACATTTTTGGGTAATTAAGCCCACAAATTTTCTAAGGATAAATCAGCCTTTAGGAGTTTCCCCTTAGGGTTAACAAGAACAAAAGCAAATAACGGACATTAGAGAAGGGGTTGGAGAGCTTCCCAAGCAACTCAAGGCCAAGGACTCGACCGTTTACATCGCCACCACCGCCAAAGCGTAGATCGCGCGACAAGGAACGGAACCATACCACTTTCGTCCACAATTCAGAAACCCAAATTTCCAGGCAAGTATCTATCTTGCTTTATTTTTAGTTGATGTCTCAATCATGTTAGTCTAGGGTTGTTTGGAACTTGTTTCATGAAAGAAAGTATAGTTTTGAGACTTGAAATCACATGTTGTAGAAGAATAATCATATTCTGGACTTCTAAATTGCATGTAGAGGATAAACCACGAATTTGTATGGATTTAGAAGTAGGAAATCTGGAAAAGAATTGGTAGAATTGAAAGAAAAAGAAAAAAATTAGGGTTCTTGAAGTTCAGGAAAATTTTACCCATTCAATTGTTGTAATTGATGAACTGAGACATATTTTACGTAGAAAATTATGTGTTCTGGTATATAGTACATGTAGTAACGTTTGTTGGGAGTTTGGTAATGATATATGGAGATTTGGTTGAGGTTGGAGAGGCAAACCCGTAACTGGGTTAATGCAGTTTTTGTCGTAACTGCTTGATCGATCGATCGACACAAGAACATCGATCGATCGACACAAGAACATCGATCGATTGACCCCATTTCCTCGATCGATCGACCCCTCCTGAAAATCTGCATATTCCCCTTATGATGGTTTAATATGATTAAAAATGCATAGTAACCCTTGATTATTATTGTTGGAGCATAATAGGATATAAATAGGACCATTAGGGTCTAGGTAAACTCCGTTAAGTGAGAATTTAATGTAAGATGAAATTAAGGGTTAACGGGGACGTATTCACACATATGAAATCATGCTTACATTTAATAAAAGTTCGAGACTTGTAAGGAAGTTAGACTAGAAGTGAGTGAGTGTGTGCCTACTTAAATTATTCTTAAAATACTTCGAGGGAGGAGAAGTGAGTATGATGTGAATTGTAAATGAAAATAAAAATAATGAGTCCGTAATGCGATGTAATCGAGTAAAATGTGTTAATAACGGATAATTATAATTATGGGTCGTGGGCGCATCTAATTTAGAAATGTGAATATTTATATATAGGACTGTGTGATTGTGCATATTATATATCTGTTTAAAAATCATACCCGTGCTACTTGCTATCACAGGGGTTTCCGCGCCGGGACGGTGTTATCTCGATTGGACCTTTATAGGGGATATTGACTTATACCCTAGAAGATAGTATCCTCGATACAGGCTATCCGAAAATGATAGTCAGATGTTCTAAGAGACATGAGGGTATGTGATGACCTCTTAGGACCTGGAATTATGCTTCGCCTCCATTTTTTTGTGTATTGTGTTAATACAGTTCGAGAGTGATTCCGTACTAGTATTTCCCTTAGTTTGTGTGATACGGGGACTTGATAGCAGAGTATGCCAGCACCATAGGTTTTATGTGGGGTTCCGATAGTATATATATTATATGTGTGACTAATATATATACGAATATCTATATGGGAACTTCCTACTGTGCGTATAAGTAGGGAAGTAATGAATAAATGCTTTAATTTTATTATAAGTGTTCGGGAACTTTATAAGGGAAATGATTTGTTCTAAATAACGTAGAAATCTTAAAGCGAATGATTTCCTAGAGTAAATATCATAACCTCACTTTTCACCTGATAAAAACTTATGGAGAATAAGTTAGGGAAACTTATGAGATTTATTAGTACGGTAGGCGTGCACACTAGAATGAGAGGTGAGAATTCTCAAGAAAGTTTCGCATACTAACATGGTTGTTACATTAGCCGGTAAGCATTTTAAATACTTGCTCAACCAATTTTAAACTATTTTACACTCGGGCTCTGACCCGTTTCCAGTTATTTCTTCTCTCTTTCATATATATATATATATATATATATATATATGTATATAATACAGGTGTCCAGACACAAGGGTGTCATGCTTAGGTTCTTTGGACCGGATGCGCTGCAGCTTATGTAAGAGTTGCAGGCCATTGCTTAGACGACCTCGTTGTTGATTCTACTCCTACTTTTAGTTTTTATTAGTTAGGGCATGTCTCGCCCGTTTTTCTATTCAATTTGGATTTTTTGTCAGAGATTTATGTTCCTTTATATTTCCATTTGTTGGTACTCTTTGGGATTTAATTACTGTCAGGATGGTTTTATTTATAGTTTAAACTGGTTTGGTTTATCTGGAAGAATCTAATTCTTGTGTGTTATTATCCATCTTTAGTATCGGAGTTCTTAAATTGTTGGTCATTTAAAAAGGTTTTCATATTCGGATTTAATAAAATGGAAATAAGGTTTTAAAATTGTTTTGACACTTATCTTAATTATTTAGGTTGTTTAAATTGGAAATTATATTTTTCGACAGTGATGCTAAGAATGAACCAACCGTTCACCTTGATTTTAATTTAATAAAGGACTGATCACCCGGTATTTAATTAGGCGGGGTGGTACATTTTATTTCTTTTATTTTAGTTTTATTTTATACATTAGAAATTTTATTTAATTTTAATTTTAATTTTTATAGATTTTATATTTCTTTTAGGATTTTAGTTATTTTAATTTTCATTTTTTAGGGGGTCAAAATGAAACACACACACACCATAAAACTCTACACCTTACCTACACCTAAAACAACCCCCCCCCCCCCCCCCCCCCACCACTATAACACCATACACTCACCACACCCAATCCCCCTCATCCATCATCTTCCACCCAACAACACTCTCTCACCTCCATAACCCAAATCCATCATAACCAAAACTCAATAAACCCAACACCCAGCTCCTTAAATCCCAACATCAAAACCCACTCCCTGTTACCAAATACGAAACGCGCGACCCGAAGACCTATCGATCTAAACCCGATAAGACCCAACCCCGTGATTTTGGCATGACATACAAACCTCCAAACCCGATTTTAACCATAAACCTGAAACCCACTCCCTGTTACCATATACGGAACCCGTGATCCGGCGCCGCCACTGCCTTACCGGGTTCCATACCACCCTAAAAACCGAAACCCAATCCATCCCGTAACCCATCTTCAAAACCACGAACCACCCTCATCCATAATCCCAAAAAATCAGAACCTCACATCCTTGACCAGGCCAAAAAAATCAAATCCCAAAAATCTCTCAACAAAGAAACTAATGCGTGGGTTACATTATAAAGGAAGGTTGGAACTCATTTAAAAAAAAACTCTCATATCTGCAAAGAGAGAACGTGAGAGACAGAAAAAAGAAAAAAAAAAGACGCAGAGAGAGAGAGAGAGAGAGAGAGAGAAGTTGTGTATATTATGTACAGTTTAGGGTCATAAAAAATTCAAAAAAATACAAAATAAATTAGTTTAGCTTTAGAATAATTTTAAGGTTTAGTTTTTAGTTTTCTTTTTGCAAATAAGTGCTGAAAATTGTGAAGAAGTTGGACGCATGTCAAGGCGCATTCTAAGACAAATTTGGAGATAAAAACTGCGTATTGTATTTCTACATTCTGTTTTCAATTTATTTCCTTCATGACATATTATTTATTGTTGTTTATACGCACATGAGAATGTTTGGCTAAACACCCCAGTCACGGGGTGGGATTCACTGCGAATGATGTTAATTTAATTAATCAATTTCATTAATTGTTATAATTCTAGGAAAATTAATTTTTAATTGTCATTAATTAATTTATGTAACGAGAGTTAGTAAATTAATTGAACAAATTAATGTTTGAATTTAGGAATCGAACTAGAGATAGGTTTTCCCGAAATTTTAATATTAATCCGGTGTCGAATTTTGAGGATTGATATTGTTTTTGTTAAATTGATTCTAACGGGTAATTTTCTAAAAATAGTATAATTCCTAATTTTTCATAGTGTGACATTTTTAAATTAGTTTTCTGAAAAAGTTATTTTTAAATTTATAATTATAACGAGAGTTAGATTATCAATTTAATATTATCTCAAAATATTTCAAATTAATAAATTGAGAAATTAAAATAATTGAAAATATAGTGTAATCCCATCTCTTGACCTTCTCACATATTTCACACTCGGTTGCACGTTCTTTTTCTGTTATTTAGTCATAATTTTAATTTTAGCATTAACTAAGTAACTTTTCCCTTGAATGAGTTTTAAAAAAATAAAAAAAATGTTTTAATAAAAAAAATTAGAATTGCACGTTTTCACATAAATTGTTTCACCTTTAAAGTTGGATTGATACCCATACTTACCGCAATACGAATTATTTTTAGACAAGTTTTTTCTGTACTCAAGGGAATTTTGAGAGTGACTTTTGAAAACAACGACCGTACAACGACTACGCAAAAAAGACTATTAATCAAATGGCGTCGTTGCCGATTTCTTGAAGATTGAAGCCCGTGAAGATTTGTAATTTTTATTTTTTATTTTTAGTGTTGTCATTTCTTCCTCTCCCTCTTTAGACTGGTTGTTTAGGATTATTGAGGCCTTGTAATTCATTTGGGTGCACTTTGACACCATTTTATTTTTTGTAATAATTATTCAAACATTCAAAAACGCGAAAGGGAAATCGGATAAGGTAGAGAGTGGGCATCCAAAGGCGCAGATTTTTGCAGCCTCTCTACTTTGGGTCGGTAGGACTCCCGGGGATGACTGAAGTAGGCGTACTTCCCCATGGTCAACTCAACTCGGTCTTCACCCCACACGTGTAAAAACCGCGGGAGGTAAACTCTTTATCACTCGCGAATCTCCTGCAAGAGAGTCAATTTTTGTGTGTTACTTGCTCCTATATGCTTTTTATTTGTGTATGGCACTTAAATTGGATGGTTTGATGAATAAATTTACCTAAGACCTATACCCGATCATTGCAACGAGTTGGTATTTCATCACCCACTCACTCACATGCTTTATTTTTCTTCTTTTCTTTTTGTAGCTTCTTTTTCTATTTTTTTTCTTTTTTATTGCGATGCATTTTTTCTTTTCATAACGAAAATGAAGACAATTTAGATTTGAAATTCTAAACACCTTTTTTTCTAAAAAACGATGGCAACGATGGATGGTATTTGGGGCATATGGGTAAGAGTAATATGGAAAATGGGTAAATGATAATGTGATAAGGAAAAATGGTGAGTGTATGGTAAAATCGGTTTAGTGCTGGGGACAAACTACAAGACATATGTTTCTTATAACTCGAAAGTGATGTCATTCTTAGTGATTATGCAAAATTTGAAAAAATAATGAGACCATGCAACGACTAAATGTAGTACCCAAAGAAGGTTGAGTCAACTCATGACTCAAAGATACGTAAGAACCTTCAAAAAGGTGAAACGCTCAAATCTCATGGGTTTAAGTCTCCACTAATAATCTTTAAGGATTTCTTGAGAATATAGTTACTCTTCAAGTTTTGATTGTAAACGTGGTAGTGCAAAATTGCCGAGTTTAGGAATTCATAATGCAAGTACGCTTTTTAGAGGTATTAATTAATTTATTTATAAAAAGCATAATTTTAGGATCGAGTACGGGTATTCAGAGATTCTAAAAGAGGGATGATAGACAAATCATGTCATGCAAATTTATTTTTAACTACACAAAAAGTTTAAAATCACTTGTTTCTGGAAATTTTCAAAAGAGGTACAATATTGATAAATTTACCACCCCCAAACAAAAGAGAACATCGTCCTTGATGTTTGAAACTATATATATATATATATATATATATATATAAAATAAAAGCACAAGGGAGGAAATATATTACCATAATGAACCTCTTATGAAATTTTACCGCATGGTGGAGCAGAGATAAAACTTGAAGAAAAAATGAGACACAAATACGCACAAGTCTAGAAAGCAGGTGAAAATCATTGGGTGATGTGAAAAACCACCCCCAAATAGGATAAGACTCATACTCAGAAACAATGAATGACGGGCTATCTCCTGGTAGCACTACGTTTAACGTCTTCAGCCAGACCGAACCGTTCTCACCCTAAAGATAAGAACGATGAAAATGCGAGGCGACCGAAAAAATTGGGTGATGAGAATCACCCCCAAATAAGACTGAACAATCCGTCTTCATAAATGGGGTCAACAAGGTCAATTTCTTTAAAGTGAGAGGGGCCGAGCTCTAAGAAAGGCTTCAAGCGTTGACCGTTGACTTGAAAGAGGCTACCATCCTTGGGATTTAGAAGTGTGATGGCACCATAGGGTGTTATAGATTCAACAACAAAGGGTCCAGACCACCGGGTTTTTAACTTCCCGAGAAAGAGATGAAGACGGGAGTTATATAAAAACACTTTCTGACTAGGGTGGAATTCCTTCCAAAGGATGCTTTGGTCATCGATCCACTTCATTTTTTCCTTGTACTTCTTGGACAAATCGTAGGCATCATTTCATATTTCCTCTAATGCATTAAGTTGGAGATTTCGATGGATGCCAGCCTCATTGATATCAAAATTAAGGGCTTTGACAGACCAATAGGCCTGATGTTCAAACTCGATAGGTAAGCGACATGGTTTCCCAAAGACCAAGTGATAAGGAGACATGCCAATCAGGGTCTTAAAAGAAGTACGGTATGCCCACAAAGCATCGTTCAAGCGTAAGGATCAGTCTTTCCTATCAGGATTAACTATTTTTTCTAAGATTTCCTTGATTTCGCGGTTGGAAACTTCAACTTGACCACTAGTCTGAGGGTGTAAGAGAGACCAACTTTGTGGGTAACACCATACTTTTTCACGAGATTCTCAAACACTCGATTACAAAAATGTTTACCCCCATCACTAATGATAGCTTTGGGAGTTCCAAAATATGTGAAAACATACTCCTTAAGAAAATTGACCATAATGCGATGGTAATTGGTGCGACAAGCGATGGCTTCTATCCATTTGGAAAAATAATCAACTACAACGAGAATATATTGGAAACCATGAGATGAGAGAAAGGGACTCATGAAATCAATTCCCCATACATCGAAGATTTCGACGATGAGAATGGGTGTGAGAGGCACCATGGAACGACGAGAGAGACACCCAGATTGTTGGAATTTGGCACAAGCCTGGCAGTAGTGGTGGGCATCTGGAAAAATTATGGGCCAGTAGAAACCACTTTGCAAAATTTTGGTGGCAGTTTTCTTGGAGCTAAAGTGGCCGCCATAGGCACCATCGTGACAAAAGGATAGAATACTTGACTGTTCATGGTCGGGAACATAATGACGAATAACTTGATCAGGGCAATACTTAAAAAGGAATGGATCATCCCAAGAGTAAAATTTTGCCCGTGACATGAACTTATAACACTCTTGTTTCTACCAATGATTAGGAAGTTGGTCGGTAATAAGGAAATTAACGATATCAACATACCAATGTGTGGTGGAGATATAAAAAAGTTGCTCATCGAGAAATGTTTTAGAAATAGGGACAGGATCAGATTCAGACGTAATAGTGAGGCAGGAGAGATGATCTACAACCAAATTTTTGCACCCTTTCTTATCGCAAATTTCGAGATTAAACTCTTGAAGCAAGAGAATTCATCGTATCAGTCGTGGCTTAGAATCCTTCTTCTGAAGAAGTTACCTTAGGGCGGCGTGGTCAGTGTAAATGATGATAGGGGAACCGATGATATATGACCTAAACTTATCGAGTGCGAATACGATAGCTAGAAACTCTTTTTTGGTGGTTGTGTAATGAAGTTGAGCATCATGTAGGGAACTGCTAGCATAATAAATGACGTACTGGCGCTTGTCAACCCTCTGACCAAGTATGCCACCGAGAGAAAAATTAGAGGCATCACACATGAGCTCAAAAGGTAACGACCAATTAGGAGGCCGAATTATAGGAGTAGAAGTGAGCTTGGCTTTAAGGCACTCAAAAGAAGTGACGCATGCGTTGTCAAAGATAAAGGGAACATCTTTGGATAAAAGGGTTGTTAAAGGTAGAGAGATTATAGAAAATTCCTTGATGAAACGACGGTAGAAGCCCGCATGTCCTAAGAAGGAATGAATGTCCTTAATAGACTGAGCAATGGGAATCGAGGAAATTATGTCGAATTTTGTTTTATCTCTTATTTTTTCCCCTTGTAAGTTGTACACTGCAATTTTGATACTGTAATATTGTAGTAGTCCCTGCTTGTGCCACAATATTTGCTATCTCAGTGATTGCCTCTCTTTCTTGATGTACCCGCGGTACTTGTTAGTTTGGTTTCACATTTTCTTCTTCAATGGGGTTAGTTTGTCTCTCCCTCATAAGCGACATCCGAAATTCAAATGGATTTTATAAGTCTACCGGCTATACATAGAATCGTATAGAAGGACTTAATCTCTAACACATAAAAAATAATGCAACAGTCCTAACAATAGGGCTCTCTATCAAAAGACGCTACGCGAAAACATAATAGGATGTACAAATCCTAAGGACACTAGAACCTGATTCCATGATACCACCTGTGACACCCTGCCTAATTAAATACCGAGTGATTAGTCCTTTATTAATTAAATCCCGAATATCAAGTTGGCTCAGATAATGCATCACTGTCAAAAACTCAAATATTCATTTCATAAAAACTAACCACCTAATATTTAAAAAGCTTGGTGTCAAATTCTTTTATCTTGTTAGTAACCATCATCATTAAAGGGAAAATATTTAATCATCACCATACATCACAATAGCATAAGGAAAGACCTATTTGAATTTAAATAAAGAACTGGAGTAAACACTTCCAGTCAAAATCCCATATAACAAACCAATAATATGAAGCCAAAGTCTAATGATAGAATAAAACAAATCTAAATCTCTGAACTGAATGTAAAATAGGAGGGACGACATGTCCAACTGAAGCAAATAACTCATAAATGAGGATAAATAGATTTAGAAGCATGTACTAGCAACATTCTGTAGCTTCCACAACAGCTACAGCTCGACAAATGAATGGAATCTCCTAAGCCTGGTGTCCCTGTGGCTGAGCATCTAAAATAATAGAACAAGAAGAGAGATTTGTAAAAAAAAGGGTCAGAGCCCGAGTAGAAAATAGTTTAGGTATAGAAGGTGCTTAAATTCGTTAATTAGCACAAATATTATTCATGCTAACTTAGCGTACTCACTTGGGATGCTCACCTCTCATCTAATGTGCACACCTAGCGAGCCTAATTACCCATACTAGTCTCGATACTCTGCCTGACTATATGTAGTATAACCACTATGCCTAATAAAAATATCTAAATACACTGAAGCCAATACATTTATATTATTTAGGAATGGATTTAAAGATGCTTTAACTCATTCTCATAGCATTCTTAATTCTCAACTGGTGACCCAATAATATATACTTTAATAAGTAGCCAACATGAAATACAGAATAGGAAATGAGTATACATATAAAACCTCACTATGTATACATACAAATATATATATATATCAATACTGCACGCATGGTAAAGAAACCCTTGGTGCTATGCATACTTGGCTATCTAGTCCCATTGCAACTCTCGCGCATGAAGGATAATGGGTTCAATATCTCAAGAACCAATAAAACATATGCACATATTGGAGGTGAACATAGTCCCAAACCGATGGGCTACGCACATACCTACGCACCCATACGACCGTCACCACTATCGTTCTCACAGATAGCCCATACCTAGGTTCCATGCTCTAGTCTTACGACTCAAAATCCACCGAAGGCATACAAGATATGGTCTTCCACAATGCGCTAACCTCCATTCGATAGCCAGTAGCTAGGTATGTCATACACATAATATTGCAAGTAATAAGAACGCACACAACGTACAAAACTTAATATATGTATATATTCTCTCGAACCTAACTCTCCTCGGTTCTATGAACTTTCTACTAACCGAGAATAATCACACTCCCAATTCAATATTAATTCGGAATTTAGGTAACTCGTCATTCACGTAGGTTATTTCTCTCACTTGAATAACCCTAAGATACTTTTTAACCTAATCGAACTCAAAAAGTGTATTCTGAAATCTCGTTAGAAGTCAAGGGATTCTCGTTCGAACGAGGTCGTTCGAACAAGTTCATTCAAATGAAGTTCTGACTTAGAGCGAAATAAAAATCTTGTTGGATGACTCGTTGGAATTCTCGTTCAAACGAGATCGTTTGACCGACCTGGGCAGGTCTTCGAACGAGAATTCCGAACTGACCCTGTTCTTCCCCAAAATCATTTTTCTCAACATTCTAAACAACAAAATCAATCCAAATTTTGTCCAACATCAATTTAGATGGTCCTAAACTATCCCTAATCATAATGGGGCAAATTATACATAAATTAGTGTTCGAGGCTTTATGTTTTCAAAAGGGAAACCAATCATTTCTAAAATCACTAAGAATTACCAAATAATGAACCCAACACTTTAATTATTCAAACCATCCATTTAATTCATGATTTGTACATAAAATATCCTGATTTAACAATCTACAAATGGGTTAAATCCTCTACATGGAACTCATCATCAAAATCTAATGTTCCTTAACCATTAAACCTAAGGAAACCCAAATTTTCATCATATTATGTCTAAATCATCAACAGAGTTTAACAAGAACAATATATGCTAAATAAACTTGCAAGATAAACACTTGCCTTGGAATGGATTTCTAATTCTCGGGTTGAAATTGATATGTTGTTGATCCTCTCGTCGCGATCTACACTTTTGTGTAATTCTTGGTGGGAAATCTTGTGTTCTTAACTTAGTTCTCTTATGGGGTCTTCTTCCTCCTTGGTTCTCTCTCTCTCTCTCTCTCTCTCTCTCTCTCTCTCTCTCTCTCTCTCTCTCTCTCTATCTATCTATCTCTCTTTCACGTAGGTTGAAACTAAATGCAAACTCTAACCCACATTGATTTTAATTAAAACCTAATTTTTGTCCATTTAATTACTCAAAAATCCCAAAAGACCAAAATACCCCTCCGGGGTGTCGTTTTCGGCTAAAATGCCCTGAACTCCAAATAAAACACTTGAGTAGTGTTTTCTGACTATTTAGACCCTTTCGGACACACTGGCTCTCTCAAAATAGTCATTAGAGTTATGTAAAAATAATTTACCTTTTTAACCCCCAAATGTATAATAGTGATGCGATTCATACGCGCGTCCCAAAAAATTATGTCTTAACTGCCGTGTATCTCATCTCCGACCATATTATTAATTCTGAAAGCATCTATTATGTTACTCACTACATAATGCTCAACATATTTATTACTCAACAAGATTTCAACATAATTATTTTTGGTAACTACTAACTCTCGTCACGTTAGTAATTATTACCATTAAGTCAGATTAATTATAAATTAAATTTTATCTCTTAAATTAATTAATCCCAATAATAAAAAAATAAATATGCATAAAAATACAGGGTATTACAGTGGTACCCTCAAATTGGCAGTCGAGATATTCAAGATTGGCATGACATGGTATGAGTTTCTCATATTTAAATTACCACTTTTGGGGTACTTGTCCTATTATTAGAGCTGAGTCTCCACATATGTCGATGCATCTGATTCCTTTCTTGAGGGAAGTCTTGAGACCTAAAGTGCATACTTCACGCTCTACCATATTATTAGTGCAAGGGAAGTCCAACTTGATGGCGATGGGAGTATGAGGATCATCGGGGGAGATTATAAGTATCCCAATGTTATATCCCTTTTCATTAGTAACTCTGTTATTGAAAATCTTCCATCGATACTCTTTATGATAAGTATAAATAATATCTTCATTAGGGAACCCAAAATCCATATACCGACTTTTCCCGTGGGAGTGTCAACAAGTTAGTCGAAGATGGCTCTTCTTTTCATGGGTTTTTGGGTGATGTACAATTTTAAATTCGGCGAGTAACATCAACCAATGAGTTATGTGAAAGGATAAGGATGGATTTTCTAAGAGATATTTCATGCGATCCATTCGGGATCAACTTTATGGGGAACTCAAGAATGTAATTTTAGAGCTTCTGAGTGAACCAAACTACGGTGACATACATATTTTCCAATGCATTATAGTTCACTTCGTACCCCTATAGATTTAGACTAGCATAGTAGATGTATGTATCTTTCTTTACGCGATTCTTCGATGTATTGGACTAAAATAACTCTTACCGTGATGTCAATGATAGGTGAGGTATAGAAGGTAGGTAAGACCCTGATGCGGTGGAATGAACACCTAAGGTCGGGTGAGGTAGTGCTTAATCTTGTCAAAATCTTCTTGACATGCCTCATTCCTAACTTTTGTTAAATATTTTCGAAGAAGTTTGAACACAAGTTCACATATGAAGGCGAGATGGTTGATGAATCGACTGGTGTACTGGAGTTTGCCCATGAAGTCGTGAACTTCTTTCTCCATTCGAGGTGGTATAATTTTGAGAATCGCTTTAGTGGGTCTACTTTGATCCCTCTCTCACTGATCATGAAACTAAGGAGTTTTCCTTTGGTGATGTCAAAGATGCATTTTTATGAATTCTGCTGCATGTGATATTATTGCAGTCGCTTAAAGAATTTCCTCAAAGTAAGGATGTGACCTTCTTGAGTTTTGGACTTGATGATCATATTACGAGCATATACTTCAACCTATTTATGGATAAAATCCTACAAAAATTGTTGTATTTGCCCTATGGTAAGTAACTCCAGCATTTTTTAGACCAAAAGGTACGAAGGTGTAGTAAAAGGTTCCATATGTGGTGATAAATTCAAATAGTCAAAAAATGATTAAGGGTATGATTGATAGTGTTATAAATAATCTTATCAACATTAGGTAAAGGGTGTAGACACCGCATTCTAGGATACCAAAATATTAACCAACATTTCAAAACATCATACAAATGTATAGGGAGGGTTTACAAGGTAAATCTAACATTAAATCATCATGAATTTAACCTCAGAACCCATTATCTTCTACAAGCCATAAATCCCTAAATTTTCATTATTCTTCATTCATAACATATCATAAACCCTGATTTCTTTCATTATAATTATCACATATCATTTGATTTCATTTTACTTTCACATTTAAATCCATTTTACATGCAATCCTACCCCCACCATATGTTCTCATCATCAAAACCTCAAGAATCTCATTTAAGACCATCAAATATAAAACCCTAATCTACATGGGTATTATAACCCCTTAAAAACATGCAAGATAAATACTTAGCTAAAATTTTAGATCTGAATCCATTTGTTGATGATAGTATTGATCTCTCCTCGTTCCGGTTCCGACAAAAATTGTGGGTGAATCAAGGTGCTACACCTCCAAATTCTCTTCACTTTCGTTCTACCTCTTTATATAACTCTCCTAACCTTTGGTTTTGTGAAAATAAATCTTCTCTAAATCCAAACTCTCATTTTGTAAGTGTAATCCCGTTTTTGACTTTTCATGTACCATTAAGACCCCAAAATCCACCTAAATAAGTCTCGATTAATCTAAATAGCTCCCGAGACTTAAACACAACACCTAGGTACCCAACTTTGATCCATTTCGGATCAACCGTGCACTCGAAATCGTCACCCGAGTCACTTAAAAATATTTTCCCATCTTATCCTCAATTAGTCTACATGTATCACTCGCTGCAACGTATAATAATTATCATGCAAATTATTCGTGGTACACGTATATTCTAAAATTCACCGAAATAATTAACTTCTGAATTACTAAAATATAAGAGGTGTTGTATGTGCGTAAGGAACAAGAAGACATCTGACAAATTTTGAATCAATTTTTCACAAGGGTGAATAAATTCAGAAAGTGAATCAATTTTGTCCTTGGGTGAATTGATTCGGATTTCCCATATTTTGACAATATCCCCTATTTTGAGCCTAGAACTTGTGAATAATTATCGGGGACACTTTTGATATATCTTTAAATCATAATGAGGGATATTAGGAATTATAGTAGGCCTTGGTAGGGTCTGGAATCAGTCATGAATGAGAGAATTACAACTAAGATTATCGAGCTTAAATATTTGAGCAAGTGGACTCAGAAGAATGAAATCGAGTCATGAGGATTTCGAGCAAACCTATGATATAGACCAGTAGTGCGTGAGTGAACTATTGAAATAATTAAGGGGTAATGACATCTTTTCGATTAAGGAATAATACTCAGTAAATATGATACGTACGGATGATATTTATAGTTTGAATATATACCTATACAGATTATGATGATATTTATATGTTGTGTATATACCTATACGGATTATATTGTAGGCAGAGTGTATAACTATATAAATTATATTTTTAGGTGGACTGTATACCTATACAAATTATATATAAAGGTTGTGTGTATGCCTATATGTGACATATGGGTGGGTTGTGTGTATACCTATTACGTGCTTTCTTATGGGTGTGAACATACATACGCTGCCTACTATCCAGAGGTTTTCGCGCAGTGGGCGATCCCACCTTGACAATTCCAATAAGGTCTGGATTTGTGCCCAGAACATGGAACTTAGGACGACTCAATATGTGTGTGTATTAGTGTGGCTGGAAGGTCATTTGGGTACGTTTTGTATGTGCATAGCCCAAAGGCTTAGAACCGTGTTCACCTCCATTGTGTGTTGATTTATTTAGGGTTCGAGGAGACATGTCGAACCAATAGTCCTTGATTGAGTACGAGAGGTACATGGACTTGATAACAGAGTGTGCAGACTCACACTACAGTTCTTAGCTCGGGGATGCTGGAGTTGTGTATGTAGATGTGTGACATATCTATACATACATGTGTATTATCCTACTTGTCTGTGAAAGTAGTGGCTGTAAATAGTGTATATCTAAAAGTGATGTAATTATGAGATATTCTACATAGTGTGTGTGATGGTAATAAATTTATATAGCATATGTCTACAAGATGATTTAAGTAGAGTAACTTAATGAAATGGTTTAATGATAACATAAGTGAGATGTTAATTATGGTTAATAATAACATATAAGATATGTTATTTATTAGTGTTACGATGGCGTACTGCATGAGTGGTATGGGATAAGTTAAAATATATTTGAATGATGACTTAATGAGTAGCGTACTATGGGCGATATGGGGGAGCCAACCCCTTTAGCAAATAGATAGCTATTGAGGATACCTAGTTGGGATAGATACCACAGCTAGGTAGGAGACGTTAGACGTGTATATTTGTTGAGAGGTGAGGAACTTAACGAGGTGTACGTTGAACTAAGATGTGTAATCAATAATTGATTTTAGACTGTGATAAATACTTGCTAAATATTTTCAAATGTTTTCGGCTCTAACCCGTCCTACAAAATATTTTCAAAACCTTTTAACTGTCCAGCCATAGGGATGCCAAACTTAACGATTCGTTCCAGGGATGCATAGCTGCAGGACTTGTGGATGTTGCAGTATTTGGATTAAATGCTTAATTCCTAGAGTAGGTTTTTGGTTCAGTTATTTCATTTGGGTATGTCGCCCCTCCAGCTATTTCATTTAATCGGTTCTATCAGACTATGTATTAGTGTATTTAGTTTTATTTCATGGACTCTGGACATTGTATTATAAACCAATGAGTTATTCGGTATTATGTAATTGGTTATTTATCTTGTGATGGATCATATTGAATATTTATGTTTGGTTGATTTGGTTATCATTATAATTCTTATTGTTGTTATTAATGAAAGATAAAATTTGACACACGCTTAATTTAACATAGGTGGCTAGTAAATTAAAAGGTTTTAGACAGTGATGCTAAGGATGATCCAAGTTATCTTCCTATTTGTTTTAATGAAGGACTTATCATTCGTGGTCAAAATAGGCGGGGTGTCACAAATGGTATCAGAGCATCAGGTTCTAAGGCCCTAAGGGTCTGTGCGGCTTTTACGTTTCAGCCTAGCGTTCTTTGATACAGAGCCTTATTATAGGATTGTTGTATTAGTCTACGTATGCTACTTACGTTCTCCTTCTATGAGTTATATTTAATGTGATTCATGTACAAGTTCGGTTAGGCTTTGTACACCGAACAATATAGGATGACAAGCGAGGGCCGTTAGAAGGACTGTAGGAGGAAAGGCCCGACGGAAGACATAGAGTAATTTGAGACTAGTGATTACGATAGGAGTCACCATGATTATTATTCAAATAGTTGACAATAGGATAATTATTCGGTATTAATAGCTTCCCCAAACACTGTCGTAGATAACGGTGGTATAAATGCAGACTCATCCAGTGTAGCCGGTAGGGGGAGAGACAGAGGAACTCTTTCAAAGAGCCATCTGTAAGAATTTGGGGAAGAAATGAAGTGTGATGGGACAATGGAAGGATATAATCCAAAGGCAATTATGTAAGGTGGAGTGTAGCGACACCTAGGATTAAATTAGAGGAAAAATTATTTTTGCTCATAGGAGCAGTGTTGTAATGATGGGAGTCAGTCACCAGAACAGTGGAGAGATGTATTAATAAAGAAAAATTTGGGTTCGGTTTGATCGTATGATATTCCATCTACTATTCAGATAGAGATACAAATGGAGTTTCGAAACATATCACAAGTGGGCGAGATAGACATGGATCGTAAGAGAGGAGTTGCCCTATTTAGCAAACTTCATACCCGACGAAAGGGATGGAGAGAATATAAAAGGGTCCTTAAGTTGATAATGGACTCATGGGTAGAAAACACAAGTGTGAAAGGGAAATTCATCTAGGATGACTAGTTCCGACGTCATCAAGGTCATATGTAAGGACACAAATTTCCAATTGAGTCCTTTATTGTTTTGGCTCAATTCCGGACCAAAACGTTTGAGTCATAGGATAGATTTCTTGACCATCCTTCAAGCCTATGACATACTTAAGTTGAAGACGTAGCGGCCAAGACTATAAAGCCTCATCAAATGCCGAGTTTATTGTGCCTCATTTCTACGTCAACAACATTTGTTCTGTTTACTCCTAAGGTATGAATGCATTACATATTTATATAGGAGCTTGGAACAATTAGTATTGGGTGTGAGTTTTTTTTAAACTATTGTTGATTTTTAGAAAGTTACTTTGAAATAATGTTTCTGGGCTAAAATCGAATTTTTAGGCTTTCTGAATTTTCGTTCGATATTGTCATTCGAACGAGAGTATCGTTCGAATGTTGTTTGCCAACGAATTGCCTCTGGAACTTCGTTTGATATTATCGCTAGAACAAGTTGGTTTGTTCAAATTAGAGGCAATGAGATTTTCCCATTGACCACTAGAACTTCATTAGAAGGGTCGTTCAAACGATACTTCGTTCGAACAAGTTTTCAGGCGGGAAATTTGTTTGGAAGTTTTGAGCAGTTTTTCCCACTTTTTCCACTACTCTTCCCCGCTAAGTTTTGACAGACTTATCAAGTGCGGGAACCAACTTTGAAAAACCAACCTTTTCACCATCCTCCATCTCTTAGAGAGAGTTTTTAGAGGGTTTAGCTTCAAAAGAAAAAGTTCATGTTTTGAGTGTTCATTTCTTCAGGAAAAATTACTTAAACACTTTTACACCCATAGTTTATTTATTCCAAGTTTCTATATAAATATCTTGCTTAGAGTGTTTGGCACCGGTTTATCTCTACACCTTAAAGAAAAGAAGTTTGGGTTTACTTCTACATCCCTCAAAGAAGAAGTCTCTTTTTTTACTGCGGCATTCTCACATGGTGAAAGGCACCATGTGTGGATGACGGTGTTTCTAAAGTCTCATTGGTGAAGTGCAAGGTTCCGGTGGAGTTCTGGGGCTGTCGACTAGGCGGAGGTATTTACAAAAAGACGCGTCAAGGCTTGAAAGGGGTCAAGTAGAGGAAGTAAGTCATTTGTCTTGTAATTGTAAAACCATGCTTAATGGATTTAAGGCTAGGGCCGTCCGAGGTTTTTTCCCGTTGTGGGTTTTTCCTCGTACATCGCGGCGTAGTGGTTAATTATTTATTTTATCTTTTGTAAAATCACCTAGAACACATGCTCAGGTAAAAAGATTAAATTGGTTTAAATCACTACTCATGTTTAATTTGATGCTACATAATTATTTGGGTAAATGTTAATTTGATTCAAGTCATCATTTAATTTGTTAAAATTATTTTGGCCTAAATTGGTAATATTGAAAATATGACTTAGGCAAATTTCTAGGACTTGAGTTATGTTAATATGTTTAAGTGAAATTAACATATTTGTGTGTGTAATCTAGTTCCACTTTGTTTAATTTTAATTTGTAAAAGAAATTAAAATTTGGTGTTTGTGTGTGCTTAATTGAACCATCTTTCGCTTCCGCGTCTTAGATAGGAAATTGAAAATTATATTTTTATAAAATCTAAAATTGGGATTTTAAAATTTGGGGTCTATCCTTTTTCATCATACATTTACAATCAACACTTCCATGATAAAGGAGCTAAGAGGGTTGGAGAATCTAGACGACGAGTGATATTGGATTAAGCGGTGCTAGCAAAGTACCGCAGAAGGGTATACCCAGTAGGGAACCGGTTTAAATGACTGAGATTAATGGAATTCCTACCAAGTGATGGTACATTCATCCAGGGCCGTCAAGGCCAGCATCGAGTTGCCTAGGGCCAGCGGAGGAAAAGTAACAATGGGAGTAGAAAATGGGTCCAAGACTATTAAGTTAGAGACAGGAACACCAATAGGGCTAGTGCGGCCAGAGATAGGAGATAACATAGAAAGTTGTTTTATGTGTGAGAATAGGTCCACCTGTATTGAAATTGTCCATAGAAAGAAAATGAGACTAATCAGACTGTGAGGGTAGATGGTAACGTTGCCAGTGGGGCATAACAACAGTCGCAAGAGTGAGACTTCCGGAAGGGGAATCAGACTAAGAGATTTAAGTTCGAATTTTACCAACCCAAGAAGGGTTAAATTAGGAAGGATTAGTAGGTCTCTCAACAGAAGCAACATCATTATGTTCCTCAGGGCTGTCAGGGCTAAGAGAATGGAGGGGGAGGTTAGCAAGGCCAGGGCCAGAAGCAATAGAGTTTTTATGGAAATTATTACGGTTGTGGAGAGATGGAACATGGGAAGAAGGATTGCCCAAAGCGAGGAATGGAACAACTACAGTATCAAATCCAATATATACAACCGTTAAAGCAGATTATGGGTGAGTTCTGGCACGCGAGAGAGTTACGCTCAGGAACTTGTTGACCAGTCAAGGAAGATAGCAAATGAAAATGAAATTTTTTGTATTGATCTATGAGTATAGGATAAGTTTGGGAGACATGGGTGTGTCATAATATATGATTATTCAACACTTAATTTGCGAGTGAGTCAAATTTAGTGGGTGCTTTGGCAGTATCAGCCTTATTTAGGTATATATATTCACCGTTGGGTAGTGAGACTCACTGGTGTTTCCTATGGGGAAGTGGGTGTGTACACTAGGAGGATGATTGTATTGTGTGATTAGTTTTTACTACTTTTGAGAGTTGTGAAAGTATAATTTCATATGATGATTTGTAGTGATTGGATGCTGAGGCTTTGAGCGGTAGTAGATTGTTGATAATATTATCGTGCTCGTTATTCCAGGTTGAGATATATTATTTTTTTCGAGGCATCACCTGAAAGAGGTTTGAGCCTACAGATATATATTGTATCGTATCGTAGACTTCGGTGAGTATGTTACCTTGTTAAATTTGATCCTGGCGTGTTGGGATGTTTACTGATGCGATTTCGGGTACATTAGTTTGTTATCGAGCGGAGAGATCTTGCTCACTATTGATTTAGCATCAAGGACTCAATAATAGTAAGAGATTCGTGGTGTATATCATCTCGAGTGACATGAAAGTGGATGAGTAGATTATTATGCCAGGAGATGAGAATTTGGTAGTACTAGTTATGTTATGAGGGCCTAACAGATCTAGACGACCGATAATTTTAGTTTATAGTGTATCAAGGTTTATCCATCGTTTGAACTTCGCTTTGCGAGACATCCCATTCATGAAACCTAGTGAACATAGAGAGGTGGGAAATGTGTGGCCTTTAGGATACGAGTTTAGTATTTTATTTATTATACATGTATGTAGTTATAACTGAGAGATGATAGTTATATTAGGATGTAAGGACAATAGAGACATATTATGTGGATGTGAAAATAATAAAGTTGGGGTTAGTAGAGTGGTTGAGTATAACCTTATTGCATAGTCATGACTAGTATGAAAGGCTTAATTTAAAATTAGTATATTACGCTTAGTTGATTTGTGCATAAGTACATGGGACATAAGGTGTATGGGCGCCCTAGTTAGTTAATATTTTTGAATAGTTCATGGAGAAGCCGATGAGACGTATGAAATAATGTAGAGGCATGAGTAAATTAGAGACAGAACTAGAATATAATAAAGAGAATATAGTTGAATTATGAGAAAATCGTGTCACCAGAAATTAAAGGGTAGGCAAAAAGGGGTGACTATAGTGTTGAAAAATACAAGGAAGGCGCATTTTAAAATTTCAGGGATAATAAGGAGATATTTTTAGGAAAGGAGTAATATGACGAGAGTTACATCATAACGACCTATAGATGTAAAATCTTATGTGAATAGTTAGGTATGATTACATATATCTTATATGAAGGGAGTATATGGTTTGAAAAGGCGGGAAGTCGGCACCTAGGGAGGAAGGAACCTTTCCTAGGATAGTGAATGGTATATCCATTTAAATATCAGCCCAAATCACATTGGAATATTCTTGGAAAAAAGGAAACTTAACATTGGTCATTTTGATATCTCCAACTATGTGTATCATATCCTTATTACTACCTTCATTTATGCTCCTTTCGCAAATTATGTGCCCATCTCTACTCTCCACACATCTCATCCCTTCAAGGTACCTCGCATTTTCTCTTGGAGTCATAAATAATCCAATAAATCATTCCAATCCTTTATTGATAATGTTAAATATTTCAAGTTTTTCCCTTATGTGGGTATTAATAAGAATTTTACAAACGCCTTTAAAGAATAATCTAGGATGATTGCTCCCGTGAATGAGGATTACATGAGAAACTTTCCCGTGAGCAGTGTTCCTCATGTTCTCACCCCTTATTATCTTCCTCCTTACCCTGAATGGTCTTCACACTATTCAGTTTATTCACCCAACTGAGTAACCATGCTATTCAGTTATGACCAAGGTGTTCCCAAGGTGAGTCACGTATCTAATGAAAAACCATCAAATTTCTCCTTTGCCTGTGGGAATATTCTCACTTCGATTGTCATCAATCTGTCTTCTAAGTACCCTGGTAACCTTGTGATCTCCGGTAAGGCTATTCGGGAAGGTAGGTCTCATCTTTACGTTTCTATCTTTTGGACCAATAAATTCGAACGATTTCAATTAAACCTTCTTTATGAAAAATTTTATCCATCCGTTGAGCGATTTCCTTCGATGGAGTTAGGTTTGAGGACCCGTTCCATTATTGGTTTTGGATTCCCAATAAGAAGCACCGACACTATTACCGATAAGCTCCTTGTCTTGGATCCCATGGAGGAGGAAGTAGTGAAGAATAATAAGGGTTATCCGACATTATACTTGGGTGAGGAGGTTGTTGGTGCCCCTAGAACTTCAAGGACTGTGGTTGAGGAGGATACTCCCCGAGGTGCCTCCACTGGGGAAACTGTGAGGACTAAGAGAAATTTTCCCACTAAAAAAGGTATTGCACCTGCTGCAGTAGAGGTACATTCTTCCTTCAAGACCATTAGTCCTAATCTAACTGAGAAAGTTTTTAAGTTTCTTGAAGGCTTAAATAAGAAATAGGATCAATATTCTAGCCTATATAGAGCCTCTATAGAGGCACAAATGTCTGTGAGGGGGATTTCATTTACTCCCCCTGTTGGTGGAAGCAGCAAGAAGCGTAGTAGGTTAGCATATAGGGTGTCTATCATAATAAAAGTAGTGTTTGAAGAAGATGAGGTTGAAGAATAAAAGGATGAGGAAAATAAGGATGATAAGGTGGCAAATCAAGAAGAAAAATAGGAGGAAGAAACTATCGATCATTCTCCTTTACTGCATAGGACGTGAAATCTGTGCAAGATGTATTCCATGGAGAAACCTTCATGACCTCCCTAGGACTATCCCATCTTGGAGGATTTTTCCACTGATCAGGAGCTATATATGTTTCTTCATACTTGTATCTTGCATAATTTTCTCTTCTTTTATATGCTAACTCTTTGCTTGTTCTCCATAGATTGATTCTTATATTAGTACCCCGAGAGCTACCGTTGTTGAAGAGGATGAGCCATTATTAGGACCTGATATGGGGGAAGTCACGACTAAAGCCCTTTTTTTATCCCCAAACATCCCTATGGAAAAAAACGATGCCACTGGCTTTTATAATAATGGGCCTATAAGTAGTGGTCATTCCCTTTAATCCCATTTCTTACGCAACTAGGCTGCACTTCATGAGGAAAAGGAATGAAGTGTTAGCCTAGAGACCAGGGTACCTCCAATTATTGATCCAAATCCAATGGTAAAATATTTTTCTTTTGAACACTTACAATCTCTTATTTTGATTCATGTTTGTTATCTAATGCTCTCTTTATTGTCTTTGTAACTTGAGGCCATTTCCCCTGAAGTACTTCATGGATATATTTGTTGATCACTCATTCTCATTCTTACACCCCTATCACCTAATGAGCGATTCCTTATCAATCTTTTTGTTATTTCCATCCTTATAGTGGAGGAGGTTAAGGAAACTGGTGGGATAGATATTGCGGAACTACCAGTAGAGGTTGGGGAAGTTAAGGGTGTTGCAAGTGCTAGTGCAGCTGAAGTTGTTGTAACTGACGTTGAGAAAGGAAAGTCTATTAAATTTACTCAGGAGCCCGATGCTCCTATTACTGATGTAGATAAATCCTACTAAAGTGATCTAGGAGGTAGTTCGTCCTATTGCTGAACTAACCCCAACTTTGGTATTTTTGGAAGAGGAAGTTTGTTTCTCCCTTTTTGTTCATCTCACGTTTTTTCTTTAAGATAGTTTTCAAATGACTTAGGATTTTTTACAAAATAACTTCTATTTTTTTTAAGTAAATGATGCCCAATAAACATTGTTAAACATTCCTATTAAACTCGAACTTTTAAGCACGCCTAGTAAACTAGAGCTTTCATCTCTCACAAATCAGGGTCATGCCTAGTAAACTAGGAATTTCATCTCCCATAACCAAGGTCATGCCTAGTAAACTAGGACTTTAATATCCCATAACCAGGATCATTCATAGTAAACTAGGACTTTAATATCCCACAACCAGGGTCATGCCCAGTGAACTAGGACTTTAATCTCCCATTACAGGGCCATGGCTAGTAAACTAAAACTTTAATCTCTTATAAATACGGTCATGCCTAGTAAATTAGGATTTTAATCTCCCATAAATAGTTTTTTTAACAACTCTCAGGCCCCTAACTTGCAATTCTGACACATACACACTGTATGTGTGTGTGTGTGTCTGTGTGTGTGTGGAAGTCGAGCAGTTTATGCATGTGGAAGGGTCTATTCAGTTGATTGAGTAGGAAGGTGTTCGTGAAGAAATTGTGGTTGAGACCGTAGTTGTAGGAGATGTGATAAGGCAGGGTGCTTTTCCCCTTGTGAGTCCAACTTTGTAAAGGCCCCTCAAGTATATGCGCTTGTGATGTAAGAAGGGCATAATGCCTTAAACACAAGGTGTCCTTTAGCAAGTGATAATGCTTTTAGTGTACGTCCCCTAGAGTCCATTAATGCTATCTTTGTGAGGCAGTTACTTCAAGATTTTCTATATATTCTCACTACTTTGCATCAGGAGTCTCTCAAGAGACTCTTGAACCATTTTCCTTTGACCTTTAGCTCTTGTTGGGTTCAACCACTGCCCGTAACGATCGCATGTATGCTTCTCGTGCTCTTTACTATTTTGAGCATTGTATTGAACACTCCATTGAAATATCTAGGTGTTTTAAAAGTTAAAGAATTGACGAGGAAAATTAAGTTGCTCATCAGTGATGGTTTTTCCTTAACTTGGTTGATTGATCTACATAGAAACTTTAAAAAAGCCGATATTCTTACTTTTTATGCCCGACTTCAAGCTTTCAATTCTCATAGGCCGCCATTCCTGAGGAGATAGAGAGTCTAAGCCCAGAAATTCTCAAGGTGGAAGAGTGAGTGAAGGTTGTTTGAGAGGCTTTATCTAAGGCAAAAGAAGAACTAGACATGTCCAATAGAAAATGAAATGTCATGAAAATGATATGGCCGATTTGGCCAATGAGCAGACTTCCTTGGAGGTTGTGTGCCTCATCATCATCACAACTTTCTTAACTCCGCCAATTTATTATTCCTTATTGACGACCTAAACGACTATTAAGCTCTTTTCCTTTTTAACTTCTTATCATATGTACGTTGAGGCCTTTCTCTTTCTGATGGGTTAGATGGAACTATTTCACATTATTTTGCATTTGTTTTATGTTTGTGTGCGTATATATATATATATATATAAACTTTTACCATTTCATCCAGAAACATCCTTGTATTAAAATAGAATTCAAACATTTCACTAAGTTGTAAGAATAGCCTCTTGAGCAACTTGTAAGGTATGAAAAAAGTAAACAAAGAATAACTAAGTAAATAAAAGTAAGGATAAACTAACAAGTGTTATTAAACATGGTAAATTTTGAGTTGTTATTTATCTTGAAGGTTACATCATCCTCAATCTTTGAAATCTCACAGTAGCCTGATTCGTACAACTTTTAAACAACATATGATCGTTACCAATTAGCTTCAAACTTCGATAGTGAAAGACCTCAAATATGCCTTGTACAAGCCTTTAACATTAAGTCTCCTAATTGTTACTTCCTCGGCTTCACTAGTTTATTATAAGATCTGGACAGTTACTTTCTATACATTTTAATGTGCCTCCTTGCATTATCTCTGTGCTTTTCAAGTGCTTCGAGTTATACATGTCTATTATGAGGAAGCATTGCACTTTACAAGTTATATTAGGCAAAAGATACCTCTAACTCAATTGGAAGGATTGCTTCAGTTCCAAACACTAAGAAGAAAGGAGTGTAGCATGTAGGTTTCCTTTTTGTTGTTATGTAAGCCCATAAAATCTCCGTTATCTTGTCACTCTAAATTCTCTATTCTCCAGCATCTTCGCTAAGATATTTACCGAAGTATTTTTTTGCAACTTTTACCTACCTGTTAAACTTTGGGTATGCCATAATCGACTTATGGTGGATAATCAAGTATTTATCTATAATCAATGCTACTTCATTATTCATAAAGGGAGTGCCATTATCTGAGAGAAAGGCCTTAGGAATATTAAACCTATAGATGATGTAAAACTTCATAATCCGAGCAACCGACCCTATAGTTTCCTTTTTTAACGATATAACCTCTGCCCACTTTGTAAAACACTCAGTAGCAATAAGTATCTAGATCGTTCCCCAAGAGGAAGGATTAATTTCCCCTACTCATTCGAACGACCATGTGTGTAACAAGAAAGGAGTAGATAGAATGTAGGCCCCCTCTTAGAGCATGGATCATATTCCCATGAAGTTGGCGTGCCTTACGTTTTTTAACAAACGAAGTCATGAGATGGTCATAGAGTTTTATTCCCCCAATATGACCTAGATCATGAACCTGCTTCAAGACTTCCTCTACTTTTTCTAGCCTGATGCATCTCAGAGCTTTATCATGACAACCCCTTTGATAGAGTTGATCGTCTTGAGTGTAGTATCTGGATATTCGCCTCTTAAATCTTATAGAATCATTTTTATTTGCTGGCATAACTGCATCCACTAACATATCAATGTACAATTATCTCCAATTAGATTGTTATTCGATGAAGTTGCATTCGTCAGTATGGTAGTACAACTGGCATTTTCCAGAATCTTTTTGTAGGAACGCAACATTATGCTTCATCGTAAATCAAAAGCAGCCTTCTCTTTGGATCCTTCATTATAAAGGGATTTCTATGATCTCACAGCTATCTTCATACACTTCTTTTAACCTCTTCTCATCTTCCTCGGGGTCCACACACTTGGACAACCATCCCCCTTTATTTTTGTAATATAAGTCATTTGTAGTGACAAAATATTATGCAAGGTCAGCCAAACATAGCGGTCCTTATCTGATTTTAGCAATTTCTTTATCTTGCCTCTCTATTCATTGCTATTGTTGGTGGGTAGAATTTCATTTATCGTCAAAGGAGTCATTCTCTTAGTGATTCAAATCACTGTTGATTGCCCTTAGAAGGAAATGTTTTGGACAATTATAGCATAGGCATCAACATATCTATTCATCATTTTGAGATGCCTCTTTATATTCACTTCATGATACTGGTTGAGCAACCTCTGTATAATTATTTAGTAGGGTGGAAAACTCATGTTCTTTAGAGGATACTCTTCGTTCACCTTTTTTACCACTGAGTTGGAATCCCCCTTTACTGTGAGCATCTGGATTCCCACTCACAGAGCTTGAAATATCTCCAGCACTGGAGCCATATATTCAGCCTCATTATTCTAACAACTGAAGTCCAACTTGAAGGATAGTTGAACTTCTCCTCCTTCTTTGTTAAGAATCACTCATACTCCATCTTTTCCTTTGACTAAGGACCCATCAAACTCCCTAATACACTACTCCAAACTGGCCTCCAGGTAGTTCTCTTGAAGGTCATCGCCTGAAATCTTTTTACTTGGTGGATCAAAAGTCCCAGATAGGAGTATGGCCAATAGATCCGCATAATCTTGAATCTTGATCGCTCAAGGGACACGCACTTAAGATCATACTCTAAAAGTATGTTAAACCATCTAGCTTCCCTGCCAATTAGCACAGTTCTAGTAAGAAAAAACTTTATGTGATCGCATCTAGTTATAATGTGAACTGTAAAAGACAACATATAATGCCTAAGCTTTAGTACAATAAAAACAAGGGCTAAATAGTTCCTCTCAATACTAGTGTATATGGCCTCAGGCTTATTTATAATTCAAATTAAGTTATAAAAAGGTTTCCTTATGTCATATACCTCTTGATCTAGTAATTCTTCAATTGAACTTCAAGTAAATGTGAGATAGAGTTGTAAAGGGATACCTGCCTTTAGAAGGATCATCATTTGGGGGAAATATCAAACGTTTCTTCAACTAGTCCAGGGCTTTTTGATGTGGTTGTTCCCATATGAACTCTGTCCCATTTTGTAGTAGCTCCATTAATGTGTGAGTAACCTCGTCAAGCTCAGACACAAATCTTCTCAGGTAGAAAACTTTCCCCAAGAATCTATTTAACTCCTCATATTTAGGCCTTAGCTTGTTGAGAATGGCTTTTTACTTATTGAGATCCATCTGGACAACTTATCGGTTCACCACAAAGCCCAAGATTTTTTCGCTTCTCACTCCAAGGGTGTACTTGAGAGGTTTAATCTTCAATTTGTATTTCTTTCACTGTCCCAACACCTTCCTCAAGTCTACAAGGTGAGAAGCGTCTTTTTTTTAACTTTATTACCAAATCATCAACACAAAATTCAATAATCTCATGGAAGAGATCTAGAATATGTCCATCATTTTCCTTTGGCAAGTAGCTCCTACGTTCCTTAGTCCAAAAGTCATAACCATATACCTGAAGCTACTTAAAGAAGTATGAAAGACGGTCTTTTCTGAGTCTGCTGGATCCATGTTTACTTAGTTGTACCCTACATCACTTTCCATAAATCTCTACATTTCGTGCCTCGTCGTTACATCAATCAAGCTATTAATAGAAGGCAAGGGGAATTTATCTTTTCGACGCAACTGGTTCAAGTCCCTGAAATCTACGCAGATCTTGATTTGGCTTTTATCTTTGTTCCCCATAGGTACAATATTGGATATTCAAATATGATGTTGGATAGGAACAATAAAATGGGTTATGAACAACCTCTGGACTTCCTTCTTGATCTTCAAATCTATATCATCTTTATACGTTCAAGTAGATTATTTCACTGGGATAGCTGAGGGAAACACCTTTAACTTGTGCAGCTCACCTCCTTAATAATCCATGGTATCTTGGTGTATTTCCATGCAAAGACATCCTTGAATTCTCGAAGAAGTTCAACAAAACCATCCCTCGATGCACTGTTAAGGTCCTTTGAGATAAGGATTGCCCTAGGATAATCACCTACCTTAGTCAAATCTAATTTTCCAGTTCTTGAACTTGTGATCTTGGTATGTCTTTCATACATTAGGGATCCTCTTCCACATGTTCTACGAATTCTTAGATGTTGGAATTGTCAATCACTAGACATTGAACTTAGTTATCAACCAAAACACTCATAGATCGGATCAATCTCATCATCCAGGCTTTCAGCTGCCTGCTCACACCTTCAGAGCTTGTAAATGATATTGCCATCAAGGAAAACCACTATTTTGCACTGGTGAGGATTTTCTTCCCAATACGATCTTTTGCGGCTATTTTCCTCCATTTTTCTTGTAGAGAACCTGATGAGAATAAATTGTCGCTCGACTTTATGTTCAATTGGATCGATGCGAGGAGTCATCCGATAACATTAATGTCTTGACAAATAAGGGGGCTTATTATCTCATTAATAATCCATTCTTCCATGTAGGCCACCACTAGTCGTGTAGGTGCACATACCCTTTCTCTAGTGCTAGGCACTTCGGTGCCCCTAGTGTACCTTGTAAGTTTGATAGCTTCTTCGACCAACTCTGCATAGAGGGAAGCATCTACAAAGCGATCTTCCTCCTGTGTGAATGAATTCTTGGATTCTTGAATGTATAGCTCCATGCCTTTAGATTTGCCATGGCGTATTGATGATACATTGAAGGCACCATCACTTGGTTATGCATTCATACCCTTCCTACTAACAGCTAGCATGATAGTTCAAACTCCATTATATGGAACTTAATATGGGAAGTGATATTCCCCATTGTGATCCCCACATTAACATATCCAATGTACTTAGAATATTGATTGTTATATCTTGAGATAGACAATGGATTCTGTAGAATCCTTGTCTCAAATAAACCACAAGCACAAAAGGACCCAATGGGCATGATATTGATGGAAGCTCCCCTATCCAAAAAACATGAGTAAACATATAACCATTCATACTAGCTGTAATATAGAGTGGTTTTCTATGGCCGAGAATGTCACCTCTAAGAAGTACCTTATTACTAACTTGGTCATAGTCCTTCCACTTCAGGTTTAGAGACATTATTTTCTTGGCAATCTCCAAGAGAGCTCGCGTAACCTCCAGTCGCGAGTTCTTGGGTAAGACAACTTGATCAAAGAACCTACCAAACTTATGTGACGGTGTAATAATGGAACTTTCTCCCCAGAGATCAACCTGATCTCCCTCTAGATTGTATCCGTCTTTTACATCTTTGTAGGAAGACTCATCGTACTTTACCACCGCGTTCACCATTTCTAATGAGAAAGCCTCTATCTTACTGTTTGAATCTTCAAGTGGACTCAATTTATCTTCCAGTTACTAGGACATCTAAAAAGTTACTAGGACATCTAAAACATCCATTCCTCTAGTGATTCATCAAAATCTTCATTGAAAGACCATAAATCTTTCATTAATCTCTCTACTTCTTCACCAAATGTGCTAGCCATGTATGCCTCGTGTGCTGGAAAAGGATTATTGTTCACATTGGATTGGGTCATCTTAATGTTCCTTTTCTTGATGTGTGGATAAATAAATATTCTCAGTGAGAAACACGAATTGGTTGGGTGGACCACCTTGTTGTGCACTATATAAAACTTCTAGTTATTCATATCTTCCCGAGATGCCTATGTTTTACTACCATTAATAGGTCGAAAATACTTATCATGAACCATGTGGTCATAGGTATCTAGATCTAGCTCCACCGTGTAAGGTTCCTTAGGAGGATCATTTTTTCCATCAAACTGCCTCTTGTTGCCCCTATTTCTTCTTCCTTAGTCCTCCCTTCTCTCCCTTTATCTCCACAATTTGCGTAATTTTCCCTCGAGGTTATTCCCCTCCCTGAACTGACTAACTATCTTAACAACAAACCTACTGAAGTGGGTAGACATGGTAGAGATTTCAACACCAAGGCAATCCTTGCTTCTTTTAGGAACATTGCGAACATACCTCCTAACATCTAATTTATTATATGACATAAGTATTTAGCAACATACCATTTGCACAAACTTTTAAGAATATTTTCATGAGTTTCCACTCTCACATCTAGAGAGTGATCGCGAAATCTCTTGATGTAGGCTATGACATCTTTGCCAAGATTTTTCTTTCTTTTTCCAACTATGTCAATATGGACTCATCTTTCATCAGGAGGAACTTTTGTACGAAGAACACGTGGAGATATTCCTATAAGGCCACACTCCCAGGCATTAATTGTGAGTGCCATGTGTAATATTTCTCAATTAGATATTTTGATAACTCTCTCAACCTTATCTTTTTATCATTGTTGTGGGCCCCAAGCCTCTCAACGAACCTTATCTCGTGCTCTTTGGTTTTCCCCATTTTTCTATATTTTTTTGAAACATTGGTGGAATATACCCTACTAAGTAGGGCTCGTTATTATACTCCACCATGAAGGAGTACAAAAATCATCATGCACCGAGGTCCTTTCCTCTAGCTTTGTTTACCGCCAATAGTTTTAGCAACTCCTTGTTCATTTACTTTATGCTAGGAGAAGATGAACTAGTGAGCACTAGGACAACCATATTACGTGATGGTAGCTTGGCCAGTGAACTATCCCCAGGACAAGGGTTGGTAGTTACGATCGGCACATCATCAGCACCACCAAAAACTTGTGCAGGAACTCCCACAATAGAGGGGGTAATATTTGGTGATGTCATGATAGGAGCGACATTACTGATCATAGCCGGAGCTACTCCTCCCGTGACTGTGGGAACTGTTAAGACAGTCAGTGGTGATGTAAAAGAGGTGGATCCTCATGTGACCCCTAGCACTACCTAGACTTTAGTCTTGATGAACTCAACGAATAGTCTTATTAGCCATACCATTTGATCAAGGCATATTATGGCTGTCATGCTAGCCACACCAGTCACGCTGGTGATAGACGAGCTAGGATGTTCCCGTGTCACTCTTTCCCCTTCTGAAAAGATAGCGATATTCGCTTCTTACTCACGTTGCATATCTTCAAAGTCTATATTCTTGGCTATATTATCATCTACCATCTTTCAAAAGAGAAAGACTCCCCAGTGAAGTCACCAAATGTAAGATGTGGATTCTTGAAATACAATTAGTATTAGGCGATGTGTAAATACTTATCAAGATAATGATTAGTGCCGAAGAACAATCAGAAGTGACAACAAATACCAATCAAAGACAAACAATCTTCAATAAATTGTATTTAATGAGATTTTTAAAACATGAATTCTCTTGAAACGCAATAAATAGAAGCAACCCCATAATAAACTTGATTGGAGGGAGAAGGAACAAACACCCTTAATGCAATAGTGTCAGGAAATAACCTCAAGCATAATAAATGCCAAGTTATGGTATTAATGGATGTAAGAGTATGATTACATAATAATGGTCTCACATCAAATTCTCTTGTCTAGAAAAATCTCAACAACAATTCTAGGTTCAAATTGCGGTCCTTTGGAAATATTTTGATTTGGTATTTATATGAGGACAAGGTCACTCGACTAACCTTATTGGCATTAAATGCAACTGACCTTAATTAATGTTTAAGGTAAGATGTCATTGATAATATATATAGTTCATTAAATGTATAAGATATGAAAATTTAGAGGGAAACATTTTGGGCTTATTATATATCTTATGGAATTCATTAGGATGGGACATGGTAGCCCACGGGTTCATTCTAATATGGATAAAAGGGCAATCTCATTAAATAAACGGGCCATTTTAGGAATAAACTCACTTGAGTTCTATTCATTGGGTTCCTAAAATGGCAAATATCATTACGTCAAAAACATTGGTGAACAATAACATATATGAGATGTGTTGTCCCATCAATCAAGGTGGTCATTCGGATGATGGATGCTCGACTAATGGTTGTTGGAATAATTTATGAACTGCATGCAATAAATTAAAGGCTATCTTTGTTAACTATTAGAACTGGTGTCCCTTAAGGGAGTCCCCCAAGATATGGTATCTCTAGAATCTATTTAACTGTGTTTGTACAAACCAAGGTTTTGCCTAAGTGCGCTAAAGGGGTTGGTATCTCAAGGTCCATATATTGTGTTTTTCAGAAATTTTGACTAATCATTCAAAGCTTTTCAGAATATAGAAGTAATTTTTATGAACATGGTTAGGTTTCTACTATGTTGAGTAGTAGTTTTGTTTTTATTTACGGAGTTGATGTGGTTTATATAAGGATAATTTGAAGTTTTGAGTTTTCTGAGTTAGAAAATACTTTTGATCATTTGAATCATGCAGTATATCTTATTAAAATCATAAATGTTATTACATAATTGATATAATTAATTAATATTCTAAAGAGAATCAGGAACACTGCCATAATGGTTCATTCAGCGTTATCAAAACTTGAGGGCCACTATAGTGGGTGAAATGGTCATGACCATGGATTTAGGCTTCGATCAAAGGGGAAACGATCACTGTTTAACCTCCAAATTAAATTCTTTAACCAATGGACAATGGGGGATGCTATTTCAATCTTTAAATGTAGTTGCATAGGCTAAGGAGGTATTAAGGCAGTTACATTTTCTTATGATTTAAATTGATCTCATTTGTTCATATTCAAAGAAACATTTGCATCTAGCCTTCCATAATTCCCACAATATCATTATGGTTATGGTATGATAAAGGAAATGTATGTAGTATTTATTTGTCTTCTATAACCACAAATATATTAGCATATATATAATAGAATTGAGGTTGCGAGTAATTTGAACCATAGTTGAAAAATGGATCCAAATGGACTTTGGCTAAGTAACTGGATAAAAAGATATGATGAATGTTTTCCACATTATTCTGACAACATCTGGATCGAGAAGCTAATTTTATGCTAATTTTTTTATTCTAGTCATCAAGAGGGAGTGCACTGTGAACGAGTTCCAAATAAAAATTGAGATTTTGGAAGGACAATGCTTATGCCATATAAATTTAGAACTATTGTTGGTGTGGATAATAGACCTACATAACTAGATAAATGATTTGAAAGTGAAATCCCCATTAGAAGATGGAGTCCAGACCAAGTTTTCACTTATTGTAATAGTATGATCCTGAATCAAGCTTTGGAAAACTAGATTTCTTTTAATCGTATAATACCCTGTACTACCTGATTGCAAGGAGTTTTTGTATTTTTTTTATAAAAGATTCCCAAATACCTTCAAAAGTCTTAAGTCTCTAATCTAACTTCGTACTAAAAGATGAGACAATACTCTCTCGAACCCAATCCTCGTTCATTAGTTGGAAGACGACTTCTCCCATTTCATCCATAAACAATTATCTCCTCTATCCATGTTATCTCCTTAAAGGAATGTGTAGAAAATTTGATGGATTCTATTAAGAATAAATTTTGGAGGTTTAACAAAAGTAAGAGTGAAACTAAGTATGGATGTTAAAACAAGTATTATGACTATGAATATTCCTTAAACAGAACATGCTTATGATTTTATCTAAAATCTCAGCAAAATATGAAATTTTACTTTTACCTTTATGAATAAGAAACCAAGGTAATTAATGGAATTTTGTTTTTATAATAAGTCCGCGAGTGAGATGTAATGATTCTCTTTCCATCTAATAATAGGGAATTTTTTACTGTGAAACTACTCTACTTTTTTTAATAAGATATTATGGGCAAACCTGATAATTGTTGAGGAAAGCCACTAAGTTCGTAAGAATCCTTTTAACACCGTTAATAAAAAGGATAACATCATCAACAAAACTAAGGTGTAATATCAATTGACTTCAAGAGGGATGAATGTATGCTCTTACTTTCTTGGACATAATGAAATCATCAATACCCCTGCTGAGAACTTATGTTTCTATCGTAAATGGGG
This sequence comes from Sambucus nigra, assembly GCA_949130495.1. Taxonomy (NCBI): domain Eukaryota; kingdom Viridiplantae; phylum Streptophyta; class Magnoliopsida; order Dipsacales; family Adoxaceae; genus Sambucus; species Sambucus nigra. The sequence continues at coordinate 382,190,136 of OX422217.1, forward strand.
TTAATGATAGAGGGTCCCATGCTTGAGACCTCTCGAGGATATAAAAAAAACTACTGAATTTCCATTAATTACAACAGAGAAAAAGTTATTTGATATTAGTCTCCATATCATGTCTATGGACATTTCACTAAATACAAACTTTCTCAGGACTTAAAGAAGAAGCATCCAAGAGAGCCTATCTTAGGAACTTAACATATTTAGCTTAATAATGACAATTTACCATAACACTTCCTTCCCAAATAATTGGTCATTTCATGGGCTAAAAGAATATTATCTTTAATGCTTATCACTTTAATAAATCCACATTGATTAGGATAGGTAATGGTTGGAAGATTGTCTAACAGACTAGTGCTGATGATATGGTAGATGATTTCATGGAGAAATTACAAAGGATAGTTGGTCTGAAATTGGAGGAAAGGTTTGGATTTTGAATTTTTGTAATAAGCATTAGACAAGTGCTTGACAAACTTCTTGGTACTTAATCACTAACAAAAAGGGAGTGCATAACTTTGATTAAATATTCTTTAATGATCTCCTCCAAATCAATCTCGTCCAAAGAAACTATCAACATTTATGTCTTTAACTCCATTAAGGATTTCATTATCTGTAAGAAAATCAGTTAAGAATGCATTCACTTCTTTATCTATCATATATGGAATAACAACCAATATGTCAAGTGTTAAAGTTCTAAAATGTAGGTAACAAATAATAGGAGAAACAATTGATAAGAAATGATAATCGTGAAGAATGAGGATGAGAGACAGTAAGAAGACGAGGGTTTTTACGTGTTTTGGATCTTAAATTGGAAGCCTACGTCCATGGTGTTACTATTGTGTTACTTTGTGTCGTTAAAATTTAAGGTTTTCTTGATATAACTCCAAGTTTGGGAAGGTATTGAAAAATCAGTTCCATTCACGTATTTGTATCCTATTTATATTAGGATATCATATATTTACAAAGATATGGAGTGCCCTTATAATTTGTGTAGTTACATCTTTATACACGTTTATTTTAATGTAAACCTTCATGCCTTGAGGTGTGGAACTGTTTTGATGATGAGACCTTCGGATAACCATGAGGTAACCAATCTTGGCGACTGTGATTCCACGTGTTTGATAAGGTATGTTTCGCATGTAAATGCTCACAGGGACGTTTGTGTGTATCCCACCTTAAGGTAAATAGACAGCTCGATCACTCCAATAACTGACATAAACCCTTTAGAGGATGAGGCCAAACATATTTTATAAGTCCTCCTAGGTTAGTGGGATTTATTCCATACTGAGATTATGTAGGTATAACAGAACTCCCCCAAGACCTTTGGCAATAGTGTCTCAATGTGAGACACGATGACTGGGAGATGTGTTATGTGACGCTCATACTTCACTGGTGGAGGTCGAATCACCTTCGCCGGCTTACCTCATGGTCGGCTCTTCTTGGTCAGCCAAAGTTTTAGAATATTTCCTTAGAGTTTCTCATGATGTGTCAAGGACAAGTGTTAAGAAACTGAAGATCTTTCTGCCTAATGATGGTGACCATTCATGTGCGCTGATACTCTGTACCGCCGTTTTGGTTTTCTATAAATTTATGGATTTTTTGCCTGCAGTGTTTGTTCAATCTTTTCATGAAAGGGTTTAAATGCTCGCCACTTATTTTGTTTGCTTCACTAGAAGATTTTCACAGAGTCTAAGAGATAGAAAGTCTTTGAGAATTGTTTCCATCATTGTGAAAGCTTAATCGTTTCTGGTTCCAAATTCTTTAGCTCCTTCGTACTCCATAGCTTATTCCTCTATCGTCTAACTTTAATAGCTACACATTTCTTTTCTTTAGCTAGGGTTTGATTGCTCTAGCATTTTGTTGGTTGATTCTTGCTGTTTACCTTGATGGTTGCTTCATTTAGACAACCATTAAGTTGGTTAGGCTAGGTTTAGTTGACTTAGTTCTTAAGGAAACGTATGAATTTCCCCCCTCACATCCAGAGGGTTTATGAGTTTGCTAGAAGTCTAGAACCAGAGCACCCTAGTATTACTGAAAGGAGGTTTCCCCATCCTATACAAGTGATTAGACTAGAGAAGGAGCCCGGTCATCCCCATTTTACCCCTAACTCTCCTTCTAGTTGTGGTTCCTCTATTGACCCAGGTGTGCCCTATATTTCTTCCCCTATTTTAGAACCCCGTTGCTTTATCCCTGCTATTAGTGAGGGTGAGTTTCCAAATACTGTTTCTATGGATCCCCTGAAACCTGATTGCCTATTTGAGGATCCTATAACGACTAGGGATGAGGATAATAGGCTAGAAAGTGAGGGCCTCCACCTTTATATGTAGGGGTTTCATGCTGAGGCTTCTGGGGATGATAAAGAGGAAGAAGAAGATCCTACTGGTTCTTTCAGTAATTATAATCCTCCTAAGACAGATGCCCGTTGGTATCAATGCACGATGATTGAGGAAGATCGTAATTCCATAAGCGAGAGATGTGCCTTTTATATAGACATTCAAACCAGATTGCCAGATGTTTATGAGAGCTGTTACTCGTTCGAGATTCAAAGGAAATTTTCCTTCCCTTGTGGGCCCTCTAGGTAGGGCTAAGGCTTCCTCTTTCTTTTTTTTTCTTTTTTTTATTTATTTATTTTTATCGAAGAGGGATAGACCCCCCACACATATTATTAATTATAGGAGAAAAAGCCACTCCAAGTGGCATAACAAGCTCAAGAAAACCTTGGGGGAGCCAAAAACCAAAAGCTGGTATAAATTTGGGGTTTTATAATAACCCCATAATAAAAGAATTCAACTATTAATAGATCTAAAATAAAAGCAATTGATTTTATCTAACTTGAAAGCACCTCTAACCATCTTTGGAAGATCCCGCACCTATTCATAAATTTGAATCCCTTTCAAGTTAACTCCAACATTGGCAAGGCCGTCAGCAACCATGTTTGATTCCCTATAACAATTTCCTATTGAATAATTAAATTCAGACAAGTAAAAAATAATTTTTTTCGTAACATATTTAAGATGCCAAGGAGGTCTCCATTCCTTGGTAATCAACTTCACCACAAATAAAGAATCAGATTCAATATCAATCTCCGTACTACTCCTTTGCTGACATAAACTAATAGCAATGCTTAAACTTTTAAGTTCCATAGAAGAGTTAGTAGCATACTCTTCTTCTTTGGCAAAAGCAAAAACGATGTAACCCTTAGCATTTCTCAATATACCTCCCAAACCTCCTTTTCCTGGATTTTCTTTGCTAGCCCCATCAATGTTAAGCTTGAATCTACCTTCAGTTGGAAAATTCCATCTAACTTTAAGAAGTTTTATTGGTTTACATCGGAACTACAAACCAAAAAAAAAACCTTTATTCCTTGGGAAAAACCGAGATATCTTGATACAAACACATGACATTTGCATAAGATAGAAATCAGAGACACAATTTGATTCTTCACAACACTGAAAATGCACTTTATGCCTTCAAATAAAGCTTTTTTTCAGTCTTCCATATTTCCCATACCACGATAAGAGGAATTGATTTAGCTAAGAATAGATCTGAATCAGAAATACCTGCTTGCAACCACCAACTAAGAAGAATTGTAGACATATTATTCATGTCCAGCTTTACACCCATTAAATTGGAAAAGAAGTCCCATAATTTTGAAGCCACTGAACAGTTAATAAATAAATGTATTGTCAATTGTTCTTCTGAGTTGCATAAGTGACATCTGGAGCCCATTCTAATTCCTATCTTTTTAACATTATCATTAGTGGGAATACAGTTATTTAATATCTTCCACAAGTTTATAAAAAAATTTGATGGAATTTTAGCATCCCTAATGTTGCAATGGATGATAGAAGATGGGTAGTGGATCTTGATACAATCATAAGCTGAAGATAGAGAGAATTTACCTGATTTTTCTGGCTTCCAAAAAAAATTATCCTAAAAAATCTCCATTTGATTTAAGCAATCTTCTTCGACTCGTATCATATTCTTCTAAGTATGAGATCCTCCAACAGAATTCGCGTGCCAGTTCTTATATTTATTATTGAAGAATTTAGAACACAAAGAGTCTTTAGATATGAATTTCAAATACCTCTTCATACAAGCTTCCTTAGCAAGCATGCCAAAATCTTTAAATCCTATCCCACCTACATTTTCATTTTTGCATAGAACAGACCAATTCTTCCATTGAAATTTCCATCCCTGATCTTCATTACCTCCCCAAAAGAATTTATTTAACATCACATGGATTTTATTAATCACCGTTTTAGGAGGGTTAATGGAAGCTAAAAGATATAAAGGCATCGAGGATAAAACATGCTTAATGAGAGTAAATCTTCCACCAATAGAGAGCAATTTAGACTTCCATCCTTCTATGTTTCCTCTCAAAGAAGAAAAGATAGAATCATAGTATAAGACCTTGTTTCTTCCTTTAAATAAAGGGCAACCCAAATATTTGAAAGGAAGGTCTTTATAATTCAACCCCAAAACTTCAGCCACCTTTCTTTTAAAACTCAGAGGCTTCTTGGCATGAACAGAAAAGGAACTTTTGGAAAAATTAATTTTCTGTCCTGAAGTAGAAGAATATCTCTGAAGGAAAGCTATAACATTCTTTAAACTTCTATTATCCCCCCTGCAGAATATAACAACGTCATCTGTAAAAGCTAGGTGGGAAATCATAGGGCTTCCACTAGGCATATAGAAAGGCTTGATGAGATTTTTTTCCACCATAATATCCAAACCTCTACTGAAATACTCTGCTGCAATAATAAAAAGGCTTGGAGAGATTGGATCCCCTTGCCTGAGCCCTCTATTAGACTTGAAAAATCCAGTAGATTGAACATTAATAATAATTGAAAACCAATTATTGGAAAAGCATCTCCAAATTAAATCAATGAAACTTTCTCCAAATCCAAAACCTTTGAGAACTTTGATTAGGAAACCCCAGTGAAGCCTATCATAAGCTTTCTCCATGTACAATTTAATAATGACATTTCCTCCATGGATTTTCTTACCAATATTATGAACCATCTCCTGAGCTAGCAAGACATTATCTTGGATAGATCTACCTTTAGTAAATCCAATTTGATTTGGAGAAATGATATTAGGAAGAATTTTTTCAAGTCTAGAACATAGGATCTTTGAGATAATCTTATAACAGAAGTTGCATAGGCTAATAGGCCTAAACTCACCACAAAATTTAGGATTTTTAAACTTTAGGAATCAAGACTATGGATGTTAAAGACCAGCTTCTAGGCAAGTCTGCACCTGCCAAGAAAGCATTAATTGCAGAACATAAATCCTCCTTTGTAATAGTCCATCACTTCAGAAAGATAAGACCTCCAAAGCCATCAAGACCTAGACAGGAGTCTGAATCCATGTGTTGAATAACTGACCACACTTCATCCTCAGTAGCAAAACTTCCTAATTCTAAATTTGAATCTGCAGAGATGAGTTTAGGGATAAAATCTTCATTAAAATCACCTGACAAAGGCTGAACTGTAGTTAATTGAGATTCAAATAATTTGACAATCTGGTTTTTAATCTCCTACTTGTCTTCAATCATATCTCCATTATCACCTTTATTCCTATGAATCAATAGTTTTTGGTTTTTTGCTTTAGTACAAGCATGGAAGAATTTTGTATTTGAGTCCCCCGGATTCAACCATTTGACTGAAGGTTTTTGCTTCCAGAACATCTCCTCAATGTTTAGAGCAGCTTGAAGCTTAGCCCTGCCTTGATTCAAAGCTTCTCTATTCAATTCTGATCTCACCAATTTATAGTTGAGCTCTAATTGGAATATATCATCTTCTAAGTCCATCACTGTTTGATTCACATTCTTAAAAGATTCCTCTTCATCCCACCATTAGTTCCATGTTAATAGGTTACGGAATGACCTTAACCCAACTTCCTCCCAATGCATATAGGATTATTCTATGGGAAATGATGGTCTGTAAATCAAAGACATGGTTTGACTTGATGGGGGACCTTTTGAGGTATGTATACAACTTAAAAGACAATGCCAAAGCCCCTAGTTATTATTACTTTTTTGCACGAAAACCTCAGTATAGGATGGTCACACTGGTCCAATCTAGTAATCACGGTTGGAAAGGTTCATATGTGTTTATCAAGAGAGATTAGGAATTTAGGGCCCATGAAAGGGATAATTCATATAGGGTCCCCAGAGAATGGAGTGGGCCCAATGACATAGGTAACACTTTCCAACTTTTATCTTCGTGTTTTCTTATTTTGTCTTACGTTACTGTTCTGAGATTATTGTTATGCCTCTGAGTTGTTTAGTGAAGCGAGCCCCCGGGATACCAAGTCATTGGTCGATCTAGTTATTTCTTACTATGAGAAGAAACACCCCACTTTCGAGGATCTGTTTACTATAGATAAGTTTATTCCTACTGGGTATCAAACTCCTCTAGGTGGCAGGATACCTTTGGAGTCTGAAGTTCCCCTTGACGGTTGGGTGGCAAGGGAGACTCACTTAAAGACCGGTGACCAACTGTTAGGGCATATAGCTCAGAAGCACATAAGTTGTAACATCAAATTATTTAACCTTTTCCTTAGTTGTCTGTTTGTACTGATACATATTAGCTCACTATCTTGCCAGGTGGGTAAGAGCATCCTTCCTAAGAAATTCTAGGCATGGATCCTTATTTTATTAATTGTAAAGAACTGGTTGAGGCTCGTTAAAAGAGAGTTGGGGTTGGCCAAAAGTAGGTAGAGGTCGAACAGATAATCGTTTCTAGGGTGATTGACTAGGATACTCAAAGTCATGAGGTAGCTGCAGCTGTTAAGCATAAGGGAAAAGCTCCACTGAGCCCTCAGTTGGAGATAAGAGGTCGAGAGTAGATGAAGAAGATAGGAAGCCTATTCGCAAGCTTCTGAGGGGAATTGGTCGTGCACCTGAACCAAATGTTGAATAAGGCCCTCGGCACATATCTTGCTATGGGAAGATTTTGGAGTTTCACTTCGACCCTAAGCACAAAGTCACATATAAGGACTTAAAGTCTTACCTTAACTCTGTCTTTTATCATGTACAAAATGCCTTGGACCTGCTTGGGTTATATGAAGTACTTTGAGTTATTACGTTGTTCTGACCCCGATTCCCTATGGACCCTGTCCCAGCACTGACTATCTGTGGTATGTATTTCCTATTAATTCTTAGTCACATATTTATAAGTGCCCCATTGTTGTCCTATGATCATTCTTTATTTCTTGTGGCCTAGGCATCCATGTCATGTACCATCCTACAAGATACATCCCTTATTAAGCATGTAGCATACAATGAGCTAGCCGAGGAGAATAAAATAGTGAAAGATAGTTGTGAGAAGGTTTCTGAGGAGTTGAAGTATAAGAATTGGGAGCGGGTGTCAAAAACTGGGGAGCTTAGTAAAATGGAGCAAGAAAATGTGGTTCTTAAAGAGAAGTCTAATACTGATGACGCCAAGATCCAAAGCCTGGATAATGCTCTCGCGATGGAGAAGAAGTGTGAAAAAGAGTTGCAGGTGGCTCGCGATGATTTGGGCAATGCTGGTGCCACTACAGTTGAAGAGTTCAAGTCATCGATAGACTTTAACACTGAGTGCTTAGGTTGTTTCCTGGATGGGTACAAGGAGATAAAGAAGAGGGTGGACACTCACTTCCTTGATATTACTGAAACTGTGAATGGATAGTAAGGAGATGATGATGAGGCTTCTAACCTTGTTGGAGAAGAGGGGGACGCACCACCTGCTAAGGGTTGAAGTGATAGATTCCTTGTATTTATTTTTATGACTCATAGTTCTACTTCACAATGTCTCTATAACTTTGAACATCTGTTTTTAATATAATCTTTACTGCGCTTCTGTTTTTTAAAATGCGGCTTGGATTATTAAGATCTTTTTGCTAAGAATGAAAATATTGATTAAAATTCTTTTATTCGCGACCTGCAAGGTCGTATTGAGCTCCTATGTAATGTAACTGTTTATTGACACTAATTTAACTATTCGCAACTACCGAGGTCGTACAGGTTTCACCCGACCATATTGTGTTATAACCTGTGAGGTCACAAATCAGACGTAATCAACTACCTCATTCATGAATAACGAATTCATACAAGGGTTTGGTAAACCTCTAGGGTTGAGTTAGTTAACTGTTCATAACCCGTGAGGTCGTACTTCTTTTCTAGGCAACCACATTATTGATGACCCATTACATCATACATGTAGTCGACCACATCCTTCTTGACCCGCGAGGTCATAAAAGGGTTTGATAAAACTCATGGGGTTGAGTTATTTAACTATTCGTGACCCGTTAGGTCGTACAACTTTTCTAGACAACCACATTATTCGCGACCCGTGAGATCGTACATGTAGTTGACCACCTCGTTCGTTACCCATGAAGTCATACAATGGTTTGGTGTATCTGTGGGAACATGTTCGTTCCAACTAGAGTATTCACGATTTATGTTGTCAACCTGGTATGATAATTTTGACGATGTTGGTTGCGCCACTTTGTATAATAATCATAGGCACAAAAATCAAAGAAACAAGAGAATAAACTTCATTTTATTAATTAAAATGGTGATTGCTAAATAAATTAAATAACTAACTGGCTACTGATAATACTTCCTAAGATGCTCTAAATTCCAGGGGTTTTTGAATTGCTCACCCTCCAAAGTCTCAATTTTGTAGGTCCCTGACCTGATGACGCTGGTTACTTTGTATGGTGCGTGCCAGTTGGGCTCCATCTTGTTGTTGTTTTGTATTACCTTCTTGAGAATTTAGTCCCCCTCTTTTAGGATGCTTTCTTTTACCCAGAAGTTATAGTAGCGTGCCACCCTTTGCTGATAGGTGGCCACACACAACGCTACATTTTCTCTGACTTCCTCTACCAGGTTAAGATCCAACCTTCGTGCCAAATCACTTACTAGGGAATAAAAATTGTAAAACCTATGTGTGATAAAGATTCAAATAAACTCGCAAATTCTAATCTCAAACTTATTTAATTAGAGTCAATTTTTAAACTAAGTTAACTCAGCCCTTAAACAAACATCTACGTGTGTGCGCGTGTCAAACCAACATATACAAATATGCTAACTCACATATTTCAGGAAAAACTACTGCAGGGAAAAACCTTTCATTCCACTATAATTAAATCGTAATTTATAATTATAATGAAATCTTCAATAATTTTACCTCAGCAAACCTACATAGACGTGCAGTCTAGAGTCAACAATGAATTCCACGCAGCGAACCCACATGAACCGCAGTCAAATCTTCAATAAAGATCCATATGCAACAAACCTCAATGACCTCAGTCTTTTGTTATAGACACGCACTCCACAAAGGTTGAACAATAGCAAAGTATGTTCTTGGGTTCCAAAACAATTCACATAAACATTGGGATCTTGTGAATCGATAAAAAAAGGTTAAAGAACGTAAAAGTGAGAAGATAAATGTTACTGCAGTAGCAGTTTCACCACAGTTTAAAATCAGAGGTCTTCTTAAGAAAAATGGAGTTGTTTAACACACTTAAATAGAAAAATTAAGGCAGTAGGGCACTCGAACGGAACTTTAAAAAAAATCTTTTTCTTTTCCCAGAAAATGCAGCGCTTTAAAACTTCAAAAATTAATTTTGACGAAAAAGTTAAAAACTTCGCTCCAACACTTGGAAATTTTTTGATGAAAAATATCCCAATATTATAAGTGAAATGCAAAGGAATTAAAACACAATTTTTACAAAATTCATCTCGCAAAGGCCTGATTGCTGAAGAAGATTGATATTTGGATCCGTCTTGTTACATATGTGAACTTGAACATTATTCGACGATTGTAGCAGTATACGACATACTCAATTGACAACAGACATTTATAAACTTATTTCCTTACAAAAATTAAGAACTCTGTGACTAAGGAGCCCTATTTTAGTGGGGATGACTGCCTCTATGGCAAAGGTGAGCATGTATGGTGTTTCTCCGATGGCTGCTCATAGAGTGATTTGATATGCCCAGAGCACACTGTGGAGGTCATTAATCTAATTCCTATTTGCCTCATCTCGTCATTTTTTATTTTGTTTAAGATCATGCTATTAATGACTTCAATTCGGTCATTGCACTGTGGATGCGCGGGTGTCGAGTTTAGCTTTCGAATCTTAAATCTGGTGAGTAGTCTTCAAAGTCTTAGTTGTCAAACTGTGTACCGTGATCAGAGATAAATGCGAAGGGCATGGCATAGCGGCATATGATCATTTTTTGGACACCCTTTCATACAAAATTTATACCATGGGATCAACTTCCATCCATTTAGTAAAGTAGTCTACTACAACAACAAGGTATTTATACCATCCTTTTGTTCTCGACAACGATTCGACTAGGTCTATAACCCATATGGCGAATGGCCAAGGTGAAACAATTGAGGATAATGGATCCCCTTGGGAACAATGGATCTTTGTGAATCATTGACACTTATCACATCTCCTCACATAATCTGCACAATCTGTCTTTATGGGTCAACTAATAGTACCCTTGGGTTGATATTCACTTAACTAACGATCTACCAGCCGAATGTGCCCCATAATATCCTTTGTATACCTCCTTGACGAGCTTGTTAAGTTCTTGTGGATGAACACATTTCAGAAGTGAGATAGTGTACCCTCTCTTATATAATACTCATGCTTCTAGAACATACTAGGTTTCCTTATAGCGTAACTTTCTAACTTCTGTGAGTCTATCAAAAGCTTTCCCTCTTTGATGTACGCCCGTAAGGGATCCATCCAGGAAGGTCCCAGGCTCATCTCTGCTACCTGAAGTAGTGCCTTGATGCTTTCATTCGCAAGAACTTCGATTGTCATGGTTCTTCTTAGCAAAACTCTAGTTGTTGAATCTAATCTGGCTAGGGTGTTTGTTTGTACGTTTTCTAACTTGGGGATTCTCAACACTTTTTCTTTTATGAATTTGCCTGACCTCTGTCATACTATTGTCAAGTACCTTACCATGGATTCCTCCCTAGCTTCATAAGCTCCCCATATCTTGTTAACAACCAGTTGGGAAGCACTATATGTTGTAATATGCTCGGCCCCCATGGATGATGCTAGGTCGAGCCCTGTGATTAGGGCCTCATATTTTGCCTCATCATTAGAGGCTTAAAATTAAAAGCGTAAGGTGTATTCCACATCTATATCATCTAGTTTGGAGAGTACGATGCTAGTACTACTCCCTGCCGGACAGGGAGATCCGTTAACATATAGCTTTTATATTGGGTAATCTGGTGTGAAGTCGTCGTCCTCAATTTTCCCGTATTTAAAGAGTCGGTTAGACTCGTCGTGGTGTCCCTTTTATCCTTTGGCAGAGATCTCTCCTTGAGGAATCTGCTCTGGGTTTTTTGACCTCGTGGTTTCTTCCAAGCTTGGTGGTTTGTTACCGGGGGTAGGCTCTCTCTCGGAAGAGTCTTCTCCGTCGGTTTATGGTTTTAGTGAACTCTGTATTAAAGTCTTCCAATACCTGCTCGTTTATTCCGATCCTCGGCTCGTATGGAATATTATACGCGCCTAGTTCGACCACCCATTCCATGAGCCAACCAGACTGTTTAGGTTGGTGTAGAAATTAATGTAGGGGTAAGTCGGTGTAGATCACTATGGTGTGAGCCTAGAAATACGGCATCATCCTTTGTGAGGCTTACCTTAGTGAGAGGGAGAGCTTCTCCATTTACGAATATCGGACCTCGGTCCCTTGGTAGGCTCTACTGGTATAATAAACATGTTTCTGAACCCCTTCTTCATACCTCACCAACGTTCATCTGACAGTTGATTCAGATACTGCAATATATAAGTAAAGAATTTCTCTTACAATAGGTCATGACATGAGGGGAGGGGAGCCCATATATCGATTCAGTTCCTGAATGTATTGTCTCACTCTTCGTTCCCTTTAAAAGACTTTCGTAGAACTTTGAAAAGGGTCAAGCACTTGTTATTGGCTCTTGAAATAAACCTGTTGAGCGTCGTAATACGCTCGGTTAGTCTTTGTACTTCTTTCTTCATTATTGGAGACATCATGTTGAAAAGGACCTGGATTTTGTCAGGATTAGCTTTGATCCCCCACTGGTTTACAATAAAACCTATGAACATCCCTTACTTCACTTTAAAGATGAACTTGGCAGGATTCAGCTTCATCTGATATTTCTCTAATGTGTTGATGGTCTGGTCGAGGTCCCTGATGTGGTCGGCTGCCACCTAGCTCTTGGTGAGCATTTCATACACGTAAACTTACATATTAACCCCTCAAATACCTTGTTTACCAATCTATGGTAGGTATCTCCCGCATTCTTGAGGCCGAACGACATGACATTATAACAGTAGGTGCCTCGATGGGTTATGAAGGATTTTTTTTCTCTGTCCAAGGGCTTCATTCGAATTTGGATTTAACTGGAATATGCATCCATGAAATTGAGATGTTGGTGACTTGTCATGGCGTCTATGATTTGGTCAATCCTCGATAGTGGGAAAAAGTCTTTTACGCAAGCTTTGTTCAAGTTGGTGAAATCGAAGCACATCCTCCATGTGACATTTTTCTTTCGCACCATAACGATATTGGCCAGCCATTCCAGATACATGACTCTGTCAACGAAGTTATTTTTCTTCCGTTTGAGGACTTTGTCATGAACAACCTAATTTTTTTTTGCTTCAAAAACCCTTCATTTCTGATGACTCGTTTGGCGCCCTATATCACATTTAACTCATGACACAAAAAGTCAAGATTTATTCCCGATATATCCTTGTGGTTCCATACGACCATTATTTTTCGTGGCCTTAGAAATATGATAAGCTCTTTCTTTAGACAAGGAACCAATGATGACCCGATCTATATTATTCTATTTGGGTGGCTATCATCAAGTGGGACTATCTTGATGTCTTCGGTAGGCTTCCCCTTGACCAATTTTCCCTTGTCTCGGGGATCGATGGTCTTAGTATGGTAGGTGTTCATCATCTTTTTACGTTCTTTTAGATATGTCAAAATGAAATAACATTCAATCACCACCTTTTGATTGACCTTTATGACGCCTACCCCAAAGTGGGTTAGAAACTTTAAACATTGGTGCACTATAGATGGGATATCGTTATATTTCTTCAAGATGGACCTTACAAAGATAAAATTTTAGGGTGAGAGCACATTCTTGTCCAAGATAAAGAATTATATTTTCTCTGTTCGGTTGATCGGCCAGATGCCGACCATAACTTCCAGTTCTACCATCCCCAATGGGTACACCCTTTCTCTTAAAAATGCGATCAGAGGATAATGATAGGGCATGAGCTCCATGTCTTCCAGTTTTAGCTTCTTATAATAGGTGTACAACATTACGTCCGCGGAGCTTTCATTATCCACCAGGATTCTCGATACTCATCTCTTCTTGGATGACCATAGTGACAACCAGAGGGTCGTCATGGGGATATAAAACCCTTGAGAGGTCATCCTTTGAGAATTCAATGACTAAATTCTCTTTGTTAACCTTTTGTGGCTTTTTTCCAGAGCATGACGTCAAATTAACCTTCGATTTCTCTCAATATTTGGCCTCGTTAAGGTAGGCCTTCCTTTCTATTGGGTCTTCTCCTCCGCTAGCTCCATCTCTAGCAATGAAGTGATAGTCAAAAGCTATTATATCGACATCACATATAGGTTCTTTGGTAGTTTTAGGGAGATTTAGATCATCATCCGAGTCGTCGTCCCTCACTCTTTTTTTGTCGGCCGCTCTCCGACATGAAGACTCCGAATGTCTTTTACCTTTACTTTCTTCTAGATTTGGTCGGCCACCATTGTTAACGTATTTTGATGGCTTGACTCTCCTTAACAAAACTTTAATCTCGTTATTTAGTGCTATTCAGTGGTCGGTAGTGTGGATATGGTCCTTATGAAATTCATAATACTTGCTTCTATCTCTCTTATTTGTCGGTAACTTCATATTTCTCGTCCATCTGATATTTTTACTTTCTCGAATTTCCTCCAAGATGTGGTGGACTCCTACTATGAGGGGCGTGTACTCATATTACTTTCTCGACTTATCGCCCTTCTTGTCCTTTTGCTCCTTCTTCCCATTATTTGTGCCACAAGGGGGCTTTGAACTGTCTGACTCTTTAGTCGCCATCACCTCTTCGGCATTCATAATCTTTTCATCTTTTGCTAATAGCTCAGTCATGGTCTTGGGCGGCTCATTGTCTAATGCCCAAAATAACTTGCCTAGTCTTAACCCACTAATTTGGGCTGTGATGGTAGTGGGCTCGTTGTGGTCAACTACCTCCAGCTTTTCAGTGTTAAACCGTGTGATGTAATCATGGGTGCGTTCATCTGCACTTTAACGGACACTGAGCAGCTAGGTAACTTTTTTTCTTGGATTGCTGAAGCATAAATTTCTACCAAACAGGTTGGTCAGCTACTGAAAACTATTGATCTGTCCCTTGGGCAGACTGTTGTACCATATCTGAGCTGAGATGATTATGGTACTAGAGAATTCCCAACACATCTTTTCATTCGAGATGAAGTATACTTCTACGGTAACCTGGTATTATTTAATATGTAGGATGGGATCCGTCTTCCCATCATACTTTAGAGTGATGACTGGTGGTTAGAACTTTGTTGGAGTAGGATATGATACGAAAGAGGAAACAAATGGCGATCTTTTTATGAAATTGCACTGAAGGGGATTCCTTGACTTGGCCCTTTCACCGAGGCGATCCTTCAGGATCTAGATGGAGCCCTTCAGTAGATGATCTTCGACTGGTTCATCTTCTCATCCTCGCCTTTTGGCCAAAATCTCCTCCTGGGAGGTTTGCTCGACTTCTGCCGATGCTTGGGAGGAACAACGGGAGATCGTGCTAGAGAACCTTCCTGATATGCTTCTTTGGTACAAGTCGCGTGATGCCGTTAGAATTTTCTTGTGGTTAAAATGTGAGCATAATTAGTCAAATATTGATGATCTACTCAATCACTTGAATGCGCTAGGGCGTTCCTCTGAATATAAATGATCATCAAAGTGATTGGATAGAGGAGTTAGCCCAAGGATGGTATGTCTGGTCCACCTGCGATCCGATTCTCTTAGAGGAATTGATGTTAGCACCAGATCCCAAATTGAGTCTCCTAGGATTTTCTAGGGCTTTCCTATAATATTCGTTTTGCCTTTCCTTACGAGGTGCTGGAGGAAGTTGTTTGTCATCGCTCCTAGATGCCTTAAGTCTGGTAATCATATTTTTTAGGTTGGGCACCGGTGGCCTAACCTGGAGGGTGTGTGTTAATTGGCTGATAATTTCCTGCATCTTACCCCTTAGCAATGCTTATTAATATGCTATGTAGGTCATCGGTCCCGGTAGGGGTAGGTGGCATCTGCACCTCCGCCATGCAATTTCTTTCAAGGTGATCCGTCATTCAAAATGTCTCTGTAGAGAATATGAGTGAGTGGTTTTAGGTAGGAACTGCAATGGCTTGTTACAACATTACCACAGATGGCGCCAATTTATTAACGTACAAAAATAGAGGTAACAAATAATAAGAGAAATAATTGATAAGAAATTATAATCGTGAAGAATGAGGATGAGAGACAGTGATAACACCAGGGTTTTTACGTGGTTCGTCCTTTGAATTGGAAGCCTACGTCCACGATGTTACTATTGCGTTACTTTACGTGGTTATTATTTAGGGTTTTCTTGATACAACTTCAGGTTTGAGAAGGTATCAAAAAGTATCTCCATTCACCTATTTATATGTGGATATCATATATTTACAAAGAGATGGAGTGCCCTTATAATTCGGGCAAGTGCATTTTTATAGACGTTTATTATAATGTACATCTGTATGCCTTGAGGTGCAGAACTATTTTGATGACGAGACCTCCTGATAATCATGAGATAAACAATCTTAGCGACTGTGATTTCACGTGTTTGATAAGGTATGTTTGGCGTGTAAATGCTCATAGGGATATGTGTGTATCCCACCTTAAGGTAAATAGGCGGTCCGAGCACTCTAATCACTGAGACGACCTCTTTAGGTGATGAGGACGAGCACATTTCATAAGTCCTCCTAGGTTAATGGGATTTTATTCTACACTGAGATTATGTAAGTGTAACATCAAGATTATGGCATGTATGTTAAACACACCACTGTTTCTAAAAGTGACCAACAAAGGAACTTTCAATATCCTCTTTCTCTTCCATCCATGTATTTTGATTATCATTAATTTTATGAATAGACAACATACTGCTTCTAGATTTCAAACCTGAATGAAAAAGTTTAGATTTTAGGTCCCCTTCACTATGCCACCTTATGTTTGATTTTTTTTTTGCCAAAATGTGTCCTCTTTTTAAGGAAAATATTTAACTTACCTTTAAGTAATTGAATCTCCATTCTATTTTTGGTGTTGAAATCTTTTTCAAAGGCAGTTTCATAAAATAGCATCTCATCTTCTAGATCTCTCAAATTTTAGAAAAAATTATTAAAACATTTTGTTGTAAATTTTAGGATCACCCTTAAGTCTTTGCAATTATAGAAAAAAAAAATATATAGGATAATCTTGAATCAAAGATGCCCAAGACTAAATAATGGTGTGATTAAATGACATTTGATAGCACCACATCCTTTGGAATTTAAAAGTCCATGGGAGGAGTAAAAGGATCTCAAAATGGAGAGTAGAAGAGGTGGGTGATTAATATAATGCTTAGATAAATGAGATATGGAAGTATTAGGGAATAAATAACACCATTGTAGGTTGCATACTCCCCTATCCAATATAGCTAAAAGGGCATTCTCTTCACATCTGTTGTTGGACTAGGTATATATAGATCCATAATAACTCATATCTTTGAGCCGATGAAAGTTAAAGGAATTATTGAAATTTAAATACTTGGAGATCAATCATATTCCCCTAACTTTTTTCCACTTTATTAGACACCACATCGCCTCTGATCAAATCATAAAACGCAACATATGTGTGACAAATATCTTCTAACCTGCTCCACAAGGGGATTATATCCTCTTTACTGCATTTCGCATAAACTAAAGTGAGAATTACCTCCATTTGAAGACTTATATGGGTCACTTATAAATCCAGGATTTGTTCCTCATCTCTAATCAAAGAAATAAATACACACACTCTCCACATAAACCATATTTTATTTGATTTATTGGAAACGGATTCATCAAACTCCATATAATTTGATAATTTTCCATGTTTCAGTTATCAACCTTAGTATCAATAAGAAAGATTTGCAGAAAGACCTTGCGATATAATCAATCTTTTAATTCTCCAACCTGTCGGCTTTTTAGCCACACCCCTAATATTTAATCATAAGAAGTTAATCATTGGGTCTTAAGGATGTTTGGATTTATGGAGGCTTTCAAGGCTTCCCTAGTTACCCTTTTAAAAGAGAGAATCGTGGGGGTTCTTCGTCAAGATAATTGGCTAATAGGATTTACTTGACTTGATAGTTAACACTTCAAAGTCTTGAGGTTGAATATTCTTTTTTCTTCTAAAATTAGTAGTGCATATATCAATCCATTTTCAATCAAATGTGATAGAAATATTTCCAAATCTTTATGCATAGGATTAGGTATTTTCTTCAAAATTTAATTGATAAGTTTTATGCTTAGTATGATGGGTTTCGTATTCTTAAAATTCTATAGCTCTGGGGGGATATCATGATGTTATCAATAACATTAACTTCTTATAAGGATATATCACAATGTGAGATTTTGATAATATGGTTGGAAACTTTCTTGAGTTTATATTTCACTATAGAAAGAGTGATGGCCATGGTGCTTAGGGTTTGAACTTTCTCTTGAATATCAACATTATCTCTATGAGAAATCAAACCTTTGGAGGGGTCTTGAATGGTCATCAGTTCTTCTCTTTCAGTGTTGGAGGTCTTATTGACTTTGATTATGTTTTTAAGGGTGATAGTCTTATAGATTGTTTTGGTACTAGGATTTTGATGATCTCCAGTATTATTTTTTCCACCACGTTATTGCCTGTTGAAAATACACTTCTTGATATTATATCCCTTCTTCATGCAGTTATTGCAGTATTGAGGAAGTTCTTTATTGGAAAATTCATGACAAAAAACATATTCTCCGATACCAAACCAAACACTTCATATTCTTTCTTGTAAAATATTTATATATACAAAGACCTATGCTGAACTAGGTCTTGAGAGATTCAAGGTATATACATCTCTTTAAGGGTTTACTAGTCAACTGTGTAATAGAATAAAATGAGGATTTAACAAATAGGTTAATGAGAAGGTTGGGGAAGTTGATCCATGAAAGGATAGTTGGGATCTCTTCATCCATCATAAGTTGTGATACTGGATAACACCCAATAACTCATTTATTATGGTTCCAAAGTCTTATAAAGTCTTCTTCACAAAAAGTTTAATGATAACATGTTTATGATTAAGTAGATCAATAGTTAATGAAGATTTTAGGTTAAAGGTTAGCATGGTGTTTTTATATCTTCCGTAGTTGGACGTCCATAAGAGAACTTATGTACCATTAAATACTTGAATGCTTCTACAAATGCCCGAATATATTCAATGGAAAATTGAACGACATAATGTCCTTTGAAGGTTTAAGGGGTTTTAAGACTTGGTTATTTGGTTGCAGTGGTAGCTACAACACTTGCAAAAGAGCATAAGTTATTCCGTAAGGGAAATGAATTTATTGTTTACATGGTAGTTATAACTAAGTAAAATGTACTAGAATACTTATTTAGCTTGTATCACATCACTTCACACCTAACGCGATTGGACCGGATCGAGTTGACCTTCGATTAACCTAAAATTTTGGGTCAAGCATTAAATCAAGGTTTTAAAGATTTAGTTTCAAGTTCCTTTTGGGTGTGATTATTAGTCATTCAATTAGAATTTAATTTTCTAACACTCATTGTATAGCCTTAGGGTTAGAACTTGTGAGGTGAGTTTGGAATTTTTTATTACACACACATTCAACTATAACATTGGTAATGACAATCCTTACGTCCTTAGATGTTTTTTTTCATCAGCAACAACATACTAGGATTTTAGATCGTTGTATTATAATCCTTTTGGTATTCTAATGTTGAAAAATAGTAAACTAAAAGAGTATAAATCTCGAAAGCTTTGTATCACTACTAATGGAGTGATTGGACTCCTTAAGGTCATGTGTCATTACATGTTAATTAGTGGAAAAACATCATTCACATGTTTATGGATTTTTTCCTTGGTAATCGAAATACGTTTATCAAGATAGTGCAATAAGTGGCGATCCCACTATCGAGAATGAAAAGACGTATAATTAAGACACCTACATGTTTCATAAAGACGCATGTTTTGGTTATTTTTCACTGAATTGATAATTAAAGTTAATTAGTATTGTGAGCATGCCAGCCAAGAATTATGATCTTGCCAACCAAATATTTTGGCCTAGTGATAATTAGTAGGTGACTATGTTACATTCAATGCCTCAATTAAGGGGACTTATGGTTCCCTTAGAGAAGACTTTTATGTGAGTGATAAGATGTGGTAATTAACTAAGGAAAAATAAAATGAAAATTTCATGAATTGAAAAAAAATTAGAGCTTGGCAAATAAAAGAAAAGAAAATGCGATTGAAATAAACAACTGTAAGAAAGTAAAGTCCAGGCAAACTAAAAGACTACACTAAGTAAATGTAATGTATGAAAGTAAATGACAATAAAATTAAAGGCAAGAAACTTTAACTAAACTTTGAAGGAACAGGATACAAACTACCTTAAAATCTACTTGTGGAATGAAAGAAATGTTGTAAATAAAAGAAAAAGAAAATAAAGGAAAACTAGGAAAAAAGTAATGCTAATGCATTTTTGGCGAGGGATTCCTCTCTTCCTTATTGGGTTTGTTACGTATTTATAGTGTTTCGTGCTCATGCAATGTAAATGGTATGGTAATTGTTGCGTAGTTACTCCCCCATTTGAATTTCCCGCATTGAAGCAGTAATGCCTTAGTTTGAATTAGAGTAAGTTACCACTTTGAAAAATACATCCAACTTTTTCCATATGTCACACATGCATTTTACCGAATCTTTTTTATTTTTACATAATAATTTAACTATCTTTGCCAATTAAAATATTACATGGAAACACCCCATATGTCCAAAATAATATGGTGTAAACATATCCCCATACTTATTGATTTTTGGAGAAGATTAATTATTGGACTTTTAGTATTCTTAAAACCATAATCACACGTCGATCATCATTATTCTCTATATAAATACATATTGAGTAAATTCTAGCCACCAATGCTTCTAAATCAATCATCATTTCATCCATCCGCTCTGAGCAACTTGTCTTCTTCGCTCATCTTCTTTGTTTCTTCTCTTATAAAAAAATGTCTCTTTTTGGTGATCATAAAGAAAAGTGTATAATCTCCTTTGAATATGTCTCCGCCTCTGACCCTTAAGTTGCGCTTGGGACCCTTGGGATTCTATTTCTGCTATTGTAAATCCTTCTACAAGTTCCAACCTTCATTAGGCCGATGGTTGGGGATCATTAAATGATATTGATCCAAGTTCATCTTCTCTAAAGCATAAAATTCCCTTTGTAGCCATATTGAATGGGTTTTATGTTATTGAACCCTCTAACATATTTACTTCTGAGACTATGTGTCTAATAGGCATGTTGTTTTACTCTTTTCAAAGGTTAGGCTGATAATTTCTTTCCTTTCCCAGAATTTCATACTGCTCCAGAGCCTTTTTCTTATACTAAACATCCTCAAGAAGAGTATAACTTGTTTGAAGTGGAGGAGAGTACTTTAGGCCCTGATGGGCCTTTTCACTTAGGGCACCCTATCTTTGTTGATAGCAAGTCTTTTCCCATGATGAGAATTTTTCTCATTACAATAAGATTTTGGAGGAAAAGAGGAATTTTGAGAAGGTCTATATGAATAGTCACGTATGTGCAACTGAACTATGCTCTGAACCTATGACAGTGAGTAGGATTGTTTCTAAATCTTATTCATTGAGGCGTGAGGCAAGTGAAGTTGTGTACCACTTCCAATATCATGAAACTTTTCTCCTAGAGGTAGCCGAAGATCAACCTTGTTTGGATTTAGAAGTAAAACATTTTGATTTTTCATGGAACACTTTTCACCATTTTTTAAGTTATGCCTTCCCTCATTTCTTCACCATCTCATAGAAATGATGTTGTATTTTTTTCACCTTTTGTAGTTTCCCTTTTTGGTCACATAATGGATTTTTTTTTTGTTTCGAATGCTAATGTGTGATTTCATTTTGATCAAACCAATTGCATTGTTGACTTAGGCTTAAGGTTGTATGATTGTGGGACCTAACCAATTTTAATTAATTATTGCTCAAAATAATAATTTCAGCCAATTTGAACTGAGGAGCACATATGGTACATTAATTTGAGACTTTGAAAATCATTAAAATTTTAAAATTCAAGGTTTATTCAAATGCATGTCTTTTTATTTGTACTCATTGCATGTGTAGAACCATCCCAACGATGACTTTTAGTTGTCAAAATAGCTAATAAATCTAAATATGGACAAATTTTATGATTTTGTTTTAGCTCATGCATTTAGCTTATCTTGATAGTGTCACTATCTGATTTTTGAGCTATTTACAATCATTATTTCACTAAAACAAGCATGAACAAATTTTTCGACCATATTGCCACCCAAAGTGGTGGATGTTTCTCCACTTCTCAATAACTCTTCATTTTGGAGAGAAATATTTATAAATCCGCGTGCTAAGGACCGATTGGTTCATTTGTGTATTTTAAGTGGTGTTATAATATAAACCTTATTTCTTTTTCATATTTTATTTTCACCATTCACTTTTCTCTTTAGCGAGCCCTTTACCTTCAAATTCACTTTTCTATTTTCTCTTCACTAATAATGGCATCAAGTTACTCATAGGTTAAAAAGTTTTTTACATTTGATGAGACTGTCAATAGAATTTCTGCAATGATTGTCTTGTTGTTGGGAATATCGTGTGCCCCATTAAAGTTTTTTGTGGTATAGAGCTCACTATTGTTGTCCCTTACTTTCCCCAAGAACTTCCACTACAAGAGTCTCCTTATTATCCCAGATTTTGAGAACACATGATTCTTGTTTAAAAGTTAGATATTCTCTAAGCACCCTCCTCATTTTAATTAAAGTTTTTCCCAAAGGGTTGAATTATGAAAGTCAGATAAGGAAAATTAGACCAAATGGCTGGAGAGGATAGTTTCCCTCAAAGCCAATGATTTGGAAAATTATGGCATTTTTTATGTTGTTAAATTATGTAAAGAATACACAGAGCCTGATAAATTTTACATTTCTAGTGTTATGTGTTTTCAAACATCTGCTGTTAATTACTTTGAATTGAACTTTAGGGTGGTAGGTCCCCTTATCTTAGATGTATGTTAATTGACTGAGTTTAAGTCTATTGGGGATAACATTCACCAATTTATGTCTGAGGTAAACTTACCATGCTCTCTTTTAAAATCCAATCCAATGTTATCCCATTCCACCTTTATGAATGCTAACATAAAGGGTGGTTCCCTGGTCACCCATACATATAAATTTTGTTTCCTCTTATTTTGGATAGCGAGGCACTTTTTTTGTGCTAAATCGTAAAGGTAAATGCCATATTACACTTTCTTAGAAGCCTAACTTATTGAGGGTACGAATGTTGCTTTTAACTTTTTATGCTTTGGTATCTCTTTATAAAGCATAATGATAACCAAGATGGAGCATTATAGTTACTACAAATGTGGCTTCATGATTGTTTTTCAAAAATTGTACACATTCCAATTTAGTCCAAATTCAGCCATTATTGCACATATTATCCCTCCAAGCCCTTACAAAAGGGATTCGAAGAGATTGTCACCATTTTTAAGAGCTAGATAATTGATAGTCGCAATGCTTTTTTTCAACCTTTATTAAAACCTCTAAATTCACTTCTTTGGTTGGTTACTATTTTGCCAAAACCTCATATTAGAGGCAGGTTAATCTTTGTTGGGGAAGTTTCCTAATCCCAATATTTATACCATGGCATATCACCTTCCTCATATCTTACATATATGTCTTATGCGAAGGTATATTTACTTTCCTAATTTGTAATATAATTAGTGTTTCACTAGTCCTTTCCTATCCCAATGAGGATTCAATCCAATCCTAATGTATATCTTAGGACCTTAAAGTTTTGAAGGTACTCATTTTACTTGGGATAACTGAGTACCAGAGAATTCGATGCACTTTTAAAATGGCTAGTACAATTTTCATGCAGGAATGACTCAAGTTCTTTAGCATTAGTGGTCTGAGTACGTCAAGGTTTATTTTGAACCTTTATCGCCAAAGAAACAACCTTCAAAGCCTTCATCTTCAAAAAATGATTTGATCATTTATTTAGGATTTTTATCATTTATTGAGCTGGATTTACTCTGCATTTTAATTCTTGCAAATGATTCTCTTGTTGGGGATTATAAATCTTTCAAGAAATGGAAACTCTCCCCTATAGTTGAGGAAGCTTTAAGGGAGGTTAGGGAGGAGGAAACATAAGATTGTGTTCTTCTTGTCATGCCAAAGAGGTTAAAATCCTCATTTGATAATCCTATAAGTACTTCTTCAAGTAAAAATGACCCTCCCATTACTGTGACGTATGCCATTCCAATAGGAAAATGCATGAAAAGTAGGGTGAGGAGGTTTATTCCTTCATCGCAATTGGAAGGTAAGACAATATCTCCCTCTTGTAATGTTCTGAGAGTGCTTTAGTATCAATTACACCAATAGTTTTGACCTCAAATTGCCTTTTCCTTCATTATGGATTTATTTATGACTTGAAAGAGGAAGATGAAACAGTATCTCCACAGGATCCGAGGACACCACCCCCAGCATCCTGATTGATGAGCTTATAGTATAGCCAATTGATGTTCCTGTCTTTCCACATGGTCCCTCTTCAAATCTAGTTGTGGATGAAGAAATAAATTATGAGGCAATGGATACCTACATGCCTTTGCATCTAACTCAAGGTGAGGCCATTGAGATTTCAGGCCAAGAAGAAACAAAGCCCTTAGAGACTCTTCAATCAACTATCAAAGATCTAACACCCCCTGTTGATTCTTTTCCTCTTGAGACTACTCCTATTGTCCCAAACATTTTTCCTTTGAATGAGGCATCCCTTGTAATAGAGGAGAATCGCAAAAATACAGGGATTCCTCGCTTGATGACCTAGATGAAGTATTTTCTTTCTACAACAATTAAAAGAATTTATGACCAAGTCACCAGTTCTTTCTTTAAAGATTATGGATGACAGTGTGGAATAATAATTGGAAGTCTCATGAATGCTTCGCCCACACCTTCTTCTTGGTAATCAGATACTTCTCAAGACTTGTGGTTTCTTTGAAGCTTTGTTAGATTGCCATTTGAAGAGTTGATTGATTTTATGTTTTCCAGTGGGTTGAGAGAAATACTATTTTTCATTTTGGAGAGATGTTGTTAATGCTTTACGTATTGGGATTTATTCAATTCCATATTACCTCTCAACTATTGCTTAGGTAGAGGCTAAAGAAAACACTTCATTTACATATCAAGCTCCCTTCTTGAGTCAAAACGTTAAAGCTTCCAGAGGTTTGCAAGATTTAGGAGCCATTTAAAATAGGAAGGTTTCCCTTATGTCTGAGAATGAGTAATTAGAGAGGCAACTGGCCAAAGTTATCGTTGCCTTGGATATTGCCATTGAGAAAGAGGCATCTTACCAGCATAGAATTGGCCAAGTGGTTAGGGAGATTCATGTCTCCACTAATGGAGTTTCTCAGTTCGAAGCAAGAGAAGCCCAAATTAAATCCAAAAATTTATCTTAAAAAAAATTATGGACCCAATTAAAGTCTGTTGTATTCAAAAATTTCCATTAGAATGTGAATTTTCCAATTTTTAAATGAAATTAAGCATTTTTCTCTTGTTTCCTTACTTACCAAATAGTTTTAAAATAAGGCTTTAAGAATCTGTCATTGATCTTTCTCATGTGAACATAACCACTAATGTTTCTTAAATGGTATTATCCTCCTTTAAATACTCTATAAATCTAGAATGGCCGTTCCCATTTTGGAGATCATTTTCCATAAGCAAGAACCTTTTACCTGATAGGCAAGATAGTTTTTCAAACAAAATCCCCGACATTAAATGTTCTTTTCTGTACCCTCTTGTTATAGTTTTTGTCTACTTTATTCTTTTATATCAAGATATCGTTCAACGCTCTCACCCTGTATTCATCTATGTTTTCCAATTCCATGTACATTTCTTGATCATATCCTTCAATTGTTATATATTTTTGGGCTACAACTCTAAATGAATAGAGAGTAATTTTCATAAGTAACACAACATAATGACCATAATTTAGAACATATGGTGTTATCCCAGTGCTTGACCTTTTGGAGGTCTTATAGGCCCATAATATTTCTGAAAGTAAATTATCCCAATCTCTTGGATTTTTCTCAGTCACTTTTCCTAATTACTTTGTTAATGGCCTCAACTTGTCCATTTGATTAAGAATAATATGGTGTTGATTTTTTTAAATATACGACTAACATCGAAGTGAATTCCAACACTATTATTTATTTGAAGATAGTTGCATTATCTGAGGTTATGGTTTCTGGGATTCCAAACCTATATACAATAGAAATCTACTAAGTCATTTTAGGTAATTGAATTTAAAGACATGGCTTCTAGACACTTACTGAAGTAATTAGGTGAAACCCAAAAAGTGTTTATCTTTGAAGATAGGGGATAAATCATGCCAGTTTCATCGAATGTCCATCCTCTAAATGACCAAGGTTTAACCACATATTGTAAGTCAACTACATGCATATGTTTTAAAGGGGCATGTTGTTAAAACTTTTGATATCTTTTTGAAAATTCAGCGCAATCTTGTAAAATGGAAGGACGATAAAATGCATGCCTTCTTAATAATCACCTCTTTTTAGGTCCATCTTGATGGGCTGCACGCAAGCCTTTACGGACAAAGGTTGATCCGAACAAAGGTTTTTGGGTCAAGTTAATTTTCTTAGAAGATTTATTTAAAATTTTATAGGAAAGGCTAAAGTATCTTCTTATTTATTAAATCTAAACAACAAGGAAAAACTTATTATAATGATGAATATGAGATGTTTTTCTAAACACTCAAGAGGTACCTTATCAAACCACTTATTTTGTCCCCTCTAAGAGAAGATAAGCGATTGAAGTTGTACATTTTAGCCTCTGATGCATCTATTGGAGTGTTATTGTCTCAAGACTTTGAATATCACAAGGAATAAGTTATTTACTCCATTAGTAGGATTAAGTGAGTGTGAATGTAGGTATTCTATAATGGAAAGACTATGTTTAACCTTATATTTTTTTTGCTATGAAATTAAGATATTATTTATTGCCTAGAGCGGTATATGTCATTTCCAAATATCATTTTATTAAATACAAGCCAAAAAGACCCATTCTACGAAATTGGATTGGCAAATGGGTTCTAGTCTTATCCAAAATTTGGCCTCTACTATGTACCTGATAATGTAGTAAAAGGCCATGATTTAGTTGATTTGTTAGCATATCCTCCGAGTAAGGATGAACCAGTCGGGGAATATGAGATAGGATATGTGTCTCTAATTCCTTAGAAACTTTGCTTTGATGTATAGGGGTATTTATTGAATCCTTTGATCATATTATAACAAAACTTGCTTATGGTTTGGAAGAAAATGCATATACATATAACTATAAAAAATATGATGTAGTAATAATGGAATTGGAAATCCTTTAAAGTTGTAATGTCTCAGTAGTAGAATTTTTTTACGATTCCTAACTAGTTATAAGACAGTTTACCGGTGAAGTAAAATGTGTTCATAGAGGATTAAGTATGTATAACCAAGTGGCATTAAATTTGTTATCTAAATTTGACAAGGTCACTTTAAATTATATCCCTAGGTTTCTGAATGAAGATGCCAATGAGATGGCTTAAAAGCAGTAGGTTTTAAACTTGAAAATAAATTTGAAGCAATTTAGTGCTATTGATGGATTTTTAGTTCTTTTACGTAACAAATGGCCGATGATAGAAATTGGAAATATTTATGTTCAAAAAGAGTGGATAAAACCAATAATTGATTATCTAAATAATCCAAACATTAAGATAAATAGGACTATTAATTTTAGAGATACCAATTATGTTATGTATGATAATAAACTATTCAAAAGAGGTGATGATGGTATACATCTAGGGTGCTTAAGTAAAGAAGAAGGCTTAACATCTATAGTCCACTATTTTTTTCTCAATGTTGGAAGTTTAGGAATTTTTTCATCATTGAGTGATGTTACGAGTGAACCACATTTGTTCAAGTTCTCTCATGAACTCAAATCAAACATATTTTTAGATCGGACTATATTTCACTCTTAAAACATCTCAAATGATCAAGGAACGACTAGGTCTCCCACATCGAGACTTTATATGATGTAAAACCACTCTTGGTTTCTCACGAACTACGTGGACTTTGAAATACTCCTTGCGAATACATAGGCTCACTAAGACTATTGTCCGAGTGAACAAGTCTGACTTTGTACATATTTATCCATTGTATATATTATCCAAAAACACATCCCATACTGCACTGCACAATATATATACATATTAAGTATTTAGAATTCATTATTTATTTTACACAATATCATGCTAGCACACATACTTTGTATCTACATTTGAGACCAAAAGGGAGGAGTGGGGGCCTAACACCTTTCCAATCCATAACTCAGGCCCCAGACCTTTGACTCTTTGGTTAACATATGAATCACTTCCCATCACTAGATTTATATGAAGGCCTACCCCCAACTTGTGTCTGTTTTGAATAAAATAAATTGACGACTCCATTTTTTCAAAGATAACCAGGAAATGACCATGCATCGCCACCTATAACCCTCGTCTTCCATATTTCATCTCAAACGGATGAACACGCGTGTGCACCGGGAAATAGAAAGGTACGCCACCTTCGGGAACCTATCATCGCAACATGGAGGGAACCTTTTAAAGTGCTAAATTTATGATATCAATGTGAATTCAAAATCAATATCTGGTCATGCAGGACACATCAAGAAATCCTTCGATAGAATGAGGCTGTATCAACTTAAAATGAACCATTTAAAATGCACCTTTATTGTTTCTATAAGAATTTTCCTTGTGCATTTGGTGCATCAGAAAGGAATTTAGTCTGATCAGAACAAGGATAAAGAAATTATTGAGATCAAATCTTCCCATGATTTAGTGATCCTCTAACCTACATGAAAGTATTTCATGATTTTAAAGATTTTTGTTTAATTTCTTGATAAAAATTGGAAATGGGTGAATATGTAGAAGATTTTACTTGAGTTTTAGAGATCGGGCTTCTTTAATATGCCTACGTATCCACCATAGGTAGAATTAAAGTCAACGTAGTTCGTACATATGATCTTTGGAGAAACATCAATATTTACATGACAAAGAAACATAAATAAAGTAAATTGGGGATGAATTTTCATCATAACACAACACTTTTTTAGTCAAGCTTCAAAATAAAATAGTGAGATTACATACCTACAAAGTGGCATGAACTCCTTTTCGTTTCGGATGTGTTCTGTCTTAGCATCGTCCTTGTTGGAAACAGTTTTAAGTATACTATTAAAGAAAAAGTAGCATGAAGAAGAAAAAGGAGAAAAGCTTTTTTTGTTATGTTTAAACTTGGATGATGAAATAGAAATTAGGTCTAGAAGTTAAGGCACGAGATCTAAATTTGTTTGGAAAAAAAATGCTCCTCGACATAATGTTCTGCATTTAAGAGGGCGGAGTTGATGCCTCCAGTTGGTCCGTGAAGGCCTCTTTTTATAGGCAAAATTCTAGGACTAATGATTGATAGCTCATAGTTACTGTGCATTATTCATAGATCGATTTATCACAATTTACCCTGGTCCTTTGGTCCCATTTTAGACAGATTTAATTTTGTTGGGTAATTTTGTCGGTTGTTTTAGGTATTTGGACTTTTGGGAAGGTGTCCATAATCTTTGTCTATCTTTTAGGCCTTTGGAAGTCCAATTTAGTTGTGGATGCCTTTATGGAGTATAATGGGTGTCTATAGAGCCGCACAATAGAGAAGATCCTTATGAATGAACATTATTAGAAAGAGAGACTGCTAATATGCGACTCCATTGATTCTCCTTTACATTTTATAGGGTGTTTTTGATAACTCCTTTTGAAGAATTGGTCTGATTAATAAGAAGGGTTCGATTCTCGTATGACCATGGCTTATGAAAGATGATGATATGTTGTTTAATGGTCACCACCATGACTAGGGGACATGGTGCAAACCCATGACCCATGACTATTCGCGGTAATCAAATAAGTGTTTAGGTTTAAAACTGATATAATTAGGGGGGATCACGTTCTATAACTGAAACTAAGAGGGTCATGGTGACACCCGTGACTCGTTCGTGAACAAATATAACGTCAAATGTCTCGCAGTTTTAGTCACACTGCTGATAACAATCACAACCCGTGACCCATGAAGAACCAGATACCGTGAGAAATTTAATTTTGGCACTAATATTCACTCCATTTGAGTCACAACGGTGGTCATGTTCATCAACTGTGGCACGTTTTTTATAATTACCAGTGAATGCAGGTCACGGTCTTTAACCATGATAAAAAGTTCTATTTAAAATGGTCACTTTATCATGGTCACGATCTGGAACCCTGACCAAGTCTCGAATTTCAGTTGGTTACCTTTCGGGTCACGGTATATAACTGTGGCCAGTTTTCTCATTAAAGGGTCACACAACGGGTCACCTGTCATGACCATGACCAGTTTTAAGGTATAAATTAAATTAATACCTTTCATTTTAGTTTAGCCTTAGTAAACCAGAATTGTCTCTCTCTCTCTCTCTCTCTCTCTCTCCGGTGACTACTCTCTCGGTGATTTCTCTCTCTCCACCCAATGGTACATTTCATTTTAATTTTCTTATGTGTGTGCGTGTGTGTTCTATGGGTGTTTTGTGTTTATGTGTGTGTTCTTTGTGTGTATGTGTGTTTTGTGGTTGTGGTTGTGTGTTTTGTGGGTATTCATTATTAAATTATTTTCAGAAATATGAAACTCTTAGAAATTGTTGTGTTAGAAATCAATGTTTATGAACCCCTTAAATTTTTTTGTTTTTTAATTGAATGTATATGAAATTGTAAATGACTATTTAAGATATAAATTGTATATGAAACTCTTGATGTAGAATTGTATATGAAACCCTTAGAAATTATTGTGTTGAAAATCAATGTATATGAAAACCTTATAATTGTATATGAAACCCTTATAATTGTATAAGTATGTTCTTGTAAATCAATCAAATAGACAGTTTAGAAGGAGTATGGGATAATCTTGTGTTGGATTGTTGGGTTGATGGTTTGATATGGGTGATCGATACTAAAAATTCCCGCTCTTTTGATTTTTTATAATAAACCTTTAACTAAATTGTGTAGTGTTTAGAATAAAGTCATTTTTTGTGTCTACACACCCTTCTATATATAATTTCTCACCAAAAAAGAGTTGTGGTAGTAATTGCTAGAAACAATAGTATGAGAGGGTGCAATTTGATAGCGCTAAAATATCTTTCATTAATGTGCGCCATATAGAGGGAAATCCAAATTACAAGTATGATAATAGGAAAATTGAACAATTTAATTACCTTACAATTCGTGGAGTTCATCTCTCGCAAGACTACCTCCCCAATCATACACTATTTTTCATTGCCAGAATGCTAGGATAAGGGAATAGAGAATATTGTTTCGTGTATAATCCCGATAGGGCAGTGACTTTGATGACAGAGTTAGAAAAGGATGAACAAATATTCATCTTTTGTGGATGCAATTTCGTAAAGAGAGCATTCACCCAGATTTTGACGTCTCACGACACGTACATATTAAAAATGAGATTGAAAATAAGTTGAAGAAAATAAAGAGTTCCAATTTTATGTGATGAACCTTTATACATTAATCATAGACACGGTTCAGACTACTTGGCAGTGCACAAAATTTCAAAGATTTTTAATAATTAATACTAATTGGATGGAAATCAGACACATAGAGAATATTTTAAAAGTTGTCAAACAGGTGTGTATATATATATATATAGTTGTAAACGATATTTTCTTACACATGTTGCTAATTTATTTTAATGATAGGAAATGTTGAACAAAAACGACAGCACCCAACAAAATATCAGAACACCTTTAAATGATCATTTTCCTAAACCCCAAGCTTAATTCTTAACTCCTCTGACATATCAATACTTTAACCTGCCAGAGATTAATTCCACTCCAACTCTGACACCCCCAACTCAAGAAACCCCTGCTAATTCGAGACCCTTACCTTTTACTGCCGAGGAATCCCAGGTAAACCATAAGAAGTGAATTTCTTTCTTCATTGTCATAAGCAATCCAATTTTTGATGAAAATTATGATCAACTTTTTAAAAGCCATTGTCCATCTCTGGGAAAGATGATTGTGGGTGTTGGTGGTGCAGACAACTGGAAGAACATTGATTCTTCCTTAAAGGGTGACATTTGGGATGAAGTGAATATGACATTTTCATTACCAAATAATTCGATGTCGAAGATTATTTCCAAGGTAACTAATGTTTTGAAAACCTATTGAAATAACCTTCAGAAGAATGCCTCCAGGAGGAAATGAATTTAGATATTTTAGGGATAAAATACAAAGTTCCTCGACGTATTGAAGTGCCTAGTAACTAATGGACTGACTTCTTGGAGAATGATATTAGGGAGGAAAAACGAAATTAGAAGGTGAGAAATAAGTTGACCGGATCGAAAAGGGTTGATGCCCCCAGACTCGGGGCAAAATCTTATGACGATCTAAAGGGTGAACGGGCAAAATGGACTTGGGGACTCCAAAAGAAGGGAAATAATCTAATCACGTCAACTTGTACTTGCATTACCAACGATAAAAGGGATAAGTAAATTTCCCAACAGACTGGCATCGACTCTGGTGAATTTTAAGTTAGTTATCATATATATATGGGACATATACCAAATAGTCCCTCAAATATTTTTTAATACTCATTTAGTCCAAGCCTTTTTATTTTGCCTCAAAAAGTCCTTTGCCACATATTTTGGAAAGGGAGTGCCGCTGGCGCGGACCTCTAAAAATAAGAGAATATTGAGTGCTTGAGGGACTAAATGGGTTAAACTAAAAATATGTGTCCTTTTTAAAAAATATATATTTATAGTAGGGACTATTAAATAATTGACCCTATATATATATATATATATATATATATATATATATATATATATATATATATATATATATATATATATATATATATATATATATATATATATATATATTTACGCGTTATAATATTGTTATTGTTTAAATATTAGTCCATAATATAATATTATTTTAGAAGGACCATAAGAGGGAACTCCCAACAGCCAGTCAAAGTGCAACCGCAATGACAATCAGTTAGATGCCCTAGCCAAGGTGTTTGAGAAGTACCATAAGGGGACGACAAGAGGTGTGGGCTCATGTATTCAAAGTACCAGACTATAACACATGCACCTTTATCAGATGATATCTCGAGAGTGAGGGTTGAGGTGGTAAGGGGGTTAGTAGAAGGTGCCCAAATGAAAAGATATGTGTCAAAGTTTCGTAAGGATATGACACTCCTAATGAATAAAATCCATGGATTCGTCAAACTCTTAATTCAATAATAGATTTCCCCCCTCAGATGCCTTAAACATTCTCTTATCCTCCTAGAACATTTTCCTCCCCAATTCCTCCTCCTAGAACGTTCCCCTGCTAAATGCCTCCTCCTAAGATGTTCCCCTCATAAATGCCTACCCCTGGAATATTATGTGCGTCATCATCATCCACGCATTCAGAAATTAGCGAGTTGTATTATGTATGAAACATGGACGATACTAGAATTATTGGCACATGCACTCTTATTTCTGTATTTGTTGAAACAAATGTCCACAATAAATATTTGGCCAAGACTACTTAAACAATGTTTTTAATATCTATTTCATTTGAATTTCGTTGTAATACTTAAATAATGTAATATTTTAATGAATGTCATTTAATTTATGTTTTATTTGAATAAATTTTCTTCTAATATTTCTTTTTTATCGTGTTTAATGAAATTGTTTTAAATTTTCAAGGCTCCAAAATGGATTGCCACACTATAAAGAGTGAACGGGAGAGAGTCACAAAGTATCTAATAATCATGTGAAGGGTTTATGGGAATTTATTAAATATGAAAATGGAAATATTAATAATGGTAAGTTTTCGTGTCCATACAACCGTTGTATAAATGGAAAATTTAAGTCTTTAGAATATGTTGAATTGCGTTCACTAATGTGGGGAGTGATGAAAGTCTATAAGATATGAACTTTCCATGGGGAAAGTAAAGTACCATATATTGTAAAAGAATTATCGGTACATGACCGGGTGACGAAATCCCATCAGGAGGAAGTGGTGAATGAATCTCTAGCCCATCATCATTTGACTGACCTAATTAATGATTCTTACGGAGTCCACCACAATTAAAATCATCGACATATGGATACAAATAATGTGTGTTATAACCAAGTCAATTAACTTGTTGATGTTGAATTACAAAATGAATGAGAATATATTTGATTGAAAGCCGATGGAGCTAGACCTTTGTTTAAAAATTATGAATAAGGTCACTCAATATTGTAAGCAATGATCAATTTGCGTAAGTTGAAGATTCAATTTGGTTTATCGAGAAACAACATAACTTGAATTCTTAAGTGAATTAAATACATTATCCTAAAAGAGAACATATTACTATATAATTACCCTATCATGAAGAAGATACTTAAGGGTTTGGGTTTGAAGTGAAAATCTATTCATACATGCATGTATGATTTCATATTATACCGAAAAAAGCACGAAGAGAAGGACATCCTGTATGCATTGAGCGAAGATATGTGCCCTATGAGAATCGAAAAGTCAAGTCTGTAAAATATCTCAAGTGCTTGCAAGTTTCTAAAAAGTTTTTAAAGTATTTTTCCCTCGGGACATGGTTAAAATGGTTTTTCACTGTATTGTTGATGCCATAGGCCATGACATGGCACGTTTGATGTGAGGTGGTGGGAATATGATACGTCATCTGGTTGATTCAATCATCTATAAAATTTTAAGTGCACAAAACCCTGAATTTGGAAAGGAACCGCGCAATGTTAGTCTCCCATTATCAATCGATGGATTTAACCCTTTTGGTAATTTAAGTACTAATCATAGTTATTGGTCAGTTCTCGTGCCACCTTTAAGTCTCCTTAAACTGTGCATGGGAAAAGGAGTTCACATTATTATGTTTATTGATACCTAGGATAAAGGCTCCTAGAGATGATATAGATATATTCTTAGACCCATTAATCAAATAACTCAAAGAGTTATGGGATAACGGCGTACGGAATTTGACTCTCATAAAGGTCAAGAGTTCACACTTAAAATAATGGTGATGTGGGCGATCCATGACCATCCTCCTTATGGTACCTTGTCCGGTTGCATTGTTCATGGTTATTATGGATGTTCGTATGTGGGGATGGAATAAAATGAGTTCACCCAAAATCAAAGGATTAGTAACACGAAGAATGATTTTAAGGCATGCGTATCAAAAGACGTAATTTACACCTCTTATATGTGTGGTTATTTAATCATGTGTGGTAATATCAAATCCTAATATAAATTTATTAATAAATGCGTCTTCTAGAAAAGAGGTGATGTCTCGTCAAGGCTTGCACGCCAAGAAAAAGGTCCCAAATTTTAAGAGAAAGAGTTTAAGAAATTCCACCCTAATGGCTCTGATTTCGTTGCATCCCCATTTCAGGAAAGGCTGTTGAAGAAAAATAGCAAAATTTCAATTTATGTGTTAACTACTTGTGTCGCTAGCAAAAGCAATAAAGATTCAAAAGATATAGTGATAACATATTATTGGATTGTCCACCAAATCCTAGAACTCAATTATTTAGATTTCGTAGAAACAGTATTCTATTGTATCTAGTGGAAGGTGGAGGACACTAGGAATGCTTGTATAGTTGATCCTTACTCCAAACTTATTATCGTAGATTTATCGAATATCAAAAGTAAAGTTTGCATAGTCGATTAGCGTTTTATTTTTGCCTTTTAGAACGTAAGGAAGGTACTTTACTCAAAGTGCATAAATGATTGCAATTGGTCTATTGTTTTGCATGCACCGAAGGGTATGCCTACTGAAGTTGATGCATTAAAGGCTCCTAAACTATTCCAATATTCTCTTGATGACAACCCTAATGTAAATGATCTTTTAGTTGATTTAGATGAATATTGAGTATCAAAACTTTATTTATGAATGTTTATTTTGATATGTATCCAAGTTCTATCCTATTAGTTTGATTTCTTAACATTTATTTTAATTTAAGAATATTTTGCTTTATTTATGAATTTTTATTTTGATTTACGAATGCAACGCCTCCACAAGAAGCACAAACACTTCCCGTGGGACCAAC
Source organism: Sambucus nigra (assembly GCA_949130495.1). Classification (NCBI taxonomy): domain Eukaryota; kingdom Viridiplantae; phylum Streptophyta; class Magnoliopsida; order Dipsacales; family Adoxaceae; genus Sambucus; species Sambucus nigra. The sequence goes on from OX422217.1 coordinate 382,225,687, forward strand.
GCAACACGTAGCAACTTATCGCATAATCATAGGATGCTCAGATTGAGAACATGATCAAAATTACAAATAGCTAGACTTGGGCTTGAAAACAAGTCATTGAAGAGTGAAATGAAAAACATCCCCTAAATGCGTCCGTAAGAGACAATAACACCTCCCACAAGGCTAGCGTAATATGTATCAACTGACTGCGTAGTCACACAACACCCAGTTTGAGAACATGATCAAAAATTGTAAATAGCTAGACTTAGGCTTAAAAACATGTTGTTGAAGGGTGTAACATAAAACAACACCTAAACACCCACATAAGAGGCACAAACTTCTCCCACGGGATCAACGTAACACGTAGCAAGTGACTACGTAGTCACAGGATGCCCGGTTTGAGAACATGACCAAAAATATTAAACATATAGACTTAGGTTTGAAAACATGTCGTTCAAAGGTGAAAATGTAAAATAACCTCCAAACGCCCCCACAAGAGGATCAAATACATCCCACGGGACTAGTGTAATAAGGTGAAATAACAACATAGTCACGGGAGGCCAAATTTATGAAAATGACAAAAATTACAAATAGATAAACTTAGGCTTGAAACCATGTTGTTGAAGGGTGAAAATGCAAAACAGCCCCCAAACGCCTACACAAGAGTCATAAACACCTCCCATGGAACCAATGCATTTCTTAGCAACTAATTGCGTAGACATGGGATGCCTAGTTTGAGAACATGATTAAAAATTGTAAATGGATAGACCTGGACTTAAAACCATGCCTTGAAAGGGTGATAACTCAAGACATCAACTAAACGCCCCTCAAAAGAGTCATAAACACCTCTCAGAGGACCAACATAACACCTAGCAGCTGACCGCGTATTCACGGGACACACAGTTTGATAGCATGACCATAAAATATAAATAGCTAGACTTAGGCTTGAAAACATATCATTATAGGGTGAAAATGAGAGACAGCCTCCAAATGCCCCTGCAAGACGCACAAACAACACCCACATGACCATTGTAACACAAGGAAAATAACTGTGTAGTCACATCGTAGTCACGGAATGTTCGGTTGAACAACATGAACATAAATTGCAAATAGTTAGGCTTATGCTTGAAACATGCCGTTGAAGGGTGAAAATGAAAAACATCCACCAAACGCCCCGCATGAGGCACAAACACCTCCCACGGGGCTAACGTAACATGAAGCAACTAACTGCATAGTATCAAAATGCCCTATTTTAGAACATGACCAAAAATTGCAATTCTAGAAACTTAGGATTGAAAACATGTCGATAAGGACGAAAATGCAAAACATACCCCAAAATTCCCTCGAAAGAGGCACAAACACCTCCCGTGGGACCAACATAAAACGTAGCATCTGATCGCGTAGTCTCAGGATGTTCGATTTGAGAACATGACCAAAAATTACAAATAGGTAGATTTAGGATTGAAAACATATCTTTGAAGGGTGAAAATGAAAAAATCCCCCAAACGCCCACACAAGAGGCATAAACACCTCCCACGGAACAAAGGTAAGACATGAAAACTGATCGTGTAGTCACGGGATGTCGAATTTTGAGAACATGAACAAAATTGAAAAAAGCGAGACTTAGTTTTGAAAACATGACGTTGATGGGTGAAAATGTAAAACAACCCCTAAACAACTCGTAAGATGCACAAGAACCACCCATGGGACCAAATTAAAACTTAGCAACTGACCTCATAGTCATGGAATGCCCAATTTGAGATATGTCCAAAAATTATATATAACTAGACTTAGGCTTCAAAAAATGCTATTGAAGGGTGAAATGCAAAAAGTCCCTAAGTGCCCCCGCAAGAGGCACAAACACCGCCCATGGGATAAATGTAACACTTAGAAATTGACCACATAGTCACGAAATGCCCAATTTGAGAACATGACCAAAAATTACAAATACCCAGACTTAGGCTTGAAAACATACCGTCAAAGGGTGAAAATGTAAAATAATCCTAAAACTCCCCCGTAAGGGGCACAAAACTCTTCAATGAGACCAACATAACATGTAGTAACTGACCGCATAGTCACGAGATGCTGGATTTGAAAACATAACCAAAAATATTAAATAGCTGGACTTAGGCATGAAAACATGTCGTTGGACGGTGAAAATGAAAACCACCACCAAACTCCCTCGCAAGAACACAAACATCTCAAATAGGATAAGGTAATATTTTGCAACTGACTGCGTAGTCATGTGACAACCGGTTTGAGAACATGACGAAAAATTGCAAATAGGCTCACTTAGGCATAACATCATATCGTTGAAGGGTGAAAATGCAATATATCCCACAAATGCCCCTGCAAGAGGCATAAACACCTCACATGGAACAACGTAACACATAGAAAATGATCGAGTAGTCACAGGATGCTTGGTTTGAGAAGATGATCAAAAACTACAAATAACAAGACTTAGGCTTGAATACATGTCGTTGCAGAGTCAAAATACAAAATAACCCCCAAACTCCCTCTTAAGAGGAACAAACTCCTCCCACGAGACCAACGTAACACATAGCAACTAACCACGTAATCACGGCATGCCTAGTTTGAGAACATGACCAAAAATTGTAAATATCTAGACTTAGGCTTGAAAAATGTCGTCGAAGAGTGAAATGAAAAATAGCCCCCAAACACCCCTTTAAGATGCACAAACACCCCCCGCGGGATGACTGTAACACATAACAATTGATCGTGTAGTCCCGGGATGCCTAATTTGAGAACATGAAAAAAATTGAAAAGAGCTGGACTTAGGCTCGAAAACATGATGTTGATAGGTGAAAATAAAAAACAACCCCCAAACGCCCTTACAAGATCCACAAATGCCACCCATGAGACCAACGTAACACGTAGAAACTGATTGCATTGTTACAGGATGCCCGATTTGAGAACATGACAAAAAATTGTCAATAGATAAAATTAGGCTTGAAAACATGTCACTCAAGGGTGAAAATACAAAAGAGTCCCCAAATATCCCCACAACAGGGAAAAACACCTTACACGGGAGAAATGTAACTCATAGCAATTGACTGCATAATTACGAAATGCCTGACTTGGGAACATGACCAAAATTGCAAATATTTAGATTTAGGCTTGAAAATATGCCATTGAAGGATGAAAATGAAAAATATCACTAAAAGTCCTCCACAAAGGGCATAAAACCCTCCTACAGGACCAAAATAACGAGTAGCAACTGATTGCATAGTCATGAGATGCTGATCTGAGAACATGACAAAAAATTGTAAATAGCTAGACTTCGGCTTGAAAATATGCCCTGTGAGAGTGAAAATGCAAAACGACCCTAACTCCCTCGCTAGAACATAAATACCTCCAACGGACTTGCGTAACACTTTGAAACTGACTACGTAGTCACATGACGCCCTGTTTGAGAACGTGATCAAAAAGTGAAAGTAGGATCACTTAGGATTGAAAACTTACCATTGAAATGTGAAATACAAAACAACACCCAAATGCCGCAGCAAGAGGCACAAACACGTCCCACGGATCCATCATAGCAACTGATCACATAGTCATAGGATACTCGATTTGAGATCATCACAAAAAAAGTGCAAATAGCTAGACTTAGTCTTAAATACATGTCGTTGAAGGGTGAAAATGCAAAATAGCCACCAAACACCCTCGTAAGGCACAAACTCCTCCCACGGGACTAATGTAAAATGTGGCAATTGACTGCATAGTTACGAGGTGCCAAGTTTGAGAACATGGCCAAAAATTGCTAATAGTTATACTCAGGCTGGAAAACAATCCGTTAAAGGGTGAAAATGAAAAAAAAAAAACACCTCCGCAAAAGGTGCAAACACCTCCCACGGGACAAATATAATGCATAGCAACTGACTGTGCAATCACGAGATGCTCGGTTTGAGAACATGACCAAAAATTGCAAATAGCTAGACTAAGCCTTGAAAATTTGTCATTGTAGGGTGAAACACTAAAAAAACTAACACCCTTAGAAGAGGCACAAACACTTCCCACGGGACTAATGTAACATGTGTCAACTGAATGCTTAGTCATGGAATTTCTAGTTTGAGAACATGTCGAAAAATTATAAATTGGCTGACTTAGGCTTGAAAACTAGTCGTCAAAGGGTGAAAATAACAAACTGCATCCAAACGCCCATGCAAGAGTCTCAAACTCCTCCCAAGGGACAAACTTATCAACTAAGTGGTTGTCACGGGATGTTCGGCTTGAGAACATGACCAAAAATTACAAATAGCTAGACTTAGGCTTGAAAACATGTCGTTGAAGGGTTGAAAGGCAAAATGTCCCCCTAAATTCCCCAGCAAGAGTCACAAACACCTCGTATGGGACCTATGTAACATATAGCAAATGATCGCGTAGTCACGGGATGACCAGTTTGAGAACACGAAAAGAAATTGAAAATATCTATACTTAGGCTTGTAAACATGATGTTGAAGAGTGAAAATGCAAAACAACCACCAAACACCCACCTAAAATGCACAAACACCTCCTACGGGATCCACTTAACACGTAGAAAATGACTCCGTAGTCATAGGATGCCCAGTTTTAGAACATAACCAAAAATTGAAAATAAATAGAATTAGGATAAAAATCAAGTTGTGGCCATCTCGGATCATCTCCTTCCCGGGGACATCCTCTTACTCTAGGTCTCGCGCCCTCTTACTCTAGGAGAACTTCGGCGTTAGTCTGTGTAGGTTGAATGTAAAGAGATGGAGTCGACATCTTATTTTTCACAAAATAGGTAAAAGAACACGCCGCCGCTTCAAGAGAGCGACATCAAAGATAAATTAATGCTTAGGAAATCAATAGTTCAAAGGTTCAGGGGACAGGTTACGGAATGGGAAGGTGTTAGACACCTATCCCGCCCTTTCGGTCTCTCATGGGATTGTGTTATTATTTTCCTTCATTTTTGCATGAATAATGTGTGTGTGTGTGTGTGTGTGTGTGTGTGTATATAATGGAGATCGGAATCTCCCAACTCATACAATGGAAAGGGTAGAGTGAGGTCATCCATATTAATGTTTCCAAAATAATATTTAGAAAATACGATGTATGTGTTTATCGAGATATTGATCGTTATGGTGAAATAATAATATATGTTTGGATGAAATTTCAAAAAGGATCACATGTATTATATATATAATAATGTATAGATGAAAAGGAGACAAATGCGAAAATGGAAAATTGGACTCGAGTCTCGAGTTCTAGCCTGAAATTCCTACGTAGCATATAAAGGCATCAAATCCACATAGTTCACATGTGGCATAAGGGTGGGGTTTATCCCATATATTCGAATAGTAATTTATTATATATGGATGTGTAGAAAATATGTTTTAGTTTTGAGAAATTGTGATAGATAATCCCATTGGAATTCATAGGTGTAACCCTCTTTTTGTTTGTTTTGGACTTTTTATAAAAAATAAAGTATATGCAATATAACTAATAAAAATGTGAGATGTTAATGTGTATGAACTAAAATAAATGCTAGATTATGAATTTACGTAATTTAATGCAAAAATAAGAAATTTAAAGAGAGAGAGAAGGATTTTGGACCTTCCTTGGGGAATTGAAGCTTGATCTTGCTCTTGGATGAGCTACCTTGATTGTTGAGATGAATGTTAGATGTAAGAGAATGATATTTTCCCAAATTGGTTATAAAAAGGATGGGAATGTAAGATGGAATGGAATTTCACATAACGAAACTTCATTGTCGCAAGAGGATGTTGCTGAGATCACTAATATTGATGGATCTGAGGTGTATCTTAGGTGTGAGGTCATACGCCCTCTATTTATAGGGTAAGGGGGTATTGATCGGCATAGCCCTAGCCCTTCCAATTGGTGGGTAACCCTTGGCACACTGCTGATAGGCAGGGAAATGGACCTTCCAATTAACAGTCTCGTGCACATTATTCGAAAAAAAGGTCGTAATATGCAATCCTTTAACCAAAATCCTTCATGGGGAATATCATTAGAAAGGTAATTCAAACACCTTCAAGGGTACTTGGTTCGCTCCCGAGTCTGGGAGTTTACTTTGCATCAAATGTGGCTCGAAAGCGCTCGTTGGTCCGTTGGACGGGAGATCATCGGATGGATATGGATCGTTTGTCCGAACGGTAAGTTCGAATCATGCACAGGGTGGACCGTTGGAAAGTTTATGTGATGTACTTTGACATTCCACAGATCTTTTCTCGGTTCAAAAAGTTAACATTGGTCAACAAGAGCTCGAAAGCACCCGGTGACCTTTCGAAGTAAAATGGGTCATTCGTCCATACTGTAAGGTTGATTCATGGACGGGGTCAATCATTGGAAAGGGTATTTAGTGCCCTTAGAATAATCATTATGTCTCATTTGAGCTAAAAAGTTTACCATGGTCAAATAGAGCCTAGGAGTGCCCGGTGGCCTATATAGAAATTTTTAGGGGAAAAATGATCATTCATCCGAACGGTTTTTGCCATTTTACACATGGGAGAGACCATTAGAAATAGGTTTTAGTGCCCTGAGAAGATTCAAAGAGCTTTCTCACTGACAATAAAGTTGACTAAGGTCAAATTAGGGACCGGGAGCGCCCGATGGCCTCCAGATCAATTTTTAGTAGTAAAATGGTCTCTTCATAGGAACCATTATGACGATTAGCACATAAGGTGGATCTTTATCGAGGGGTTTTAGTGACCTTAAAGATTCAAAAATCTTTTTATCTGATGATGAAGTAAACTGGGATCAAATCTGGGTCCGGGAGTGCCTAGTGGCCTCTAAATCGATTTCGATGGTAAAATGGTTCGTTTATCTGAAATGTTACGCTAATTCATGCATAGGGTGGACCGTTGGAAAATGGATTTTGAGCCATTATAATATTCATTCAGATTTCTCTCTGAAGATAAAGTTAACTGGAGTCAAATGGGGCTCGGGCGCGTCCGATTGGCCTCTAGATCAGTATTGGGAGTATTACATGGGGTTTCGAGTTAAATGGGGGGAGGTGATAGGGACCTAAGGAGAGACTTAGGTGGTCCTATAATGTGGTGTCAACAAATTCCCTCGACGGGTGATCTTGGAACAAGTGAAAGTTGTCGAATAGACATCACATGATATTTTGGAAAGAGGTCCATTATGTGGACTTAAAGGATGAGGATGATAGATTTAGAGGACCGAGGCTGATTCATAGGACCTAAGAAAACGATGGGGATGGCCTATTTTGCTGGATGAGGTCAATTATGAGGACCTAGGGTAATGAGCAACCAATTCTGAGAGTCGAAGCCAATTCTAAGGCCTTAAGTAGAGATGACAAATTCTGTAGGTCGAAGCCAATTCTGAGGGTCGAAGCCAATTCTAAGGAATGAAGTAGAGGTGACCAATTCTATGAGTCGAAGAAAATTCTGAGGACTTTAAAGTAGGGATGACAAATTCTGCGGGTTAAAGCCAATTCCTAGGTCTTAAGTAGGAGTGATCAATTCTGAGGTCCGAGGTCAATTCTGAGGACCTTAAATAGGAGGGACCAATTTTATAGGCCAAGGTAAATTCTGAGGACCTAGGGGAGTGACCAAATTCTGAGGATCGAGGTTAATTATGAGTACCTAAGTAGAGGCGACTAATTCTGTGAGTCGAAGCCAATTCTTAAGGCTTAAGATGGGAGTGACCAATTTTGCAGGCCGAGATCAATTCTGAGGACCTAAGTAAAGGTGACCAATTCTATGAGTCAAAGCTAATTCAGAGGCCTTTAAAGTAGGGATGATCAATTCTATCGGTCGAGGTCAATTCGGAGGACCTTGAGTATGGATGACCAAATTAAGCGGGAAAAAGTCAATTCTGAATGCTTTAAAGTAGGGATGATCAATTCTATGGGTCGAGGTAAATTCTGAGGACCTTAAGTATGAATGACCAATTATATGGGTCAAAGCCAATTCTGAGAGCTTAACTCAAAGTTTTCTTGGGGAAGTTTTGAGACTCCATTGGGGGAAAGGTATTAATTCATGGGCCAGATGCATCTTTGCTGGGGAATTTTTTTATTTTTACGGTGTCCCTTTGAGACATTGTTAGGGAGATATCCAATTTATTTAAGAATTTTGTTGGGGAAATAAGTGTTCCGCTGGGTAAGTAAGAGGTATAAAAATGTTTTTCTTGGTGAAAAAGGTTCTAAAATTCATTTGGTAATTTTAGAAATTTTCTGGGGATTTTTCAGGATTCTTCGAGAATTTTGTACAAAATTTTGAGGGAGGTGCCGATTGACATGGTGTAGGAGGTTCCAAATGGAACTTTCACAGTCTTTTGGGCTTCATCGGGTAGGTGAATATAGAGTGACGATTGGTATATTGCTAGGAGTTGTCAGTCGATGAAGGTGAAGGTGAAAAGGCAAACTCAAAATTGCTAGCTAGGTTAAATGAGTGTGCCGTAGAAAATAACGATTCTTTGATTGAGGATGTTAGGTGACGAGAGAAGATGCTTAGGGTGAAACTAGAATATGTGGAGAAAGAGAGAGATAGTCTTCATGGTTTGATGGAGACTTTGAAAAAGGAGATTCTAGAGGTTAAAGAATTTAGGCATTTTCTTAAGTCTAGGATTAGTGAGTTAGAGTAGAAATTAAAAGACTCGAGTAAGGTGAAGTTTGACTTGGAAGCTAGGTCGAATAAGTTAGATAGGATATTAGGCACAATCCAAGTTAAAGGTGATAGGTGTGGTATATGCTATGATGATAGAGTTGTTCCCATTCCCAAAGCTAAAACCAACCATGTGAGAGAATTGACTAGGAACATGAGGAGAGGTCAACATTTTAGTAATCATTTACACCGTCTTTAAACTTGCACACATTACGGTAGGAAAGGTCACCTTAGACCTTTTTGCTATGACCTTTAGAATGGTCCTAGGAAGTTAAGGAATAAAGTTGTTTCGGTTCCCAAAACCCCCATGCATAATTTTACACTTACTTGGGTTAGGACATCGTACTTAAAGGCTTTACGACTTAAACATCATGATTCTCATTTGGTTTAACTTGATTCTTCCCATGCTAGTTCTATAGGATGATTGTGTTTCCATTTATGTAATTCGCTCATCTTTCCATCGCTATCCATATCTTGCTTGTGTTATGACATGTGTATCTTTTGTATCATATTTTTCATTTATTTGAGTCTTATTTGAAAAATATACAAAAAGATTTTGCTTTTGAGAAAATATAAAAAGATTTTTGGTTTCATATTATTTTTGAAAAATACAAAAACATTTTTATTTTATTTCGTTAAAATATGATGAAAAACTAGAAAGATTTTAGTTTTTTTGTTTGTTCTGAGTTTACATGTTTGATGTGGCATATTGGCGTGCTTAGACCCCTATCCTTTCATTATCCATGTGGCTAGGACATTTGGTCATAATTATTGATGCTTAGAATGATATTAACCATTCTATTATGGGGCTGTCTTAAAGTTGATAGGCATTTTGATTCGACTTTATATATATGCCATCTTTGCACACATGCACGAGTTTATATGAATGTTTGAATTCTCTTGCATATTTAAGTTTGGTGAGACGTTCTTATCTCAATCTTGTCATCTATGAATAAGTAGACTTAAGGAGTAGGTGTGCATGTAAGAACCGTTTACCGTGAGGATTAAATTGAAAAAATGATGAGTGTTCATGAGAAAGGGTTGCGAGAGTGCAAAATTGACTCGTCGTGAAAGTCAGCATTTAAAAGATCCCAAAAGAAAATGAAGGCAATAAAAAGAAACAAATGCCAAAAATAGGGCTAATAGAATTTTCTCTAAGTTGAGAATGATAGAAACCTCAAAAGAACTGCCAAAAGTAAATATATATATGTATGAGGGAGTTTAGCTGGGGAAACTTTAAACGGGCTTTCACCACGAATCCTAAATGTTGAATAATCGTGTCATGATGCTAATGTTTATAGAATCTTTAAATTCTAGATTGTATGAATGATGTTTGTTTAGTTCATTAAGCTCCCACTTTAAATGTCATATATGGCTGAAATAAATTTTGATGATTTATAGCTATTAATTAGAGCTTCTTAATCGTTTCTATGTGTTGGAATTGTGATTCATTTGTTGTAGTTTATGCCCATACATTCCATGTCCATGTTTGAGCACATCGGCACTATGTTATAATGTAACTCGCATTGTTTTATTTTATTTTATTTGTTTTGCTACTGTTTTGCTATTTTTCTGCACTGTCCCATTAGTTTTTTTAGGAAATTTTTTCACTGGGCGAATCTTTAAGATTTTCAGCACTGGAATTGAGATTTTTGCATGTCGTTCTAATGACAATAGGGTTTCGTTCAAGGGACTTGCCCATGTCGTTCAAACGACACAGCGACGTCGTTAGAGAGACATCTAAGAATTTTTGTTATTCTGTTTCAATACTTGATGCATTCTGTTAAATTATTTTTGGTACTGCCAGTTGCTTCTGATGAGTTTATAAAGATCAAATTAATTATTATGTTGCATTGTGTTGGTTTAATCATATCTTTACTGATTTTGCTGATTTCTCACATGTGATTACTATTTACTAGATACAAATGTGGTATTGTTATTTAGCTGGCGTTTCATGTTACATTTTTATCTAGATATACTTCATTCATTTAACTCATGCTAGATATTTGATATATTGTGTATCTTTTCATCGGTTTTCTATTTGAGACAAAAAGGGGGAGAGATGTATGTGACGTAGGGGGAGTCTATTTGATGAGCAGATACATTTGTTGCATTACTTATTGGTATCATATTTGTGATCATATGCCATCATGATTATATTGAGTAATTTACACATATTTATATCCATATTTAGATGTTGTTTACAAATTGGTATCATATTTTCCTCACATAACAAATGATTTGGATTTGATTTTACATATTGATTATATCATTTCTTTCCTCCATACTTCACTGGATATTTGTCTATTTTATGTGTTTAGGTATGCTTAAGAGATTCGATATTTCAAGACTACATCACATTCAGACAGTTCATGCTTACCGGACCATCATTTTCTAGTCTTGTCCTGTAATGTTTGATTTGGGGCTTTATGGGATGGGATTTAGGCGTTATATCGCTTGACGGCCCGGCTTAGGCATTTCACTATTGGTTTTTTCCTGAAATAGTCAACGAGGGGGGTTTGTGAGGACAAAATTTCCAATAGAGTTCGTTGTATGTTTATTTGACTTATTTCAGGAACCAAACACGTTTGAGTCATAGGTTGTATTTTTATTGTCACGATACCACACAAATTGAGTTGTATTGAAGTTTATTGAAGACATTGCAACGAAGCTTCAAGGAAATTAATCATGTCGATTTTATGATTCATATTGTTTTCTTCATTTAATAGCATTCCGAGATCACTCAGGTATGAATGCGTAATTTTAATGAAACTTCGAAAATGTTTTAAATTGTTTAAGGATGTTTTTTATTAAAGAAATGTTTTTAAAATATTTTTAAAGTATTTAAAAAAGTTTACACTTCATTTTATTCAGAGATAAGGATGGATCAGAGTTGTATAAAATGCAAACTCTATTGTTTCTGGGTCAAACGATAATAGTGGTCGTTCAAGTGAGATATGAATGTCGTTCAAAAAACATGTCAATCTCGTTCGAGCAACAGGATATCTAGTTCGAAAGATGCTCCACCTCAAAAAAATTATTTAAGTCGTGTTTTATCATAATTTCGTCAAGTGTGCAGTCCAGAAAAATAGTATACATCTAGTACATTTTCTGCACAATGTTTTCTAAGGTTTTCTAAGTCAAAAACATCCTCGGAGTTTCAGAGATCTGAGATTTAATTATCATTTGCAATTGTAATCTTTGTTTTACACCTGTTGGTGTTCCTTTTACACTTTGAAGAACATCATTGGGTTTTACGGAGAAGAAGCAAAGGAGTTCGTATTTTGATTTCGTAGAATTTTGAAGCTACATCGATATACACCAAGGCATTCGTATAGGTGACTGCTATGGACAGGTATCGCAGAAGGATTCTTGTGGGCACTGTGGAGAAGTTGTTAAAGATCAGAAGAGCATTAAGTCTCATGGAGGATCGAGTCATTGCGTAAGACTTGTATATGTTCCTTGTAATTCCACATCATAGTGATTGGATGGCTTGGGTCATCCGAGGTTATTTTCCTTTGTGGTTTCCTTTTACATCCGACATTATGAGCATTATTTTCCTTACTTTACAAGATTTAATCACTAGATATATGTTTAGACTTAATCAAGATAAAATTTGGTTAAGTTAAAATTAGGTCACAACTGGGTATGATTTAAAAATTGGAAAAAGGATTTTCATAAAAAAAGAGTTGGTTTTTATCATCCTTAAAACACATTCGAATAAAAAAGGGGCCTAAATTAAAGCACTAGATCTAAACTTAAAGATAGTTTAAATGACAAATGAAGAGAGTTTCAAGGATTTTTGGAAAGCGAAATGCTCTTATATATAATTCACAACATTAAACATAGTGGAGTTAATGCCTCAAGTTAGTAGGTGAAGACCTTCTTTTATAGGCAAAATTTTGGGCCTAATGACCAATCTCTTATTGTTATAGTGCAAGCTTGATCGATCAATAAAGCGCATTTCACCCTATCCCTATGGGCCCATTTGGGACTAGTTTCATGGGTAATTATGTGGGTTGTTTTAGGTGTTTAGACTTTCGAATAGTTTTCATGAGCTTAGCCTAACTTTTGGGACTTTGAAATTCCATGGTAGGTGTGGCTACCTTTATGGAGGAAAATGGGGTGTCTACACATGTCATTTAAAATGGTTTTCTTTCCCCTTTGTATGTCACACATATATTCATTAACCCAAATGACATTTTCTTAAGAAATAAATATTTTTTTTTTAATTTGAAAGAAAATATTCTCCCATAGTAGATACAATCAAGAATGAATACAATCTACATAAAATTATATAACCTTATGGACATGCCTCAAATAAGGGTAGCTATTTATATCTAGGAGAATAGGGATCTTTATCTTCTTAGTAAGATCTTTAACAAGAAAGAAGTTAGAGCAGGTTTGAGAATCTAGGCTAAGCTTGGATAAGAGATCAACAGTGAAGTTTGATTCTCTATAGCACTGAATAACTTTAGTGTTAAGTCCCATGATAATATCTTTAATTTTAAGGACAATTTCATTAATTCTCTAGGGAATTTTACGGTTGACATCAATGCAATGAACTAGCAGATTTAAATCAAACTTAACCACTAAATTATATCGGCCTTAAAAAAGATAACAAGCTAAGTTGTCTTTGATTGCCAAAGCCTCTGCCAAGTTAATTGAGCAATTTTCTCTGAAGTGAGATGAAGCCCGAATAAAAGATCCTACATGATCTCTAAGAATATCACCCATACCCATTCTACCTTGTAAATCACAAGAACCATCTGTGTTTAACTTCAAAAGAGGATGAATATATTTTGATAAGGCAATGAGGAGATAGGTTTTATTATTCAAAGGGTCTAGGAATATCGAGGCTATCACAAGCCTCAATACATCTTCTAGAGGATGAAGCCTTTTGGAAAAAAATTTAAGATATTTCTTTATTTCTCTTTACCATGTTCTTAATTACAAATCTAGAGTTCAACTTGGAGATATCATATTTTTCTCTCTTCCGACTTGGACAGATTTCCATAGAATGATGCAGAAGATAGCTTTGCACAACCATCTAACACCTTGATCTAATCTTGAACACAACCACCAAGTCATTATCTTTGACTTTATGGGATATATATGATAAATACCAAGTTTAGATTCAAATCAAGACCATATTTGAGAGTCTATGAGACCTGAGAAGAAGAGGTTAGATAAGAATTCCTCTATTTTTTAGCAACAGTGACATTTTGAAGCTATATAAATTCGTAGAGACTTTATATTTTGAACAGCCTTTTATAAATCACTTTTTAAGAAAAGGTTGAGTGGTTGGGGGATTTTAAAATCCTAAATGAAGCTATAAGAAAAGTATCTCAACTTGACTTCTCTAACAATATTTACTGCTGAAGAATAAGAAAATTTCCCTAAGCTTGAAGCAGTTCAATTCCAATCTTCTCTATTTTTTGTAGAATTCTCTTCCAAGATGTCCTAAACTTTTTTTATCCTTCTAGAAACCATATACCCTTGATAAATAAGCATGGTAAGGTGTTTCTTTCTCATGAATAAAGCACAAATTGAATCTCCTTGTTTATACACCTAAGAAATTTTTATATTCCTTGCCAAAACACTAGCCCAAAGAGATCTAATGCCAAGGCCACTCTCAGATTTTGGGAAGCATAATTCCTCTCATCTCACCCAATGATTTTTGTTGCCATAATCTTTGTTGAAACCCCATATAAAATAGCAACAAAGATTATATAACACTTTAAGAGTCTTTTTGGGAGGAGATATATCAAATAAAGGGTAAATAGGTATGGATCTTAACATTGACTACAACAGAGTAATTATACCTCCAAGAGACAGGAAGTTTATTTTCCAACTTAAAACTTATAAGGCAACACTTAGAATAATAGGATCAAACATTGAACCTCTAAGTTTTCCTTTGAATAGAGGATCTCCTAAGTACCTGATTAGGCTAGAATCATGATTAAATTAGATAATTGTAGCTACCGAATTAATAAGTCTTTGGTTGCATTTGGAACTGGTATAAAATGGCTTTTCTCCACACTAATATGCTTATTAGACTGAGCTTCATGGTAGGAGAGAAAATTAATTAAATTCTTAAGGCTTATTGTGGATCCATTTGTGCATATTATAAGGTCATCAGCAAAGCTGAAATGGCTTATAATATCACAACTCTACGGTGGGAGAAGGATTTTATGGAACCTTTGGAATTAAGGCTATGTAGGACTCTGCTAAGAGATTTAACAGCTAAGACAAACCGACTTGGAGACAAAGTGTATCCTTGTCTTAGGCCTTTAAAGGGATGAAAATAACCATGATAATTACTATTCACTATCATTGAGAACTAGGTGGAAGAAATGCATCTCCAAATCATGTCTATAAAGACCCCACCAAAACCAAAAGCTCTAGTTTAGATTAGTAACATCTAAGATTATATCATAAGCTTTGAGCATACCCAACTTTAAAATCAAATCTCCCCATTCACACTTTCTATCTAAGAATTTCATCATCTCTTGGCCAAGTAAGATGTCATGTAAAATACTTCTACATTTAACAATGCCAGATTGGTTAGGAGATATGAGAGAAGGAAGGATAGATCACAGTCTAGAGTTGAGAATCTTATAAACGGCTTTATAGGATAAATTATATAGAATAATTATCCTATAGTCTTTGCATGTTTTAGGATTGTTAGATTTTGGAATAAGGCAGATTAAGGTAGAATTCCAAGATTTTAGAATATCTCCTCCAATAAAGAAGGAACTAATTACTTAGATGAAGTCAATCTTTATAATTCTCCAATAAGATATAAAGAAATGGCCATTGAATCCATCTATGCTTGTAGATATATTTTCACTTAAATCATTCATAGTAGTCTATATCTCTTATTTATCAAGAATTTTAAATAATTATCGATTCATCTCTAATCTTACCAAATTAGGAATGAATTTAGTGAAGTTATTGGTGCAATAAGGACCTACAAATAATAAATCATCAAAATAAGAGTCAAAATAGTTATCAATATCCTCTAACGATTCAAGAATTCTTCCATCCTCTAGATTGACTGAATGGATCCATTGTCTTCTTCTTTTTTGATTCACCAAAGAGTGATAGAACTTAGTGTTTCTATCACCATCTTTGATCCACTGATAAATAGCCTTTTGAAACCAAAACTTCTCCTCATTTTCTAGGTCCAATTTAAGCTCACCCTGTATTTTGGACAGGTCACTCCTGTTGGCAGTGCTTGGGTTGCCTTTCGATCTCTTTTCTGCAAGTAACATATTGTCTTATAAATTTTGAATATGTTGAAAGAGGTCTTGAAATTCCAATTTTCTCCATTTTCTGATCTCAGTTCGCAATGTTTTGAGTTTAAAGGAAAACTTATTCATAGGTCTACTAGTAGATGTTAAGTCCAAGAAGCCTACACATTGTCCTAAAATGTTTCATTAGAAGTCCAAAAATTGAACAATTTGAATAGATTTTTAATTGAATTTGAGAGACTAGGGATAGTGAGTAAAATGGGAGCATGGTCAGAGAAATTCCTATTAAGGTGTTGAAGCTTTGATTGAGGAAAAGAATCGATCCATGGTTGATTTCAAAGCCCCTTATCCAGTCTTTCATAAATCATCGAACTATTATGAGATTTAGCCCAAGTAAATTTTGAACCAATATACCCCATGTCTTGAAGAAAAATGTTTTGAATACAATCGAGGAAATCATTGGTTTCTCCTAAATCAATATCATTGCCCCAACTCTTTCATCTACTGAACTGACTATATTAAAATCTTCCCCAAATAAATTAGGCATCCTGGCATTTTCAAAGCAGGTTTGCTTTATAAAGTCCCATAATTGAATTATATGCACTTTAGAACATTTCGCATGCACTACTCCAACACCAACCTTAGTTGGAATTTAAGGATTCTCTAAAGAAAGAAATATAGATTGGCCTCCATAAAAAATTGAGTTGCAATTGATCCCATGTTTCCAAAACCACTATATTTTGATAGAACTATTAGCTAGGCAGGTATCAAAATTAAGAAATTTCCTTAAGAACCCAATTCTATCACTATCTATCATTGGTTTTAGAATATCTAAGAAAGAAATATAATTATTCTTACACTGGTTTTCCAATCATCTCCTTAATGGTTTATTACGGACACCTCTGATAATCCAAATTGAGAGACTAATCATTGGTTAATGGGGGAATTAGCAACTGAGGTATGTCTTTTTTATCTTCTAGTAGTTGAAGAAGTGGAAGCCTGATAACTGACCTTCTTCTTTGAGTGAACATCTCCTGTATTTGGATTGTTATAACACATATCATGCTTTTTGAGCAAGGCTTATTTCTTCTTTTTCTAGATATTGATCTTATTATCCACTAATGAATAATTTATTTTTTAATTATTCTATGAGAGGCAACGAGTGGGTTATTGTATCTTCTGAGTCAAAGATTGATCCTCTATCCATTTTATTGTTTTTTACTTTCACCTTCTTCAACAGAACTGGCCTATTGCAAAAATCAATTTTCAATAGGTTTTGGACTGATATTACCTTCTGGTATCCCCACATAAGGTCTACAATCTTCTTCTTCTATATTGATATCTTCTTCAATTAAGATCTCTTTAACTGTCTTCTTGGATGGAGGGGGATTATCTCTAATGGACTATTGAGAGTGATCATTATTGTAGTTGTTAAAGATTTCTTCCTCTTTTATCTTAATAGGGCCTGCAGTTTGATCTTGATCTTTCACCTTTTCCTTCTGCTAGTTAGCATAATTTTTTCCTTTATCTTGTAAACAATTTTATTTATTTTTGGTTCCTATATTAAAAGGAGCTCCTGATTTATTTTGGATAAGTACTTGCATTATTGGAAGATTTGAGTCCTCATTGTTAGGTCTGGTTCCAATCTTTCATTCTTTAATTTTATGGCCTAGTTTATGACTCCCTAAGCAGTGATGAGGAGTTTGATCATGTTCGATGGGTTTCCAGAACCCATACTCTCCATAACTAATCCAGATCCTATTAGGAATAGGCTTTGAAAGATCCACTTCAACACAAAAAAAGAGCAACACTTGGTTTGGAGTATATCAAAGTTGAATTATCTAACTTTATATGAGAATGTACATCTTGGGCAATTGAGAATAGAGCTTCTTTCGTAAATAAATGCACTGTGAGGCCAAGAAAGTTGATCCAAGGAGGCACTAAACGGATTTCTTGATCAACCCTAAATGCTGGAGACCATTTGAAAGTACACATGGGGATTTTACCTACAAACCATAAATCCTTCATCTATAGCGTAATGAAATCATCTTCACAACTTACTTTGATGAGAATATATTTTTTTATCCAGAAGTCCAATATCATAAGTCGCTTTCAAGCTAAATGATATAATGTATTTTTGAATGAAATCCATCAAAGTCTTGCCATGAGAGAATTTTCCATCAATTGCATGTTTGAAAGAAGAGGCAATAATATTCGTTTAATCATGGGAGAAGATAATAGTTGGATGACCTTTGTATTTTATAAGGGGTTAATTTCGATGGCATGGAAAATAG
Source organism: Sambucus nigra (assembly GCA_949130495.1). Lineage (NCBI taxonomy): Eukaryota > Viridiplantae > Streptophyta > Magnoliopsida > Dipsacales > Adoxaceae > Sambucus > Sambucus nigra. Next base: position 382,243,849 of record OX422217.1, read on the forward strand.
GTGATACTTTTAACATGTCTGTAAATAATTTATGCTAGAGATTTGGTGGGTCTAGAGGCTTAGGGTTGGGTTAGATAGGGTTGAAGGTGGAGACCATGGTAGGTTTAGGGAGATAAATGGAGGAGAGTGTTTTTTTAACCAAAATAGCATTTTAACCCATTATAAGGTCCCAAAATTACCTGGACACCTGAATGCAGTCTTACACACATCTTCTTTAACTATGCAGATCTAGTTATAGCTAGAATGGCCATCCATAAAAGACATGAGAGCATGACCTACCTACCTACCAACTAATATATCTAGTATTATCATTACATATTCATACTTAAGGGAAGATGGATTAAGATTAATAAAATCATTGCAGACTTTTAATTTTCCATTCTTGTTTGTTACTGACACTACATTAGGAAGCCATTCAATATACTTGGAAGTTTAAATAAACCCATATTTGAGCATCCTTTCTATTTGTTCTTATATTTGGGTTGTGACCTCTATAGTAATTTTTCTTGGCATCATATTAACAAGTTTATGAACCCTATATGATTGGTGGTCGGTGCTCCACCAATTACCTATCTAGGCGAGGTAATGCATCTTACTCCCATGTAAAGCAGCCCTTATAGTCATTTATAAGGTCTATGACCAATTGTTGGTCTTATTGGATTATATTTTCACCAATACAAGTTACTCTTATATTTTGTTATATCACCAAATTATTTTCCATCTAGGTATCAAGTTGATTCACCATCAGTTCCTAATACTCACTTTGTAAACTTTCTAACTCACCACTGTCTTGAGTAATTTCTACATCTTTTTCGAAGATATAGCCACCCACTTAATGGTATTTTCTTCACCAAGTCTGGTGGTTAATTCTAAATCTTTAAACTTATACAAAATCATGGCCAAACTTTCATTAGCCTCCTAAATGTCAATGGGTGTATCAACCACAAAGAAATTATTTTAGTTTCTTTACTTGGTCCCATGAGCCCAAAAAATAGATCATTCCGACCCTCATTCGATACTTCTCCTATTGATGCTTCGAGCACCAAAGCCTCTAACTTTACAGGCTCTACATTCCCCTAGTGGGTCTATGCTTCAATACAATTGCAACTAGCATGGAACGTAATTTATGATACATCGAATAAGGAATGCATTTGTTGGAATGGATCTAGTCTCTACCTAGTAATGCATTAAAGCTAGGTTTGCCTTTAATAATAAATACATTAGTTTTATATGTTTTGGTACATACTTCAATGTCAACTTGTAGTACACATTTGGTATACTTCTTATCTCTCGTAAAACTAGGGATAATAATCAGAGTTTATACTAATTTAGTACTTTATTTGTTAATTTTGGATAACATGGAAAATGACATTAGAATGGAAAGTCCATAATTGTCTACCAATATTTTATTTACAAGGACATAGTTTATCCAAGATTTTATAAATAAAGGTTTTATATGGTGAGTCATATGTTTGGTAGGTTCTTCAAACCTATATATAATGTCAAGTGAAAAGACAAGTAGATCAAAATAAATTACCACTGATTCACTTCTCTATCCTCTTCCATGGCAAGTACCTATTGGTATCTTTTAGCTTCCAACCTTTTGGGAAGGATCACAACCATATTGATTGGCACTTTCTAAGGTAGAGATACAAACTGGATGAATTGTTGTTGGTCAACCTCTTGAACAGGTGTTGTGGCATCAGCTGCCATCATTTCTCCGTTCTATTCTTCATTTGAATAATTTTTGTCATATGAACTATCTATATATATGCTCATACTATTCCTAGGACCCTTCGATCTTTCGGCTAATAGGTTAAAAGAGGTTTCACTCCCCTGGAGTTCCCTGTGAAACATTGGGTTTGGCTTTGAGGACGAAGAAGCAAAGCCTTCTTATTCACTATTTTGAACAAACTTTGATCCCTTTTTCCAGAACCAGTACTTACTTTGGATACTTCTTTACTAAGTTCGAGAGATAACTACTTATAGATCCCTTATCTTTGATTTAGGATGTTGCACCACATATCACATGCGAGGGGCCATTTTTTTTAGGTTTGCTTGTCTTTTTTTCCTTGGCATACCATTAAACTATAGAAAAACCTTTAAGTCTTGAGACAAAAATTAGTTAGATACACCTTTAACTATTGGAACAGATTTTGGAACCCTAGTTGGCCCAAAATTGCCCATGTGTTGGTGCGATTTAGCCCCCTTATAAAGTCAGTCTTGATGTACAAATTATTCCTTCGTATTTTAGCATTCCCTTAGGGTTGAAAATGATCAAATAATGACCTTACTTTGCTAGAAGTCTTGCTTTGAACCAATTTATCTTGGAATATAGGGGCCTTGGCCAGATTTTCATGATTCCCATTATTGTTCTTTTTTGCTGATATTTCTTCTTTGAAGCCACCAATTGGCACATTTTGACTTAGTATTCTCCATATCTAATTCATAGGTGTTTCTCACCTTTTGATTCGAATCTTCAATGGTTTCAGGCTTAAAAGCCTTGGATTCAGCCTTATTTTTCACTTTGAACTACACATGCCTTTTGTTTCTAGGCATTTGGCTTGATTGCACATTTGTCCTCAATTATTTTACCTTGGGTAAAGGGTCATCATCTACGCCCATTGTGCTTTCCTCTTTTGTGGAGAATTAATCTTCCCCCACTTAATCAACTCTTTCACCCTGTTACAACACATAGAGTAGTCATTGGTTGAATGAGAAAATATAATATTCCATTTGCAATAACTTTTTCCTTAAGTTTTGTGTGGATTTAAAGCATCATCGGGTGGTTTTAACATCCTAGCCTTTAAGAGAAAATCCGGAATCTCATTAGCCTTAGTAATTATGAAATAGAAATTTTTAATCATTACTTTTGACTTTGTTGCAAAGTATTATGTTGTATTATCCTTTCGAACCAATGATTCCCCTGTTACAGTTTTATTCTTATATTATGTATTAAAGGAAAATGTATTTCCATCATTCTCTAATTTAAGAAGAGACTCATATCTGGATGCTTTGGCAATTAATTAATCTCTAAATTATGACGCACTAAACTTATTTTAAAGCCTAAACTTTAAACCATTTTGTGCCAATTTTTCAAATTCTAACTTGTGTAAGACTATTTTGCACTTATTAATATCCTTTTTGAACTTGTTTATGAATGTAATATCCTTTTCATCGGGCTTTTTGTAATACCCCGTCCTAAACATTTCATTTAATCCCCGTATAAGGTTGTAAGAATGCAAAAACATGGATACTTGGATGATTATGACTAGGTTGTATTCCTATTTAAACTGATCTGGAGGCTTTATGATAATTATTGGAAATTTGTGGGTAACGAAATGGATGAAATAAAGAAAATTATTGATTTTATAACTTCTGTTATTACATTTGAATGAAATTAGGTACCTATTTAAAAGACTTTAGAAGTTGTTGGGGCAAATGTGATAAAGTTTAGAATGGTAGGATTTCACATATGGATTTGTTCGTTAGAAGGGGGATGTTCAAACGACAAGAGATGTCATTCGAATGATAAGTGATGCCACGCAAATAGGTTGTTCGAATGAGGGACTTACGTCGTTCCAACGATGGAAATTTTCGTTTTAACGACGCCTGATGTTTGGCAGTTCTTCCATTTTTTCTCTCTCTCTGTGAGTCATTGATCATTTAGATTCGAGATCTTAGAGCCTAGCGTTTTAAGTATAAGAGTATATGGATTTTTTTATCTTTAGGGTTTAAGTTTGGCTTTGTGTATAAGAGAGAGAGAGAGAGAGAGAGAGAGAGAGAGAGAGAGAGAGAGAGAGAGAGGCGTGGGATATGGGTAGATCACTGCCATCCCATTTCTATTCTCCTCATGAAATCACAGTGATCCCATTTCCTTAAATTGTCACCCACCACCCTTTTGTGAGTTGTAGTGATTACACTCACACCTTAGGATGCCCACTTCCACCATTTTTATTAATGTAGAGTTGCGATATATATATATATATATATATATATATATATATATATATATATATATATATATATATATATATATATATATATATATATATACATGTTTGTTGGGGGTTTGGGGGAAGATGAGGGTGGATGCCCATGGGTGCTTGCAGAGGGAATTTTGAGGACGAAGGAGAAGTTCATGGAGAACTCTTGGAGTAACAATGGAGTCAACCTTGTAAAGAGCTTTTAGACACCCCCTTGAGGCTACCTCCAGAGGTGGGGGGCCCTCCATCTTCTTCAACATCTCCACCATTGTTAGAACTCATTAAGGTGGGAAAAGTGTCTAAAATGTTAAGTTGGAAACTTAATAACCATTTTTAGAAAAATAACATTTAATAAAGGACTAAATTGTAAGTTTTGGCAAATTGGAACATTTTTGTGAACTAAATTTGTTGGTGAAAGTTTTTACACTAGTAAGGGTGAAATTGAATTAAGTCCTAAAACGTGAAAGATTTTTGGTATAAAATCAACGTGTGTGAATAAAGGACTTAAAGGAGAAAGTAATAATTCTCCAAGTATAATGGAAAAGTGGACGGTTCAGTCCAAGGCTTCGGCTTCGGCTTCGGGCCAAAAAAGGCAGATTAATGTGAACATTAAGAAAATGTTGAACACATTGGTAAGATAAGGATATTGGATGATGACGGTTCAAATAATTAAGTAGGGCTAAGTTGTCCCTAGGGTGAGAAATCCAAAAGCAACTGCAGTTTACTTAGCGCTAGGTGTCGGACGGTGAAATTTCGTGAAACCGTGGGTGTGCGTGTGTTGTTGCGGGTGTGTGCGTAGGCGGAATCCCTAAAGAAAATTCTAAGTAATGAATTGAATATTCATGAAATGTGCATAAATGAATGATATTAATTCATTGATTTATGAATGCAAGAATAACACATTAAATGTTTAATATTCATGTGGTAACATGGGATGATTAAATATGATGAATTAATTAGGTTTAAGCCACCTAATGAGTTTTGAATAATAATGAATACAAGAGTGTGTTATATAAAGTTTTCAAAGGAAAATAAGTATTTTTTCTAAACACGGTGTGTGCGCGCATTGAAAAAGAGTCTTAAGTAATGATTAATAACTCGGCATGAGTTAATAAACCTTGAGTAATAAATGTATAAAAGTGAATGAATGGTGTTCCCCAACAATCGTAAAATTTTTAACTAGGTGAGTCAACGGGAAGAATATGCTAGTTTTAGTCATAAGATACAAAAAGATTATTTTGTAAAGACAAGGAGGACAAACGGTATCAAATAACATTTTCAAAATAAAACGGTTTAATTCATTGGGACTTGTATTTCCAAAAGTATATATGTAGATATATACTTATTTTTCACATGCATATGATTGTAGCATGCAAGTGTTCTTTCTGCCGTTTGTTTCTATATTGCATTTTCATATATTCCCACTGTGCATTCGGCTCACATCCCTCCTTCCATTACGGTAGGTTGTATGATAATCCGTACTTTGAGAGAATTATACAGGTAAGTAGTTACAAGAATTTACGATTATTAGCTCTGTTTACTTGGCCTTGGGGGTATTTCTCTTGGGTCTTATCACGTAGTTGATGAAAATTGGAATCGCGTGCTAACAAGAGTAACGTTAAATAATAATAAAACTGGATTAATAACATTAATTAGGTTATTTCACTGTACTTCGCAATTAACGTACAAACCAGTTCGGGTTTATGCTCTATTAACCCTTAAATTCGGGTTGGGACATTACAACTTAGTATTAGATCTTTAGGTTCAAGGTTCCTTTTGGGTGTGACGTGGTGAAGCCGGTGTTGGATCTTTCGACGTCGGTATTGGGTAGGGTCAGTCATGCTAGTTTGATGAAGGTTTGGTTCATTTCCTTGACGATAAAGTCTAAGAGGTTATCAAGACAAACAAGGTTAGTGCCAAGTGGCACATAATTAAGTTGACAGTTATTAATCGCTTTCGTATTTTTGATTAAGTATGTTAGTAATTTACGGGTGTCCATACAAGCCAATAACGGTGACACTGTGGTTTATAGTGTGAGGTGTTTGTGTTCCAGCCTTTGATGATGTAGAGTCTTGGAGACATTAACAGAATGAGATGACGCCCATTAGGTAGGTGACACAAATTTTTGTATAGTCATCTGAAGAGATTGATAGTTAGAATGTCATAACTAAGTAATGATGAATTATGATTTCAAAATGCATATACTCCTTAGTTACAACACTTTTGATTTTGTCAATATTGATGATATAATTAGGAAAAATTTGATATTTAAGGTAATACCATGATTGATGGCTAATTTGATGAGCATGTAAATTTTTGCGGGTCAACACTTAGGAATAGGTACATTCAGCCTTAGTAACAGGATGTTTTACTTGTGGGTGAGCGCCTTAGTGGTCATTACCAATGAATTAATCTTATGATCCATGATTAGAGTTTCTGGCCATTTATGGAAAAGGGTCACGTAAGTGACAATGAGGAGTTCTAGTGACACCTGTAGCTTATACCTAGTAATATGCGGGTTATACGCTATGTCCTGTATATTACTAAGGCCTTAGTAGCAATAGTAACGTCATGTAGTGTTCGTTCAACTTAGCTGGAAAGCTTGTGAATTCCCCTATTATAATTAAGTGGTTGAGTAATGTATTTATAAGTGTTAGTTATGTGGTGAGGAATTACTAAGACCCTTGGGTGAGGGTTCGGATTTTGTGTACCGCGATTTATGTACCTTGACTATAATGTGAGTTAGATACTCTTGATGATTGAGGTAACCTAGGAGTGAACCTAGATATTCCTGGTAACTTAGTGTTAAGTAAAAGAGTCATGTTGTTTAAGAATAGGACCTCCTGCGGCATCATTAGGGTGAGTCCCCTCTTGGGCAATGCCTGAGGTCCTGTGTCCTACCAAGATTTGCATGATATTAATTTATAGTTTAGCAGTTGTAGTGTGGCATTGAGAAAAAAGATCCTTGTGGCGATCGTGGGTATGGGCCTTGGTGGTTATAGGAAATGTTCGATGTCATATATATATATATATATATATATATATATATATAATAAGGGATAAAAAATTTGCACTATTCATATGATGTCAGAAGAGACATTGTGTAACATAATTTTTTCTGCAATACCCATTTTGCCCCTTCAAATTTTCAATTGCCCCTCTTTTGACACACTCTAATTTATTTCCCTCTGTTCTTCAAAATTCAAACCTAAGGGTATAATAGTATTTTGCCATTCTCTCACTTACCCTCATTACTGAAACCTACCCGTATACTCTTCTCCTCATCGTTTCTACTCTTTAGCCTCCATCAATAAGAGAGATAAACTGCAATTAATATGGCTTCCATCAAGTGACTGCACAATACGGCTTCCATTATTTCTACTCTTCTCCTCATCATTTCTATTATTTTATTCATCATTTTTTGGTTGTACATTAACAACTGTTCTACTCTTTAGAATCCACTTATTTCTTTCGATTTTTAGGATTTAAGTAAGAAGTAAGTGGTCTACATTACTATTATGGTTTGCCTTCACGTTTTTACTTCATGACCCACAATTTAAGTAAGACGTAAGAAATAAGTTGTGGCTCTTGGTCCAACTTACTGCTACGGTTTTTCTCTTTTCTTTGATTTCTGATATCTCTTTCTGAAATTTTTTAGAGGTCATTTTTCTTTGTTTTGGTTCAAGAATATTTTTTCCAAATCATTAACGATTTCATTTTAATTTCAGAGATCTGTTTGTCCTTTGGTCTTTTGAGTTTTTGAATTTTTGAAGTTGTTTGGGAATAGAGTCGATTTGTATTTTTTGGGTTCAAGTTAGCTTTTCAAAACATGTTTATTCTTTAATTTTTGATTTGCTGTTAAATGTTTTGGTGAATTAGTGAGTGCATGTGTTTATTTTGTGAAGATAAAACTCTATATATGTCCTTCAATCAATCTAGGGGTATGTATGTCCTTCACTGAACAACGAACAACCTCCATCAATGAATAACGGTAAACAATCGAACTCTGTTAACGGACAACAACTGTTCTCCTCATCGCTTCTACTCTTCAGCCTCCATCAATGAATAATGAACAACGGACAACAATCAAACTCTTGTAACTGTTCCAATCGTTTTGGGTATACATACCCCTTTTTTGATAAAAATCAACAATTGTTTGGCTATACTCTGGTAACGGACAACAATCATTTTGGGTATACCCCTATTCTAATCTGTTTTGGCTATACTCTGGTAACGGACAATAATAATTTTTAAATCATCTGGCTTTTCTTTGAATCCTTTTTGCTATACGGCAGTTCCACCTTTTTTGTGGGTATTCCCCTTTTCTGTGTAAAAAAAAGGAAAATGTATAAAAAAATTGGGTATACCCTTTTTTAGTGACGGTATGGATTTGATCTAGGTCTGAGATTTGTACCTTTTTTTGCAATCCAGTATGCACAGATCCGAATCTGATCTGAGTCTAATCTGAGTCTGATCAATATGCTTGGGTCATTTTGCTATTCGATTTAATTTTTGGTAGATGCGATTGTTTGTGTCTATGATCAATTTTTGGTAGCTACAATTATTGGTATCTATGGTCGATTCAAAAAACTATGTCTTCAACGATTTTTGGTAGTATATATGCGGTTGGTGGTAGCCAATGATTTTTGTTATCTGCAATTGTTGATGTCTATGCTTGGGTTGATATTACGATTTTAAAATGGTTTTGATTCATATTTTGGGGTTTCTAAATCGTTAACTAGGTTTATAAATCATAATATTTGTTCTTCGATATATTTTCAGTTGGTGGCATGATGTTTTCATGGCTATGACATTACGGAGATCATCGGATGAGGGGAACTACATGAAATGGCGTTGTTGATTACGTATGATGAGCATGGTGGGTTTTATGATCACGTGCCTACTCCTGTTGATGGTGTTCCTAATCCGCATGGGATCATCAGGCTCAAGCCTTAGTACTTTCATTTTGAAATGTTGGGTGTATGTGTGCCCACATTTTTTTATTCGCATATGGGTTTTATTAGTTTTTTGGTTTAGTAGGCACATTGGTTACGTATTATGGGAGGGACATGAGAACTGTTCATGCCATGTGCAGTTGGTTAATATGTCATAAACTATTGCTCTCTAATGGTTTTCTTGATTTTTGGGTGTAATTTCAATAGGGTCTTTTGAAATATTTATTCATGGTTTTAATGACTAATTATGGGGTCCAACTTATTATGGGGTTGTATTTAAATTTTTTTCCTTGCTCTTATTTTTTTTATGATTGACCGACAAGGTTCATATATATTATGGTACTCAAGTGTTCAAAATTACTTGAGAAATTGTTGGTGTATAATTTTTTGATTGGTTAAGGTTAAAATAATGCAATTTCATTATATATTAGGCACATGATATGTCCAGAGTGCGCAAAATTAAAGAAATAATTAGCTCATCACGAGCTCCACGATGACAAAATTATCAACATATCAATGGCATCAGTATACTCCAGATTCATTTTTTTTTATTTACTCCCAAGAATATATATTTGAAAATAAATAGTTACTCTACATGTCAAGATGGTAAGATACGGAAATTATTTGAACCATTAACCTTTGTTGTGAGACTATCATATTATATTATTTGACTATATGAGTAAAACATTAGTGTTAAAAAAGGGTTCCATTGAAGCAAAAAAATTGAGTAACGTTCATATATTCTTAATATAAATTGTTTTTTAACGTCGTGACAAGATTATTCAAATAGCCTAAACTTAATGTCATATAGATAATAATTTGGGTTAAACAAATTGGCATATACCATTAGTGTTGATTTTGAAAATCAAACTTAAATATCTTCTTCCACTTGGCATATTCATGATTCTTTTTTTCTAAATGTTTTACTCATTTTTGTTGTAAACTACAGGTGTACGACTTAAATTAATATTTAATGGCTATTATGTTACTTATATGAAGTCCTAGACGGACTATTAGTATTATTGTTGGAGTATTTTAATTTTTTCAATATTGTGGATAGTTCTATAAAAAGTATAATTTGCCAAATTTTAAAAAAGGATTAAACATTTGCGTTGTAAATAGATTTATGTCTTAAATTGTTTACGCACTCAATGTTTAAACGTTTGTGTTATAAGAAAAATCGACATGAATTGTGTACACATTCAATACTTTAGAGTGACTATTAACGTTGTTAATTCAAGGTTGTGTATGGACTATTGATATTGTTGATGTAGAATTTTTATTACTTAAATAGTGTGGAGAGTTCTATAAATAAAGGAAGTTATTAAAAAAAAATTGAGTTTGTGCTTATTTATATGGTCCAATTAACGACGTACACTTTCGAAAATTTGCATCATGCCTTCAGGCACGGTCATACCCTAGTGTGTGTGTGTGTGTATATATATATATATATAGTTGCGTTAATCGGTTGATTAGCACGTAGTATGATATTGAGATTGACTTCGGGTTAGTAATAGGGATAGACATGTGAGATGGTATTGAAAATTCTTGGGTGTGTTTACCAAGGATTAGCTAACTGAGACATTAATGTGAGGGGTTGACATTCTCTCCTCAAAACTATTGGGATTCATTGTTAAATTGAGGTTTATGCAGTGGTATACATTTCATAGTGATAAAATCAAGATTGTGTAGAATACGTTATAATATGATTTATGGTCTCTTGTGGTAGACGGGTAGACTATTTGAGAGATGACTGACTTTGGTGTCACCACCCATAAAGTATTTGGGATCTTGGGTATATCGGAGTGTACATAGGTGATGGTAAACCGTTGATGATTGTAGTGTGTATAGGTCATACTTATTTTGGGAATACTCGGAACATAGTGCCATGGATTATTTTTACAAGATAGTGTCGTGATAGGACCCTTAGTAATAATGTTGAGAATAGGTTGATCAATTCTAGGTGGTGCACCTAGAAGACTTAGAACATGATGAGGTTTGTTATGCTTTTTAGAAATAGCACTCGGGATGAAGTGTTAGGCTTAATTATAGCACCTACGTGTGCTACCTATATAGTTAGTAACGACATGGGTGAGGGAAATCATTAGGCATGAGTAATAATTGAGAGTTATGTTGTAATGGGATAGTTATGATTTGGGGTCATGTAGGCAGCTAAGGGTGGTAGCAACGGTTCATGAGTTGAATATTTGAAACTATGTGAGCATTGTGTTTCACTTGATGAGAATGACCTAAAAAACTGAGGTTAGCTATCGCGTATTAAAATTTTGGAGGCTTAGCTGTGATAGGTCAACAACTAATGATGAGTGTCAAGAGAAGAAACTTCGCCCTGATTTAGGATAGTTATGTTTACTAGTAATGGATAGGTAGCATTAGTCCTGAGGAGGGAAGCCTAGAGGTTCAGTTTTTTGAAGTACTTGGTTGTATGTTCCGTTCGTCCGGCATAGATGAATGATGCGGGTTAAAAATCATCGGGAATATAAGGCCAAACTAGAGTACGAGGTAAGTTTACAATGCTTAACATGTATCTGTAAAAGTGAGAGACCTCAACTGTACATTGTGGGTTCACACTTTATGTGGGTACATGTCAGAATTTTATTATTTCCTATTGGCATGGAAGATGCCTGATTCGTTGCATTTCTTGTGTCTTCTTTGATGTCGGTAATGGGAAGTTGTTGATCAACTTTGATCCGGGTGTGGCGCTTCGTAAGGTTAGTAGTGATGCGGGTTAAGCCTATCGTGTCTAATGCATCACGATATGTGACTGCGTTCTTCTTCGAATTCACTTTTAGTCCACGCCAGTTGCGTGTACGCACGGTCTTTCATTTTTGCATATAGTTTTCATAGGTTACTCGATTCACTTAGGTTAACATGTTAGTTGGTTAGACGGTATAACATGTTATGACTTGGTGGTCTTTCCCAAGGTTGTAACTTATGAATATTATGAACATTGGAACCTGATAAAACATTAGATGATAGTGTTGCACTTAATTCAGAATTTAGGGAATTGAGGAGATGATCGCTTGTATATGTCCGTGTTGTGATACCCAGGGTGACCCGAGGTCATCATAGGGATCTCGTACGAAATACCGATCGAGTAAAACTATGTGATAAGGTGATTGTCTTAGAAATCATCGTTATGTGCAACAAGGAGTGTTGAGGTTGTATCAGCCCAGGCTAGGTGTTATCTAAGAATATGTGTTGTGACGGGTGTGTGCGTTGGAAGAATCCCTAAAGAAAATGCTAAGTAATGAATTGATATTCATGAAAGGTGCATAAATGAATGATATTAATTCATTGACTTACTAACGCAAGAATAATGCATTAAATGTTTAATATTCATATGGTAACATTAGATGGTAAAATAAGATGACTTAATAATGTTTAAGCTACCTAATGAGGTTTGAATCAGAATGAACGCAAGCGTGTGTTATATAAAGTTTTCGAAGGAAAATGAGTATTTTTCTAAATACAGTGTGTGCCCGCATTGAAAAAAGTCTTAAGTAATGATTAATAACTAGGCGTGAGTTAATGAACGTTGAGTAATAAATGTATAAAAGTTAATGAAAGGTTTTTCCCAACAATCATAAATTGTTTAACTGGGTGAGTTAATGGGAAGAATATATTAGTTTTAAGCAAAGATACAAAATGATTATTTTGTAAAGACAAGGAGGACAAATGGTATCAAATAACGTTTTTGAAATAAAACGGTTTAATACATTGGGACATGTATTTTTAAGAGTATATATGTAGATATACACGTAATTTTCACATGCATGTGATTATAGCGTGTGAGTGTTCTTTCTGCCGTTCGTTTCTATTTTGCATTTTCATATGTTCCCACTGAGCATTCGCCTCACATCCCTCCTTTTGTTATGGCGGGTTGTATGTTACTCCGTACTTTTAGAGAGTTATACAGGTAAGTAGTTACTTGCATTTACGATTAGTAAATCTATTTACTTGGCCTTGGTGGTAGTTACCTTGGGTTCTATCACGTAGTTGATGAAAATTGGAATTGCATGCTAACAAGAGTGGCGTTAAATAATAATAATAATAATAATAATAATAATAATAATAATAATAATAATAATAATAATAATAATAATAATAATAATAATAATAATAATAATAATAATAATAATAATAATAATAATAACAATAATAATAATAATAATAATAATAATAATAATAATAATAATAATAATAAAAGTGTATTAGAAACATCATTTAGGTTGTTCCACTGCACTTTACAATTAATGTATGAACTGGACGGGGTTGATCCTTTATTAACCCTTAAATTAGGGTCAGGGCGTTACACTTTTAGTAAATCTGTCCAAGTCATCCATGGAAACCTCTGGTCCATTTTAAAATAATTGAGCATGAAACATATATTCCATATGTTGCCAAGATTAAACAGATTTTGGTGGAAAACTTATGAACCATGCAAAGTCTGCAACTGTGAAGGAACTGGGAAACAAACATATCCTTAAGTAATTATTTGTTCCAGCATTAACACATTGACTAATAAACCTAGCAATGTGTATAGTGTGCATTCACTCCTATCCCCTGAGAAGAGGGTAAAGGTTGGTAATTTGAAGCCCGTAGGAAGTTGAATCCTATCTACCCTTTATGGATTGTTTTTTTTTATAAATTATGATCGGCACCCCTTAGGGAAATGGTCCACATATTTCATGTATCAATTCCATAATTTCATCCCTTCCCACGCCCCAGATTGTTGCCTATTTTATATGGAAGTTACTTGGTTTACCAAAGGAGTTAGTGGCACCAAAGATGGTGGAACTTGTAAAGACGTAGTTTGTTGTATTTGGCAAGGCATAGGCTAGGGTACTTGAGGAGTTTAGTTATCCATCCTTTTAGGGTTCCCCAAACCCTCAACTTCAAGTTCTAACATTGGGTTATTAATAACACCATAGTTCAAAGAATTTTGGAAGCCTAAAATTGTCTTATTTGGGTAAAGCCAAGTCCTTCCTACCTATGGAAGAGGCATTATGTCTATTGGGTTATTCTAACCTAACTTTTGGTTAGTGTTATATGGTCATACTATTTCCATTAGATTTTTTACATTTAAACCAGTAGTTTTAACTTATCCTTCTATCCTAAGGTTATTTCCAAAATTAATTTCACCATTATTAGGTATATGGTAGACATAATGGTAGGGATTTGGTTGAGTTATTGTATTTTCTCCAATTTTTTATGCATATATATGACAAGTAGTTATCATCCCATTGGGTAAGGAAAATCTACTAGTCATCGTGGTGATTATATTGACAAGTACCCCATTTGATGAGTGATACGTCATTTCCATTCCCTCATTCCAAAATCTCTTAGGAAAGTTTTTTCCTTCAATCATACATCGATCCATATCTTTCAAAGTTATATTATCTCTATCAATAACTCCATTTTCTTCTGGAGCTGCAATGACTAGAACATTAATGATTTATCCCAACCTAATCACATTACTTCTTAACACTAGGCTCTATCAACTTGGATCCATGATCACTCCTCAATCTCACCATGGGCAAGGATTGTTCATTTTGGATCAGTTTAAATATATACACAATAATATCAAATGAATTACTCTTCTCTCTTATAAAACCAAAAATGGTGAATCTTGAAAGGTCATCCACTATCACAAAGCAATACCTCTTTCCTCCAATACTCTCGATTTTAAAAGGACCCATCAAATATACATTTACTAACTCTCGTGTCCTAGAGGTAGTAATTTCTCTTAACTTGTGGGAATTTTTTATTTGTTTTCCTTTTTCCCATGTTCCACAAACTTTACAGTCCGATTTTCCTAGCTTAGGAAGACCCCTAATTACCTCATATTTTTACAAACTCTCCAAGTCCCTAAATTTAACATGTACTAATATTTGATGACACAAATCAATTGACTCTATCATTGCATTTTGACACACAACATTCGAATCGCACACCAAGAAATAACGATTCTCACTTGATCTCATTCCCCTCATCAAGTCTTCATTCTCCCCTTTTCTAACCAAGAATTCACTCTTCTAGAAACTAACAGGGAGACCATCATCACATTATTGACTTATGTTAATGAAATTAGCCACAAGTCATTCAATGTTTAAACCATTGTAAAGTGTCATTCTTTTCAAAATTATCACTTTCCACTCGCACGAGACTTCTTACCATTACCAAAAATAACCAAATCTCCATCATAATCCTCAAGGCAAGTAAATAAAGACTTCACTCATTTTATGTATATATAACAATCACTATCAAAATACCAATTTGATGAATTTGAAGCCTTATAAGCTGCAATGACCACACAATAACTATGAATCTCTTTCTCAACCCATTTTAATTTTACTTCAGTGCCATTTCTCAATTCACTCACTTCCTTTTGAAGTTTCTTCAATTCATTCTTGAGTTTCACATTCACTACTTGAAAATAATTTCTCCTTGAGAACTTTGAATATGAATGTAGCTCAACTCGGTAAATTTTATAACAAAAATGTCCCAAGTGTCCTCCCAAGAATATTGGAGCACTTATATGTTTGAAATGGTTTAGGAGAAAAATTAACATTCTGTTTAGAAAAATGTTGTTTTCTTTTATTTTATAGAAATATCTCTCTTTTAAAGTAATTTGCATGATGCTTAAAGTGAGGATTTTGTTTTTTTTTTAATTATATAATTTGCATGCCTTTGAGATTTTTTAACAAACTTAGGTTTATTGTCATTTGAATTATTCTCAACTTTAGCAACATGTAGGCAAGATATTCTTCTCAAGTTTTTTTACTTTATAAATATTTTTTTCCTTTTCAACTTGAGTAGAATCCACTTGTTTATAATCTCTTTTTCTCATGAACAAATTTAATAGAAGTGTTAGAAGGATAATTAAAATAGTCAAATTCAATACCTTTCCTTCCATTTTGAATCATGGATTTTTCAAAAAAGCATTTTGTTGATCTTTTTCAATTTTTCCTCTAAAGCAAGTTTAACCTTTAAGGCATTAGATAAATTACCTTTGAGAGACACAATTTCTCTTTGATACTCAATTTTGTTAATAACAAACATTTTATGCTCTTTTTCAAATGTACATTTTATTTCAAGGATATCACCTTTTTCACTTTATGAATACGAATGATGTTAATATATACACTTTAACTCAATTCTAAGATGTAAAATAATCTTTTTTTTTCTTTCAACAAACAACTCTCTTCTACAAATATTTTTATTATATTTCACATTTCAATGTTTAATTTTTTCAACTCGAGTGACTCATCAAATAATTTATTGTAAGCATAGTTTATTTCACTCACTCCCTCATCATGACTAATTTCATTCTCCTTATGTGCTAGACTCACATGAAGCATGTGAATTGTTCTTAGCTAATGATGAACATGAGAATAAATGCAAGTTATCTAAACTCGCACCTAAAGCTTAAAAATATGATATGATCGTGGACAATCACAACAACCAAATACACATACAAACGAAAGCAAATACTTAGGGTGTTAAGTCTAAATGAGTAACTGTGTTCTGATACCGATTCAAAATGTAAATATGTAAACCACTAAAATAACCCGGAGGGAGAGGGTGGAATAGGTTCTTACAATAAATTTTCCCATTTTTTTCCATCTTAAAACAAAACCTTGATCTAAGTCATTTTTTAAATTCAAAAGATATGTAGGGGAATTGCATGCAGACATACACAATTAAGCAGTGTAAAGTGATAACAATCACATAAGAACACAAACCACCAGGTATACGAGGAAAACCCCCAACGTATGGATACAAAATCTTGGAGTGACCTAGAATCTCATTAAATTTGAAAAGTTTTTTTACACAGTACAATAAGATAAATCGATTGACTGCACTCAGAAGAAATTACCAATAAATATTGCGAGACTCTCTTGTTCTATTCACAAATCCAAGTGAATCTTTATATCTCGGATAAGGAATTTAATTCTCCATCATAGACCCACACCATGATCAACATATTCAATAACTTGAGCACCTCCTTTTTTATCTTGGAATATAGATCATGTGGTTGATTTAAAATTCAGATGTAAACCAGGCTAAGTATAGATAAAAAAAAACTCTCAAATCATATCTCAATTGAATATCTCAATATCGATCTAAAAATCTCATAAAATCTCGAATGTAATACTCAAATTTGTATTAGGGAAACAAAGTAGTTCTCTCTAAAATGAAAAACTCCTCAGAATATGTTTTTGAAATGGTGGAAAAGTGTTGTTTTGAATTGGAGGGAAACAAGGCTATTTTTAGGAAAATTTTAAATTTCAACACCATCGGGTGCACAATTGAGTTTTCCCGTGCAAATGATTTTGGAATGTATTCTCCCAAGACAAAAATGATCCAAGGGTATGCGCACTGGGCAAATCTCAGTCGTGCGCATAATTTGACCTAAAAGTGTACTAACTGTGCGAACGGTTTGAATTCTATCCATTAAAATGAATTACAACCAAAAATTTTTATATACAATTTCTAAAAAGATTTTTGGGAACATAGACTCGATCTATTTCCTAAAAAAATACATCACTCAAAAGAAATTTATCAAAAACATTTTTTTTGAAAGATATTATAAATTCTTAAAATTTTGAATATGTACAATAGCCAAATGTTTAATCGGTTTTGTATAAGGATATTATTCAACCTTATCAAGGGAAGGATTAAAAACTTGAGTGTGTATTCATGTCTTCAAATCACCAACTTCATAGGTCATGGACAAAGACACTCTCACTTATCTAGTGTATCAGGCTTTCGGTCTTAACATTGTGTATAACTCTAATGTTTTATAACAAGAGATATCCAACTAACATATGATACAAAAGGTTACATTTCATATTGTAAATTACCTTTTCAACCTAGTTGTACCTATCCTTGAGCCTTGTTAGAAAAATCCTAATATCTTTTCCCAAAATATATATTGCTAAGGTTATGGTCTTTTATTATCTTAGTGGTATCGATACTCTTAGAATCTAAGAAACTTTAGGTGATCTTCAAACCTATGAGATGAACATGTATCACACTAAGAAGAAGGAGAAAAGTTTAACTCTGAATACCCATAAGGTGGACGTATCAAATTTCAACAGTGAGTGTGATTTAGAACACAAAGAGATAGCGAGATTTGTGATAAAGTTTCATAAATTTTATAAGTTTATTTAAGAAAATAGTTCTTATAAGAAATCTAAGAACTTTAATAATAATCGTGATATGAAGAAAATGAATAACCTTAAGAAGGTGGATAACTAAGACAAGTGTTTTGAATGCCAAGGAGATGGGCATCGAAATTTTGAGTGTCCCACTTAAGTAGGATAAAAGGTAAGAAGCCTAACGGATATAATTCAACCTGTAGTGATTGTGAGTCAGAGAAGGAAACTAATTCTCCCTTGGAGAGTAATTTTATTTCTTTCATGGAAAGTAAGTTGATTCTAAATGAAAAATCTTTCCTTGTTAAAGATAATCATGCGCATGATGATTTTAAGGTCAGGTCCATTGATTTTCATGTTTGTGATGAGGATGAAGAATAAAAGACTAGTGATGAGGACGAAGTGAGCTTCAAGTTTCCTTTTGTGAGTTGTAGGCAAAATATTTGAAGTTAAAAAAAAGCCAATATGAAATTAGAGGTTAAGGTTAATAGGAGTGCCTTAGAAAATAATGATAAATTGATTGAAAATTTAAAGGCATGTGAGAAGACTATTGGGTATAGATATATGCTAAATAAAATTGTCATCCATAGATGTTTATTTAATCCAATACATAAAATAGGTAAAACCAAAAACTAGGTTTGATGAATAAACCTAGGGTTTAGAACACAATACCTTTGCATATTTGATTACAATTTTATCGCGAAAAAATTATTTTTTTATGATGTTGGTATGCCTTCTTTTGGATTTCCAAAAGCTTTCTATAACCTTATGAACACTAGGATCTTCTAGTGTAAGATCCTCCCAAAAGTCAAATAGGTGGGTAGACACCTTTTCAGATGAAAACCTTTACTTATGATTTAGATATGGTGGCTTCTCTATAGCCCTCCTCACAAATCGTGAAAAGTGTTTTCTCTGACCCCTCTCAAACCCTAATAATGAACAATGATGATCAAAAACCCCTTCCCACACCTTTATATACAAGATAAAAGGTAGGCTTAGGCCAAACTGGGTTACTTGAGAGTATGAGTATGACTACTAGGGTATATAAAGTACACTAGGAACCAAAGATAAATAATTAAACTACGTCCAAATAAATATTAGGAAATCCAAAATTATATTTTTTGTAGGTTATTAATATTCTTTATTTAGCCGTAATTAATTCCACTAAATAATTATGACTGCACTCCAATTTAATTATCTCAGAAATCACTATGATATAATGAGGTCTTATCTACAAAGTTGATAATGATATATAATGTGATTCCCCACGTTAAGCTTCTTATACCCGCGTAGTAAAATCAATTTCTCGTAAATTGACTTTAATCAACATCCAATCAATTCCTTGATTCTCGGACTTAACTTATTTTGATACTCCACTGGATTATAAAGAATCCACTGATCAGGTTTACTGGTAGAAATAAATCTCATAAGTCTATCATAGGAGTATCAAAATCCAATGTATCCTCGAACCCGAATTCTTATGAATTAAAAATGAATAAAACAATACTTCATTAATCAATAATAAAATATTTTACACTTGGCTTTAGGAAAAATCCCCAATAATCTTCCACTTAGTCTTAAATTCATGTGGCTATGCACTTGACTCCCATTCCTTCTATATGACTATTAAACATACTAGCTAGTAAGATCCTTGTAAAAGGATCCCTGATTTTTCCTCGATTATAATCTTGGTCACGATGATGTTGACCCTCTGCAGTATAACCCAAATCAAGTGATACTTGCTCTCAATGTGCTTCGCCCTCTATTGAGTCCTTGGTTCTTTTGAATTTACAACCACATATCTATTATCACAATAAAGTGTAATGTTCGTTTGTACTTACGGAACAATCTCTAACTTAATTAAGAAGTGTTGGTCCCAAACAACCTCTTTTAATTCATTTAAAGTGGCAACATACTTAACTTCTATGGTCGAATCAACAATACATGATTGTGTGATAGTCCTTCAACTTATGGCTTCAGCTCCTAGGGTAAAAAAATATACCAAGTTTGATTTCATGGAATCCTTATATGGCCAAAAATTTAAGTTCGTGTACCCAACATGTGTAAGACTATTTACTAAATAAATCAACACATAATCTCTAGTCATATTCAGGTACTTGAGAATGTGCTTCATAACAATCCAGTTATCCTCGCCCATATTAGACTAGAATATATTGATCATGGCAACGGTATAACATGTATCCAACTTAGTACAAGCCATATCATACAGGAGGCTCCCCATCGTCGAAGCATAAGGTATATTCATCATCCTCTCTATGCTATTAGATGTCTCAGGACACTAATCCTTAGATAGGAATTTCATGCCTAAAAGGGAAAAAAACCATTATTGGAACCAAACATGATAACCCTTGTGAGCATTGTATCGATATAAGTATCTTAGGATAAGCCCAACATCTTATTCTTTCGATCATGCAATACCTTGATCCTTAAGATATAATTGGCTGTAATAACCCGCATAATTTTGGGCTATTTTAATTAATTTAGGAAAATGGAGGAAAATAAAGTTTTTGATAAAATTATTTTTATTACTCAAATATGTTGGTTATTATTTTAAAGGAGAGAATTTCAAACGGTTTCAAAAACGGAGTTAAAACGGTTTTAAAATGATTTTTAAATGTTTTTAACTCTTGGAGTTGTTTTGACTTCCAACTCTTCATTTCTTTGCCTTATTTAAAGTAGTCTTTTGGCTTCCAACTCTTCATTTCTTTTCATTATAAGAGGAAGTCGTGGGCAACCCTTTTAACATACTTTTGGCACAAATTTTGGCAGCAAATATATTTTATATTCCTCTTCTTCTTATATACACATTAGCCCTTGAGATTTGTGAGTTCCAACCTTAGATTAGAGGTGTTCTTGGGGCCATTTTCTTGGAGGAGCTTTTATAGATCTTTTGTGTTGATCTTGAGGATGTGATCATTGGTTTCTCATCATGGTTTGAGGTATGGGGTTTTACACAATATGCTCCTTAAATCTCGTGAGTGTCATTCTCTTTGAATTCTTGTTTAATTGAACTCATATTTGAATTGATAAATTCATTGAAATTTGGAAAACAATTGTTGAAATTATTTTGATTCATGTGGTATCATTATATTGTTGATGAGAAAGTTGTCATGAGATTTTAATATGGCAGGGATGTTGGGCACCCGTCAAAATTCCTGTTTCCCGAGCTATAGCTTGATAAAGCATATACGGATGTGGTGAGGCCTGGTGACCTAGTTAAAGTTTTGTTGAGAAATTATATTGATAAATGCTTTGAGATATGCATTTTGATTTGAATATTCGTACTCGTGTTGTTACGCTTTATTCATCGCTAACATATATTTGTTGAGCATCTTTATTGTCGTATTGCGTACTTCCCCATATTTTCTTTTAGTGGCAGGTTAGCGTGGATTTTGGGGCGCTATGGAGATTGATTTTAGCGAGGATTGTTTGGGAAAGATTTTTATTATTTTGATGTATAGAGCATTGAAACGGATGTGGTGAGGCCTGGTGACCCGGTTAAAGTGTTGTTGAGAAATTATATTGATAAATGCTTTGAGATTTGCATTTTGATTTGAATATTCGTACTCGTGTTGTTACGTTTTATTCATCGCTAACATATATTTGTTGAGCATCTTTCTTGTCGTATTGTGTACTTCCCCATATTTTCTTTTAGTGGCAGGTTAGCGTGGATTTTGGGGCGCTATGGAGATTGATTTTAGCGAGGATTATTTGGGAAATATTTGTATTATTTTGATGTATAGAGCTTTGAAGATTTGTATTTTATTTTTAAGTTAATTGTTGTACGTAATTCGAGAGATTTGGTTGTATTTATTTGAAGAGATTGAGATTTGTAGTTTCTCTTTTGTTGTTGTGGGACTTAGATGCTCTATACCTTGTTATTTGCGGATTTAATTATTTTATCATTGAGTAGTGCTCCGTTTGCTCTCCCCGGGCGGGCGAGGTGTTACAAATGGTATCAGAGCTTAGGTATACGGCAACCCTCGGGGCTTGAGTTTTTGGTTCATTGCATGGTTAGCAATTTTTGGAGATAACAAATTTTAGGTGATATTCGTGTTAGGTTTCGAGATTAGATGTGAGGAATTTATTTATTGAATATGATATTATTTTTGGAGATTGTTAGCCTGATTTTTTAGAGTTAGGCATTCGGCGAATTTTGAGGGGAAATTCCATTGTTAGTGGGGAAGTGTAATAACCCGCATAATTTTGGGCTATTTTAATTAATTTAGGAAAATGGAGGAAAATAAAGTTTTTGATAAAATTATTTTTATTGCTCAAACATGTTGGTTATTATTTTAAAGGAGAGAATTTCAAACGGTTTCAAAAACGGAGTTAAAACGGATTTTAAAATGATTTTTAAATATTTTTAACTCTTGGAGTTGTTTTGACTTCCAACTCTTCATTTCTTTACCTTATTTAAAGTAGTCTTTTGGCTTCCAACTCTTTATTTCTTTGCATTATAAAAGGAAGTCGTGGGCAACACTTTTAACATACTTTTGGCACAAATTTTGGCAGCAAACATATTTTATATTCCTCTTCTTCTTATATACACATTAACCCTTGAGATTTGTGAGTTCCAACCTTAGATTAGAGGTGTTCTTGGGGCTATTTTCTTGGAGGAGCTTTTGTAGATCTCTTGTGTTGATCTTGAGGATGTGATCATTGGTTTCTCATCATGGTTTGAGGTATGGGGTTTTACACAATATGCTCCTTAAATTTCGCGAGTGTCATTCTCTTTGAATTCTTATTTAATTGAACTCATATTTGAATTGATAAATTCATTGAAATCTGGAAAATAATTGTTGAAATTATTTTGATTCATGTGGTATCATTATATTATTGATGAGCAAGTTGTCATGAGATTTTAATATGGCACGAATGTTGGGAACCCGCCAAAATTTCTGTTTCCCGGGCTATGGCTTGATAAAGCATATACGGATGTGGTGAGGCCTGGTGACCCGGTTAAAGTGTTGTTGAGAAATTATATTGATAAATGCTTTGAGATTTGCATTTTGATTTGAATATTCGTACTCGTGTTGTTACGTTTTATTCATCGCTAACATATATTTGTTGAGCATCTTTCTTGTCGTATTGTGTACTTCCCCATAATTTCTTTTAGTGGCAGGTTAGCGCGGATTTTGGGGCGCTAAGGAGATTGATTTTAGCGAGGATTGTTTGGGAAATAGTTTTATTATTTTGATGTACAGAGCTTTGGAGATTTGTATTTTATTTTCGAGTTAGTTGTTGTATGTAATTCGAGAGATTAGGTTGTATTTATTTGAAGAGATTGAGATTTGTAGTTTCTCTTTTGTTGTTGTGGGACTTAGATGCTCTATACCTTGTTATTTGCGGATTTGATTAATTTATCAATGAGTAGTGCTCCGTTCGCTCTCCCCGGGCGGGCGGGGTGTTACACTGGCTTCTCATATGTCTTTTATATTTGACTAACTAGAAAAAAATACTCGTACACTAGATAATACACCCACATTGTCCCGATTAGGATAATATCATTTACATATAATAATAAAAATACCACCACATTTTCATCATTCATGTTATACACAAAAGTCTCATCCATGAATTGATCAAAATCAAAAGATTTGATTTCCTAATCAAATCTGATGTTCTAAGACCTAAATTCTTGCTTAAGTCCACAAATGGATCTCTTAATCTTGCATACATTATTTTTTTTCCATTTAATATGAATACCATGGGTTTCACCACATAGATGCACTCGTCAAGATTGCTGTTTAAGAAATCGGTGTTAACATCCATTGTCCAAATGTCGTAATTGAGATGTGTAGAAATGGATAAGAAAAATTGAATAGTAGTGAAAACATTTCCTTATAGTCGATCCCCTCTTTCTGAGTTAACCCTTTCAAAATAACTCATGCCTTGAAGGTCACCACAATCCTGTGTACCCCTCTCTTCTTATTAAATATACACTTGCATTCGATGGGTTTTATCCCATCTCGAAAGTCTACAATTTCCTACACTTGATTTGAATGCATCAAATCCATCTCAGTATCCATAGCCTTTAGACAAATCTCAACATCCTTGTCTTGGAGTGCCTCCTCATAATTAATAGGATCCACTTTTGGCAGAGCTTTTCCGAGGATTTATGGACAATTTCATTTGAACAAGGAGTATGACCCCGTATACCGATGGGAACACAGATAGGTTGCATGAGATGCAAGAGGATATGTTGAATATGTGTATTTTGGATTTAAGTGTAACTGGGAGTAGTACCTATCGTTAGTGGATTTTTCTTACAATAACTCGTACCAATTCACTATTGGCATGGAACCTTTCGTGGAATTGTATGGGAGACCTTGTCATTCACCCTGATGGTGGTTATAGGTGGGCGACAACAAGCTTCTCGAGTCAGTCAGGAATCAGGATACTTTGGAGAAAATTGAGTTGATCACGAGTAGTATTCGGATAGCTCAGGACCATCGAAATAGTTGCACTGATGCGAACCAGAGGCACTTGGAGTTTGACGTGTATTATCAAGTGTTATTAAGGGTATCTCCCAGAAGGGAGAGATGAGGTTCGAAAAGAAAGTGAAGATAGCACCATGATATATGGGGGGTATTTTTCCATCATTGAGAGGATAGGGCTAGTTGCGTATAGATATGCCTTACCAGAGCATTTTCAGAAGATTCATGGTGCATTTCATGTATCATTGAGTAGGTATCTCCGGTATGATTTGTCATATGTCATATCAAATTAGAGCAGATAGATTTGCAGTAGGAATTTACTTACGAGGAGATGTCTGTATCCATTTTAGATCATAGTGAGTGGAAGCTTCGGTCAAAGGTGGTAACATTAATACGGGTGCAATGGGGACATCACAATGCTGATGATTCGACTTGGAAGCATGAGGATGATATGAAAAAAAAATACCCAGAGCTCTTTATGTCAAGTACGTTTGAATTTTGGGGATGAAATTCTATTATTAGAGGGAGAATGTCACACCACGTACTTTTGAGGGCATTTTATTCCACGTGTGCATTAAATTGTTAATTTAATTTGTTTTGATAAATTTTAATTAGTGACGTTTGGGTTAATATTTATGATTAAAAATATTTATTTTGTGTAATAAGTAAATAATGATGTGGGAATTATTATATTATGTGGTTTGGTGAGTGAAAGCGATCGGTTCAAGGATTTAAGGGCGACGCGTGCTGTACGCACGTGTCGAGTCCAGTTAATGTAATGGTTGAGACTTTTTATTTTGGTAACTCAGATGACCTTTTTGAGTGCGGCGGTTATTTGAAATGGGTCGAAATAGTCAAGAATAGGTACCTGGGTTTTATAGTTGGGTTCCAAGGATTTTGAGACATATAATGGCTTGTATAAGGGCATAGTCGTCTTTTTACCCTTTGGGATTACCACCAATCTTAAAATTAGAGTTTGAAAAGGGGGTATTAGTTCTTTAGTGGGGTGGATGGTAGTTTCCATTAACCACTGATTAGGGGGGTAATGGAGAAAACAAGAGATAAGAGAAAAGAAGAGGAAGAAGGCTGGGCAAAGATAATTCATTTCCGGATACAAATCAACAAGAAAAATTAGATCTTAGGATAATCATGCATCAATGAAAGTGTTTACTTGCTTTAAATTTTGCATATTGCAGCCAATTTTGTTCATTTTTAACGAATAATAAATCTGAAATTAAGAATGAATCTTGGAGACAACTAAGAGTATTAATTTATGATTTAACAATATTAATTTGATTAGGACCTAATACGAACGAAATTAATGATTAAATCTGTAAGTATTCATTGAAAGGTATGACCTTTGTTTGGTGTTTTGAATGATTAAAACACGATATTAGTTTTAGAATGGGTGAATTAAATCAATAAATATGTTTATTTGGTTGAATAAATATTGGATTCGAGTTTAGATCATGTTTACCATGAACCTTGATAATAATTACACATACATACATACATATATATATATATATATATATGTATATGGGATCTTAATTGGTATTTTGGGAGGCATAGGACCTCCATTGATGGACATTAAAGGTGAAAACCCATAGTTGAAGACAAATGGTAGCCCAGCAAATCGAACCACTTCATTAGAGGAGAGAATCAATTTTCTTGACCAAACTAGTTCGGTCTGCCAAGTGAACCAGTTCGGTTTGTTGATCTGTCCTATTCTTAATACGCATTGTTTTAAAACCATTAGCATTGGACAAGTGGGAGTATAATCTCTCAAAATACGTTTGGGTTTCCTTGAAACATTTTTAGAGGGTTAGTGTGTTTTTTAAGCTAACTATTAGTTGGATTCAAGTGAGATGAATTGGTTACCAAGTGAGTGAACACTTAATTTGAATCGAGAGTCAATTTGGACTTCGATATTGGTAGGATAGTATGATATGGGATTTGTCATACGTAGTCAATGCCGTACATATGTGTATTGTGGGCTTACATATATACGTATGTGATAGACAGGGTCTTGCCGCGATGCGAGAGTCACCTACGCGCCGGTCATTTTATATTAGGCTCACCAACTCTATGCAAAAACCTAAGTTACGACTACACTTGCGATACAAGTATAGCGGTAAGTCGAGTATCGAATCCACGGGGAGTGTTCGACAGATTTTAATTGGATTATTAATTCAGGAATAAAAATGTAAAAGGTGATGGGTGGTTGTAAATAAAAGAAAAGAGAGAAGCTAAATCTAAATAGAGTAAAGAGAGGATTGGGATATCATCCAACCATACGGATCGAAACAACTTACGAATTAGAATTTTGGCTCGAGAGCAATTTAATCGAGCATTATCAATTAATCATAAACTTCACACAATAAGGAATTTAAGCCAAGGTTGCGTGAATAAACATTTAACCGAAAATTGGACGCACGAGGATTAAACTCGGATTATTGCTATAAACACTAACGATGCATCACAAATGAAGTTAAACGCGTAATAATCCAACTATAATACGCACGGGTTCAATTAGATGCAATTCTGCACAAAACCTTATTTTCGAAGCTCGGGGCCTGTTAATGGCGGAGCGAAATTCCGACCCTATTTATCTAGGGGCACATAATGATTAAACTAAATTACAACGAATTAAACTAGGAAAGAAAGAAATAAAGCAAGTAAACTAATTAATAAAGCATGTAAATTAATCTAGAAAGCAATAATTAAACAAGAACAACTTTATTAATGGTATAGGGAGTGGAAATTTCAACCAACATACCCCAAATGGTTGTCAACCCAAAGAGAAATGAAGCCAAGATCTCAAAACCCACAAACCCTAGCCTAAAACTAATTAAAACTGAATATCTATGATATTTACACAAAAATCCCTTATATAGTAAGTTGGGATAAAAGAAAAGAAGAAAGAAAAGAAAAGAAAAATATCTAAAAAAAAAACAGAGGATCGATCGATCGACCCCTTTGGTCGATCGATCAATGGTGAAAAATAAAGACCACTGTCTGCCCACGATGGTCAAAATATGAAGGATCGATCGATCGATCAAGCAGGGCTGCATAATCTTCCTCCTGTTTTGATTGGTTTGGAATTCCCTTCCGCTAGAAATGCCGTAACTTCTTCGTTAGGGATCGGATTCGCGCACCGTTCATAGCCACGCGAAGCTTGCAAAGATGGATACAACTTCCATGTAGATGTTAGGCCAGGTTCCCAAACTATGAATTGACCGAATTTCCCTTGAACATGCGATTGCATACAGAACTTGGGCGGAATGCGTCCGAACTCCACTGTCAGTACCTAAATACCTACAAAAGCCCAATTATACCTCATATAGCGTGTTAACAATATAAACCGAGGTTTTCTGGTTAACGGGCTTAAATATAGAGATTAAGGCACCCGAGGGGGCTAAAATGTGTAGGTTCGAGAGATGAAATACGTAATATTTGCGTATTATCATACCCCCTGACTTACACATTGCTATTCCCTAGCAATGAAATAGGTTGCAACAAGAACTACAAGAAAACCAAAAGCAGGGTAAGTACAAAAATATGGTATAAAAGCATAAGGCCACTTTCGCGGGCGATTCGATTGCATTTAGTGTATGCAATACGCCATTAAACCCCTAGGTTACCCTAATGGACGAGTGTAGTCTCGTGAGGGTTTTCGGGGATGAAACCCACAAACATCATACAGTTTCCTCAAAATATGCCCAATCACATGCGAAAAACCCAACAATATTAACAAGATTTCAACATGTTATTAGCATAGCAAACGAATTTACGTGAAAAGTTCGTAGTTATTAACATTATCGAATGCACCTGAATCAATTGAAACTTTAAAATGTGGGAGGGGAGTGAGCACATTCAAAATATGATTTGGCAAAAAGTTAAATAAATTGGATACTAAATATCAAAGCATGCATAAAAGTTAATCCTCACGGGCACTACCCTCATCAAATGAATTCACTTGAAACAGGGAGTTAACACACTAGACATGCGGGCATAAGGAGTAAATGTAAAGGAAAACTAGGCCGTGCACATGTCACAATTGAAGAACGCTATATAGAAAATAGAAAATGTAATCTCAGTGAAAGATACCGCACATAAGAAAGAGGGGAAATGCATTTTCACAGATTGTCAAAACTATTTAAACCTTTGAATTACATCTACTTAAGACCACATAGGACTTTAATAGGGTTGTAATGTAGGCTAAGCTAGGGTACGAAAAGAAAGAGATGTATATACGGATTCAAAGGTGTTTGGGGATGAAACTCGGGATAATGGAAAAAAGTGAGCAATTTCAAAATTGGACAAATGATTTTCAAACGAGCATTAAATATAACAATCGAGAGAGTAACAAGGATTATTGAATCATTATAAACCATATATACAAATTTCTCATTCTTTTTCTTTTGTTTTCTTTTGTTTTTTGCTTTCTCTTTTTCACTTTTTTTTTCATTCTTTTCTTACTCTTTTCATGCTCAAATTGCAACCACAATACACAACAATATCATTCAATCCCAAGTAACAATCCAAACAAGGGTATGTAAGGTAATATGTATGGTATATAACTCCAATTTGGAGTTGGTTATGGGATTTTTGGTAATGAAATGAAAGGTCAGTATTTAGGCTCAAGTTGGTTGACTAGGGAACATATAAAAGGTGAGGTCAAGGTCATATGGGTGATATACAAAGATGGCCAATTATCATTTTAAAAAGTTTACGAAATCTCGAGTCAAAACAATATATGAAAATCATGCTCAAGTAATATATTTCAAGAATGAACTCAATTAATGAACGGTCAATGAAAGAATAAAGAGATTTCCAACGACTGTAACGATTTCAAAGAGGAAAGAATAGTGTATACACTCACAAATGAAGATAAGTCTCTAATCTCACTTGGTGTAAGTATATACAATGCAACGAAAGATTACCGAGTTATAAAAATCTTAAACCAAATCAATATAACAAGAAAAACGCATGTGCTCATGGGATAAAGTTTAATTCATGAAGTTATTCATAATATTAATGATTTGAGGACTAAAGTCTAATAACTTCTAAAATCGAGAACATGCGTAGTTTAATTGTCTAATGGATAGGGAAATTATTAAAATTTATCATCGAAAACAAGGGCAAAATGCCCAATAAAGGAGAAAAAAGAAAGAAAATATTTTTGAAAATTTTCAAATTTTTAACAAAAACATGCTTTGTAACCAAATTGTAGTCAAATTCAAGGACTAAACAAAGAAAAGGATAGAATATCCCACACCCCCTAACTTAAATGTTGCATTGTCCCCAATACATCCATTAAAGAACACAATACAAAGATAGGAAAAGAATGATATTACCCTAATTTGGAGAGATCTCCATAAGTACAAGTCCAAATGAATCTGCAAAACAAGTTAGTACAAACCATAGGAAGAATATGTACCGATGTGTTAAGTTAAAAGAATCTATGTCACAAGTCACAACAATATAGAGGGGCTGAAGTGAAATACTAGATAAATTGAGGGTGAACATTTTGATTTTATAAAATGGAAGGTCAAACACATCAATATCCAATAAATAACCTCAAACTACATTCTCATTGTTCATTTCATAAGTTCGATACAAAACAACTTAATACATTACAACTATTAAAAAGAAAGAAATAAAAATAAAAATAAAAATAAAATAAAAAAATACAACATAATATCCATCCCAGAAATGCAAAAATGACCAAATACAGCAGTAGCCTAGTGGCCGGAACCACTAGGATCAGAAGGATCCTGAAAATGAGGAGGTAGAGGGGCGTCCAAATCATGCCGCTGCAAATAAATGTCTCTCATCATCGCGTGCATCATTTAGTACTCATGCCTCTGCTGCGCTCTCGCATGCCTCTACTCGGCTCTATCATGTCAGCGCTCATCTCGATCCTATCGCAGATCGGCCTGCTGCTATCTCAGCTCTACCTGCTGCTGATCTAGGTGGGACTCCCATGTAGCCCACCTAAGTTGGGTCTCCTCCCAATGCTGGTCCTGCGCTGCCTGAAATGCCACAAAAAGGGCATCCAAATCTGTGTGTGGCACGTGAGAACCCTCACCCTGCTCCATATGTCTCATCTCGGCCTCCTCCTCAACCATGTCAGCCGCCACTACCCTCTGCCCCTTGTTCCTCGATTCCTCCCCACCCACCCACCCACGTGTGAGTCAACATCTTCTCAATGTTGTCTTTTGTGAGAAGCCCTAGTGGCTCACGCATGCGATCAGCGTTGTACTCAGGGCAACCGTGTGAAGTGCAGATCCTCGTGATGAGGGAAGGAAAAAGAAAGGCACAGGCAATCTCCGTGGATGTCGCGAGCATCGTCTCCAAAAATATTTTGGGCAAACTGATATCGCCCAAATTATTAAGCATAGTGTAGATGAATGTTGCAAGCTTGTGATGCACCTCAAATCGGTTTCTCGTCACCATGAAAGAGTGGACGTTGATGTAGTGGAGTAGTCTCGGTAAGTTCACCATTACGTCTGAACGGAAAGCACCCTTATTCCAAACATCGCCCGGCGCAAGGTCGTCATTCAACGTCGCATGACCAAACATATCCCCGTCCAAGAAACTGATAGGATCTGCGGGGTCTGGCACACCCATAAAGGCCGCCAAATCAGAATGGTGTAACGGTATCCGCACCCCACGGACCATGGCCTCATAAGTAGTAGGCTCCTGCCCTTTCATCTCTACTAACATCGCCTAAAACATTCGGACGAGCTCTTTATTGATGCGCAGATTTGTAGCGAGAAAGGGCTCACATACCTGTCGGCGCAATAGAACACGTGCCTCCTGTGTTATATCTTCAAGTTTCCAGGCAAAATTATAGCCCAATGGCCTCTCGTAAGTCTGAAAATAGGCCTGAAACCAATCCCGTTCTTGCTCACAACGGAACCCCTCGAAGCCCCGGTTGGGCACGCACCTAGTGAACTTGTACTTGTTGAGATTTTCCATTTCAACCTTCAAAACAATAATTAAGCAATACAAAAAAATTTGTAAGCACAATTAATGGTTAGTTAGTGTACGAGTGGAAATGGTGGGTACACGTGCGCAAAAATGAGCGAAAAAGAATCAACATTGCGATAAAATTTGTCGACATGCGAGAACGAGTGAAAATCACCTAAGTGTGTGCCAAAAATGGATTGAAAACTGTTTGGGGCATTTTAGCGAACACTTGGCATACGTAATGTGCATCGAAGGTGAAAAATACCATTTGAACCAACAATGGAGACCCATTCATGAACACAACAACAATGCAACAACACATATGTGTTCATGAATGGATATATAGCAATAATTAGCAAGAAAAATCAGTTGGAACACAAAAACAGGGAGACAACCAACACACATTCAAACATGGATAAAACAGTGAAATAGTGACATAATTCAACCAAAGTCTACAAATAAAAAAGTAAATAGGAATGATTATACCTTTAAAGTGTAGACAAGGGATGAAAATTGAAGGAAATGGGGTTGGGGGATTTTAGGGTACGAAAATGGAGAGAAGAGAGATAAGAAAATAGAAAGAAGGCGAAAAAACAGACTCGGCATTTAACTGGGTAATCGATCGATCGACCCTTAGGCATCGATCGATCGGTCACACAGGTAATTGCCCACTGCATGTTGTTTTTCAAATGGGGGAAATGGCAATTAAGGGAATAAGGGGGGGGGGGGGGGGGGATGTATAAATATGTATATATATAGTATATATAAGTATAAGAAAATAAAAATGCAAATAAAAAATTAAAAATAAAAATAAAAATAAAATAAAATAACAAAGAATTAGACTAAATATGCACATACATACACTTATAGTAGATAAACCAAAAAGTGGAAAATATATACGATGGGCGACACACATGCATGTTCACAAATAAATGAAAAACAAAAGAAAAAGAAAAAGAAAAACAAATGCAAATGCGTGAGAATGAGTGTGTGTAAAAGAAAGGGAAAAAAAATCTCTTTGTGACTGTTTTCAATTTTTTCTTAATTAAAGTATGTTGGGACCCACAATTTCGGTAATTTCAAGTCCGTTGAACCTACAAGAGAGTTAGAACCAAGAATACGAAAAGAAATAAAAACACATTAACTAATTACACTCGACTAAATTAAGGAAAAATTAAAAATTAAAAAGTTAGTACATACAACCTACACATAGGATGTCTAATTAGCTATATACTAAAAGGAGAAATTTTTTAGGGTCCACCCAAACAACATTTTGACTTTGGAAGATCAATGGTGTACCTTCCATCTCATGCATGCCTCCCAAAAAATAGGAATTCCGTTCAAACGATGGAAGGCATGTGGGTTATGGAAAAGATGAACCATCCCCAATTAAAAATTTGGGAGGGAGGATGGGGGATTTGGATAGGAGGGGCGACAAATACACATGTGGGCCAAGAAAAAATGAATCATCTCCTAATTATTTTAAAGTTGGAATGGGAGGCGACGCACATGAGGGAAAAGATGTCGTCATGGAAGGCAGCTCGAGCGACTACTCCTCGTTGGTGAAAAGGTTTGGAACTGTAAAGTTTTGAACCGATTCATCGGGTACTAGCATTGGTATGGTAGTATAAAATAAAGACAGGAATGAAACAAATTCAATCTCAGGCGATGAGTGATCATCGCCGAAAAATTGAATTTCGAAAGAAATAGGATCGTTTACAATGAAACTTTATTCTTTGAGAATCAAAGAAGAAACGAGTTCATTGAAAATGGATACTATGCCTTTTTCATCCTCATTTTCATTCTCTACTATACCGTGGTTTATGTCAAGGATCATTTGTTCCAAAGTGGGAACGAAGTCCTCATTTGGTTCAAAACAGTCCTCGACTTCGGAAGTCTCGGAAGAAAAGTCGTCATCGAATTCAAATAATAAATCCAACTCATGTTCCCAACAATAATTTTCTTCTTCATAATGGTTTTCAATCCTCTCATTTTCAAGCATGCGCAATCCCTCACAGAAAGTCATAGGGCGAGGTGCAGATTCTTGGAATTGAGAGGTTTGGAAATTGTTCTCGGGACTACACTCAAAATCATTAACATAA
Organism: Sambucus nigra; assembly: GCA_949130495.1. Lineage (NCBI taxonomy): Eukaryota > Viridiplantae > Streptophyta > Magnoliopsida > Dipsacales > Adoxaceae > Sambucus > Sambucus nigra. The sequence goes on from OX422217.1 coordinate 382,277,513, forward strand.
GAATTTTGAAAATGATTACAATTTGTTTCCAAATTCTTATGATAAGGATCTTGCGACCCAGAATTAAAATGATCACGCCAAAAATTGATGTAATCCAAACTTTGACTTTTGTAATACTCACCCAATGTCATTTTAGATGTTGCAATTTTTTGGGATTGCAAGTATTGACCAGAAGTCATAGGTTTACCGGAATATTGAGAATTATCATTACGATTACCAAAAAAATTAGAATAAGACATGATTACCCTAAAATAAAGCTCGAGAGAGCTAATTCCACAAAGCAATGTGCGACAGGAAAAATTCAAGCGTTTCTAGGCGCTCAAATGTAGAAGTCCTGCAAAAAAGGTTAAAACATAGAATACAAACAAAAAAGAAAGAATAATACGAACTAATAAGACATTTACAATCTAAATCAAACTAGTCCCCAGCAACGGCGCCATTTGATAGACAGGGTTTTGCCACGACACGAGAGTGACCTACGCACTGGTCGTTTTATATTCGTCTCACCAACTCTTTGCAAGAACCTAAGTTATGACTACACTTGTGATACAAGTATAGAGGTAAGTGGGGTATCGAATCCACATGGAGTATTCGACAGATTTTAATTGGATTATTAATTCAGGAATAAAAATATAAAAGGAGATGGGTGGTTGTAAATAAAAGAAAAGAGAGGAGTTAGGTCTAAATAAAGTAAAGAGAGGATCGGGATATCATCCAACCATATGGATCGAAGAAACTTACTAATTAGAATTCCGGCTCGAGAGCAATTTAATCGATCAATATCAATTAATCATAAACTTCACACAATAAGGAATTTAAGCCAAAGTTGCGTGAATAAACATTTAACCAAAAATTGGTCGCACGCGGATTAAACTCGGATTATCGCTATAAACACAAACTATGCATGACAGAGGACTTTAAATGTGTAATAATCCGACTTTAAAATGCACGGGTTCAATTAGACGCAATTTTGTACAAAACCTAATTTTCGGAGCTCGGGGCCCGTTAATGCCGGAACGAAATTCCGACCCTATTTATCTAGAGGCACATAATGATTAAACTAAATTACAACGAATTAAACTAGGAAAGAAAGAAATAAAGAAAGTAAACTAATTAATAAAGCATGTAAATTAATCTTAGAAAGCAATAATTAAACAAGAACAACTATATTAATGGTAGAGGAAGTGGAAAGTTCAATAAACATACCCCAAATGGTTGTAAACCCAAAGAGATATGAAGCCAAGGTCTCAAAACCCACAAACCCTAGCTTAAAACTAAATAAAACTGAATATCAATGATATTTACACAAAAATCCCTTATATAGTAAGTTGGGATAAAAGAAAAGAAGAAAGAAAAGAAAAGGAAAATATCTAAAAAAACAGGGGATTGATCGATCGACCCCTTTGGTCTATCGATCGATGGTGAAAAATAAATCCCACTGTCTCCCCACAATGGCCAAAATATAAAGGATCGATCGATCGATCCTTTTGATCGATCGATCGATCAAGCAGGGCTGCATAATCTTCCTCCTGTTTTGGTTGGTTTGGAATTCCCTTTCGCTAGAAATGCCGTAACTTCTTTGTTAGGGATCAGATTCGCACACCGTTCATGGCCATGAGAAGCTTGAGAGGAGGGCTTCCGTGTAGATGTTGGCCCAGGTGCCCAAATTGTGAATTGACCGAATTTCCCTTAAACGTGCGATTGCGTATGAAACTTGAGCGGAATTTGTCTTAACTCCATTCTTAGTACCTAAATACCTACAAAATCCCAATTACACCTCATATAGCATGTTAACAATATAAACCGAGGTTGTCTAGTTAACGGGCTTAAATATAGAGATTAAGGAACCCGAGGGGGCTAAAATCTGTAGGTTCGAGAGATGAAATATGCAATATTTGCGTATTATCAGTATGTTGTGAAAGCAGTGTGATATTTGTTTGAATAAATTCTCAAATTCCAATTAAATTCTTATTTAATCAATTGTCAACTTTAAACCAAATTAATTTAGCCTAATTTAGTTAACCCTAAACAAACATCAAGGTGAAGTAGATCATCCTAATGCAAATAAATATGAATTGCTAACTCACACATTTCAGGAAAAAACCCAAAAGGGAAAACCTTTTATTTCACTTAATAATACTCATAATGATTACAAGCGAAATCTGCAATGAATACCCACAGATTCCCACAAGAACAAGCGGTTCTGAGACAACAATGGAATTCTGCAGTAACTCCACAAGACAATAAGGATCGCCCATGAGTACTCCCAAAGATATGCACTCGTCTGCCCAGCACCTCCCTCAAGTGGAACCTATATCAGCAGTACGTTATCCTCCTTACAAGAGAAACTCCAGCAAAGATGTATCTTGGGTTCCAAAATAATTCATTAAAGCATTTGGGATTTTTGTGAATTGAAAAACAAAAAGATTGAACCCTAAATTGAAGAAGACAAAGTGTTATGTTGTTTTGCAGTTTGTGCAGAATGAAAATCGACAGGTCTTCTTAATGAAAAAGAACTCATTTAATACGCTTTATATAAAAAAAAACTTGAGTCGGCAGAACTCTCAAACAAAGTCCTAAAGTTGCTCAAACAAGGCCACATATCGTTTGAAATACATCGTGTGAGACTGCTATGTCATTTGAAGGGCATTAACGGGTCGCTCGAATGACCGGAACAACAAAATTAGTTCGCCTCAACACTTAGAAAAAAATCCTTTTGACTAAAAATAGTGCCTCAATTGATTTAAAATAGTTCAGAAAAACTTTCCAAAACACTTAGAAAAATATTCCAACACTTTTAATTGAACCGTTAAGGGAATAACATACAACCTTACCAAAATTCATATAGAAGAGGCTTGATTGTTTAAGAACTTCTGATATTCAGATATGTTTTCATGTATATTCAGACATGAAATTTTTCTTCGAAGGTTTGTATCGGTATAGGACATACAATAATGTAAACAGGACTTATAAAATATGTCCTTACAAATCTCCCATGTGTGTACGAATGTACAAACTAAAAACATCGTAATTATAAAATCAAATGGCCTATACAAATATAATACCCTCCCGTGATCCCAAAACTGAAAAGGTACTAAACATGTAAGTCTAATACTTTTGTTCACAAGCTTCAACTTCAAAAACTTCAAAACTTTAATCTTTTCACACCAAGGTGTGAAAAATATGATCATCAATCTTTGTACCTACACACATGAGACAAAGCAAATACCTTCGTGAAGTATCGAGTTTGAAATGAGATAAATATAAATCAAAAAAATCTTGAATCTCAATTCTTCCCCATAATTAAAACTCTCCATAAAATCATAATTCGTTCTCCCCCCTTTTATTTGTCCGAAATAGATAAGAAAAAGAATAAACAAAATAAACATAGAGTATCCCGACATGAAAAGCAAACAACTACGATCATCAAGGATATACTCAAACGCTTCCACTAACTATTTTTTATTTTACAATTTTTTCAAAGAAAAAATAATTTTACAATGCTCACACACCATGAAGTTACACTAAGACAACCAAATCATGGAACCGGAATGAATGGGTGTGAACAAATTCGATAGAAAAATCAATGCAATCAAACTTAACATATGTGCACGATGAATACGGATACTCCAAAAGAATTATCTCAAAATCATCCTTAGGTATCAAACAATGTGAATTCATATGACATTGACTCAATCTAATCGACACATCAAAGTCTAAAATGATTTCCACACCGATAACGTCTAAAACTATGTAATGCTTTTTCAAGACTTTGTCGAGACGTGCAAACCCATTTTTTTAGATATTTCCAATCAAACTCCCTCATAAATAATAATTCATTTATTTTTCTTTGAGGTGATCTATTTTTCTCTCCTTAGAGAAATCCTATTGGCCCCAATTTTTGGCATATTTATCTTTTTATTTCCTTTAAATTTTTCCAAGCTCTTTTCAAATGGTGGCATTCACGATGAGTTAATTTTGTACTCTCACAGCCCTTTCTTGTGAACTCTCATCATTTTTTTAATTTAATTCCTAACGGTAAATGGTTCTTACATGCACTACTTCATTGTCAAGTTTTATCGCATTTGCTTCATTTTAAAGACAAATGAGTTGGGAACACTTCAACAAACATGTGATTTGACAAGTGAAATACTCAAATAAATCCGTGCAAGTTTGCATTATAGGAAATTAAGAGTCAAACATGTAGGTAGTAATATCAGATTACATCTTAATGATTCCAAATATTATAAAGTACAAAAATGAAATGATGATGCATATCAAAACAAAATCAAATCGTTACATGGATATGGAATGAAATTGTGACTTGGTCATCCTAAATGTCCATTCATAAATGGTGTAAAAAAATAAAAACTCTTTTTGTCTTTTTCCAAAAAAATTATCAAAACAAAATGTTTTTGTCTTTTTCAATTTCTTTCTCAAAAAGTAGAAAATCTTTTTTGTATTTTTCCAAAAAAATTGAAAAACAAAAATCTTTTCATTTTTCAAAAAATATATCAAAAATTGGAAAACATAAATATAAAAATGGTAAAAATTAGCAATAGGCATAAAATATCATCATGAAAACATCCTATGCTAGCAAACAAGTCTAAACCTCAACCATTAGGTGAGGTGGAGTTTTTCAATGGTGGTGTCATCCTATGAAAAACATCCACCAAGTCATGTGAAGTCTTGGATAAAAACTTTACCTACTCCCTAATATGTGCAAACTCTCTTATGTAATCATCCAGAGGATCGTGTATAGGTGGGTGGGTGTGAACACGTGGCAAAACTCTAGGTGACACACCACCCAACTTAAAGCAAAATTCCCTAAGGTGCCCTCTTTTTTTGCAAAGGGTGCAAACGTACACGGGCCTTGGAACATCTCTCTCAAAACGTCTATGGCACACTCTCCTATCCTGAACGGGATGCCTAGGTGGCTTAGGTTGAGAGCCATATGGATCAATCACAAACATGGAAATTGCCTCAGGCACAACTTGGGAAGTAGACGCACTGTCATGACCTATTCCTAGTCTCTCAACATTACCCAGAGTGGAACCGAGGAGAATCTTTCCTACCTTCTTAAATGTATCATCTAAAGTGACCTTTACCTCCCGGGAACTTTCAACATCTCTCTATAATTGTGACACACAGGCTGTAAGTTCACTCTTCTCCCTATTCACGACGATCAACTTCTCACTCAAAGTAATCTTCACCTTATCTAGTTGACTCGTCAATGCCTCAAATATCCTCAAACACTCAATAACTCCCTCCAAATCTATCACCCTAATACCTAACTCCTTATTAAACTTCTTAGTCTTTAAGGTCTCGGCATGCAAATCCCTAAATGCAATTTGGATCTCACCCTCACTAACGCACTCACTCTCACACTCGTTGGAAACACTCAAATCGTCCTCGGGGGTCTCACATGCATAAGTATCCTCATCGTCGTGGGGAAAACTAGGTGTGCTCACGTGATAGCTAAAAAGGCAACAAACTTCCCATGTGAAGACTCATCCCTGAAATCTTTCACCTCTTCCTCACTATATCTAAGAGTGGCTGGCATGGCAATCTTTTTGCCCTTTCTCTTTAGCCTAGTGGGACACTCAAATGCTCTATTCCCTATACCCTCACACTCAAAACATCTTTCTTCTTCCTCTTTCTCATTCTCACCGCTCTCTTTGGCCTCATCTTTTTTTTTCTCAAAAATCCTTTTATTGGAAGAATTTTGTTTTGAAAACTCGAGAAATGTTTTGAAATTTTTTGCGAGCATGGCCATATCAGAATCAAACCTGTCCTTACACTCGGACTCACAAACTTTCACGTTTTTTATTCTCACTCTTGGACACTTCCTTTCCCTTCCTAGACTGGACTCTAAGTGATATCTATTTATCCTTAGGCTTGACAGTATCAGGAAACATCTCAATCTCATATGTCTGGAGGTCTCCTACCAGCTCTTCTAATTTTAAATTGCTCAAATTACCTAAGGAATTAAAAATAGTTACTTTAGGGATAAAACGTTTTGGCAATGATCTCAAAATATTTTTAACCACTCGTGCATCAGGAATGTGCTCACCAAGATTGAAACTAGTGTTTAAAATATAAGACAAACGTACATAAAACTCATGAAAACACTCAGTTTCAAGAATGGTAATTGTTTCGAATTGAGTAGTTAAATTTTGTAGTTTAGACTCTTTGACCGCGTTCGTGCCTTCATGGATAAGTTGTAAAACATCCCATGCCTCTTTAGACGTGGTTCACATCATAATACGTCAGAAATCCTTAGGAGTGACGACACCAGAAATTGCTCCACCTAAACTCATCCTTAGTCCAATGTGCCGCGGGTTTTAAATTAGTGACGTTTTTTACGGTGACAGCGGGAGGAGTCCAGCCTCTTTCACAAGCTACACAAACGCGCTCATAGATTGCTTTTAAATGTAATTTCATTCGGGCTTTTCAATAAGCATAATTAGACCCGTCAAAAATTGGCAACCGATTATATAAGTGTTCATTTGGAAACATTACGATTTTTCAAAATCAGATTTTTCAAAAAAAATCAATAACACAAAATTTTGCAAAAAAAGGAATTCACAATAAATTAGTGAAACCTTCTCTGATACCAATTTCTAAAAGCGGTGTGATATTGAATTGAATAAACTCTAAAATTCCAATTAAACCCTTATTTAATCGATTGTCAACTTTAAACCAAATTAATTAAACCTAATTTTAATTGACCATAAACAAACATCAAGGTGCAATGGATCATGCCAACAAAAATAAATATGAATTGCCGACTCACACATTTCAAGAAAAAACCCAAAAGGAAAACCTTTTATTTCACTTAATAATACTCACAATGATTACAAGAGAAATCTGCAATGAATATCCGCAGGTACCCACAAGAACACGCAGTTCTGAGTCAGCAATGGAATTTCGTAGCAACTCTACAAGACAACAAGGATCACCCATGAGTACTCCCAAAGACACGCAGTCATCAGCCCAACACCTCCCTCAAGAGACACCTAGATTAGCAGTAGGTTATCTTCCCTACAAGAGAAACTCCAGCAAAGATGTAGCTTGGATTCCAAAACAATTCACTAAAGAATTTGGGATTTTCTTGAATTGAAAAACAAAAGGATTGAACCCTACATTGAAGAAGATAAAGTGTTTTGCTATTTTGCAGTTTGTGCAGAATGAAAATTGTCAGGTCTTCTTACTAAAAGGACTCGTTTAACACGCTTTATATAAAAAACTTGAGTCAACAGATTGCTCAAACAAAGTCCTAAAGTCGCTCGAATGTGGCCACATGTCGTTTGAACGACATCGTATGAGACTGCTATGTCGTTTGAACGACATTAGCAAGTCGCTCGAGCAACCGAAATGACAAAATTAGTTCACCTCAACACTTAGAAAAAATTCCTTTCGACGAAAAACAATGCCTCAAATGATTTAAAATAGTTTAGAAAAAATTTCCAAACACTTAAAAAGAATATCCCAACACTTTTAAATGAACTATTAAGGGACTAAAATACAACCTTACTAAAACTCATCTAGAAGAGGCTTGATTGTTGAAGAACTTTTGATATTCGGATTTGTCTTCATGTATCTTCAAACTTGAATTTTTATTCAATGGTTTGTATCGGTATACGATATACACTAATGTAAACAGGACTTATAAAATACGTCCTTACATATGTGATTGTTGTTTGTTTGTTTGAAACATAACTGACTCAATATTGTTATCATTAGGAGGTTGCACTTAGTGGGAAGCCCACCTTGGTTTTGACCAATGGGTTTTGGGTTGTTTCCCCAAGTCCATTATCTATGAAAGAGGATAGGTATTGGTTTGAAGACCGATTAGGAGAGATGTGGTACAGTTTCAACCCCCGGACGTATATTCATGGCTGCCACTATTGTTTATAGTACGTTTTTGGGTTCGGTGTTGAGATTCTGACTCAATGGCCTTGTTGTGATATGTGTCATGCCTAGAGCCTGATAGCACACGAGGTATGCATACTCAAGGCCTAATATATAGATGCTATATATACGTATATAATGATTATGTATATGAGATAGTTGTATGAATATCTAATTATAGCATGTGTGTAGCTATGTAATAATTATAAAGATATACCTAGTGAAGTTAGTTCATATTTGCTAATATTATGTATTAGTGGGATTAGCTATGTTAGTTATTATTGTCCTAGTTAGGCTGGGTAGATTGATTAAGATAATAAAATGAATGCATTAGGTGTGCGCTATAGATTAGAGGTGAGGGAAAGTCTCATGTTAGTGCGACTGAAAGTTAATTATGAAGGTAATACATTGCACCTTTACATTTAAGCATTTAAATACTTTCAAAAATTTTTATAATGATTTGGTATTTTACCCGTTGTCAAATATTTTCAAAACCCCAGGTGATCAGCAACAAGGACCATATGGGTTAGTCAATTTCTCATGTCGTTGCGTGTAATAGTTGCAGATGTTGAGAGATTTGATTACTGTCATCTCAGTTCCTTCTATCTAACTAGGACTCACTATTTTAGTATTTCCTTTTGGGCGTGTTACCCGTAGATTCTTAGGACATCTCTTTTGAGATATATACATCCTATTATTATTCTATTAATCGTTTATATTTTTTATTATGGGTACGAATGGTTTATTCGGTTTTATATTATTAACTATTATTCTCCTTCTAATTATGTTGTTATTTTAGTTAATGTGTTTATGATAGTTGTGCTTAATTGAGAAAAATGTTAATCATGGAAATGAAACTCTAACTTAATAGGTTATAATTATAATTAATTTACGTTACAACAGTGATGATAAGAATGAAATCATACCTAATTCCTGTTTAATTTTAATAAAGGCCTAATCAATCGGTATTAGAATAAGTGAGGTGTCACAATAGCACGTGTCTTGGGCAACCCCATATCCAAACATGATCTAAACTTGGCTTTGACCCTTTCAAAAGTTTTATGGGAGTTTATGATCCAGGTTTACATGGGACTAAGTTCAATAAATATGTAGTCGTCTTTAGTGCAAAACTTCGAAAGGAATCTGGTTGATCTGAATACCTCTTTATGGATCTAACCATATAAAAAAGAGTCATGTTCCTTCTTTCCACTACAACATTTTACTGTGGAGAGTCCAGAACAGAAAATTTTGTTGTGATACCGAATTACTACAAGTGTTGTTTAAAGTCTCCTAAGAGATATTCCCCTCCACAATCAAATCGTAGAGTATGGATTAATTTACCATGAAAATACTCCACCTCAACCTTATACTATTTGAACTTATTAAAATCTTCAAACTTTTGGTTCATTAAGTAAACATATCTAAACCTGTAGTATTCACCGATCAAAGTGATGAAGTACTCATAATCCCATCTCTCCCGGGTAGTCATAGGCCCACACAAATAAGTATCAACCATTTCCAACACACCTTTGGCTCTATACCCTTAGCCATAAATGTCATCTTGGTCATCTTACCCTCTAAGAAGTATTCACATATTGCAAGTGCCTCCACTTCCAATGAACTCAATAGCGCATTTGAAACTAGTCTTTGTATCTTTTTTTATATTGATATGACCTAACTGCAAGTTTTAAAGATATATTTGGTTCCACTTATAAAGTTCCTTTCTCTTTATATTGAAAGTTCCTTTCTTTTTTCTGTATTGAAAGTTCCTTTCTTTTTTTTATATTGAAAGTTCCTTTCTTTATTTATATATTGAAAGTTTCTTTCTCTTTGTGTCATTTTCCAATGTTCCAGAACAGATAAGAAATTTTTTTATACAATAAATTCTCCTTTATTAAAATAAAAAAATATTCATTCATCACAAGCTTAGAAACTGAAATCAAATTTCCTCTAATATGTGGAACATAAAAATAATCTACTAATGGTAACTTATTATCTCCACCAAACTTTAAAACTAAATTTCCTCATCCTACTACAACTTTTATAACCACTACTATTGCCTTGTAATGATCTCCCATGAATAGAAACATCTCTCCATCACTGAGCTACCCGATTACTTGGAACCCCAAGAAATAATTACAAACATGATTATTGGCTCCCGAATCTACAAACCATGTACCAATGGATTTCATCACAAAACATATCTCAATGATATAGGATAATTATTATTTCCATTCTTCTTGTCTAAGAATACGGGGAAGTGCTTATTTTGGTGTCCTTCGTATTTGCGGATGTAACAATTGCCTTTCGAATTCTTTCCTACTCCCTAGGGCTTAAATTTTTGATTTACAACTTTAGGTTGATCTTGGGGCTTTCCCTTCTTCTTCTTCTTCTTCTTCTTCTTCTTCTTCTTCTTCTTCTTCTTCTTCTTCTTCTTCTTCTTCTTCTTCTTCTTCTTCTTCTTCTTCTTATTATTATTATTATTATTATTAATATTATTATTATTATTATTATTATTATTACCTTTCAGGACAGAAGTAAACAGGCCTCTCCCAGCAACCTGAACCACACCCTTATGCCTATTGATATTCTCTTTTAAGCAATTTCACCAGAGAGTAATAAAATTTGTTCATAGCATAATTTAGCTGAAACAATTTAAAGGATTGCAGTAGTGATTGGAGGATGAAATCAACTTGAATTTCCCCCATTGATTTCAAATCCAAGCACCTCTAGTTTTCCTAATATAGACATCATATTTAAAAAATGCTCACGTACGGGAATACCCTCAAGCCTTTTGGTGTTGACCAACCTTTCCATAGAATATAACCTTATGACACGTTCTAACCCCCAAAAATATCCTTGAGGTTCATAATCATGTCATAAGCATTGGACATAGGCTGATACTCGTGCTATAACACGTTATTCATAGAGGCCAATATGTAGTAACAACCCATTTGATCAACCTTTCCCCACCTCTGGGAGGTTAGACATCCTATTTGGCTGATCCTTCCTCCGACTTGGCTGGGTAAGTATTCATTAAAACAAACTTAAAGCCCATAGCAATTAGGAAAATATCAAGGTTTCTTTTCAAGTCTATATAGTTCATGCCAGTTAACGTACTGTCCTTTAAAATTGAAGCAAGTGGTTTGAATGATGATTACAGTTTAAAATTTAAGAATAATAAATTTTAAAAGAAAATTAATTTCAAAACATACATGAGATACTTTAATTTGTGTTAATTCTAATGTGGCTCCCTCACTGCCATTTTAAAGTAAGACTCGCTAGAGGTCCTAGTTCCCTTATGGAGTGAGATTTCTCGTGGAGATCTTAAATCACCCCGTATTGAACTAGATAGAATTTCATCTTTTAATTATGTACATGGGTAGTTCAGGATCCTCTGTCCAAAATAATTGAATGGTCGATAATTTTTTATCCCATAATTTTATATAATAACTTTGTGGGGAATATCACTAATTATGTTTAACTGTATACCACCAGTTCATTCCTCAAAATAGAATCGACTCATGATAAAATTTCCCATGGGTTGAGTTTGAACTCACTCACATTCTAATTCTTGGAACTATAACTTAAGAGTTTTAATGAATCCTTGATGCTCTGATTAATTCCATCTGTAAGGGGACCAAACTAGAACACTCGAGGAATTAATAACATCTTGATTTATAAAAATACTGATAAAGACAACGAGATTTATGTTGAAACCCCTCTCCTACATAGTATTTTGGAAAACTTGAGGGTTTTGAAAAATAATTTATTAATTTCCAAAATAAAGAATTTAAATCCTTGGTAATTTCCAAATTTACTAGTATGAATTAAATATCTTGATCTCACATTTTAGTTTTGTTCAAATAAAGTAATAATTTTAATTTTCCAAAATAAATCCTGGAGATCTGAATTTAATTTACACCTTAAATTTAATTGCCCGACTTAATTCCATTTTGAAAAGAATAAATACAACACAATTTTGTGAAGAAAATCAGTGAAGAGGCCAGTCTCAAAATTATAATCAATGTTGTCCATAAAATGGGTGTTCCTAATTATAAAATTAATTAGCAGATGAATTATGAAACATAATAAAATAATGAGACATTGCAAATAAATAAATAAATACATTAACTAATAAAGGACATAAATGTCATGGCCTAAACTTCTTCTTGAAATAAAAATCTTCAAGTCCAAGAGTTCTTGTTGTAGAAGTCTTCCTTTTGGCATAGAGTCCAACGTGAAGTATACTTCATCACAAACAAAAGTTATCGAGGGTCTTTATTACTGGAAATGGATCCTCTTAGGCCTGGTAGTAAGCTGAGGAACAACCACAACGAGAAGCCACTAGAAAACATCCAAAAGGGCCAAATTTTGGATTATGTGTGTACTAAATCGGATCGGTCTTGCCTCGAATTTGGATCGATCCAAATTCTGGATCAATTCAATTCTCCTTTGAGATCGAATCAAAAGACTTGTGTTAACAACTTTCTTCTTTTCTCGGGTTTGTCATGCAAAAGGGCCATAACTCTTCCAAATCTTCCTAAAGCTTAACTAAAAACATAAGCTCATATGTATGCTTATAAGTGTAAAACAACATTACATCCCCTCATAATCACCTCCAAATACATCGATAGAGAACTAATTACAAAACTTAATTATTACAACAATCAAATAATGAAGAAAAAAATAACAATGGATAAACCACCGTACGATCCATTCACACAGAAAAATAATGCATGATCATTATGTAAGGGAATCTTTGCAAAACCATGTTAGTACGGAAGCATACAAAAAGATACACCATCCCACAACATGCAAAACTACGATTTTATTGTTTGTACAACATGTACTTTTACAATGGATGATTAATATAAACTAGGTGATTATATAGAAATTATTGAGGATTGATATACGTGAAATAAAAAATTAAGCCATGGATATTCAATTAATCAAAACCAAGAAAGAGATAAACCCAAAAACTAGGTTTGAATAACAAACCTAGGGATTCGAACATAATACCTTTGCGGATCTTGATGCAATCCGATGGGGAGAAAAGTATTTGTTTATGATGTTGGTCTACCTTCATTTGGATCTCCAAAATCTTGTTAAAACCTTCTAAAATCTAGGATCTTATAGTATATGATCGTTCCCAAAGTTAGGTATGTGGGTGGACATCTTTTGAGATGAAAACCCTTGATTATGATTGAGATATGGTTGTCTTTCTCTAGCCCTCTTCACAAAAATTATGAATAGTGTTTTCTCTCACCCCTCTCAAACCCTAATGATGAACAACGGTAATTAAAACCCATCCCACACCTTTATATATAAGTACGAAAGGTGGGGTTCCTCAAAACTAGGTTACTTGAGAGTAAGGGCCTGGCCACTTGGGTATATGGACTATACTAGGTATCCATGATACATAATTAAATTATAGTTAAATAAAAATACTCAAAAATCCCAAACTAAATTTACCATAATTTATCTCCCTATTTTATTTAATCATAATTAATTTCACTAAATAATTATGACTACATTCAGATATAATTATCTGAGAAATAACTCAAATATCACGAGATCTTATTTGCGATGTCGATAATGGTACATAATGTGATTTCTCACGTTAATCTTTCGATACCTGCTTGGTCAAATTAATTTTTTGATAATTGACTTTAACCAATATCTAATCAATTTCTTGATTCTCAAACTTAACTTATTTTCCACTCCACCATATTGTAAATAATCCACTAATCAGGTTTATAGGTCGAAACAAACATAATCCTAGGTTTCCCCGGATATGGATTCCTCTAAATTAAGATCTCAAACCTACTTACACAATTGCCACCCAATATACAAGGAATATTTGGTTCAATCTAAGATCGAATTTCACCTGTATCAATCAAAGCAACAATCATGTAAGAATCACAATCCTCATAATTCTTGGGATTAAGAATTTATGCACCCTTTATAAATGGTGTTAGATTGCGAGAGTTTAATCAATACAACACTTAGACTAAAATCTCATGGATGGTCATGTTTACTACATTCCTTGAATGTATCGATCATAATATTTTATTGAACTATCATACAAGTTCCCATAGTTAACGATAAACTACTAGGATTGTATCACAACCGTTTCAATAGGATGTCAACTCCCTATCTAGGTTGTGAACTTTTTAATAGTGCTAGAACTGAAATTTTAATCTCCTTGTGATAAGCCCAAAGCCGACCTACTAGAATTCCTACTAAGCTCTATTAGTCGACATTTATATGAAATAATATATTTAAAACAAATATAAAGCATTATCACAAACTTTATTTTCATTTCAAAATGAATAAAATAATCGTTTATTATTCAATAATAAAATGTTCTACATGTGGTTTTAAGATAAACCCCAATAAAGACTATTAAGGATAAACTCGCATACATTGAGGAGTAGCAAGATAATCTTCAGAGAATTGTTAAAATATTATAAAGATTCCCTTAAATTTGCTAAGTATAACTATCTGCTCAAGTGAAGAATTCTCAGTTTAGAAGATGGATTAAAAGACTCAAATCATGTCAAACTTGACCTAGAAACTAGGTCTGAAAAGTTGGATAAAATGCTAGGACCCATCCAAATCAAGAATGAGTAAAAGGTCTAGAATATAATGATTCTAATTCTTTCTCTCCTAAATATAAGACCAGGTTTCTTAGAGAGTCAATTATTGCTAAGGGAACTCCCAAAGGTCAATTCGAGTGCAGATTTCCTAAAATTTACACCTGGATAAATTATGGTAGGAAATGTGACCTTATGGGGTTTTGTTATGATCTTTGAAAAGTTCATAAGTCTAAGTCTCATGTCAGCATGGTTCCCAAAACCTGAGTCTCCCATGGAATATCTCTTTGATTGAGAAAATCCGATTTGATGGCACTAAATGTTAGACTTTTTTATTCTCGAAAGCTTTCACATGATTTTTCTCATGCTATATCTTATAAATGATTTTGGTTGCATGTTATCATACACTAAAAAAGATATCCAAATCTATTATAAAAATATTTTTATTAAAATAATTTAGTATCTACACAAGAGTCTTAATAATCTCTCTCTCTCTCTCTCTCTCTCTCTCTCTGTATATACATATATATATAGGGAGGCTCCTAGGGTTTTTTCATGGAAAATCCAATTCATTCCACATCAAATCGTATTCAAAACTTCAACCCTAAACCTCCTAATCCTTCAAATATATGGGCCAAATTGTTCACAAGTATTGTGTCTTCCTTTTCTTCGAAAGAGCCTTCCCTAAATATCCATACAACCTTTGAAGGCAAATCGGTTATACTGTTTCTCATTGAAGATATTGATGTTCTCCCTGTGCTTTTAAAGTTCTCTAAAGTTGGTAAGTTTTCACATGGTAGGCCTTTTATGGAGGATATAAGGAAAACTATGTTAACTTTCAGTCTCAAAATTTCATGCACGGTTGGTCTTCTTGATTAAAAAAAATTATATTATCATTAAACTTAATTGTGACGAGGATTTTGTAAGGTCATAGACATGTGAGCAATGATTTATTGGTATATATCCTATGCTTACTTTTAAATGGACTCCATAATTTAGGGTTGATGTAGAAATCCATATATTAATGGCATGGATAAGTTTTCCAAATCTTTATATTCATCTTTTCACAAAGTCATCATTATACTCGATTGCTTAGTTGATTGGAAAACCACTGAAGATAAATGGTTCCACGTTAAACAACATTAAACCTAGTTTAGTCAGAGCATGTGTTGAGATTAATATGCTCAAAGAAAAAACTAAAAGAGTTTGGATTGGGATTGCAGATTAAGGCTTTTGGCAAGAAGTATGTTATGAAGAATTACTTCAATATTGTAACCGGTGCATGAAAAAAGGTCATAATAGAGACAAATGTGTTTTCAACCAGCAGACTCCCAAAGATAAAAACTACCCCCCAACCATGACAACAACCAATGTCAATAATATATATAAACCTCTAACTTGGTCTTCTAAAGACAACCTCATAACCAATGCCATTGAAGACAATGAATATGTGATCAATATACAAGAATCTACAAAAGAGTTTTCCACACATGAAGATGTACAATCTCTTTCAGATACCATCCCATTCATAATATCATCCCTTTGAAGCCTAAAATCACCTCAATAGATTATTTCCCAACATATTGAAAAGTTCAAACACTCTGATATCGCATCGGATGAAGCATTCGTTGTCAACCCAATCATGTTACCTCTTGGAGCAATAGAATTGCCTGATTTTGATAGCCATATTGTTAAACAAAAAAAGTAATATTCTAACGGAGAGTATTTTAAAAACATTCCCACTCTTATGCATGGTTAATTAGAGATGATTGTAATGTTTTTTGACACAAATTAGAGTTCCATTTGCAAAAGTAAAAACAAATAAAGTTAAAAACTAATCCCTTTTATAATACCAAGCCCTATTAATCTTCCCGCACTAGTTGTAATAATACAAAACTCTCAGGATTTGGATAATTATGATTGAGTTTATAGCTGCAATTGACTGTTTATGGTCCTGATTATAATTGTTGGAAGTTTGTGGATAAAATTGGAAATTCAGAGGAAAATTGACGAATAGTCGTTCAAACGAGTTCATGTCATTCGAACTAGAAACTAAGGTCGTTCAAAGAAGGGGATCGAACGATGTTCGAAGGAGATCCCAATGAATAACAAGTCCAGGTCGTTCGAAGCCTAGTTCGAATGAGATGACTTTCTTGTAGAAACGAGAGGTGATTCTTATTCGAACGAGTGAGATTGAAATTCTTAAATCGGGTTGCCCTTGTACGCTGTCACATTTTTGGCCTTGGATTGTTCAGTTGTCCAAATCTGGTAAGCTTAAATGGGAAACATCGAATTTTTAAGGCTTGAGGGTGTTTTATCAGGCTTGTTTGAGTCCATTTAGGTTTATTTGGGTTAGAAGAAGAGAGAGAGAGAGAGAGAGAGAGAGAGAGAGAGAGAGAGAGAGAGGGGGGGGGTTCTTCCACCATTTTTATACATTTCTCCACCTCTCTCCACCATAAACTACCATTCTTCCACCTTATACCACCATATGTTTCAATACTTCCACCATATCTAAGCCTTAGATACCCATTTCCACCATTGTTGGGCGTAGCTACGAATTTTGGAGGTGTTATTGGGGGTTTTAGAGAAGATGAAGATGGATGATTTGTGAACCTTGAAGAGTGTTTTAATGGAGGTTTCAATGAGACAATCTTGGTGGATCTAAGAAACCTCTCTAAGGACAGCTCAGGAGGTGGGAGGTTGCCATCTCCTTAGACATTTCATGCCTTCCGTCGTTGGATCTTCGTTGAGGTGAAAAAATCTACTCTTAGTTTATACTCTATTTTATGCACTAGTAGTCTTGTTGTTATAATTTATGAGTAGAATGCATGTGAATAAATGATGGGTTTGTAGGGGATTTGGTATTAGATATTTTTATGGACTAAAAATGTTGGCAAAATATTATTTTTATTGGAAATAAATGATGAGTAAATATTTCAAAGTTTTCTTGAATTAAAGATTGGGATTTAATGAAAATGGCGAAGTTCTAGATATTTGATGTTAAAAATTTTATAAAACAAAATGTTTTGTAAAAGAATGTTGATCGTGCTAAAAAAAATTGGTAAAAATATTTGAAATAAATGAAGATTTTATGAAATTTGGACATTTGTTGAGTTTGAAGAAATAAAAATGTCTTTCTGTCTTGAAAGTACATTTTTGCAAGTATTATTACTCTATAGAATGAAATGTATGTTTAAACCATTTAATAGGATTTTGGGATTTAAAATCTATGTTCTCAAGCATATAAACTTGTAGCATGTTGATAATGAACACATAAACAAGTTTAAATAAAGTTTTGTTGGGTTTAAACATGAAATAAAGAAAATAGAAATTTTAGTCTTCAAAGTGTGTGAAAAAGGATCGAAAGTGTGAGCAGTGTAAGGTTGTAAGACTACATGTTTAAATAAAAGGAAATGGTATATTACTTATAAAAGTAGTCTTTATGTTTAATTGAATTTCTTGGATGAAGAAAATAACGAAATAAAGATATTTCCAACTTGAGAATAATGAAAAAACTCACTATGTTGTTTTAACAAAAGTTAAAATTTTTTAGTGAGTTTTGAAAATAATTTGTGAGGAAACTATTAAAAAAATATTTATACGAACACAGGATGTATTAAAAACAATTTAATGAAAAAATTATTGAAGTCCCTTGGAAATAGGTTTTAGAATAAACCTAAGTCTGATTTGCTAAATGTAGTAATGAAGAACTAAAAACCAGTAACAAGAGGCAATAAATTTTTTATGTGGTAAAATCCCACCCAATTGGGGAAATATCCACGGTGACTTCTATGCCACAAAAAATCAATCTACTATAAATAGTTTAGGTTAGAAGTATACAACAAATCATACAATCAATTCCTATTCTAAGTTGGGTATCCTTTCTGAATTCTTTAAGAAACTGGATTGTCCTTTCTTTGTTCCTTTTTCTCCTCCCTTTCTGCTTTTTATGTAATGTTGACTTAGTAGTCAAAATATCTCAACCAACAACACACTTTAGTATTTATGGGTGATTGTGTAGTGACTGTTGTGCCTAAAATGCCATGCATGTAGTCACACACACTTAATTATAGACGGTCCTGTAAGGACATAATTCTATAAATATCCGGGGTAGAATCTAGGAATTTTTTTGTTTTCTCCTAGATCACAGTTCATATGTCTGAAACCGCTACATTCGGCACGTCAACACAATCATCCTCGATGGACCGTATCCGAATTCAATGCAACCACTTTCTTCACGTGCATCATGCTACATGCAACATGCTGCTCAGCTCATTCCCACTACTCCACTACGCTCTATCAGTAAAATGTTATATTGGAGTTTTAAATATTTGCATAAATATTTGGGAAATATTTTTGAAAATTATTTTTGAAGTCTGGGTTTATTTTTTATCAAAAGCAGAATTTTTCTAAGCGTAGAAGAGAATGGCCTCGATCGACGAGATCGCTCGAGCGACTTAGCAAGTCGTTCGCGCGAGATATCATGTCGCGCGATATCGTTCGAACGACTTCTGTCCTTCGTTCGAGCGACATGCTATCTCGTTCGATCGAGCCACTGCCTCGATTTTTGTATAAACATGTGATCCCCTTCTACACGATTTTTCAAGTCTTTCTGCAATCATAAAATTCTGTGAAAACATCCCAGAATAAGACTTCACCTTTTAAAGTTTTCTAAACCTTTTTGATTCACAAAACCATTCCCATATATGTGTGTGAATCTTTAAACCTTCAAGAAGATCGTTTACTCATCTGGAGTAATTTGTGAGGAAGTCGCTCTCTTCGTCACTGTTGCCCTACTGGAAAGGGATTGTTCCAGCCGCCGACAACAGAACCGACACCCGAGGGTATTTCTGTGTCATTGTATTTTCATTGTAATCCGTTGTAAGCCGTTCTCTTCTAAAAATTATTGTGAAAATAAAAGGTTTTTCCCCGTTGGGGATTTTTTCCTCATATATGTGTCCTTGCATGTTTCATCATCGTATTTAATCACATATAGATGCATGTTTAGGACTTAAGTGGTGAAAATTGTGTTTAATTAAATAACTTCCTTATTTGAACGCAAGCGCACTCCTCTCCTCGAATTGGTATCAGAGCCATTTACACAATTTTACCGTGTAATTTTCCGCAAAATTTTTCTAAGATATCAATTTTCTGAAAAATTGTTTTTGAAAACGTGTGTGTTCATTATGGAGAAGTTATATAATAAAATGCCAGTTTTTGACGGGACAAACTATGCATATTGGAAAGCCCGTATGAGATCTGCATTAAAAGCCATTGATGAACGTGTCTGGATTTTGGTTGAAAGAGGGTGGACACCTCCCTCCGTCACTGTTGAAAACGTGATCAATTTAAAACCTGTCACTTCTTAGACTGAAGACGGATTTAAATGGTCATCATTCAATTCTAAGGGTCTAAGTGCTATTTCTGGGTCTGTCACACCTGACGAGTTCAAATGAATAATGATGTGTACCACGTCAAAAGAGGTATGGGATGTTTTACAACTCACCCATGAAGGAACTAATGGTGTGAAAGAGTCTAATTTGCAAAATTTGACAACTCAATTTGAAACCATCACCATGCATGAAACTGAATGTTTTGATGATTTTTATGCTAGACTTTCTGACATTGTTAATACTAGATTTAATCTTGGTGAACATATTCCTAATGCTAGAGTTGTAAAAAAGATTCTTCGTTCTTTGCCTAAGCGTTTTATCCCCAAAGTCACTGTGCTAAATTCTATGGGTAATTTAAATACGCTAAAATTGGAAGAACTTGTAGGAGATTTGCAAACATATGAAATTGATATGTTCCCTAAAACTGCTAAGTCTAAAGATAAGGGAATTGCACTTAATGCCCAAGAGAGAAAGAATGAGGGGTCGGCTAGAAAGAGGGTAGAGTCATCTAGAAAGAGAGAGACTGACACGTCAGATTTTGATTATGATTTTGACTTATATTATTTGGCTCTTTTTGCAAAAAAAATTCAAGAGGATTCTCAAATTTAAGAAAAATGGCAATTTTAAAAATAAAAAGAAATTTGAAAAAAATAAGTTTGAAAAGAAAAATGAAAAAGTTTTTAAAGATCCTCCTAAGAAAGAAAGTGAGAGATGCTTTGAGTGCGACGATAGGGGTCATAGAGCCTTTGAGTGTTCCACATATCTGAACAGAGAGAAAGGGAAAGCTGTTCTTAAGGCTACCCTTAGCGACGACAGTGAGGTCGAGTCGGTGGATTCTGGAGTCGAGTAACCGCATGAGTGTAACTTCACCGCATTTATGGCTAGTCATGTGAGCACTTCTACTTCTCCTCACGACGATGAGGATGATACTTCATAGGGACACCTCGACAGTGAGAGCGATGTGAGTGAGGGGGAGGATGACACAAGTGAGAGCGAGAGTGATATTCAACGCGCCTACACTGAGTTATATTCTGAGTCATTTAAAACTAAAAAGTGTAACAAAGCGTTAGTCCTTAAGATCACCGGCTTAGAGGAATAATTAAGAAAAGTGAGAGAGAGAGAGAGCCCTCCACCTGCACCGCCCTGAGAGAGAGAGAATTTGCCTGTGTTGAGAAAGTTTATTTAGAGAGAGAGAGAGCACTTTTGAGAAAGAGAGAGGGGACTTGACTAATCAAGTGGCTAGTCTTACGAGTCAGCTCCATTCCTCCGTGGAGACTCGAAAGAAACTTGAAGCCCTTGTTGTCCAGCTGACTCATGATCTTGAGAAAGCACGGGAAGTCAAGGTATAAATCGAGGACAGATCTGGGAAAATGGGAAAGATGCTCCTCGGCCCCGCTTTAGGTTTTGGTGATCGGTAGGGAATTGGTTATGATGGTGCCTCCACGTCCCAAATTGCACCTGGACTAGTCCCTGAGTTTACTACGACTCCTTATGGCCATCGTCAAAAACCTCGAAGGAGAGTTCAACCAAGAAAGGGAAACCAAGGTTTGCCTTTAACTGTGTTCTTTTTTACTTATTGCAAAAGAAAAGGCCACCTCATGGAGTTTTGCTATAGTATGGGTCGGACACGACGTACTACTGCTCCACATCAGCATACTCGTGATTTTACTAGTCTGAGAGAGAGAGTTAAGTTTTTAGCTGCCACGTCTCAGAGTTTGATGGAGGAATTCCGACGGATGTCTTTGCCGTCAGGGAATTCTTCTCACATTCCAGCTAAAACCAACAACAACAAAGGCAAACAAAAGGTCACCACTTCTTGGGTACCTAAGAAAGATAAAAAGGCCTTCGTTGTTCATGTCGCTCTCAAGGCACATAATACCTCACAGTGGTATTTTGACATTGGATGCTCCAGACATATGACAGGTGATGCCTCATGTTTTACATCTCTTGAGGATTATCAGGATGGCAGAGTCACCTTTGGAGATGGGAGCAAGTCTAGCATTGTAGGATGAGGTACTGTTGTGTTACCAGGATTTCCTAAGCTAGAGAATGTGTTGTACGTCAAAGGTTTAAAAGTAAACCTTCTCAGCATTAGCCAGCTGTGCGACACTGACTTTGCAGTAAAGTTTGACCGGGATGCATGTAATGTTTATAATCAAGCCGGTAAACTCTTAATGTAATGGGTGAAACCCGAGGATAATTGCTATGGTACTGTGCCTACTTCATCACTTGTCTGTAACAGCGCCACATTCACTCCTATGGATCTGTGGCACCAACGTCCAGGTCACGTAAATATTAGAGATCTCACTCCCTTAGCTAAAAAGGACCTAGTACGTGGCTTACCATCTCTTGGAAGGCCAACTTCGATGGTTTGCGGACCCTGCCAGTTGGGAAAACAAATTCGTAGTCCCCATAGGAAGTTGCATTCCATTACCACCTCTCGTGTTCTTGAGCTTATACACATGGATCTTATGGGCTCCACTCGTACTGAGAGTCTGGGTGGTAAGAGGTATATCCTCGTGATGGTGGATGATTTCTCCAGGTACTCCATTGTAGGTTTTTTGAGAGAGAAATCCGATGTTGTATAGTTTTTAACGACCAAGTGACGTGTCCTGCAAAATCAACACAGAGTCACTATTAACAGGATACGTAGTGACAATGGCACTGAATTTAAGGAAGCAAAGGCAGATTTGTATTGTGACAGCCTTGGGATCAAACATGAGTTTTCTGTTGTGAAGACTCCTCAGCAAAATGGGATTGTTGAGAAAAAGAATAGAACGATCCAGGAAATGGCTAGATCTATGCTTCTAGGTCGTAATGTTTCGAGGAGATTTTGGGCAGAGGCAGTGTCTACTGCATGCCACATGGTGAATAGGGTTTACCTGCGTCCACACACACTTAAAATGCCTTATGAATTGTGGACAGGTAAGAAACCCAACCTGGCATATTTTCGTGTTTTGGGGAGTAAATGCTACATCCTACGGGATAGAGAGCAATTAGGAAAGTTTGACTCCAGGAGCGATGAGGGAATATTGCTAGGATATTCATCGAATAGCAGAGCGTACCGGGTCTTTAACCTGAAGAGCTCTAAGGTTATGGAATCAATAAACATCACCATGCAAGATGACGAACCGCCGAAGGTTATTGATCCTAACCTTCAGTGTGAGGATGAGGACTCGTCTGACAGTGATCCACTTGTCCCCCACCCACACTCTGTGGTCCCCACTCCTGTGTTAGGGGACACACCCGCTTGGGTTCGCAAGAGTCATGACCCGTCTACCATTGTCGGAGATCCCACTCTAGGGGTCAAGACTCGTGCTCAGGTAGAGAACGTTGTTAGCCATCTTTTCTACACGTTCTAAGTCGAGCCCAAGAACCATAAAGAAGCACTCAAGGATGAACATTGGATATCTGCTATGTAGGATGAGTTGCTTCAGTTTAAAAAGAATAATGTCTGGGAAATTGTCCCCCGACCTAGTGAGACGAATGTGATTGGTACCCGGTGGATTTTTAAGAATAAAATGGATGAAAATGGTACCATAATCCGAAACAAGGCTAGGTTGGTCGCTCAAGGCTACACACAGATAGAAGGTGTAGACTTTGGGGAGACATTTGCTCCTGTTGCGAGGCTTGAGTCCGTCCGTCTACTACTCGTCATCGCATGTCATCTGCGCTTCAAGTTATATCAGATGGATGCCAAGAGTGCCTTTCTGAATGGCATTCTACAGGAGGAGGTTTACGTGGAACAACCAAAAGGATTTGAAGACCCTCAGCAACCGGAGCACGTCTACTATCTGAGAAAAGCCTTGTATGGTTTGAATAAAGCACCCCGTGCTTGGTACGAGAGGCTTACTTCCTATCTCTTAGCCCGTGCCTTCAAGAGAGGGGGAGTTGATATGACGTTGTTCGTTAGGAGAGATAACAGTGAAATTTTTGTTGCCGAGGTCTATGTGGACGACATAGTCTTTGGATCCACGTTCTCTCAACATTCTCATCACTTTGAAAAGGAAATGAAAAGTGAGTTTAAGACGAGCATGGTTGGTGAGATTACTTTCTTCCTTGGTCTCCAGGTTCGTCAGCTAGAGGATGGGATGTTCATCTCCCAATCCAAGTATTCTAGAGACCTAGTGAAGAAATTTGGTTTAGACTCCGCTAAGCCTGCACGTACACATATGAGTACCACTACCAAGCTTAGTAAGGACACTTCAGGCAAGGACGTATAGCAAACCTTATATCGGAGTATGATAGGTAGTCTTATCTACTAGACTGTCAATCGCCCCGACATAGCCTTTAGTGTTGGAGTCTGTGCGCGATACCAGGCTTCCCCGAAAGAGTCACATTTACTTGCTCTAAAACGTATTATTAAATAAGTGAGTGGGAATCTCTCATACGGTATTTGGTATTCCTTTGATACTGATGACCGTTTGTCCGCCTATTCAGATGCCAATTGGGTCGGGGATGTAAATGGTTGTAGGAGCACTTTTGGTGGGTTTTTCTATTTTGGTTCTGCTCTTATCTCCTGGCTGAGCAAGAAGCAAAATTCCATCTCTTTGTCCACTGCGGAGGCTGAGTATATAGCCGTCGGGAGTTGTTGCACGCAACTCTTGTGGATGAAGCAAATGCTGGAGGATTTTGGGATTTCACAGGTTACCATGACCATTTCTTGTGATAACACGAGCTCGATACACATATCTTGCAATCCAGTCCAGCATTCGCGCATAAAGCACATCAGGATACGTGAGCACTTTATACACCAGTTAGTTGAGGAGAAAGTCGTATCCCTGAGTTTTGTTCCCACCGACCGTCAGTTAGCCGATATTTTCACGAAACCTTTATATGCCCTTAGATTTGAGAGTCTTAGGAAGTCTTTGGGGATTTGCACAGTTGACTGAGGGGTTGGTCTATGTCTAAAATAGGATGTCTTTTTTATGTTCATGTCATATGCTTCCTATTGCTAGTCTGTTTTATATGTACCATTGCTTTGTTGTACAGCTATTTATTTATTCTTTTGAAAAAATCCAAAAAGATTCTTGTTTTTATTTATAAAAATTTCATAAAAGCACAAAAATATTTTTGTATTTTTTATGCACCTTTTATGGATGAATATTTAAGATAGCCAAGTCACAATTTCATTCCATCTTTTCATGTGATTGTTTGATAGAGATTTGAGACACTACATCATTTCATACATGTGCTTTACATTGTATGGAGTCTTTGAGATGTAATTAGTGATATTTTCGTACATGTTTGACTCCTATCTCCTTTATTGCACACATGCACGGCTTTATTTTATTATTGCATTTGTCTATCACATGTTGGCTTGAGTGTTTCCATCTCAATTCTGTCTATACAACTAACAATATGCGATAAAACTTGACAAGATTGGATTGCATGTAAAAACCGTTTTTCATGTAAGACTGAGTGTGTGTTTAAGAATGGGGAGGGGCTGCGAAAGGTAATTATCACGTCTTTGCGCAAAAGCCACCGCTCAAAAGGACCTAAGAAATGGAGGAATTTTATTATCCGGGGTCCAAAGAGGTTAAAAGAGCCTGAAAAAATTTAAAGGCAATAAAAAGCAATTCATGCCAAATATGGGCCACTTAGGTTTCACCATCAATTCTCCAAAGTTTGAGAATTTAGAAAAGCCTCTATTTAAAATAAAAATCTAAGGGAGTTTGGTTGGAGAATATAAGCAGGTTTGCGCTTCCTTGAAAGTCCTGAAAAAGCATGAAATAATTTTGGACGTTATTGGTGTGAAAATCACTTTGAGCTTTGATTTGTTGATTTGATTGAGTCAATATCTTATATTTCCATCTTTTTTCACCAAAGGAAGACTTTGAGTACATTCGTTAGGAGTATCCGATATTCATCGTGCACATATGTCATGTTTGTATGCATTGATTTTCCAATCGAATCTGATCACACCCCTTCATTTCGCTATCATTGACTTGGTTGTTTTTGTGATCTTCCATGGTGTGATTCTTTGTTGTATACTATTTGTAAAATTTTTGAAAAATATAAAAATAGCAGTTTATTCCCATGTGTCATTCTCCATGTGCATTCATTTCTTCTTCTCATATTTGTCTATTTGGGGACATCATAAAAAGGAGGAGAAGAATTATGGGGGAGAATTATGTTTTGGTGTTTGGTTGATTTATAAATGATTTGCTTAAGCCTAATTGATCATCAATTTTTGCATATCATTATATTTCAAACTGTTTCTTGTCACGGGTATTTACTTTATCTCATGTGTGTAGGTACATCATTGTTCATTTTTTGAATTGCACACCCCGATGAGAAAAGCTTTGAAAGTTTCTGAAGAGCTGAAGATTTGGGAGACATGTCATTTAGTATTCTCAGTTTGAGGGTTTAATGAGGATATTATCTTATATGTCATTTGATTTCATAATTCGGATTTTTTATGTATGTACCAGCATAGACATAGGGGGAGATTTGTAAGGACATAATTCTATAAATGTCCGGGGTAGAATCTAGGAATATTATGTTTTCTCCTAGATCACAGTTTATATGTCTGATACCGCTACATTCGGCACGTCAACACGATCATCCTCGACGGCCCGTATTCGAATTCAATGCAACCACTTTCTTCACGTGCATCATGCTACATGCAACGTGCTGCTCAGCTCATTCCCACTACTCCACTAAGCTCTATCAGTAAAATGTTATATTGGAGTTTTAAATATTTGCATAAATATTTGGGAAATATTTTTGAAAATTATTTTTGAAGTCTGGGTTTATTTTTTATCAAAAGAAGAATTTTTCTAAGTGTAGAGGCGAATGGCCTCGATCGACGAGATCGCTCGAGCGACTTATCAAGTCGTTCGCGCGAGATATCATGTCGCGCGATATCGTTCGAACGACTTCTTTCCTTCGTTCGAGCGACATGCTATCTCGTTCGAACGAGCCACTGCCTCGATTTTTGTATAAATATGTGATCCCCTTCTACACGATTTTTCAAGTCTTTCTGCAATTACGAAATTCTGTGAAAACATCCCAGAATAAGACTTCACCTTTTAAAGTTTTCTAAACCTTTTTGATTCACAAAACCATTCCCATATATGTGTGTGAATCTTTAAACCTTCAAGAAGATCGTTTACTCATCTGGAGTACTTTGTGAGGAAGTCGCTCTCTTCGTCACTGCTGCCCTACTGGAAAGGGATTGTTCCAGCCGCCGACAACAAAACCGATACCCGAGGGTATTTCTGTGTCATTGTATTTTCATTGTAAGCTGTTGTAAGCCGTTCTCTTCCAAAAGTTATTGTGAAAATAAAAGGTTTTTCCCCGTTGGGGATTTTTTCCTCATATATGTGTCCTTGCATGTTTCATCATCGTATTTAATCACATATAGATGCATGTTTAGGACTTAAGTGGTGAAAATTGTGTTTAATTAAATAACTTCCTTGTTTGAACGCAAGCGCACTCTTCTCCTCAGATCCTATGAATTACAAACTATCTAAATATGAGATTGACTTTTACACTTCTGAAATTTAGAGTCATTTTTTTTGTAAAATATTTCAAGATCTAAATGCCTTTTGGATCTTTAAAACTTAGATCCTTAAAACTTATTTATGCACACAATTTTTAGAAGTGAAAACTTTCTCGTATCTGAAACTTGCAAGTCATGATTTTAGTTTTGTAACAGAATAAGAGATGTTGTATTAAAAATGTTTTTAAAACTTTTTACAAACAGAATCCAATAAGAGAATATGATTTCTTAAACAAGAAGTAACAAAACAACTTAGAAATGTAAATGTGAGTGTATCACTATTTTAAATCTTCAAGTTTCTATAAAGACAAGGGATCATAAACTGTGAGGCTATTGAGAGAGAGATTGAAACTATAAGGAATATGAAACCCTAACTCTAAAATGATTTTCAAAAAAACATTGAGAGAGTTTTTCAACGATTTTCGATTTTATCTCTTTTTATTTTCTCTCTTCTCTCTCTACTCTCTTTTTTCTCTCAATTGAAAGAAATGCCAAGGTCTTTAAATGGGACCCCTAATGTATCTATTAATACTAAGCATGGAAGGCTCTGGAACATTGAAGGGAATGGACGGTTGAGATCAAAGAAACGGTTCGAATTTAAATCTAAGGGTTGGGAGATGAACGCACAAAGTTACATTCTCATTAGTTAATCACAAGTGCACAAGGATTGATCAAGAATACATGCACATCGTCTATTACAGAAGATCTAACGGTTATAAACAATGGGTTGGATTGTGAGAGAAAACAAACACAATTTTAACCAATGATAAAGCAACATGTGTGGAGATAATAACGATTGTAAAACGCATGTTTTGAGTTTATTACAAATTCAACTTTTAACCACAAATCTTTGTGTCGGTTTTTGATTCTACCCAATACATCTTTAGGAACTTTTAAAATACAAAATTTAACCCCAAAATAATTTAAACACTATTTTAATTATTTTAAAAATAGATTTTAATTGTTTTAAAATTCCTAAAAATTATAGAAAATTCATTTTAATTTCAATTAACACGCATCAATCGAATTTGAGATAAAATGCAATCCTATGTGTTGAGTGTGTTGGCTTTCTATCTATATAAATTGATCTTTTAATGATGATGATATAGCACATGAAGAAGCTACTTGAAGGAGGGACTCAATTTTGTCTACATTTCCAAACTAGTTGAGGCTCCTATATAGTGCAGACTCAAGTGAGTCAACAATATAGTATACTTCAATCTTTCCCATTGGAAATGAGAGAAAATCTCCTTTGAGTAATCTAGGAGTCGTAGGGATAAAAAAAATAATAAAAACCTTATTCATATACAAAAAATTCTAACTATCCCATTTCCTAGATAGCAGATCTGATAGTTATGTTTCCTAAAAATAATACAACAACTAATGACAAAGGTCAAGAATTAGTCAATTTTTTTAAAATAATTGTCCAGATGAACTCAAATATCTCTCTCCCATTTTATTTCAATTGGACAAAGGGTGAAGAACATACAATAAACATAACAAGCAATGTAAACATATCAACCTAAATCAATCAACGAGTCACCTCAAGGGTCTCCTACATAAAATAGAGTTAGGAGGCATCTTTTGTCATTTATCAAATGACCGTTCCATATATCCTCAAACACCAATCATAAGCATGAAAGTAACTAGAGGAAATGATAGCTGATAGATATCTAGTCAATCATAATCATACTGATGGATTTCCTTAAAGATTCAAAACGTAAATTATCTAAAGGTTTGGTGAATAAGTCATATAGTTGATGTTCAGTGGGTGAATAGTTAATCTCTAATTCTTTAGACTCAATAAGTTCATGTATAAAATGATGTCTGATTTTAATATGTTTAGTACATGGATGTTGAACAGTGTTTTTTTAGAGATATTGATCGTGTTTTTATTATCGCAATATAAATTCATCTTTTCTTCATTAATGTCGTAGTCACTAAGCATTTGCTTTATCCATTATAATTGAGTGCAAGAACTTCATGACGCTATATATTTTCATTTGGTTGTGGAAAGGGATATGTAGTTCTATTTTTTTACTGCTCCACCCTACTAAGTTGTTACCGATTTAATAACAAGCACCAAAAGTGCTGTTGCTATTATCTGAGCAGTCGGCCTAGTCAGCATCGGTGTATCCTACAATTGTGCTTGTGGTGCCTTTTGTGTACCATGTCCTTGGGTTTATCATTCCCTTGACATATTTGATTATTCATTTAACACAGATAAGGTGACTTTCATTAGGTGTAATTTGGTAGCGATCGTAAACACACACAGCGTACCTGATATCGGGTTGAGAACCTGTTAGATACAGTAAACTGACTATCATACTTCTATATAGCGTAGGATCAATATGTTTACCATTCTCATCTTTAGATAGTTTCGTAGAGGTGCTCATGGGATTCCTAGCAACTTTAGCATTATCTAAACCGAATTTTTTAACTAGTTCAAGTGCGTATTTAGACTGCAATATTAATAACACATCATCTGTTTGCCTAACTTGAAGACCTAAAAAATATTGAAGCTTCCGCATAAGCGACATTTGGAATTTTCCATGCATAATTTTTATAAACACTTTAACTTCAGCCGGAGAACTAAATCCAAATATAATGTCCTATACATATACTTGAGCAATTATGACCTGTTTACTAAAATGTTTGTCAAATAATGTTTGGTCATTTCTGCTACGTCAAAAACCTTTGTTGATTAAAAAGGTCGACATGCGTTCGTACCAAGCTCGAGGGGCTTTCTTTAAATCGTATAATGCCTTTTTCAACCTATGGACATGGTTTGGGTAATGAGGATTGATAAAGCCTTTCGAATATTCAACATAGATCTCCTCCTTCAAAATACCATTTAAAAAAGCGGATTTAACATCCATTTTATAAAGGCTAAATTGTAAGTGACAAGTTATGGCCAAGAGTAAGCAAACAGACTCGAGTGACCAGGGAAAAGGTCTCCTCAAAATTTATTCCTTCAAGTTGAGAGTATCCTTGGGCAACCAATTTATACTTATTTCTAACTACCATCCCAGATTCATCGGTTTTATTTTTAAAGATCCAACGAGTGCCAATAACCTTTTTTATTTTCTCGCCTGGGGACGAGATTCCACATGCGGTGACTCTTAAATTGTACGAGCTCTTCTTGCATAGAACCTATCCAAAAAGAGTCACTCAGTGCCTCATTTACATTCGTTGGTTATACTTGAGAAATAAAGCACGCAGAAAGGGCTACATTACATAATTGGGATCTCGTACGCACTGGCTCATCAGGGCTACCAACAACATTATCAATGGGTAGATCTTTAGAAACCCAATTAGGTACTTAATGGGTCTCAGTTGGTATAGGCTCAACTATCTCTGGAGAGTCATAAGTAAAACTATTTTCAAACTCCTCCATGATAATTTATCCTTGATCTCTACTCTCGATATTAGCGTCACTCACTATCACATTTATCGATTCTATGATTACATTGGTACACAAATTATAAATGCGATATTCCCTACTGTTTGGGGAGTAACCCAAAAATATGGCTTTGTCGCCAAAAGTTTCAAACTTAGATAGGTGTTCTCTGTCTTTGCAAACATAGCAGGTACTCTCAAATGTTCGAAAATATTTTAGGTTGATATTTTTACCATAACAAAATTCATAGGAGGTTTGTTTAGTATTTTTCTGAAGATAGACCTGGTTGATGATATGACATGCTGTTTGAACTACCTCAACCCAAAAGTATTTTGGCATGTTCATAGCATGTATCATTACCCTAGAAATTTTCTAGATTGTGCGATTCATATACTCGGCCACACCATTATGTTGAGGTATTTTAGGAGCACTAAAATCATGCTGATAACCATTAACACTACAGTACTCGGTTACACCAGAGTCTTTAAATTCACCTCCTCTATCTCTACATATTCGATTAACTTGGGTATCTTTTTCATTCTCAATTCTTAAAAGGATTTTAAAAAATTAACGGAAAGTATCAGATTTGGTAATACCTCGTATTTTTATGGCCTTTAGTTATGGGATTAATTAAATTAAATTGGGATAAATTAATTTAATATTAATCCAAATTTTAATTTTAATATTTACTAGCTTGATGAGAGTTATTAATTATTGGTGAGAATTATGTTGAATATTACTTAATGAGTAAAGTAATATATGAGGTTGAATTTATAAAAATTATTGCGAGTGAATAATACGACAATTATAGAAATTAAGTCGGGACGCGCGTGTCAGTCGCGTCGGGACTAAATTAATTGGATAAAAAGTAAATTAATTCTAAGTCACTCCTATGGTCATTTAAAGTGTGCCAATGTGTCCAAAATGGTCGAGATATTCATAAAAGTATACCCGGGGGTTTCGTTTGGGTCTCGGGACGTTTTTAGGGCTAATCGGCAACCCGGGAGGGAATTTTGATAATTTCCAATTTTAGGCCTTAATTAAGGAAGAAAATCATAAGGCTATATCTATTGTTAGAGGTTGTATCCTAGGGTTAGAACAAACACAACTCACAGAAGCCATTAGAGGAGAGAAATCAGGAGCTTTCCCAAGGCTAGAACCATTCTAGTTGCACTATTTTACCCCAAACATCGCCGGAGTGTAGATCAAAGGAAGAGGAGCTTAGCCATACCATTAAATCCCAGAAATTCAAACCTTCATTCTTAAGTCAAGTATTTATCTTACTGCTCTTGGGTTGATATTTCATCCAAGTTAGAGTATGAAAGCTAATTATAAGTTTTTATGGAGAATTAACGTAATCAGAAGACTAAATTCATATGTTTGAATGGAAATCATGTTAGGTTGATATTTTTATCATATGTAGAGTATTGATCATTAATTTGGATGATGATTAGAGGAGAAAATCTGGAAATATAATGTGAATTCTTGAATTAATATAGTAAACTAGGGTTAGAGACCAAATCATGGATTTAAACCCGTTATATGATGATTCTTGGATAATTAATGAATGTTTTACGTTAGAAATCATCCATACCTGTTTTTATAATGTTGGTGATGTTTGGTTGGGAGTTTGGGACATTTTACTGAAGGTTTAGATGATTAAAATGGAATGAACCCGTAGGCAAAGAATTATATAATCTAGGCTAATACCTGCTCGATCGACTCAAGAATGTCGATCGATCGACTGGATCAATCGATCGACCATTCCCATTGATCGATCGACTCCTCCTAAAATTCGAATATTTTCCTTTTCTAAATGTTAATTCAACCCCAATGTATAAGGACCCTTAGGCATAATTTAAATATCATAATGGGACTTGAGAAGAACCAGTAGGTTTGTGGGCAAGGTCCGGGTAGTACGATTTCATATATAATTAAATCATGGGGATTACGAGGGTATAAAATGGGTTATAATTGCATGTGTGATCCATTAAGGATTGTGAGAGATAATAAGGACTTAGACAAGTAGGGTAGAGAGGGTACTCCTACTGATTTGACATTTATTAAAATGATACACTTCGAGAGTCGAGAAGTACCTAAGAACTTGCAGTAATTGAGAAAATAAAAGAATGAATTAATTAGACGTAGGACTCGAGTGCTAGGTGTCGCGCATGGTTTGAATATGTTATGGGTCGTGGGTGTACCTATATGAATAATGTATATATATATATATATATATATATATATATATATGAGTGTATGAATATATACTTTATGTGAACATCTATGTTTAATCATACCCGCACTACTTGCTATCACGGAGGTTTCTGCATCGGGATAATGTAGATGGGTGTTTATCAATAAAAAAAGCAAAATAAAATAAATATGCTTTTTTTATTAATACCATCCGAGAGGTACCCACGAGGTCAACCAGAAGTCCAAAAGCCATCGCAAGTGCCGGCGCCG
Organism: Sambucus nigra; assembly: GCA_949130495.1. Taxonomy (NCBI): domain Eukaryota; kingdom Viridiplantae; phylum Streptophyta; class Magnoliopsida; order Dipsacales; family Adoxaceae; genus Sambucus; species Sambucus nigra. The sequence goes on from OX422217.1 coordinate 382,310,792, forward strand.
CTGCAAGTGCCTGCGCCACCGCAAGTGTCAGCGCCGCGTCAAGTCTCTACGCCACCGCAAGGGTCGGGGACACTTCAAGAATTAGCGCTACCTCAGGCGTCAGCGCCACTTCGAGCGTCGGCGCCACTTCGAGCGTCGGCGCCGCGACAAGGGTCGGCGCTGCCCCACATATCAGCGCCGATTAAAGCATCAGCGCCACTTCGAGCATCGGCGCCACTTCGAGCGTCGGCGCCGCGACAAGGGTCGGCGCCGCCTCACATGTCAGTGCCGATTCAAGCATCAGCGCCACTTGGAGCGTCGGCGCCGCGACAAGGGTCGGCGCCGCCTCACATGCCAGCGCCGATTCAAGCACCAGCGCCACTTCGAGCGTCGGCGCCACTTGGAGCGTCGGCGCCGCGACAAGGGTCGGCGCCGCATCACATGTCAGCACCGATTCAAGTATCAGCGCCACTTCGAGCGTCGTTGCCACTTCGAGCGTCGGCGCCACGACAAGGGTCGGCGCCGCCTCACATGTCAGTGCCAATTCAAGGATCAGCGCCACTTCGAGCGTCGATGCCACGTCGAGCGTCGGCTCCATGACAAGGATCGGTGACGCCTCAGGTATCAGTGACCGCTTCAAGCGTCAGCGCCGCTTCAAGTGTCGGCGCCACAATAAGGTTCGGCGCCGCCTCAGGTATCAGCGACCGCTTCAAGCGTCAGCGCTGCTTCAAGCGTCAGCACCGCCTCAAGTGTCGGCGCCGCGACAAGGGTCGGCACCGCCTCAGGTATCAGCAACCGCTTCAAGCGTCAGCGCCGCCGCAAGTGTCGGCGCCGCAACAAGGGTCGGCGCCGCCTCAGGTATCAGCGACCGCGTCACGTGTCAGCGCCGCTTCAAGCGTCAGCACCGCTTCAAGTGTTGGCACCGCGACAAGGGTCGGCGCCGCCTCAGGTATCAGCAACCGCTTCAAGCGTCAGCGCCGCTTCAAGTGTCGGCGGTGCGACAAGGGCCGGCGCCGCCCCAGGTATCAGCGACCACTTCAAGCGTCAGCGCTACCTCAAGTATCAGCGCTGCTTCAAACGTCAATGCCACTTCAAGTGTCGATGCCGTTGCAAGCGTCGAAACCGCGTCACGTGTCGACGCCACTGCAAGTGTCGGCGCCTCTTCAAATACCAGCGCTGATGCAAGGGTCCACACCGCCGCAAGGGTCGGCGCCGTTTCAGGCGCCAGCGCCGCTTCAAGGCCACTGCAGTAATGACAGTTGAGAGAGTCGGCGTCACCGCAAGACTCAGCGCTACTGCAAGGTCACTGCAGAAATATCATTCAAGAAGTGCTGCTACAGGGGTTTTGACAGAAACTCATATTGAGGGAGTAACTATCGCGAACAACCCCCCATCATAAAACATCAGTCTCTAAATGAACAACAACACTAACACTTTACTTTCTTGTATAGGTTGCCTAGTCGAGCAAGCAGGGCTCGAACAGGCGCGTTGGGACCTCCTGGGAGTTTTGGCTTGGCGGCTGAGGGACAAGGTATGTTGAGTAAGCTCAACCACTTAGCACTATAGGATTGAGAGAATACTAGTAGGAAGACCCAGAAGTCACTCGAGACCACACACACTGCACACTTGGTCACAAGTGAAGTGAGCAGCCAAAGAGCTGGCTACTCACAAGAAGTAAACTCTTTATAAGAAAATGACTTTCCCAGAAGAGGGGGTCCTCGAGGTCCCTCTCAAGAAAAATAACACTTTTAGAGGAGGTAAGGCCTTAAGGTCTCCTCTCTCCAGATTTGCAAAATTGCACCACAAGTTACCGTTTCAAAAGATAACTACCAAAATCTGCTATTTTGTCTCCATTAGGGGACATATGTGCTTTTTGAGTTTTGGTCGGCGCCAGGTGGCGCCTGCAGAGGGAACAGGAAGGCTGCCTGCAGGTAGGGACAAATGGTACACTTCAGACATTGGTCCCCACCAACTCTCTCAATTTTGGCGCCCAAAATCGCCAGCTCACCCCTAACGCCCGTGTATAAATAGACCTCTGGGCAAGGTCAAAGGGATAGAGACAATAGAAATTGCATTGTTACTCTGCCAAAATATCACCAGACCTACCTAGTATTCTCTCCCTGCTCATTCTCTTAGTGCTGAGTGCCTTGTTCCTTCACTCCCCACTGACAGCCATCACTCTCTGGTGTTTCCCTTGAGAAAATTGCTATTTTTGCTGTGAAAGTTCATCTTCTTGCAGGGAGTGAGTTGAAGCTTGAGTTCCATTGTCACTAGAAGGAGAAGTTTTCTTCAGAAGCTGCACCAGGAGACCTTGAAGACTTGCAGACATCGTCCATTTGAGTGGGTCACGCCTCACCCTTTCCAGTTATTCATAGACTCCAGTCTCACTACCCTCCTACATTTGGCGACTCTGCTGGGGAGGTATCCTCATTTCCATGGACAAAGAAGGTTTCAATGTCTCTAAGAAGTTAGTTTTTTAGGACATTCCGTCTGGTAATGGAGCTCACAGTGACCAGACTACTCAGGAAGAAGTGGTGGTGATCGGAGCCAAGGCGCCAGCGCCTCAGGGAGGTCAGACCAGTTTTCCGACAGTGGCTCCAATGGCAGGTATGAACCTTATGGCAATGTTTTTTGACTTTTTAAAGCAAAACAACGTGGATCTATCAAACTTAGGTCAAGGTTGTGTGACACCTGCTGCTGCCCCTTCCGGAGGGGTAGCCACTCCTATTACGATTCCGGCAGAGACGATTCCGTCTCGAAAGTCGGCGCCGGAGCAGGTCCTGGCGCCAACAGGTTCTCCAGTTCCTAAAAGCACATGTTTGGAGGAATCACCCTCCAAGACTGTTACTATGGAAGAAGTGAGGAAGCTCCTCTCCTCCTCTCAAAGAGAGGGTTCCTACCTATACGAGGAGTTACAAGACCCCTATCCACAGGAAGTAAGTGAGAAGCCATACCCTGAGGGGTATATTCCACCAAAATTTATCAAGTTTGGCGGTAGGGGGGAGAACCCTCGAGAACACGTGAAGAGGTTCGTCGAGTACCTGGGAGTACACGCTGGCGACAAGAACCTGAGATTGAGAGAGTTCTCTAAAACTCTCACTGGGAAACCTTATACATGGTATTCCCACTTGGCGCCTAACAGCGTCCCTAGTTGGGAAGAGATGCACAGGCAGTTTCTCCAGAAGTTTTTGTAGCGGAGGATGAATTTACACTGAAGCACCTGGCGCAAGAGGTCCAGAAGCCAGGAGAGGAATTGATGCACTACATTAAGCGATTTCGCGAGAGGGCCTTAGATGTTCACGAGGACATGGCGGAGGCCAGGTTGCTACAAATATGTGTGGAAGGACTCTTGGAAGAGTACAAGTTGCACTTGATCAACGAAACTAGAGATGGAACTTTCAGAGAATTCACCAGGGCCGCCAGCAACATCGCTATGATAATCAAACCGAGAGCCCCGGGTTGGAGGACACAAGTTCCACTGAATCCCGGGAGGTTTCAAGTTGCGAGGAGGCAAGCGGTTAACTATGTGGACGGGAATAACAAAGGGAAGAAGGGAGGCTCTGGGGCCAAGACTGACAGTCCCGGCAACAAGAGAAAATTCGGGGAAGACGCCCCGCCGCCACTACCATGCAGCGTAGCGGAGGCTATGGACTGTTACCGCACCTTAGTGAGAGAAGGCGTAGCAGGACCTCCCCACTTGAAAGGAGAAACCCCCACTGCAGCTGACAAGGCCAATCCGAAGTACTGCGAATTGCACCAACGAGTGCAGCACTCTACCAAGGATTGCTACTACTTGAGAAGGATCATTGGTGAGAAGATGGCCAGCGGTACCTTGCAGATACCCCCCGTGGACGTTAACGAGAACCCACTCCCTACGCATCATTTTGGAACTGCCAACATGGTAGTTGACTACGACGAAGAAGCTATGAGAAGTCTTGTGAAGCGGGAGAATGGCGAGCAGTTAGGCGAGGAGTTAGAAAATCTGTCACTAAGTAGACTTCAGCTAGAAAGAAAGCAAGAGGAGTGGTTCTTCACTCCGGAGTATGAAAGTGGGAGTGGGGAAGCTGAGGAAGTCGCTCTCTCAGAAGGCGAGGTAGACGTCATCCTCGCTCTAGACGAGGGAGGGACCTCTGAAGCGGAGTATGTTTGCAGTGCCCAGACGTACGAGGTAGACTTAGATTCTGAATGTGAGGCCATAGCGAGGAGCCCCAAGTTCAAGTGGTTTTTCGACCAGATAGGGGTGAAGTACGACACGAGGGTGTCCATCACGAGGAAAGTTTTGGAGGCGGTGCAGCAGCAGGGAGACCCTTCGCTAAACTGCCAGGGGCCAATCAGAAGGATGATTAAGAAGTATACCTCTGAAGTAGTATTTTCATAAGCGGATAGGGTGGTGCCCTACTTCCACAACCGCCCGTTGTACGTCACAGCCATAATTAATGGAGTCTCATTTCCTAGGGCGTTGATGGATGGAGGAGCATCCATTAACATCATGCCCATCAGTACGTTATATGAAACGGGAATTAACCAGGAGAAGGTGGTTCCGGTACCGCTAGTAATTTCCGAATTCGACAACGCCGGAATGCAGTCAATCGGATACGTGAATGTGGGAATTAAGTTGGGAAATTTCACCTCCCACATCAAATTTCATGTTATTAATGCTGACACCAGCTACCAATTACTCATTGGAAGGGTATGGATGCACACTCATGGCATAGTGCCTTCCACCTACCATCAGTGCGCGAAGGCAAATATTAGAGATACGGAGATAGTGATTAAGGCCACGCAGAGACCCTTCGCCGTTGAGGAGGCCCACCTGGTAGATGCTGCCTTTTACACTGAGTTGGACGAGGAAAGAAAGGTCTCTACAAGAAAGCTAGCAGGAATCAAGGTAGCTGAGGGAAGGTTCCCGCAGAAAAAATCCGTTCATGACCGCCTAAGGGAGAGGATAATCCCCCACATGGCAAAAGTCAAGAGGAAGATAGAGGAGGTAGCTAGACCTCCTCGAACTTGCAAGAAAGTGGTTTTGCCCAATGGAAAAGTCATCTACCGTTTATAACGGTCTGCGCGGGCGATGTTCTGGGATGAGAGCATCGACCCGACGCCCGAGTGTTTTATTGTTGATGAATCCCATATTGTTGAGCATGTTGAAGAACCAGAAGAGGCGTCGGAGTGCATGCAAGATGGACCCAGGGAGCAGCTGCAGGAATTAGAGGAAATCAAGTTGGGGTTAGAAGAGGGCGAGAGTAGACCCATTCTAATTTCCAAGTGCCTGGAACCGAAGCAGAAGGAAGAGCTCATTGAGCTACTTAAGGAGTTCACTGATGTATTCGCTTGGAAGTACACGGAGATGCCAGGGATAGATGCGGAAGTGAGTTCCCATAGATTGAACATCCTTCCCAATGCCCTTCCGGTAAGGCAAGCCACACGCACATATAAAGCAGACCTTGATTTGAAAATAAAGGCTGAGGTGGAGAAGTTGTTAGCGGCAGGGTTCATCAAGCCTATTCATCACCCCATATGGCTGTCCAGCATAGTGCCAGTGGCAAAGAAAGACAAGACCCAAATCAGAATCTGTGTAGACTTTCACGACTTGAACAGGGCGTGTCCTAAGGATGAATTCCCACTACCCAGCATAGACAGCTTAGTGGATTCCACCGTGGGACATGAGATGTATATCTTCATGGACGGGTATATCGGATATAACCATATTAAGATGGACCCCGCCGACGCAGAGAAGACTGCCTTCCGCACACCGTTAGGGAACTTTCACTATACAGTCATGCCCTTCGGATTGAAGAATGCTGGAGCCACATACCAGCGAACCATGATGGTGATTTTTCATGACTTATTTCATGATATACTAGAATTCTATGTGGATGATTTGGTGGTGAAGTCTAGGAATGAAAACAAGCACATCCAGGATCTCAGGAGAGTATTCGATAGGTGTCGGCAGTATAAGATGAGAATGAACCCCTCAAAGTGTGCCTTTGGGGTTACTGCAGGGAAATTCTTAGGTTTTGTGGTAAATAGACAAGGAGTGCAAGTGGATGCAGAGAAGATGAAAGCTATTGTGATGATGCCACCGCCCAAGAGTCAGAGACAACTTAAGAGCTTCCTAGGAAAGGTATCCTACCTGAGGAGGTTTATACCTGTGTTGGCAGAAGTAACTCACCCATTCGCACCTCTACTAAAAGACAAAGCTAAGTGGGTTTGGGGAGAGAGGCAAGAGAGTGCGTTCGAGAAGATTAAAGAAATCCTAGCCTCTCCGTCCACGATGATTCCCCCCGAAGACGGGGCGCCGCTGCTGCTCTACCTCACTTCTACAGAGAGGTCGATAGGGGCCCTCTTGGCGCAAGAGAAGGAAGGAATGGAAAAGCCGGTCTACTACCTGTCAAGAGTAATATCCGGAACAGAATCGAGATGCACTAGCGTTGAGAGGCACTGCCTGGCGCTGGTATTTGTAGCCCAGAAGTTGAGACACTACCTTCTAGCCTGTGATCCCATCAAGTACCTCCTCGCGCGGACTATACTCGTGGGACGAGCAGCAAGGTGGTTTTTGATCTTATCAGAATATGATCTAAAATGCGTAGTGCCTAAAGCCATTAAGAGCCAGGCAGTAGCAGATCTGCTGGCCCACTTCCCGAGTGGGGTTTTCGAACCACCTAGTGAGGAACTACCCGGAGAAAGTTTCCGAGCATGCATGGCGGAGGAGGTGAAGAAGTGGTTTATGGAGTTTGATGGTTCCAGTGCTCAGGGAACAGGGGGGCTGGCGTCATACTGTCAGATGGGAAGGAGAAGATTACCCTCTCTTTCAAGTTAGATTTTAAATGCTCAAATAATGAAGCTGAGTATGAAGCCCTCATTCTAGGAATGTTGGAAGCACTCAGAAGAGGGATCAGGGTACTGTGTATACGAGGAGACTCCAATCTGGTCGTAAGGCAGGTCAATGGAGAGTTTTCCCTTAAACATGCCAACTTAGCGCCATACAGACACATCATCCAACGACTGCTGGGACAGTTCTTGGAAGTAACCGTGGAGAGGCAGGCGCGAACGATGAACAGGCACCCTGACGCAGTCGCCACCATAGCCCAAAAATTGGACATGGAGGAGTTAGAAGCAACCATCACAGTGAGGCGAAGAACAGTACCTACTACCGTAAAGTCCTTATTCCCAAGAAATGAGCCGGAAGATTGGAGCCGTCGGGTAGAGAAGCAACTTGAAACCAGGGAAGGGATAATGAAAATATTAGAGTTAGCCAACTATCACCTGCTGCAGGGAACTCTCTACTTCAAGAGTCCCGAAGGGTTTCTGGCACGGTGCGTAGGGGAGCAAGAAGCCAAGGAGAGGTTAATAGAAATGCATAAGAAGCATTGTGGAGATACGGATATCCCCCTGTACAGACGATTGCAGCGAAGCGGGTACTTTTGGCCCGCCATGAGCGTAGAAGCAGCCCGCTTGCAACAAAGTTGTTTAAAGTGCCAAGCTAATTTTGACCAGCCGACGGAGGCTAACTTCGTGGAAGCCTTCGAAGATTGGAGACAGCCGTACCTAGCATATCTAAAAGATGGGGAGCTGCTCGCCGAGAGAGCGGATGAAATTTACCTTAGAAAAAGGATAGCACGTTTCTACTTGGTCAAAGGAGAGTTATATAGGAAAGGGTACAATGAGAAGGAGCTAAGGTGTGTAGCCAAAGAGGAAGTGGAAAGGGTACTGAAAGAAGCTCATGAGTCCTCCCACATGGGAGGCGCCAAGCTGTATGATCAGCTGATGACACTGGGATACTACTGGCCGACCATGGAGGCTGACTCCATTGGATATGTGAAAAAGTGTAGAGCATGCCAGGTGCATGGAAACATGGTGCACGCTCCCTCCGTCAGCCTACAAAGCTTGGCAACCCCTATCCCTTCCACACATGGGCGTTCGACCTGGTGGGTAAGATCGCCCCAGCATCTCATGACAAGGCTTTCATCATCGTAGCTACAGAATTGTACACCAAATGGGCGGAGGCCATTCCTTTAAGGAGAGTTACCGACCAAGTGGTAACCCAGTTTATAAAGGAGTATATCATATGTAGGTTTGGTATACCCAAAGTGATCCTAACGGATAATGGGAAGCAATTTGTATGCAAAGAGATGGCCCTCCTCACGGACAAGTATAAGATTGTGCATAATAGCTCAACCATATCCTACCCCAAGGGCAATGGCCAAGAAGAAGCTACTAATAAGACCCTGATAAATATTTTGAAGAAAATGCTAGAAGACATGCCGGGAGCATGGGCTGAGAAGTTGCCTATGGTGTTATGGGCCTACCATACTTCGAAAAGAAAGCCAACAGGTTTCAATCCCTTCTCTCTAGTATATGGGACCGAAGCTGTCCTACCAGTGGAACTGGCGGTACCTTCAGCCAGAATTTCTCTTAGCAATGGGCTCATCCCAGACCCAAGGCACGTGCAACTGGAGGCGCTGGACGAGTACAGAGACAAGGCGAGAGAGAATTTCAAAGTCTACACTCAGCAACTGTCCAGGGCCTACGAAAACTTGGTTAAGCCTAGGGAATTCCAGGTGGGAGATCTAGTCCTGCGAGCATCAACTCACCATCTCCGTAGTATGTCGGCATCAAAATTCAAACCTAACTGGGAAGGCCCTTTTGTTGTCAGAGGGGTGGGGAAGTCAAGCTACTGCCAAATATCAGAACCAGAGAGTGATTGCCTCCAGTCCATCAACTGCAAGTGGCTGAAGAGGTACTATGCTTAGTAACATCTAACAAGTTTTGTTTGTGTTTTGCATGTCTGTAGTGGATTTCGAGGATTGCTCCTATACCAGAAAAGTTTTTTTTTTGTGATTTTTTTTAAGAGCAATACTACACTGTAAACAGCACACAAAGGTAAAGAAATGAAATAGCAACACTTTTGATCATTGTTGACATTTGCTTTTCTTGCTCATTTATACACACATATACACTCCCTATTAAGTTAGAAGAGAGTACAAAAAAAAAAGATCAGGAACTTTGCTCACTACAGTTGGGAGGTAAGTCCATCCTAAGAGAAAAGTATACTGAGCAAAGTCCCCCAGACATAAATTAATACAGTTTTTATAATAAAATCAGGCTTCCGGAAAGGGGCGGGGGTCACCCTCCTCTCCAACCCAGCCTCTACGACTATAAGCAGTAATATGTAGGAATACCCCCACAGACCGGAGGGGCAACCCAAGAACGTCGCATGCCAACACCTCACAGCTACAAGAGGTGCATTTTCAAAAAATACGTACAATATGATAATACTTAACTTTTCATATCAATGCAAATACCCCGCAGTATATGGGGTAGCCACCAGTAGACTAAATGCTTACAGAAATTAGAGCAAGTCACATAAAAAAGAACACCCACAGCATCAAGGGAGAACAAAAGAAAAAGAAAGTGTAGAAGAAACAAAGTGTCTCATACAGGAATGATAAGTGATATACACATAGAATTCTGAGCACTACAAAGCAAGAAGTAGCCTATCGGCTAGAAACCACAAAAAATAAATCATCACGCGCGATGGTGCCAGCATATGACGGACCAGCCTCCCGCAGAAACTCTTCCTCCAACCTGACGAATTTAGCCTCATCCTCCTCATCGCCAGACTCGAGTCTGGCAAGCTTCACCTGCAGCAGGGCGATCTGATTCCGGATCCTTGTAGCTTCAGCGTGTCGTTGCTCAACCCTGGATTGCCGGGAAGTGTGAAACCTCACTATCTTTCGGAAAGGAACACTCAGAAAGGGGCGAACCCCTGCGTCAAGCCAATCCAAACGAAAATGATAGAACTGCTGTAAGTCGCGGAGAGCATCCAAGAATAGCAAGATAGAAGAGCTAGTCAGCTTAGCCGGGGAGGTAGCCAAGAACTCATGAACATGGCTGGCAAGAGCCCTCAGGTTGAAGGCCGTAAGACTGTCAACTTGGAGTATACTCTGAGAAGTGAACGTCTCGGGATGGTTCTCCAAGATGAGATCCAAGAGCTGACGCTCATGTACCCTGAAGAAGCCTGATAACTCCTCACGCCATAGCCTACTAGAAATAGTCGCAGCATCCTCGGCTTCATCATCACCATCGGAGTGACGAGACCCCGCCTCAGAAGGAAGGAAAGAAGACTCTCCACCAGAATCAGCGTCACCAACCAAAGGAGTGAACTCAGAACTATGATCTCGCTCCACAGTTGCCCCACTACCAGTCTCCACAGTCATCGGAGTACTCTCATACACCTAGAAACAATAAGACGAGGGTGAAATGAGAATGCTTGCACAGTATACGCAAGAAGAAAAGAGGGGAATAGTAAAAAGAGGGGGTATGCCAGTCTAATACCTCTCTCGCAGTTGCCCCACTGCCAGACTCCACAGTCATCGGAGTACTCTCATGCACCTGGAAATAATGAGATAAGGGTGAAATGGGAATGCTTGCACAGTATACGCAAGAAGAAAAGAGGGGATAGTAAAAAGAGGGGGTATGCCAGTTTAATACCTCTCTCACAGTTGCCCCACTGCCAGACTCCACAGTCATCGGAGTACTCTCATGCACCTGGAAACAATGAGACAAGGGTGAAATGGGAATGCTTGCACAGTATACGCAAGAAGAAAAGAGGGGAATAGTGGAAAGAGAGGGTATGCCAGTCTAATACCTCTCTCGTAGTTGCCCCACCGCCAGACTCCACAGTCATCGGAGTACTCTCATGCACCTGGAAACAATAAGATAAGGGTGAAATGAGAATGCATGCACAGTATATGCAAGAAGAAAAGAAGGGAAATAGTAAAAAGAGAGTATGCCAGTTTAATACCTCTCTCGTAGCCATCTCATTCTCTAACTCCACAAGTATCGGAACAACTTCATCTGGCTCCTTAGTCATCAGAGCGACCTGGCTCACCTGGAGACAATGCAACAAAGGTGAAGAGGGGAATGCTCACGCAATTTAAATAAAATAATAAAGACATAAGAATGACACGAGGGAAGTAGATGCTCTTATACACGGTACCTGAACAACGCCCTCCGTAACGGTCATAGAAGGAGGACCAGGGGCTCCCGTAGGGGCAACAACACTGATCGATGCTCCAGAAGGGGTTGCCTCAGTGACCAATACTTCCGAAGAAGCTACCTCAACCTCAGGCACCGTAGAGATAGCTACCTGAAGAGGCGCAACAACAGGGCAAACCAGCCCGTGTATAGGAGCTGCTGAAACGGCAGTGGCAGGAGCCGCACTCGAAACAGCGCCAAGGGATAACTGCGGCAAAGTAAAAGAGGGTTACGATAAGTACAGGATGGACGGATAAGAAGATAGAACTGAGAAAATAAAAGAATACTTGAACCCCATCCAAGGGGGAAGCGCGAAAAAAGACGGTCGACGCAGTAGGGGTTGTACTGATAGACTGCAAAGAATGAAAATACGTTGTTTATTGCATGTTCGAGGAAAAGGAGATCCCATTACTTCAACAGAAAGGACTGACCCGAAGTGTGGGCTCACTGGTTGAGGCCACGGTAAATATTGGGCCACGAGAAATCGCCTGAACCAAAGGTCTACCGTCCATAGATACGCGGACCCTAGGGATAGAAATTCTCCCCGAAGAGGATAAACCCGGGGCGATAACGCCAGCTAAGGGAGGAGCCCCTCCCTGAGAAGAAAGTCCAAGAGCCATTAGGACTCCTGTTAAGAGGAAACAAATATTCAAAAAAAATAATAATAATAATAATATATACGTACCTCAGATGAAGAGGCCTCCAGGGGCTCAACTGCAGAAGTACCCACCGCCGAGACAAGAGAAGATGATGTGGCAACGCCCGAAGACACAACTCTCTACGCATGATAAATGGGTAAATAAAAAGAAGGAGTAAAAAAGAAAATGGCGCAATGAAAGTTTTGAAAATAGCAAAGCATACCTGAAGAGAAGGGGAAGCCACAGGGGTGGTCCTGGTAACAGTAAAGTGCAAGGACGAAAGCTGCGAGGAAATGACAGTGTACGCAACCAAAAGGCAGTTAGAAGACGAATAAATTACAACAGATGTTAAATGATTTATGGAGACAGCAAACCTCTCTAAACAGGCCTCGGGAGGAAATGAGCATGGAGTTCCTCTCCCGCTGAAAGGGCGTCGGTCGTAGTGGGGGAAGAGGAGAACTACTTGCCTCTACGAAAATGGCCTGCACGAATATAACAGAATGATTTGAATGAAAATATATATATATATATGATGAGGGGAAGAAAGAAAATCATATGCAAAAAAAATAGACAAGTAAAGGGAGAACGCTTACAGTAACAGGGCGCGTAGTCTGGCTATAAGGGAGATGGGTGGGGCTGACCCTCCCAGGAGAACGGGAGGCCTCATCATCGCTAGAAGACTCTCTCGAGACTGATAACAAAGCATAAGTGTTAGTAGTGCTTTCGCTGTGGAAACCCCGGCCGCCCATATCATCCGAAGAAGAACTATGGTCGTCATAGGAAGGGGTGCTTCCATAATCAACTAGTTCCTCTTCCAATGAAGGGGAGGGAGATGAAGGAACTCCATGAGAACTGGTTCCACTAAGTAAAGGATGTTGTGATATAGTACCTTCTGCAATAGGAATAGACGCGACCCGCGTCTCCTGGGAAGTAAGGCTCGATGAGGAGTAACCTTTTCCTGTCACTACTTGGGAAGTCCCCCCTGCACCAAGGTCGCCAGTATTGGACTTTTGATCCACCGTAGATGAAGCAGCTATGCCAGCGCCACCTCCTTTCTTTTTCTTCGCAGCCCGGGTCCTCACAGGAGAAGAAGGAGGAGAAGCAGTAGTAGCAGGAACAAAATTGGAGACATCGGTGTCAGGGTGTTTCCTTTTGCTGGTAGTAGAGGTGCCCGCCTTCCCTTTGCTTTTTGGTTGGCTTTTAGACTTCACAGGAGGAAGCTCAGTCGACGGAGGCGGAAGTGACTCGTCAATGAGAGGTTTCACTAAAATAGGGATGGCCTGCTCCAAGGGTGGCGTAGAGGTGGTGCTGAGAAATCAAGGATCTTTCTGCGTCCGCCTGACCAAAAACTGATCTTTGGTATATTTAATGGGGTTAGTCTCATGAGGAGGTCCAACTACACATTCTCGAATAAGACGAACCTGCTGCTGCCAAAGAAGGAACCAGGATGAAGTGAATGAAGGGTGATAATCGCAGGGAGGCACATAGAGATCACCCAAACCACTGACTCTGCAGAATAACCCCTGAAGAGTAAAGCTAGCACACACTTCGGAGAATGCCTCAGAATGACTGCCGTAGGTAGGAAGAGGAGGAGTGTGAACGCCCTGATCATAACCAAACTGTCGTCTTGCCCTCTCGGAATGATAAGATTCAGCACGGGGACCTAACTCATTCCAAGAAGGAAGGTGACATGGTAAGATCATCGTCACCACATTAATATGAGGACACGTGGAAACTGACCCCACTGCTGAAGGGCAATAGAAGGTCCCGCCGTCGCCAGGGAAAGAAAGCCAGCTGAAAGTACCCCCAGGGCGCCTGGTGTAAGGCCGAAACTGAAACTCCTTGATATCATCAATCAACATTCCCAGAGACTGCTTGGGAGTTTTCTTATGCCACCGAAGAAGTCTCGCAGCGTCGCTATGACAAGCGTGAGCCCCTGAAGTAAAGTGGGTGAAATGCTCAAACAAAAAGGCCATCAAGAGAGGGGAGTTGACATGATTAGCAACATCATACCGACCGCAGGACCTCTCTACATCTATGTGTTCTCGGTCTATCCAAGTGTAAAAAGAACCCAAGGTCAGGGCAGCTAAGGGTACCGGTCTACCGCGAGACAATCGTACAGCCAATCTAAAAAGAAGTTCGCGAGGACAATCTTCAGGCTTACCTGGAAGAAGGAACCGAGTCAGGAACGTAACGAGGAAAGTGGCTAAATGTGCAGGAGAGTGAAGCTTAGGACCATCCTGGGATCTGGGGGCTGCACGAGAAGTCTCCCCCTTTTGCAACTGCTCAAAGTCTCTGAACCAGTATCTTTGCCATTTGGCAAAGGAATGATTGGAATGACCCGTTATATTTATGGCCACATACCTCGAGCACTCTCCGAGAGCTGACCGTAACTCCCCCACCAGCTCCTGCTCTAGGGAGTCCTCGCAGTCATCGGAAAAGACCTGCTGCCCAAAGAAAGGAAGGGCATACAACTCACATATATCTTCTAGGGTAACGGTAAATTCCCCCCCCCCCCCCACCAGCCCGTGACAAAGGTGTGAGACTCCATACTCCACCGAGACAATAAGAGATTGAGCGAAGAACCGTGTTTAAATATGGTGCAGGACTTCAGGCTGCTGATGGCGGTGAAGAGTCCCACCTCCCTAAGAATAGCCACATAATCAGGAACGCTCAGAACATAATCGACCCAACTGGCCCACTCCTCTGTGGATCCACCTGGGGTTTTAACTTCAACGTTGGAATAAGAAAGTCACCACGGTCAACTCGGACTCAGAGAATGGAATCCGGAGAAATAGTAGGAAGATCAGCAGACTCAGTTAACCCCGCATGAGAATGTTCGAGAACAGCACCCGGAAATTTTTCCCCAAAATCAGAAAGTGAAATCATGAAACTGTCAGCAGGACCAAAAAAAGGAGCTCGACGATAAATACTAAAGTCTCTCCCTTGACGAATGTGCATATAATCCTTCCAGGCCTGAGAAGAAGTTGGTGTAGCTGATGAACCACCAAGAGCCATGGGCTCAAGAAAAGAACTCATCCTAGAAGGTACTCCGAGCGAAGGACCCTGGGGGTCCCCTCTCGTAAAAAAAGAGGTGGAGGCAGAAACCCCATCATAATCATAGGAAGAGCCCCTGGGCAGTGGCATGCTCTCCGTAACACCAATAGTCGTCGAGACACCCTGGGTCACAGAACCCCTGAGGTGAAAAAATGTCGAGACACCCCCTTCCACGAATGAGAGACCCGTATACGCGAGGCCAAGTCGCGAGACCTCGGACCACTGACGAGAGGTCACCGTGCTGCCATAAGTGGAAACCCCCATTTCAGAAAGGGTGAAAGGCATCGAGATACCTGAGGTCGATATTCTTGCATCAGCACTAATACCTGCCGAGACACCCCCTTGCATGGGTGAGAGACCCATATGTACCAGACCAGGCGTCGAGACCCCCCTCCCAACGCAACTGATTTGCTCGTCGGAGCCCAAGTCAACAGGCGCGAGATCCGCGGACGAAAGGACTATCCGCCTCGGGCCCTCCTCATCAGCACTGCGCGAGATACCCTTATTCAAATATAAGGGATAAATTTCGTGAACCGAGATATCTCCCCCAACACGACCGATTTGCTTATAGGAGCCCAAGTCAACAGGCGAGAGACCCGCGGACGGGCCCTCGTCATTAGCACTGCGCGAGATACCCTTATCCAAATATAAGGGATAAATTTCGTGAACCGAGGCATCTCCCTCAACGCTACCGATTTGATTATCGGAGCCCAAGCCAACAGGCGAGAGACCCGTGGACGAGAGAACCGTCCGCCCCGATCCCTCGTTGACAACGCTGCTTGAGATACCCCTTTCTACGGAAGAAACTTTTTCAGCAACTGTCTCAATAAAAAAACCTAACCCCACGCTCGAGACACCCCCCGCCATCAGTGGAGCCTCGGGCGAGATGTCCCTTCCTACAGAAGAACCCAAACTAATATCCGCATACGCCAAGTGCAAGGGCAAGGAACCCACGAGGGTTCTCGACCCAAAATCCGAAGAGGCGAGTACCGAGGACAAGACGTCGACGCCGCTGGTCGGGCGGAATGAGGGATCGCCGACGATTGATGTTTCGGCCATAGAATCGTTAGAAACGATTGATGAAGAGGGTATAGAGCTTAGAATATTGGGGGTTTTGGAGTTGCTTACATTTGGAGAGACCTTCGTTGTTTTGGAATCCATGGATGAGAGGGTATGATAGTTGGGAAGGTTAGAGCAAAAAAAGGGAGGAGATGGGTGGCTATGGTGTTTTTAAAAATCCCTTTCTCACTCTCTCTAACTACAAACCCAAAAGTGCCTTTTGTTTTTTTATTGAAGAAGATGAAGGAGCCCAAGAAAAAGGGGCTTATGTTTTTTGCACCAAAATGGGAAAACGTGTAGGAAGGCAAAAAGTTGATGACCTTTTTTTCCCAAATGATGAGATGACAGTTCCCACACTGACGCGTGGGTTCTCAAAAAAATTAAAAACCTCGGATGAAGGGACATCGTAGTTAATGATCCAAGGGTCCCTCAGAAAATATATATATATGTGTACATAATTGTTGAAAACAGATTTATAGCGTACAAAGTTTTTTTTAGTCTACCCAACCAAAAAATCTTTGCACGAGGGGCTAATGTAGATGGGTGTTTATCAATAAAAAAAGCAAAATAAAATAAATATGCTTTTTTTATTAATAACGTCCGAGAGGTACCCACGAGGTCACCCAGAAGTCCAAAAGCCATCGCAAGTGCCGGTGTCGCTGCAAGTGCCTGCGCCACCGCAAGTGTTAGCGCCGCATCAAGTCTCTACGCCGCTGTAAGGGCAGCGCCACCGCAAGTGTCAGCGCCGCGGCAAGTCTCTAAGCCACCGCAAGGGTCGGCGCTACTTCAAGCAATAGCGCTACCTCAGGCATCAGCGCCACTTCGAGCGTCGGCGCCACTTCTAGCATCGGCGCCGAGACAAGGGTCGGCGCTGCCTCACATATCAGCACCGATTAAAGCATCAGCGCCACTTCGAGCGTCGGCGCCGCGACAAGGGTCGGCGCCGCCTCACATGTCAGCGCCGATTCAAGCATCAGCGCCACTTGGAGCGTCGGTGCCGCGACAAGGGTCGGCGCCGCCTCACATGCCAGCGCCGATTCAAGCATCAGTGCCACTTCGAGTGTCGGCGCCACTTCGAGCGTCGACGCCACTTCGAGCGTCGGCGTCGCGACAAGGGTCGGCGCCGCCTCACATGCCAGCACCGATTCAAGTATCAGCGCCACTTCGAGCGTCGATGCCACTTCGAGCGTCGGCACCACGACAAGGGTCGGGACCGCCTCACATGTCAGCGCCAATTCAAGCATCAGCGCCACTTCGAACGTCGGTGCCACGACAAGGATCGGTGCCGCCTCAGGTATCAGTGACCGCTTCAAGCGTCAGCGCCGCTTCAAGTGTCGGTGTCGCGACAAGGGTCGCCGTCGCCTCAGGTATCAGCGACCGCTTCAATCGTTAGCGCCGCTTCAAGCGTCAGCACCGCCTCAAGTGTCGGCTCCGCGACAAGGGTCGGCACCGCCTCAGGTATCAGCAACCGCTTCAAGCGTCAGCGCCGCCGCAAGTGTCGGCGCCGCAACAAGGGTCGGCGCCGCCTCAGGTATCAGCGACCGCGTCACGTGTCAGTGCCGCTTCAAGCGTCAGCACCGCTTCAAGTGTCGGCACCGCGACAAGGGTCGGCGCTGCCTCAGGTATCAGCAACCGCTTCAAGCGTCAGCGCCGCTTCAAGTGTCGGCGTCGCGACAAGGGTCAGCGCCGCCCCAGGTATCAGCGACCACTTCAAGCGTCAGCGCTACCTCAAGTATCAGCGCTGCTTCAAACGTCAACGCCACTTCAAGTGTCGATGCCGTTGCAAGCGTCGGAACCGCGTCACGTGTCGACGCCACTGCAAGTGTCGGTGCCTCTTCAAATACCAGCGCCGATGCAAGGGTCCGCACCGCCGCAAGGGTCGGCGCCGTTTCAGGCGCCAGCGCCGCTTCAAGGGCCACTGCAGTAATGACAGTTGAGAGAGTCGGCGTCACCGCAAGACTCAGGGCTACTGCAAGGGTCACTGCAGAAATATCATTCAAGAAGTGCTACTACAGGGGTTTTGACAGAAACTCATATTGAGGGAGTAACTATCGCGAACAACCCCCCATCATAAAACATCAGTCTCTAAATGAACAACAACACTAACACTTTACTTTCTTGTACAGGTTGCCTAGTCGAGCAAGCAGGGCTCGAACAGGCGCGTTGGGACCTCCTGGGAGTTTTGGCTTGGCGGCTGAGGGACAAGGTATGTTTAGTAAGCTCAACCACTTAGCACTATAGGATTGAGAGAATACTAGTAGGAAGACCCAGAACTCACTCGAGACCACACACACTGCACACTTGGTCACAAGTGAAGTGAGCAGCCAAAGAGCTGGCTACTCACAAGAAGTAAACTCTTTATAAGAAAATGACTTTCCCAGAAGACGGGGTCCTCGAGGTCCCTCTCAAGAAAAATAACACTTTTAGAGGAGGTAAGGCCTTAAGGTCTCCTCTCTCCAGATTTGCAAAATTGCACCACAAGTTACCGTTTCAAAAGATAACTACCAAAATCTGCTATTTTGTCTCCATTAGGGGACATATGTGCTTTTTGAGTTTTGGTTGGCGCCAGGTGGCGCCTGCAGAGGGGACAGGAAGGCTGTCTGCAGGTAGGGACAAATGGTACACTTCAGACATTGTTCCCCACCAACTCTCTCAATTTTGGCGCCCAAAATCGCCAGCTCACCCCTAACGCCCATGTATAAATAGACCTCTGGGCAAGGTCAAAGGGATAGAGACAATAGAAATTGCATTGTTACTCTGCCAAAATATCATCAGACCTACCTAGTATTCTCTCCCTGCTCATTCTCTTAGTGCTGAGTGCCTTGTTCCTTCACTCCGCACTGACAGCCATCACTCTCAGGTCTTTCCCTTGAGAAAATTGCTATTTTTGCTGTGAAAGTTCATCTTCTTGCAGGGAGTGAGTTGAAGCTTGAGTTCCATTGTCACCAGAAGGAGTAGTTTTCTTCAGAAGCTGCACCAGGAGACCTTGAAGACTTGCAGACAGCGTCCATTGGAGTGGGTCACGCCTCACTCTTTCCAGTTATTCATAGACCCCAGTCTCACTACCCTCCTACAGAATATATACTTTATGTGAACATCTATGTTTAATCATACCCGCACTACTTGCTATCACGGAGGTTTCTGCATCGGGATAATCTTGTCTCGATGTGACCTTTATGGGGGATATTAACTTGTACCCTAGAACATAGTATCCTTGGTACAGGCTATCTGAGAATGATAGTCAGACAGACCTAAGAGACGTGAGGGTATATGTTGACCTCTTAGTGACTGGGAACTATGCTTTGCCTCCAGTATGTATGTTTTGTGTTAATACAGTTCAAGAGTGATTCTGAACTAGTATTTTCTTTTTGTACGAGAGATACGGGGACTTGATAGCAGAGTATACCTGCACCATAGATTAATGTGGGGTGACCTATTAGTTTATATATTATAAGTGATAAATATATGTACTTGCGATTCATCTACTGTGCTTGTAAGTATATAAAATTGAATAATTAATATGAAATAAATTAAGTAGTTAAGAACTTAAAGCTGTATTGAGATGTACATAACCGGCTTAATTGGTAAATTAACAAGAAGAGGTTATCATATACATACTATAGTCATACAATCACGTGAATTAGGATTGGTAATGAAGATTGGGTTAGACTAGTTAACTGGGTTAGCTTATCTAGATTAATTCAGTAGTACGTTAGGCGTGCACACTAGTTGAGGGGTGAGAATTCTCAAGTGAGTCTTGGAATATTTTATTTGGAATGATTTAATCTAGACTGTTTATTTTACTCAGATGGTTTGTCATTCAATATAGTTAATTGTTTTCATAAATGGTTTGTGCATATAGATTTATCACAATGGAACGTAATATATAAAATTTAATGTTTTGATAGTTAGATTAATTAATTATTAGGTGATTAATAAAGGATTTTTTTCGATAGTGATGCTAAGAATTAACCAACCGAACACTTTGATTTAATTTAATAAAGGATTGATCACCCGGTATTTAATTAGGCGAGGTGTCACAAGTGGTATCATAGCATCAAGTTCTAGTGTCCTTTAGGATCTGTATGGCTTATTGTGCTTCCAGCTTAGCGTCTTTGATATATAGCCCTATTTTTAGGACTGTTGTATTCTTATTTATGCGACGTCTTCAGCTATTTGTGATTTAATAATAGTTATGTACTGATGAATTCCTTCTCATTTCAGATGCCTCCAAGACGAGCCTCGACGTATAGAAATTCCCAACCAGAGTAGCCAGCAGCTCAAGCTTAGGGAATAATGAACGCAGCCAAGGTCATTACCATATTTACTCGGGCGGTGAGTGCAACTTTAGCGGTGGTGCAGTGGGCCCCACCCCAGGTTCAGGCTATAGCGCCAGTTCTAGATTTGTTTCCCATTGTATGGTAGAGGGTTAGGGATGCCTTTCAGAGGGAAAATTACCGAAAGTTCTCATGAAGTTCTGATATTGTCATCCCGAGCCAATGGAAGAAAGACATCCAGAGGCATCTTCACATGTACGAGTGCATAGATATTCAGATACAGTTACTGGATTTCTTCAAGCTAGGAGGAGATAGACAGTACGACGATTCAGAGTTTCTGGGTGCGGTTTGACTGAAAATACTTTCCTTCTATCGTGCAGACTGAGATGAGGTAGAAATTGTTAAATATCAAGCAGGAAAGTATGACTGTTGCGTAGTATAAAGAGGATTTCACGAGATTGAGTACTATAGCGCCAGATTAGGTACCTATCGAAGAGAAGAAGATTCAGATGTTCATGGATGGCTTGGCCTGAGGATTCGCCAACACCTCTTAGGTAATTTTTCGTTGGGTACTTATAATGATGTACTCAACGCCACCCTATTGCATTTCCAGGACCACTACTTCCACCAATAGAGGAGCAAATGATTCGGGCAATCTAGCCAATAAGGCCGGATAGGAGGTAGTATTGCCAGTGGGGCACCAGCAACTTAGGGGTAGGTCCGTTAAGGTGAGAAGAGTTCCCAACAAGGGGATCATCTAAGCTATTTCGATCTGGTGACTCTAGGTAGGGACATGGGGGCTATAGATCGGGCCAGCAGTAGGGCCAGTAGGGTCAACAGCGGTATCAGCAGGGCAGTGGGGGGTGGTAACGACCATCACGGTCGAGGGCAGTAGGGAAAAATAGGAGGAAATTTTAAGGGTAGATGCTTTGGTTACGAAAAGAATGGCCATAGACGTTAGGATTTACCTGAGGGGGATAGGGCCCCGCAGCAATAGGGTGTGCCCGTCAAGAGCCACAGAGACCGATCTTCCCAGCCGCCTCCCAGCACCCCTCAAATACCAGCGTTACCAGTCATCCCAACAGTCCCGGCTCAGCAGGGACAATTGCAGTATGGACATTTTTACAACGTCCACCAGGCAGCAGCACCGCAGGCGCCACCCACAGTTGAGGGTAAGTTTTCTATCCATGGTACTATGTGGTGTGTTTTATTTGACAATGGGGCATCACACTGCTTCTTAGCCACTAGTTTTTCATGGGCCACGGGGGTAATGGGTCGTTGGTTTTCTTCGTATGCTGGGGAGTAGGTATAGAGATCGGGAGTCTGATTTTGCCTGCAGATATGCTAGTCTTATATATGCACGAGCATGACGCCATTATTGGCATGGATTGGCTTTCTACTTATAGAGCGATGATAGACTGTTTTAGTAGGAGTATTATTTTTTCTATTCCGGGCGAGGAGATGTTTCTGGTGGTGATGCCTCATCCTGAGAGAGGATCATCCACCCATTTGTATTATATAGAGGAGGAGACCTCTAGGGAGATAGTGATTCCCATTGATTCGATTCCTGTAGTTCGCATGTTTTTAGATGTGTTCCAAGATATATCAGGACTACCGCCTAGCCGAGAGATAGATTTCATTATAGATTTAATGTTGGGCACTCGATCGATAGACCGAGCACCATACCGTGTGGCTCCAGCTAAGATAAGGGAGTTGTGAGATCTGATTGAATAGTTATTGGGACAGTGCTTCATTCATAGGAGTACCTCGCCCTGGGGTGCTCCCATGTTGTTTGTGAAGAAAAGATATGGGTCATTGAGGTTGTGTGTAGACTACCGAAAGTTGAACAAAACCACAATAGAGAACAAGTATTTGTTACCCCGAATCGATGACTTGTTCGACCATTTGAGAGGAGCTACCTTCTTCTCAAAGATATACTTGAGATCGGGATATCATCAGTTATGGATTAGGGAACAGGATGTGTCAAAGACTACTTTCTTGATGCGATATGGATCCTACGAGTTTCGAGTTATGCCGTCTGGGCTAACCAATGCTCCAGTTGTGTTCATGAACTTAATGAACAGGGTGTTCAGAGAGTTCCTGGATCAGTTTGTCATTATCTTCATAGATGACATTCTGATTTATTCCCAGACTGAGGAGGAGAATGCCGAGCATTTAAGATGGGTTCTTTAGACTCTGCGAGAGCATCAGCTATATGTTAAGTATGAGAAGTGCGGGTTCTGGCTGCGCGAGGTCCAGTTCTTGGGGCACATTGTTTTCGCTAGGGGGATATCCGTAGATCTGGGAAAGGTGTCCGCGGTGAGGGAGTGAGGGCATCCCATGATACCGTCAGAGATCCTTAGTTTCTTGGGATTGGCAGGGTACTACAGGCAGTTCATTCGAGGATTCTCAAAGATAGCGGATCCTTTGACTAATTTGACTCGTAAGGGGGTACTGTACGTATGGGATGACGCTTGTCAGTTGTCTTTCGATGAGCTAAAGGATAAATTAACTTCGGCGCCAGTTCTTGCTTTGCCCAAGCTAGGAGTGGAGTACCTGGTGTATACTGACACTTCCCTTCATGGACTTGGTAGAGTACTTCAGCAGGAATAGCAGGCTATAGCTTATGCCTCCCACGAGCTCAAGCCTCACGAAAGGAATTAACCCACCCATGACTTAGATCTAACAACTACCGTGTTTGACTTACGTATTTGGAGACACTACTTGTTGGGGGAGAAATTTTGCCTATTCATAGACCACAAGTCACTGTAGTACTTGTTCACTCAGCGGGAGTTGAACATGCGTCAGCGCAGGTGGATGGAGTTTGTGAAAGATTACCAGCTCGAGATACAGTACCACCCGGGGAAGGCTAACATGGTTGCTGATGCGTTGAGCCGTAGGCCAGTAGGTGAGGTGGCAGAAGTATGGAAGGCAAAGTGGAAAGAGTTAGGACATCAGGATGCAGTGGCCGCCTGATCCTTTATGTTAGTCATGATAGTCACACCAGAGATTGTTACGAGAGTGATCCAGTCCCAAGACGCTGATACATTTTGCCAAGATCAGATTGTACGACTCCTAGCTGAGGGAACAGAGTCCTATTCAATAAGTTCAGATGGGAGTTTGCGATTTAATAGGAAATTAGTGGTCCCAGAGGGGGAGGACTTATGCCATACAGTGATGACATAGTCGCATGGATCTCGATTTATGGTACATCCCAGAGGGGATAAGATGCACCAGGATATGATGCAATAGTACTGGTGGAGTGGGATGAAGAAGGACATTGCAAAGTTTGTGTCCAAGTGTGCCACATGTCAGTTGGTGAAGGTGAATCATCAGAAGTCGCCAGGGTTACTTCAGCCGCTAGAAATCCCTATGTGGAAATGGGAGAGCATTTACATGGATTTCATCACTGGGTTGCCTACATCACAGCGGGGTCACGATTTTATTTAGATAGTGATGGATCGGTTGACCAAGGTAGCTTATTTTCTATTGGTGCGAACAGTCTACACTACGGGCCAGTATGCTCAGTTATTTATTGCCGAGATAGTGAGGTTGCATGGGGTGCCCCTGAATATTGTGTCAGATAGAGATAAGATTTTTGTGTCACGCTTATGGGAGATCTTTCAGGAGGCTATGGGAACCAAGTTACGGTTGAGTACAGCTTATCACCCACATAAAGATTGGCAGACTGAGCATACTAATAAGATGCTAGAGGATATGTTATGCATGTGTGTCCTTGATTTTAGAGGGGGTTGGGAGCAGTACCTTCCACTGGTGGAGTTCGCTTATAATAACTCCTACCAGTTTACGATTGGCATGGGCCCATTTGAGGCGTTGAATGGCAGACCTTGTCGTTCTCCCACATGTTGGCTAGAGGTGGGGGATAACAAGTTACTCGGGCCAGAGGTGATTCAGGACATGTCAGCCAGGATTGAGTTAATCAGGAGTCGCATTCGGGTAGCCCAGGACAGGCAAAAAAGCTATGTCGATGCAAAGCGGTTCTTCAGGGAGTTTAGCGTGGGGGACCAAGTATTACTGCGAGTGTCTCCTATGCAAGGAGTGATGAGGTTCGGAAATAAAGGGAAATTAGCTCCAAGATACGTAGGACCATTCCCCATTATCGAGAGGATTGGACCGGTGTCATACAGACTTGGGTTGTCGGAGCACTTGCACCGTGTTTATGATGTGTTCCACATTTCGTCGTTGAGGTGGTATCTTCGGAATGATTTGGCCCACACTCACATTGCGATAGAGGAAATTGACTTACATCCCAACAGTTCTTATGAGGAGATACCAGTGGCTATCCTAGACCATAGTGATAGGAGATTGAGGTCAAAGTTAGTCACACTTGTACGGGTTCAGTGGGAGCATCATAACGTAGAGGAGTCCACTTGGGAGCGCGAGGCAGATATGCGTCAAAAGTATCCGGAACTGTTTTTACCAGGTATGCCTTATTTTTTCGAATTTCGGGACCAAATTCCATTATTAGTGGGGAAGTATGTAACCCCGTATTTTTATGGCCTTTAGTTGTGGGATTAATTAAATTAAATTGGGATAAATTAATTTAATGTTAATCTAAATTTTAATTTTAATATTTACTAGCATGACGAGAGTTAGTAATTATTGGTGAGAATTATGTTGAATATTACTTAATGAGTAAAGTAATATATGAGGTTGAATTTATTAAAATTCTCGCGAGTGAATAATAAGATAGTTATAGAAATTAAGTCGGGACGCGCGTGTCAGTCGCGTCGGGACTAAATTAATGGGATAAAAAGTAAATTTATTCTAAGTTTCCTGTATGGTCATTTCGAGTGCGCCAATGTATTTGGAAGGGTCGAGATAGTCAGAAAATCTTACTAGGGGGTTTAGTTTAGGTCTCAGGAGGTTTTTAGGCCTAATCGGCAACTCGAGAGGGAATTTTGGTAATTTCCAATTTTAGGCCTTAATTAAGGAAGAAATCATAAGGCTATATCTGTTGTTAGAGGTTGTCTTCTAGGGTTTGAAAAAACACAAATCACAAAATCCATTAGAGCAGAGAAGTCAGGAGCTTTCCCAAGGCTAGAACCATCCTAGTTGCACTGTTTCACCACCAACGTCGTCGGAGGGTAGATCGAAGGAAGAGGAACTAATCCACACCATTAAATCCCAGAAATTCAGACCTTCATTCTTAAGGAAAGTATATATCTTGTTGTTCTTGGGTTGATATTTCATCCATGCTAGAGTAGGAAAGCTAATTATAAGTTTTTATGGAGAATTAATGTAATTAGAAGACTAGAACTCATATGTTTGAATGGAAATCATGTTAGGCTGATATTTTTATCATATGTAGAGTATTTATCATGAATTTGGATGATGATTAGAGGAGGAAATCTGGAAATATAATGTGAATTCTTGAATTAATATAATAAACTAGGGTTAGAGACCAAATCATGTATTTAAACCCATTTAATGATGATCTTGGAGAATCAATGAATGTTTTACGTTAGAAATCATCCATACTTATTTATATAATGTTGGTGATGTTTGGTTGGGAGTTTGGGACATTTTAATGGAGGTTTAGATGATTAAAATGGAACGAACCCGTAGGCAAATAATTACAGAATCTGCGCCAATATCTGTTGGATCGATCGATCGACTCAAGAATGTCGATCGATCGACTCAAGAATGTCGATCGATTGACTCAAGAATGTTAATTGATCGACTAGATCAAATGATCGACCATTCTCATCGATCGATCGACTCCTCCTAAAATTTGAATCTTTTTCTTTTCTAAATGTTAATTCAACCCCAATGTATAAGGACCCTTAGGCATAATTTAAATATCATAATGGGACTTGAGAAGGACCAGTAGGTTTGTGGGCAAGGTTCGGGTATTACAATTTCATATGGAATTAAATCGTGGGGATTACGAGGGTATAAAATGGGTTATAATTGCGTGTGTTATCAATTAAGGATTCTGCAAGACAATAACGACTTAGACCAATAGGGTAGAGAGGGTACTCCTACTAAATTTACATTTGTTAAAATGATACACTTCGAGAGTCGAGAAGTACCTAAGAACTTGCAGTAATTGAGAAAATAAAAGAATTAATTAATTATGCGTATGACTCGGGTGCTACGTGTCGCGTATGGTTAGAATATGTTATGGTTCGTGGGTGTACCTATTTGAATAATGTAAATGTATATGAGTGTCGAAATATATATATATATATATATATATATATATATATATATATATATATATATATATATATATATATATATATATATATATATATATAAAGTAGGAAACTTATGTATGTTATAAGCTTCAACTATGATGTCATCTATTTGAGTTTTTTTTGCACTTTCTGTTTTACCCCTTACAAATTTATATTCCCCCTCTTTTAACACACTCTAATTTGTTCCCCTTCCCTTCAAAATTCAAACACAAGGCTACAATTGTATTTTACCATTTTAGAGATTAGGACAGCCGAACTTGAACCGATTTAACCCTTTTCTCTCTCTCAAAGCTTCTTCTATGCCCAATTTCTCATACATACCTCTCTCTCTCTCTTCAACGACCCACCGTCATTCTTCACCATCGTCCCGTCTTCTAACTTGACTCTTTTTGCAGATCGAAACCTAATAAGGTATTCTACTTTTTTCATTTATTTTTTGTTTTAAAAATCTTTTTTTTTGGTAGATCGAAACCTAATCAGGTTTAACGTTTTAAAAACTTTGTTTGAAGGTCCACTAACATGGTAAACTTGGGTGCAATCATTGTTTCTTCAAATTTCTGGCATTTTAGGCTCGGATCTTTAAGGTATTATGTTCTCTCTCTCCCTCTCAGTTGTGTATTCAAAATTTTTGGCATTTTTTCGTTTCTTCGGTTGTTTTCTTTGTCTCTCTTTTGTTTTTACTTGCTGTTTTACTTTGTGGTGTGATTTGGGATTTTGCTATTTTTATCTAGGGTTTGGATATTTGATGATTTGGGTTATGATTATTATGGTTCAAATAGTTCTTAGGATTTATTGGGATTTTCATTTATTTTGCAGGTTGGGTGAAAAATCTCAGAGGTACAGATGGATTTATTAGTATTTTCATTTATTATAGTTGATTTTTTATGCTTGGTTTGGGTTTTAGTTAGAACTCTTTCTCAAATAAACTAATTTTTTTATGATTTAGTTGATAGTTTTTTTTTCAGTGAATATTTCCACTCTCTTAGAAGATCTGAATCAAATAACTTTTAGATGCCTGTTCTCCTACTTTGTCCTTCCCTCTCTACTAATGGTGTTGGGTTGCTAATTTTTGGCGTGTGAGGTGTACTAAGAAAATGTTTCCTCATTAAACCTCTCTTACGGCTGCATTGATCGAAATGAACCACTAAAACCTATTTCTTCATCATTCCTTCACAACTAATTCCTCACAGCATTTTTCGAGGCCTGAGTTCAAGGAGTAGTTATTATTTGGTTGATGGGATTGGTGATTTTTAATCCCTTGGTGTTGGATAATTATGTTTTAAGATTTTGGTGTTGGATAATTACATTTTTTTAAGTCTGATTTTTAAGCTTTTGGGCTTGGTGATTTTGATAATTACGTTTTGTTTTTTTCTATATAAATCTTTGTTCGCTCGGTGATTTTGATATTTACGTTTTGTTTTTTTCTATATAAATCTTTTTTCTTGGTGTTGTCTCTTACTTTTTTAATACATCTCTGGTCTGATGCCATTATAGTGGTGATTTGCTCTTTGAAAAAGGTATATTTTCTTCAATTTTCTTAAATTGAATGTCTCTAACAAGTTTAATCTTAATGGTTAATATATGTACTTTTTGTTTGAATGGTTATCTCCAAAATATTTCGCTCTGTTTTGTGCTAGGATGCTCTTCTTGTCCACAACCGATGCCTTTGATCGTAACACGACCTGTAATAAGCATGAGGCTCGGGTATTTGTCTTGGCAACAAAATCAAAAAAACCCTATTAGTTGTATGTTTTACTACTATATGTACCAAACACTTTCAACCAAATATCCATGTACCCACATCCTTTTGGGATTGACTCATTCCACTACTTAAAAAAAATAGTACAATACAACTTCGTGGATTACATTCAAAGTTGATTGGGAGCCTGATTCGTTGAGAGTCGGGCCATTATTCTCTTAATATTAGTGATTCATTCAAATAATAGCTTAAAGCTTTATTTTATGCCCGTACTTATTGATATCGTTTGTTTGGCACTAAGGTCTGGATGCAATGAAACCACACAACTTCTGCCTCTTTTTTATGGATGAAAAAGAAGGCATGGACTTCTTCAACCAACATTCTTAAGGGAAATCTAAACTGAAATTCGAGGTGAGATCTTACCTAGATATGGTGGTGAGCCAGATGAAGCAAATGAGCAAAGACAATCAACAGCAGTTGCGGTTGTTTAAGGACAAAGTTGCCAAACAAAAAATGCATTAGAAAACTCTTAAAGAATTGTACAGTTCGCTAGCTAAGAAGCTTCGAAGAACAGAGGAAGAGAACCATATTGTGAATCAGAGAACTAAATTACACCTGAACAAAATAAAGAAGATATGGATTATCAAGAACAATTTTTCAAAGATCAGATCCGAAACATTTAAGAATCCAGGAATGCTAAAGAAAACAATTTTGAGTAGATCCAGCAGAAGGAACATGACAAGATGAAATGTCATAGCAGGGAGGATCAAGTTGAAGCATTTATCAAGTCTTAGAACGAAGATATGGTAGAATTTGCTACACTTTCAATACATCATTTTTTTTATCATTTACCGTTTTCTTCATTTTTTTCTCAATATAGTAAGTATAACCTTTGTAAGAGTTTCTAAAAAAAATTCTTCAGATTCATTTTATAGATTCAAGATCCTGAGGTCTGATGGTTCTAGAATATTATTAGAAGTAAAATGACAATAGTTCCAGGTCCATTAATTTGGGAGATAGTGAAAAAGAACAACTCCTTTTTGTTAAAGAATTTGGCAATGGAACCGTCAGTGTTCGTTTCAGTAAAGAGAGCAACAATCTTAGCTCCTACAAGCACTCAGGGTTAGCAAACTCTAAGATGGGTACAAATCAACCTGAGGGAAAGGATTCGTCGATTTGAGGAGCAGGTACATATCAAAAGCTTACAGAGACCGCAGGCACTACAAATGCAAATTGAGGAGCAGAGATTTAACCGTGTCAGTAAAGGTAAAAAAGTTAAAGAAGCATGACTATCGGTCGAATGAAGATGTGGATCCTAATAGGAAGTGCGATTGATCACATTTGCCAAACTTTAACTCTCTTCATCTATGCCAGATTCTAATTCCAATATTCACGAGAGTAAACGTGACGACAAGGTTTGCTTTTATTCTCATATAGTGTTTCTGATTTTGATTTAATTGTATTTCTCATATCTGATGCAGCTGTGTCATATTACTGTTTCTCATATTATTATTACTAACACTCGGGGTCCATGTTAGGTGTCTTCTTGGTCACATCCTTCTCTTTATTATATTTACTCATTGCCATTAAAACGATCTTCATTAATAGAGACTGATCCACTGAATCAGCTATGACGGATTTTATCCTTGCAGGCATCCTCATTGAACGTCTGATTATTCCCCAACTGCCATCATCTATCTCGCATCCATGTATCATTAAGTTTGTGTAACATCAAATTTTTCTACTGGATTCAATATCGAGGGGAGCAATCAAGAGATATGGTGGAGGAACTTGGGGTAGGTATACAGTCCCCATAAAATTTCATTTGTGTGCATCCAGGCTTGCAGATTATCAGTTTGTGTGCTGCTTTTTGTGCTTATACCTCTCTGTGTGCTATTTTTTATGCAGTTCAAACACTTGCGAGATGGAAAGTTTAGGGAGACGGTGAAAAACACTAAAGTTTAAGGAGACGGTCAAGCATCGTTGGATTGTTATGAGTTTGGTTTGAGATGATGCACTTATAAGAAACATATCTACATTTAGTCCTTCAAATCCGACTTAGATAGTTCTTTAACAGTTCTAAAATTTCTTAAGAGTTCCGAACATTGGTAATGGCATAATACAGATGTGCCTTTCCACCACTTTGACTTAGGCGTGAGATGTCCTCAACAAGAACAAGATTTATCCAATTCCTATAAATGAGTATCATTCTTTTGATAAGGACGTTGGTTATGACAAACTTCTTTTGAATGAGAATACACTATAGGTGAGTTTTTCCTGCTAATTCTTTGAGGTTTAAAGATTTTCGGATGGGGTTTCATTTCTTCTTCGATGCATTTTTCTTCATTCTCTCTCGCCCCTGGTTTTTTT
The DNA here is from genome assembly GCA_949130495.1 of Sambucus nigra. NCBI lineage: Eukaryota > Viridiplantae > Streptophyta > Magnoliopsida > Dipsacales > Adoxaceae > Sambucus > Sambucus nigra. The sequence goes on from OX422217.1 coordinate 382,341,135, forward strand.
AGAATTTGAAATATTGTAGTTTATGTTAAAAGTCGCACTTGAAGCTGAAGCTGATGATGTTAAAACTGAAGCTGATGATGTTAATATAGCAGTTTATGTTAAAACTTCCCCTGCTCTCTTCAAGCTGATGATGCCATATTTGTATACTAACATCATCAGCTTGAGAATATACTACTTGAAGAGAATATATCATAAACGGATGATGATATATTTGTGTACTAACATAAACTGAAATATATATTAACTTAATTTGGTCATAGCACTTGAATTTGGTCAGGGGCAGTATATTTTAAGTGCGATATTTGTATGACCAAATTCATAGCCAAATATATTTGTATATTTGTATGAAGAGAATATATATACAAATACATATTCTCTTCAGTTAATACAAATTTGAAATATATATTAACTGAAGAGAATCTCTTCATACAAATATACAAATATATATTCTCTTCATACATCAGCTTGAGAATATAGCACTTGACATGTAGAACTTCAAGCTGATGATGCTATATTTGTATACTAACATAAACTATTGATGATGTTAAGATTGCCCCTGATCTCTTCAAGTGCTTGAGAATATAGCACTTGAAGCTGATGATATTGAGATATCGTGTGGCACTTGAGGAGGGTCTTCAGTTTTTAACATAATTTCAGTCGCAAGCATTTGAAGAGAGCAGGGAGTCTATAAAAATTAGCTTAATTTGGTCATAGGCAACAAGAAGAGCTCCTTCAAAGTTACGAATGATCTGTTGTTATAACAGATCTGCAAAATGGTAGGAACAGCAGTGGGGGAAGGCTTGATTTATGTTTCTACTTAGGATTTTATGTTTTATGCCAGCAAAGCTCGGATCAAATGGATATTGAGAATCAGACCACAAAATTAGAGTTTCCATAACAGGTCTGCAACTGCCAAAAAGGACAATTTTGACTTCACCACAATGGGGAAAAGGCTGTCAACTTTTATAGGAGGGTTCAAAGTCAATTCATACAGCTGTTTCCATTGTCTAGCTGCAGCTAATAAAATGAATCGACGTAATATGTCGACCCAAATTTTTAAAATCGAGGGAAAACGTTCAGTTAATTGAGGCATTACAGTATTAGCTTCTAGATCTATGAATTTTTCTACGAGCCAATCAGACCGATGTAACTAAATTACGCTCCTTTATCAGCTTCATGAAATCATGATCTTCTCTTGGTTTAGTTATTTGACGTGTCTTTCTATTGTGAACATTGAAAACTTGCTTGACCATGTAATGTAGTATATAGGTTTGGATGTTGCTGGAATTATTCATCTGGGAATAATCAAATTTTTATAGCTTTGTATTATTATTTTAATAATTTTTTATATAGTTCCCTTTGCATATAATCCTGTGAATTTTGTTCTTACCTACTGGCTTGCTCTGTATTTTCTCTACATACTCTTTTTATCGAGTTGGCTTGCTCTGTATTTCATTCTAGGGGATTGGCCTTATATGAGGTTATTTATATTTTGGGTTTGGCATTTATAAAGTGATAAAAATTTTGGACCTTTGTGAAGCTTCATTGCTTCATGTGTAGGCATTTTTGTCATCCACATATTTTTAATGATACTAAGAAAGTGTGGTAATAGCCATGAAAGTTCACCATTAAGAAGTTCACCATTAATAGCCATGAGTGGTCACATTGATAATCACAATCTTCTTCATTTAGTCTTGGAAGTGTGTATATTCAATACCTTCGTTCAATTTTATGTTTAAGTGAGGGTTGTTTGCCGGGGTGTTTGTGGTGGCGTTGTGTTGCAAGTATCAGTACGAATATGGGTAATGCTAGGGGGAGCCGGTTCGTGGACACATTTCGTGGACACACGCATAAGACAATTGGGTACAAGTTTTTAATGCACATTTTTATGCCCTAGAAGGATCCGCAACCATAATGTATAAGCTTCTAATGCAGTGTGTCCACGAAATGTGTTCACGAACCGGGTCTCTCTAATATTATTCGTACGAATATTGTTGGTAATTTTATTATCGTGCCTTCAGGCACGGGCATACCCTAGTATGTATATATATATATATATATATATATATATATATATATATATATATATATATATATATATGTATATATATATATATTATACTAACATCTGTGTTTAATGATACTCGCGCTACTTGATGTCACGGAGGTTTCAACGCTGGGACAGTCTTATCTCGATGTGACCTTTATGGGGGATATTAACTTGTACCCTAAAACATAGGATCCTTGGTATAGGCTATCTGAGAATGATAGTCAGACGGCCCTAAGAGACGTGAGGGTATGTGCTAACCTCTTAGTGACTGGGAACTATGCTTCGCCTCAAATATGTGTGTATTATGTTAATACAGTTCAAGAGTGATTTCGAACTAGTATTTCACTTTTGTACGAGAGATACGGGGACTTGATAGCAGAGTATGCCTGCACCATAGATTTATGTGGGGTTCCCTGTTAGTATATATATTATAAGTTATAAATATATGTACCTGTGATTTATCTATTGTGCTTGTAAGTAGATAAAATTGAATAATTAATATTAAATAAATTAAGCGGTTGAGAACTTAAGGCTATATTGAGATGTACATAACTAGCTTGGTGAATTAATAAGAAGAGATTATCATATACATACTATAGTCACACGATCATGTGAATTAGGAACGACAATGGAGATTGGGTTAGACTAGTTAACTAGGTTAGCTTGTCTAGATTAATTTAGTAGTACGTTAGGCGTGCACACTAGTTGAGGGGTGAGAATTTCCAAGTGAGTGTCGAGGCACTAACATGTATGTTATATCAACTGGTAAGCATTTTAAATACTTGCTAAACTAATTTAAAGCTATTTTACACTCGGGCTCTGACCCGTTTCCTGTCATCTCTTCTTTCTCTTGTATATATCTATATGTATAACAGGTGTATAGCCACAGGGGCGTTAGATTTAGATCTTTGGACTATTGACGTGCAGCAGCTAATGTGGGAGTTGCAGGTCTTTGCATTTGGACGACTTAATCCTTGTCATCTCAGCTCTTCAGCTAGTCATTTTAGATGGTGGCATGCGTTGCGTATTTCTAGTTTTATTTAGTTCAGAGAGAGACTTGTACTCTTTCTTATTTTAGTATTCAGCTTTTATTGAAATTGTTTTAATTATTTCATTGTCCTTAGTCTTGGGATATTTTATTTGGAACGATTTAATCTAGACTGTTTATTCTACTCAGATGGTTTTGCATTCAATATAGTTAACTGTGTTCATAAATGGTTTGTGCATATAGATTTATCACAATGGAACGTAATATATAAAATTTAATGTTTTGACAGTCATCTTAATTAATTATTAGGTGATTAATAAAGGAAATTGTTTTTCGACAGTGGTGCTAAGAATGAACCAACCGGATACTTTGATTTAATTTAATAAATGACTGATCACCCGGTATTTAATTAGGCGGGGTGTCACAAATTTTTTTTTAAATTTGCCACCCAAGTGAACCAAGTAAAATTATTCACAATGACTAAAATGTAACTGTTGCCACAAAGTCTCATAATTCGCGAAGGACCCATAAGATCCATGTGGATTAGCTCTAGAGGTTTAGATGTTAAAATGTTTTTAACTTTCTTGTGAGCAGATTTAATTATTTTTCATTCTTGACACGGTCCACAAACAACATTTGAAATTGATTATATTTTGGTAAACCTCTAACCATATCCTGAGAGCTCAGTTTTCTAAGATTATCATGATTAATGTGACCTAATCGATTGTGCCAGATTTCATAATCATCAAGTATGGCTATCCTACAAATCTCATTTCCCGAATTTATTATGTAACAGTTATCTGGGTCTTGTGGCCTTTAAGAATACAATCACCATTCTCATTAAAAAATTTGCATTCAGTTTCGAAAATGTGATAGTGTTTTAAATCTTTTGAAATTCCTTTAATTATATGTGTAATTCGTTGTGCAGCTTATCAATTAAGTTCAGACCGGTTTCATAGTGGATAATAAATTTTCATTAGAGATAAGATCTAGTATTGGATCTTTTGGGGGGATGAACTATAAGAATATACCTATTGAATACTCAGGATAACCTCTTTATAATGTCAGAGGTAGAATAAAATACTTCTCAGAGTTGTTAGATAAGCTAACTGTAACACCCCGCCTAATTAAATACCGGGTGGCCAGTCCCATACCAAATTGAAGCAGAATATACAGCTGGCTCATTCTTAGCATCACTGTCGAAAACATTTACAAATCACCCAATACCCAATTAAGGTGGTGTTAAAAACTTTCCAAATTTTAATTCAATAAAATCCATTTTTAATTTAAAATTTACACTACACATATTATTCTACATCACTAATAACTGAACAGATAACACAAAAGAATTTAAATTCAATTGGAATAAATATTCCCAAATAATAATCCAATACAGTAATCCCAACAATATTAAATGTATGAAAATGACACGAGTACAAGAGTATGACTCAGATAGAAAGATGATAACTGAATTCCTCTGGGCGCTATGCCCTAAATAAAAAGGATACTATATAATGTGAATCAAATGAAGATAGACGTCTAAGCAATAATCCATAGTTCCATAGCTCGTCATAATTCCCTAAGGTTGGCATCCCTGTTGCTGGACATATGATATAGAAGGTACAATAGAAAAGAAAATATGCAAGGAAACGGGTCAGAGCCCGATGTAAAATGATTTTGAAAACAGCAAGTATTTAACAAGTGCAATAAAGCATTTATTATGTACATGTTAGATCCAAACTCTCACTTGATATTCTCACCTCTCATCTAGAGTACACACTTAACGTTTCCTAATAACCTCCTACTTAAAGGTTCCTCCTAACTAGTTTCCATAACATGATTCTATCCCATATCATAACCCCGTATGTCCCATACCATACGTAATGTAATTATTCATATACGTTTCCCATTACCATGAATCGTTTCTCATTAATATGAATTAAGCTCTTCAATTCTATAAGAATAAACATTCATTAACTTAATTCAATTCTTTTTCTCTATTCACTGTCATCTACAATTATCACACAGTAGATTAATCAAACCAAACTATATACACTCATTTAATATATATATATATATATATATATATATATATATATATATATATATATATATATATATATATATAATACGGCACCCCGAGTCACAGCTGCGGTGAATGCATTACTCTGCTATCACGTCCCAGTATCGCAGGTCGCCGAATAGGGGACTAAAGGTTCGGTAAGGATTCCTCGAACCACAAACAACAACACAATTGTAATACCCCGTATTTTTATGCTTTCTAAATTTGGGGATTTATTAAATTTAATGTGAAATATTAATTTAATAAAAATTCGAAAATTAATTATTTTTTTATAATTACTAACGTGACGAGAGTTAGTAATCATTGGAAATTTGTTGAATATTACTAATGAGTAAAGTAATATATGATATTGGTTCTATTAAATGTCACGAGTGAATAAAATGACAATTTTGAAAATTTAAGTCGGGACGCGCCCGTGTCGTGTCGGGACTAAATATTGATTAATAAAAGTGAATAAATTATAAGTCACCCATATGGTCATTTCGAGTGCGCCAAAGTGTCTGGAAGGGTCGAGATAGTCAAAATAATGTACCCGGGGGTTTAGTTTGGGTCTCGGGGCGTATTTAGGCCTAATTAACACCCCGGGAGAGCGTTTTGGACATTTTATATTTTTAAGCCTGAAAACCCACGAAAATTGTAAAGTTATATCAGATGGTTAGGGTTGCCTTCTAGGGTTAACTCAACCAAAAATAAGAAACGGCCATTGGAGAAGGAAGGAGAGAGCTTGCCCAAGAGTTCTAGGCTAAGAACTCCTCCGTTTGCGCCGCCGTTGCCGCCAAACGATAGATCGCGTAACGAGGATCACCACCACACCGATTTCATCCACAATTTAGAAACAAAAATTCACAGGAAAGTATTTATCTTGTTTAATTTCATTAATGCGTCATTCATATTAGTTTAGGGTTGATTAGGATGAGTTTTTATGAAAGAAAATCCATGTTGGTGATTAGAAATCGCATGTTGTAGTGATATATAAACAATAATCTGGAAATACCTTTCACATGTAGAGGTTGAACCACGGATTTATGATGGATTAGAAGTAGAAATTATGGAAAAAGTATGATTTGAATTAAGTTAAAGGAATTTTTAGGGTTCATGAGAATTGTATAAATTTTGGCACTTTTAACCCATGATTCTTGATGAATACTCACATGTCTTACGTAGAATATTGTCCATTTGGGTTTAGAATGTTTGTTGTATAATATTCTGGGAGTTTGGGAGTTTAAAATTTGGATTTTGATGATGTTGGATGATGGAACCCGTAACTGGTATTCTGCATATTCGCCATACCTGTTTGATCGATCGATCGAACCAGGAGTGTAGATCGATCGACGCATCGATCGATCGAGCTCCTGCCATCGATCGATCGACCCCTCCTGGCAGACTCACATTTCCCCTTCTAAATAGTTGAATTAAATTTAAATGAGTAATAATCTTTGGACATCCTTATTAAAATATTTTGGGAGATAAATAAGACCAGTAGGACTTATTAAAAATATGAAACCTTTAATGTAAGACGAGATTTACATTTTCGGGGATGTTTGCATATACGGGATGATGGAACTATGTATTAAAGTGGGGAGACGCGTAAGGTAGTTACGTTGGAAAATAAATGAGTGCCTACTGAAATTTCACTTGGGAGATTAGAAATCCATGAGTGTCACTTGATAAGTTGGGATAATCCTACAAATTAAGATAAGAGGCAAATGTTATACGTGATAACTAAATAACGAGTAATAAGGACAAATATCATAATTATGGGTCGTGAGTATGTAGCTAAACTTGATATGATAATAGTAGTATATTTATATGATTGTGTTTATGCATATACTATATACGTGTAAAAATCATGCCCGCGCTACTTGCTATCCCTGAGGTTACCGCGCTGGGACAGTCTTATCTCGATGGGACCTTTATGGGGGATATTGACTCGTACCCTAGAAGATAGAAATCCTTTGGTACAGTCTATCGGATCGATAGTCAGACGGTCCTAAGAGACGTGAGGGCATGTGCTGACCTCTTAGAGACTTGGAAACTATGCTTCACCTCAATATTGTTTGTGTTTTGTTTCTATACAGTTCGAGAGTGATTTCGACCTTGTATTTCCCTTAGTACGATTGATACGGGGACTGGATTGCAGAGTATTCCCGCACCATAATTATTATGTGGGGTGCTGTTAGAATATATATATTATATGAGTATTTAATATATATATATATTTAAATTTGGAATTTGGGAACTACCTGATGTGTCTATGGTAAGTAAGAATGGAATAACTATTTCAATTTGGGAATAAGTGTTTGAAAAGTATAATGTGTTAGTGAGAAACTTTATTAGTAAATAAGGTTTAAATGAAAACTTTGTTTTTAAATGAAATTAACCTCTTAAACAATTGAATTTGTCAGTTTAAATCCTACGAGCAACCTAAGATAAGTTAAGTTAAACCGTTGAGGAGGTTAGTTCGATAGGTGTGCACATTAGAAGAGAGGTGAGAATTTCTCAAGGGAGTGCCGCACTAATATGTTGTTGCATTGGCCAGTAAACATTTTAAATACTTGCTAAACAAATTTTAAATCGTTTTTACAATCGGGCTCTGACCCGTTTCCATTTTCTTTTCCCTCTTGTATATATATGTATATATTACAGGCGCCCAGCCACAGGGGCGTCTTGCATAGGATCCTTTGGAAGGAACGCGCTGCAGCTTAGGTGGGAGTTGTAGGCCTCTTACTTAGACGACCTCATTTCTTGATTCCACTCCTAGCATTTATTTTATCCAGTTGGGCATGTGTCGCCCTTTTCCATTATTCAGTTGTTTTATTGGTTATTGTGATCCGTTTATTTCCAGTATTTACACTTTGGGATTTATTATTGTCAGGATGTTTTCATTTGAGTTTTAAATGTTGGATTCAATTAGTTGAATGTTTAATCATTTGGATTATATATTACAGGATAGTTGTTGTGTCATTCCTTAACTTTGGATTATGTAAAGTTAAATGTTGGTTTATAAAATTAAAAATTGGAAAGTAATGTATAAAAAAAATGGTTTGACACTTAGCTTAATTATTTAGGGTGTTTAAATTGGAAAAGTTATTTTTACGACAGTGATGCTAAGAATGAACCGACCGTTCACCTTGATTATAATTTAATAAAGGACTGATCACCCGGTATTTAATTAGGCGGGGTGTCACAACAATCATTGGAGGCGAACATAGTTATCATACCCACGGGACACGCACATACCTACGTTCCCATAGTCAACGGACTTATCAACTCCCCGATAAGTCTTTCATAGACCTATGTTCTCGAGCGACAAATCAAAGATCCCATGGATTCATCAGGATATGACTACCGTCACGCGCAAACCTCCCATTGATAGCAAGTAAGCTCGGTATGTCATACACATAAATCATCAATCAATCAAATAGGCATTATTATCTACCTATAATACAATATCAACAAGGTAATTACACTACCCTAAGATACTTCCCATACGTAGCATTATATCTCTTTAAGTCCTACGTATTAAAATATTATGACTTTACTTCTTAATTTAATTATCCCCGAGCCTCACTCATTACTCAAGGTTCAAATAGGTTTTTCCTCAACATTTTATTCAGTAAGAAATCACTAATATCCTACTGGTCCATATCATCTTATCTCCCAAATTACCACGAATTGAACTACCCTTAAATAGGGTTAAAACCAATTGTTTCACATCTTCTATCAACTAGGATTGAATACCATCATCACATGGCTCATAATATATAGTTTTTCATTCACACTATATGACTTATCAACAAAATCAACATCCTCGCATTCTATAACATCTCTTCACTCCCTACGTCGTTAAGGTTCATGCGCGGAGCGTCTCACAAAGTGAAATCCAAACAAGGAACCCCTCCAAAATACTACTACTCAACTTTGTCGGTCGTGGATGTCCGTCAACTTAAAATCCGCAACCGGGATAACCTTATCCCCTCTTTCAACCAAATGTGGTCTGAACTCCCATCTCTATCCAGGAGCCATACCACTAAGCGCTTGTACTACACTCAGTCCTTGCGCAATCAATAATGAGATTAAACTCAGTCCTTGATGCTCAAATTGTAACCCTAAGGCCACCCAGGTGTTATATTAAATCTCCCCTACTGGACCTATCCTTAATCCTCATGCATACCAATTAGAATTCAACACATGAATCTAGCAACCGAAATTTCTTCCAAATTAATTATCCAAAATTCTAATCAATTAAATCCCAATCATATTAATTCGATTCTTATCTAGGGCTTACTTATCTTCCCTAAGTCCCATTATATCCAATTAATAATCATCAAAGATATACAAAAGGTTTGGGTTAAGAACAAGCACTAAAAAGAAACAACTCCAACAATTCTGGGGAGGTCGATCGATCGAAGGCAGGGGCCGATCGATCGATCGCCCAGATACCAGCCCGGTTTTCTGTGTTTCTTCTACTACGGGTTTCATCACTTTTGATCATTCAAAACTTCATATTAACTTCTCAAATTCCTTATAAACCTTACTACATGATATAGCAACATATGTGAATGATTTCTAATGCTCTAAACATCCTAGAATCATCAAGAGTTTGAATTAAAAGCATATATCTATCCTGTTTTTCCAGAAAATTATAAACATGATATCTCCAAGAACATACCATTGATTCTCAGAATTTTTTCAAAAGATTTATGATTATTTCATGGATTACTATCTACCTACAACATGAGTTTGATTCCTATAAACTTCCATTTTTCAAAAATCCATTAACAACTCTTTTTTATCTTCCAAACATGAAAAATCTCATCTTTTTATAACTATTCTAACATGGACAATATACAAACTTAGATTGCAATAATCAAATACTTGCCTCTAATGAAGATCTGATCCTTTGGGGTTGTATAACACAGGTGGCTCTCCTCTTTTTCGGTCACTTCCGGTGGTGATTGGTAGTGGTGACCTTTGGTCTTTGGTTCTCCTCCTTTCTAAGCAAGCTTCTCTTCTCCCAAGCAACCTTTCACTCTCTCTAAGAAGATGACCTCTCAATTTTGTGTAGAAGAGATGAATGAACCCACGTACAACTAATCTCCAAATACTTATAATAAGACAAAATCCAAAATCACTATTCATCCCCCTTGTAAAAATAACTAAAATGCCCTTTTTGGTTGTCTTTTCATTTTCAAATGACCCGAGATCCAAAACCAACATCCAAATAGACTTTTCTGATTATTTCAACCCTTCCGGATGCAACGATGCAGTCGAAACGACTATAAGGTTGCTGTAAAAATAAGTTTCCTTTTTAATTTAACAAATTAGTCCCGACACGTCTCATACCGCGTCCGACTAAAAATTCAAATTACTGAATTAATATCACACAGTCATATCAATAACATCACATTCATATATTACCTAAATGTCTTTAAGTAATATTCAGAATCATTCTTTTTAATATCCACAACTCGGATAAAACCCCAAATGAATTAATTTATAATAAAATCCAATTAATCCATTAATTTAAAATATAACCCGTTTTAAAAGTCATTAAAATCACGGGGTATTACAGTAACAAATAAATTTAAAGGTTAGAAAACCAAGTTTCTTTTTACGGGTGGCAGGTTAGTCCTCATTAAACATGTTCTCTCTTCAATAGCTATTTTTATTTTAGCCTCAGTCAAGCCTATAAAAGCTATTATCAATAGATTCGTTTGATCAAGTCTCTTGACCCAGTGGTATAAGGCTGTTGTAATACCCCGTACTTTTGGCTATATTTATTTTTGGGATTAATTAATTAAATGCGTATTAATTGGAAATTAATCCGGGTTATAAATACTAACGAGATGCGAGTTGGTATTTGATTATGTGCATATATGATTATATATGAATTTGGAATTATAAAATTTATCGTGAGATTGATATACGGCAATTTGAGAATTTTGTTGAGACGCGTGTGACCGCCGCGTCATGGTATATTATTTTAATTATAAAAGTGAATTTAAATTCTTTAAACCGTATGGTCGTTTTGAGTGCACCAACGCGTCCGGAAGGGTCGAGATAGTCAGAAAACACTAGCCGAGGGTGTAGTTTGGGTCCCGGGGTATTTTTAGGCCATACCGGCATTATAAAGGGTATTTTGGTAATTTCGTATTTTTAGGAATTAAAAATGACGAAAATTAGAGAAGTAAATCTGATTGGGAATAGACCCACTAAACCCACTAACCAACCCTTAATTACCCAATAAGCTACGGAGGTTATCATTTAGGTTTCCAACTTTCCCAAAGAAAACCCTAGCCACCATAGCCACCTTTGGAGAAGAAAGCTTAGAGAGGGAGAGAAGGAGAAGGAATTCTGCAAAAAACCTTTACAAAAATCAACAACAAATTCATAGACAATCAAGGCAAGTGATTTAATCTCTTTTAAATTCAGAGAATGTTTCCTCCATGTTAGATAATTTGAAGATTTACAATTGTTCTTAGAAGATAAATGAAAACCCATGTTGTTTAGACATAGAACTTGAATATTGAGGACAAATTGCATGTAGAATCATATAGAGGTGATTATTCTGGTATTAATATATGTTGGATGTAAGAAAAACGGATTTAGAATGGACTAATTGAGAACTTAAAAGTTTAGGGTTCATGTTCTTGAGAAATTGGGGAAAAATGTAGAAACTTGTGATTTAATGTTGTTTAGGATGTATTAATTCCATAAAAGATGTTAGTATATGACCTTAGCATGTTTTAGGATGATTAGAGAACTTAAAACATTGTTGGAACGAATTTTAGAGGAGATTTGAGGAGTAAGAATTGATGAAAATCACAACTAAGAAATTTTGGGCCGAAACTGGTCCCTCGTTAGAAGACCTTCCCAGGTCGTTCGAACGAGCTTCTAACAAGTTGACCAGTCGCTTCTAACGAGGGGAGACTTCGTTCGATACCTTCGTTCGAACGAACTGTATTTCGTTCGATACATTCGTTCGAACGAGATGTCGTTAGAAGGTACAGTTCGTTCGAACGAACTGGAATCTCGTTCGAACAGTCTCGTTCGAATGAGACTTCTAACGATCTGACAGTTTGATCTCGTTCGAACAGCCTCGTTTGAATGAGACTTCTAACGAGCTAGAAGTTTGGGCCTTTTTGGCCTGTTTTGATTTTGGGAGTCCCGTAAACTTGTTCGAGGGTAGAGTTAACATTCCTTTGATGATGTATTGATAGATTTGGGACTTTTGGGTTATTATGAGGAGTAAATTATATACGAGTGATTTAAATCAATGAACCGTTTGGGTTGAGACGTGAGTGTCTACTACGACGTGAGAATAGATTATGACGCGTATGATTATAAACCGGAATCGTATAAAGTGTGTAAATTATATATTGGTACTAGAATGAGAATAGTACTTCAATTAAACTACGGGATTACTAAGACGTGTGTTTACTTAGTATTGGTATATGAATTGTGTGTATGACATACCTACCATACTTGCTATCACGGGAGGTTTGCGTTCACTTAGGGCCCTCTAATCCTTGTGTTGCCCGGATTTAGACCGGTTACCTTGATGAACATAGGTCATAGAAAGACTTATTGGGATATTAATAAGTCCGCTGATCGTGGGAGCATAGGTATGTGCGTGACCCATGTGATGTGACTGTGTTCGCCTCCATTAATTGTGATGTTGTTATTTGTGAACTATTCCTGAGAGATTCGGAATATGTAATCCTTATGTACGTGATGTACCGGGATGGATAGCAGAGTATGTGTGCAACGCAGCTTAGTTCTCGGGGTGCTTGTATTGTATATTTATGATGTGAATAACATACACTTAATTAATGGGAACCTTTATGTTAATGTTGTGAATATAATTACGGTATTGTTTCGAGAGAAACATAACGAGTTAGCTGATAGTGAAATATATTGCATATTGAGCATCTAAGTTTACGTTAAACCCTATTTAATTACGAGCGTTATAATGTTAATAGAACCGAGTAATAAGGGTAGGACCTACGATGGTCTGGCTAGATATGAAGTCACTTAGCTAGTGGTTTGTGTCGTTGTAAATGGGTACTTACGTTAGGAGTGCACAGTTAGACGAGAGGTGAGAATATCATGTGAGTGCACGTCCTAACATGTACTTTGCATTTAATGTTTTAAATGATTTTAAAGCACTTGCAGGTTTTTAAAATATCTCCACATTCGGGCTCTAACCCGTTTGCTTTCAAATCTATTTTCTTTGTAAAACCATTTTAGGTGCCCAACCACAAGGACACCATGCATAGGATACTCATTCTGGTGACGAGCTGTAGCTGTTTGTGGAAGCTACAGGGATTTGCTTGTAGACGCTTCTATCACTTGGATTCCAGATTCATTATCTATCAGTTGTAGGGCATGTTGCCCATTTCTATTAGAGTTACTTTTCCATTGCAGTTTTCAGACTTTGGCATGTATTGATTTAGTATTCAGTTTACTTATATCAGTTGTGGGATTTGTAGTGAGGAGTTTTCCTCCAGACTTTATTTACATTATGTGATGGTTATTCTATTTACTTCATTATGGTGAATGATGTTATTATTCTTTATTACACTTGTTGCATGTTAATCAGACCTTAAATAAAATTTGGCACTTACTTTTTAAATACTAGGTGGTTAGTAATCATTAAAATGTTTTCGACAGTGATGCTATTAACTGGACCAACTTGGCATTTTGAATTAATTTAATAAAGGAGTAGCTACCCGGTATTTAATTGGTCGGGGTGTCACAGGTGGTATCAGAGCATCAGGTTCTAGTGTCCTTTAGGATCTGATGGCTTATTATGTTTCCGCTAAGTTTCTTTGATATAGAGCCCTATATTTTAGGACTGTTGTACTCTTTTTGTGTATGCTTCGTTCTTTAGCTATTTTAAGTTTATAACAACGAACTTATAAACTTTGTTCTTATTTCAGATGCCTCCACGACGTGCACAACGAGTTCCCAGGGATGCAACGCCCGAACCCCAGCCCGCTCCAGTTCAGGGCATGATGAACGCCGCTGAGGTTGCAGCTATAGTAGCCCAAGCGGTAAATGCCGCAATTGCCGTTGTTCAGCAGGCACCACCTCAGGCGCCGGTTGCCGCGCCAGTACAGGCTAATGCATTCCCGTCTGCTTGGGAGCGTGTACGTGACGCTTTTCAGAAAGCGCATCCGCCAGAGTTTGCAGGTAGCTCAGATGTGGTAGTCTCGAGCCAGTGGAGGAAGGATATGCAGAGGCACTTAAGGATGTATGAGTGCACGGATGTTCAGAAGCAGGAGCTAGCTACTTTCAAGCTAGTTGGATCTGCGCTACAGTGGTGGGAGTCTATTACCACCATGGAGGAGAGGGATACTCTCACGATTCAAGAGTTCTGGGTGCGGTTTGACCGCAAGTACTTTCCGTCAGCTGTTCATACGGAAATGAGGAGGAGATTGATGAGTCTGAAGCGGGAAGGTAAGACTGTGGCCGAGTATGAGGCCGAGTTCACAAATCTGTTGAATATCGTTCCAGATGAGATACCAACAGAGAAGAAGAAGATTGAGAAGTTCACGGACGGGTTGACTTGGAGGATCCGTCAGCATCTGCTAGGGAACCTATCGTTGGCCACTTATTCTGATGTGGTTAACGCTGCATTGTTACACTGCCAGGACCACCGTTTTCATATGGCCGAGGGCAAGAGGTCGGGGGAGTCTAGCCATCAGGGCAGGACTGGAGGACATGGTGCCAGCGGGGTACAATCTGGTCAGGGGCAGAGACAGAATGAGCAGGGCTCCCAGCAGGGGGATAATAAGAGGTTCCGGTCAGGGAACTACAGACAGGGACATGGAGGTTTCCGTCAGGGCCATCAGGGTCCAAACGGCCATCAGGGCTAACAGGGGCAGAATGGGCAACAGTTTCACCAGGGCCAGCAGGGCCAAGGGAGGAACGGTAACGGCCACTAGGGCCGGGGACAGCAGGGACAGAGAGGAGGGAACTTCCCAGGGAAGTGCTTTGTTTGTGGCAAGACTGGCCATAAGCGACAGGATTGTCCTGATAGGGGCAGGGCCCCACAGCAGCAGCAGCAGGGTGCTCGCCAGGAGCCACAGAGGCCTTTGTTTCCCGCCGCTCTTCCCGCACCGCCACAGATGGCAGCATTGCCACCCATTCCAGCAGCCCCAGCTCAACAGGGGCAGCTACAGTATGGACGTGTCTACAACGTCCACCAGGCTGCAGTTCCACAGGCACCGCCCGCGATTGAGGGTACGTTTCCTATCCATGGCACTATGGGTCGGGTGTTATTTGATACGGGTGCTACACATTGTTTTATAGCTACACACTTCGCGAAAGCCTTAGGATTGTTAGCCACGGCAGAGAGCACAGTGACGTGTGTCGACTCACCATTGGGGAGTGGATCACTTATTTTCTTTATATGCCGGGGAGTGGGGGTAGAGATTGGTGGTTTGGTATTACCTGCAGACATGTTAGTATTAGATATGCATGTTCACGATGTGATTATTGGGATGGATTGGCTCGTAGCTTATAGGGCCATGATTGATTGCTTCAGCGGGAGCATTATTTTTGCCATTCCGGGGCAAGAGATGTTTATAGTGGCGATGCCTCGCCCAGAGGGAGGATCGACCGCTCATCTGTATTACATTGAGGAGGATACCTCTAAGGAGGTAGTGATTCCTTTAGATTCTATCCCAGTAGTCAGGGAGTATTCGGATGTGTTTCAGGAGATACCAGGCCTACCCCCAGTCGAGAGATAGACTTTGTTATAGATTTGCTACCGGGTACGAGACCTATAGCACGCGCACCGTACCGTATGGCTCCAGCTGAGATGAGGGAGTTACGGGATCAGATAGAGAAGCTGTTAGGTCAGGGCTTTATTCGCAGGAGTACCTCGCCTTGGGGCGCTCCAGTTTTGTTTGTGAAGAAGAGGGACGGTTCACTGAGATTGTGTGTGGACTACCGAGAGTTGAATAAGGTCACGATACAGAATAAGTATCCGTTGCCTCGAATCGATGACTTATTCGACCAGTTGTGAGGAGCTTCTTTCTTCTCGAAGATTGATTTGAGATCGGGATACCATCAGTTGCGTATCAGGGAGGAGGATGTCTCGAAGACTGCGTTCTTGTTGAGATATGGTTCTTACGAGTTCCGGGTTATGCCTTTCGGTTTGACCAACGCTCCAGCAGTGTTTATGGACTTGATGAACAGAGTGTTCAGGGATTTCCTAGATCAGTTTGTCATTGTCTTTATTGATGATATACTGGTTTACTCCCAGACAGAGGAGGAGCACGCCGAGCATTTGAGGCAGGTTTTGCAGACACTCCGTCAGAACGAGTTGTACGCAAAATATGAGAAGTACGGGTTTTGGCTGAAGGAAGTCCAGTTTTTGGGACATATCATTTCCGACCGGGGAATATCTGTTGATCCAGGGAAAGTATCAGCGGTGAGGGAGTGGGGACAGCCCACGACACCGACTGAGATTCGTAGTTTCTTGGGTCTAGCAGGATACTACAGGAGATTTATTCGGGGCTTCTTAGAGATAGCAGGTCCTTTGACACATCTGACTCGTAAGGGTGTGCCATACATCTGGAGTGACGCCTGTCAGTTGGCATTCGATGAATTGAAGGACAAACTGACCTCAGCACCTGTGTTAGCATTGCCGAAACCGGGAGTTGAGTATTTGGTTTACACCGATGCATCTTTGCAAGGGCTTGGAGGTGTATTGCAGCAGGAGAGACAGTCCATAGCTTATGCTTCCCGTAAGATTAAGCCTCATGAGAAGAATTACCCCACGCATGATTTGGAGTTGGTGGCAGTGGTATTTGCCCTACGGATTTGGAGGCACTATCTTTTGGGGGAGAAGTTCCAACTGTTCACGGATCATAAGTCCCTACAATACCTGTTCACGCAGAAAGAGTTGAATATGCGGCAGCGTAGGTGGCTTGAATTTGTGAAAGACTACCAGTTCGATATCCAGTATCACCCAGGTAAGGCTAACGTGGTAGCAGACGCGTTGAGCCGTAGGCCAGTAGATGAGGTGGCAGAGGTGTGGAAGGAAAAGTGGAAGGAATTGGGACACCAGGATGCAGTGGCCCGATCTTTCATGTCTGTGATGACTGTTACACCGCAGATTATCATGAAGGTTGTACGGGCACAGGCTAATGACTCGTTCTGTCAGGAACAGATTGTTCGATTACTAGCAGAGGGAACCGAGTCCTATACCATTAGCTCAGACGGGGGATTACGCTTCAATGGGAGATTGGTAGTTCCGGAAGGGGAGGAATTGCGACATAATGTGATGGCAGAGTCGAACGGCTCACGGTTCGCGGTATATCCCGGAGGGGACAAAATGTACCAAGACATGAGACGACAGTATTGGTGGAGCGGTATGAAGAGAGATATCGCTGAATTTGTTTCGAAGTGCGCCACTTGCCAGCTTGTAAAAGTGGATCATCAGAGACCGGAAGGACTGCTACAGCCGTTGGAGGTCCCAGTGTGGATGTGGGAGAGCATATCCATGGACTTTATCACGGGGTTGCCTACGTCACAGAGGGGTCACGACTCCGTTTGGGTAATTGTGGACAGGTTGTCCAAGGTCGCTCACTTTTTACCCGTAAGGACTGACTACACTACGGGACAGTATGCCCAGCTCTTCATTTCAGAGGTTGTGAGACTTCACGGTGTGCCCCTAAATATCATGTCTGACAGAGACAAGATATTTGTTTCGAGGTTTTGGGAGAGTTTCCATGAGGCCATGGGCACGGAATTGTGGTTGAGTACGGCTTATCATCCGCAGACTGATGGGCAGACTGAGCGCACAAATCAGATGTTGGAAGACATGCTACGCATGTGCATTATTGACTTCGGGGGTGGATGGGAGCAGTACCTTCCACTGGTGGAGTTTGCTTACAACAACTCCTATCAGTTCACTATTGGCATGGCTCCGTTTGAGGCATTGTACGGTAGGCCTTGTCGTTCCCCAGCATGTTGGTTAGAGGTGGGGGACAACAAACTGCTTGGGCCGAAAGTGATTCAGGATACTTCGGCAAGGATTGAGTTGATTCGGAGTCGCATTCGGGTAGCTCAAGACAGGCAGAAGAGTTATGCTGATGCGAAGAGATTTTTCAGGGAGTTCCAAGTAGGGGACCAGGTTTTGCTCAGGGTATCTCCTATAAAGGGGATTATGCATTTCGGGAAGAAAGGGAAGTTGGCACCAAGGTATGTGGGGCCGTTTCCTATTATTGAGCGGATCGGACCAGTTGCGTATAAACTTGGGTTACCGGAGCATTTGCATCGGATTCACGATGTGTTCCATATTTCCTCGCTGAGGAAATACCTTAGAGATAATTTGGCTCATTCTCACATTGCTGTGGAGGACATCGATCTCCAGCCTGATAGCTCCTGCGAGGAGGGGCCGATTGCTATTTTGGACCGAAGCGAGAGGAAACTGCGATCAAAGATAGTTCCGTTAGTGCGTGTTCAGTGGCGACATCACAATGTCGAGGAGTCCACATGGGAGCGCGAGGATGAGATGCGTGAACGCTATCCTAAGTTATTTTTAGCAGGTACTTTCTAGTTTCGAATTTCGGGACGAAATTCAGTTATTAGGGGGGAAGTATGTAATACCCCGTACTTTTGGCTATATTTATTTTTGGGATTAATTAATTAAATACGTATTAATTGGAAATTAATCCGGGTTATAAATACTAACGAGATGCGAGTTGGTATTTGATTATGTGCATATATGATTATATATGAATTTGGAATTATAAAATTTGTCGTGAGATTGATATACGGCAATTTGAGAATTTTGTTGAGACGCGTGTGACCGCCGCGTCATGGTATATTATTTTAATTATAAAAGTGAATTTAAATTCTTTAAACTGTATGGTCGTTTTGAGTGCGCCAACGAGTCCAGAAGGGTCGAGATAGTCAGAAAACACTAGTCGGGGGTGTAGTTTGGGTCCCGGGGTATTTTTAGGCCATACCGGCATTATAAAGGGTATTCTGGTAATTTCGTATTTTTAGGAATTAAAAATGACGAAAATTAGAGAAGTAAATCTGATTGGGAATAGACCCACTAAACCCACTAACCAACCCTTAATGACCCAATAAGCTACGGAGGTTATCATTTAGGTTTCCAACTTTCCTAAAGAAAACCCTAGCCACCATAGCCACCTTTGGAGAAGAAAGCTTAGAGAGGGAGAGAAGGAGAAGGAATTCTGCAGAAAACCTTTACAAAAATCAACACCAAATTCAGATACAATCAAGGCAAGTGATTTAATCTCTTTTAAATTCAGAGAATGTTTCCTCCATGTTAGATAATTTGAAGATTTACTATTGTTCTTGGAAGATAAATGAAAACCCATGTTGTTTAGACATAGAACTTGAATATTGAGGACAAATTGCATGTAGAATCATATAGAGATGATTATTCTGGTATTAATATATGTTGGATGTAAGAAAAACGGATTTAGAATGGACTAATTGAGAACTTAAAAGTTTAGGGTTCATGTTCTTGAGAAATTGGGGAAAAATGTAGAAACTTGTGATTTAATGTTGTTTAGGATGTATTAATTCCATAAAAGATGTTAGTATATGACCTTAGCATGTTTTAGGATGATTAGAGAACTTAAAACATTGTTGGAATGAATTTTAGAGGATATTTGAGGAGTAAGAATTGATGAAAATCGTAACTAAGAAATTCTGGGCCGAAACTGGTCCTTCGTTAGAAGACCTTCCCAGGTCGTTCGAACGAGCTTCTAACGAGTTGACCAGTCGCTTCTAACGAGGGGAGACTTCGTTCGATACCTTCGTTCGAACGAACTGTATTTCGTTCGATACATTCGTTCGAACGAGATGTCGTTAGAAGGTAGAGTTCGTTCGAACGAACTGGAATCTCGTTCGAACAGTCTCGTTCGAACGAGACTTCTAACGATCTGATAGTTTGATCTCGTTCGAACAGCCTCGTTCGAACGAGACTTCTAACGAGCTGGAAGTTTGGGCCTTTTTGGCCTGTTTTGATTTTGGGAGTCCCGTAAACTTGTTCGAGGGTAGAGTTAACATTCCTTTTATGATGTATTGATAGATTTGGGACTTTTGGGTTATTATGAGGAGTAAATTATATACGAGTGATTTAAATCAATGAACCGTTTGGGTTGAGACGTGAGTGTCTACTACGACGTGAGAATAGATTATGACGCGTATGATTATAAACCGGAATCGTATAAAGTGTGTAAATTATATATTGGTACTAGAATGAGAATAGTACTTCAATTAAACTACGGGATTACTAAGACGTGTGTTTACTTAGTATTGGTATATGAATTGTGTGTATGACATACCTACCATACTTGCTATCACGGGAGGTTTGCGTTCGCTTAGGGCCCTCTAATCCTTGTGTTGCCCGGATTTAGACCGGTTACCTTGATGAACATAGGTCATAGAAAGACTTATTGGGATATTAATAAGTTCGCTGATCGTGGGAGCGTAGGTATGTGCGTGACCCATGTGATGTGACTGTGTTCGCCTCCATTAATTGTGATGTTGTTATTTGTGAACTATTCCTGAGAGATTCGGAATATGTAATCCTTATGTACGTGATGTACCGGGATGGATAGCAGAGTATGTGTGCAACGCAGCTTAGTTCTCGGGGTGCTTGTATTGTATATTTATGATGTGAATAATATACACTTAATTAATGGGAACCTTTATGTTAATGTTGTGAATATAATTACGGTATTGTTTCGAGAGAAACATAACGAGTTAGCTGATAGTGAAATATATTGCATATTGAGCATCTGAGTTTACGTTAAACCCTATTTAATTACGAGCGTTGTAATGTTAATAGAACCGAGTAATAAGGGTAGGACCTACGACGGTCTGGCTAGATATGAAGTCACTTAGCTAGTGGTTTGTGTCGTTGTAAATGGGTACTTACGTTAGGAGTGCACAGTTAGACGAGAGGTGAGAATATCATGTGAGTGCACGTCCTAACATGTACTTTGCATTTAATGTTTTAAATGATTTTAAAGCACTTGCAGGTTTTTAAAATATCTCCACATTCGGGCTCTAACCCGTTTGCTTTCAAATCTATTTTCTTTGTAAAACCATTTTAGGTGCCCAACCACAAGGACACCATGCATAGGATACTCATTCTGGTGACGAGCTGTAGCTGTTTGTGGAAGCTACAGGGATTTGCTTGTAGACGCTTCTATCACTTGGATTCCAGATTCATTATCTATCAGTTGTAGGGCATGTTGCCCATTTCTATTAGAGTTACTTTTCCATTACAGTTTTCAGACTTTGGCATGTATTGATTTAGTATTCAGTTTACTTATATCAGTTGTGGGATTTGTAGTGAGGAGTTTTCCTCCAGACTTTATTTACATTATGTGATGGTTATTCTATTTACTTCATTATGGTGAATGATGTTATTATTCTTTATTACACTTGTTGCATGTTAATCAGACCTTAAATAAAATTTGGCACTTACTTTTTAAATACTAGGTGGTTAGTAATCATTAAAATGTTTTCGACAGTGATGCTATTAACTGGACCAACTTGGCATTTTGAATTAATTTAATAAAGGAGTAGCTACCCGGTATTTAATTGGTCGGGGTGTCACAGCTGTCACTGGAATAGTCTCTGGCACTGTCAAAATAATGCTTGGCTAGCGCAAGCCATAAACCGTGTAAGCTGCGTCGGACACCTCATGGTATGCTACAAAAAAAAAAAAGATTCTTCTTGGGTTGTAATTTAGATCAAACTAATAAGTGTTCTTGGTTGATGTGGGATTCATTATGTCTTCCTACTAAAAAGGGAGGTATAGGCACAAGAAATCTATTTGATGTAGTCAGTGTCAGTAGCATGAGATTGGCTTGGGGAATTAATATTTCAAAAGGTATTTGGGCATCGTATTTGAAGAACAAGTATGAAAAAATCTGTTATGAGACAAAATTGGATCTCAAAGTGTCAAAATAATTAAATCAGCTAAAGATATGGTTCAAGGGCATATGACTAAAGTTGGAGAAGAAATAGTTTCGAGTCCTAATCATGAGAATTTCACTTTTATCTCTGCTTTTGAGTTGTGCGGATCATCAAACCCATCGAATAGAAGTTGTTTATTTAGAATAAACATTGCCCGTCTAAAATTTTATGATAAAATAATAAAAAAATTCTCAAATATTTTTTAATACACACTTAATTCAAATATTTTATTTTGTACCAAAAAGTCTCTTATTCTCTTATCTTTAAAAGTTCGCGCCAGCAGCATGGTAAAGTCTTTTTGACATGGTGAATGACTTTTTGGTGCAAAATAAAAAGACTTAAGGTCCGTTTGATAGCGTCTCAATTCCAGGGCAAATTCAGAAAAGTTGAAAAATTCTGGTCTTTTCCAGCTTTTAGGGTGTTTGATACCCTTCATTTGCCTTGAAATTTGTTTTTTATGTACAACACCCCTTAAGCACAATTTACCACCCTAGGGTGGAATTCAATTCTTTGGGGGGGTCAGGTTTTTGTTTGCCACCTTTGGGTGGCAAATCACTCGAAACCAATTTTTTTTTGTAAACTCTATATATTTCATAAATATATGAATATATATTGTTAATAAATATGTAAATATATATATTTCGTATATTATATATATATATAATAAAGTATAAAAGTTATGTATGTCATAAGATCCATAGATGATGTCATCTATATGAATTTTTCTTGCAATACCTCTTTTACCCTTAAAATTTTTGAATTCTCCCTCATTTGATACCCTAATTTATTTCCCCCTTCTCTTTCAAATTTCAAAAACAAGGATAAATTAGGATTTACACCCATTCTCCCACTTTATTCCCCCGCTTCCCCTACCCGTCATCTTTTTCTCCCTCACTTTCCATCACTTCACTCCCACGACACAAACAAAACCCTACAACAAGGCTTTAAGGAATGCACGCGTGAGAACCCCAAACGGACCCTACCCCTAATATCCTTCTCACTCATTCGGTGCCTCCTTCATTGTCTCTCTCCCCCTCTGCGTGCACCCCTTACTCTCTCCCTCTAATACCAGTCGCCGCCCCATGAGGTAATCTCCCTCTCGCACCATCAGATGTGTTTGTTTCATGGGTGTGATTTTCCTTTCTGATGGTGCGATTTTTTTATTTTTTATGGTGCGATTTGTGGAGTTCTGATGGTTTTGATTTTTTTTCACACACACATGTGATGCTGTGATTTTCTTCAGATCTGTTGTTGATTTTAATTTGTTGTTGATTGCTAATGAGTATTTAATTTGCTGTTGATTTTTTTGTTAATCATTTTTTGTCTGCGGTTACAGGATAGGGGTTGGGGTGGTGCGATTTTGTCATAAAGCTGATAAAGTTGATTTGTGTGTTGATTTAATTTCTTGGGCCTTTCTTGCAACTCCTTCATATTCATAATTTTTTTTATCATTATTGAATCTTGGGGTCCTGTTTGTATATATAACTTTGAAGTAAATAAGGTTCAAATATAAATCTAAAGTTTTGAGCTGTTAAAATACTCTACATACATATTTGTATATTTGCTTCATGTAGGCCTTTATTTGGTATTTTCCATCAATATTTTAATTTTTGGAAATCAATGTCGAACTCTCTTGAGTTCGGGATGTCTATTGGTACTTAAAGATTTTTTGTTAATGTTTTACTGATGTTTACTAAATCTTTGTTTGGAAATATCTATGTTTATTCTCATCCAAACTGTTTTCAAACATTACTCCTTCAACTTGCACACAGTAGAGTTGACACTTAATTTGTGCTTGCTGTAAACTTTAATAGTAGACCAAGTTTAGCTTTATTCCTTCACTTTTTCTACATACAAGCGTGTGCTCCTAAAATAGTAGAATACATTTATAGTAGTACATTCGTGGTACATACTTGATTTGAAAAGTAGTGGATTAGTGGTACATCAATTCTGTATGTTTTCTTTAATGCAATTTTGATATTGTATTTATTTTGTAATTTTCTTAGCATGACATATGAAAAAGAGAGCGTTGGTAAACAGAAGATCAATAACATTTAAGGTGATTGAAGGAGACCTGTGTGAGCAATACGAGATTCACATTTATTGTACATTATTTCCCTTCCATTAATGCATTGAGTTTATGTTCATTAAATTGGACGTTACATTTTTGTAGTTGCATTGTGTATTATATTTTTGTTTTGATTAAGGGCCATCTTTATTTCTTTTAGTTTCAGTCGTTCTATATACAAAAATATATTTCAGGCTTTATTGATTTCAAAAATGTTTTAATCTGTGTAATACATTAAGTAAACACCAGTTCCTTGCTCTGGATGGCAAGTTGAGTTGAGTGCACTGAATATTCATGCCTCTACTTTAGGGGAGTTCAGGTTTTGTTTTAGCTGATTTTTTAAAACTAAGATGACTTAGTCTTCGTATAATTTTAAAGTTTGTTATCAATTAGAATGTTTATTTGGGAGTATTATTGGTTCTTAACAGAGGCATACACCCGCCTTCTTTCTTAGTTTGTTCATCTGAACAGTTATATAATTGTTCATCTTAACAGAGGTTCAATTGATCTTCTACAACTAATCTGCGACAACAAATCTGTTACAAATGATTCTCAAAGTTATGATTCTCAAATTAACTTGCGATTCTCAATATTGATCTTCTACAACTGTGTGTACTATATCCGTTACATTGTGTACAATCGCAATTGCATATAGTGGACGATTTGCAATTGACAACTGTGTACAATCGCTATTAACAGTACCTTGCGATTCGCAACTGTTATTAACAGTGAACGGTTCTTAACAGGGTTCTTTGTTTCAAATTTTTGGAGCTTCAACAGTGGGTATTTAAATTGCTCGGATTGAACATAGCTACATCTCTTTGTTGTGTTATTTTTTTGTTTTACATTTATCTAATTTGGTGCTTTTACTGTGTTTTGCAGATATTTATAAAATATGGTACACTCACTTCTCTTAGTTCTTTACATCTCATTCTCTTCACCACATCATATTTTTTTTTAGTTTTGGGTTCAGATATTTGGGGGGTCATAAGGTAGAGGGAGAAGCGTTAATAGGTTGTTATCAGATGGGTATTTTTTTTCCAGATTGTGAGAAATGTAAGGCTCTAGGAATGGGGGTTTGCCTTTTTGTTTTAGTAATTGATGGAAGTTGGGGTTTGTTTTGACGTACTTTTGGTTCAAATTATTTCACTCTACTTTTTGGTTCAAAGCGAGGTATAATGTGAGGTCCTTGGGTATCAGGCGTAATGAGAAGATCGCATATAAGTCACAGTCAGGGGTGACAAAGCAATGCAGCTTCTGGAGAGCGGGTTGAAGGTGAAGGAATACGAGCTCTTGATTCATTTATTTCTCCTGTACAGGTGATTTTGATTTATTCATAGACTTTCCTTGATTTTGATTCAATATTGTCTATTTTATTAGATTATTAGATATTTACAAACAAGGATTTTTGGGAGCTTTCTTGGTAGAATTTGCTTCACTTTCAACACATCATTTGTAGTGGGCAACAAAAAGATTTGAGATTTTTCAAAGGTATTCTCTAACACGTATATTTTTAATGATCAATAGTGTAAAATGAATATATACACTGTGATTTTTCAAAGTTATTCTCTATCTTGAGATGTAAATCATGGTACTCGAATTTCAAATCATGTAATTTGTGTTTCCCAAAACTACCGTTGGTGTCAATTTCTTATATTCATTAACAACAACCCTCTCCATTATTGTCTAGGTATTGCTATCAAGCTTGATTAGAGATTGGAGATTGGAATTTTAACATGCATAGGATGCCCGAATAAGGGTCATTTTTATCAAAAACTTGCAGATAGCGCAGACGCTACAAATGCAAATGGAGGAGCAGGGGACTTGATCACCGGAGCAGGGGACTCCAAGAGTTGCTTAACCTGACTCTTATTGGATTAATAGAGTTCGAAATGAAAAATACTCATATCTGCATATGTTATATCTACATAAGCATATGTTACAAAAAAGTTTAACCTGCATATGTTATAACAGATTTGATATGTCTTATCTTAAAAGAATAAAAGTCATGCATATCTAATTTTTTTTTAAAGAGGAAGATGTACCCCCTGAAATTAAAAAAGTTTGATATAACATATGCAGTTTGAATGACATATGCATATTTGATATAACATATGCAGTTTGATATGTTAAACTGAATTATAATAGGGAGTGATGAATAAAGTGAATGCTCTTTATCTTTCAGGACAATTTGATTGAGTTACATATGCTGGTTTGATATAATATTATCTAGACATCAATAAAATTTTCAAACTCTGCATTTTCTTAATAAAAAAAACTCATATTTTAGGCTCGACCTTTTCTTAGTAATGCACTTGATACCGATGAATAAAGTGAATGCACTTTATCAATAGAAATGTTTAGAATGATTGAGGCTGTTGCAGTCTGTGTGCGACATTCACCCGTAAAGAGGCCACGAATGGGTCAGGTACTCTATTTCAATTCTCAATTAATTATAGGTTCCTTTAATTTTAGGTTGATTTTGACTGTCACCCCTACTTTTTATTCAGTTACACCTCTACTTAATAAACATAAAAAGATGCACATAAGACATATTTGCCATTAGATGTCCTGCCCCCAATACTTCTATACATAATTTTATACTTTTAAATTTATTTTTGTTGTTATAATTCGTAAATGGTTTCTTGAGGGGGTGGAGGTTCAGATCTGCTGAATATGGAACAGAGGTGGTGATTCATACGACAAGAAGATACGAATCCAACACTGCAATTCGTATGATCCATATGGCAAGAATATACGAAGCCAACTGTGCTGTCATCGCAAAAACAGGTGTGGGATCAAAAGTCGAGTTCGGGTCCTTAAGAGAGAAAGTTTCTTCAGCATTGCGCTTGATGATGTGTCCATTACAACTTTACTTTTGGGAGGGATTTTACAGCTTCCATTAAAGCTAAACAGGTGGCTGCACAGGAAGCTGAAAGGGCCAAGTTTGTTGTGGAAAAAGCTGAGTAAGACAAGCAAAGCGCTATGCTATTATCAAGGCACAAGTGAGAAAAAATGCTCAGTCATTATACTTTGATTTTGATTAATAATTCTATGTAATTACTGTATTCGATTTCAAAACTTGGAACATCAGTAGCTCTAATGGGAAATTAATTTTTTTATTATATTTTTTTATTGTCTCCACATATGCCCATACACTCACTCTAGAAAAGGAAAATAATATCGCTTTTAATCTCCATTTTTTGGGGTGTGGGGGGTGTGGGGGTGTGGTTGAGTTTTTGTAGTCTCTGTATTTTCCATGTTACTGTTGCTAAATACCAATAGTTATGTGAAGTTAGTTGGTTGGCCTTTAAGTACTTGAGACCAAATTCTTTATATTTTGTCTTGATAAATTTCATTTGGTCATTAGCTTCTCATTCTTTAAAAGGTTTTTTATTAAGACTTGAATCTACTCCCAGCCCTCACCCTTTTATCCTCCAGGTCATTACCCTAGAATGTACCATCCAATTCTATTTTTTCATTTCTTTATAGCTGGTGAAATAAGGATATAAATTTATACTTCACCCACTTCATATGCTTTTGAATACTTATGAAGTGAGGTACCGAGCATGTATATGATTTTTATTATAATTTGGTATGGACATAAGTTTTTTTGTTATGATTTCAGGAGTTTAAAGCGGCTTTCATTGCTATCTATCTTGAAACCCCTGCTTGATGACAAATGAAGCCACCAATGGAAGATAACTAGCTATTATTCGTTCATATCTCACAAATCGTCCCGAAAATCCATAGTTTTGAACTACTTAATTCAAACATATCTACTTACCATAATGGATATGGCTAGGCGGTTTATGTTTGTCGTTCAGTTGGTTGACTAAATACATTTATGAAATTTTGTTAGCTAAATTTATACCTTGAACTTAATTCATGGAAATAACACCAATCTTTTTATGAGGTTTTGGACTGACTATTATTGTTGTTACATATTATTAGTTTTATTGGGGTATTTTTTATTTCTTAAATAGTGTGGATAGTCCTACAAATAAAGGGCATTTTACCCAAATTTTCTAAATTGTTTACATGAGTTGTAAAATAGCGTTATAAATCTAATTTACACGATTCAATGCTTTGAAATTTCACACTTATAATACATAAAACATTTATTATTTATATTATACATGAATTTAAATTTTTCAAAATTATTTACGTGCCTTCAGGCACGGGCATATCCTAGTATATATATATATATAATAATGCTCATGTGCGGACTAGTCCGCATTTTAAGAATGCGGACCGGACACATGTCGCGTAAAGGTGCGCCTAGAAATTAACGCCTAAATTATAGGCACACTCTCTCTCTTTTCTGGGCTCACCGCCAGGTGACACATATCCGGTCTGCATTCTTAAAATGCGGACTAGTCCGTACAACAGCAGGACTGTATATATCAAGGTTCTAAAAAACGCGGGGCGTGATCGAGGCGTGGAGGCCAAGCCTTAAGCCTTAGAAGCGTAGGCGGGCCTTAGCGTAAAAAGGCGTTAAGGTCTTTTTAATATATTTTAATATTTTTTAACCATAACAAGGCTATTAAAATACTAAAATTGTACATATCATAAAAATATGTCTGAATATTTGCAAATAAAAATACTATTTGATTATTTTGGATGAGATAATGATCCGGTTTGTAAAAAAATCTATAAAAGGCGATATCGTTTCACTAAAGCATTATTGTTTTTAGAGAAAAAGTACGCCTTGAGGGTTTTACCAAGCATAAGGCGTCAAAATCTTAAGGCGGGGCGTTTCTCCCAAGCCTCAAGCCTAGGCGGAGCCTAGGCGGGTTTTTTAGAACAGTGGTATATATATATATATATATATATATATATTAGCACATATATGTATATTGCGTATATTTCGTATATTTATATATATTTCATATATTTATATATTTCGTACATTTGTATAATTTATATAATTCATATATTTTAATATATATTTATATTTCGTATATGTATTATATATATACTGAATATATATTATTTACGGAATATACACATATATTACATATATACTGAATTATATAATATATGGATATATTCTGTAAATAATATATATTTAGTATATTCAATATATAATATTATTTACAGAATATACACATATATTATATATGTACTGAATATATATAATATATATATATATATATATATATATATATATATATATATTTTGCAAATAAAATATAATATATATTCATATATTCCATAAATAATTATATTCCATAAATAATTATATATATTTCATAAATAATTATATATATATATATATATATATATATATATATATATATATATATATATATATATATATCCGAAATATATATTTCCCAAATAATATAATATATATATATCCGAAATAATATAATATATATTCATATATTTTGTATATTTAATTATATATATATATATATATATATATATATAAATTTTCCACATTTATATCTATTTTCCAACTTTTGCGTTTGATAGAAAATGTGGAAAATTAATGATTTTTCAACTTGTATCAAACAGATACAGGTTGAAAAATATTCATTTGCCTTGGAATTGTGTGCCCTGGAATCAAATGTCCTGAAATCATTTGCATTTTCTCAATTTTCTATCAAACGGACCCTTAGACTAAATGTGTATTAAAAAAAGTTCGAGGAACTATTTGATATATGCCCCAAATTTTAAGGAACGAATTCAGGTCTGAAATTTATGCCCCAAATGGATAATTATTTTTGTAGATTTAAGGAACGAATTTAGGTCTGAAATTTATGAATTCTAATATAATATTTAGGTTTTTCGGTTCACTTTTTTATTTATATTTTTTTGTAGATTTAAGGAACGGATTCAGATTATGCACAATTTTTTCATATTTTTCACTCTTTCTATATATGTCATCGTTCAACAAATAAATGGATAAATTATTTTATATTTGGGTTCTAATATGAAATTTATGAATTCTAATCTAATATATAGGTTTTTCGGTTCAATTTATTTTATTTTTTATTTTATTTATTTTATTTTTTTGCAGATTTAAGGAACAAATTTAGGGTTCTAATATGAAATTTATGAATTCTAATATAATATTTAGGTTTTTCGGTTCACTTTTTTTTTGCATATTTAAGGAACGAATTCAGGATCCCCAGGAGATTCTTTTATGGACGAAGGTTGAACAGGACTTGCAAATCGAGTCGGTAGTAAGACAGAACCTCAAATTACATAATTGAGTGAAATAGAAGATTAGATTGAGTCCTTTGATTTGTGATGTGATGCTTTCCTAGTTAATTATATAGACTATATGCTTTGTGGATCCAATCAAAAATTCAGTTAATTTCATTCTTTGATTTTTAAAGTGTTTTCATGGTATTCAAAGTTATAGTTTTCGTAAGTAGTTTTTCTACATATTATGTTATTTGCACTCGATATTTTATCACCTACTCATGAATGTGTATGATTAAGGGTATTTTACTTTTACTTATTACGTCAATTAAACTTATTTTTTCCTAACATTTCTTTATAATTAATCACCGCCACACTATTTTACAACAATAATGATACCAATACCTACTAATTAGGAGGTATCCTTAATTGTAACATTTTAGCCGTTAAGTACCTAACAAGTTGATTACATAAATGATGACCAATCCCATTTTCAAATGTGCTCCTAAAATTTACACACGGATTTCTTTTATTTATAGTATACAATATTTCTTATAAAGCCTTGCGCTTTGCGCGGGGATAGTGTAATGTATAATCCAAAAATATCCTTATAAATTTATTTAAAAATGTATTAACACGAAAATACATTTATTGACAAAAATATTTGAGAAATATAATCATGCATATTTGTGTTACAAAATACGTTTGTAAATTTATTAAAATAAATAACACGTGTCAATGTTACGAATATTTAAAAACGCCGTGCAACGCCCGGATTGGAAACTACTTACTAAAGCTAAGAGGAAGTACCACGAGCTGCATACTTGACACGTGACATTTAGATGTGGAACAGTGGGATATTTTCTCCTCCTACCTGCTACCGTGTGCCACTGGTTTGTTTTACTTTGAAAGATCCAATTATCATTTTCAAAATTCCTCGTGCTAGATTCAAGTTCCTCACAGTGCATTATAAATGCATTTACTGGAATTGTCCCTAGTTTATTAAAAGAAGCAAGTATAACTAACTTCATGACCATGCAATTAAAATTAGGTAAAAAAATTAAAATAAAAATAACATAGAATTCAGATTTGGTAAAAAAAAAAAAAAAACATGCAATTAATATGTATTTCTTCACCATGAAAAAGGATTTATCAGCAACTACAAAATGAATTTTTTTTAAAGGTGAAATGACGAATATGGATCTTATTAAGTAAATATGGATTAATAATTTTTAAAATTACAATGTTTTTAATAATCAGACATATAAGATAAAAATATATAAGGGTAAAGTTATTCCCACTCCAACCAATTTATAAGGCACTCCAAAATTTTGTAAATTGACAAAACAATCATTTAATACTTACACACTCCTATTAACATGCTAAAAGTAAAACATAATTAATAAATTTTTATGAAAAACAGTTTTTTTTTAGAAAAAAAATTGTTGCTTTTAAACTTTTAAAACAGTTTTGAACTATTTTAAAAGTTATGATTTTTATTATATTTAATGTAGGCACTCATTTTATCATTGTCGTTAAAAAATATGTTTGCTATGTGCTCTTTTTTTTACGTATGTTTTTTTTTTTTTTTGAAAATTTGATTTCTTAGTGACGCGATTATTTATTTTTTTTTGAATTTTTTTGATGTCTTAGAGACGCGATGGTTAATGTCACTAGTGCGAAGACACATCATTTAACGGATATGAATCCGCGCCAGCGGCACTAATCAATCGCATTTCTAAAACATCAAATTAAAAAAATATATATGTAAAAAAAAGAGCACATAGTAACATATTTTTTAACAATAAAAATAAAAACGACAGCCTACATTAAAAAAACTAAGTTCGCTTTTAAAAAAATTCCGTGTTTTTTTATTAATAAAGGGACAAAAATCGGTCTTTTTTGTCAAATTTTATAACACCCATTTGATTATTTTTTAATAAAGAAAATTCAAGAAGAATTTAAAAAAATTCAAGAATAAATATTTTAATCTTTTTTTCTTTAATAAAGAAAAAATTAATTGGAGTGCAAATAGCTCTACCCAATATATAATTATAAAGTTTTAGATGAATGAGAGAGCTGAGTTGACGGTTCCTATTAAATGTGTAATTTCTGCCTTCATTTTAAACTTTGCCAAAATAATAGACTTTTACACTACTTTTAGAGATGTTTTCAGAAATCCAACTCACCACGGAAATTTCATTTCACTTAAATATAGACTTGGAAAAAAAAATAATTCGAACAAATAATATAAGAACTTTTTGTTGGTAACGAAGTTGTCTATATTAGTTGCTTACTAATTTTTTTAGTGAATTATCTATGTGGCTCTTAAAATATATTAATAGCTTCTATTGAAACCTTAAAGTATTTTTTATTCCTATATTACGCTCCTAAAGTATTTATACGGTGTGAGTTTGGCTCTTCCATCTATTTGACCGTTAAATTTAACTGAATTTGAGGGTAAAAATGTTATATTGGGCCATTGATGATTAAAAAACAGTTATAAAATTTATTAATTTTTTTTATCTTAATGATAGTTTTTAAAAAAGTAAATTATTTGTAACAGTTTTATTTATTGAAAATATTTAAAAAAATAGTTTCCATATAAAAAAAATAATTTTACTAAATAGTTATTATTTACAATAGCGTTTTTTTAAAACTGCTTCTATATAATTTTTTTTTTCTAAAACAACACTTTTTTTTAGATTAAAGTACCGTATTAGTCTCTAACGTTTGGTCATATCTTAATTTTGTCCCTTATCTTTTATTTGTCTCAATTTCATCCCCCACTTTTCAATTTATTTCAATTTAATTATTATCTTAATTTTCCATCCAAATTCAACCTATCTTGGGTACACATTGTCTAATTTACCCCCCATGTTTACCCATATTTGAATTTATTAAATTAACATAAATATAAATATAGTATATACATTAATATATAAACATATAAACATATGTAAATATTTGTTTATACACTTATGAATTAATATAAAGGGTTATTTGCATACACATTACTATATTGAAAATAAAAAAGGGTTATTTGAATCTAGCTATTACATTTTTTTAAAAATTAGATGCATCTAGCTATTAATTTATATCATTTTGAAAACTTAAAAAATCGTAAAATTTTGAAAAATAAAAAAGGGCTATTTTGAAATTTAATTTTTGTAAAGTCATAAACAATATATTGTAAACAAAGTTATAAAAAATTGTTTTATAAAAAGTGATAAAAAAAACTATTTTGTTAAAAAGTTATAGAAAAAACATGTTTCGTTATATATATAAAAAATATATAGAAAAAAACATTTATATAAAAAGTTCATCCAATTGGACATTATATATAACATTTAAAAAAACAAAAATTGTTTTGTAAATAGAAAATAACCCAGTTATTAAAAAAAACTAGACCTTCATTTATTAAAGAAAAAAAATTGAACATTATATTATGGTAAAAAAATAATATTCAAAATAACCCTTTTCATAGTTATTTTTATATATTTATATATATATTAATGTGTATACTATATTAATATTTATATTGATTTAGTAAATTCAAAGCTGGTTGAACATGAGAGTAAATTAGACAATGTGTATCCAAGTTAGGTTTGAATTGGATGAGAATGTGACACCCGCCTAATAAAATAACGGGTGATTAGTCCTATATCAAATTAAATATGAATCTCATCTGGATCATTCTTAGCATCACTGTTGAAAACTTTTTAAAACTTACTAACCACCTAGTATTCAAAAGACATGCTGCCAAATTTTATCTTTTTATTTAGCATCTCTAACAACATGCGAAAGAATATATAATTAACCATTCACACAACCACTGAGTCAGTATTACAAAAAAGGAATAAATAGAACCCTTGCTGAGACAACCGCCGACTACAAATCAAATACAAAAAATAAACCAGAAGAGGAATAACTGAATACATCAACTAACTGAAAAAAATGGAATAACTAGGGCGACATGCCCAAATGGAATACTGATCGCATCCTACTCTAGGAATGAAATGATTGAAGCGGCTAAATCAAAGTCCTACAACATCCACATGTGTCGTAGTTGCGTAACCCTAGAATATAACAATTCTGGCATCCCTGTGGCTGGACACCTAAAAGGTTTTAAAAATATGTTATAGTAACGGTTAGAACCCAAAATATTTTGAAAATATTTAGCAAGTGAATTTAATTGCAGTAAATTAAAATGCATGAATGCTCTCCATATTTAAGTTGGTTTCGCGCACTCTCTTGAGGACACCTCACCCCTCGACTAATGTGCACGCCTAACGTACCTATACACAAACCATCTAGCCATCTACCTCGTAACTAGCCTTATCATATATATATATATATATCAATATCCTACTTTTTCCACTACTCTATCCCGAGTGTGTTTAGAATACGAGTTATAAGTTATTAATCACACTAACTTATTTAAATCATTTCTCATTTGATATCATATAACAATCTCTCAAGTTATATTATTAATAAAATTCGCATCGTGTATTTACCCGTATATAAATTTACACCATATATACGTATCATCATATTACAACATTCACACAAATATTTTAGATATAAACATCCTCCTGAGTAGGCTCTCAACGGATGCTCTTTAAATACTATCACAACCGTATACGCGGCGGACATAGTTCCCCTCGAAAGTGTCCGTCCCATACTAAAGATGGCTCACCCCTAATAACAGACGCTATGACCTGAGGATTATACTCTCTTTCCATTCACTAGCCAATGGATTCACCCACATCGTGTAACTTCCTAAGATAGCATTAGAATGGGTATTCTTTATTACAAATATTATACACACAAATAGTTATAAATTGTATATATATACTACACATCACCGTATATGTATATACATCAAATTCAGGCTACCCATGTACTATATCCGTAATACTAGCCTAACGAATTTAAGTCTATAACCGGACCCGAATTTTAATTAATCATACACTAATTAGTTTCATTATCTTGGTGTCACACAACCATATATACCCGAACTATAACTCGCTTGGCCTGTAATTCAAAATCCCCAAATTATCATTCAATTTCTTTCAATGAAGATTACCCATTTAATTTACAAGGTTTCCAATTACTCAACATAAACCTTAATTCTCTAATTGAATTTATTCTCTACTAATCCATGGGTAAATTTCTACAATTTCAAACCAAAAATTATAACCCAAAATTAAGATTCATTCAAAACAAGAACTATAAATCACAATTTAACCATCAGGTCTGAATTAGGGGAGGGAAGGAATCTTTCAGAATCAACTGCGTCATTCAAGCGACCAACCATATCGTTCAAGCGACTCTGACTGTCTTTTGAACGAGACACCAGGTCGTTCGAAAGACCCTGGTGTTCTCTCTCCTCTTTCGTTGCCCAGAAAATCCAGTCCCCCATTAAAGCTTTAAAACCTTTGATTATGTACAGATTTTATCCCAAAACCTTCAAAGATTCATTCTAAATCCACCCATTTGATTTTCTCAATATAACTACATCATCTAGAAAAGTTGGGGAAAACGAAATCCACATATTCCTTTCATCTCTAAAGATTTTTAAATCACAATTATGAAATCCCCAAATTCAATTGTATAACTAACCCTATCATATTAATTTATTCACACCTTCTATTATATGAGTAGCAAAAATGCAAGTTAAACCACTGGCCTTAAGTTTTGTGGAATCATATTCTTTGGTGAAGATGATGGGTTGCCTCAATGGTTTCCTCTCTTGTTCTTGGTTTAATCTCTCAAAATCTCCTCTAGTTGCTCTCTTCTTAGGTTCTCCTCAATGTGATCTTCTAAAAATGAATTAAAGTTCCCTCACCCTCTCACAATTAGGTTTATTAACCTAAATCCCGTTTTCGAACTTATGGACCTTATAAAAAGGGCTCAAACCCTTATTTGGGAGCTCAAATTAGTCTAGAAAGGTCCCGAAACCCGTATTATACCTATGACCGCTCTTTTCGTCCTATTTTGACCCATCGGGACTCAACCGTGCACTCCGAATTGCCATTCGAAATAATTTATAATATCCTCCAAATTTGACCTCAAAATGCGACATAAAATAGTCCAAATAATTAATCCTCAATTCGCCAAATTAATAAATTCCTCAAATTTGTCCCAGATCACGAATTTAATTCCTCACAATAAAATAAATTATTTCTCTCCCAAAAATATTATTTAATTAAAGGTCCTTGAATTTATAGGGTGTTACATACTTCCCCTCTTACAATAGAATTTCGTCCTCAAAATTCGGATAAGCCTGGTACTCCCAGTCTCAACTAGCTCCCTAATCACTTACCCTTAGCATTGCTACTCATAGTTCTTAAGCGAATGTAATTAACCAGAGCGCTCATACACCCTGTACCTGGGCTTAACCGCACGAAATAAGACCCGACTTTTACTAACCCTTAAGCCGTAATATAACTTCAATCTCATAGTTATAACACTCCAAATACCCTTCTTTCGGCATAAAAGTATACATATACACTCTTATGCTAAGCAGGAAAAAATACACTACCTCGCCCTTATTATCACTAGTTTCCTTGCTCGAAAATAAATCCTCAGCTATATCTCCCCGCTCGACAATAAGTCCAACCACCCTGAATCACATCAGAAATGTCCCTACACCCCAGGATTTTACTTAAGAATATTAATACATTAATATGTAACACATTTTAACATACATAACCGTATATATACTCTAGACCCTATCTCAGGTGAAACATAGCAATGATAATTCATACTTTGGTATCGTGAACACCCAGCCTTACTATAACTATCCACTATAGCCCCAAACTATAGCTACACAGTTAAAACTTGGAAAAACATCAATCTATTCCCATAATTATAGAAAGTAGAAATCTTTCGTATAATGCAACCTTCCTCTTAGTGTACTTTACACTCTCTAGTGGTTAACACCAAATAACCCCGCTATCCCACGGTACTTAAATATATACACTATGGCTATTCCGATCAGCACATCCAGTAATATTCGTCTCACTCGCAAATCCTAATGATAATAAACCATAAGTTGTGACGCACTCAATATCACTTCCAAACACACCCACGCTCAACGTTTCATAATTCGAGGAACATCTTATTCTCCTGCTTCCGGAATATCCCAAATCATCGCCTTTGCGTCTTCTCCCCGAATCTTCTAAGTATCTACGCAGTAGAGACTCTGGCTCCTCCCAGGGTGCCCGTACACCCTATATCTCGTGCATATTTGCACAAAACTCTGATCATTAGATACGTAACCATATTTATCTCAAGTTTCGTTCCTACATATTCGACGTGGCTATATCCTCAAAATGTTTCCGATGACCTTACTAATTACTATTCAATTCTTCCCGATATTACCCCACCTATCAACTTGTGGTGCAAAACTTCGCATGTTCCTTTTGTAACAATTCTCGACTCCACTGGCCCTATCTCTTAGTGACTCTCTGCTTAACGTATTTTCTTCACACATTCACTAATTATCATTAAATTCTATGACCTTGAATCCAATAACATCTTCCCACTTTCGGAATTTTATCAAGGCTTATGCATATAACACTTCCCAGCAATGCCCAAAAGAACTTTTCCTAATGTACTATTCCTCCGCATTTTCGGTCCTTGATTTTTATAGAACCCAAAGCATATCCCCTAATACTCTTAAACCTTGCCCTTATACTCATAAGTCTATTATGGACTCCTATGCCTCTAAAGGAGTCATATACTACTCCCCTCTCACTATCCCTAAGCCCTTAGCGCTAAATATTAATAACGAGTGAAATCTCTTCGCTCTACGATAACCTGACATACCCTGTATCCCATTAGTAAGAGTCCCTAAGCACCGGGATCCAATATAACTATACAATTGTACCCTTTAAATTCTGCTTCACAAAATATCTCCGTGAGCTCGATCCTTTTTCAGGTTGGATATCACACAAACACACCTCTTGCCCTGGAACAACGAACATGATAGCCTTGCTATAATCACCCACCATTGCAAACCCGTATATACCCAGGGTAAAACCACACCTCGAATATCACCTCACAAATGAGCTAATCCTCAAAAAAATATCATCCCAATGTACCCACCCATTCCTTTCAGGTGGAACCGAAGAGTGCCCCGCTACTCCATGGTAAAAATACACATACTATCGATATTAACATTACCTCCACAACATCCGTTTCTCACGTGAATCTAGTACTAATACATTAATGTACCCACTCGCATCACCTAAAACAGACCCCAATCATTTTGGAATAAAACTCGTAGTTTCAGTTGCCCATCACACTGCCAGCCCAATGGTTATTAGACATAATACCCTCGTCCGGACCAAACCAAAAACTTTTCCAACAGATGCCCTTAGTGAGCATCTAGCTCCTATCCCCTGACTCGCCGCGGAAAAAATCCACCCATGTCTTTCTACCTTTTTACATATAAGACACCTCTCTGTGTCATTCCCCTTTCTCTGGCCCCACTGTCCATGTCGAGGTTGTCCTTCTCATGGACCTGGTAGTCTTGACCCTGATTCCTACTCCTATTGTCCCTTTGGATTTGCTGATCTAATAGACTTGTTGTTTGCCTTAACGACCCAAACTTAACCCAACATCACTTGGTAGAAATTCTATTGATCTCGATCATAAATCTGGGTTCTAGGTATCCCTTCCCTTGGTGCCTCACTAACACAAAAATCCAATCTTACTCTTTTGATAGATTCCCCAACTCCATTAGCTCCCCTCTCGAGAGAGCATTGATACAAATGTAAATGTACAACCTTGACGACAGTGACACTAGTCATCCTAGACAGATCTTCTATCCACGCTTCTACATTCTACCCAAGGTTCTA
The DNA here is from genome assembly GCA_949130495.1 of Sambucus nigra. Taxonomy (NCBI): domain Eukaryota; kingdom Viridiplantae; phylum Streptophyta; class Magnoliopsida; order Dipsacales; family Adoxaceae; genus Sambucus; species Sambucus nigra. The sequence continues at coordinate 382,380,342 of OX422217.1, forward strand.
ACATCAACTTACAAACCCTATTTGATTCTTCGTATCCCTCTCATTAGTTATGAAGTTTGCGAATTCCATCAACTTTTCTTACCATCCGTCCAATGTCCGTCCCTTTTGGAAAATACTAAAATATCTATTGCCTCTTAATTTAACCTCTAGTGGGAGGATTCATAATAATCCGCACACTAAATTACTCGTTATTCATGGTATCTCCCTATGGATGTGGTTACTGGCTCCCGTCACCCCATACTGCTTCTAGGAGCAAACTTATTTGACCAAAATTTGACTTGAGTGTCACTACACTCCCCCACATATGATCCTAATTGGATGTTCTCCATCCATTGGTAAATCACCCTCCGCACCTCCCTCGAATTCTAGCGGATTATTTTTCTGAAACAAAATCTTCTTCGACCCTTACATCTTGCTATCTACACTTGGGGTTTTTAGCTTTTCACTGTCAACCCTTTACGAAGGTTCTTGGGGAAACTACTGTGTCCTAGCGGTTACTCCAACTTCAATTGTTAGAACAATTATCAAGGCGACCCCTATCCCATCCCTGTTTCCCGAATATTCCACGACTTTTGTTGATTCCTCCCTCCTGAAACCATGTACGAATCACATGAACTATACCCTATAGCAGGAGAACGTAAATCGCATACGTGAAGTAGTACAACAACCCTATAATAAGGCTCTATATCAAAGAACGCTACACTGAAATGTGAAAAGACGCACATATCCTAAGGACACTACAACATGATGCTCTTACACCATATGTGACACCCTGCCTAATAAAAAACCGGGGGATCAGTCCTATATCAAATTAAACAGGAATCTCATCTGGATCATTCTTAGCATCACTGTCGATTTTTTGTAAACTTACTAACCACCTAGTATTCAAAAGACATGGTGCCAAATTTTATCTTTTTATTTAACATCTCTAACAACATGCAAAAGAATGTATAATTAAACATTCACATAACCACTGAATCAGAAATACAAAAAAGGGGATCGGAAATACAAAAAAGGGGATCGGAAATGCAAAAGAATGTATAATTAAACATTCACATAACCACTGAATCAGAAATACATGCAAAAGAATGTATAATTAAACATGCAAAAGAATGTATAATTAAACATTCACAAGAAGTCTTCAACATTCAAGCCCAACAACGATGAATTTGGTAAGATGTGATTAAGTTTGATTTACATTTCGCATTAAAAGTGTTGGGACATTTTTTATAAATTATTTAAGATAGATATCTCCTGATCCCGTGAACAGTTTTAAGATTTGAGGATACCAAGTTATTTAAAACTTTGAAAGTCTTTTTTTAAGGGGATCGGCGACTGACGTTGAAACGAAGTCACATCTCGTTCGAACAAGATGGATGTTCGCTCAAACGACATCGCATGCCATTTGAACGAGAGCTGTTTTAAACTGACACATCACCACCTTGATTTTATTATAAATAAGGGTGTCAGGCTTCTGTATTTAGGGTGGAGAAACATTGGTTTTAAACAGAATACGATTTTAAGTGTTTTGGTTTATTCTCCAACATTTTTTAGAGTGTTCAAGTTTTGTTTTACAATTCACAATTCTCAATATCTTTTGTGTGAGTTGTTTTATGGAACCCAAAGCATACTTTGATGTAGTTCAACCTCTGTGGATAAGGCATCTCCATATCTGATCGGAGGATACCGAGCGTAGTTATTCTATGTGTGGACCAGCCGAAGACGACGAACCGACACCTGGATGGTATTTCGCTGTCTCTCGTAGCTTTGAAGGTTTGATGAAGACACCGTGCATTACACTTTTGGACAATTATCAAGTTGTATGAAAGTCAATGGCCTTGTAAACTTTTCAAAGTGTTGAAAGAAGGTTTTTACCCGAAAAGGTTTTTTTTCCTGAATTTGTCGTCTTTGTTTCACATGAATGGTTTGAATGATTTTTGATGCTTAGATGCATGTTGAGGGGTTGATCTAAAATTGGATTTGGTTTGATCAAATTTAAACACGTAATTAAATACGTGTTCAAATAAGTCTGGATTGTAAATTGCGAATCTATTTGAATCAATATTGCACATGCACTTACAGAAGGCACCTTTTGTTAGAAATCCCTTTAAAATATCACAATTGAATATTATTATCACAAATTATTTGATTTTTTTGCAACAAACTGAATAAAAAGTGGTCAAAAATACCAAACCAATTGTGCTCAGTACAATGCATAACATGGGGTCAAATGACATACAATTCACTAAGAACCAAAACCATTTGCACAAATAAAACATTAAAATGATTCTTTGTACATGTGCCTTTAATATTAAAATGTACACAAAAATCCAGAGGCATTTCCTATTAACGTACACAAAAGTATTTCTCAAGCACAACAGGAAAGAACTGTCTCCAGATGCAAACTAAAATAAAAGCAAAAATTATATAACCAAATTTTAAAATCAAGTTATGAGTTAATTTAGTCAAAACCAAGGTAAAAATACTACAAGTCAAATGTGAGGTACTAAGGGTCATGAAATAGTAGTAGATAAAAGTAATGCAATATACATGCTTACAATTCATATATAACAAATATTATTAACATGTTCATAAATATGGTTAGCAAGTAAAAATGAGACAAACTTACTTTTTTATTGATCAAAATCCCAAGGCACGTTTCAAATGGATTAGTCACTTTCATGGAATCTCTATCAAATAAGGTCCTTTTAAATCTTAGGAAAATAATAAAAGAATATGTTCATGTAGTAATTGTGAGATTTTCATACCTTATTCTTGAAATAATCTCATTAGACCAGATCATATACGCACTATAAACATAAATTAACTATAATGGAATCTCAAGCATACCACTTAATAAGAAAAATAAACTCAAAACATTGCCTTCTCATAAATAAAAATATATAACACAGGGTATGATTCTATCATTTATATAAAATGGTTATTCATTAGTCCTAGGAACAAATCTAACAATATCAGTACACAAAAGGTCAAATGCATGAAATGAATATGTTGTAAAGCTAATACTTAAACATCCTCATGGTCTTTGCACTAATACCTTATGGTACTAAACAAATAATTAAGAAATCAAATTCCTCTGCATAATAAAAGAAAACAAAACATATCATAACGAAAAATTGTGAGGTAAACAAGGAATATCAAGAACTTATAATATACATCGCAATTTGAGGCATCTTTGTATTACACTATTAGTTTACAAACATTACTTCCATGTAGAAAATTGTAGTGTCCTAGTAACAAATGAGACAAACTTATAGTTATATTAATCTATTACTAAATTGTGATACCCCACTTAAAATAATAACGGGTGGCCAGTCCTATCTTATATTAAATCAAGAATCTCAGATGTCTCATTCTCAGCATCAACAAACTATACTAAAATAGATAAGGCTAACTACCCGATTTTTTTTAAAGCGGATGCCAAAATTTTTAAATAAACCATACTATGGAATTCAAACCAACAATGAGAATGACTAACAACATGAATTAAGAATATACGTGCTCAACATGAAGAAATAACATACTCTCAATACATCATAAGTACATACACAAATATACTCGAATAAGCAGTCGGGTCATAGACAGTACAACAACTAATGGGGAGAAAATATAAATATCTACATATAACCCTTGGGTGTAAACCCGATATACAAAATGAATCCTATTTAGATTTACAAGAAGCAGGAAGCGACTACAATCTAAGTCCCGCAACAGTCCGCAACTGCTATGGCTCCCAAGACTCTAGAAAGAAAAGCATCCGGTATCCATGCGGTGGGATACCTATAGTAACAATATATATATAGAAAAAGATAAATATAAACGGGTCAGAGCCCGAGGTGTAAAAAGGTTTAGCAAGTGTGTTAACCGTGCATAATAAGTATAAATGCACTATTTCATAATTAGAGTGGAGTCGCACTCTCGTGAAATCCCAAACTCACCTCTCATTTATAGTGCGGACCTAATCGTACCCTGGAACCTTAATTAAGTTACCCCACCCACTTAAGGACAACTTACATGACCATACGCACGGCCTATACCCGCATGACGTGCCCTCTTACATAACCCAAAAACCCTTTTCATTCTAACCCCACATAAATATATACACACAAATATATATACTTTATTGTTTCTTATTATTTGCTTAAACAAATTATTAGTCTTAGCACGGCACATATTACCATTTGATTTTGTTTCAATATAAGAGTTCATTCTATAAATAACATACATTCTAGTACTAAAAAATAACTTCTCTCCACTCCCAACATTGCACTATGTTTCGTGCGTGGGGCATCTCACCAAGCGAAATCCAAACAAGGAACCCCCCCGATACACTACTCCTTGAAAATGTTGATCCTAGGGATCCATTATGTCCACACAAATCCTACTACTGCAACTACCTAATTATAGAGTACTATCTAAAAGCATAATTAGAATCTTTATTAAACCCTTGGGTCGATATAATCGCAATTGTCTATAAGTACGATCCTTCGACCCCAGTGAACTAGTACACCAAAATCACCCAAGATGTACATCATAGAATCTTCATATCCTCTTCACCTATATATATATATATATATATATATATATATATATATATATATATATATATATATAATAAAGTAAGAAACTTATATATGTCATAAGATACAAAAATGATGTCATCATTATGATTTTTTTGCACTTTCTTTTTTACCCCTCAAATCTTTGATTTCCCCTTCTTTTTTACTTACTAAATTTACATTTCAATTCAAAATTTGGGTACTATGGTCATAATCCGTTCATAAGTTTTTTTGACACTTTATCATTTCTCACACAAAGCTCTCACTCTCCCGTCCTCTCATCAGCAAGCCAAAAAAAACCCTAGCTCATCTGGCTCCCTCTCTCACTCATCCTCTCCCCAACACTAACCTCGAGCCATGTGCTCTGCAAACCCTCTGCCCTGCTACCTCCTCCTCTCACCACCACCGCTCCTCATCCGGTTCCCCTATGAATCACAGCCAATCAACCCTCCTCCAACCATTACTCCCCGCTATCAACAGGTAAAAATTAGGGCTTCCACCATTTTGGGTGGTTTTGAGTTATTTATTCTCTTTCAATTAGAATTTTTTTGTTGTTTACTTTGTAGATGTGAATCGAACGTATTCCCCTCATTTTATTGTTCCTCTATTCTTTATTTGGTTTTTATGGGTCTATATACACTAATGATGTGAGATTTGGTTTCCCATTATTTCAGATTTACGATTACAATTTGGGATCTCAGATTTGCGATTTTTGATCAACTCCCAAAGGTTAGATATATCTTCTTCAGATTTGCTATTTGTCCCCACGATGTTAGTTTTATGATTTGGGTGTTGATATGTATATTTTTTAACTTTGTATTGGTTTGAAAAAGGTATTTTTTATTCTATTATATACTTTGTTTTTTGTATTATTGAGATTTAATGAATGTATTGTGGGATTCAAAATGGATCGAAGAGTTAGTATATTTATTTTAGCAAAGTGGATTGAAGAGTTAGTATACATATTTAACTGGGTTCGTAAATCTCTTTCCCATTGGTTTATTGAGAATTTTTAGGTTGAAAAATTAAATAATGGACATAGACATTGATTTCTCAATTCTGTTACTTTCAACTTTTGTCGAGTTTCATTTTTTGGGGGAATATCCTTAAAATCTATTTTTAATGCCAAAATTGATATGCTTTTAGGGAGGAGAAATCCCGTTGATTGGAATTTTGATTTGTTAGAAATCTACTTGGCACTAATTTTCTAATGGTTTAGTTGCCTCTATAGTTAATCGAGAAGTGAAAACGAACATTTTGTTACTCTTGAAAAAGGAAAAATAGTTTTAAAGGTTTATTATCATTTTTTATGTTCTTGGGTATGTGAATTTCCGTCGATGGCATGGAAAAGGAAAATATGGACGGTCTTAGATGTCATTATAAGATTTTGAGTGGTTTTGATTTTTGAATTATTTAGTTTCGATCTCTCTTATTTTTTTATTCTTTCTACGATACTATAATGTCCTAGGTTTGTGCTGATAAAGATGTTAATTCTGCACAATTAGGTTTTGCACAATTGTTGTACAATTAGTTTATGCACAATTAGTTAGTTTATGCACAATTAGTTGGTTTCTTCACCGGTGTTAATTTTTTGAATTATTTAGTTTTGATCTCTCTCTAATGGCCGAATCGGCTGCTTGCTTTAGACTATTGATTTAATATATGTTCGGATTTAACATTTTGTAACCTCATTGTAGGTGTTCGGATAAATGCCTATGTGATTGGCCCCAACATCACTCGAAGACCATTTACACCCCTCAATTTGGGTATGTATTATTGCATTATTACTTTGTTGTTCAAACACGTACTAGATCTTGAAACCATTCTTTGATTTTCGTCAATAATTACCAACCACCTCTATGAAGACTTTGATTAACGGTTAATATTCTGCTACTATGTTTTTAATAAGAATCAATGATGCACATAAGAAGAGGCACAGAAGAAAGCCGTTGTTCGGCATGTTACTTCTCTGTTCAGCTGAAGAAGGATGGAAGAAATCCGCAGCTGAAGCCAAGATGAAGAGAGAATTGAGAGGGAATCAGCCCGTCAGGTGTTGTACAAGATGGAAAAGACGGTTAATATCAATGTGAAAGAATTGTGCGTTGATTAAAGACCTGGAAATGTTTAGGGTTGCCCCCACTGAACAACTGGAGAGTTTTGTAGATGAGACGAGCACAATTCATTATTAAGATGTTCTTGGGAGGTTTAAAATAGTGGGAAGGAGAGACACGATCAAATTCGATAGTTCTCATCATTTGAGAACTGTTCTTCAAGTGTAGGTATATATTACTTCTTCCTCTATATTTGTTGGCAACGTATTTAGATGTCTTTTCAGGCAAGTGAATTGATTTGTAATGTCTTTGATTCAAATAATGGTTAATGTTTATGCGTTGATGTTATTTTGACAACTTTCATTGAAGATTAGGAGCAAAGTAATGTTATTTTTCTATTATATTTGTCAATTTAAAAAAGATTTTAGTATCCTAGACCCCAAACTAGAATAGTTTTATGGATTCACAGTGTGTAACCACTCTATGCTTGGCCTACAAAAATATTTTTGGCATTATTTTGACTTTGTGTACACACTTTTCATTTTGTCTTACATACAATTTCTTTGTAATTTTTGTAAACATATGATGTATATATCTTATACTTTTAAGGACACACCAAAAGAAGCATGTTTGAGCTTAACTAAATTATGTGAATTCAGGTGCTGGACCAAGAGTCCTCCTATATAGATGAAGGTCTTTATGAAGTCCTCAAACACCACGTCGCATTTACTCTCTCCAATGCTTGGAACCTCAAGAGGGAATCTGGCATTAGTGGATTGAACAATGAAACCCACATGAATATTATGTTGAAATGGATGAGAAGAAGGAGGATGCTAAAGATAATGTTTTGTCGAGTTGGTTATAGCAATATATTTATGCATTCTATTCTGCCTGAAGGACTAGATATTGAAGAATATAAGAGCATATTACAACTCAAAGTGCAGAGTGAGACGCCTTCCGTGAGGAGATAAACTCCGTTGTTTTGCTATTTTGGATTTGAGAAACCTTAGAGATCATATTAGTAAGAATTTATAAATGGTTACCCTGCATTTTATTCTAAGCTAAATTCTCTTTCATTTTGCATTTGCTGAGAATCAGGAGCTGCAGATACTGGAAAGAGTTAAAAACGAAAAACATAAAATTGGATACCCCAGTTTTGGTTTTTAAGCACATATCCCCCGGGGTTATCAAATCAAAGATCACAAAAAGTGATATTAAGTATTGTTTAATTAAATTGTCAGTCAACACAATTTTGAACTTCAATGTTAAAGATGTCAAGATGCATAGTCAAGACAAGACTATTGCTCGTCATATCATCAAAGTTCATGCATCTGCCAATGCGGCCACTGGTGACATGAGACCTTCAAAAGAAGGAAATTGGCTCAAGAGGTATATTCAATACAGTCAAGTTGTATTCCACCCACGTTTATCAGATTCTGTAGCCACATTATTATCTGATAGTTGTGTGAAAATTAGACAGGATATGAGGCGACATGCAAATGAAAATGGAGAATCAGCTGTAGTACCAATTACAGTGAGGCAGCTGGAAGCTATAGTAAGGTTGATCGAAGTTGTCCCACGTTGAGGCAGCTGAAGCTGCAGTACCAATTACAGTGAGGCAACTGAAGCTGTCCCACGTTGCAAATGATAACTATGTTATCGAAGCTATTAGGCTCTTCAACTATATATCAGTAGATGGTTGCAAGAGGTACTTTTGTAACATTATGTAATTGTGATTAGTAATTAACACAATTTGTAACATTATGTACTTGTTATTAGTAATTCACAGAATTATGTTGAAATGGATGAGAAGTAGGAGGATGCAAGAGGTAGTTTTGTAACATTACAGGTGGGGCTTGGGGAGCTAAAAGGAAGGTTAATTGAGACATTAGTAATTGTGATGCTTTATGCAACAAAATTACTGCAGAAGAACCCGAATCACTCCGATTATCTGTCAATCATTTGCATTGGCCTCAGCTAACATAGAAGCAACCAGCTGCAGCTCCTCCCTTCAAACACCATCCACCACAGAAATCAAGTTACACTAATTTCCTAAGGTTATCTAGCTCTGTTGAGAAAGTGAAATTTTCTCTTTTCCAAAGCAGAGTAATATTATTCAACATAATATACAGCTATCTAAAGCAAATTTTGTTTTGACAAAATCAAATGCTAATTTGGCAATAGTTTCCCTTTAAAAAAAATTACTTTGATTTTGATAGTATCCTGTTCAGTCCAATCCGCGGCTGAATTTGTGGTTCCATTATTCGCAAATGAAGATTAAGCTATAAAAATATATGTGTCTATGTTCAGTTGTAAAAAAATATAATAAATCCATTTTCCATTGTTATTATGTATAAGACTTTTGGAGTGGAAAATTATGCATTAAGAGACCTGATCTGTTTCTGTTTCTACCCAAGGGACAGTTGTGATCTCACTCCTGCTACCTGCATTCGATTTGTTATCTTCTTTTAAATTTCTATTGATATCAAGTTTTTACTTCTACATAACTTGAGTTTACTGCTATATAAGTTCTATATCACTTTTTGCTGCTATTTAACTTCAGTTTAATCAAAGATAGCACCATGTACCCGGGATATAATCATGTTAATTGATTATCTCCTTGCATATAAAGTTGGTTGAGTTCATTTTCGGGCGATATAGTTGAGATTATTTGCTATAGACATTAATGTTGAATGCGAACTTGAAATGTTTAAGGTGTTTCTTTTATTAAATAGGTTGCTGTTATATGTGGACTTGAACATGTTTGGCTGCTTCATTTTTTATAGGGATTAGTGGTGAATTTTAACTTGAACATGCTTGCAATTCGATCTTGATCATACCTTTCTTTATCCTAATGTTTATATCGATTTACGTGTCGGTAGGTCTGCATAAAGGACATGAAGGACATAATGAAAATGCTATGAAGGTTGGCTACATGTGCATCGACAGGGGACACGATGAAAATGCTGACGCCTCTCAAAGTTGCTGCCTTCAGGTGAAGAAGCTGGGGCGCAATCCTAGATGCCTCTACATTGTTATGATTTCTAACATGGATATTAATTCTATAGTTAAGCCAGCGCATGCTATAATCATTCCTAAACGTTGCAATCTTACTAATCGTCCTATTAGTTGAAAGTGTGGAGGTGGGTTCACTTTGTTTTAGTTATGTTTTGTTTCATGGCGAAGTTGAAAAACATCGAACAATATTTCATTTAAAAAATAAAAAATAGTCCAGAGTTTGCTATTTGTGACATAATACACATACGCATATATCAGCTCCCATAGAGTAAACGATCCAGATCGATCAAACATGATGATCCAGATTTTAATGAATATAACCGTTGGATCATAGGATCCATATACCAATGTAGTCTTATATTATGATGTCAACAACGAAATTTGGTATTCTGTGATCCCCAAAATCAAAAATATCTCCCCCATTCTTATGTGTTTATATCCAGTTCTTAAAAAATGTAATAAATTCATTTCTCCATTATTTTTATGTACAGGAGGTTAGGAGTCAAAATTAATGCGTAAAGGCATCTGGACTAATTCAGTAGTAGAGCTTAGGTAAAAATATTATTATGCTATGCATCTCATTTTACATGGTCAATTTACATGTTTAATTGCATGTATGTTACTGGAGGTTTTCCTTGAAAGGACTTTTGTATGTCGATAGAGATGGAGATGGCAATCAAGATTGATATGAAGAAGAGTTGATAAGAATTGGCGCGTATGCTTAGAACTTTTTTGAGCGACTTTAATAAGGTTTTGTTTGTATATTTACTATGGATTTGAATTAACACGTTTATTTTTTGTTGTTTAATTTTCAGATTATGACAAATATGAGGAGTACGTGTCAATTATAATCTCGAGTTTGGGATCACATTCAACGTTGAGACCCATCCCACCCCATTACAAATGTGCCACGAGTTGTTTAATTAATCTATGATTCATATTTTTTATTAGATTGAAAATTTATTATTATGTGTAAGTATTATTTTTATCATCATTTTGTTGGTAAAATTGCCAATAATGATTTTTTTTGTGTAATTATATCTTAAGTCTATTGTAGTCATAAATTGATGAGTTGATTTATATAATGCTTGGGATGAACTATTTGTATACTTGAGTAGTTTTGGTTTCTTAGACATGAGATAGTCCTATAAAAAGAGGAAGTTTTGCCCAATTTTTCTAAATCGAGTACGCATTTGTGTTTTATAATAAATTATATGATTACAAGCCTTAGTCGATGCAATTTTGGGATATGTTCGTCATTCCTTTAGGCACTTGCATACTATTTGAATGTTATTGAAATATTTGTTATTTTTTAAGCAAGGTGGATAGTCTTATAAACAAAATATATTATGGTCATTTTTTTAAATTACATTTTGTTTTGTTGGGAATAAAATTCTTTTTGTTTTTCAATTATGTACTTTGAAATTTTTTGTCGTTTTGTGATTATCAGCGTGCCTTCAGGCACGGGCATACCCTAGTATGTATGTATATATATATATATATATATATATATATATATATATAAGCAATTATTCATTCCTATAACCACGTATACATAACACATATAATGTACACTTTGAAATACACATAGCATAAACGGTTATAGGATTCCAAAATACTGCACCATGATATCATCTTTCAGGAATTGCTCACTTTCTCCCGGGGTCACCACCTATCGGACTATTATCACACCGCCATGGCAACAAAATCAATCATAACGTATGGTAAGCGGTCATAGTTCCTAACCGATAAGTGAGAATAACTCATACCCAAGACTTCTCACCCCCAAAAATATAAAATCACACAAATAATAATGGACGACTATGACCTGGGGAATATCCACACCCTACTCCTCAAGTTAGGGGCTCACCCTCATCACGCAACTTCCCATGATAGCATGTGCCGAGTATGCTTCACACCATAAGTATATATATCATTCACACTATATATACACATCCATATGATCACATCATATATACAAACCATCACACACGGTATAAATATTCACGCCATAAGTACACACATATATACATATCTATACATAAATATACATATATACATACCATCTCTCATCCGTATGTATGAAATTTATAAACTCGACTATAAGTATAAATAATCCTCAATATACTAGATGTCATTCCAAGCGTATTAACTTAATTCGTTATATAAATATGATCCCTCACTTGAAGTATATTCATCCATTACCCGTATGATATGATTAGTCTTCCAATATATCCAACATTAAGATTATCAACGCAAAGTTTAATGTATGTGACGATCACTACACATCCCATCTATATCTGAAAGCACATCGATATATCAATTAAAAATTTTGACTATTGGTATACACCTAACTAATAGTCTGCAAGCCTCAAACTTAATTTTAAATTCATTTTATGATCCCCTCACATATTGGAATCCCCATTGTTACTCCCACACAAATATATAGTAACTTCCCAACTAGGTTTAGAACACAACCTATACTAGTTGATAGTACGATCCCATCATTCTCAATTCGGTCTACGGTTAAATTGCTCCTATGAACCCTTAACATCGAATGTACTTATCCATCATAATACCCATACCATCTATAACTAGATGCATACCAATATACGATAATCATTCCGGCTATAAGTATAAACACAACCTAACAGTCGGTAATCTACGAGCTCAATCCCAATTCATTTCTTATAACCCCATCATTCTCAGAACATCTATTATTGATTGCATATAAATGGGTAATAACTATCTCGGCTAGAAGTACACACATAACAATTCTATTCGGTAATAATCAAAAGCATATACCGTAATACCACTTGACTTCAAATGCACATAAGCAAAAACGGACTATCTCTATACTTGTAAACTATTTCATGATATCCCACCATCATCATATTACCATAATTTACCTATCATTCAGTCCCACAATCATTTCCTTACTAAAAGAGGCAGCATATCCTCATAATCCATTTTTAACATAAGTTCAAAAGCCCCTATTCCTCTTAAGGCACAAATCCCTTAATACTATATCACAACCCTCTATAATAAGTCCACTAAGAAGGCCTCTAAGATTAAAACCCAAAAGAAAAGGGGTAAAAGAAATTCCCATTCTTGAGCTAAAAACAGGGGACGGATCGATCGGTCCTAGACCCCCAGTCGACCGTGGGTCTAATTTTTGCCCTACGAAGAATGCAGTAGGCTTTTCCCTTGAGGCACGATCGACCGGTCCTCTGGGTGCGGTCGACTGGCCATACCATATGTCTTTCCCTTTTTCCATTTTTGAACAAAACCAAACTCTCTACACACTCAAATTTATCTACTTCCAACCATTTATCTTCCACCCAATTAGGTTTCTAACATCAAAACTCATATAGAAATCAACCCACTCGTTATGCAACCTTAAATCCATACATAAACATCAAATGCAAGATAAAATACCCAAAACTAGGTTTTGACATTAATACCCAAAATCCAATTCTTTCATCCACAAATTATGAAATAAAATACACAAATGAATTATTTAGCAAGATTAAACACTTGCCTCAAAATTTTAGAGGTTGAATCATCCCCGAAATCACGTACGGGTCGGAGATCTCCAAGCTTTTTCCTCTCTCTCTCTCTCTCTCTCTCTCTCTCTCTCTCTCTCTTCCTTTCTTCTTCGTTCTCTCTTTCTTTCTCTTTATAGGGTTTTGTCTCTTTTTCACAAATGAGACTGGCTAATCCATAAGCCTCTTAAGCCCTTAAAACATAAGTCCCAGTTTTAAATGGTAATACACACTTTAAATGACTCGTTTACTCCAATTCGAGTCAAACTAACTTAAAAATATTCCGGGACCGAAATAAAACTCAAGGACAATCATTTCGACTATCTCGACCTATCCGAAATCAATGGCTCACTCAGAATCATAATTCGAAATACTTTATAACGTCCTCAATTTTTGGACCTCACTTTCCAAATTTTAAAATTCCCCAATTTAAATAAATTTTATTTCTCTAAAAAATTTAATTTCTCAGTCCCAAAGTCATGGGGTATTACATAAATTTTAAACAAGCTACATGTACTAAGCATGAACTAAATACTTTGATATATACTATAAAGTGGGACTACACTCAAGAAACCCCCAGAAAATTGTTCAACATGGGAGGAAAGACAAAAATAAATACTGTCAAAAATATTTATATATGCTTTCTCATGATTTTTCTTAATAACAAAGGTTATAGAAAATTAAGAAGATGAGTGCATTCATTTCTTAATTGGATTTAGAAAAGGAAAGAAGGAACCAAGTAGATGTTTATCGAATTCCTTTGCATGATGTACCCACATCAAGTATCCTCCACTAAACTATTTTTTCACCACCACTTTGTTATTTAGTTAATCCAAATCCTATTTCTATATGGAACCATTAAACCAAAATTTACATCTGACAAGCCTAACCTAAGAAATTTTCCTTTCACAGACTAAAGAAATTCTGAATTATCCATGATAATGCAAAACTAAACTACACCAACTTTATACAACTCGAACATAAAAGATATAATATAAAGATCATGATTTGTAAAGATCACGATTTGTAACTTAATGCAAATCAATCTAAGTATGAGACAAAAAAGACAGAATGTAAAACAAATGAAACAACTTTAATCTATTAGCATGTTATTTCTAACCACTACACCAAAAAGGCTAAAATGACACCCTTGCCATGGACTTGTCATGGTCTTTAACCGTGATAACTTTATAAATTTGTCACGGTCAAAGACCTTGATACGTCCATGACAAGCGTCTTAACTAAAAACCCTAGGCGCTATTTTCCCCCCATTTCATTTTCCTCTTTTCTCTCTCTCTCTCTCCCCCTTTTGTGTGTGTGTGTGTGTATATATATGCGTGTGTGTGTGGGTTTTTCTATTTATGTGTGTATGATTTTGTGTGTGCGTGTGATTAATTTGGTGTTTATAAAAATTGGGCACAAATATGAGATTAGACCCCCCTTGTTGTGTAAATATGAAATTAAAATTGGGTATAAATTTAAAATTGGGCATATTGTTGTGTAAATATTAAAATTAATATTGAAATTGGGTATAAAACGGAAATTGGATATAGTGTTGTGTAAATCTAAAATTGGTTATAATGACAACCCGCTTAAAATAATAACGGGTGGCCAACCCTATACCAAAATAATCAGGAATCGCAAGTGGATCATTCTCAGCATCTACTGACGATCCTAACAAAAAAAACACGGCTAACTACCCATTACTACAAAAAGAGGGCGTCAAAAATTTAAAACATTTTAATTAAACCCAAACATGCAACTACTAACCAACAACATAACTCTAAATATTAAAAGAGACACACACATGCTCGAAATAATATTTAAAAGAATACAACACAATGTATGAAGTAAAATACCTGAATATGCTGTCGGTTCACAGACAGTACAATAATCTGAGAAAGAAAATATAAAAGTGCTAATTTTTCTTCAAAAACCAAAATCCCAAAAATCATTTTTATTAACTTTTAACCATATTTCTTCAATCCAAATATATATATATATATATATATATATATATATATATATATATATATATATATATATATATATATATATATATCAGTAATATTCATCAAATATGACACCTCAGCTAATAGCTAACCTCAAATCCATTATATACACAACAAATCCAAGATTTTACCCAAAAATCTAGTTTTTGACATTTTATCCCAAAACTCAGAAATTATATCCACAAGTCATGAAATAAATGGTACACAACAATTATTTAGCAAGTTTAATCACTTGCCTCAAGTTCGTAGGGTCTGAATCCTCATCGAGATCGCGTAATGGCCGAAAATCACAACTTTTCTCTCTTTCTCTTCTCCTTTCCTTCTTATCTCTTTCTTTCTTTCTATTTCTCTTTCCCTCTAAGGAGATTATAGGCTTAATAAGCCTTATCTCCCAAGATACACACCTTTAAATGATAATACACACTTTAAATGACTCGGTAACTTTAATTCGAGCCAAATGAAATTAAAATATTTTGGAATCTAAATAAACCCCAAGTGCAGTCATTCCAACGTTCTCGACCCTTTCGAAAATAACTACACCCTCAGAATTGCCATTCGAAACACTTTTTAACACCTTAAAATTTTTACCTCAGATGCCAATTTTAATAATTTCTCCAAATAAAATAATATTTATTTCTCCCAAAATAAATTAATTATTGTCCCAAAAATCTTGGGTTGTTACAGATTTCCCCACTTACAAGAATTTCGTCCTTGAAATTAAGCTATGCCTAATACTCCAAAGCTCAACTAATTCCTACTACACTTAGCCTCCCTAACACTATACCCAAACCTCCCACTTCTCACAACGAATTTATTTTAATTTATATAAAACCAATTTTAACAATTAGGGCGCCCATACACCCTTTATATTTGAGCTCTACTCGTATCAACATAATTAGGCTTCTCTTGCCTCAATAGTACCATAACTAGAAATGTATTAAATTATACTAAGATACTAATAATATAAAAATTTTGTGAAAGGTTCAAGGATTTAACTCCTCTCAATTCCTGACATTCGCTACTTTTATGCGGGGGAGGTCTCGCAAGCGAAATCCAAACAAGTAACCCTCCCAATACACTAATGTGTAGCGATGTCGGGGATTGAGAGTTTGTTAAATCAGGACTAGAGTTTAAAAATATTTTCGTATAAATCATTTTGATATGGCCCAAAGGCCTATAAAAAGTTTTATTTTGAAAACAGTTTATTTTAAAATAATTTATGTCTTTCGACATTTATATAAAATACCTTATGCCCATGACACAAGTTTCTAACAATCATCATACACATAACAACATGTAGCTCACAAAATTAGCATAATTATGAGCTAAAATTCTCTCGCTCAACAAAATCTACTAACTTCTGAATTCTTTTCAGAAATCATCTCTCACATCATATTAATATATTGCCATTCACTAGGCTCTTCCATAACTAGAATACAATAATTTTATAAGTCTAACATGACTATATAAAAATAAGTAGCTGTATCATTACTACTCAATACATAATAACAATTCTTACATTCACAATAAAGTTATAGCTCTCTTTCTACCACATCACAACATAATCTGATCTCTCAAAAGATAGAAACATAAGAGCCCCATCTGCTCAAAATTCCCCTTTAGGGTCATTCCATATACAATAGAGTTATAACACTACCCTCTCATAACTATCTCTCATATAATACGCCCAAAATTTCATATAGTATAATCCTAATTACAAAGGAAAATAACTTACATCATCCATCTCTAGTCCGATTTCATCTCTTCATCATTGGGTTCCCACATAAAGTCCCCTGACCTAAAATGACCTCGAATTTACTGTAAGGGTTTCACCTTCAAAACTTCTTTAAAACGTGGTCCTTTACCCCTTTTAGGACAATCTCTCTTTCTATGACCTATTTCCTTATAAAAGAAACATCTACCCGCAAATCCTCTCGGCCCACCTTGAGGAACAAAACGTCATTGTGACCCTCGACAATCCTGCTTATACCCTCTGGCATTACTGGCACTCCCTTCGCCAGACCTACTTGATGAACCCGAGTCTCCCAAGTTCTTACCCCCTTACGAACGAAGATGATATTTATAACACTATAACAGTGCCGCATTCACTACCTCAGCGAAAGTCACTAACGCTGGGCTCTCTAACAAATGTTGCCAAATTTTCCCATTTAAACCTCGCATGAACTTCGATATACGCTTCTCTTTAGTATTTATCTAATCAGGTACTAATTTCGCCCATCGAGTAAATTCTTCTTCATATTCCGCCACCGTTCTATTACCTTGAAACACATCCATCAGTTTCCTCCTCAATTCCTTCTGAATTGGGGAAGGAAAATACCTTCGGTCAAAAAGCTCCCCAAAATCTGTTATAGGCAAAGTATCTCTCTGTTCTAATATGGTGACAAACTCCCACCAATGGAGAGCTGCACCCTTCAACTTAAAGGTGACTAGAAATTACTTTTGCACCTCGCTACACTCAACCATACGAAGGTGCCTTTGCATACTATTCTTCCATCGACTTGCAGCCATCGCCTCAACTCCCCTTGAGAACTCTAGAGGATGCCCCTTATTAAAATCTTCCCTTACTCTTTCCCACAAAAACGGTCCTGAATGGTTTGGGCTGCTTGAACTGTAGGTTGTTGCGCCATCGTAGAAATGGCAGTAGTTACCGCCTCTGCCTTAATATTGGCAACTTCATCTGTAGTCATAGTCCTGGGAGGCAATTGGGGTTCCACACTCTCATCCCCTTTATTTGCCCTGACTGAACAATCTCTCTTTGGTGGCATCTGAAACAAGAACAATTGTATCAGAACACCTTTCAAATGTTTTCTCATCACATAAGAAAATATGGACGTATGAAAACAATAGTCCCAATAATTCTCTACATCAAGAATGCTTACGGAAGATAGTAGTAACCCACACAGATCCTAAGGACACTAGAACCTGATGCTCTGATACCACCTATGACAACCCGCTTAAAATAATAATGGGTGGCCATCCCTATACCAAAATAATCAGGAATCGCAAGTGGATCATTCTCAACATCTACTAACAATCCTAACAAAAAACCATGGCTAACTACCCATTACTACAAATAGAGGGCGTCAAAAATTTAAAACATTTTAATTAAACCCAAACATTCAACTACTAACAAACAACATAACTCTAAATATTATAAGAGACACACACATGCTCGAAATAATATTTAAAATAATATAACACAATGTATGAAGTAAAATACCCGCATATGCTATCGGGTCACAGACAATACAATAATCTGAGAAAGAAAATATAAAAGTGCTACTTTTTCTTCAAAAACTAAATTCTCAAAAATTATTTTTATTAACTTCTAACCATATCGCTTCAATCCAAATATATATATATATATATATATATATATATATATATATATATATATATATTCATCAAATATCACACCTCAACTAATATCTAAGCTCAAATCCATTATATACACAACAAATCTAAGATTTTACCCAAAAATTTAGGTTTTGACATTTTATCCCAAAACTTAGAAATTATATCAACAAATCATGAAATAAATGGTACACAACAATTATTTAGCAAGTTTAATCACTTGCCTCAAGTTCGTAGGGTCTGAATCCTCCTCGAGATCGCGTAATGGCCGAAAATCCCAACTTTTCTCTCTTTCTCTTCTCCTTTCCTTATTCTCTCTTTCTTTCTTACTATTTCTCTTTCTCTCTAAGGATATTTCTATCTCCCGTAGGCTTAATAAGCCTTACCTCCTAAGATACACACCTTTAAATGATAATACACACTTTAAATAACTCGGTAACTTTAATTCGAGCCAAACGAACTTAAAATATTTCGGAACCTAAATAGACCCCAAGTACAGTCATTTCGACTTTCTCGACCCTTTTGAAAAAAACTACATCCTCAGAATTGCCATTCGAAGCACTTTCTAACACCTTTAAATTTTGACCTCAGATTCCAATTTTAATAATTTCTCCAAATAAAATAATATTTATTTCTCCCAAAATAAATTAATTATTATCCCAAAAATCTTGGGTTGTTACAATCTTGTGTAATTTTTTTACATTTGTTGTTTTATTTATACTCAATTGGGTATATTTAATCTAAAATCATATACGTGATTGTGATAAGGGTATAATCTAAAACCATATATATATACTAGCATTTATGTTTTCTCACAATATTTTATAATCATAATAAAAAAAGATAAGGTAACCAAACCTTTTTATATGCAATTCCCTCCTATAATTTAAGATATCAATAAGTCAGTTACGCGACGTGTTTGTGTCGTGTCTCATCTTCTTAACTGAACCTCAATTTTCTGGATGCCATTAACACTATTTGTGTGATGTTTTTGTATATTAAAAAAAGAAAGATAAATCTATATTTATATCCAATAATGGTTATATTCTCTACACTGAGTACTTGATGACAAATAAAGATGAGCCATCATTGCCGCTGTCTATCAACAGATGCAAGGCAATGTTCGATGAGTTTATATTTCCTTATTCTCTTTTCTCCAATCATGCTCCATTGACAACAAGTAACAACAAGGGAACTTATATGATGATGATCTTTAACATGGAATTTTTTTTTTTTTTAAATCTAACAAATAGGCGGTTTTAGTTTTACATGTTATGTAAGGGAATTGACCAAGTACAATCACCGGACTTGTAAGTGCAAGTTGGCATATCCATTTAATCTGCATCATTAATTGGAAGTTGAAGATTAAATTTTAGTTCATATATATATATATATATATATATGAACCCATACAATCATCCCAAACTACTACATATTTTTAAATAAAATAGTCATAAAGTACGACATCATTTCAAATAAAGTCATACACAGGCCCACCTATATCCATACAATCATTCCAAAACACATATAGTTCCCCCAAAAATAGATGTTAAAATTGAAAAGAAAACAAACAAAATTCAAAGATGCACTGACCGAAATAAAACATATAAACAAAAGAGCCAAGACCTCAGCTCAACAACCCCTAAACTATCTTTGTGATTCCCCCAAAAGCGAAATGCACCTAAACCGCATACAAACCGGGATGCAATCAAACATTAAAAACATTGAATAACAGAGAACATAAATATTATGTAAGAAGATACTACGAGGAAGGAAAATTATCAAAAATATTATACTTCAGTTCTTATGTAAGAAGATCAATGTGGAATTTGTGTTACTGTAACAAGAATAGATGCTAGGTTTCTTTGTAAGTTATAATTAGACCTTCTGTTTATAGTATTTTCTAACACACCCACTGCTACTTCACACAGCCCCTTCCCAACTCGCCCCCCCCCCCCCCCCCCCCCACATCCGTTTATCCTCCACCTGTACACAACCCAAACATATATTGCTAAGACCCCAACCCGAAACTAAACCTCCGACCCCATGACCTGCTGCCTACCCAATTCTCTCATCACGACCAAATAAAAATCACAATAGGTATTAATATCTCGAAGAGTACAACAAAGCACAAATTCTTAAAAGAGTACAACAAAGCACAAATTGCAATAGGCTCAGCAAATCACAAATCGCAATAGGTATCAAATTCTTACCGCCGTGAGACTCCGCCGTGAGATTCCGCCGGGGATTTGATCAGGGGTTAACTGTGAAGTTGGGTGAGTGGTTAGCCGTCTTAGGTTAGAGGGAGGAGAAGGTTATGTGTGTTTTGTAAATATAAAATTAGGTATTTTAGAAAACGTGGGAAAATTTGGTGCTCTAATTTTTAACAAGACTTCTAGCAACGGAATTCCTTGATAAACAATTCGATGAAAAAAAAACGTTGTTAAGGCGTTTAATAAATGACTCAGTTTAATTTTATTTTTAAATATTAAGTCCAACAATTTACACATTAATAAAATAACTATAATTAGTTTGTTTTAAAAGAATTTTTACATATCATAAAAAATAAAATAATTTTATATAAATACATAAATATATATTATTTCGGGTCGAGCCTAGTTCGGACTTGACAGTGCTTCGCTCGAGCTCAACTCAAATTGGATTCAAGCTTAATATCTTGGCTCAAACTCAATAAAAGCTCGCCCCAAATTTGATAGGCCAAACAAAAGAGATTCGGGCTTGCTCGACTCAATTGACAACCTATATGTGGGTGATTTTTAGCGTGTGTACACGTTTTAGGCTTTTTATCTTTTTTTTTGTTAAATGTATGTGTTATTTTTTGTAAGAAAATTAATTAAAACATTACAGTAAATATTTTTTATACTAAAAAAATGCGAGAAATTTTACCGCCATTTTTTTAGCAAGGATTCTAAAATTTCCTTGCTAAAAGTTACATTCTGCAAGGAAATATTTCCTTGCAAATTTTTTATAACAATATTATATTTTTAGCAATGATTTTTTCATTTTCCTTTCTTAGTACAGTTTTAGTAACGAAAATTACTTCCTTGCTAAAAAATTCGTCCCTAAAATCAAATTTTCTTGTAGTGGCTTTTTTTTTTTTAATAATTTATGAGTTTGTTTATCTTAAAGTCTTATTAATTTAATTTCCTTTTGCAGGATTAACAAGGAAGTTGTTATTCTTAGTTTGGGGACATCCATATTTTGTGGGTTACCTTATTATCTCGAGGGAGTGTGGATATGAAATTTTTTTTATTTATGATATTTTGCAATTTGAATATTTAATTTGTAGTGTCGGTGAAGGATTGACTAATATTAATATGGCTTATTAATGCTTTTTCTTCGTATGCAATTATAGAATTAAGACTTGTCATGAAAAGAAATGTATTTTTTAGACAAGTTTTTAATGGATTAATATGTAACTTTTTCGTTTCAGACATTTAATTTGACTTAATTTGTAGTGTTATGGTTAAGGATTAACTAAATTTGTTTTTTCTTATTTGTAATGTTAGTGCTTTTGCTTTGTATTCAATTTTAGGATTAAAATTTGACAAGAAATAATTTTTTTAGCAAGCTTTTAATGAATTAATATGTAGGATTGTATATGTACTTTTTGATTACTGAATGTGCAAAACTTTTAGGATTACATACATACATACATACATACATACATACATATATTAATGAATTAGTATTTTTTTTGCTTACATATTAATGTATTAATGTGCAAAACTTTTATTGAATGTGCCAAAACTGTCAACAAGCTGCAAAATATGGCCACCCTAACTCGGCCCGAATCTTGGCCCGTTTCCAGCCCGCCCATGCCCATACCGATGCTGCCCGTTTTCCAGTGTTAATTTAATATATACAAAAAAATTTAATACATGAAAACTGTTAATTCACACACAAAAAAAATTGGGGCCCTAAAATTGACCAAAATTCAGGGGTGTGAAGCGACCGCCTCTCTCATCCCCCCTAAGGGCCGGCCCTGCGTCTAGCTGCCAGAACGAAACTGTTCAACTTCCAAGTGAATCCTTTAGTTTCTCATTGTGAACCACTCTGATATTCCTTTCGTTATTACTCTTTCTTTATGATATTTGAGAGTGCTCTATATAAACATTTTTCTGTGTCATATTTACACTCCCAACAAAAGATTATATTGCATAAAAGCCATTCAAACTTGATTGACATAGACGATTGAACAATTTTTGGTACTAGGTTTGTTTTCACACGGGACTTCTTGTTCCATTTGAATGCTGAACCACTGAGCAATAGTATGTTCCTTTCTATTTCTATTTCTAATTTGATATGTTTTACCTAGCAAGTTCTAAAAATGAGCATCCGGTTCCACCTCTAATTTGGCTAAATAGCATACCCATAAGGTTGCTTTAAGAGGAAAAAATAACTTTCAATGTCAACCTTTGAGTTGAAATAAAGGAATGTCACATGCTTTGAATCCATGTGTAGTGAATTTTCCACTATGCAACACAATAATATTTTAATATAATAAATTTCAATTTTAAAAATATGATTTTAATCTGAATACTCTGAAATGTGTTTCTCTGAAGTTTTATTCTAAAATCAAAAGTAGTATATTTATCTTCATTTAGGAGCCACTTCAATTTTTGGTTTTCTAAAATAAAGGTCTACTTTATATTGAGATAAGTATCTTGTATTTAGCATGTTTACATACATAATTACAAGCATGCATGCAGTATGCACATACTTCATGAATTTTGTAATTTATAGAGAGCGACTCCCACGCAATGAAAATGGGTCTATATGTATACATATCTTATACCAATGGGGTATCTAATGGCCGCAAGAAATTATATGTTGATGGCCTACATGCATATATATTGAACAAGAATCCAATTAAGACGTTGAAAAGTATGAGAGAGGTGTTTTTTCGCTTGAAGAAGAAGCAAAGGAAAGAGACCCGATGGCCAAGGCACGCCACATGAGCAATTATTTAACTACAGAGTTTGATAAACTTGTTTGCTTGTCAACCAAGCGATAATTTGTATCCGACCTTTTCAACTAAAGATATTACCAGAAATTTGATTCTAAAGGTTATCATCACTTTCTCTTTAAAAAACCATCACAAAAGTTGATAATTCCTAAACTTTCGATGACACCCATATAATTTTCTAGTTTTTTAAAATCCTCTTGTTAAAGAAACCATTAGCTAATACCTACCCTTTAAAATTTATCTTTGAAGTCCACGCGTTCCCGATTTAACTCGCTCAAGTGTATCAAAGTAGACTGATAGCTTCTTGTCATGATTCAATTGCGGCAAATCTCCAATCACGCAAAATCTCTCCTATTTATTTATTTATTTTATGATGTAAAACAAAGCTCTAAACATATTTGTAAAATACTATTTTCCAAACCGAACATAATTGTTTGTATCATATATCCCACATATATGGTATCAAAGCACAATAAATTCTTTGAATTGTACTAAATTAAAATAATCATTAAAAAATCAGTTTATTTATTAATGGAGCATTTTCTTTAAAACATCACTGATCACTTTTATATTTGGAAAATCTTAATACCAAGATTATATTTTTGGGAGATTGACAAGTATATCATGTTTAGATATGACATTTCCTTACTAGTCTTAGAGCATCTTTATCAGTCAATTAGAAAATTAATTAAATAAAATATATACGTGGGTCTAAAAAATATCTCATTTGTTAAAGGGAATCTTCCTATTAAATTCTGTTTGAAGGGGATATTTCCTAATAGGTTCCATCACAATATTTTTTTCCTCAATAGGTCCTTTTTATACATACAATGAATATTCATTGTATGTTTACAAATAGGACCTATTGGAACAAAAATCTTATTTCATGGGACCTGATGGAGCAAAAAAAGGATGTTAAAACCTATTGAACTATATACTTAATAAACGGGACTAATTGGTAAAAAACCCTTTGTTAAAATACATTGACAGTTCACAACTATCTAAAATTGATGTCTATTTTGCATAACAAATTTACACACATAAACTCTCTCCACTTATTTATCATCTCTCTCCCTGTATGACCTTGATGAATGTTTCCCCAACCTCACCCACTTTTATCTTCCCTGATTATTTCTCTTCCTCGTTGCGTTGCTTTCTTCTCCACCGTCTACCCTCTTTTTGCCTTTTAAATCCAACCACTGGTATTGTAATGTGATGATATATAATTTTTGAGTATTTTTACGCAAGAGCATTATAAGTACCACTGGAGCTAAAGAATAATTGATGTATAGATTTTGTGTAAAACTAATTTTTCACATCAGATTTGCACATAATAATATGTATTAGGGTTGGAGATAATCTTATCAAAACAAACTTTCCGCAGTATGCGTTATCCACACATATTTACGCTACATATTTTCTAATAAAATGTAATGGAACAAAAATATTTTTTTTACGGGGCTTTTACGGTCTAATCCTTGGACTAAAAATTTTGGACAAAAAAACCAGGCCCAACAAATTTTAAACGATTATGTCCAACATATAAATACTCCAAAATTAAATCAAACACGCACTATTCAGAAATCAAAGCGCCAAAAACACTGTATTCTCTCTTGAATCAAAACCTTAATCGTACAATCTCTTCGATCCAAACCCCAAAACGAATCTATTTCTCAATCAAATTTTGGTCAACAACAACATATAAATACTCCTGATCGAAACTCTAAAAACTATGTTCGATCAAAACCCTAACTCTCTTCTATCAAAATCGTAGCTCTCTTCGATCAAACCCTAATCATTGAAGTTCTACATTTTACATTCTAAATCAAATTCTTCCAAACACCACTAACAAGTATGTATACATTCTCTTATCCCCTTTTTGTCCTTGTGTATTTTGTGTTCTCATATGTATAAATTTGTAGACACATGGACTAATGAAATCACATTCTTCTTCTTCATGATATGTATTTCATCATATATTTGTTTCCGTCATTTTAATTGCAAAACACACTTTTTGCATGTTAGATATATGTATTTCATCATTGTACTTTTCCTCCTGTATACATCATTTATCGAGGATTTATCAAGGATTAGGAATATATACATGATTGGAATATGTACATGTACAAGCCCTATGTTATGTGTACTATGTATACTATTAAAAAGTACACGCAAAATACACAGAGTACACACACATTGAAATTGAATTTCTCAATTCATTATGCGTGTACTTTTATGTTTTATACATGTACTCTATAAAATATTTATTTCAAATCCATATTTGATCAATCCTATGTTATTTTGGTCCACGCCAGCGGAATTTGAATGATATTCCATGAGTTTGTAAGAAGTATTATTATTTTGTTAATATTTAGGAGTGTTTTTGGTCCGCACCAGCTGCATTTGAATGATATGTTATTAGGTAATAATCTGTATTATTGCGTGTACTTTTTTATTTTTTGTGTGTAGTTTGTTGAAAGTACACGAAAAAAATTCATAAAGTACACGCACTTTGAAATTCAATTTGTTCAATCCAATATTCATGTACTAATGTGTATTATGAGTGTACTATTTTGTATTGCTGTGTTTTGATTTAGGAATCATACGATCAACCATGTTCAACTACAAAACTGCTGCTTGCACGTTCGAAGATCTTAACAATACAAAACCTTTCACATTGACAGTCAATAGTACTAATGATGACGAAATTCATTTTCTCCTTCGCATCAATGATAGAGCTAAAAGGTTACATGGTTTCTACTACTACTATGAAGACAATTACTGCACTTTTGATGTGCAACAGCTTCAAGTAACTGAATCGAAAGCGAAGGATTTAGCTAAACGAATTGAGCAGTATTGCTTAAGGGGTTTTGATAATGATGGAGCTTTTAGCATTCAGCTATTGTATCACTTCTTTACTGAATATGTTAGGAGTAGAGAATCTTGATTTTTGACTTGTCGAACAACATCTGTTAGGTATTACCATGAAACTGACGATATATATTATCGCCTTTAGCATGTATTTTGTTGAGACTTGTATAAATTGTTTGTGAGAATATTGCATGTACTTTTGTTAAATACGGTTGCATTTTATTGTTTGAGTCTATGTTTTATTCTAATTCGCATGTATTTTATTTTTTGTACATATCATTACAGGTTAGTAATTTAAATTTTGTTTATAGATCAATATAATGGGGATGAAGATGAAGGCAAGAAGAGGAAAGAAACAAAAAAAGAGCAGTTTTGATGATAGTTTTTCATCCAATTCCAGTTCTAGTGTGGCATTGAAATCTAAACGTCCTGCAAAGAAGAGTGACCAATATCGGTCAAATATTGTTAGCTTTCTCCATGATTTGCATCAGATTAAAGATAAAATAAACAATATCCATATTGAACTTCTTAAGAAGACTCCATTTTGGGAGCTTTTCAATGCCTACTACAGTAAGAAAGTAGTAGAAGTGGACCACAATAAGACGGATACAAATATTTTATCAATTATTCAGCTGTACAATACGAAAACCAAAAGTTTCCGTATGAAGAGTAGGATTTCAATAATGTCAATAGATTAAAGTGAAATATTTGGCATACCCCTGGTTGGGGGTTTAAAATCAATAGAACTGAAAAAGGGACCGAATACTGCTAAAAAATCTAGATTACAAGCACGATACTTCGCAAAAAGAATAGGAAAGTCAGAAATAATGAATGGTTTGAAGAAATCAGTTGAATTGGAGACAGATGAAGGAATTGCTGATTTTGTTAAAATTGTGTGTCTCCACTTCTTGAACACGTTGTTTTTCTCCAACTCAAAATTCACCCTTGGAGAATTTTGGTTGAAATACATCGACGATATTGAGGAAATGAATAAGTATGATTGGGCATTTGCTGTGCATCAATTTCTCATACATTCACTTGACAAATCAGCATGTTCAAAACCTAGCACAGTTACTGGATGTGTCATTTTCCTACTCGTGAGAAAAAAAACATCCTGATATTTCAAAATTTCCATACCAATACTCACATGTATTTTGAAAATACACGTGATATTTTCACTTGTATTTTCAAAATACACGTTTATTTTAATGTGTATTTTCAAAATACACGTGATACTTTCACGTGTATTTTTAAAATACACGTATATTTTCACGTGTATTTTTAAAATACACTTGATATTCCTGATATTTCAAAATTTACTTAACAATACTTACCTGTACTTTGAAAATATTACGCGTATTTTCAAAATACACGTGATATTTTCTCTCGTTCTTTCAAAATACACTTGATATTTAATGTGTATGTTGAAAATAAACGTCTTATATCACGTATATTTTGAAAATACACGTCTTAATCACGTGTATTTTGAAAATACACGTCTTATATCACATGAAAATACACTTGTATTTTACAAAGTACACGTGTACTATGTTTTGTAAATATAATCAGTGTACTTTCAAAATACTCTTGTTATATTTTTTTTCAATATTATAAATGTACTTTAGAAAGTACACGTGAACTTATATTGCCAAAGTACACGTTAAATTTGTAAAAATCACGTGTACTTTCAGTATACAATTGTAAAATTTGTAAAGTACACGTTTAATTTTGCGTGTATTTTGAACAAATCACTTGTACTTTCCATTATGAATCCCTAGGTAATACAAGTATTAAATTCATTTTATTTTTTGTATGATCACAGTATTGGGCATGTGAGAAATTTGAAATTATTTCTCCTCTTGAAGAATTTAAAGAAAATACTCCAAAATTCCTGAAGTTCGTCTTTGAAACACTGGTTTGTGAAGAATGACATCGCAACAGCAACTTTGAAGCAGGCTACAAATAAACCAGCTTGTAAGGACAGTCATGTACAAAAGGAATCTCAGTTTGAAGGGCCAAGTTACTCTTTGAACATATCTACAAAAAGTCCTATACATGCTGATTCATCATAAAAAAAAAGTTGCTGAAGATATTAATGACAATGAGTTTTCACATGGTTGGAATATTCCTCTTAAAAATATTGTGACTCCAAAGAAAAATAAGGGAAAAGATCAACCAAAGGTTAATTTGGAGGAACAAATTGCTATTTTGAAAAGGGAATTGTTGGAAAAAATAACCAGCTATCTAAAGCAGCTAAAGACATTAATGGTGCACTTGAGAAGGTGACCTCTTTGGAGGTGGAGAGTGCCATTTTGAATGTACAGTCGCAGGTAGATCGTGATTCACTTTTTGAAGCCCATGAGGAAATGAAGAAGTTAAAGGTGAAGAATTCAAACCTTTTGAAGGAAAAAGAGTTATTAAATAAGTTGGAGATAGAAAATGCCCAACTAGTTGAGTTAAACAATTCTTTAAAAGAAAAGCTTGATCAAGTCACAATGAGTGACTCAGATAGAATTAAAGAATTGGATGAATCATTAAAAAAACAAGCAGAGTCAACACGAATTTTGGAACAAAAAAAATGGATATCTGTCTCTGAGTAATGAAGATCTAAAAAAAAGTATGATGATACATTGCAACAATGGAAAGATGCTGACATAGAAAAGATGACATTGAGGCAGAATCTTGAGGAGTCAGAATTGAAAAGAACTCAACATGTACTTTTGAATGCAGAGTATATGCAGTTTTCCTAAAGTACACGCAGTTTTTCTAAAGTACACGTTTAAAGTACACGCAGTTTTCCTAATGTACACGCAGTTTTCCAAAAGTACATGCAGTTTTCCTAAAGTACACGCAGTTTTTCTAAAGTACACGTTTAAAGTACACGCAGTTTTCCTAATGTACACGCAGTTTTCCAAAAGTACATGCAGTTTTTCCAAAATACACGCTGTTTTATTTCATAGTATTTGTAATGCAGTTTTCCTAAAGTACACGCAGTTTTCCTAAAGTACACGTTTAAAGTACACGCAGTTTTCCCAAAGTATACGCAGTTTTATTTCATAGTATTTTTAATGCAGTTTTATTTGATATTATAAATAATGCAGAGTACATGCATTATTTTATTAAAAATAATGCAGTTTTATATAAGTATTTCTTGTAATGTAACATTCTTTTTGTATAACAGAAAAACAATAATAAAATCCTTAATGACGAAATTTCGGAGTTGAAGAAAATGCTTGAAGAATCAGAAT
Organism: Sambucus nigra; assembly: GCA_949130495.1. Taxonomy (NCBI): domain Eukaryota; kingdom Viridiplantae; phylum Streptophyta; class Magnoliopsida; order Dipsacales; family Adoxaceae; genus Sambucus; species Sambucus nigra. The sequence goes on from OX422217.1 coordinate 382,410,032, forward strand.
TGAAAAAAACTGACTAGGTATCTATAAAATACAATAGATATATAGTACACGCTTTACATTCTAAAGTAAATGTAAATTATGTTGAAAGTACACGTGTATATTAAAATTTTTATAATATACACGTATTTTATAATAGATGCGTGTATATTATAAAATACACGCATGTATTAAAATACAGGCGTGTACTTTATAAAATACACGTAAGAGAACATGAATCATTGTGTAAAAAATGCTTACAATCCAACATTCCTTGTTAAATATATCAGGAAAACATTAATAAACAACTCATGGACGAAATTTCGAGTTTGAAGATTGAACTAGCCTCAAAGACAGTTCAGGGCACCCCCAAAATATCCAAAACAAAAGGACCTCTTACTAGAGGGAAGAAGAAAAGAAAAGCTGACAGCGAAACCGAAAAGCATGAACCAATTAAGAAACAAAAAGAGTCAAAGCTAAGAAAAGGCCGTCTAACAATAGCTGAACAAATGAAAGAAACTCACTTCAAGCTTGAATCAATCGAAGTATACAAATATCTCGATGAAGCTTCAAAGAAAAAGATTGAAGAGTTTATTCAAAAGGCTGAGCCAGGGTAAAGTTTATTGTTTTATGATTTATCACTTCGCTAATTTATATTTTTTTGCGGGAAAAAGAATAAGGTTATTATTATTATACAATTCTTATTGATTATATAAAATGCAGGGAATTTATTTTCCAAAGGCTGGTTTCGTATGTCCCATGGAAAGATTTTGTTGAAATCCTCAACAATCAAGAAATTTCAAGACAAGTATGTAGTCCAAATATTAGACATCCATTAAATTTCAACATTATTATTTCCTCACCATTTTATATTGTGTGAAACAGATAATACTTGCCTTTAGTGAAGTATTGATGTTAAAATTGTCAGAGGAAGGGCTCTCCTACTCACACACTTTTTTTTATTATTGTTGGGTAAGTACAATTAAACCGAAAGTTTTGAGAAATAAAATTTCAGTTTTTTTTATTAACATAATGTCTATAATTTTTATTCAGATCGAAGCTTATAGCACAAATGAAGTCAATAAGAAGGGGGAGTTATACAGAGATTTATTTGAATACTTAGGCACTTGTAATAATTTGTTCATTGTACTAAGACATAGTGTAGGACATTTCACATTAATTATGATATACAAAAAAGAAAATAAAGTGGTCCACATGGATTCCCTTCGACCGAACGATAAGGAAAAAAAGACAATATTCTTTGATGATGCAAAAAAATTGGTTAGTGCCTAAACTTGATTAGTAATGTTACTTCTCCTTATATTATACATGTGTGCACGTGTATAATATTATGCGTGTACTTTGTATTAGTTGCACATAATTACCCAGATTATCAAAGTACACACATCATATTTTAAAATACACGTGAAATGAACTAATACAAGTTACGTGTACTTTAATATTATGCGTGTACTTTTAACTCATTAGGCAAAGTACACGCATCATATTTTAAAATACACGTGATATGAAAAAATAAAATATGCGTGTACTTTAATATTATGTGTGTAATTTTAACTCATTAGGCAAAGTACACCCATCATATTTTTAAATATACGTGATATGAAAAAATAAAATATGCGTGTACTTTAATATTATGCGTGTACTTTTCACTCTTTAATCTTCATGTACTCTTTTATTTGTATACACTAAATATTTGTCTTCTTAACAGTTTTCTGTCTTCCAAAAAACACTGTGCCTTTTGAAGACTGAAGCAGAAACAATGAAAAACAATGGTTTCAAAATTCAGAGGATGTTAACAGTTTACATTGGATGATGATCCATTGACAGAGCAAGAAAAAAAGACAGTAGATTTCTTGCTGGAAAGTGATCCCAAATTTGACCTAATAAGAGATCATGAATGCCTTAAACAATATAATGGTTAAGAAAAACTTCATTTCTAAAATTTACTAATTTGTATCTTTTCAAAAAATTTCATTCACATCATACTAATTTGTATATTTATTTTATTTTAATTTCAGGGTTGACTGTAGGGTGTTCTGCATGTACTACAATGAACAAATAAGAAGAAATAAGGAAATGTAAAAATTGTTTCAAGACCCTAACATGCTAAAATAAAGGGCATATTGTAATACCCCGTATTTATGCATAGTTACGTTTTATTTAAATTACGTGAGTAGAGTAATTTAATATGAAAATATGTTTTATTTAAATTACGTGAGTTGAGTAGTTTAATGTGAAAATACGTTTTATTTAAATTATGCGAGTAGAGTAATTTAATGTGATACATTTTGAATTAAATTTATGACGATTAATAATTTACGAAAATGTGAATAGTAAATATTGGTTTATCTCAACCGAGTGTCGCGCGTAGATAAAATTGAAGGTGAGATGAGAAATATATTTTAAGAGACTTAGAAGATAACTTAGAGTCCATAGATGATTTCGAAAGGGTCGAATTAGTCAAAATAATGTACCCGAGGGTACTAGTTGAGTGCCGGATCATTTTTGGGCTAAACCGGGACCATACGAGGGCATTTTGGTCTCTTTAGATTTAAGGGTGAGAAGACCTACGAATTTTGTAACCCTAAATTAGATTATAAGAGTTAGAGGCTAGGGTTAAAGAGAAGGGAAATACACCATAACCATTAGAGAGAAGAGAGAGACAATTTCCTAAGGCAAAAGAAGGAAGTAGGAATCATTCAAAGGAGATTTCACTACCAACTCGTTGGGAAGAAGGATTGAAGGATAAAAATCATCAATCATCAGCAACAACCACGAAATCAGACCCTAGAGTACATAAGGCAAGTGGTTACTTGCAAAATAAATTGAGTTATAATACCCATATATAAGCTTTAGGAAGAACATGATGTTTATGATATTTTTGGAAGCAAACACTTGAATATGATCCATGATTGATAGGGATTACATGTATAACGTTTTTGATCTCCAAATCATCTGATATCATAGAAGACTTGAGGATTAAATCGAACTAAAAATCTGGACTTATGATGAAAATATGGAAAGATTTTATTTTTAGGGTTCTTGAATGATATGAAGAATTTTAGTTAATCTGAATGAAATTTGTAATGATTTAGTTGTTTTAAATCGTTAGTAATCATCCCAGAATATGTAGGAATGATTAGAAATCGTTAGTTGTAAGTATGGTGAATTACCATGGAAGATTGTTAGACAAGAATGGTGTAACCCGCATGAAGAAGACGATCTGTGTCTGTCACTGCTCGATCGATCGATCGACCCTTGAATGTCGATCGATCAAGCAGTCGATCAATCGACCATATCCCATCGATCGATCGACCCCGGCTGTGCTTTAGAGAATTATGTGAAAATTTCTTTTCAATTACCGTCACCTAATGGGAACTTTAATGATGACATTTTACCTATGAAGGGACTTAATAAATACCAGTAGGTGTACCGAGAGATTTCTTCATAAATGATTGAGTGTGAAATTTGGAGAAATGGACCAACGGGAAAATAACTGATTGAGTCACGTGTCGGAAATGAGAGAATTTAATTACGAAAAAAGTGAGAGTCAATTCCGAAAAAATACTAGTAAGTTAGAGATAGCTTAACTACTGAATCACGGGAGGGGTAACTAGGACCCTTAGAGTTGTGTGAATACTCGAATAAATGCGACAGTGAAATAAATCGTAAATTAATGAGTACGGGGAATATAAGTAAAATATATTACGTACGGGCATGATTTGATAGGTCGGGTGTGTACCTACTAAATTATATGAATTTTTGGGTTAAGATAATTATACCTAATTCATTATGTTAGGGTCGATGAGATATTCTGAACTAACATAAAGTTACTATATGTTTGGGGTCGATGTAAAATGCCAAACCAAACCTTAAAACTGGTGTCGTGATGAAAGAGTTCCGAACCAGAATATGTGTGTGTGTGTGTATATATATATATATATATAAATTGTTGGGTTCGATGGATCATTCTGAACCAACTCTCACTTGGGGTCGATGAAGCATTCCGAACCAAGAGTCATTTATGTGTGTTAAAAAGGAAACATTAGTGATAACTAACATTTGATACATGTTGTGTGATAAAATGAATTCCATATGCATAATCTACTGACTTAAGATAGTAGATAATTAAATAAATTGAAAATATCTTAGTAATAATTAAGCAGTGTGATATAATTGTTACAAGAATAAGGTTAATGAGAAGTAAGTAAGTTATCTACGTTTACAACATATGAGATATGGCCTCCTAAATTACTGTGAGTATGTTATGGGGACTTAGCAAGGGAATACATGCAGTGGGGTATTCTAATCTAGTTAACCTGGGTAGTATAACTAGGTGAACTAAGTACCATCGTTAGGCGTGCACTATAGAAGAGAGGCGAGAAAAGTCAAAAGAGTGTGCGATGTCTTAATATGTGTAGTCAATAACTCAATTGTGATAACTGCTTGCAAAATATTTTTAAATGTTTTTGAGTACTAACTCTTGATATGTAAAATCTTTTGAAAACCTTTTAGGTGCCCAGCCACAGGGACACCCAGCATGAATTCATTCCAGGGATTTGGGAGCTGCAGCACGTGTGGATGTTACAGGGATTGTTTAGACGTTTTCTCTTTTTTCAAATCTAGTACAGGACCTCAGTTTTAGTACTCTCTATTGGGACATGTTGTCCAATATTTACTTTTATAGTTATTCAGATTTTGGATTTTGAGTTAGTTTTCTTGGCCGTGGTTTTCGGCAAGACTTTATTTAATTAGTCATTTATGCGAATTGGTTTAATACTGCTTGTTATGTATCGTTTCCGCATGAGTTTTTTTTATTTCTGTTTAAGGAAGATAAAATTTTGGCACTAGCTTAATGTCACTTAAGTGATTAGTAATTTAAAAAGGCTTTCGACAGTGATGCTAAGAATGAACCATTTAAGAAACCTGTTTTAAATTAAATTAAGGTTTGATCACCCAAGGTTTAATTAGGCAGGGTGTCACAGATGGTATCAGAGCATCAGGTTCTAGTATCCATAGGATATGTACGACTTACTATGTCTCCGCGTAACGTTTGATTGTATTAGAGCCCTACTATTAGGACTGTTGATTCACTTTTCGGTTTTGGGTTGTCGTGCATCTGCTCTTAAAATTTTGTATAAACCATGTACTTATACAATTTGATCTAATTCCAGATGCCACCGAGGAGACAGCGAGTGGAGAGGGATGAAGCCAGAGATGAGGTGAGGGAGTCTCATCAGGATCCACAGGTACCGCTGCCACCACCCCCACCGGAGTTAATTTCCACTACTCAAGTTACAGTGATAATGGCTCAGGCAGTCGAGACAGCAATGAGGGCCATGGTAGCCCATTTTCCTCAGCCCCAAGTAACTCCTCCCGTGGCACCAGTAGTTCAGGCCCCAACTGGGCCATTTACTTGGCAGCGAGTCCAAGAGACCTTTCAGAAAGGGCATCCACCCAAAATTCAGGGTAGTACCGATGTAGTGGAGGCGTGCAACTGGAAGAAAAATATCCAGCGCCATTTGCGCATGCTAGAGTGCACCGAGGTACAAAAACAAATGCTAGCTACTTTTCGTCTCTTGGGAGCGGCCTTACAGTGGTGGGAGTCAGTTACCACCACCGAGGAAAGGGACGCTATGGCAATTTCTGAGTTTTGGGTGCGGTTTGACCGCAAGTATTTTCCTCCAGCAGTAGAGTCAGAAATGAGGAAGAAATTCAGCGAGGTGGTTTAGGGTGATCGCTCAGTTGCTGAATATGAGGAGAAGTTTACCATTTGGCTAACTTTGTGCCAAATGAGGTGAGCAATGAGGAGCGGAAGAAGTCAAAATTTATGGATGGCTTGACCTGGAGAATCAGACAGCATTTGATCGGCAATCCGTCATTGGTAACTTACACAGATGTCATCAATGCCTCTCTACTACACTGCCAGGATCACCATTTTCACGCGAAGGGAAACAAGAGAGGTGAGCCTAGCCAACCGGTCAAAGTGGATGGAAGTAGTAGCAGCAGCACACCACAATAACAAACAGTGGGCCAGCTAAGGCAGGATTCCCGGTAGGGGAACTCTGCCAAGAAGTTTAAGCATGGGAGGCATCGCTTTGACAGACAGGGCCAGCAGGGAAACCAACAGCCTGTTCCCCAGGGCCGACAGGGCCTAGGGAAGCAGGGTGGAGGGCAGGAAGGCCAAGGTGGACATGGCCAAGGTCAGAGGCAATTCTAGGGTTAGTGTTTCACTTGTGGCCAACAGGGTCACAAGAGTAGGAATTTCCCACATCAAGATAGGGCACAACAACAAGGTGCCTAATAGGGGCAACAGGCTCCGTTAGACCCAGCAGTAGTATAGGCCCCACAGCTAGGCCAGATGCACTACGGGCGTGTGTTCAACGTCCGTGATATTCCGTTTCAGCCAGCACCACCGGAAGTCGCTGGTATGTTTCCTATTTATGGACTTGAGGGTAACATTTTGTTCGATACGGGGGCGACGCATTCGTTTATTTCCACTAGATTTGCACGGGCAGCCGGCCTCTTAGTGACAGTTGACACTCACCTTATGTGCGTGGAGTCACCGATGGGTAGTGGTTCCCTTATACATTCGATCTGTAAGGATGTGGACATTAGGGTCGGGAGTTTGAGTCTAGAGGCAGACATTCTAGTACTGGATATGGAGGGTTATGACGTCATCCTAGGCATGGATTGGTTGGCACGTTATAGGGCAATGGTAGATTGCTACGAAAGGACTATCGTGTTTTCCATCCCGGGGCAGTAGATGTGCCTTGTGGCGATGCCTCTCCCCAAGGGAGGATCGCGCACTCATTTATATTATATTGAGGAGGAAACCTCACATAGGGTTGTCGTTTCTCTGGACTCAATCCCAGTTGTGAGGGATTTCGAGGATGTCTTTCAGGAGATACCAGGGTTACCACCCAGCAGGGAGATACAGTTCGTTATTGACCTAGTGCTGGGGACGAGACCGATTGCAAGAGCACCATATCGCATGGCTCCTTCAAAGATGCGAGAGATAAGAGAACAGATTCAACAGCTCTTAGGACAGGGTTTCATTCGACAGAGTACATCGCCTTGGGGTACACCGGTGTCATTTGTAAAGAAAAGGGATGGTTCACTTCGTCTGTGTGTAGATTACAGGGAGTTGAGAAAAGTGACGATACGTAATAAGTATCCATTACCGAGGATTGATGAATTATTTGATCAGTTGAGAGGGGCTGCGTACTTCTCAAAGATAGATTTGAGGTCGGGTTACCACCAATTGCGCATTCGTGAAGAGGATGTACCTAAGACCGCTTTCTTGTCACGGTACAGGTCATATGAGTTCAGGGTAATGCCGTTTGTGCTCACTAATGCGCCTGCAGTATTCATGGATCTCATGAACAGGGTATTCAAGGAATTCTTGGACCAGTTTGTGATTGTATTCATAGACGAAATTCTAATCTACTATCGCACGGAGGAGGAACACACCGAAAATTTACGAATGGTTCTACAGACATTACGGGATCATCAGTTGTACGCCAAATTTGAGAAGTGTGGATTTTGGCTTCGGGAGGTTCAGTTCTTAGGCTATGTTGTATCTGACAGAGGCATTGCTATTGACCCGAGTAAGGTATCGGCAGTGAGGGAGTGGGGACAGCCCACGACACCGACCAAAATTTGTAGCTTTTTGGGGTTGGCCGATTATTATCGTCTATTCATCAAGGGATTCTAAAAAATTATTGGTCCTTTGACGAACTTGACTCAGAAGGGAGTGCCCTTCGTATGGAGTGACAGTTGTCAGTTAGCGTTTGATGAGCTAAAGGAAAATTTGACATCATCACCCGTTCTTACCTTGTCTAGGAGCGGAATGGAGTACCGAGTCTATACTGACGCATCCTTACAAGGGCTTGGGGGTGTATTATAGCAGGAAGAGAAGGATATAGCTTATGCGTCCCAAAAGATTAAGCCACGTGAGAAGAATTACCCCACCCATGACCTCGAGTTGGCAACGGTCATTTTTGCATGGAGGATATGGAGATACTATCTTCTGGGTGAGCAGTTCACTCTATTCACGGATCATAAGTCACTTCAATATCTTTTCACTTAGAAGGATCTAAATATGAGACAAAGGAGGGGGCTTGAATTCGTGAAGGACTACCAGTTTGGTATACAGTATCATCCTGGTAAGGCTAACATGGTGGCAAATGTGTTAAGCAGAAGGCCTATCAAAGAGTTGGCAGAAATCTGGAAGGCGAAGTGGAGTGAACTTCGACACGAGGATAAAATAGCTAGAGCATGCATGGCAGCTTTAGCTATCACTCCCGAGAGTGTTATGCGGGTAGTGAGGGCACAGGCCGAGGACCCGTTTTGTCATGACAAAGTACGATAGTTATTGGCCGAGGGGGCGGAGTCCTACTCGATCAGCTCAGAGGGCGGACTATGGTTTAATGGTAGACTGATAGTACCCGAGAATGACGATTTGAGGCATACCGTAATGATGGAGTCTCACGGGTCAAATTTTTTGGTACATCCGGGTGGGGACAAAATGTACCAGGACATGCGACGAATATACTGGTGGTCAGGTATGAAACGAGACATTTCAGAGTTTGTCTCAAGGTGTGTTACATGTCAGCTTATAAAAGTTGACCATCAGAGACCTTAGAGAATGCTACAACCACTGGAGATTCCCGTATGGAAGTGGGAGAGTATCTCGATGGATTTTATTATTGGGTTACCAACGTCACAGAAGGGTCACGATTCCATATGGGTGATAGTGGATCGACTGACTAAGGTAGCTCATTTCTTGCCGGTTCGTACGGACTATGATACAATGCGGTATGCGCAACTATTCATTTCGGAGATCGTTAAGCTACACGGAGTTCCTATCAATATTGTGTCTGACAGAGACAAAATATTTGTGTCACATTTCTGGAAGAGCTTTCAGGAGGCCATGTGCACCGACTTGCGATTAAGTACGGCATATCACCCGCAGACAGACGGTCAGACTGAAAGGGTAAACTAGATATTGGTGGATATGTTAAGGATGTGTGTCCTAGATTTTGGGGGAGGATGGGAACAATACCTTCCTTTGTTAGATTTTCATATAACAACTCTTATCAATTTACTATCGGTATGGCTCCCTTCGAGGCACTTTACGGGAGACCTTGTCGTTCGCCCGCCTGTTAGTTAGAGGTGGGGGATAACAAGCTATTGGGACCAGAGATGATACGGGAGACTTCTGTGACACCCCGACTAATTAAATACCGGGTAGCTACTCCTTTATTAAATTAATACAAAATTCCAAGTTGGTCCAGTTAATAACATCATTGTCGAAAACATTTTAATGATTACTAACCACCTGGTATTTAAAAAGTGAGTTGCCAAATTTTAAGTTAACTCTGATTAACATGCAATAAAAGGATAATGAAAGAATAACAACCATTCACCATAACGAAGCAATAGAATAACCAACAAAATAATAATAAGTCCGGAGGAAAACTCCTCACAACAATCCCACAACTGGAATGAGTAAAACAATGTATACTGAATTAATTACATGCCAAAAGTATGAAAATCTGAAATAGGAAATGCTTCTAATAGAAATGGGCGACATGCCCTACAACTGATGAAAGCTGAATATAGAGTCAAGATAGATGAGGCGTCTACTAGAAATGTCCTGTAACTTCCACAAACAGCTACAGCTCGTCACCTGAATGAGGATCCTAAGCATGGTGTCCTTGTGGCTGGGCACCTAAAATGGTTTTTACAAAAAAATAGATTTGAAAGCAAACGGGTCAGAGCCCGAAAGTGGAGAGTATTTTAAAAATAGCAAGTGCTTTAATGACATTAAAATAATGAATGCAAAATAAATGTTAGGACGTGCACTCGCATGAATACTCACCTCTCAACTAATTGTGCACTCCTAACGAATAGCACCCATCTAAGTGATATTTATCTAACCAAACTGACATGAGTTCTATCCTTTCTACTCGGTTCTCATTATACATTCTAACGTCATCAATTAAGTAGAGGGCCTTACTTAAACTCAGACATTACAATTCATTACAGGTTATCCATTTATAGTTACTCAAAGCGTTTTCGTATATATACTCACAATACCAACATGAAAGTTCTCATTTATTTCAGTGTATAATATTCACGTCATAAATATACAATACAAGCACCCCGAGACTAAGCTGCGTTGCACACATACTTTGCTATCCATCCCGGTACATCACGTACATAAGGATCACGCATTCCGAATCTCTCAGGAATCGTTCTCAGATAACAACAATCACAAATAATTGAGGCGAACACAGTCACATCACATGGGTCACGCACATACCTACGCTCCCACGATCAGCAGACTTATTAACATCCCAATAAATCCTTCTCTGACCTATGTTCTCGAGGTACCAATCTAAATCCTGGAAACACAAGGATTAGAAGGCCCTAAGCCAACGTAAACCTCCCGTGATAGCAAGTATGGTAGGTATGTCATACACATAAAATCATATACATATACTAAGTATGCACACATCTTAGTAATCACCATAATTTATTTGTAGTACACTTCTCATTCTCGTACCGACTTATAATGTTACACAATTCACATGTTCCCGGTTAATTCAATTATTTAGGCCGTCAATAATTCTCGCATCTTAATAGCCACTCACGTCCTATTCCACAATTTCCGTTCAATTCAAATCACACTTCTATGTTTTACTCCTCAATATGTCCCAAATAACCCAACTATAACAATTTATCATCAAGGGAATGTTATCTCTACTATTAAACAAGGTTACGGGACACGCGAAATGAAAACAGGCCAAAATGGCCTAAACTGTCAGCTCATTAGAAGTCTCGTTCGAACAAGGCTGGTTCGAACGAGAGTTCGTTCGAACGAACTGGGCATCTAACGAGATCTCGTTCGAACGAAATGCATCGAACGAACATCCCTCTCGTTAGAAGGCAAACTGTCAACTCGTTAGAAGCTTGTTCGAACGAGCTCGTTCGAACGACCTGGGCAGGTCTTCTAACGAGGCGACAGTTTGAGCCCAGAAAATTTCTATTACGTTTTTCCAACTTTTATACACCTCTAATCACATTCAAACATCACTCCAACAATTGTTCAAGGTTTATAATCATTCCTAAACATACTTAGATCATATAATAACATGTTTATGGGGTTAATTCATCCTAATCATCACCAAGTATCAAGTCTCTACATTTTTCCCCAATCTCAAGAACATGAACCCTAGAAATTTTTAAGATCATCAATGGTCATAATTAAATCCGTTTTTGTTTCATAAAAGATATATTATCATCAAAATAATCACCTAAATACAATTCTACATGCGATTTCTCATCAAAAATGTAAGTTTCTAATTTCAATTTAATGGGTTTTCATCAATCTCCCAAAAATAATGAAATTCTCAGAAATGTCTAAGTATGGAAGAAACATTCAATGTAATTAATGTAATTAAACCACTTGACTCTGATATATCTCTGAATTTGATGTTGAAGATTGAATTGTTCTTTCTCTCTCTGCCGGATTTCTCCTCTCCATTTCTCTCTCTACCAGCTTTTCTTTAAGGGTGACAATGGAGATGGAGGTTGGTTTGGCAAGTTTAAGGTTTCTAAACTTCTCCCGTAGCCCACTACCTAGATTGGAGTTGGAAATGGCTTAGTGGGTTAAGACTAAGTAAGATTTTTAACTCTAATTTTCGTGGGTTTTAATTCCCCAAATTCTGAAATTACCAAACTACCCTTATACGTTGCCGGTATGGCCTAAAAATTCCCCGGGACCCAAACTAAACTCCCGGCTAGTGTTTTCTGACTATTTCGACCCTTCCGGACGCGTTGGCGCACTCAAAATGACCATACGGTTAATAAAAATAAAATTCACTTTCTAATTTAAATAATTATATTCCTGACCCGACTGTCACACGCGTCCCAACAAAATTTCCAAATTGCCGTATTTAAATCTCACGACAAATTTCATAATTCAATAATCATATATAGCCATATATACTCATTAAAATCAAATACCAACTAGCATCTTGCTAGTATTTTTATCCGGATTAATTTCCAATTAATACACATTTAATTCAATTAATCCCATAAATAAATATCATAAAAAATACGGGGTATTACATACTTCCCCCCTAATAACAGAATTTCGTCCCGAAATTCGGAACTAGAAAGTACCTAGTAAGAACAACTCTGGATAACGTTCGCGCATCTCATCCTCGCTCTCCCATGTGGACTCCTCGACATTATGATGTCGCCACTGAACACGCACTAACGGAACTATCTTTGACCACAGTTTCCGCTCACTTCGGTCCAAAATAGCAATCGGCCCCTCCTCGTAGGAGCTATCAGGCTAGAGATCAATGTCCTCCAAAGCAATGTGAGAATGAGCCAAATCGTCTCTGAGATATTTCCTTAGCGAGGAAATATGAAACACATCATGAATCCGATGCGATTGCTCCGGTAACCCAAGTCTATATGCAACAGACCCAATCCGCTCGATGATAGGGAATGGCCCCACGTATCTCTGTGCTAATTTCCCCTTCTTTCCAAATCGCATAATCCCCTTCATAGGAGATACTCTGAGCCAAACCTGGTCCCCCACTTGGAACTCCCTAAAGAACCTCTTCGCATTAGCATAGCTCTTCTGCCGATCCTGAGCTACCCGAATGCGACTCTGTATCAATTCTATCCTCGTCGATGTATCTTGAATTACTTCCGGCCCAAGTAGTTTGTTGTCCCCCACCTCCAACCAACATGATGGGGAACGACAAGGTCTACCGTACAACGCCTCAAATGGAGCCATGTCAATAGTGAACTGGTAGGAGTTATTGTAGGCAAACTCCACCAGTGGAAGATACTTCTCCCATGCACCCTCAAAATCAATGATGAACATACGCAACATGTCCTCCAACATCTGGTTTGTACACTCGGTTTGCCCATCGGTCTGCGGGTGATACACCGTACTCAACCGCAATTCCGTGCCCATGGCCTCCTGAAAACTTTCCCAAAACCGTGAAACAAATATCTTGTCTCGGTCAGACATGATATTTAGGGGCACACCGTGAAGTCTCACTATCTCTACAATATAGAGCTGGGCATACTGTCCCGTAGTGTAGTCTGTCCTTACGGGTAGAAAATGAGCGACTTTGGTTAACCTGTCCACAATTACCCAAATGGATTCGTGACCTCTCCGTGACGTAGGTAACCCCGTGATAAAGTCCATGGAGATGCTTTCCCACATCCACATCGGAACCTCTAACGGCTGTAGAAGTCCAGCCGGCCTCTGATGATCCACTTTTACTAGCTGACAAGTGGTGCATTTGGAAACAAACACGGCAATATCTCTCTTCATCCTTCTCCACCAATACTGTCGTCTCATGTCTTGGTACATTTTGTCCCCACCGGGATGTATCGCGAACCGTGAGCCGTGCGACTCTGCCATCACCTCGTGTCGCAGTTCCTCCCCTTTCGGAACTACCAGTCTGCCATTAAAGCGTAATCCCCCGTCTGAACTAACGGTATAGGACTCGTCTCCCTCTGCTAATAATCGAACTATCTGCTCCTGACAGAACGAGTCATCTGCTTGTGCCTTTACCACTCTCGTGACAATCTATGGTGTAACAGTCATTACCGACATGAATGATCGGGCCATTGCATCCTGGTGTCCCAACTCTTTCCACTTTTCCTTCCACACCTCTGCCACCTCATCTACTGGTCTATGGCTCAACGCGTCTGCTACCACGTTAGCCTTACCCGGGTGATATTGGATATCAAACTGATAGTCCTTCACAAACTCAAGCCACATTCGCTACCGCATATTTAACTCCTTCTGTGTGAATAGGTACTATAGGGACTTGTGGTCCGTGAACAATCGAAACTTCTCCCCCAAAAGATAATGTCTCCAAATCCGAAGGGAAAATACAACTACTGCCAACTCCAAGTCATGAGTGGGGTAATTCTTCTCGTGAGGCTTTAGCTTATGGGAAGCATAAGCTATGGCCTGACTCTCCTGCTGCAATACACCTCCAAGTCCTTGTAAGGACGCATCGGTGTAGACTAGATACTCAACTCCCGATCTCGGCAATGCTAACACAGGTGCTGAGGTCAACTTGTCCTTCAACTCGTCAAATGCCAGCTGACAGGCATCACTTCAAATGAACGATACACCTTTGCGAGTCAGGTGTGTCAAAGGACCTGCTATCTTCGAAAATCCCCGAATAAACCTCCTATAGTATCCTGCTAGTCCCAAGAAACTACGAATCTCAGTTGGTGTCATGGGCTGTCCCTACTCCCTCACCGCGGATACCTTCCCCGGATCGACGGATATCCCCCGGTCGAAAATAATGTGCCCCAAAAACTGAACCTCCTTCAGCCAAAACCCGCACTTCTCATATTTTGCATACAGCTCGTTCTGACGTAGCATCTGCAAAACCTGCCTCAAATGCTCGGCATGCTCCTCCGTTGTCTGGGAGTAAACCAGAATGTCATCAATGAAGACAATGACGAACTGATCTAGGAACTCTCTGAACACCCTATTCATTAAGTCCATAAACACAGCTGGAGCATTGGTCAAACCAAAAGGCATAACCCAAAACTCTTAGGAACCATATCTCGTTAAGAACGCAGTCTTCGAGACATCCTCTTCCCTGATACGCAACTGATGGTACCCTAATCGTAAATCAATCTTTGAGAAGAAATAATCTCCTCTAAACTGGTCGAATAAGTCATCGATTCGGGGCAACGGATACTTATTCCGTATCGTGACCTTATTCAACTCTCGGTAATCCACACACAACCTCAACGATCCATCCCTCTTCTTCACGAATAACACAGGGGCACCCCACGGCGAAGTATTCCTCCGTATAAACCCCTGACCCAACAACTGCTCAATCTGATCCCGTAACTCTCTCATCTCAGGTGGAGCCATACAGTAAGGTGCGCGGTCAATAGGCCGAGTGCCCGGTGTCAAGTCGATCACAAAGTCTATCTCTCTACTCGGAGGTAATCCAGGTATATCCTGAAATACGTCGGCAAACTCTCGAAGAACCGGAATCGAATCAAGTGGTATCACCACTTCCTTAGAGGTCTCCTCCTCTATATAGTACAAATGAGTGGACGATCCTCCCTCAGGACGAGGCATCGCCACCAAAAACATTTCCTGCCCGGGAATGGCAAAGATAATACATGTACTAAAACAATCAATCATGGCTCGGTACGCAACAAGCCAATCCATACTAATAATGGCATCATACTCGGTCATCTCTAATACTAACATATCCGCGGGTAAAGTATACCTCCCGATCTCTATACCCACGCCTCTACATACCCGTGAAATCACGGAACCCCTACTCAACGGCGAATCTACACAAGTAACCGTACTCTCGGCGGTGTCTAATAGCCCAATGGCGCGTGCAAATCTCATAGCAATAACATAGTGTGTAGCCCCCGTGTCAAACAAAATATGCCCCATAGTCCCCTGAATAGAGAACATACCCTCAATGGCTGGTGGATCCTGTGGGTCTGCGGCCTGCTGAAGCTGATATACTCTCCCATACTGAAGTCGCCCCTGCTGAATTGGGAGTGCTGGAATGGGTGGTAATGCTGCCATCTGCGGTGGTAGTGGGAGGGTGGTGGGAAACATAGGTCTCTGCGGCTCCTGTCGAGCACCCTGCTACTGCTGCGGGGCCCTGCCCCTATCAGGACAGTCCAGGCGTTTATGGCCAGTCTTGCCACAAACGTAAAACTTTCCCGGGAAGTTCCCCTTCTCTGTCCCTGCTGCCCCCGACCCTGGTGGCCGTTACCATTCCTCCCCTAGACCTGCTAGCCCTGCTGAAACTGCTGTTGACCATTCTGACCCTGCTGGTTCTGATGGCCGTTCGGACCCTGATGGCCTTGCCGGAAACCTCCCTGTCCGTGTCTGAAATTTTCCGATCTGAACCTCTTATGATCCCCCTGCTGGGAACCCTGGTCACCCTGTCTCTGCCCCTGAACAGGTTGTGACCCACTGGCACCATGTCCTCCAGTCCTGCCCTGATGGCTGGACTCTCCCGACCTCTTGCTCTCAGCCATTTGAAAGCGATGATCATAGCAGTGTAACAGTGCAACGTTAACCACGTCAGAATAAGTGGCCAACGAGAGGTTCCCCAATAAATGTTGACGGATCCTCCAAGTCAACCCGTCTGTAAAATTCTGGATCTTCTTCTCCTCTGTCGGTATCTCATCCGGGATAATATTCAACAGATTTGTAAATTCGGCCTCATACTCGGTCACAGTCTTTCCTTCCTGCTTGAGGCTCATAAACTTCCTTCTCATCTCTGTGTGAACAGCTGATGGAAAATACTTGCGGTCAAACCGCACCCAAAACTCCTGTATAGTGAGCGTATCTCTCTCCTCCACGGTGGTTTAAGACTCCCACCACTGCAGTGCAGACCCCACTAGCTTAAAGGTAGCTAGTATCTGCTTCTGGACATCGATGCACTCATACATCCTCAGGTGCCGCTGAATGTCTTTCCTCCACTGACTCGAAACCACAACATCGGAGCTACCTGCGAACTCCGGTGGGTGTGCTTTCTGAAAAGCATCACGTACACGTTCCCAAGCAGACGGGAATGCATGTGCCTGAACTGGCGCGGCTACTGGCGCTTGAGGTGGTGCCTGCTGAACTATGGCTAGTGCGGCATTTACCGCCTGGGCCACAATGGTTGCAACCTCGGCAGCATTCATCGTGCCCTGAACTGGTGCGGGCTGTGGTTCTGACGTTGCATACTTGGGAACCCGTTGTGTACGTCGTGGAAGCATCTGAAACAAGAATAAAGTTTATAAGTTCACAGTTATAAACTCAAAATAGCTGAAGAACGTAGCATATACAAAAGAATACAACAGTCCTAAAATATAGGGCTCTACATCAAAGAAAGCTCAGCGAAAACATAATAAGCCGTACAGATCCTAAAGGACACTAGAACCTGGCTCTGATACCACCTGTGACACCCTGACTAATTAAATACCGGGTAGCTACTCCTTTATTAAATTAATACAAAATTCCAAGTTGGTCCAGTTAATAGCATCACTGTCGAAAACATTTTAATGATTACTAACCACCTAGTATTTAAAAAGTGAGTTGCCAAATTTTAAGTTAACTCTGATTAACATGCAATAAAAGGATAATGAAAGAATGACAACCATTCACCATAACGAAGCAATAGAATAACCAAAAAAATAATAATAAGTCCGGAGGAAAACTCCTCACAACAATCCCACAACTGGAATGAGTAAAACAATGTATACTGAATTAATTACATGCCAAAAGTCTGAAAATCTGAAATAGGAAATGCTTCTAATAGAAATGGGCGACATGCCCTACAACTGATGAAAGTTGAATATAGAGTCAAGATAGATGAGGCGTCTACTAGCAATGTCCTATAACTTCCACAAACAGCTACAGCTCGTCACCTGAATGAGGATCCTAAGCATGGTGTCCTTGTGGCTGGGCACCTAAAATGGTTTTTACAAAAAAATAGATTTGAAAGCAAACGGGTCAGATCCCGAAAGTGGAGAGTATTTTAAAAATAGCAAGTGCTTTACTGACATTAAAATAATGAATGCAAAATACATGTTAGGACGTGCACTCGCATGAAATACTCACCTCTCAACTACTTGTGCACTCCTAACGAATAGCACCCATCTAAGTGATATTTATCTAACCAAACTGACATGAGTTCTATCCTTTCTACTCGGTTCTCATTATACATTCTAACGTCATCAATTAAGTAGAGGGCCTTACTTAAACTCAGATTCTCAATTATTATCATTATAATTCATTACAGGTTATCCCTTTATAGTTACTCAAAGCGTTTTCGTATATATACTCACAATACCAACATGAAAGTTCTCATTTATTTCAGTGTATAATATTCACGTCATAAATATACAATACAAGCACCCCGAGACTAAGCTGCGGTGCACACATACTTTGCTATCCATCCCGGTACATCACGTACATAAGGATCACGCATTCCGAATCTCTCAGGAATCGTTCTCAGATAACAACAATCACAAATAATGGAGGCGAACATAGTCACATCACATGGGTCACGCACATACCTACGCTCCCACGATCAGCAGACTTATTAACATCCCAATAAATCCTTCTCTGACCTATGTTCTCGAGGTACCAATCTAAATCCTGGCAACACAAGGATTAGAAGGCCCTAAGCCAACGTAAACCTCCCGTGATAGCAAGTATGGTAGGTATGTCATACACATAAAATCATATACATTTACTAAGTATGCACACATCTTAGTAATCACCATAATTTATTTGTAGTACACTTCTCATTCTCGTACCGACTTATAATGTTACACAATTCACATGTTCCCGGTTAATTCAATTATTTAGGCCGTCAATAATTCTCGCATCTTAATAGCCACTCACGTCCTATTCCACAATTTCCGTTCAATTCAAATCACACTTCTATGTTTTACTCCTCAATATGTCCCAAATAACCCAACTATAACAATTTATCATCAAGGGAATGTTATCTCTACTATTAAACAAGGTTACGGGACACGCGAAATGAAAACAGGCCAAAATGGCCTAAACTGTCAGCTCATTAGAAGTCTCGTTCGAACAAGGCTGGTTCGAACGAGAGTTCGTTCGAACGAACTGGGCATCTAATGAGATCTCATTCGAATGAAATGCATCGAACGAACATCCCTCTCGTTAGAAGGCAAACTGTCAACTCGTTAGAAGCTTGTTCGAACGAGCTCGTTCGAACGACCTGGGCAGGTCTTCTAACGAGGCGACAGTTTGAGCCCAGAAAATTTCTATTACGTTTTTCCAACTTTTATACACCTCTAATCACATTCAAACATCACTCCAACAATTGTTCAAGGTTTCTAATCATTCCTAAACATACTTAGATCATATAATAACATGTTTATGGGGTTAATCCATCCTAATCATCACCAAGTATCAAGTCTCTACATTTTTCCCCAATCTCAAGAACATGAACCCTAGAAATTTTTAAGATCATCAATGGTCATAATTAAATCCATTTTTGTTTCATACAAGATATATTATCATCAGAATAATCACCTAAATACAATTCTACATGCGATTTCTCATAAAAAATGTAAGTTTCTAATATCAATTTAATGGGTTTTCATCAATCTCCCAAAAACAATGAAATTCTCAGAAATGTCTAAGCATGGAAGAAACATTCAATGCAATTAACGTAATTAAACCACTTGCCTCTGATATATCTCTGAATTTGATGTTGAAGATTGAATTGTTCTTTCTCTCTCTGCAAAATTTCTCCTCTCTCTCTCTCTCTACCAGCTTTTCTCTAAGGGTGACAATGGAGATGGAGGTTGGTTTGGCAAGTTTAAGGTTTCTAAACTTCTCCCGTTGCCCACTACCTAGATTGGGGTTGGAAATGGCTTAGTGGGTTAAGACTAAGTCAGATTTTTAACTCTAATTTTCGTGGGTTTTAATTCCCCAAATTCTGAAATTACCAAACTACCCTTATACGTTGCCGGTATGGCCTAAAAATTCCCCGGGACCCAAACTAAACTCCCGGCTAGTGTTTTCTGACTATTTCGACCCTTCCGGACGCGTTGGCGCACTCAAAATGACCATACGGTTAATAAAAATAAAATTCACTTTCTAATTTAAATAATTATATTCCTGACCCGACTGTCACACGCGTCCCAACAAAATTTCCAAATTGCCGTATTTAAATCTCACGACAAATTTCATAATTCAATAATCATATATAGCCATATATACTCATTAAAATCAAATACCAACTCGCATCTTGCTAGTATTTTTATCCGGATTAATTTCCAATTAATACACATTTAATTCAATTAATCCCATAAATAAATATCATAAAAAATACGGGGTATTACAACTTCGTCCAAAATAGAGTTAATTCGAGGACGTATTCGAATAGCTCAGGATAGGCAGAAGAGTTAAGCCGACACCGGTAGGAGACACGTGGAACTAGATGTGGGCGACCAGGTGTTAATCCGGGTATCCCCTATGAAGGGGATTATGAGGTTAGGCAAGAAGGGGAAGTTAGCACCGAGATATATGGGACCGTTTCCCATCATTGAGAGGGTGGGACCGGTAGCTTACAGATTGGGACTCCCCGAGCATCTTCGGCGAATACACGATGTATTCCATGAGGCGTCACTCAAGAAATACAAGAGGTGTGAGAGAGACTTCTGGCACATTCCACTGGAGGAAATTGACTTGCAGCCAGATGTCTCGTACGAAGAAAGACCCGTGGCTATTCTGGATTATAGTGAGCGCAAACTACGATCCAAGGTAGTACCCTTAGTACGAGTACAATCGGCACATCACAATATAGATGAGTCTACTTGGGAGCGGGAGAGGGATATGCGAGAACAGTATCCAGAATTATTCACCGTAGGTACTTTCTAAATTTCAAGGACGAAATTCCTTTGTAAGGGGGGAAGTATGTAATACCCCGTATTTCTGCATAGTTACGTTTTATTTAAATTACGTGAGTAGAGTAATTTAATGGGAAAATATATTTTATTTAAATTATGTGAGTTGAGTAGTTTAATGCGAAAATATGTTTTATTAAAATTACGTGGGTAGAGTAATTTAATGTGATATGTTTTGAATTAAATTTATGACGATTAATAATTTACTAAAATGTGAATAGTAAATATTGGTTTATCTCGACCGAGTGTCGCACATAGGCAAAATTGAAGGTGAGATGAGAAATATATTTTAAGTTACTCAGAAGATAATTTAAAGTCCACAGATGATTTCGAAAGGGTCGAATTAGTCAAAATAGTGTACCCGGAGGTACTAGTTGAGTGCCGGGTCATTTTTGGGCTATACCGGGACCATACGAGGGCATTTTGGTCTCTTTAGATTTAAAGGTGAGAAGACCTACGAATTTTGTAACCCTAAATCAGATTATAAGAGTTAGTGGCTAGGGTTAGAGAGAAGGGAAATACACCAAAACCATTAGAGAGAAGAGAGAGACAATTTCCTAAGGCAAAAGAAGGAAGTAGGAAGCATTCAAAGGAGATTTCACTACCAACTCGTTGGGAAGAAGGATTGAAGGATAAAAATCATCAATCATCAACAACAACAACGAAATCAGACCCTACAGTACATAAGGCAAGTGGTTATTTGCAAAATAAATTGAGTTATAATACCCATATATAATCTTTAGGAAGAACATGATGTTTATGATATTTTTGGAAGCAAACACTTGAATATGATCCATGATTGATAGGGATTGCATCTAGAACGTTTTTTTATCTCCAAATAATCTGATATCATAGAATACTTGAGTATTAAATCGAACTAAAAATCTGGACTTATGATGAAAAGATGGAAAAATTTTATTTTTGGGGTTCTTGAATGATATGAAGATTTTTAGTTAATCTGGGAGAAATTTGTAATGATTTAGTTGTTTTAAATCGTTAGTAATCATCCCAGAATATGTAGGAATGATTAGAAATCGTTAGTTGCAAGTATGGTGAATTACCATGGAAGATTGTTAGACAAGAATGGTGTAACCCGCATGAAGAAGACGATCTGTGTCTGGCACTGCTCGATCGATCGATCGATCGACCCTTGAATGTCGATCGATCGAGCAGTCGATCGATCGACCATATCCTATCGATCGATCGACCCCGACAGTGCTTTAGAGAATTTTGTGAAAATTTCTTTTCAATTACCGTCACCTAATGGGAACTTTAGTGATGACATTTTACCTATGAAGGGACTTAATAAATACCAGTAGGTGTACCGAGAGATTTCTTTATAAATGATTGAGTGTGAAATTTGGAGAAATGGACCGACGGGAAAATAACCGATTGAGTCGCGTGTCGGGAATGAGAGAATTTAATTACGAAAAAAGTGAGAGTCAATTCCGAAAAAATACCAGTAAGTTAGAGATAGCTTAACTACTGAATCACGGGAGGGGTAACTAGGACCCTTAGAGTTGCGTGAATACTCGAATAAATGCGACAGTGAAATAAATCGTAAATTAATGAGTACGGGGAATATAAGTAAAATATATTACGTACGGGCATGATTTGATAGGTCGAGTGTGTACCTACTAAATTATATGAATTTTTGGGTTAAGAGAATTATACCTAAATTAATTATGTTTGGGTCGATGAGATATTCCGAACTAACATAAAGTTACTATATGTTTGGGGTCGATTTAAAATTCCAAACCAAACCTTAAAACTGGTGTCGTGATGAAAGAATTCCGAACCAGAATATGTGTGTGTGTGTATATATATATATATATATATATATATAAATTGTTGGGGTCGATGGATCATTCCGAACCAACTCTCACTTGGGGTCGATGAAGCATTCCGAACCAAGAGTCATTTATGTGTGTTAAAAAGGAACCATTAGTGATAACTAACATTTGATACATGGTGTGTGATAAAATGCATTCCATATGCATAATCTACTGACTTAAGATAGTAGATAATTAAATAAATTGAAAATATCTTAGTAATAATTAAGCAGTGTGATATAATTGTTACAAGAATAAGGTTAATGAGAAGTAAGTAAGTTATCTACGTTTACAACATATGAGGTATGGCCTCCTAAATTACTGTGAGTATGTTATGGGGACTTAGCAAGGGAATACATGAAGTGGGGTATTCTAATCTAGTTAACCTGGGTAGTATAACTAGGTGAACTAAGTGCCATCGTTAGGCGTGCACTATAGAAGAGAGGTGAGGAAACTCAAAAGAGTGTGCGATGTCTTAATATGTGTAGTCAATAACTCAATTGTGATAACTGCTTGCAAAATATTTTTAAATGTTTTTGAGTACTAACTCTTGATATGTAAAATCTTTTTAAAACCTTTTAGGTGCCCAGTCATAGGGACACCCAGCATGAATTCATTCCAGGGATTTGGGAGCTGCAGCACGTGTGGATGTTACAGGGATTGTTTAGACGTTTTCTCTTTTTTCAAATCTAAGTACAGGACCTCAGTTTTAGTACTCTCTATTGGGACATGTTGTCCAATCTTTAGTTTTACAGTTATTCAGATTTTGGATTTTGAGTTAGTTTTCTTAGCCGTGGTTTTCGGCAAGACTTTATTTAATTCAGTCATTTATGCTAATTGGTTTAATATTTCTTGTTATGTATCGTTTACGCATGAAATGTTTATTTCTGTTTAAGGAAGATAAAATTTTGGCACTAGCTTAATGTCACTTAGGTGATTAGTAATTTAAAAAGCCTTTCGACAGTGATGCTAAGAATGAACCATTTAAGAAATCTGTTTTAAATTAAATTAAGGCTTGATCACCCAAGGTTTAATTAGGCAGGGTGTCACACATATGTACTCGTGGAAATTCTTCTATCAAAATATTTCTTCCCCCAAAAGGAGAAAAAACTTCTATAAATTGTGATTCAAATACAAAACATATTTGTAATTTGTTTTGTGTTATATTTGTTATTGTTTACAATATTCATTACACCAAAATGTTTTTTTTCCCACTGGCGCGAACCACAATCCATGTAAGGTTTAGACAAACAATGCACCTGAGTGTTATGAAATAATTTACAAGCAGTTTTCAGGAAAAATACAAGTGATAATTAACAAGTACACCAATGAATTCTTCAAAGTACACGCATTTTTACTGAAGACACGAACTGGTTAATATAACAATTTTTTATTATTTTAATTGAACAAAACTTTGAAGAATTCATTCAGGACACAATAACCAAAATCAATTTATTAAGCTCAACTACTTACTTCCCAACTACTTCTGGTCAAGAAATAAATAGCTTTAACATTTCCTATAAAAGAGTAATATTTGTTCCTTTCTTAACCATTACATATAGGCTAAAGATAACATAATGACTATTCCAGCAAAAAAACTTGCGAGAAAGTCTTGAGAGAGATGAAATAAATAAAAAAAGAAGGCATATTGAGGAAAATATTTCCTCATATGAAACTGCCTTTGAGCAGTTTCAAACATATGAGAGGGAAGGCTATTGTGGACTTCCACCCAATCCCATAGATTTATTTGATGTGGATGAGGACCCTCCTCAAACACATGAAGACCTCATGTCTTTCTATACACAAGAAGTACCCATGAAAATTTCCAAGCTGAAGGTGAAGATGACTCTCCATGAAGCCCTTGTAGCGGTCATAGAAGAAGAAATTCGACATTGGTCGAATTTAATTGACTCTCATCCTGATACCCTAGACGCCTTTGACAAACATCCCTAATAGAAGCCTTCTTTAGTTTTTTCATCTTTCGTTATTTGAAAAAATTGTACTTTGTTTTTTTGTTTTTAATAAAAAATTTATTTCTTTCATGCATGTGTTCTCAGTTATGTCATGTACCAAATATAGTAAAGTACACGTGAACCCTTATAAAAATGATCACGTGTATTGTAAAAAATGTAAACATTAATATCATTTCATGTAAAAAAATTGGTATGTCAAAATATGATTGCGTGTATTATAAATTATAATACACGCAAATTTTTATAAATCACAAACAAGATATTGTCCCAAAACATTTTATAAATGCGTGTACTCTATATATTTCACGTGTACTTTATAAAGTACACGCATAGTCTATAAAGTACATGCCTATTGAAATACTTGTATAATAATGCCGCTGGCGCGGACCATAATACACATAGGAGTTTAAAAATATGAGTGACCCAAATGTCTTTTATAAAGTACAAGCAAATTGTAATGTTGAAAACCATTTTCCAAATAGTACATGAATTTATATACGTCTACTTGATAAAATTACATGCAGAATACATAAAGTACACGTATATTGAATTAGAGTTTTGTCATATCAATATGCGTGTACTTTGATAAAATATGCATGTACACTTATATTTAAATGCGTGTACTTTAATTATCATTGCGTGTACTTCATAAAGTAAACGCACATTTCATCAAGTACACGCATATTATATTTATATTATGCGTGTACTTTAATTATCAATGTGTGTACTATAATTATTAATGCGTGTACTTCATAATGTATATAATATTATATTTATATTATGCGTGTACTTCATGCATGTACATCATAAATGCGTGTACTTAATAAGTGTACTTTATTAAGTACACTTATATTTAAATTCGTGTACTTTAATTATCAATGCGTGTACTTCATAAATATTTAAAGAGTCCTTCTATTGTAACTGAATTTTTGACATATTTTTTTATCGAAATTACACGTGGCGGCGTGTTATTGGTTTGCTCTTTGGTCCCACTGGCGTGGACCCCATAAAAGAACCAATAGAAACCCTCCACCTCATTCGGTAATTCCACTTTCGGTAAAAAATTCAGTTCCAATATCATTTTCCATATTTAAATGCGTGTACTTATAAGTCTATTTTATTAAGTACACTTATATTTAAATGCCTGTACTTAATAAGTGTACTTTATTAACTACACTTATATTTAAATGCGTGTACTTTAATTATCAATGCGTGTACTTCATAAATATAATATAATATTATATTTATATTTTGCGTGTACTTCATGCATGTACATCATAGAGTACACGCATATTTCATTAAGTTAATCTCAATTAAATGTCATTAATAAAGTACACGCATATTGAACTGACCAAATCTATTTTTAAATGCGTGTACTTTATGTACTCTATGTGTACTTAATAAAGTACACGCATCGTTATAAAGTACATGCATAGTCTATAAAGTACACGCCTATTGAAATACTTGTATAATAATGCTGCTGGCGCGGACCATAATACCCATAGAAGTTTAAGAATATGAGTGACCCAAATGTCTTTTATAAAGTACAAGCACATTGTAATGTCCAAAACCATTTTCCAAATAGTACATGCATTTATATACGTCTACTTGATAAAATTACATGCAGAATACATAAAGTACACGTACATTGAATTAGATTTTTATCATATCAATATGCGTGTACTTTGCTAAAACATGCATGTACACTTATATTTAAATGCGTGTACTTTAATTATCAATGTGTGTAACTCATAAAGTAAATGCACATTTCATCAAGTACACGCATATTATATTTATATTATGCGTGTACTTCATGCATGTACATTAATAAAGTACACGCATGCTTTTATAAAGTACACACATATTAAACTGACCAAATCCATTTTTAAATGCGTGTACTTTATGTATTCTATGTGTACTTAATAAAGTACACGTATATTTCATCAAGTACACGCATTGATAAAATTTCTCTACACATAAAAATGCGTGTGTATTGTACATAACATGCGTGTACAAAGGTAAAGTACACGTGAACATCAGGAAAAATGATCACGTATGTTTTATGAAAAATATGTGTACAGCAGCACAAAAAACAAACTAAAAAATGAGACTTAAAAATAAATTACATTCATTTATGTGAAACAAATGGTTTATTAATTAATTTATTCAATCAAATGGTTAAAATGAATGAATTCAACAATTTTAAAAATAGTCAAATGGGTTCCTTACAAGTAGACCTGTAATGACCCGTTTTACTACACCTAGAGCAAGTAACTTCCCTTACTGTGATCTCACCAGAAGACTTTATTCTCTTATTTCTTGGCCTACCTGTCGGTCTCTTAGTCATTGGTGGAAGGACAGATGAATTTTCAGGAATAGGAATATTTAAGAAAATCAAATCAGGAAGAGGAACTATAGGTATCGAGTATGATTTTCTGTAGAAAGATACCTTATAGTACTCCTCAATATAATCATAAATAATGGTCCCTTTCCTCCGCACAACACAAATAGCATGAGAACATGGAAAACATCTAATCTGCCAACTCTTACAAGAACAAGTCCTTTCTCCAAAGTCAACTGTTGCTCGCACTTCTGAATGAACTTCAAATACATTTTGACTTGAGCGACTAATAGTCCAATGTCGGCTTTTATTCCAATTTTCATTCAGTAACTTTTGAAATAAAGGACATAGCTCATTTGTCCAAGTGTCAGACTCAACAAGTTTGTTTGCATTGAAATTCATAATCCTCACTCTCAATTTATCAAGCATATTCATTACTGGTAAATGCCTTTCCTCCAATATCCATGAATTGAATGACTCCGCAACACTAGATGCCATGTCACCATACCGTTTACCAGGGAAATATGCACAAGACCAATTCTCGGGAGGCAAAATATCAATGAAATCGGCAATAGCAGCTCCTGCTTCCTTTTTCAATGCATTAATATTCTTGTGAAATACATCTACTGAGACATCATATGCATAAGACAAAAAATCTTTAACAATTTTCTTTCGAAATCCAGAACAATTCCCATGAATTTTCTTTTCTATATTCCCTTGTAAATGATGTATACAGTAGGAATGTGCAGACAACGGGAAGACCCTCGAAACAGCTTCAAGTAATCCAGTGTTTCGATCTGATATAAATGTTATGTTTCGACATTGCTCAACTACTGCACTATGCAAATTGACAAGAAACCACATCCAGTTATCTTCGGTTTCAGAATCAACAACAACATATGAAACATGAAAAAGTGTTGAAATATAAAAATATATCAAAATTAAAATAAATAACATATCCATGTCAACACTTTGTAAATTGATGCTGCTGGCGCAGACCCTAAAACACATGAGAAATATATTATGTGTTTAATTTAAATTGTTTGTAAATAACAAGACAAAACATAAAAATGTACCCTACACATGATAAAGATAAAAAGATATGAACGTTTACCTTCCAATCTTTTGCTTGGCTTTATTATTAACAACACTAACATCAACATACATGCATAAAAATGTAAAGTACAGGTGAACTAAACAAAAACATTCAAAGGTACTTTACATTTTTAACATGTACTTTGCTTTATTATTTCTAAATAACAACACCTATCATCAAAGTACACGCATAAAAATGAAAAGTACACGTGAAATTAAGAAAAACATTCACGTGTACTTGACATGTACTATGTGTTTACTTTGGTTTGTATTCAACATAACATCATCATCAAAGTACACGCATAACAAGTGAAATTAAGCAAAACATTCACGTGTACTTGACACGTAAAATGCGTGTACTTTACTTAGTATTACACACAACATCATCATCAAAGTACAAGCATAAAACTAAAAAGTACACGTGAACTTAACAAAAAATTCACGTGTACTTGACATGTACTATGCGTATACTTTACTTAGTATTACACATAATAAGACATATCATGAAAATACACGCAGAAAAATGAAAAGTACACGTGAACTAAAACAAAGACCTTCAAAGGTATTTTATATTTTTATGCTTGTATTTTGATGATATGGAATGGAACAAACAAAATGTCAATGCAATACACAAAATAAAATATTTATAATTAATTTACTATTGTTCCCATTCCTTGCAGTAGCTGATAGTATTGTTCCACGGTAACGGCTCTCCAAAAGGGCACCATCAAGATATAAAACAGGTCTGTTGTATTGAAATCCATAAATACATCCTCTAAACATTACAAATATTCTCTTGAATTTTTTACTCTCATGTTCCACGTCAAGGATGCAATGCGACCCAGGATTATACTTCAATAGAAGATCACGATAATTATTCATTAATGCATAAGAAACCTTTTCATCATTATGTATATCAACATCAACCATCTCTTTTGCACACCATTCATGTTGATAAGCTATATCAAGACCATAATTCTTCTTCATATCTCTAACTACATCAATTGGTCTCAATAGCTAATTATCTCTAAGATCATCAGCTACCAATGTTGAAACCAACTTGGAGTCTATCATTTTGGCTGACGGACTATGAAAGACACCTCTACATGTATGCTCATTATTCATTGCACGTATGTAAAAGTATCCATTTATTGTAGATAATGAAGCATGAATTCTCCACATACAATTCTCAGTAGTCTTTTTAGAGCATTCAGTCGTCACTTGAGTTTTATCATTCTTCAAATACACATACTTGAACCCAACCTCAACGGCATACTTTCACAATTTATCCCCAAATTTCACTACACCTCCTTCAAAACACTGCTGCTCATGACTTATATAAGTCTTCTAATAATTCGAAAGATAGACTTTCGACTTACTTGGCTCCACACCTCCAAGATAAAAGTCATTTTCAATGAAACTATTAAAATCATTTGTAGTGCCTGATGATAAAGACTCTAACCTCTGTGTATTTGTATCACCACTGTCAACCCTCTCAGAACTTGTATTACTGCAGTTAACCCCTTCAAAAATTCGATTAGAGCATTCAACCCGTTCACAACATGTATTACATGGAAATGGTAATGAATCAATGACATATATCTAAATGAAATTAGCTTTTACGATCAATTGGGACCGCAACATACAACAAACATCGTTGTCACAAACCAACATAAACCGTCATTCATCACCAAATGAATACCTCAATGAAAAAATCCCACTTCTCAAATTAGTAAACCTAATACACAACTCATTACATATGAAATCTAATGAGCTATCTTCAAATATTTCAATACAAGCCATATTATTCAAATAAGAACACCTTACTATTACACTACTTATCATAATGTCCTGCAGTAAAACAAAGACGAAAAACATTTACTTCAAGGTCAACAATTCTAAAAATGTGTGCAATAATTTAACGCATGAAATATCAAAATATTTATTTATAATTAATATAAAATTACAGGCACTATTTAAAAACCTATACATGAAGCAATAAAGCACACACATATTTTCAAATAATCAATTACGTGTACTTTATAAACACCGCGTGTACTTTGAAAACTGATATCGAACTGGTTATTCCGCTGGCGCGGACGTATATCAATAAGTGATTCAATACCAAATCAATATCAAGGACTCTTAAAATTAGAATGAAATATCAATAATATTCATTCAGCACATTCAACTAACAATTACAAATATTGATAAATATAACTTACATATGAAGAATCCAAACATAAATGCATAAAAAGCACAAAATCAAAACATATACATATATAACATATAAAAAGATATTCAATCACATGAATGAATATTACAATGAGTCTCTTGAATAAAAATAAAGGACATATACTGATTGTAATCGATCGAAAATAGAAAAACCAACTGCTGATAAAGATAAACTTACAAATGATAGAGCCAAGTGATACAGGTAGAATCGATTAAGAACACTGTAATCGATTATAGGACAGACGATCAAAGCATAAGATTGATGTTATTTTCGATTTCGGAGAATAGTCGTTAGTTGCAGAGAAAAATCCAATAACCGATTAGGTTTATGATTTTTTTAAATTGGGGGTATTTATATGTCGAACCTAATCGTTTAAAATTTGGTTCACCGGTTTTTTTGTCCAAAATTGTTAGTCCAAGGACTAGACCGTAAAAACCTATTTTTTTTTATTAACCTATTAGAAAGATAAGAAAAACATAGACCTATTTCAATATATATTTAATATAAGAGACCAATTGGTAAAGCCCCCTTATTCTTATGTTTTTAACAATTATTTAGCATTGACATAAATTATCATATTAAGAACCCTTTTTGTGTCACTATTGTTAGGAATATTTTTATTCATATAATTATTTCGAAATTATGAAATTCGGATATAATTAATGGGTTAAATAAAAGAAACCTACTTGATGTGGTCCAACTAAGAAATCAAATTTGATTAGGAGAACTTTAGACAAGTCACTAGGATTTTTAAAAGATAAAGTGTGTTAGTCTCCTAATGCAAGTCTAACTGTGATGAATGGTAGAATTATAGTTTACATAGGAGATTTGGAGCCTCTCTCACCCTATATACTGATATACCAACTATAGCCTCAGTCTTCCATTCATATTGAAGACTAAGGGCTAGGGGGTGATTGGTATACCAAGTATAGCCTCGTCCTTGTACAGGACCCTCTCGGCCAAGGCCGATCAATGACAAACCGCCAGTTTGGGGACGTTATGGCTCGGTTCTGGAACCAACATGATGTGCCTCATCCTCGGCCATAGACTCATCACAAGAGGCCTCGTCCTCATCTCGAAACACAATCAGTGATATCAATATCGGTGGACTAATGGCTCAAGTATCCTTTGCCTCATCCTTCACTCAGAATATGTGGGTCGACCAAAGACTCAACTCAGCATAACGATTATCGTACCATCAGAGGATCCAATTAGCCAGCTTATCCTCGGCCTGGTACAGATGACCGACAGTGGACAACTGGCAAAACACATGCATTGGGGAACTCGTAGAAGGGTGCGTGTGAGATTCATATCCCACGTGTAGAAAACCATTATAATAAGATCTCTCTCACACAAGAGGGAATATTTCATCATTATGGTCAACATGTGATAGTGACAAGTGTCTTAACCTCATTAGGAGGAACATTCTACACATGCATATTACATGCTTGGGGGGTGCATTACACCACCCAGGCACTATATAACCTTGTCTTCTTTAACAATGTAAAGGATCGATAATTGAAAACCCTAGTCAGAACTCCATTAAAATCACAGTAGAGAGAGAAAGTTGAGTGAATTGTATCACTAGGCCATTAGAGACATTTTTATAGTGGAGTTCACGCACCCATGCAAAATGGAATAGGCCAAATGGTAGAACCTCTTATTTTATAGTCTCTCGCTTCATTGTCTCACCTCATTCTTTACACACACACACACGCACACACACACATACACACACGCACACTCACACACACACATATATATATATACTAGGATATGCCCGTGCCTGAAGGCACGCTGATAATCGCAAAACGATGAAAATTTTTAAAGAACGTAATTGTAAAAAGGCACAAATTTCGTTCCCGAACAAAACAAAATATAATTTTAAAAAAATATATCCATAATCTCTTTTATTTATGAGACTGTCCACCCAACTTAACAAATAACAAATAGTCCAACAACTTTCAAATAGTCTAAATTCATAAAATAAACTCACAATAAATAAATAATTTTTTGAGTTAAATGATGTGTGACGTCTTGTTGATAAGTAGTGTTATCATGTATTGTCATTTTAGTCGTGCTTTACGCGTACCAAATTGGGTGTAAAAATTATCATGTATTTTCATGTTAAATTGGGTGTCAATAGTGTTATCATCGTGGTAGTCATGTCTTTATAGCCCTATTGTGCTTTGTATTGCATGATCTCTAACACTTGCATCAATGTGTGAGATGCTTACTCCTCCAACACATTGCATGGCATTAAAATTAGTACCATCTATAGCAGTGATAACATTATCTTGCAACTATTTTTACTCTAAAGAATGAATTCACTCTCATTTTGAAAAGACAAAATAAACAACATATGGATATAATCTATTGTTAAGCACTAAATTTCTAAAAATAAAACACTTGAACATGATTGATTAATAAAATAATCAAACGTTATGAATGACAAAAATCTATCCATACAATCGTTAACATTGATGAAGTCATATTCCACAACACCTCTTAACTATATCATATGACAACCATAGGAATGCGCAATACGCTGGATATCTGTTTTCATCTCCAGATGTGGACGCAGGACAACCGAAGAAGATGACGTTCAAGAAGTTTAGCTTCAATGACGTTGATTTGGATGCCCTTCCCTTCTTGGTATGTCTATCGATGACATCATCAAGCTCTTTTCTACTCGTGCTCGCAGAAGGTTCTAGATAAGTCTTGAGATAAAGCCAACGCTCATGAAAAAACACCTCTGAAATATTATTATTGTACTTGAGATGATCAGAAGCGTTGTTGGGGTGTACAACGACAAGACATTCAATCAAACCGGTCAAGCACCGAAGACCTCATATTGGTGCCACCCCCACCCACTCTTTGAGGTTCATTCCTCTGAAGTAAAACTCACGAACTTATAACTGTATGGACAAAACCA
Organism: Sambucus nigra; assembly: GCA_949130495.1. Taxonomy (NCBI): domain Eukaryota; kingdom Viridiplantae; phylum Streptophyta; class Magnoliopsida; order Dipsacales; family Adoxaceae; genus Sambucus; species Sambucus nigra. The sequence continues at coordinate 382,442,934 of OX422217.1, forward strand.
ATGTGTCAGCAAAAGTACAATAATAATAGTATTGTACTTATTCTCCTTCTCTCCATTACAATAATAAAAGTACAATTACAATAATAATTCATTCCTCTGAAGTAAAACTCACCAATATATAACAGTTCCAAATCGTAGATATGCTCTTCCTATGCTTCTCTCCAGTATCCTTCTTCCAAAACATGAACTTCTTCAATGGGATTTTTCTATGACCTTATTATTTCTCTTGAACATAATCTTGACTAGTGTCTTAAAAAACTTGAGACTTTTTCAAATCTTGATTGGTTTGACCTGCAAAGAATGTATTACATGCTTCCTAGCAATTAATTTATACATTCTAATCATGATCTTCTTTCTTCGTCAATTTATATATTCCTGTCATGATTCAGCTTGGTTGATGGCTTCTCTACCAGTAGCTTCTTCTTGTTTCTTCTTTCGTTTATCAACCACTTTCCCACTAACTTATTATTTTAGAATATAGTTGGACCCAAGATGTCCTAATTTGCAGCAGTAATTGTAATAGTTTGACTTTACCTTGTTAATTTTAAATGGCCTCTCTTAGACCTGGTTAATTCAAAAGTATTAGTGGCAGTTGGGATACATTTGAATTGAAGAAATGAAGCAGGTTAATTCAAAACTATCAGTGCCCATTGGTAATAACATCAAGTTGTGTTAACCTTATGCAAAGATATGTCAAAATCATAAGAAACCAACCACAATTTTTAACATCATATTTGAAATATAATTAAAAGGAAAAATAAACCATCTTTGAAATAAGTGATTGTATAGTATGAACAAAACCTTTAAAGGCCATTTTTAACGACATACCTAAAATATACTGGATTTAAACTCCGATGTGATTCTGAATCGTTCCATGACTGGAACTAAAAGGCCCCGACTAAATGCAACTGAAGTTGAAATCATTAGAGTTGCATAGTTTGCCAATGCCCATGTGCTCGGGTTGAGCCAATGTTAACGTGTTGATCTCAGTGAATACTGGTGGATATGTGTTTCTCACCCTTCATGGTAATTCTATGGTTGTCGATCGTGTGTTGATTTAGTCATGATAGCGATGTATGCATTGATTGTTAGTTTCAATGTACGTTTGTTTGTTCATCAAATAGAAATTAGCCTTGCAAAAATGTAAATTAACTATTAGAACAGTTCCAAATCCATCAAATACAATTTAGGAAATATAATCAATTGTACAAATTTTCTAAGAATCAAATTAAAATATTTATCGATGATATGTGTGAAATTAGTGAAGCAGAGTAACATATAACGAAGCACAATACCATAATCAGGCACAACAATAGCCAAAAAAGGATACTTCACTAATTAAAAATAATTTATCATGAGCATTTACATGAAAAATAAGAAGAAAAGAAAACAAGCATAAAAGAACAAATAAAATAAGAAGATATTCATCATACAAAAAGGATGAAGGCAGGTCTTGGGGGAATAAAGAATAAAACCACATCTTAACTCTACATGGGCTATTTCAATCACTTCTGAAATAAGAAGAAAACTTAAATGGTCACCTTAATTAATCATTTTTGTCTAGTGGAGAAAATAACAGAAATGGGACGACATAAATGTGTTTAGGTATGTAGTATACTCATGCTTAATACGTGTTTCCTATCATGCCTATCACATATCTCATGTCTCGTGTATGTGGCACCCCCGGAGGCCAGAACAAAGGAAGAAAGAGACAACATGTGGAGTTTATTCATAAACATAACAAAGTGGGTGTTCCCACAACTTGACATATATCATAATAATGTTATCCTCTATATCTTTCTTGCAGAGATTTGGTGAACATGGCATGTCAAAGATGAAATATCCAACAAATAATATAATGTTAAGGACGCAGTGATTGAGAAATCAATGTTAAGCTCACTTCAATTTGAAATATGAAGTCTAAACATTTAACAGCTTGATTTTTCTAAAATTCTAAGTAGTCCCAATAACACCAATTAATAAACATATGTAAAAATATCAAAACATGTACAAAACATTAATTAGCCCCATTAAATATATGTGATCCAAAATTTTGAAATAAAACTAAAGAATCACTCTGTAGAGCCACAGTAGCAGCTCTTCATTCTGATATTCCCATTAGAATCACGAAGCTGATCCACTATAATGATATTTCAGCTCCTGTAAGGGGGGATATTCTTTCCAGCAAAAAAATATTATGTGGGGGGTATTCCCTTGTCCTCATTATTGTAAAGAACATTTCGAGCATAAAGGATGGGGGAACATCTATGATTAATGAACCTCCCTACATTTTCAAATTGACCAGCATCAAAGGAAAAGCCACCATCCTCTAGAACCTCGCTAGAACTTGATTTCATGTTGACTGATCAGTCATTGTAGTTTTGCCCAATATCAGACAGATAGTCATCATTACCAATTCTTTGTTCGACTTACTTGTCTTCGAGAATCTCTCCTATATACTCGCATATATAACTTCCATAAGAAATTCAATTTAGAGATCTGACACCCCATCCCCTAGATTCCGTTTTGAAGATCTCGAGCTGAATTTTAATTCCACGTTGGCTGACTCTATTGTGGCAAGAAGGAGGGAACTTACAAGAAGGTTAGAAATAGTTCTCTATTACAGTAGAACTTGAATACAATGACGTAGAAACAACCAAAATTATATGTTTCTACAATTACCACTTTCTTCAAACAAAAATCCCAAAATTATTAGCTGTGTAGTTTATGCAATCCAATAAATGCAAGTCTTACAATTAAGTCACTGAAATCCTGTGATAATGCCCAAAGAATACAGTAATTCTTGACGTAACTGCATAACACTCCCAACATGTTTTGACGCAACTGCACAATATAAAATGAAAATAATGATATGAACAAAAAAAATATTTGTTTAGTATGGTACACCTTAAGCTAATGTGATAAACCTCAAGTTACTGGCAATATGGGATGATCATATTTAAATTCTAAGAATTTATGTACTCATAAATTGGTATAGAAATCCTAGTTCAAAATATTTGCAAAAAATAAAATTCAGTACAGAGAGAGATAAGTATGTCCGCATACTATTGAGATTCTTACAGTTTCACTTGGTTTTCGATGATCCACATTGTGTTGCAGGTCATTAGCCATCATCAAAAGTCACCGAAGTCAACATGATAACATTTGTCAATTAAAAACAGGCACCACAAAAAGAATATATGCATTTTTTACTCTTTGCATCACTTGTTGGCATTTCTTGAGGGGATGACTACCGGCACCACTAGAAAGGTGTCTTTGCTATAGGTCTCTTAGTTCTTTTTAGATCTGACAGTCTTCGCATTTTGCTGCCTGCAGTTTTTCCCACCCCATTTCATGCTGAAGGATGGGGTCCTTATGCGTATTTTCAAGTGTTGATGAAGTTACGCACACATAAATCAACTCTTGATGCTCCTCTTAATGGGCATGACACGGGGGTTCGAGTTGAGAAGGTTGGTCAATGGCTTTGCAATGCTGCCATAACAGTATTAAAGAGAATGAATATCTATAAAGTTTTCAAGTATTATGAACATCTAGGTGAAAGTTTTTGTCCACATCGAGTGAAATTTTCACATATTATGAATATCTAGGTTGTGTTATTCTTTGGGTTCTGATAATAGAAATTGGCCAAATTATTTCGAACGATTAAAAATCAACAAAATGATTCTTGTCAGAACATTATGAAATGAAGAATTGAGTTCAAAGATTTACCTGGACTATCCACATTATTTCCACATCACAGCAGTAGTTAGACTGCTTGACTGTGAAGATTGTCTCCACATTGAAATTCGTGAAGCAATCCGTGCTCTGAAACAAAATGAAAATATTAAACTATCAACAATGTCAACTGTTGGTGAACTTTGATTTTCTTATTTTTATTAAAAATTCAAATAAGGTCAGCTGTTGTAAAAAAATGAATGATAACAGTAATAGAAGTTCATCTTTCACCAAATTTATGAAGTCATATGGATTAGAAACCAATAATAGTAATATAAGATTTTATTTTCACTTTACAGAAAAAGAATGAATTAAATTATTTTAATATAATATAACAGCAAAGTATCTTATCAATGACACCAAAGTATTTACTACAAAATATCCAACACCAATCCAAAAACCATGAGAAACATTTTATATGAATGCGTAATGCTTAGATTTCAACGGCTGCTTCCAATTGACCTTGAAATTTCTCCAAGTCTAGCTCTTTGGAATAAGTTTTCTGCCTTAAGCTTTGATCGTATTATGTCATGTGTAAGAAAATGAAGCATCAAAACCCCAGTTGGAATGATAAAACAATACAATTGAGTAAAGATACCAGTTTGAAAGATATTATTAAGTACTAATATCATAACAAATTACCACTATGCTATGATCATTCAACTAGACAGACCCATCGCCCAAGCTATGTAATGGAGATTCCAAATAGGAATTTTGTTGCAGCACCACGGATATATTTTGTAGACCCCTGGTTATCAAAGCTCCTGGTAGAGGTCTTCTTCCTAACTTCCTAACTAATTCCTTCACGCAATCCATCAATTGACTTCTCTTATTCCCTGCAGGTCCTTTGCAATCGAGTAATAGAGGAGACATCCCTTTGGAGTGAAATGTTCTGCTCCGCGAGCTAGTTCTTATAGATTTCTCTTCTATCTGGTATTTTTTGAGATTGAAAAATCACTCGTTTGATCTTCGATATAAATCATTATCCAATGACAACTGTAACTCATCCTTATCTATCTCCGGCCTTCGGGTTCATGCGTCAAGTTCAGCCTTTGCTTGCCTCACTGCAATACATGTGACTTTATTTTAGTGTCATCATAATGCAAGTAACCCGTATGCTTGTAGCATAATAATCCATAGTTAGTTCTTAAACTATTGGGGGTGCAGTACCGTATATTTAAGATAAAGCCCTTAAGGAGATCCAATACTATATATTTAAAACAATATTTATGAGGAAACATGGACTTTGTTTTACTCTTGTTTCTAGTTCAACTGAGCTCCTAGAAATATTAGTGTATATCAGAAATATCAGTGTACCAGAAATATAACAAAAAAATATCACCTTTTTCTTTAGCCAAATAAATAATAAACACACACACACACACACACTCATATTAAAATATGTACATATATATACCAATTGTAGTCCTCAAAGGTTGGTACTGTATTGATAAATGCAATGAAATAATTTAAACCAATATGAAACATAAGAAAAATTAAATTCCAAATTGAAGTCTTTCAAAACAATAAAGCTACCGTTTTTATCATTAAATAGAGAGAGATGTATGAAAAAGGAAATATTTTAAATCAAACACCCCATATATATAAGGAAAAAACTCTATATAACCCTAGGATTAAAAAATCCAAATTAGAGTTTTTCAAAACAATAAAGTTACCCATTTTGGTCATTAATTAGTAGAGAGATATGTATGAAAAGGAAAGATTTCCAATCAAACACCCCGGATATAAAGGGAAAAAAACTCTATATAGCCCAAGAATTCATATAAGAGACTATAATTGTTTTTGCAAAACAGAATTGTGAGAGAACAAAAAATATACCTGAGTGAAGCACAACCGTTAAACATATATTATGCCTGCAAAATAGAAGAAAAAAAACTAATGAAAGAAAAATTAACCATTTTCAAACCAATAGAAAAAACTAAACACAATACAACAACAACAAAAAAATAATTCAAAGCCAAATCCTATGATAGAGGGTCAAAAGAAAATAGGAAGGATACCTACAAATCCATCAAATTAGAACGCATTAACCTTTTGAGAGATTAGTGGCAGAAATTTGAAGAATTTTGAACGTAACCCAAATCAAACCCCAAAAGAAAATTCCATAAAAAAATTAAATCGAATCCCCAAAATCTCTAAATTATACTCAAACATCAAACTCAAATGAGGCACCAAATTAGTACCTAACAAACAAAACAAACTAACAAATGAGGCGCCTAAAATTTGAATCCAAAATAATTAAAACTGATTTAAACTCAAAATATCCCCCCAAAAAGAAAATGATGGATATATTACCTGTGGCCAAGCCAAAACAATTAAACAGTGATGCTAAATTTGCAACGAAGGACCCTATAAAAAATTATTAACGAAAACCCCCCAAAAAATTATAAGATCTGAAAAATAACCCTTAAAAATTCAAGATCTAAAATACCTAATGGTTGCTGGAACTGGTTGGAGAGTTGAAGATCTTAGTTGAATATCTCTTAATCCATGATCAAACCTAGAAAATCAAACACAAGAAACCCTGACTTGAAAACTAATTCCAAGACGTACAACAAAAAATTGCAAAGCGTGGAAGGAGAGAGATATATTACCTTTAAGAGCCCAACGTGGGAGGATTTTTGTTCTGGCTGCATTGGATCATAGTGGGGGAAGGATGAGAGCATGGGAGGGTGATTGTGTTGAAGTTGAAGAGAAAAGAGAGAATGTCATGGGAAAAAATGAGATAAGAAAGTGAAAGGGTATGCTGAAAGTAAGAAAAATGAAAGAAAAACGGTATAATACTATTATACCCTTATTTTTGAATTTTGAAGAGAAGGGGAAAATAAATTAGAGTGTGTTAAAAAGAGTGGGAAACCAAAGAATTGAGGGCGAAAAGAGGTATTACATAAACTAATTCATCTCATGACATCATCTATTGATCTTATGACATACATAAGTTTTCTACTTTATTATATATATATATATATATGATTTCAACCATTATTGAAGCTTCAAGGTTGATCTGGATTGAGTTCTCACTATATTACTTGGTGGTACCATAACTGGTATCATCAGTTGGTGTTGTCTGTGAGAAGCGAGATCATCATTTTCTTCCTCTCATTACTTCTTAGTCCTCACCAAATTCTTTGGTTGTGGTCCACCCCAAGTTTGGCTGGGATTGAAACACCATTGAAAGAGCTCTAGTTTGAGTTATCCAAGATTTTTTCCACTTCATTCAACTCTTTCAAAGCACCTCATGTTCTTTTCATTCATCGAATTCAATTGCATCATATTTTCCATCAGGCGTTGGTCCCAGTTCCATCCAGGCGCTGCCTCAGTCAGAAATGATTGAGTTCATGGCGACTTTGTGTTCATTAGCGGTCAACCAAATGAAGATTGTGGAGCAACTCGATACTTTCAGCCAAAATATACTGACTGGCCCACTGGCTCAAAAAAGGAGATGATAACTCCGGCCGCCAAGGAGGGTGGTAATCTGGTGATAGGGGGACCACCCTCGGCCGCACATAAAGAGGCAGTGCAATAATAGAGGCGTATGGGAGTGGCCAACCCTAGGCGATTGCATCTAGGGAAGAAAGGACAAGAATTTGAAGATAACCAATGTGGCAATGAGACCCTATGAGATCTATGGGGATATTGTAATCCCAATTCAAGGCAGAAGAGGAAACATCAGCAGGCCGAGCCAAGATGGTTGATCCCGTCCTTCAGCAATCGATAGACTCAGCACAGGGTCTGCGTTTAATAGACTCAGCCTGGTGAGTGATTTAAGAGACCGAATCTTCCGTTCTCATAGTATAGCTGGCTTCAAAAGAAATGGTGGATGTGTTAGCAACCGACCTCTATGTTTTCGAGATGAGGAACAAATGGAGGTTAATAGTCGAAAAATAATAATCGGTCGAAAACCTGTGCAGCACCCGACCAACAAGGAAGGAGTCGACAATAATGCTATAATAGTCGAGGGAGGTAATGTAGAAGTGGATGCAGCCAACAATCCATAGACCATCTATATCTAGAGGCTTAAATACATGATTGGTGACATCTTGAAGATTCGAGAACACCTGCAGAGGGGTTACATGGAGGGTTCACTATTCATCGCAATAATAGTAAGCTACCCAACCCCGATTAAGTTCAAGTCGACAGTTGTCACCCTAAAATATGATGGAAGCACCAACCCAGTCCACCACGTGGAAATGTACCAATTTGTTGTAGATATCTTTTTAGTCTCTGAGGAGATGAGGTACCGAGCCTTCTCAAGCACCCTCACTGGTGCTACTCGCGTATGCTACACCTCCCTTTCCAGAAACTCAATTGAGAATTTTGAACTAGCCGAGAGGTTCATCCAAAACTTTTGTTTTGGAGTAAAACATCGGAATAAGACCACCCATTTGTTGTATGTCAAACAAGGAAAAAATTAATCTATGAAAGACTAGATAGCTCACTTTAACAAAGAAAAATTGGAGGTGGAAGACTATGATGAAAATATTGCGATGACTCCCCTTATGGGAGGATTACAAAAAGGAAAAATCCTATGGAAACTAGCCAAAGATCCTCCAAAATCCATGAAAGAACTTCTGGCTACGACCGAGAAGGTCATGAATGCGGAGGAGGCCACGATGACCAAGGGAGAAGATGAAAATGAACAAGTTGGAGCAAGTCCCAAAAGTTCAAGGGAAAGGGAGATAAGAAGAGGTCGACGAACGATAAGTTTGTTGACTATACTCCATTGATAGCCACTCCATAGATGATCCTGAATGAAATAAAAAATTACCAATCCTTAATGCAGGGGGTGCCCCAGTAAAGAATAACTAACTTAGTTAATCCGTTGATTGGAAGACGAAGAAGGAGGATGAAGGTCACCCGAGCGAGTTACCTCGAAGATGATCCATAGATGTGGATCGAAGGACCCACCTCGAAGATTCTACACATATGTGGCCCGAAGGCCCTACCTAGAAGATTCTTCACATACATGGTTCGAAGGATCCAACTCATAGATTAAAGTCACTTGAATGACGATAGTTTATAATATGAAATAAAATGAATTTTATCATGTACTTTATCTTATGTTATATATTGAGCAATTCCATTCGGTATCCTCGAGGGACCATGCCTAACAAGGCCTGGGAGAGCTAATATGCTCTATTGAACAACCTTATATTGGGAACCTCGTAGGGACATGAATTGGAGGATTGGGAGTAAGGCAATGTTGGGAATACAATTACCAACCCTCTTGGAACACTTGGGAAAAACTTCACTTAGTACACATGGTTGCTCGAGCCGCCTACAGCCTAGCTACATTAACTCCTACTCATTCGAGGGAACTTCCTCAAGGTACCTAAATCTTGTAGCCTTTTTCTTAAGACAGTTCTTAACCAAAAAATATAAGACTAAACCCTCGAGATACCTATCAGCCGAGCAACCTAAAATCGAATGCCATCTCGCCTGACTGATGTTACCATACACCTAATGGGGTCACTATTTTCCCACTTTCTGGCGTCATAAAGTGTTGCATTTAGGGACTCTAAGTCACAACACTCAAGGGGGTTTATCCTTAGGATGACAGGTCTAGTTCACCAAGCCTGACCCTTTAGGCATTCTAAGATAAGCCCTAAGCTGCCACATCACCCCCTCATTAATGCCTACCATACCTTCATCCAATAAAATAGTTTCCCGCCAAATTATGAGATCCCATGCATTTATTGTAATATTTTCTACATTAATAGTAGGTACTTGTGCATTTAATGTGATCAATCATAATAAACACGGGAAAGATTACTCGAGTAAAGTGGCCTTAATATAAATAGACCAGCCAAACAGTTTAGCAGGCAAAGCATTCGGAGCCTGGAATTTCTGCCCAACTCCCTCCATACACGAGAGCTATTGTGAGAACATTATTTCCCACACCCATTTAATACCTATATCATTGAGGATTAACTAAGATTGTAGTTCCTGCCTTGCCTTTATTCTGCCTGGAGTGCTTGCTCTTTCTCCCTCCGACCAAGCTACCTGCTGGTCCCATCTATTTATTATACTTGTGTATTTATTATGCCAACATACCATTTAATATAAGTCTTAATATTGAATCCCATTGCGTTTTATTCACCTGTATTCACCGTCACCATTTAATATTGCACGATGTTAATCCCGATCTTGATAAGGGGTTATGCCTCACTTGATACTAACTATATTCCAAGAACCCACATCTTACATTTGGTGACTCTGGTGGGGAGGTATTCTCTTTTGAAAAGATGCTAGAGGATGACACTACCAGAATCATTGACTTTGACACCATACAGTGTGAGGAAGAGGTAAACCTCTCCATGCTACATAAGGGAGTGAGAATAGCATGGATGGAGCCTAGTGCATCCAATACTAGTGTGACGAAAATGAAGGGCGCACAGACATGAATAGGCCCAGCAGAAATGAAGTGACTCGTGGGTTATTCGATGAGTTCATCAAGACTCCAACATCCCAGGCGATGTTGGGGATCCTTATGGGAGGGAACTCTTTCACTACACCACCAGCGACAATACCTTCCCCAACTATTACGGGGGTGTTATTACGCCCGCTTTTAAAGACGCTCTCCGTACCACTCCGCTGACCTTTGGCAGTGTGCCTCCCACCACAGTCCCACCCATATGACGACCGGGCCAGCATCATAAGATGGGGGAATGACTTCAGCGACTGAGGCTACAACAAGACGCATGGAAAAAGGTGCACCACCCGCTCTCGCGATTTTGACAGTAGTAACAGTGCAGCCAACTAGCTCTTTACCGGCTAGCTTGGTGGAAATGAAGAAGGAGTTGCTGAAGTTTATAGCAGTGTCCAAAGGGGGAGATAGTTCTTCGGTGTATGATGACTTACGTACTCCATACATAGAGACATAAAATAATGAACCCTACCCAGTAGGGTATATTCCAATAATATTCTAAAAGTAGACGAGGAAAGGTGCAAACCCAAAGGAGCACATGAAGAGATTTATTAAAAGCCTTGGGGCCCATTACAACGACAAAAAGCTAAGGTTGAGGGAATTTTCAAAGTACTTGACAGAGAAAGCATACACGTGTTACTCCCACCTAGCCCTAGGTAGCGTGGGCTCTTGGGAGGAATTACTCGTTTTGTTCGTACAAAAGTTCTTTTTTCCTGAGTATGGGGTTACACTCATGTAACTAGCACGTGAGAAGCAAAAGTCGGGAGAGGATGTTGTGGCCTATATTAGTAGGTATCGTGATCTCTCTCTAGACGCGATAGATGAAACGCGAGAGGATAAGCTTTTGCAAGTTTATGAAAAAGGTTTGTTGTCTGAGTATATGTGCCATTTGATTAATGAAACATGATAAGATACGTTCACATCATTCTTGAAAGCAACGAGGAACATTGCCTTGGTGGTTAAGACTATATTACCCCCGCCTGCCTTGTCAAACTTGCTACTAAGGCCAACTATCACCTTGGAATACCCTAGAGGGTCAATTATGCAGACGATGGGGCTAAGGAGGAAAGCGGTGGCGGCCGAGGAGGCAGAAGGTGGAGAGGCAACAAGAGAAGATTCGAAGGAGAGAAAGATCACCCTAAGCTACCTTGCACGGTGGAACAAGTTTTGAACCTATATGATCTTATGGTTCGTTAAAAGGTCTGCAGGTCGGTCAACATTAGCATAACGTAACTTCCTCAGGAGGACAGGGAGAAACCTCACCATTATGCACTTCACAATAGGGTGAACCACCCTACGAAAGTGTGTTTTTCACTAAGGAGATTGATTAACCGTCATGTGAAGAATGGAGACATAGAGTTGCAATAAATTAATGTGAAAGATAACCCTTTACCACCATATAGAGCCCATATGGCCAGCAGTTATGATGAAGAGGCTGAACGATTGATGAGAGAGCAGTGGTTCGAAGAGAGTGTCTTCGAAAAATATTTGGAAGAATGCAAATTTGAGATAACTCAACTCCATTTAGATGATGAAGCAGATGAGGTAGACGAACATAAGAAAGAAGTACATGACCCCATCTAGGGACTTAGTAGGCATATGGGAGCTTGCTCTCTAGAGGAGGTAAATGAAATGATAGCCTACGATGAGGCTGCGTATAGAGATGTAGAAGAAGTCTATGAGCTAGAAAATGAACAAGCAGGCCCGTGGGTCAAATGAGCAATCCATGTTGATTGTCATATCATACTCGAACATGTCTAGAATAAGTAAATCAGCCGGTAAAATTAGACTCCCAGTCTCTATACTCACTCTATGACATATAAAGAATATAGGTGTACCACTACCCAACGACAAATCAAGATATGTAATAGCTTTATCCTCTATATCTAATAACCTTGCATCCCGTGCAAATCTAGTGGCTATAAATGAATGTGAGGCCCCCATGTCAAATAAAATGTGACCCATAGCCCCATAGAGAGAAAACACACCGAGCGGTGGCTGCTGAACCGCTGCCTGATGGACGTTGTATACATGCCCATACTAACCCTGCTGTGTTGGAGCTGCTGGAATGGCAGGTAATGCTGGCACCTGAGCTGGTGCTGGGAGAACGGCTGGTGGAAGCATGGGACTCTAAACACCCTGTTGCTGAGGTAATTTTCCCTTATCAGGACAATCCTATCGTGTGTGGCCAGTCTTCCCATACACTAAACACTTGCCAGTAAACTTTCACCCATTTTGTCCCTGCTGACCTCGACCCTGCCGGCCGTTACCACCTCTCCCTTAGCCCTGATGGCCCTGCTGCTGGCTCTGTTGCCCCTATCTATTACCTCTATGCCCATATCTAAATCCTCCGGATCATAATCTCTTAGCATAGTCTCCAGACTAGGGATGCTGTTGACTCTGAACTGACTGTGTCCCACTGGAACTGCCACCACTAGTCTTTCCTTCATGGCCAGACTCAAAACCACCCTTACCTTATAGGCTATTATCTTGGCAGTAAAGCATCACAGCATTTATAACATCTGCTTAAGTATGTAGTGAAAGGTTGCCCAATAAGTCATGGCAAATCTTCCAGTTCAGTTAGTGAACATCTGAATTATCTTTTCTTCAGTAGGTACCTCTCCTCGCACCAAATTAGTCTGCCTAGTAAACTCATCCTCATAATCTGTCATTGTCCTCCCCTCCTGGATCAAGTCAAGTAGTTTTTGCCTCATCTCAGTTTGAACGGCAGAGGGAAAGTCCTTGCTATCGAAGCGCACCCAGAAGTCTTGGATAGTCATCTTGTCTCTCTCCTAAGTAGTGCTAATAGACTCCCACCACTATAAAGCTATTTCTACTAGCTTAAACATAGCCACTATGTGTCGTTGAACCTCCGTTCATTTGAACATCCTCAAGTGCCTTTGGATATCTTTCTTCCATTGGCTAGCAACAACAACATCAGAACCCCCCTGAAACTCTGGTGGATTCCCCTTATGAAAGGCATCCCTAACACGTTCCCAAACACTATGAAACACTTTACCTGGTACTGGTGGCACAACTAGTGTCTGCACTGGTGCGTGTTGTACAATGACCAAAGTTGCGTTGATTGCCTAAGCAATATGTGACACCCCGCCTAATAAAATACCGGGTGATCAGTCCTATACCAAATTAAAACAGGAATCCCAGTTGGATCATCCTTAGCATCACTGTCGAAAACTTTTTAAAACTTATTAACCACCAAGTATTCCAAAAACTGGTGCCAATTTTAACTTTTTAATTAAACAAAACAATACATGCGGAATTTAATATAAACCATTCACACAACTGAATGAAATTAAATCGAATAATAATTACACAACATGCCGAATAATCACCGGCCACTAAAGAAATAATTCGAATACAAATATTCAGCACCTGAATAAATTACACCTGAAAACTGTACCAAGAAGTCTGGGCGACAAGCCCTAAATAAAACTGAAACTGATACAAGATTCCTACTCTAGGAATAAATGAATGATGCGTCTAATCCAAACTCCTGCTAGCATCCACATATGCCGCAGCTCCGTGTCCCTGGAATAGAATATCAATCCTGGCGTCCCTGTGGCTGGACACCTAAAAGGTTTTGAAAATAGTTTTATAGCAAGGGTTAGAACCCAAAATATTTTGAAAATATTTAGCAAGTGAATTAACTGCAGTAATTTAAAATGCATGAATGCGCTTCATATTTAAGTTAGTGTCGCACTCCCTTATGGACATTCTCACCCCTCCACTATTGTGCACACCTACCGGTTATCTTAACCCCACCTAGTTGTACCACCCCATCCAACTAGTCCTAGTATAACCTTCCCTTGCCATACTACAACCCGAGTATAATGATTCTTGAATTATAAGTTATTTCACAACTAACTTAATTAACTCCTCTTAAATAGTAACATATAACCGTATCGCAAGTTATATAAAGTAAATACTTCACACACTGTATTATTCCCACAAATGATTAACTTAATTAATTTCTCATTCATTAACTGCATATAACTGTAACCCGAGTTATATAAAGTAAATACATCACACACTGTATTATCAACTACATATAATATTTACTACCATATTATACGTACCTTTACTAACATCCACATATATATCATACGTGTATCCATCCTTCCGAGTTTACCCTCATCGGATGATTCCCTCTAAAATGCTATCTCACTAGGTGTGCTCGCAAAACCTAGTTTCCCCAAGTTAGAATCGCTCACCAACTTGGACTAAAATATAACGAAGTGGAGGCAGTCATATTCCTTCCCTGAAAGTGAGATAAATCTCTCACCCATATATACCGGATGCTATGACCTGGGGATATACTCGCCCTACTCCTCAAGCTAGAGGATTCACCCACATCGCGCAACCTCCCTTGATAGCATTAGAGTATTTAAATTGAATAAATATCTAGTCACTGATATTTAGTATCACGCAAAATAAATACACAGATATATATATATATATATATACTATCACTACACCGTATATATATATAATATAAACCCGGCTTTACCGTGTACTCAAAATCCCGTACACTGCCTGTAATTTCCTGAGTCTGTGGCCCGACTCAATGTAATTAATTTTCTCACTTAATAACTTTTCCTCTTCCCGAGTCTATGGTCCGACTCTAATATAATTAATTCACACCTTAATTAATATAATACTTTCCCCGAGTCTATGGTCCGACTCTCCTTAAATTAATTAACACACATATTAATTTAATTCTACCCGAGTCTACAAACCGACTCTAATTAAATTAATTAACCCATATATTAATTTAATCCTACCCGAGTCTACCAACCGACTCTAATTAAATTAATTAATACCCATTTTAATTTAATAACTTGGTGCCACCCAACCATTATCCCCGGACTCTCTCACCCGACCCTTACCTCCACATTTCCGAGTCAATATTCCGACTCCAAACTAATTACTTCCTCTCTATAATTAATTTAACACCTTTATATCACTTAACCAATATACCCGGACTTACTCACTTGGTCCAATTTACATCTCATAATATAATACCCACATTTTTGCCTACAATGTGTCACACCTTTTATTTCTAGAATTTTTCCCAATTATATTTGCTTATAATTAATAACATACCCGAACTCGATTCACTTGGCCCGAAATTAAATATTTCCCGAGTCTATACCCCGACTCTAAATTACTTAGTTTATCTCCAAACTTAATTCACTACCATGGGATACTTTACCAATATACCCGGATTCACTTACTTGATCCGTACCTCACTATTTTGGAATAAAATCTCTTAATTTCATCCGTTAAATGCCCCACATAAATTCATCCTAGTCCCAATTACTTTCCCCCATAATTGCTAGGAATAATTGTTTCATATTTATTTATCACTAAATAAATGATTGGGAGTTAAATTTAATTACCTTCCCCTTAGACTTCACCCAAGGCCGAACTGCCCAGAATTTTCCATCGTCGATCGATCGATTCCCCCGATCGATCGATCGACCCCTTCGTTACAGCTCCTCTTCTCCCTGTTTTCCACCATTAACGAATTTCAAGGTTTTTAAACCCTAATTTACCTCTAATCACATCATCCCATCCTCTACACATGGTCAATCCACATCCTACTCATCATAGAGATCATTAAGCTAATCAACCCCTCTAATTATCTCTTAATTTTCGAAATGGGTCTTTCTCACTAAAATTTAATTATCTGTTTTTAAATCCCAATTTCCAGATTCGATTTCCACTCTTTTATATTCTGAATTTCTCATTCAAATTATAAATACATATTCAGATTTCAATCACCCATCTAAATCTTACTTTGAATCTCATTCAAGTATTTCAAAAACAAAAACCCATTTTTGTACCCATTTACACCCAAAAACGGATTTACACCCAAAAAAATGGATTTTCATACCCACATCACTATAATATAAATTAATTATCATGCTTTAAGAATCAAAACAGTTAACCACTTGCCTCAAAGTGTTTGTAGTGTCTGATCCGTTGTTGCCGTCCCTCAATTTGGCTCCAAAAACCTCCAATTTGTTCTTGATTTGCTTTCCCCCAAATCCCCTCTCAAACCCTAGGTTTAGAGTTGTATTGGCTGCTGATTTTCTAATCTCCCCATTAGGTTAAAAACCCTTAATCCCATTTTTCACCTAATGGGCTTAATTAAAGTGGCCCAACTCACCCCGTGTGGGCCCGGCTATGCCCAAAAATATCCCGAGACCCAATTGCTACCCCCGGGTACTCTTTTCTGACTATCTCGACCCATCCGGACTCAACCGCGCACTCAGAATTGGCATCCGAATTAATTTATAAAAATCCTTATCTCACACCCAATTTAGTCTATACCGACTCCCGGCTGGAATAAGTGCATACCCCGTTATTAATACCCGAAATGACGTAATTAAATTATTACTACTCACTTAGTAAATAAATTTCCCTAAACATTAACCATTCACTCCCAGATTAATATTTAAATATATATATATATATATATATATATTGCCATAATTAATTCAATTAAAATTACAACACATCAGTACTTTAAAATCCCGAATTAATTAAATATTAAATGCACAAAAATACGGGGTGTTACATAATTCCCCCCTTACAAAGGAATTTCGTCCTCGAAATTAAGATAAGCCTAGTGTTCCAGTATTCACATATTACTCATTAGTCAAGTGCCTCCAAGCCCGCTATATCTATCCCATTCGATTCTAACCATACGTTACACAAGTATGCATTTAACTTTACCAGGGCGCCCATATACCCTATACCCGTGCTTAACTGCACAAAATTTTCCTTAATTAACCCGGGTGCCCATACACCCTATCCCTGCACTCTACCGCATGAAAGTTACCCGACTGTGCTAGTTGTAACCCATAATATAACTTCGAACCCATAGTCATATTACGTATATTTATACATATATATTTACTGCCCGGGTACTCAACCCATGTGCAACGTCCAAACATCTCCCCATAAATACTTATCTCTCAACACAAAAGTATATACGCCCTTACCCTTATGTTACCAAAGACAACATAATACCGCGCCCTTACTATCACTAGTCCTTGCGCAAAAATAAACCCCTAGCTATCTCTCTCTGCTCAAAAATTAAGTTAACCACCCTCATTCACTTCAGTAAACATCCCCACTTACTGGGATAAAATGTGAGAACACAAAACCTCACTACGTGCTATTGCACCACGTAATACAATATGTATACCCACCTATATATAGGCTATAAGCCCTCTCCAGTGATACCTAGTACCAACCATACCCTGGTGTCGCGGACACCAAAATTTAACTCCACTATTCACAATAATTATATTCCATCGCTATCCAGCCGATGTTTAAAGAGTATAATCAACCCTACTCCCATAATTCATGAAAGTAGTCATTCCTCGCATAATCCAACAAATCACTGAGTGTACGCCTCCACTCTCCCATGAAGAACACTAAGGAACTCCGCTACCCTACGGAAAGTTTACCCACAAGCTATTGTTGCTACCGCCAACGCACCCACTAAGTTCGACTCGCCTACGACTCTAGTGAAAAAAATAAGTCTTATACTGTGACATCCTCTTTGTCACTCAACAATATACCCCATGCCCCTAGGGTAAAATAATTACTTCTATTCTCTAGCTGCAACGGCTGGTTCTCGGGTTCCGGAGGAGTTTCTCCCTGCCCGAATGCACCCGTGTCTTGCTTTAGTGGCTGTACATCCAGGACCTCGTCCTGTAGTTGACCCCTGCCTCGCTTAAGGCAATATTTCTTAATGTGTCTCACTTTTCCCACAAACGAAACACTTTCTAACATGTTCACCCTGTCACTGATCCCTTCCATGCCAACCTTGTTGGAATTTCTAGCCATGCCGCCGACAGCCTCCAGTTGTAGATCGTTTGGCATGATTTCCCTACCGGAAATCCGGCCCCTGATCTCCCCCCAGTCTGATGCTGGGATACCCCACTGGTAGTGTTCCCTTCTGCCTCATCCGACTGGCTAATCTCCACTCCCCTCCCACTTCCTTTCGCGTGGAAGCGATATTCCCAACAGTGCCGGAGTGTTGCGTTAATGACATCAATATAATCTACTAATGCGTAATTATCAGTTAAATGTTGTATGATTCTCCAGACTAACCCGTCCATAAACTTTTCCTTCTTTTCCCTTATCCTTGCCTACCTCATCCGGTACAAAATTTTGCCAACGAGTGAATTCTTCCTCGCAATCGGCCACTTAACGGTCTCCCTTTGAGTTTCCTCTCAAAATTTTCTCCTCATTTCGGTCTCGACCGCTGAGGAAGATACTTGCGGTCGGACCGCACCCAAAACTCTGCAGTAATTAGTGTGTCCCTTTCCTCAACTGTGGTGATCGACTCCCACCACTGTAGTGCTTCTCCCACTAAACTAAAAGTGGTTAGCATTTGCTTCCGTACCTCATCGCAATCTCCTATGCATAGGTAACGCTGGATATCTCTCTCCCTTGACACGCTAGTACTACACCTGAACCCCCTCGCAACTCTGGTGGGTTCCCGCTAAAATAACCTTTCTTTATTGTTTCCATCCCGACGACCCTGTGTGAGTCTGAACATCCGACGCCACTAACACTTGTGGCTGATCCCGTGGAAAGTACCCTGCCGTTGTGACCACCGTTGCTCCAACTTCCTGTGCCACTACTTCAGTTACCTAAGCTGCCAAAATCATCCCTGACCGTTGCTGCGGTAACTCTTGCTCCTGATGAGCCTCCCTCGCCTCATCTCCCCCTGTTGCCCTAGCTGCTCTCTCCTGGGCATCATCTGGAATGAGAACCGAATTGGTATGAGTTCACTCTCAAATATAAATTTCGCGGAAGAACGTATATGCGCATACGTATGAGAATACAACAATCCTATAATAGGGCTCTATATCAAAGATTGTCAAGCAGAAACGTGAAAAGCCGCACAGATCCTAAGGACACTAGAACCTGATGCTCTGATACCATCTGTGACACCCCGCCTAATAAAATACCGGGTGATCAGTCCTATACCAAATTAAAACAGGAATCCCAGTTGGATCATCCTTAGCATCACTGTCGAAAACTTTTTAAAACTTACTAACCACCTAGTATTCCAAAAACTGGTGCCAATTTTAACTTTTTAATTAAACAAAACAATACATGCGGAATTTAATATAAACCATTCACACAACTGAATGAAATTAAATCGAATAATAATTACACAACATGCCGAATAAATCACCGGCCACTAAAGAAATAATCCGAATACAAATATTCAGCACCTGAATAAATTACACCTGAAAACTGTACCGAGAAGTCTGGGCGACAAGCCCTAAATAAAACTGAAACTGATACAAGATTCCTACTCTAGGAATAAATGAATGATGCGTCTAATCCAAACTCCTGCTAGCATCCACATATGCCGCAGCTCCGTGTCCCTGGAATAGAATATCAATCCTGGCGTTCCTGTGGCTGGACACCTAAAAGGTTTTGAAAATAGTTTTATAGAAAGGGTTAGAACCCAAAATATTTTGAAAATATTTAGCAAGTGAATTAACTGCAGTAATTTAAAATGCATGAATGCGCTTCATATTTAAGTTAGTGTCGCACTCCCTTGTGGACATTCTCACCCCTCCACTATTGTGCACACCTACCGGTTATCTTAACCCCACTTAGTTGTACCACCCCGTCCAACTAGTCCTAGTATAACCTTCCCTTGCCATACTACTCTAACCCGAGTATAATGATTCTTGAATTATAAGTTATTTCACAACTAACTTAATTAACTCCTCTTAAATAGTAACATATAACCGTATCACAAGTTATATAAAGTAAATACTTCACACACTGTATTATTCCCATAAATGATTAACTTAATTAATTTCTCATTAATTAACTGCATATAACTGTAACCCGAGTTATATAAAGTAAATACATCACACACTGTATTATCAACTACATATAATATTTACTACCATATTATACGTACCTTTACTAACATCCACATATATATCATACGTGTATCCATCCTTCCGAGTTTACCCTCATTGGATGATTCCCTCTAAAATGCTATCTCACTAGGTGTGCTCGCAAAACCTAGTTTCCCCAAGTTAGAATCGCTCACCAACTTGGACTAAAATATAATGAAGTGGAGGCGGTCATATTCCTTCCCTGAAAGTGAGATAAATCTCTCACCCATATATACCGGACGCTATGACCTGGGGATATACTCGCCCTACTCCTCAAGCTAGGGGATTCACCCACATCGCGCAACCTCCCTTGATAGCATTAGAGTATTTAAATTGAATAAATATCTAGTCACTGATATTTAGTATCACGCAAAATAAATACACACACACACACACACACACATATATATATATATATATATATATACTATCACGACACCGTATATATATAATATAAACCCAGCTTTACCGTGTACTCAAAATCCCTTACACTGCCTGTAATTTCCTGAGTCTGTGGCCCGACTCAATGTAATTAATTTTCTCACTTAATAACTTTTCCTCTTCCCGAGTCTATGGTCCGACTCTAATATAATTCATTCACACCTTAATTAATATAATACTTTCCCCGAGTCTATGGTCCGACTCTCCTTAAATTAATTAACACACATATTAATTTAATTCTACCCGAGTCTACAAACCGACTCTAATTAAATTAATTAACCCATATATTAATTTAATCCTACCCGAGTCTACCAACCGACTCTAATTAAATTAATTAATACCCATATTAATTTAAGAACTTGGTGCCACCCAACCATTATCCCCGGACTCTCTCACCCGGCCCTTACATCCACATTTCCGAGTCAATGTTCCGACTCCAAACTAATTACTTCCTCTCTATAATTAATTTAACACCTTGATATCACTTAACCAATATACCTGAACTTACTCACTTGGTCCAATTTACATCTCATAATATAATACCCACATTTTTGCCTACAATGTGTCACACCTTTTATTTCTAGAATTTTTCCCAATTATATTTGCTTATAATTAATAACATACTCGGACTCGATTCACTTGGCCCGAAATTAAATATTTCCCGAGTCTATACCCCGACTCTAAATTACTTAGTATATCTCCAAACTTAATTCACTACCATGGGTTACTTTACCAATATACCCGGATTCACTTACTTGATCCGTACCTCACTATTTTGGAATAAAATCTCTTAATTTCATCCGTTAAATGCCCCACATAAATTCATCCAAGTCCCAATTACTTTCCCCCATAATTGCTAGGAATAATTGTTTCATATTTATTTATCACTAAATAAATGCTTGGGAGTTAAATTTAATTACCTTCCCCTTATACTTCACCTAAGGCTGAACTGCCCAGAATTTTCCATCGTCGATCAATCGATTCCCCCGATCGATCGATCGACCCCTTCGTTACAGCTCCTCTTCTCCCTGTTTTCCACCATTAATGAATTTCAAGGTTTTTAAACCCTAATTTACCTCTAATCACATCATCCCATCCTCTACACATGGTCAATCCACATCCTACTCATCATAGAGATCATTAAGCTAATCAACCCCTCTAATTATCTCTTAATTTTCGAAATGGGTCTTTCTCACTAAAATTTAATTATCTGTTTTTAAATCCCAATTTCCAGATTCGATTTCCACTCTTTTATATTCTGAATTTCTCATTCAAATTATAAATACATATTCAGATTTCAATCACCCATCTAAATCTTACTTTGAATCTCATTTAAGTATTTCAAAAACAAAAACCCATTTTTGTACCCATTTACACCCAAAAACGGATTTACACCCAAAAAAACGGATTTTCATACCCACATCACTATAATATAAATTAATTATCATGCTTTAAGAATGAAAACAGTTAACCACTTGCCTCAAAGTGTTTGTAGTGTCTGATTCGTTGTTGCCGTCCCTCAATTTGGCTCCAAAAACCTCCAATTTGTTCTTGATTTGCTTTCCCCCAAATCCCCTCTCAAACCCTAGGTTTAGAGTTGTATTGGCTGCTGATTTTCTAATCTCCCCATTAGGTTAAAAACCCTTAATCCCATTTTTCACCTAATGGGCTTAATTAAAGTGGCCCAACTCACCCCGTGTGGGCCCGGCTATGCCCAAAAATATCCCGAGACCCAATTGCTACCCCCGGGTACTCTTTTCTGACTATCTCGACCCATCCGGACTCAACCGCGCACTCAGAATTGGCATCCGAATTAATTTATAAAAATCCTTATCTCACACCCAATTTAGTCTATACCGACTCCCGGCTGGAATAAGTGCATACCCCGTCATTAATACTCGAAATGACGTAATTAAATTATTACTACTCACTTAGTAAATAAATTTCCCTAAACATTAACCATTCACTCCCAGATTAATATTTAAATATATATATATATATATTGCCATAATTAATTCAATTAAAATTACAACACATCAGTACTTTAAAATACCGAATTAATTAAATATTAAATGCACAAAAATACGGGGTGTTACAAAATAATGGAAGCAACCGCGACAGCATTCATTGTACCTTGAGCTGGGGCGGGCTGAGGTGCACGTCGAGGAGGCATTTGAAATGAGAGAGAATATACCATTAGTATTCTATATAAAATAATAGCTAAAGAACTTATATGCGTAAATAAAAATGCAACCGTCCTAATGATAGGGCCCTATATCAAAGGACGCTAATCAAAAAGCATAACAAACCATTTAGATCCTAAAAGACTCTAGAACCTAATGCTCTGATACCACCTATAACAACTCGCTTAATTAAATACCGGGTGATCAGTCATATACCCAATTAAAACAGATTATACACTTGGTTCATTCTTAGCATCACTGTCGAAAAACATTTTTTCCTTAATTTTTAATCACCTAATATCCAAGTAAGAAGTTTTTAAAACTTTTCCAATATAATTTCATAAAAATTCCATTTTAAAAAACATAAAACATTTAATACAAACCATTCACACAATGAATACGAACTTAATAGACATCAAAATGGAATTTAAATGCAATTGGAATAAACTTGCCAGTAAAATATCTTAATACAATAATCCCAACAATACCAAATGTACCAAACTGACATGAGAAAATAATTCGACTCAGATAGAGAGGAAATAACTAGAATCCTCTTGGGAGACATACCCTAAATGAAAGATTAACTACTAGAGATTATGAATCATCTAAATAAGGTCAACAACTCCATAGCATCGTCAATAGACCCAATCCTCTATGGTTGGCGTCCCTATGGCCGGACACCTCACACACACACACACACACACACACACACACATATATATATATATATATAGAGAGAGAGAGAGAGAGAGGGGGGGGATAGAAAAGAGAGAGGCGAATGTGCAAGTAAACGGACCAGAGCCCAAAGTGAAAATAGTTTTAAAAATAGCAAGAAGTGCTAGATTTAGTAATTATTATATACCTGTTAGCTTATTGGACTCTCTCTTGAAATCTCACCTCTCATCTAGAGCGCACGCATATCGTACCACTAAATAATATTAGTTACAATCTCATGCTAACTAGTTCATCTCAGTGTATCCACTAACCATATCCCAATTCGTTCTCACATATTTCTCTCGTAATACATGTAATAATATCGTATGTATCCATTTAGATTCAACATGGATAAGCCCCTTAATAATTGAATTCAATTAAGTGTACTCGTACTTAATTAATTCTAGATATCATTATCTTTCAATTTTACTTTAGCCACACAGTAGGTATCATCATATGTATATATATACATTTAGCCTATTATATATATTCAATACCTCACCTTGAGACACAACTACGGTGCTCCATTACTCTTCTATCATGTCCCAAAACATCTCGTCATTGTATAGGGACTATAGGTTCGGTAAATATCTCTCGAACCACAAATATTAAATTACAAATAATGGAGGTGAACATAGTCTGAAGCCTTTCATCTACGCACACACCTACGCACCCAAATGACCGTTCTATACCATTTTTCTCAGTAATGCTAATCGTCCTACATCCTATGTTCTCGAGCGACAAGTCAAAGATCCCCCCATATAGGCTCATCAGGATGTGACTCCCCTCACGCACGTACTTCCCCCAATAGCAAGTAAGCTAGGTATATCATACACATAATCATTAATCAATTAAATAGGCATTATCATCAACCTATTTAGTGTTAGGTACTCACACGATCTATATCATATTAGGAATTCATCCTATCCCAAGTACTCATTATATTTATCGAATACCACCCGTACATGTTCATCACGATTATCATCACATATTTTATTATGTAGTTATCACTCACATAATATTTTATGTAACACCCCGATTAAATAAATATCGGTTAGCTACTCCTTTATATTATTAATACAGAATATCAAGTTGGTTCAGTCTTAGCATCACTGTCGAAAATAATTAGTTAATTACTAGTCACCTAATATTTAAAAAGAGAGATGCCAAATTTTATTAATTAAGTTAATATAATCCAAGTAATTAAGCCAACAATCATAATCGCATAAACAATCTCAAATGAATAATGAACGACTAATTAAACTGAGTCTGGAGTAAACACTACAATAATAATACCAGAGTAAAATAAAGTCCCGATACAAGAGTCTGAATAAATAAACCATTATCTGAAATAAAACTAAAAGTCTGAGGATGCTATCTCTAAATGGAAATGGGCGACATGCCCTAACAAATGAGTAGTTCTGAGTAAAGTCAAGTACAGAATATAAAGGCGTCTAATACCGAGATCCTGTAACTTCCACAGCGGCTACAACACGTCAATATAATGGAACTCCTATGCTTGGAATTCCTGTGGCTAGGCACCTAAAATGTTTTTACAAAACAAAATAGATTTGGAAGAAAATGGGTCAGAGCCCGAGGTGAAAATAGTTTAAAAGTTTAGCAAGTGTTTAAATTACAATTAAACAACACATATTATAAACATGTTAGTTGCGTACCCTCACATGAGTTTCTCACCTCTTAACTAATGTGCATGCCTAACGTATTCCCTTAACCCCTCCTAGTTATGCCGCTAACAAACTAGTCTATACCATTCCTTCTTTCGCACTCTAACATAGGGTATCTACTCATAACATGTAGCACCCTGTGTTTTTATTTATTATTTTAATTAATTCATTGGAATTTTTGAGAAAAATAAAATTTTAAATTTAATAAATTTTATTGGCTAAATATGTTGGTTATGATTTTAGAAGAATAAAACTTCAAGCAGAATTAAAATCGGAGTTAAAACGGATTTTATATTGATTTTACAATATTTTTCCTTATAGGTATTTTTTACTTTCGGGGTGATCGATCGATCGACCCTCCCAGAAAACGTGCGCTGTGAGCTATTTTGAGAACGCGTGTAGGTTCGGTGTGTAATATCGATTTAAATTAAATTCGCAAGTTTCCAAGAACCCTTATTTAATTAGCGTCTACTTTTAAACCAAAATAAAATCAACCCTTAAACATGCATCTAAATCAACCCATCAAATATAAAGCATGCGACACAAAGTTAAGGAAAAATCCCCGAAGAGAAAAACCTTTTATTTCTAAAACTTTAAAGAATTTACAAGACCATTGACTTACATACAACCTGATAATCGCCCACAAGTGTAACGCACGGTGTCTTCGGTAAAATTTCAAAGCAACGACTAGAAACAGTGTGACACAGAAATACCAGCAGGTGTCGGTTCCTATGTCGGCGGCTGGAAGTTTCCCTTTCCAAGAGGGCAGCAATGAAGAAGAGAACGGATTCTCCGCAAGGGTTGAACAAACCAAAGTTGTGTTCTTGGGTTACACAAAAAGATTCACAAAGGATTGAAAATTTGTGTGAATCAAAAACCTAGAGTCTAGGGCTCAATAGGTTAAGACTTAGAGTATTTAGGACTCTGAAAATCGTCTTGAAAAGTCTTAAAAAACAACTCCCCGAAGATGGCTTTAAATAAGAAAACTTTGAGCCTAAAAAATCTCAGCAGATCTGTCAAAGTTTATCCCAGGCGGACCGGTCCGGCTTGGGGGCGGATCGGTCCGATTGACCGGATCGGTTCTTTTATTCTGAGGCGGATCGGTTCGGTTGTGACCGGATCGATTCTTTTATTCCAGGCTTCATCGGTTCACTTGCGGTCCGGGGTATACTGGATCTGCATCAAACGGATCGGTCCGGTTGAGTGCAGATCGGTCCATTGGCGGATCGGTCCGGTAGGGAGGCGGACCGGTCCGGCTGTCAGACTTTGACTCCTCTTCTTCTTTTGATATTCGTATCCGTTGATGAATGTATGAATCTTGAATTTCTTCAACAGTGTAACGGCGTGTGACATAATAAATTGTTAATGGACAAAAATGTCCTTACAAATCTCCCCCTATGTCTATGCCGGTACATACATAAAAACAAAACATCCGAATTATCAAACAACAAAAAATGCCTATACAAATCTACCCTTCCATGAACCCAAAACTATAAAGATACAATTGAATAAGACTACAGCGTTTATTCTTCAACTCTTTCAGGAATCTCAACACTTTTCTCATCAGGGTGTGCAATCCAATGATAATCCATGTAGTACCTACACACATGAGACAAAGCAAAATACCAAGTGACATATCGAGTTTGAAATGAGATAAACGTATATACCAATTTATGAGCAAACTCAAACTTTCAAAACTCCCCCATAATAAGATAATTCTTTCTCCCGCTTTTTATGATGTCCCCAAATAGACAAATGAGAAGAATGAATCAAATAAGCAAAATCGGGGTGTCACGGTATACAAAAAAACAGAAACTATTTTTGAATTTTTCAAATTTCATACAAAGATAGGATACCAATTTGAATAAATAGGATACAAAAATCACACCATGGATTTAGAATCAAACAACCAAGTTATGGAAATGGAATGAATGGGTGTGAACACATTCGATAGGTAAATCAACTTAATCAATCATATGTGCACGATGCATACGTGTACTCCTAACGAATGAACATCAAAGGTATCCTTTGGTGTAAAAATTTGTTGAATTTAGATGACATCGTCTTCTGCAAATCAACAAATCAAAGTCAAAATGATTTCCACACCAATAACGTCCAAAACTATATAGCGCATTTTCAAGAATTTCAAGGACGTGCAAACCCGTTTTAAATTCTCCAACCAAACTCCCTCATATATATATATATATATATATATATATATATATATATATATATATATATATATATATATATATATATATATTCTTTTAGAGGTAATCTAAATTCTCAAACTTTGGAGAATTGGTGCAAAAACCTAAATGGCCCCTTTTTGGCATGAATATCTTTTTATTGCCTTTCAATTTTTTTGGGGGGCTCTTTTAACCTCTTTGGACCTCGGATAATAAAATTTCTCAATTTTTTAGGTCCTTTTTAATGGTGGATTTTGCGCAAAGGATAGATGATTACCTTTCGTAGCCCCTCCCCGTTATAAAATAAAGCACACAAACTCACAAAACGGTTTTTATATGCACAAGTTCCTTATCAAAATTTATCGCGCTTGGTTCATTTTAAGGACATGATTGAAGTGAAAACACCCAACCAACATGTGATAAGACAAGCACAATAATCAATCAAATCCGTGCATGTGTGAAATAAAGGAAACATGAGTCAAACATGTAGGAAGAAACACTTAATCACATCTTAATGACTCCAAACATTATAAATCACATGGATGAATTGACCTATTGTCTCAAAAAACTACCAAATAGTCACATGAAAAAAAATGGAATGATGTTGTGACTCGGTCATCCTAAGTGTTCATCCATAAACGGTGTAAGCAAAAAAACAAAAATCTTTTTGTATTTTTCAAATTTTTTCAAAAAAAAATATATACAAAAAGTACATGTCACAATGCTAGCAAAAATATATCAAAAAGCATAACTAGCGTATGACAAACATGCAAACACAATCATCTATACGATATGGCAAGAGAAGAATCATGTACAAGCAAACGGGAATCAACTTGTCTAAAATCTAGTGCCTCTAAAAGTGATTTTCTAACCCAAATAGATGTGAAACATCGTGTGGAGGCTTTGGAAACCACGGGAACACTAGACATAAACTTCCTAGGACTTTTTCCAAGATCAAAACAAAAACGCCTAAGGTGACCTTTCCTACCACAATGTGAACATGTGTAAACAGGAGGAATGTTACCTAAAGTGTGATCTTTTCTAACATCCTTGGAATTAGTTGACCCTCCAAAAAAAATAATGGTTTTGGCTTTAGCACTAGAAACATGAGAACAAGATGAGTCATTACCATCACAATCAAACCTTCTTGAATCGTTTAAATCATTTTTCAACTTCAAAATATTTGATTCAAGCAACAAATTAGACTCTTCCCAAGAAAGGGATTGCCTTTTCAAATTTTCAACAATTTCTAAAAGGGTATCCCTCTCCCCCTCAATTAAAGCAAACTTTTCCCTAAGAGTCTCTTCACGTGCCACAAACTAATTGATTAAAATATTTTTTTCATCTTTGGCACAAACACAAACCATTGAATTTTTAAGGTCCTCTAAATCCTTCTCTAAAATTAGGACTCTCTCATCACTCTTCTTTTTGGCAATTTTTAAAGAATCAAAATTAGTACACAAATTACCAAAGTGCTCACGACAAATATCACTTTGAGTTTGAAACGCTTGCAAATATTCAATCTTACTTTTAAAGAGAGAATTTTCTTTTTCCAAAACTTTAATTCTTTTGCAATGTTTCAAATTCAAACTTTTTAAATTTTCAGCATGGTCGTGAACTTTTTCAAAAATAGGCTCCTCATTAAACGGGAGTTCCATTGAAATATTGCGATTTTTCACAAAACTGATTTAAAAAAAATCAATATAACACAAATTTTTGAGGAAAATAGGAATACGCGATAAATTAGCATAACCTACTCTGATACCAATTTGAAAACGTGAGTAGACAAATTGTATCAGAAAGTAAATCCTCGAAAAATCGGGATCACGCGATAAATTAGCGTAACCCGCTCTGATACCAATTTGAGAACGCGTGTAGGTTCGGTGTGTAATATCGATTTAAATTAAATTCGCAAGTTTCCAAGAACCCTTATTTAATTAGCGTCTACTTTTAAACCAAATAAAATCAACCCTTAAACATGCATCTAAATCAACCCATCAAATATAAAGCATGCGACACAAAGTTAAGTAAAAATCCCCGAAGGGCAAAACCTTTTATTTCTAGAACTTTAAAGAATTTACAAGACCTTTGACTTAAATACAACCTTATAATCTCCCACAAGTGTAACGCACGGTGTCTTCAGTAAACCTTCAAAGCAATGGCTAGAAACAGTGTGACACAGAAATACCCGCAGGTGTCGGTTCCTATATCGGCGGCTGGAAGTTTCCCTTTCCAGGAGGGAAGCAATGAAGAAGAGAACGGCTTCTCCACAAGGGTTGAACAAACCAAAGTTGTGTTCTTGGGTTACACAAAAAGATTCACAAAGGATTGGAAATTTGTGTGAATCAAAAACCTAGAGTCTAGGGCTCAATAGGTGAAGACTTAGAGTATTTAGGACTCTGAAAATCGTCTTGAAAAGTCTTAAAAAACAACTCCCCGAAGATGGCTTTCAATAAGAAAACTTTGAGCCTAAAAAATCTCAGCAGATCTGGCGAAGTTTATCCCAGGAAGATCGGTCCGGCTTGGGGGCGGATCTGTCCGATTGAGCGGATCGGTTCTTTTATTCTGAGGCGGATCGGTCCGGTTGTGACCGGATCGGTTCTTTTATTCCAGGCTTCATCGGTTCGCTTGCGGTCTGGGGTATACTGGATCTGCATCAAACGGATCGCACCGGTTGAGTTCGGATCGATCCGTTGGCGGATCGGTCCGGTAGGGAGGCAGACCGGTCCGGCTGTCAGACTTTGATTCCTCTTCTTCTTTTGATATTCGGATCCGTTGATGAATGTATAAATATTGAATTTCTTCAACGGTGTAACGGCGTGTGACATAATAAATTGTTAATGGACAAAAATGTCCCTACATGTTTTTAGAGTTTGTGTAGGATTAGGACTCCTATTCACTATATAACCTTGTTAATCCGTAGGTGAACTTCTCATAATCACTTTTTCTCCAACTTTTCACCAGTGAACACTTCCAAATATTTTTCCTCTCACTCATAATCATCAACCTTCAACAAAATCATGTTTTTGGCACAAGTTTTGGCACAAGTTTTTGAAGGCTTAATTGGGGTTTAATCAAGATCGTTCAAGAACACTCTTTTGCTAATTTTTCGAGGGGAATCCAGATTTCTAATCAGATTTTTAACATGATCTTCACATGCATGAATACTCTATTCTTTTCCTTTAGTATTATGCGTTTTAAGTGTCGCCTAAACACTTAATTACATGTTTTCTTAAAAATAATTAGTAACTTAATTAGAAAAAGTGGATACTAATTATGGGGCTATTTTTATAAAATCTTTTAATCTGAATAATATTCATAACCCTTTGGGTACGTAGGATTCATGAGTGATTTATGATTTTGTTGGTGTAGGTTGCATGTAGAAAAAACCTAGCTTTAAAATAAATGATTTTTGGGTGCGTACAACTCATGAAATACATGTAGAGATAATAAAATTTGGAGTTTGATATATATATGATGAAAACTTGGTATATTTAATTTAAAATAATTAAATGAGATTATTTGGATATTGTTGACGTTACTATCATGCGTAGTTTTATATATTGATTAATTATGCATGTTTGTGTGACTTGTTGGTATTATGATGTTGCCTTTGTGATGACGGGTTGTTGGGTATTATTGATCTCCCTATATTTTAGAATGCCTCTAGGTATTGGACTAGTGGGTATGCCTTTTGATGATTTACGCCTTCTAGGTATGGGACTAGTGAGGGTAGATTATCGCATTTTTATCATCTTGGGGGTGGGCTAATTTTTAGTACTTTATCGTTGTTACGCTAGCCTAAGCATGAGACTAGGTCGAAATTTTAAGTTAGAAATTCATCCTATAAATAGGTTAAGACGTATTGATAACTTGGGGACCCTTAGTTATGGGACTAAGGGGTATTTTGAGGATCTCACATCGATTAAAAGGGTGGGATGATTATAAATTGAGAAATTGAGAATTAATGCCTAAGATAAAAACGGGTATTAAAATTTGTGGCGACATAATGTGTCGGGGCCGACAGTTAAAATGGGTCAGAGGACGATTTATGTCGTGTCGTGTGTGGAACCTTGTCATGTGTCGGGGCCGACAGTTAAACGGGTCAGAGGACAATTGACAAGGGGAACCTTGTCATGTGTTGGGGTCGACAGTAAACGGGTCAGAGGACGATTGACAAGGGGAAGTGTGACACTTTAATAAAAAGTGAGAACTGTAATAAAAGCTGGTTAATTTAATTAAATTAACATCGTGGGACTTGGGAATTTAAAATCATATTGGTGTGCCCTTATAAATGGGGATTTTTTAGGGTAGTTAGTGGTTTATTTTTTTCGCGTTTAAATTATTCCGTTTAATTTAAAATATTCTATTGTGATATTTATTGCGTATAATGCTACTGTCTGGATTCAAGGATCCTATTTGAGGGGAGTAGTGTGTATTCTTGCTCAGTGCTTTGGCTCTGACCCATGCGTTGACTAATCTTTTTCAGGATTTAATTTGGAGAAGTTGCATAAATTTATCGGAGTTATCATTGGAGGTGCAACTGGAGTTATTTACTTTATGGCATAGTTTAGTTTAGACTTTCTTTTCCAGTCGTATTATGAGACTTCATTGCAGTTTTTTTTTGGGCCATTCGGTTCCAAAGTTGTTTAGAGGATTTCTGTTGGGATTATTCAGATTTTATTTAATCATTATTGGAGATTGGATTTTTTGGAGTTAGCATGTGATGGATCTTTTATCGCTTAGTTATTTGTGATCATTTGAGATTGACTCAATTTTGTATCTTATGGACTAATTTATTTATTTCTCATATTTGTCTCATGCTAAGAATGGTATTTATTTAGTTCACGCCCGGCTTAGTTTTGGTGGCGGCCGACGCCAGAATTAGGCGGGGTGTGACATAACACCCAACTAAGTTATATGCATAACCAATATTCGCATTCATCAAATTACTTATCTCGAGTGTTAATTACATTCCCACATTCTTAGTCCATTACAATATCTTTGTTATTCAGATCTACTAAGCAACAGTGAACCAGTCACAAGTACATATATAAATCACTCTCAGTATATATATACATATAAGGCACCCCTAGGAAAAGCTATGGTGTGCGCATACTCTGCTATCAAATCCATAAACAACACGTACGTAAGGATCACGTGTTCCGAATCACTCAAGAGTCATCAGAATACAAATCACACAGATTGGACGCGAACATAGTTCACATACCCATTGGACACTCACATACCTACGCTCCCGTAGTCAGCTTACTTATCAACTCACAAATAATTCATTCACAATCCTATGTCCTTAAGGTACTAGTCTAAATCCCCCCGAAGGCACACAAGGATAAGAGGGTCCTTTTAAAAAAAACTAACCTCCCGTTATAGCAAGTATGGTAGGTATGTCATACACATAAGAAACCAATTCACTAGGCATTCACACAACCTTAGTAATCATATTTCAATATAGATATTCACATTCTATCTAGTAAGTCTCGTGCGTAGTAAGATTATCCCAAACATCATACGTAATTATATATTTAACTTGATAACTTTCTCTCGTCGTGTCAATTTGAGTACCTAAACCTACCCCAAAAGGTTACTACGCCTCCTATTAGTTTCTAATGTTATCTCAGTAACTTAAAGCCCCTCCATTACTGTTCTTATCCTTACCTTAGTGTTTATTCTCATTATAGTTTCAATTTGAACGATTTCTAACTGTACCTCACTCGGGAGTCCCTCGTAAGCAATAATATTCAAATCCCTAAGGTAATCCATTTTTCCGGGCTTCAACTAAGACCCTACTGACCTTAACTAGGTCCCCCAATATCATATTAATCACCTTAAAAATCATTATCGGCTTTGGGATTTTCCTTAAACCTTAAAGGGAAACAATTACCAAAAATCAGAAGAGGTCGATCGATCGATCAGTCGATCGATCGACATTCTTGAGTCGATGGATCTATCAAACATGTATTTGCCCAGAATTTCTTTAACAGTTATGGGTTTCCTCTTTTTACACCTTTAATTCTTCATTATAACATCCCAAACTCCCAACCAAGTATACTAATAATCATACCAACATGTTTGCATAATTTCCAACGTTTTTTAATCATCAAATTACAATAGGACATCAAATTCTTGGATAAATTCACATAAATTTCATATAAAACCCTAATTGTCCTATTCTTCAAGAATTGCATATAATTCATTACAATTTCCTAATTCTCTACACCTAGATCATGATTTCGTGGCTGCTAAAATCCTAGAAGTTAATCTACAAGCAAAACCTACCCAAATTACGACTTTAATTCTTCAAATCCATTCAAATAACATTATTCTAGGTTATTCTCCAATTATAACCTAACATGGATGATATATGCACTAAATTATTGCAATTTAAATCACTTGCCTGATAATGAAGATTCTGATCCTTTGAAGTAGATGGTACGGGAATGTTCCTCTTTTTTCGATCTATCCGGTGGTGGTGACGGTGGTGCAAAAGCCTCTAAGGGTGGTTTCTCCTATGGAAATTGTCCTCTCTTCTTCTCTAACTGCCATTGGTGGTTTTTGGTTGTGATAACCCTAAGAGTTCTTGTGTTGGCTGATAATTTAAGTCTAAAATTCGTGGGTCATATTTCCTCAAAAAGTTAAAATGACTAAAATACCCTCTTGGGCTGCCGGTTAGGCCTAAAATGCCCCGGGACCCAAACTAAATCCTCGGGTAGTGTTTTCTGACTATCTTGACCCTTCTGAACACGTTGGAGCACTAAAAATGATTATACGTATGACATAAAAATAATTTACTTTTAAATCCCTTAAATCGGGTCCTAACACAACTGACACACACGTCCCAACTTAATTTTTGAAACTGTCGTACTTTCAACTCACGATAATTTTAATAAATTCAACAATCACATATTACCATAATCACTCAGAAATATTCAAAATTATCATCATATTTAAATACTAACTCTCGTCTCGCTAGTTATTTAAATCCGAATTTATTTCCAATTAATTATCCCAAATTAATTTAATTAATCCCATAATTAAAAGCAATTTCATTTAATTAACCTCATAATTAAAAGCCATAAAAATACGGGGTATTACAAACTTCCCCCCTAAGAACGGTATTTCGTCCTGAAATTCGAAAAAGTAGGCATGCCAGGAAATATTTGGTATCCTCTAGTACTCAAAACAAAATATAAAGAAAGGCTCAATCACTACAGCCCTCGCTTCACAACAAGTTTATTGAACACTCTTGACACTATCTAAATTATAGGTTTACACCTCGATAAATGCACCTCATGTTGTGCTCTTACTAAACATCATTCGAATACGAATAACCTACACATCATTGGCCGTATTATCTCAATATTTATTGGGAGATCGTACCTCACTTTGTGTCAACTCCCGAGTTTATTTAAACACAAAACTCTCCTCCCGGGAGCAACCATAAAACATCAGATTACTATTATCCGTTCTTTGAATCTCTGTTCCTGGTGTTGTGACTTTTACACAAGGGACAGCCACTTCAGACGGTTAGTTTAACCCATTTTAGTCATCGGACTGTAACTTCCGACTAATGAAAAACTCTGATAATTTGCTCACCTATAAGAATACAGAGGGAGGATAGTATGGTTCATTTACACCAAACATCTGTAAGTACCTTAATCACTATAAATAGGTACGGGTGCCTTCGCACAACTCTACTATTAGTTAACATCCTCCCCCTATTACCATATTATACTCCACTTACTAGCGATATCCATAGTGGCAATGAAATGGTCTTAATGAGTCCAAAATTACTTTCATACGGTTCCACGAGTCGTTAATCACCTTGCGCCTATTCCTCGGGCTATCGGTGATATGAATTTTTCAAACGAAACTTTTCCCACTACTTCTTTATACCCCATATTGAAGGTGGGTTTCGGGGATCTCATCCTAGCTCAGAATAATACTGGGTAGGACCACATACCGACGTGGTCACTATCTAATAGTGAAAATCACCCACGAATATATTAGTTTCTTTCCTTCTTAACAATCCGTTCCACACATTCGAAGGAACTCGTTACTAATCTTTATGAATGCAAGCCATCGAAGAAATTTACCATCTTAACTCTTGTGCTACTGGAATCGTCGACTTGACACCAAGTTTCTTATTGGTGCCCTTACTCCAATCGATTTCTAT
The DNA here is from genome assembly GCA_949130495.1 of Sambucus nigra. Classification (NCBI taxonomy): domain Eukaryota; kingdom Viridiplantae; phylum Streptophyta; class Magnoliopsida; order Dipsacales; family Adoxaceae; genus Sambucus; species Sambucus nigra. Next base: position 382,478,497 of record OX422217.1, read on the forward strand.
CTATAAGCGGTGCACGAGGGGCTACTAATTATGTCCCACTCAACACCGACTTCCATTTATAACTCCTCCCATTATGTGGTACTTAATAACCCTCTCTTCCTTTGGCGTATACCCAAAAGTTCCAGCCCGTGCATAATTCACTACGTTGTGCACATTTGAACTCCTTATACCTTATTACCCTCAACCTTCGATTGGGTGGAACTCCGCTTCAAATCGCCCATAATAGTTAAATATTTATCTTCTCAAGGGATACCCCCTTTTTAAATGGCTTCCAGCTACCCTTCAACCAATTTTGGACGTGCTACTCTAATTGCACATGAATCTATATATTGTCGTCCTTATCACGACCCTTAATCCACTCTACCACTTCCATTTTGTTATGTTAGTCTCACAAGTAAAAATTTCACCTACCTATGTCTCTTCTTTCGGAGATTTTGACACCATCAAACCAAGGCGTCCATACACCCTATACATCGTGCAAACGGGTTTAAGCATCACATACGCTTCATAAGTACCCCAAACTCTTTATTGTCCCTACATTTGCAATGTGGCTACACCAATTTGGGTATTCTCAGTCACCACCGAATTTTTAATTCTAAATCCTCCTAAACATCATTTCATCCTTCAACCAGCCAAAATAAAACAAAATTATTAGTACTTCCTCACCGCACAACTAGCTCTATTGGCCTTATATCGTAATTTACCCTTTTTAACTTCCAGTTATAACTATATACTTCCATAACAATCGAGGTACTCAAATCATGGACGAATGGCCAAACATCTCCTTACTACCAACCTTACGCTACGTTTTAGGCGTGGGATGTCTCGCAAAGTGAAATCCAAACAAGGAACCCCCCTCTGATACACTACTTCCTAGCATTGTCGGTATTCGGAATCCGTTAGGCCCTCAGTCCATAACCTGTATCCCTATATTCCCGTCTCTTTAAAACCAAGTTACATCTCCTTTCCCAAAATTCTTAAATAAGGAACTTCTTTCGAAAGACATTGTCTCTTTACATTGATGGTAATCACATTCCATAAACATCATGCAAATATAATCGGGCTCTCAAAATCCCATCCCCAGACGTACAACTATGAGTATTAACTCCCTCATCTCTAAAGGGTAATATAACAATGCACTTTTCTTATTACCACATCCTAAGCGTCAATTATAATAACCAGCTAAATCCTTCCACTGAACAGTAAGACAAATACACTCCGAATCATATCAATAAAGTCCCTACACATACCGGGAACCAATATTCGAGACCATTATACTTTTCGACGTGTCACAATATTTTATACCTATATACAAATAAATAAACGCGAGTCTGGCCCTCTCGCGGATGGGGCCTTGCCATAACAAAAACATTCTACACCAAGGTAGTAGCCCTGATGGACTAGAAATAACCGCACACAATTGGTTTAATCATTATCATAAAACCATAACTAGGATAATATCATACTCGTATAACACAGCACTAAAACGAGAAATTCTAATAAAGTATATACCACGATCGATGCACGCATTCATCCTCCGCGGATAACACTAAAGATAACCGCACTATACCAGGGAAAAATATTCACATAAATAATAACATTGTCGAGATACTCACTAAACTCGTCTCTCGTGACAATATAGCAATAATAAAAATAATATGCAGTAACTCGTTTCTGACACATACAACACGCATTATCATATAAGGATATATCTCATACTTCTACCTTGCCAATCGTCCTCGCTACTCAAATGGTCCCTGGACTTTACACACCTATCCGACCAAACCAAAATTTTTAATAACTATTGCCTTTGCTAGGCACCTTACCCTTATCCCTCTACTTGCTTCGGGGAACATTTAACGAACGGGTTTATTCCTCACAAAATACCTCTACACATACTTCACTTATTTTCGGTCACACTGACCATGTTAAGGTTGTCCTTCTCTCGGACGTTGGTAGTCTCGAATCTGATGACTACCTCCTTTGTGCCCTTAGCTTTGACGGCCCCAAGGAACATGCTACTGGCTTCAGCCACTCTTACTGAAATCACCATCGCTTGGTAACAATTCAGTTATCCAAATCATTTAAATGGGTCTCCTGATGGGTCTCCCCCTTGTGGTGCTTCACCAATACCGTTTCCCCCAATCTTACTCTGTCTAAATTTTTTAATATTGTAGCTCCCCACACAATGAAGCGTTTACCTCCATATTAACAAAATGCGACATTGTTACCAACTGCATTGACCGTGCAAGCAGAAATCCCTAGAAGTACTAACAATTCTTCTTGTAAGTTAATTTTTCCCCTTTAATGTGCTCTTCTCCATTGCACCTACTTCGTCCGGTGTAAGGTTTCCTAATTAATTAAATTTATTTTCACAAAGTGACCTCTTTCTGACCCTCTTGTGTGAATTTAGAACAACGTTCGCATCTTATCCTAAACATCTGATGAAGGAACTTATGGCCAATCCATACATTTTCTCCTTCTCTTGATAATACATTCAACTTCTAAGTGTGGTGGTTGTCTCTCACCTTTGTAACTCCTCTCTTACGAGCGAAGAAAAATTTTACCCTAAATTTTCATTCCCGATTTTCCATACTCCGACATATGCCCACGCATTTGCATATTTTACCATCGTTGACTAACACACACCATTTTCGCATTTCTAGTATCTCCACTGATGGTTCTCTTCAATATTTCGTGTGACTCTCTCCTACCCCAACCTTGCTGGGTGATTTTACTTTGACCCCACTTTTTACTATAGTGGTTCCTGGAAGTCATATATTGTGCCTTAATCGTATTTTACCGTCCTGGCCTTCTGTGCCATAATAGGGGTGACCTCAACTACGGTCATCATTCTCGAATGTACTTTATAACCTTAACTGAGTTTTGCCTCCTATTATCCGCCCAACTCGCAAGACATACTGCATTATTCGACACATGAACACACTCGAATGATAAGATTCACTATCATATATATTATAGCAAGAGAACGAAACCTCACCAAAGAAATCAACAATCCTAAACATAAGGCTCTATATCAAAGAAAGCTACGCCGGAAGCATAATAAGCCGCACAGATCCTAAAGGACACTAGAACCTGATTCTCTGATACCACCTGCAACACCCCGACTAATTAAATACCGGGAAGCTACTCCTTTATGAAATTAATACATAATATCAAGTTGGTTCAGTCTTAGCATCACTGTCGAAAATAATTAGTTAATTACTAGCCACCTAATATTTAAAAAGAGAGATGCCAAATTTTATTAATTAAGTTAATATAATCTAAGTAATTAAGCCAGCAACCATAATCTCATAAACAATCTCAAATGAATAATCAACGACTAATTAAACTGAGTCTAGAGTAAACACTTCAATAATAATACTAGAGTAAAATAAATTTCCTATACAAGAGTCTGAATAAATAAACCAACATTTGAAATAAAACTAAAAGTATGAGGATGCTATTTCTATATGGAAATGGGCGACATGCCCTAACATATGAGTAGTCCTGAGTAGAGTCAAGTACAGAATATGAAGGCGTCTAATACCAAGATCCTGTAACTTCCACAGTAACTACAACACGTCAATGTAATGGAACTCCTATGCTTGACATCCCTGTGGCTGGGCACCTAAATTTTTTTTACAAAACAAATAGATTTGGAATAAAATGGGTTAGAGCCCGAGGTGAAAACAATTTAAAAGTTTAGCAAGTGTTTAAATTATAATTAAACAACACATATTATAAACATGTTAGTTGCGTACTCTCACATGATTTTCTCACCTCTTAACTAATGTGCACACCTAACGTATTCCCTTAACCCCTGCTAGTTATGTCGCTAACAAACTAGTTTATACCACTCTTGCTTTCTCACTCTAACATAGGGTATCTACTCGTAACACTAAACTAAGGTATATGCATAACCCATATTCACATTCATTATATTACTTATCTCGAGTGTTAATTACATTCTCACATTCTTAGTCCATTGCAATATCTTAGCAATTCACATCTACTAAGCAACAGTGAACCAGTCACAAGTACATATATAAATAACTATCAGTATATATATACATATAAGCCACCCCTAGGCTAATCTGCGGTGCACGCATACTCTACTATCAAATCCATGTACATCACGTACGTAAGGATCACGTGTTTCGAATCACTCGGGAACCATCATAATACAAATCACACATATTGGAGGCGAACATAGTTCAAATACCCATGGGTCACGCACATACCTATGCTCCCGTGGTCAGCTGGCTTATCAACTCATAAATAAGTCATTCACAGTCCTATGTCCTTAAGGTACTAGTCTAAATCCCCCTGAAGGCACACGAGGGTAAGAGGGTCCTTTTTAAAAAAAAAACTAACCTCCAGTGATAGCAAGTATGGTAGGTATGTCATACACACAATAAATCCATTCACTAGGCATTCACACAACCTTAGTAATCATATTTCAATATAGATATTCACATTCTATCTTGTAAGTCTCGTACATAGTAAGATTATCTCGAACATCATACGTAATTATATATTTAACCTGATAACTTTCTCTCGCCGTGTCAATTTGAGTACCCAAACCTACCCCAAAAGGTTATTAGGCCTCCTATTAGTTTCTAATGTTATCTCAGTAACTTAAAGCCCCTCCATATATGTTCTTATCCTTACCTCGGCGTTTATTCTGATTATAGTTTCAATTTGAATGATTTCTAACCGTAACTCACTCGGGAGTCCCTCGTAAGCAATAGTATTCAAATCCCTAAGGTAATCTATTTTTCTGGGTTTCAACTAAGACCCTACTGACCTTAACTAGGTCCCCCAATATCATATTAATCACCCTAAAAATCATTATCGACTTTGGGATTATCCTTAAACCTTAAAGGGAAACAATTACCAAAAATCAGAAGAGGTCGATGGATCGATCAATCGATCGATCGATATTCTTGAGTCGATGGATCGATCAAATATGTATTTGCCCATAATTTCTTTAACAGTTACGGGTTTCCTCTTTTTACACCCCTAATTATTCATTATAACGTCCCAAACTCCCAACCAAGTATAATAATAATCATACCAATATGTTTGCATAATTTCCAACGTTTTATAATTATCAAATTACAACGGGACATCAAATTCTTGGATCAATTCACATAAATTCCATATAAAACCCTAATTCTCCTATTTCTTCAAGAAGTCCATATAATTCATTACAATTTCATAATTCTCTACACTAGATCATGATTTTGTGGCTGCTAAAATCCCACAAGTTAATCTACATACAAAACCTACCTAGAGTACGACTTCAATTCTTCAAATCCATTCAAATAACATTATTCTAGGTTATTCTCCAATTATAACCTAACATGCATGATATATGCACTAAATTATTGCAAGTTAAATCAATTTCCTGATAATGAAGATTCTGATCCTTTGAAGTAGATGGTACGGGAATGTTCCTCTCTTTCCGATCTATCCGGTGGTGGTGACGATGGTGCAAAAGCCTCTAAGGGTGGTTTCTCCTATGGAAACTTTCCTCTCTTCTTCTCTAACTGCCGTTGGTGGTTTTTGGTTGTGATAACCCTAAGAGTTCTTATGTTGGCTGATAATTTAATTCTAAAATTCGTGGGTCATATTTCCTCAAAAAGTCAAAATGACTAAAATACCCTCCTGGACTACCGGTTAGGCCTAAAATGCTCGGGACCCAAACTAAACCCCGGCTAGTGTTTTCTGACTATATTGACCCTTCCGGACACGTTAGCACACTCAAAATAATCATACGGATGACATAAAAATAATTTTCTTTTAAATCCATTAAATCGGATCCTGACATGACTGACATGCACGTCCCAACTTAATTTTCGAAACTGTTGTACTTTCAACTCACGACAATTTTAATAAATTCAATAATCACATATTACCATAATCACTCAACAATATTCAACATTATCATCATATTTAATTACTAACTCTCGTCTCGCTAGTTATTTAAATTCGAATTAATTTCCAATTAATTATCCCAAATTAATTTAATTAATCCCATAATTAAAAGCAATTTCATTTAATTAACCTCATAATTAAAAGCCATAAAAATACGGGGTGTTACATTTTATTCGACCCAAGTACTCGTAAATATATCATAAATATTACCGGTACTTGATATAACGATTATTCTCCTCTAAATCGTAATATAATTATGTAGATATCTCTCATAAAATTTAATCCTCAAATTCAAATAATTTTCCAAATTAACCCAAGTCCCTCACTTTTTGTTAATGTACCAAAATTAATAAAATTCCACCATGGGCCAAATTACCATTTTGCAAACCTTTTTTTTTCGATAAAAATACATTCTACCCAGAAATATAAAATTACAATTTGAGGCTTTTCTGCTCCGATTTTGAAAAAACTTAAAACTGCGAAGTTGTGCAGAACATGATGTTATACAAAAAGTCGCCTGTAGTTTGCTAATTTCCACTTAAAACAGTCGTAATATTATCATACAATGTTCTTCATTTTTCAACAATTTTTTATGCGTTTTATCCACTTTCTTTCACCCAAACTCACATGAAATATATTATAACGAATCCCACATATCTCAACGTCATTTCTACATGATTATGAGTAATTATAATACAAGAAAAATATTTAAATCATGATGTTTATATTAGAATTAACATCAAACCTAATTAACACTCAAATTTTCATTTATCTAAATTCTCCGTTTTTATACACCTTAAAACCCCATAATTTAGATTTATGATTCCTTCTCTAAATCATCAAATTTCATATTCAATCATGAGTAGGATTCATCTACATGCAATACCTATCATCATTTTCTATTTGCTCCATAAACATATATTTTTTTCTACATGTGCATCCTAACATGTTCATCATGTTCATTACCTCTACATGTGAGTAATCGATTACATGAATTTGCATATCCATTAAACAAGATTTATCAATGATTTTAATCCCAAATTCATAAGTTCATAATCCCGAAGAATATCCTATGCTAACATGGATATTATAAACACCGAAATAGAGCAAGAATCACTTGACTCTTAGTGTAGGTTTGAACCTTTGGAGAAGATAATATTAGAACCTCCTCTTTCCTTTTTTAGGCGACATTCCAGTGATGGTGCAAGGTGTAGAGATGGTGATTTCTGGTGTTTGTCCCCTTTGTTTTCCCAATATGATTCTTCTTCTTCTTCTTCAAGGCAACTCTTCCTCTCCACAAGGTGACTTTTCTTTTCCCTCAAAGTCTTTTCACTTTCTCTCAAAGAACTCACAAAAGAAAATAGATGAAATGAACCTTACATAGAGTGTAAACCCACTTATATAACAAGTCTCCAAGGCTAGCTAAAAGACAAAAAATGTGTATACCATTCATCTCCCAAGCCAAATGACTAAAATGCTCCTTCAGAGTGTCCTTTCATCTTCCAATAAACCCGAGACCTAAATCGAACACTCAGGTATACTTTTCTGCCTATTTCGACCCTTTCGAACTCAACAGCGCACTCAAAATGATCATTCGAAGGATATTTAATTAATTTATATTTTATTTCCCAACTTTAATCCCGACACGACTCATAAGTGTGTCCCGACTTAAGTTCTATAATTGTCATATTTGTATCTCACGACAATATTCATAATTATCACATTCACATATTACTTATATATAATTAAATAATATTCAATAATATATTACTCTTATCAGCAGTAATATTCAATCCGGATTAATCCAAATTAATTTATTAATTAATTAATTCCAAATAATCCACAATAATTTGACCCATTAACTTTTAATTATTCTCAATTTAAAAGTCATAAAATTATGGGGTATTACAGCTAGTTAAGGTCCTTGATCGAGCTCAAAAATCTTTGGGATGAGGCATTGTCTGATAATTTCTTTGAAGGGGTTCCGATGGGAGGTGTGAAGTAGTGGCTACCATGTATAAGCCAATATTGATAATTGATCATAATCCTATCGATGCAGATATGGATGTCCCTAGTGGGTTCTTACTTGAAGGTAGTTAATTAGTAGTGAGATGGATTTCCTTAGTGGTTTTGGAAGCTTTAGCGGCTATACTTTCTTCAATCTTACACCCTAAATGAGTGAGGGCTTTGAAATCGGGTAACCAAGTGTGTCCAAGTTCACTTTAAACTACCCTCTAGAGGTTTCTCATTCCGATCTCTATTTGGTCGCGCTCTATAGTACAATTGACCATATTACCAACTTTATCTCTCCAATTAGTGAGGAATATGCCAACTACCTCACCTTCCTCATGTCTTATCATTTCTAGATACTTACGAGTGACGCCAAGTTCTTCATTATATGCATACTTCTTTAGGAAGGAGCGAATTACATTGTCCCATATTTTGGTATCCCCTTCATATTTAGGCTCATGTACCAGGTAAGGGCTCATATGACCAGCGTTAATGAGAACATCCTTTCCAATACCCCGAAAATAACATTTTGGACATGTATCTAGAGGTTGTAGTTGGATGGGTGGGGGTTTGGAGATCCTACCCCTTTGTACGATTTGAAGACTAGCTTCTTGAATTTATCCATGATCTCGACTTTAGGATAGAGGGACATATTCTTGATGTGGGTAAGATCATCTGTGGTTTTTGTTATACTGATGGATTCTTGAAGGAGACGTAGTAAAAATTGGACTTGGGTTATCTCAAAGTTTAGTGGCGAGGGAATGACCTTTTTCATTGGTGGGTGGCAACAGATTCAAACCTTTGGGGACCTTACAATGTAGTGTTCAGGTACTGATGGTAAGGCTCGAATTAACCATATGGCGAAAATAGTACTTAGAAGTGGGGAAATCGATGCTAGTAAAGGGATTTAGAGATGAAACTAAAGCAAGCGGATCTTGGGGGTTGGTGGGCATGTCCTCAAAAGATACTATATGTAATGTACCAATGTTGGGTATTGGAGGAGGAAGGACATTATCTCTCATTACGATGTGGTTTCCTTGACATGCAGGTTTGGGTTTCTCTTAGTTCACTGATCTTGGACTTCATGGTGTTTTGGGAAGAAGTGATGCTCTTAAGCTATCTCAGAATGTTAACCCTAACTGACGTGGCCTAGTCTTCTTCAATAGACATGAATCGTACAATAGTGCAGAGTTAAAAATCTTAGGTAGAGAGTTCAATGATCAAGAATAAATGATCGCACAATGCATGAACTCTTGTTTCTAGGGTAAGATCTTGGTGGGATTTTTCTTATAATGGTGATAACTGTAGGTAAATTTGGGGCCCATTCGTTTAAGGTTTTATAGATAAAAAGATTGATAAAAGGATAATACATTGGGGAGAAGGACTCACATATGCAATAATTCAATCTGATGCAATTGTTTTTTAGACGATATTTTTTCATTTGGTAATATCTTGAAAGTATGAGAACTTTAATAGTCTCGTTGGATTCGGGTGAACAAGGGTGAGTTCTCCTTCTATTAGAATGAGAAGCAAGCAAATAATAGTTTGAGGTCTATTACTTTCCCTATATACAAATATAGTTAGGGTAATATAACGTGGAGGACCAATGTTTTGGCTATGAATTTAGGATTCATAATGTTTATCATCCCCATAGGAGGGGAAGACATTCAACCTGGAATCTGAGGGGTTTTGGATTGCCTCCAACCGTCTAATAATTTTTGAGAAATTTTTTCTAATCAATTAACCCATAAATATATTGTTCTTTTTTGCAATATGATGTGTTCCTAGATATTTTCTATATGAAAAATGGTGATATGATACAATTACCAAAGGATCACTTTTCATTTCCTTGGGTCACGATATTTTGGGCTACTTAGACAGAGCAACCTTTAAGGCATGTGAGACACAACTTTACTCGAGTATTGAACAACTTTAAAAGCTTATTCGATATACTCCCTATCATCGAGACCGTGGGATAAATAGAAATATTTTTCGATATACCATCTGGGTGGGTGAAAAGAGTGAGTACATTCATTGGGGACTAGCCTTTCGGGGATGTGACTTTTTGAAAGTATGGGCTTTATCCGGGGAAGTGAATTCTCAAAAGTAAGGAACCTCTCTTTTGGGTAAAGGTGACTTTAAAAATTACGAATGTTCCCTTGGATAAAGTAACCTTCTTAACGTATGAACTTATTTTAATTAGTTGCTTCTGAGATCTCGCTAGGGTATAGGGTTTAAATTATATGAAAATCAAGATTATGTAATTTATGGTGCAAATAAGTAATCTTTAAAAAAAAATCATACTTTGACATTTAATTTTATTGTGAGGTCCTTCGCATACACATATATGTTTGGTAAAATATACAATCATATACACGGGGACCTAAGAACGTATCTACGTTATTATGGACGCTAAAACTAAGATCGGTAAATAATTTTAAAATGGACATAAAGTCATCACGTGGGAGAGCAATGTTAGGCATAATATAAAGGAGGCATATAAATAGTTCGATTGTATTGATTTATTTTTGGTGGAGTCACCACTATAAGATAGTTTATGAGGTCCATCTATGATTCACAATGTCATATTCTGATAGAAGAAAAAAGTCCACAACAGAGTTTCCACTGTAGTGTTGTGGGCCCTGGGAGCGACCATACTACTGCTACATCTGGAGGGAGCTTCGTCATGAGGATGCGAGGATTAATTATCTCATTCTTTTGTCACATCCCCACAAGGTTAGTTATTAGTTTGAAATATTTAGGTCATGGGTGACTTGCCTCTAGATGTAGTTTGACCCCATGTCAACTTTTTGTTCCCGCCCCTTTGGTATGCATGGATTTAATGAGTAAAATGGGTGTTTAGTAAGTGTTAAGACTCACTAGATTGTTTTATATATATAAAAAGATTTGGGCTATCCCTTTTTGGCTAATCCTATAGTACGCTTTAATGTCAGCGGATAGTCCAGAGATTCTTGTTGTGTGGGGTTGGGAATCGGGTTACAAGAGGGGAAGGTGCTAGGCACCCCACGTCTTCTAACCTCTTCCTTAATTCCATTATTATTATATATATTTACATTAGTTTATTACTTTTTATTATCTTATAATTTGATTAGAGACCTTAACTTGAGCGTTCCTTAAAATTTTAGATTGGTGCTTAAGTTGGAAAATGGTATTAGTGATAGGTATAAAACATCATTTCAACAAGCTCAAGAACACGAGCTTATCTTGAGTAATACTCCATGATTTTGAGTATATAACTAGTGAACATTATTAAGTATGTTAGTTTGTGAGAAATCTTGGCTTACCTAATGAGTGGCCATCAGTTTCTATATAAATGTGTGAGGGATCTTGACTTTTAAGATAGTTTGATATTTGGTCTGAGGTTTGAGGAAATATAGGTGCATATATGTTATGTTAGTGTATACATGCTTTTATAATTTTATGTAATAATATGTTTGGGAGGACCCATCTTGATATAATTTGGAATCATGTTTCTAGTATTCGAGGGATTAGATATGGATGCATCTCTGTGAGGAAAATATATCATGAGACCTATTATAGATGCTCGAGGTCATGACAAGGACTTAGTATTACTCTTACGTTCCCAACAGGACATGGGATCAAAGCCAACATAGTTCGGTTGTGTAGTTAATATTTGAATTTGATCATATGTACATGTGTAGTTTTGAGATAACCCATTGAGATAATTTGATCTCTCGTTTGAACTAGATAAAAATTAGAGTTGGATGAATATAGTTGAAACTATATGTCGAGAGACATATTATCGAGGCTAGAGCTCATGAGAAAGACTAAATGGTTTTCCTACGTAACCAAAGGACTTGGAATCAAAGTCTACGATGTTTTGTTATAACAAATGTTCAAACATGATGTGTGTCTAAGTGTTGGACTTGGTTTAAAAGGGGGGGTTGGGGTATGGACTATTAGAATAGGAGTGAACACAAAGGTATTTCATATTGGAAGATAACCTCATAATAGCTGGGTGATTACTAGCCGAAAGGTATATTTATTCATACTAGTTTGGGGTCATAATGACTATGAGGAGTTTGTATAAGAAGAGTGGACGTTACATCAAGGATGAAATGTTTTACTAATGAGAAGTAGAGTATGATGATGCATCTTGGTATTGGAGTGGACCAGGTGAAGTTAGAGGAGTTCAAAGTGGGTATGAATGCATCCCTAAGAAATAATATGCTAAGAGACATATTATGAGGCTTAGTATTCATGAGTTTAACTTGGTGTAGCTCTTACATATCCAAGGATACTTGGGTTAAAAGCCAACGTAGTTCTAATAAAATGGGGTTGGATACTATATAAGGGTGTCGGACTAGAAATGGTGGCATCCATAGGAGATAATAAACTGAGAGACATATTATGAGGCTTGGTCTTCAAGAGTTCATATCAGTATAGTGCCTATGATCCCAAATAAACTTCAGATCAAAGCAAACATAGTTCCAACAAATAGGGTAATATTTACAGGCGTAGGGTACGGGATACCGAGTACACAAGGTACAATAATGAAGTATTTATGGATCCAAGTCCTTAATATAGCATTTCCGTTATGTTGGATTGATATATTATATGTTAATTTAATACATTGATGAGATTCATATTCTTTAAAAGTATTGAAATGAAAACACGTATTCGGGGTGTCGTGCAGTGCCTATCTCAGAGAAATGGTGAGTGTAGATGAATTTTTTACTTTACTCTCCTAAGTTTTGAACGCGGGTCAATGGCACACACCTGAGAATGTGTTTTTAAAGGTATATTTTCATGTTTGTATTTTTTAATCATGGCATTTGATTTGTATTATTTATCATATGATTGTGTCAATCCGTGACACGACTGGAAATGTTGGGTTAAAATTTAGTCTTAAACAAGTATAAACGATGTAAATTGCATACCCAATCCCCTAAACAGGGTCTAGGTTAGAGAGGGTGAATAAGTAGGTACAATTTGTAACAATATAAAAATGTGGGGTGTTGACCAAAAATTTGGGCAGACGTTCTTTACCGTCGTAGTGAAAGTCGACCTTTTTCCTTGGGAATAGCCCAAAATTTTGGTGCTTTTTAGTTGGGACGAGATACATCTAGGAAAGCTAAATTTTGAGAAATTTTTGCACGGTTTTGACTCTATTTTCAATTTTGAGGAGGAATTTCTGAACCTATTTCTATGGCGAGTCCGCAGAAGTATGATCTTTTCCTTTCAAAATAATGAATTTTATGAAATATGAGCCCTTAGGGACTTTCAAAAATGATCTCGAGTATCTCGGGTGCTTGGTATTAAGAAAGTTGGAAAACCAAATGAAGTTTGGGTTGTGGGATACTTTTTAAGAAGGGTTATTTATTGGTTTTTTGATAGATTAAGTGGATTTTTGGGCTTTTGGTTATTTTCACTTTAGCCCTATATATACTTAGGTCTTTGGTGTTTTTTTACTGCAGAAACTTTAGTGAAGGTTACAATAGTTAGATTTTATCAAGGTTTCTTTTAGGTTTATGCTCGAGGATTATTCGGGGCTAGATGAAGTGTCATAGAAATTCAATTGCAGATTGAAGTGTCCACACCATAGTTTAGTCTAAACACCCAAGTAGCCAGTCCTATACTCTCTAAAACCCCAGTTTGGCCCAGGATGACCTTTTGTACTTATATATAAAGGTGCGAAAATGTTTTAATCATAATTATTAATCATTAGGGTTTTAGATGAGTGCAAAAAAATACTATCCACATTTTTAGTGAAGGAGGCTAGAGAGAGTCCATAACATCTCAAGTTTTAGAAAATATTTTCATCTCAAAAGGTGTCCACCCACTTACTTGACTTTGAGGGGGATTATACACTAGAATATCCTATATTTTAGAAGGTTTACGTAAGGTTTTAGAGATCCAAATCAAGCAAGCCCTACATTTATAAAAAATACTTTTCTCCCGATTGTATTGCAACGAGATCTGAAAACGTATTGTGTTACAAGCCTTAGGTTTGTTCTTAAAACCTATTTTTTTGTTTTACATCTTTCCTATGTTTGATTAATCAAAGATCCATGGATGAAATTTTTTATTCCACGTATATCGATCCCAAATGCTCACACCATTTTTTCAGGTAATGATTATGAAATATACACTTTGTATTAGATTAGGCACCTGCAAGATGGTATTGTGATATATGAATAGGCTTTATTAGATGTTGAGGTCCTCTAGGGTAGGAAAAGGTTGATCCCAACCTTCCTCCTAATGCTGATTATTTCTTGGTCCATTTAACATGGGATGTTTACTTTGATGTTGATACTTTTTAGCTCAACTTTGGTAAATCTCATATTTTGTTATCTTATTTTAAGTTATATTTGTTTTATGTCTCACTTACCGTGCATTATTTTTCTTTAAATCCAAATGTGAACGAGAAGGCATAGAGGAAGGTGGACAATATTTTCATTGAATAAACTTGGTCTCATGTAGAGTGTTAAGGGGAAATAGGACCAAGTCTTTAAAGTGACTTAATATTTATAACCCAATGGAGTAACTAACGAACTTGAAATAACCCCTATGGATGTTGAGAAGATAAAAAAGGTGGCAGTCCTTAAGATTACTAAGAATAAGGTTGAATCTAAAATGGTTATTATTCTCCTCCCTTAGCTTATGGTTGAAATATTAAATTAATTATAGCCTTTGATGGAAGCATATCCAAAGGTTTACGAGAACCCTGAGGTAGCTTGGGTCTTCCATCAATTTCAGGTACTTACATCCCCTAGTCTCATCGAAAGGAGTTTAAAAAATTAGCCATCGTAAAATTGGGTCCTTTTGTTGGTACCCTAGAGATAGATATAAAGTTCAAATGTCTCTACAAATTCTCATAAGGAATCAAATCTTGAGGTGGAGATCTATGACGCATGGGGAGGACAGAGATGGATATTGAATTCATGCTTCCTTGAAGATATGGAAAAAAAGGTTGTGGATGGGAAAGATACCTTTGACCCTTTTCCTAATCACTTACTAAAGTATAAATCTAACCCTAATGACTTTCTAATGAGGTTGTGAGGTGATCATTTAGAAAAAATAATAATTTAGATCACCTCATTTAAATCACCCACAAAAATGAATCTAGGGTTTGAATCATGACACCGTTACATATCTTGTAGGAGATCTAAACGAGGAGAATTTTTTTATGCAAAAGATGAATAGGCTAATTTTCTTCCTCCTCTAAATCCTTTGTTGAATAGCCTAATTGCCATGAATTTTAAATATATGATTCCCCTAAAGTATGCCTAATATGTGGGTACTCTCGGAGATGAAAAACTAATGAAATATGAGAGAAATGATTTTATCTCTCCTCACCCCTTTATAAAAAAATGAATATTGTTTCTCCTCCACTTCTCTAACCCTAAAGAATATCTTTCCCCATCACTTTATAAGATGTTTGGAGCATAGTTACTTTGCCTCAAGATGTTCATATTATCACTACCAAATGGGTCCTCTAGAACAATATGATGAAGAGGGTGGTGTGTTACGTTACACGTCAAGGATAGTGGCTCGAGGATACACCGAAGTGGAAGGTGTTGAATTTGAGGAGTCTATTGTTCATGTAAAGAGTACAATTTTAATTAACACTCTATAAGAGAAAATCTATGTGTCACAATTTAAAGGTGTTGAGGACCCCTGTTCCAAATACATATTTTTCTCCTCGAATTTATATGCCCTAGACAAGAACCGAGAGGTTGGTATGAGAAATTTACCTATCATCTTGTAGGAAAAAGTTTCAAAAGAGGTGTGGACAAGACACAATTTTTAGTCTTGTGGGAAGGCAATAATGATTGCCCAAATTTATGTAGACAATATTATTTTTGGCTTCACTTGTGAAAAATCTTGTGAAAAGGAAAGTAGGTCTATGTTATGTGAATACTTCATAGAGTAGGTCAATTCCTTTTAGACAAAACTTTTTCTTAAATTAATTTGAAGACAAAAAACATCGAACACCCAAACCAAAACATAAGAAAATAAGGAAAAATCCGTTTCTGGTTGAAAAAGATAGACAACTGCAAAGTTAAGAGATACAGTAAGTTTATGTAGAAAAATCTTCACGTCTTCCATAACAAACGATGCAATGCTAGAACCATCCCACAACAAGAAGTCCTTACCACGGTATATATCGATCAGCCTCATGAATCAATATTCATGTATTCTTCAGCTGTAGAGAATTAACTCCACAAATTCCTCAATAGAGATTACACTTTATAAGGGCTTGGATATGGTTGGTGTTCTTCTTGAGTTTGAAAAATATCAACAAATCATTCACCGGATTTGATTTGGAAAAGAAAAGTGATTTTCACAAACTAGGATTTTGAGACTTTTGATACAGGCATAGAAAAAAATCACACCAAAATTTTTGATAAATAATGATTGCAAGACCCCATTTTATAGAAAACGTGAATTTTGAGGTGACGCAAATCGCTCGAACAATAACTTATGGTTCGTTCGAACACAAACCTTATTTTATCCCAACAAACCTTAAAACTGTTCGAACGAACACATGATCTTGTTTGAACCAACTTTGAATGATATTTGAATGTGTATACCTTTGTTAAATAGAGTACCCCGTTGGATGTTCGTTCTAATAAACTCAACATCTCGTTTGAACAAACGCTTAAACTCGTTCGAACGATAGAAAAAAAAGAAAATTTCTTTAGAACAAATATTTTAAAAAAAAACATGCCTCAAAAAATTATGAAAACATCCTTAAATAACGTGTTTATGGATAAATTAAAAACCATGTACCTTCTCGATCAATGTAATAATGATTCCAACGCATTCGATCTTGTATTGTTGCTCAATCATTGACTTGTCTTCACTTTAAAGTTCTTGTGAAGTACATGATGATGAAATTGTAACGAAATATGCCAAAATAAAATAGGTATTGAGAAATCAGAAAACTTGTGGTAACAAATCTCCCCCTTTGGCTATTCCGGTACAAAACACACTTCCAAAATAAATAACCCATAAGAGAAGTACTAATGCCCTCCGAACCCGAAAATGAGAAAACACAAATGACATTGTCTTCAACTGAAAATCTTCATATGTATTCCATGAAATCATCAAAGGGGGAAATATCCTATACACATGAAGAAAAAGAAATACTGTGTGCATTGGAGTTTAAAGAAAACATAAAAAAATCCCCATCAATATGTTCCCCCCTTTTTGTTCGTAATAGACAAAGGGTTAGAAACTAATCAGAAATTGTTAGCATGACATGGAATCAAATTTGAAATATCATCACAAAGATTAAAAAAAACTCTTGAGGCGTATGCGATGAGAATCCAAAGAAGCAACAAACTATTTTTGAAAACTTTTCAAATTTTGGAGTATATAAAAGGTACTTATGTATAAAAGGTATATATAAGTACAAATATAGACATTCACACCATGGAATAGCATGAAAATAGTCGAATCATGGGAATATAATGAAATTGTATGAACTTCAATCATGGAAAATCAACAGATGCATACGAAGCAAAGGTGCACGAATTGAACGAGATACCCTTAAATAAAGAACTCAATTTCATGCTTAGGTGTAAGAATGTTCAACGAAGTGAAAATGACTCAAATTATGCTAAATTCCATGAATATTAATTCTTTTCAAATCAATAACTCCAAAATATTTAATTTTTTTAAGGAAGGTCATTGTGCAAACTCATTGGTCTTCAACTTATAACACCCTCAAAATATCACATCTTAATCATACACTTTCAAATTTTTTAATGAATAGTAATGATCATGATAGTGAAGCATCAATGAAATAAAAAGTTTCCTTGGCTCTTGAATTTTTATGTGAAGAAATATTTTTTAGGCTCTTACTAGTGGTGGCCTTTAATGCAAAGAAAATGTATTCTTTTGTAGCCACTTTCGATTACTTTAAACAAAATCAAATTTTCCAGGAAAAGAAATCCAAGAAATGGTTCTTATAAGTAGAATTCGTTCCTAGTACATTCGGTTCGTTACTAAATACTATTGAGATGAGAACACCGTTTTTGACATATGTCAAGCAAGTACAATGTTCAAAAAGTCTGTGCATGTGTGCAATAAAGGCGATAAAAACTCTAGCATGAAGAAAGTAATCATGAAATAACAACGAAATGCTAACCACTCATTATTAAGAAACGAAGTCAAGTCTCATAACGCCATAAATAAGCCACGTGAATAGATGGAATGTAGTTGTGATTCGAACATATTAAATCCACATTCATATATAGTGTAAAACAAAATATAAAAATATTTTTGAATTTTTAAATTTTTTTATTGAAAATAAAATCTTTTTTGAATCTTTGTGAAACTTTTTCTAAAAGACAATAAAATATTTTTGGATTTTTCAAAAAATACAAAAATAGAAATTTGAACTAGTAATAGAAATAACAAATAGAAACATGATAATCACCCAATACAAGTTGTGATACCAAAACTCAATCAGCGGTACAAATATCCAAAGACCTCCTAAGATCCTCAAATCTAAGTGCGTCTAAAGTTTCAGTGAAAATAGTGGTTAATTGGTATTCGGTGCTCACGAAACTCAAAGAAACTATATTTTCCTTAACAAGATCACGAATGAAGTGTTCATGAATCCTAATATCCCTCGTACGAGAATGTTGGAACGGAGTACAGAAAATATAGATTGCGTTCATATTATCACAATAAATAGTGATTGTTCCTTGGGAAATCCTATAATCTTCTAATATTTGCTTTGTGCACAACAGTTTTATACAGTAACTCTCGACGGCGATGTACTCACCCTCTGTAGTGGAAAAGGAAATTGTGTTTTGCTTCTTGCTCAAGTAAGAGACAAGAGCACTCCAAAAGTAATATCATCAACCCAAGGTGGTTTTATAACCATAAATATCCCCGGACCAATCGACGTCTGAATAAGCCGAAAAATAGTCATCAGTATCAAAGGAATACCAAATTCCATATTAAATAGTGCCACTCACGTATTTGATGATACGTTTATTAGGAATTAAGTAATATCATTTGAAGGACTCTTGGTATCGTGCACAGACTCCAACACTAAAGGAAATGTCAAGATGACTGACAGTTAAGTAAAGGAGACTATGTATCATACTCCTATAAAGGGTTTTCTCTAGATCCTTACCTAAAGTGTCTTTGTTAAGCTTAGTCGAGGAACTCATGGTTTTACATGAGTGCTTAGTGGATTCTAAACCAAACTACTTCATTAGGTCCCTAGCACATTTAGATTGAGATATACATATCCCATTCTCGTCTTGACGCACTTGGAGACCTAAGAAGAAGTTGAGTTAACTAACCATGGATATCTCAAACTCACTTTTCATCCCCTCCTTAAACGTGTGAGCATGTTAGGAACATGTAGAGACAAAGACTATATTGTCCACATAGACTTGGGAAACCAATATAGCACATCCCTCTCTCTTAACAAATAACGTCTTATCAACTTCACCTCTCTTGAAGCCACGAGCTAAGAAGTTAGCCTTTCATACCAAGGAGGGGGATCATTTTTTATACCATACAAGGCTTTCTTAAGATAAAAGATGCGTCTCGGGTTCTTAGATCATCAAACCCCTTTCTTTGTTCCATGTATGATTCCTCCTAAAGAATTCCATCAAAGAAGGTACTCTTTAAATCCATTAGGAATAACTTGAACTGTATATCACATGTTATGATGAGTAGTAAGTGGGCGTACTCAATCCTAGTAACATGAGTGAATATCATGTCAAAGTCTACACCTTAAATTTGTGTTTATCCTTGAGAAACAAGCCTACCCTCATTGCGAACTATGGTACCATTATCATTCATCTTGTTCTTGTACACCCACTTGGCACCAATTACATTAGTCTCGCTAGGTTGGGAGGACATATTCCCCAAATTCATTCTTCCAAAATTGAAATAACACATCTTACATAGAACATATCCAATGTGCATACTAGAGTGATTCATTCACATGAATGGGCTCAATTGTGGAGGTATATTAAAAGTATCTAACCACATTCTCTACTTGAACGTGAGTCTTGACACCTAGTGTAGGATCACCAAGTATGTCAGAAGAGTTATCACTTTTTAGAACACAAGAGGTGGATCTTCTATATCAAGAGAAAGGTCTATCAATGAGGTTTTGGGAATAATAAGATGATCATTGGGGAGCGCAATGTTCTCACACTCAAAGCTAGGATCAACAAATGTGGTCGGTACACTGTCTCTAATTGTGACATTTACCAATTCCATAACCCTAGAGATTTTAGGATTAAACACCCCATAGTCTCTACTAGACAATGAATATCCTTAAAATATTCCCTCATCGCTTCTAAAGTCAAACTTTCCAAAGTGCTTTCTATCTCTAAGGATATAGCAAGGACTCCCCAAAACTCGAGAATACGATAATTTGGGTTTCTTCCCTATCCATAACTCATATGGAGTGTAAAGTGTATGTTGACGAAGATATACCATATTCACCGTGTGGCATATGGTATTAAACACCACTACCCAAACATGTCTAGGCATGTTTATCCCAAGAAGTATGGATATATCCATATTTTGAACTAATTGGTTATTCCTCTCAATAATCCCATTTTGTTGAGGGGTACGAACAATCGAAAACTAATGTTTGAGGATGACTTTATCAGAAAAGTTATCCACTTCGGGTTCTTTAAATTCAGTGTAATTTCCACTACGAATTCAAGTAATTGTAACACCATGTTGATTATATTGGACACGACACTTGGTTGTTAGGAACTCAACAACATTGAACTTTTATCTAAGAAATCCAATGATTTAATATATTAAAATGTCATCGTCTGTCAGTAGGATATACTTATTACCACCTATACTCTCCATACATATGGGACACATAATATCCATGTGTATCAACTCCAAAATATGAGAGTTGGTAATGTTATTCAACTTCTGATGGGGACTCTTAATTTGCTTTCCTTATTGACAAGGACCACAGATCGAGGAATTTGGTTTCCCAAGCCATGGTAAGCTAGGCACTAGGTATTTCATCAGTAATATCTCAAGATCTTTAAAATTAACATGGCCTAGTTGTTGATGCCAAAGGTCCATAGATGATACCTTAGAATTATTGCATACTAAAGAGGATTTGGGAATGATCTTGTAGTAATTATTGTCAGTCCTCATACTTTGTAGGAAAATTTCATTGGATTGATCATAAACGTTACACTCTGACCAGTCAAACTTTAATGCAAAGAGCATCACAAAGTTGGATTATGATAATCAAATTTTCTTTTAACCCTTCAATGTATAACACAGTGTCTACCTCGGGAAACCAGGTTTCTCGATGCAAACATATCCAAAGATCTTAGACCTACTCCCATATTTAAAGGTGACTTTATTTTCCTTGCAATCTGCAAGGTCAGTAATATATGACTTATCACCGATCATGTTCCTAGATAACCCACTATTAAAATATCATTGGGAAGTATCTTGAAGTAACCTGAACGAGGGCTTTGTCATCATTCTTAGGTGCCCAAATGAGGTAACTATTTCCTTTCCCTTAACATTGTTCGGTCTAGTCGTAGTGTTGGAAGTGTTCTCGAAAGGTATGGACATATTTTTTAATTCTTCCATTAATATTTTAAAAGTCGTAACTAAGAACATGTGTGCGAGAAACTCTTCTTAATTTATAACAAGCTTAACTAAGGCGACGTCATTATTTTCAATGGTTACAAACATAGACTTGATTGGGTCTACTTTAGTAAGTTGGGTCGAGGCCTATACAAATCCAACATAAACTTAGGAAGCAATTCAGGTGCATTTTTAAAAGTGGTTGCACCGTCGTAATCTATACCTTACCTCTCATTATAACCTAACGCAACCCCTAAGAATATTTTCTCAACCTTATTCGTGGTATCCTCTAAAGTAACCTTGACCTCCTAGGCACATTTGAGATTTTTTGAGTAAGGAAACAAGGGCTACAAGTTTCTCACGAGTCTCTATGAAGCTTGAAGATCTCTCGTAAGACTAGACACTTAATTAGTCAAGTCACTCTATTCCATCTCTATTGTAACTACCTTCTCACCCAAGAAATCTTCACCAATGTCTCACTCTTTCTATATGCCTTCAACTCCTTCTCTAGAGATAGCACACTAAGATCCAAATTATTATTTTTATTTTTATTTTTAGAATACTCGAAGTAAATCTCAGCGTAGGCTTGTTGAATGCCATGTTCTCCCTCATTTAAAATAACATATTTCTCACTCTCTCCAGAATGGTTCAACTCACTATCAAGAGTATCATATTTAGAAATGTCCTCATCAGCATGAGACATACTTGAAGTGCTAACATGATTAGCCATGAATGCGGTGAAGTTACATCCACGTGGTTATTCATCCTCGAAATCCACCTACTCGATATCATTATCACTTAAAGTGGAATTATAAGCAGTTTTTCCTTTTGATCCCTTAAAGTGAAATCCACGTACTCGACATCGTTATCACTTAAACTGATCCCTTTTTCTTTCTTCTTTTAAGTTTTGGGTAATGTATCATTTTGTTTGTTTGAAGGTCTCCTATGAGGTCTTTTAACCTAAGAGTGTCTAAAATTCACAAAGAATTAAGGGACATAAATTTCACGTTAAAACGTCATGGAAAAGATCTCAAAATCTCTTAACTACCATCATCTTAGGAATTCTCTCACACAAATTAAAATGAGAGTTAGCAATATCAGACAAGCATGCATAAAATTCCTCAAATGCTTCAAAATCAAGCATACTAATGGTCTCAAATTGTGTTGTAATATTCTAAAGCCCAAAATCTTTAACAATGTTAGTACTTGAGTGAGTGAGTTGGAGGATATCCCATGCTTCCATAGACCTAGTACACATCCTAATGTGATGAAATTTTTCAGGCATGACTGCACGAAAAATAGCACTTAAGCCTCAAGAATTATAAAATTACTCCATTTCAAATCATTGTCGATCCCGAAAGTGATTGGTGTGAGACTGATGACATCATCATTAGTCATGGTGGATGGTGTTCGCCTTCTTTCACAAATAATCCAGACTCAATCATCAATCGATTTCAGTATCGATCTCATTCAGGCTTTCTAAAGGGAATAATTAGACCCATCAAAAATAGGTTCCATATTCTATGAGTTATACATATAACAAGAAGGATTTATCTATGCAATTTGCAGAAACATACTCTGATACCCATTTGAAAATGTGAGTACGTCAAGGTTATAGTAAAACTTCGTAAAGTAGGTCACACACACAAAATTACTTGTAGACAAAATTTTCTATTGATTAAGTTACGTGAGCATCAAATATAATTTTAATTTAATGGGAAGCCAAAACACATATGGCATCGAAATCAAAACATAAGAAAATAAGAAAAAAATCCTTTTCGGGCAAAATCTATATTTCAGCACGATATTTGAACAATATAGACAAATAGTGACTTATAACAACACTTAGAGATACATTAAGTTTATGGAATAAAGTCTTCGAGTCTTCCAAATAAAATGGTCTAACTCTACCACCGTCCCATATCAAGAAGCCCTTGCCTCGGTATCATCATCATCACAAATTGATATTCTTTTATTCTTCAGCCATAGAGAATTAAATCCACAAAGATACTAGTAGTAAGTCCACTTTATAAGGGTTTGAATATGTATGGTTGTGGAACCCCGCCTAATTAATTACCGGGTGATCAGTCCTTAATTATCTAATTTCAGGATATCAAGTTGGTTCAGATAATGCATCACTGTCAAGAACTCAAATTTTAATTTAATAAAAACTAACCACCTAATATTTAAAAACGTTGGTGTTAAAATTTTATCTTATTATTAACCATCAATAAAGGGAAAAAAAATCAATTATCACCATACATAACAATAGCATAAGGTAAGAAGTAACTGAATTTAAATAAAGAACTGGAGTAAACACTTCATGTCAAAATCTCATACAATAATCCAATAACATGAAATCAAAGTATAATAATAGAATAAAACAACTCTAAATCTCTGAATGTAAAATAGGAGGGACGACATGTCCAATTGAAATGAAATGACTGATGGTTAAGGAGATATTGACTCAGAAACGTCTACTAGAAATATCCTGTAGCTTCCACAGCAACTACATCTCGGCAAATGAATGGAATCTCCTATGTTTGGTGTCCCTGTGGCTGAGAACCTGATATAATAGAACAAGAAAAGAGATTTGAAGAAAAACGGGTCGGAGCCCAAGTAGAAAACAATTCAAATATAGAAAGTTGTTAAATTGATTTAATTAGCACATATATTATCCATGTTAACATAGCGTACCCACTAGAGATGATCACCTCTCATCTATTGGTCACACCTATCGAGTCCAACTACCCCTACTAGTCTCGATCTACCAGACTATATGTAGGATAACCACTATGCTGGATACAATATCTAAATAACCCGAAACCAATATATTACTATTATTTAGGAATAGGTTTAAGGATGCTATAACTCATTCTTCTAGCATTCTTAATTCTCAACTGTGACCCATTAAATATATACTTTAATATGATATCCAACATGAAACTCACAATAGAAACTCAGTATATATATATATATATATATATATATATATAATCTCACTATGTATACATACAAATACATCAATACTGCACCCATGGTTAAGAAACCCCTGGTGCTAGGCATACTCGGCTATATAGTCCCATTGCAACGCTCGCGCATAAAGGACAACAGATTCAATTTCTCGAGAACCAATAAAATATATAACACCTATTGGAGGCGAACATAGTACCAAGCCGATGGGCTACGCACATACCTATCCACCCATACGACCATCATCACTATCATTCTCATAGATAGCCCGTACCTAGGTTCCATGCTCTAGTGGTATGACTCAAAATCCCCCGAAGGCACAAAAGATATCGTCGTCCACAACACCTTAACCCCCGTTCGATAGCCAGTAGCTAGGTATGTCATACACATGGTATTCCAGGTAAAAATCATGCACACAACTTATATACATTAATAGGTATTCACATAACCCAAATACTCTAATCCGTAAGTGATATTAACGCCATTACTCTCCATGATATCCGTATTTATATAGCCTCTCTAGGACTTACATTCTCTACTAGGTTTTCACACAAATTCAATACCCCGAGGACCATTACACCCTTAATTCCCTAAAACTTTGGAATTTAATCCATTTGTTACTCGTGTAGGTCAATACACTCGCTTGGATAACCCTAATATGGTTTTTAACTCGAACGAACCCTAAAACCCAATTTTGGAATCTAGTTAGAAGTTAAAGGATTCTCGTTCGAATAAGGTTACCACTTCGAACGAACTCAGCAACTTGTTAGAAGGGTCGTTGGAAAGCTCGTGATAAGTCTCATTCAAACGAGGTCGTTCGAACGACTTGGGCTGGTCTTCTAACGAAAATTCCGAATAGACTCAGTTCTTCCCCAAATTCGATTTTCTCAAATTTTCCTACTTCAATCTCATTCCAAACTCATCCCAATCTTAATGTAATGTTCCTACACTATTCCAAATCACTCTAAGATACTTCATAATACGAATTAGAGATCAAATCCTTATATACTCAATTGGAATTCAACAATCGCTTCAATTTCAAATAAGTCTCTTAAATATGAACCCAAAATTTTAATTGTCCAAGACTCTTATTATAATTCATGATTAAGACATAAATTCCCGGATTTTTATAGTCCAATAAAGGGCAAAACCTCTACATGCATACCCATCTCCAATTCATAAGGTTTCTTCATAATTCAATCTAAATAAACCTATGTTTTCTTTGCACCAAGTTTATATCATCAAACCTAAATTAACACGAACAATACATGCTAAAAGATGAGTAACATAAACACTTTCCTCAGAATGAACTTATGATTATTGGATTGAAATTGGTATAGGAACGATCCTCTTGACACGATTTATGCGTTGGTGTAATTTTTGGTGTAAAAGCTTGAGTTCTTGGCTTAGGGCTTCAATGGAGTCTTCTTCTTCTTCTATAGTTTTCTCTCTCTCTCTCTCTCTCTCTCTCTCTCTCTCTCTCTCTCTCGTAAGTTGAACTGACAGACCACTAACCCTCAATGCTTTTAATTAAACCTAATTTTCGTCCATTTAATTATCCAAAAATCCCAAAAGACCAAAATACCCCTTTCGGGTGTCGTTTTGGGCTAAAATATTCCGGAATCTAAATAAAATACCCGAGTAGTGTTTTCTGACTATTTAGACCCTTTCGGACACTTTGGCACACTCAAAATAGCAATTCGAGTTATATAAAAATAATTTACCTTTTTAACCCCCAAATACATACTAGTGATGCGACTCATACGCGCGTCCAAATTAATCATATCACGACTGTCGTGCATCTCATCCCGCCCATAATATTATTTTCGATAACTATTAACTCTCATCATGCTAGTAATTATTACCATTAAATTGGATTAATTACAAATTAAATTTTCTCCTTTTAAATTAATTAATCCCTATTTTCCATCATTTCATAATAAAATAATTATGCTTAAAAATACGGGGTATTACATACTCACCCCTAATAACATAATATCGTCCCGAAATTCAGAAATGACTATATATACCTAGAAAGAATAAGTCTGGATAACATTCATGCATGTCATCCTTGCGCTCCCGGTTTGATTCCTCAATATTATGGTGCCGCCACTGAACACGGACTAAAGGTACTATCTTCGACCTCAACTTCCTCTCGCTACGGTCTAGGATAGCAACCAACCCCTCCTTATAGGAGTATCAGGATGTAAGTCAATCTCCTCCAACGCAATGTGAGTATGGGCCAAACCATCCCTAAGAAATCTCCTTATCGAAGAGATATGGAACACATCATGGACCTTATGCAATTTCTCCTGTAATCCAAGTCTATTAGCAACTAGCCCAATCCTATAGATAATGGGGAATGGCCCTACGTACCTAGGTGCCAACTTTCCCTTCTTCCCAAAATGCAAGACTTCCTTAATAGGAGAGACCCAAAGTAACACCTGATCCCCATTGTTGAACTTTCAAAAATACCTCATAGCATTAACGTAGATTTCATTAACGTAGATTTTTTGTCGATCCTGAGTAACCCGAATACGTCTTCGTATAAACTCTATCCTTGCCTAAGTATCCTTAATCACCTCCGGACCCAGTAGTTTGTTGTCCCCCACATCTAACGAAAATGCTGGGGAACAACAAGGTCTGTCGTATAGTGCCTCGAATGGAGCCATATCGATAGTAAACTGGTAGGAGTTGTTATAGGCAAACTCCACCAGCGAGAGGTACTGCTCCCAGCCTCTGCCAAAATCAATGATCCATATATGCAACATGTCCTCTAATATCTGATTTGTTTGCTCGGTCTGACCATCCGTCTGTAGGTGATAAGCTATGCTCAGTCGCAACTCCGTACCCATCGCCTCCTGAAAACTCTCCCAAAATCGAGACACAAACACATTATCTCTCTCAGACACGATATTGAGAGGCACTCCGTGGAGTCTCACAATCTTTGCTATGAATATCTGGGTGTACTGTCCCGTGGTGTAATCTATCCTGACTGGTAGAAAGTGGGCTACCTTTATCAGTCGATCCAGTATCACCCATATGGAATCGTGACCCCTATGCGATGTAGGTAATCCAATCATGAAAACTATGGAAATGCTCTCCCATTTTAACATAGGAACCTCTAATTGCTGTAGAAGTATCGTCGGTCTCTGATGGTCCACCTTTACCAACTGTTAAGTGGCACATTTCGAGATGAACTTGAAAATATCTTTCTTCATCCCTCTCCACCAGTACTATATACACATATCCTGGTACATCTTATCCCCATCGAGATGTACCGCAAATCATGAACTGTGCGATTTTGTCATCACATCGTGTCACAAGTCTTTTCCCTCAGGAACAACCAACATTCCATTGAAATGCAAACCCCTATCTGAACCCACGGTATAAGATTCGTCCCCCTCTACTAGAAGTTGCACTATCTGACTTTAGCAAAAAGGATCAGTTGCATGAGCCTCTAATACTCTCGTAATAATATGGGGTGTAACTATCATCACAGATATGAACGATTGTGCCACTGCATCCTGGTGTCCTAACTCCTTTCATTTTGCTTTCCACACCTCGGCCACCTCACCTATTGGCCTACGTCTCAACGCATTTGCTACCACTTTAGCCTTCCCTGGGTGGTATTGGATATCAAATTCATAATCCTTCACAAACTCAAGCCACCGATGTTGACGCGTATTTAACTCCTTCTGCATGAAGAGGTACTGTAATGACTTATGTTCCATGAATAAGCGAAATCTCTCCCCTAGGAGGTAATGTCTCTAAATCCAAAGTGCAAATATGACCACTGCTAACTCCAAGTCATGGGTGGGGTAATTCCTCTCGTGAGGCTTAAGCTTACAGGAGGCATAAGCTATAGACTGACTCTCCTGCTGAAGCACACCTTCAAGTCCCAATAAGGACGCATCAGTGTAGACTAGATAATCCACTCCCGACTTGGGCAATGCTAACACTGGTTCTAAGGTTAACTTTTCTTTCAACTCGTCAAAGGCTAACTGACAGGCGTTACTCCAGATAAACGTCACCCCTTTGCGAGTCAGGTGTGTCAATGGACCCGCTATTAACCTCCTGTAGTATCCAACCAAGCCCAAGACACTGCGTGTCTCGGTCAGTGTCATGGGATGTCCCCACTACCTCATCGCTGACACCTTCCACGGATCCACGAATATCCCTCTGTCAGAGATGATATGTCCCCAAAACTAGACCTCCTTAAGCCAAACCCCAAATTTCTCATGTTTTGTGTACAACTCATGATGACATAGCCTCTGCAAAACCTGCCTCAAGTGCTCGGCATGCCCTTCGTCAGTCTGCGAGTAAACTATAATGTCATCTATGAAGACGATGACGAACTAGTCCAGGAACTCTCTGAACACCCTGTTCATAAAGTCCATAAACATAGATGGGGCATTGGTTAGCCCGAAAGGCATAACCCTGAATTCATAGGATCCACATCTCATCAAATAGGCAGTCTTTGACACACCCTGATCCCTGATACGCAATTGATGGTATCTTAATCTCAAGTCAATCATCGAGAAAAAGGGCGCTCCTCTCAACTGGTCGAATAAGTAATCGATTCGAGGCAACAAATATTTATTTCATATCGTGACTTTATTTAACTCCCGATAATCAACACATAACCTCAACGATCCATCCCTCTTCTTAACGAATAGTACGGGGATCCCCACGGTGAAGTACTCCTATGGATAAACTCCTGCCCCAACAACTGCTCAATCTGGTCACGTAACTCCCTCATCTTTGCTGGAGCCATACGGTAAGGTATATGGGCTATCGATCGAGTGCTTGATGCTAAATCAATGACGAAGTCTATCTCTCTACTCGGTGGTAACCCTAAAATCTCTTGAAACACATCGTCAAACTTTCAAACAACCAGAATAGAGTCAAGTGGTACCACCACCTCCGTAGAGGTCTTCTCCTCAATATAGTATAAATGTGTGGATAATCCTCCCTCAGGGCGAGGCATCACCACCAGGAACATCTCCTGAATGGGTATGGCAAAAACTATAATCCTACTAAAGCAATCAATTACGGCCCTATACCTGACAATCCAGTCCATACCTACAATCGTATCATACTCGGAGATATCCAATACGAGCATGTCAGCGGGTAAAATAAACCTCCCAATCTCTATACCCACTCCTCGACAAATAAAAGAAATAACAAAACCTCTACTCAATGACGAATCCACAAAAGTGACTGTACTTTCGGCTGTATAAAAAAATCCCGTAGTACATGAAAACCTCATGGAAATAAACAGTGTGTGGCCCCCGTGTCAAATAAAATGTACCCCAAAGTCCCCTAGATAGATAACATACCCTCAATCGCGTGGGTCTGGTAGGACTGCGTCCTAATGAAGATCGTAGACTCGTCCATACTAAAGCTAACCTTGATGAACTAGGGTGGCTATAATGGATAGAAGTTCGGGCAATTGTGGAGGTGATGGGAGATCTGTGAGAAATAACGATCTCTGGGGCTCCTAACGAGCACCCTACTGCTGGCCTCTACCCTTCTGAGGGAAGTCCTGACATTTGTCTCCAGTGTTGACCCATGTTAAACATCTCCCTTGGAAGGGTACTCCCCTGTCCCTATTGACCCTGGACCTAATGGCCATTACCACACCTCCCTTTGCCATTCTAGATGAGTTAAACCTTCTGCTTGCCCTAATGGCCATGCTGACCCTACTGTCCATGTCAAAAGTCTCCCCGCCCATTTTTAAAACCTCCTAACTTGAACCTCTTAGGATCCCCTTGCTGGGAACCCTGGTCACTGTGTCTATGCTGACCCTGGACTGCCTGTGCCCCACTGGCACCATTTTCTTATGTCTTGCCCTATTGGCTAGAGTCTCCTATTCGCTTAACCTCGGTCAGATGAAAACGATGGTCCTAGCAGTGGAGTAGTGTTACACTAACCACTTCTAAATAGGTCGACAAAGAGATATTGCCTATTAAATGCTGGAGGATCCTCCATGTTAACCCATCCATACAATGCTGAATCTTCTTCTCCTCGGTTAGGATCTCATCCGGTACAATGTTCAAAAGGTTGGTAAACTTTGCCTCATATTCTGCCATTGTCTTTCCCTCCTATTTTATGTTCACCAATTTCCGTATCATCTCTGTTTGGAAGACCAAGGGGAAATATTTGCGATCGAACCGCACCAAAAAGTCTCAAATAGTGAGTGTGTCTCTCTCCTCAGCGGTGGTAATAGACTCCCACTACTAAAGTGCTTCTCCCACTAACTTGAATGTGGCCAGTATATAACTCTGCACCTCTGTGAACCCATACATCCTCAAGTGCCTCTGGATATCCTTCTTCAATTGGCATGGTACCACCACATCGAGCTACCTGTAAACTCTAGAGGATGCGCCTTCTAGAAGGCATCCTTAACACGTTCCCAAGCAGACGGGAAGGCCAAGGCCTGAACTGGAGCCACCGCCGGTTCCTGAGGTGGTCCCTGCTACAGAACTACCAACGTCGCATTTACCGCCTGACCTATAATGGTGGAAACTTCAGTGGCATTCATCATACGCTGAGATGGTGCAGGCTGAGGCTGAGGCTGGGCATCTCTGGGAACTCCCTGTGTACGTCGAGGAGGAATATGAAAGGAGAGAAGAATTTCATAAGTCTATAGTTATTATCTCAAAATATCTGAAGAACGTAAAATGCATAAAGAGTACAACAATCCTAAAATATAGGGATCTATATCAAAGGACGCTACGCGGAGACATAACAAGTCGTACAGATCCTAAGGAAACTAGAACGAGACCCTCTAATATCACTTGTAACACCCCACCTAATTAATTACCGGGTGATCAATCCTTAATTAATTAATTTTAGAATATCAAGTTGGTTCAGATAATGCATCACTGTCGAAAACTAAAACTTTAATTTAATAAAAACTAACCACCTAATATTTAAAAAGGTTGGTGTCAAAATTTTATCTTATTATTAACTATCAATAAAGGAAAAACAAATTATCACCATACATCACAATTGCATAAGGAAACAACTAAATGAATTTAAATAAAGAACTGGAGTAAACACTTCATGTCAAAATCCCATACAATAATTTAATAACATTAAATCAAATTATAATAATAGAATAAAACAACTGTAAATCTCTGAATGTAAAATAAGAGGGATGACATGTCCAACTGAAATGAAATGACTGATGGATAAGGAGAAACAGACTCAGAAACGTCTACTAGAAATATCCTATAGCTTCCACATCAGCTACAGTTTGGCAAATGAAGGGAATCTCCTAAGTCTGGTGACCATGTGGTTAAGAACCTAAAATAATAGAACATGAAAAGAGATTTGTAGAAAAACGGGTCAGAGCCCGAGTAGAAAACAGTTTAAATATAGCAAGTGCTTAAATTGATTTAATTAGCACATATATTATCCATGTTAACTTAGCGTACTCACTTGAGATGATCACCTCTCATCTAATGTGCACACCTAGCGAGTCCAACTACCCAATCTAGTCTCGATACTCTACCTGACTATATGTAGGATAACCACTATG
Source organism: Sambucus nigra (assembly GCA_949130495.1). NCBI lineage: Eukaryota > Viridiplantae > Streptophyta > Magnoliopsida > Dipsacales > Adoxaceae > Sambucus > Sambucus nigra. The sequence goes on from OX422217.1 coordinate 382,510,577, forward strand.
CCGGATATAATATCTAGTTAACCCGAAACCAATATATTACTATTATTTAGTAATAGGTTTAAGGATGTTATAACTCATTCTTCTAGCATTCTTAATTCTCAACTGTGACCCATTAAGTATATACTTTAATAAGGTAGCCAATATGAAACACGCATTAGGAACTCAGTATACATATATAAAATCTCACTATGTAAACAGACAAATATATCAATAGTGCACCCATGGTTAAGAAACCCCTAGTGCTAGGCATACTTGGCTATATAGTCCCATTGCAACGCTCACACACAAAAGACAACAGGTTCAATCTCTCGAGAACCAATAAAATATATACACATATTGGAGGCTAACATAGTCCCTAGGCGATGGGCTACACATATACCTACGCACACATACGACCATCATCACTATTATTCTCACAGATAGCCCGTACCTAGGTTCCATGCTCTAGTGGTATGACTAAAAATCCCTCGAAGGTACACAAGATATGGTCGTCCATAACGCGTTAACCCCCGTTCAATAGCAAGTACCTAGGTATGTCATACACATGATATTCCAAGTAATAAGCATCCACACAACTTATATACATTAATAGGTATTCACATAACCCAAATACTCTAATCCGTAAGTAATATTAACGCCATTACTCTCCACGATATTCGTACATATATAGCCTCACTATGACTTACATTCTCTACGAGGTTTTCACACCAATTCAATACCCCGAGGACCATTACACCCTTAATTCACTAATACTTTGGAATTTAAGCCACCCGTTACTCGTGTAGGTTAATACACTCACTTGGATAACCCTAGGATGGTTTTTAACTCGAACGGATCCTAAAAACCCATTCTGGAATCTCATTAGAAATTCCAGGATTCTCATTTGAACGAGGACGTTCAAACGATTTTGTTCGAAAGAAGTTACCACTTCGAATGAACTCAACAAATCGTTAGAAGGATCGTTGGAAATCTCATTAGAAGTCTCGTTCGAACGACCTGGGCTGTACTTCTAACAAAAATTCCGAACAGGCCCAATTCTTCCCTAAATACGATTTTCTCAAATTTTCATACTTCAATCTCATTCCAAACTCATCCCAATCTTAATGTAATGTTCCTACACTATTTAAAATCACCCTAAGATACTTTATAATACGAATTAGAGGTCAAGTCCTTATATACTCAATTGGAATTCAACAATAGGATAAAAAATATTAGGAGAACTCCATCGGCTGATGTGATGAGGGGTTTGATAGATCAAATAAGATATGGTCAATATTTATTGAGAGCCGAGGATTTCGCAACGATCATTTGAGAGGAAATTGAGGCCGAATTAGAGATAGGAATTCAAAGGGCTAGATCCTAGCTAATAGAATAAGAAAAAGTTCCCATATCATCGTGAGACATGGTGACAGAAAGTTTACGCAAGGATATGTCGCCCACGTTCTCAGGGGGATTTGACCCTATGTTGGATCATCAGTGGAGTTGAGAAATGGAAAGAAAACTTTGGATGATGGAATGCAGGGAGGTCCAGAAACATATGTTGGACATATTTAAGCTAACTGATAATGCATTGCAATGGTGAAAGAGTATGACTACACCTGAGGAGAAGGACCATTTGATTTATGAAGAATCAATGGTAAACTTTAATGATAAGTACTTTTCAAATGCTATCAGATTTAAGAAGACGATGGAGTTACTCACTCTATAGTATGGTTCACATAGCATGGCCAAATATGACCAAGAGTTCACAAATCTATCTACACTTCTCCCAGAAGAGGTGGATACTGAGGAAAAGAAGAAAATTATTTCATTCGAGGCTTGAATGGGTTGATTAGGAAACCCGACTTTCACCACTCATACTAAAGTAGTGAATGTCATTATGAGGCTTTGTAGGATCAATCAAACAGTCAAAAGAATTTAGGAAACAATAGAGAAATGAAAGGTCTAGATATGACCAAAAGGAGAACATATAATGCTAGTATGGAATTTAAGGATCAAAGAGAAATATTATAGCAAGAGTTCCCGAGTAGAGTGTGTTTAGAGGCAAAGTGATAGAGACCCACCATTTACATAAGTTTAAGGTCAAGGATCGTAGTGTAAAGAGCGGGTGTTAGTTAGGTGACTGAGCCATTTCAGAGGTTCTTGTTATGCATGCGGAGAGAAAGGACACCAGACTATGAAATATCCATTAAATCAAACTCATTATAAGTAGACATTACAATTGAGCAGGTACCGTAGGACATTGTTCCACTTACAGGTGAAATAAGATCGTGTATCTTAGAGCCTGTATGTTACTAGTTGTATTCGTGTAATACACTCGCGAGTTTATCGTTATATTTTATGGTTTCGTGCTATTACTTATAATTACACACATTGTAATCGTTAGATTTTTTTTAGTGTGTGGGAACTCAAGTTGAGGAATATTATTATGGGTAAAGCTGAACGAGTTTTAATGTATTTTATGTGTCAGTAGTTATATAACTACTATAAAAAATTGGGCCCCATTTATTAAGACTTTTATATAGAGATTTAAAGTGCAAAATAGTAAAGTGGAGGAAGAAAGAATAAGGGCCAAGACATAATGCAAGTTTAATAAGATTTTAGGTTAATTTAAATCTACTTGTGGGAATATAAAAATTCTTAAAGCTTGTGTCCTTCAGGCACTTTTTACGTTGGAAATTTTTTGAATATGGATCTAAATTATGTTAGAAAAAGTAAATTGACTTGGGAAGTAAGTTCAAGGTGAGAATACCTTACGCTAGTACAAAAATGATTTAGATATTGTTTAAATCTATGTATCAATTTATCAAAAAGAACATAGACTTCTAATTAGAGAAAGAAGAACCTAATTATCCCCATGATAGTATTTGTTTAAACTTCAAATCCTTGGAAAGTAGTAATTCCCACGAAATGGGTATACAACATAAATTGTTTAAAAGTGTTAATGATAAGATGAGTAGTATGTTAACGGGACAATAATTTAAAGCGTTTGCCTTATGAATATATGGATAATTAAAATGTAAAATATGATTATAATTAGTATACCGGGCATCAACCGCGTGCGTGTATAGAAGCGCTATCGTTGTTTTCAGTTCGCCGCCTCAATACAAAAAACATAAAGTAAAACTACACTTGTGATACAAGTATATCGATAAGTCGAGCATCATAAGAAATCCAAAGGGAGTGATGCTTAGATTGATGAACTATTTTACTACTTTAGGAATAAAAATCCAAAAGGTGATATGTAGGTTATGGTGAAAAGGAAAAAAGAAAAGATAAACCTAAATTACAACGAATTAAAACGAGAGTCGGGATCGCATTCCCTCCCCGGGATAAACAACATGCAGTTAGAATTTAGGTTCGAAAGATATTTAATCGAGCATCTCAATTAAGCATAAACATCACATAATAAGGAATCCAATCCAAAGTTGCGAGATTAAACATTTAACAGAAATGATCACACGAGGATTAAATTCGGATTATCGCTAAAAATACTAACGTTGCATGACAAAGAAAGTTAAATGCATAACAATCCGACTTTGACACGCGAGGTTTCAATTAAATGCAATTTTACACAAAACCCAACTTTCGAAGCTCAAAATCCATTAATGGCGAAAACGCAACCCCAACCCGTTATCTACGGGTTTGACATATAATTAAACTAATTAAACAATAATTAAACTGAGAAAAGAAATAAATAACAACAATAAAGATTAACTAGGCATGGAAATATAAAGACAACAATGGAAATAAATCTAAAATTAAAGCAAGGAGAAGGCTACAAAGGAGCGAATCGATTCCTCAAGGTCTGAATCGATTCATAGTTAAAAACCTGCTTCCCTGATGTAAATTGAATCTATTTGGAAGATACTGAATCGATTTGGTGCTCGAAAAATTGAGTATTTTCTTGATGTGAATCGATTAACTAGAGGCCGAATCGATTCTCCACTACAAAATTGCTTTTCCTCCCCTGTTTTAATATATTGTATTTCTCTTTCGCTAAAAATCCTGTAACTTCTTCATTCAGACTCGGATTCATTCACTATTTGCGGTCACGCAAAGTTTGCTCAAAGGGATACAACTTACGTAAAGATATTGGGCCAGATGCCCAAAACTGTTAAATGACCAGATCCTTACGCGTGCAAATGTGTACGAAACTTCGTCGGAATGCGTTCAAACTTCACATTAAGTGTCGAAATACCTACAAAAGCTTAATTAACCCCCTGCAAAGCATATATATATATATATATATATATATATATATATATATATATATATATATATATATATATCCAAATCTTAGGTTGTATGGTTAACGAGCTTAAATATAGGAATTACGGTACCCGAGGGGGCTAAAATGCATAAGTTAACGGGCGCAAATATGAAATACTCGTGCCGTATCACACCCCTTAACTTACACATTGCTAGTCCCTTGCAATGAAAGAGGAAACAAAAAGAACTATAAGTAAACCAAAAGAAAGGAGAAATATACAAAAAGGATAAAAGACACTTTCACAGGCGAACAATTGCATTTAGTATATGCAATAAGCCATTAAACCCCTAGGTTACCCTAGTGGATGAGTGTCGTCTCGTGAGGGTTTTTAGGGATGAAATCCATAAACATCATAAAGTTTACTCAAAATATGACCAATCAATATGCGACAAACTCAACAATAACGAACAAAATTTCAACATGTTATTAGAAAAGTGAATGAATTCACACAAAAGTCCATAGTTAATTACATTATAGAACGACATTCGTCTAATCGAAACCTTAAAAGTGGGAGGAGAGAGAGCACAAGAAAAATATGATTTGGCAAAAACTTATATAAATGGGATAAGCGTTAAAGCATGCATATAATTCGATCCTCATCAGGCATTACACTCAACAAATGAATTCACTATGAAAATGGAGGTAACACACGGGACATGCAACCATAAAGAGTAAATGGACATGGAAACTAGGCCGCATACATGTCACAAATGAAGAACACTATATAGAAAATGAAATTTGTAATCTCAATGAAATATACCTCCTATTAAAAGAGGAGAAATGTATTTTCAGAGATCATCAAAACTATTTAAACTTTTAAATTAAATTCACTCTAGGATCACATAGGACTTGGATAGGGTTGTAATGTACGTTTGGGGTTACGTTACGAAATGAAAGGTATATGTACGGATTCAATGTGTCCGGGGATGAAAACTCGAGATAATGGGAGATTACGGGCAATTCCAAAATTGGAAAAAAAGTTCCCTAACAAGCATTAAATATGACAATAGGAGAGTAGTCAAAGCTTATTGAACACTATATACATCAACTTTATCTTTTCTTTTCTTCTTTTTTTCATGTTTCTCTTTTGTTTTTCTTTTATTTTTCACTTTTTCCTCGCTTCTCACTCTTTTCATGCTTAATTGCAACCGCCAGATAATAATATCATTCAATCCCAAGTATAATTCCAAATTAAGGTATGGAAAGTAATATGGTTTATAACTCCAATGTTGCATTGGTTATGGGATTTTGGGTAATGAAATGAAAGGGTATATTTAGGCTCAAAGGGGCTTACTAGGGAAAGATAAGGTGAGGTCAAAGCTAATATGGGTGATATAACAAAAATAGCCAATGATCATTTCCTAAAGTTTATGAAATTTTCAAGTCAAAACAAACTTTGAAAATCATGCTCAAGTAACACTTTTCATAATTAAAGTCAATTAATGAATGATCAAATGAAAGAATAGTGAGATTACCGACGAATTCAACATTTTCAAGGAGGAAAAAGAAGTGTATAACACTCACAAATGAAGAAAATCCAACAACTCACTCAGTGTAAATATATACAATGAAACAAAAGATTACCGAGTTATAAAAATCTTAAACCAAATCAATAAAATAAGAAAAGCGCATGTGCACATGGGATTAAAGTTTAATTCATGATGTTATTCATAATATCAATGATTTGAGGACTAAAGTCTAATAACTTCTAAATCGAGAACACGCGTCATCGAATTGTCTAGTGGATTAGGCATTTATTAAAATTTATCATCAGAAACAAGGCAAAATGCCCAACAAATGAGAAAAAATAAAGAAAATATTTTTGAAAATTTTCAATTTTTAACAAAAGCATGATTTATAACTAACATGTGATCAAATCTATGGACTAAACATGAAATGGATAGAATATCCTACACCCCCTAACTTAAATGTTGCATTGTCCTCACTGAAAATCAAGAACACAACATAAAGAGAGGAAAATAAAGATATTACCCATAATGGAGTGATCTCCGTTAAGCACAAGTCCAAAGAATCTACCAAACAAGTTAGTACTGAGCATAACGAAAAGCAATAACAAAAAGTTTAACTAATTACACTACAGTAAACTAAAAGGAAAGAAAAAATAAAAAAATAAAGAATACAAAGCTAACTATTTACGACATACTATTTGGATTTCACAATAACTATACACTAGAAGTCTAAATAATTGACGATCCAACTAAAATGGGATGTGACTTTGAAAGATCAACGGTGGAACCTCTAAAGAAAACATGCCTCCCAGAAGATATGAATTTCATTTGAACAACAAAAGGCGTGTGGGTGGTGGAATAGGTGAACCATCGCCAATTATCAATTTTTGGGGGACGATGGGTGATTTGGATAATAAGGGGGAGAGGTACACTTGGGATCCAAGAAAAGTAGATTCACCTCCCAAAGGTTTTTTAATTGGAATGGGAGGTGGTGCATACGTGGGGGATGAATCCATCATGGAAAACAAGTCCGCCAAAGAGTCCTCATTCGCCAAAGGTGTAAAAGTTTCAATGATTTCTACCTACTCATAGGAATCAAATGGTACCTCTAACGGTTCGATGATGGAAAGCATATATGGTAATGAACTAAATTCAATCTCAATCAACTCTTCATCGTAAGGAGCTTCAATTTCGGGGGAAAAAGCCCACTTTTAATGAGATATTCTACTAAAAGTTGAGGTGAAGCACTAGTTTCCACCTCCTCATTGATTTTCAAAAAATAATCAATCTCATTGCAAAGTGTTTCGAATCTCAAACCAGCAACAATAGCATTATCCACACTTTGGGTGTAAAGAAGGAGGATTTCTTCCATAGTATGCTTCCTTGGCTCTAAAACCTAGGATTCCTCATTTGATTGAAACTCTTCTTGAACTTCAAAAATATCAGAAGAAAAATCATCGTTGGATTTGAATAATGTATCTAACTCAAGCTCCCAAATATGATTTTCTTCCCGATAAATGTTTTCAATCCTTTCCTTCTCAATAATTTGAATACCCTCACCCACGGTAGTAGGTCGAGGTGCAGATTCTTGAGAATGGAAGGTTTGAGAACAATCCCCAAATAAAGAATCATTAGAATTATCGACATAACTAAAGAAATAGGACATGGTTACCGAATTGTTTATAGAGGGAGAATCCAGGTAGGAAGGTTTGCAGCCGAGCATCAATGCTTCTTAGCGCCCAAATGTGTTATCCTGCAAAAAAGGTTAAAACAAAGAATACAAATACAAAAGAAAAAATACTACAAAATAATAAAAAAATTAAAATCTAAAACACACTCTCCAGCAACGATGTCATTTTGATCGCGCGCAAATCGTGTGCGCGTGTAGAAGCACTGTCGTTGTATTTAGCTCACCGCCTCAATACAAAAAACCTAAACTACTACTACACTTGCGATACAAGTATAGCAGTAAGTCCGGTATCGTAAGAAATCCACGGGTATTAATGATTAGATTGATGAACTGTTTTATTACTACATGAATAAAAATGCCAAAGGTGATATGCATGTTATGGTGAAAAGGGAAAAAAGAAAAGATAAAACTAAATTACAACTAATTAAAATTAGAGTCCGGATCGCATTCTCGCCTCGGGATAAACAACGCATAGTTAGAATTTCGATTCGAAAGATATTTAATCGAACATTTCAATTAAACATAAACATCACACAATAAGGAATTCAATCCAAAGTTGCGAGATTATACATTTAACAAAAAATGATCACACGCGAATTACATTCGGATTATCACTATAAATACTAACTTTGCATGACAAAGAAAGTTAAACGCATAACAAAATGACATTGATACGCGATGTTTCAATTAAACGTAACTTTACACAAAAATCCAACTTTCAGAGCTCGAAACCCTTTAATATTGGAAACGAAATCCCAACCCATTATCTACGGGCTAGACATGTTAAACTAAGGAAAGCAATAAGTAACAACAATAAAAGATTAACTAAGCATGGAAATATAAAGACAACAATGGAAATAAAGATAAAATGAAAGCAAAGAGATAATGAATAGTAAATAGAGGTTTACATAAATTGTCAAACACCCAAAGTGCTAGGAGAGGTAAGCTCCTAATTACAAACCCTAAAAACTATACATAATGAAAGATTACATCTCAAAATGAGATATAAATTATTTATAGTAAAACCCTAATGGAAAATTTGCAATTAAAAGAAAACTAAATTGGCAGAACCGAATCGATTTGGTTGTGTCCGGATCAATTCAGTAAGAAGGATCTTCGAAGGCTGCAAAGGAGCGAATCGATTTCGCTGTGTCTGAATCGATTCGTAGTTAAAGACCTGTTTCACTGATGTAAATTGAATTGATTTTAGAGATACTAAATACATTCAGTGCTGGAAAAATTGAGTACTATCTTGATGGGAATCTATTTTCCAGAGACCAAATCGATTCGCCACTACAGAATTGCTTTTCCTCTCCTGTTTTGGTATGTTATCTTTCTCTTCCGCTAAAAATCTCGTAACTTCTTCGTTCTGACTCGGATTCATGCGCCGTTTATGACCATGCGAAGCTTGCTCAAAGGGATACAACTTATGTGATGATATTGGGACAGATGCCCAAAATTGTTAAATGACTAGATTGCCCTTGCACGTGCGGATGTTTATGAAACTTCGTCGGGATGCGTCCAAACTTCACACTAAGTGTCGGAATACCTACAAAAGTTCAATTAACCCCTGTAAAGCATATATATATATATCCAAATCCGACGTTGTCTATTTAATGAGCTTAAATATGGGAATAAGGTACCCTATGGGCTAAAATGCGCAAGTTAACGGGCGCAAATATGCAATATTCATGACATATCATTAGTACTGAGAAATTTTAATACCAACTACTTGTAATGATGTTGGGACGGTGTTAGCTATGGAAAATTCATATGAATCCCATTTTTATACATTTTTCGAACCTCATTTCGGTACTTACATGAACTGAAATCTCATGTGCTTATGGTATAATTAGATAGTTATGTTGACATTTATCGACTAAATCAAAATGGTAGGGTTGGGATACAACACTAATATCAATCAAATAATGTAATGATAAATACCCATAATAAATAAATGGGCGTGACTGGTACAAAATAGAAAAAAATTATTGAACACGTTTGGTGTATTATTGAAATATGGTTAGCATTAAGAGATATTATGTGTCTCTTGATATAGTTTGGTTGCTGGGGAATTCACAAGAGTCTTTCTTGAATATGGGACAAGTAAAATATCATAAAACCTTACATGGAACTTTGGAAATTTCCCTTATATGCCTCTGATTAGAAGTCATAAATTTAATGTATTAAATATTAAATTCTTTAAGAGTACAAATTTGTATGTAAACTTATGTTGATTTTAAACTTATGTTGCTGGAATTGGAAGACGAGAGATAATTAGTTGATATTATTGGGAGGATTGTGCTAAAAACTTTAAATTCTTAGCCTATGATGTAGGAGAGAAAATTATACTTTGGGTTATGGCAATATTGTGTTGAATGATGTTGGTGGTAATCATAAATAGTGAAATTATTAGGTATTTAGTGATGGTGACTATTCAGGGATTTGAGATGGTTATAAGTACGAGAAGTATGATTGGATTAATACTCTCACACTTGATTGAGGGATTTGTCCTTGGCGTTTATCATCAACGATATTTAAATTGTTTAAAGGTATTATTAGAATTAGAACTTTGTGTATTTAAATTGTTTGGGTTTCATTTTATGAGATGTCTCACGCATGAAGTATAGGTAAGGTCGGGAGTTGAGAGTTTAGGATGTTTAAATTCACACATTTAACTAGTTTTTCATCTCTATTAGTGCGTGGTATAGTGTCGACTAGATATATCAAAAATCACATGTGCAAGGCTTATACAAGAAGACTACTTTGACGATCATTGATGGTTTGGTGGTGGATTTAGTGTCAATTGGATACATAAAACATCATATGTAAAGGACCTGGAAAATTCATAGTTAGTGATGTTTTTTCTTACCTTGGTTTACGAGGTAATTTGGACCGAGATATTGGTCAGGATTTGAATTGTTATGAATGGAAATTTGATTATGATGACTCATTTTATATGAGGTTCTAGTTGACTCTTTAGTATATGAGTAGATTATATTGACTCGTTCTTATAATATATTAATCAATCTCTCCAACTTTCTCAGAGCTTATCTTTTGAGAAATTCTAGGGTTTATCAAACCCTAGGGCTTGCATGGTAACCCTCTTTTAAAAAAAAAAAAATATTTCCTAACAACCCTAAAATACCAGACCCATATTTTTGTGCTCGCGTGGTAGCCTCTCCTCTAACCAAACAATCCACTCTCAAACAGCTATCCAAGTTTAATGGAGAACTTATAGCACTTTTCTTTTTCGAAGATGTTAAAAATTTAGAAAAACCTTTCAAATATGCCCTAGTAGGCAAGTTTTCACTTGGTCTTCCCTCTATAGAATTCATTTGCAAGACATTATTGGCTTTCTATCTCAAGGATCCATACATGATTAGTCTCTTAGATTACAAACATGTGGTGATAAGACTCAATAGTGAAGAAGACTTTATAAGATTATAGCTTAGAGATCAGTGGTATTTAAGCAAATATCTGATGAGAGTCTTTAAATGGACTCCTGAGTTCAAGATAGATGAAGAAAGATTGATCATTCCAGTTTGCATAAGCCTTTAAACTCTCCCTATACATTTATTTGTAAAATCCTCTCTGTTTTCAATCGTGAAACTAGTTGGAAAACCTCTTAAGATGAATGCTTCCACTATCTCCATTATTATCCTCTCAAGATGGTGATGGTGGGTTTTGGCAGGAAGTTAAATATGAAGAGTAACACAAGTTTTATGTTCATTGTAAGAAGAAAGGCCACTCTTAAGAGGCATGAATTTTCAAAAACCCTTCTAAAGAAAAACCGGTTCAGAAAACTCTACCTAATAAAGAAGTTACCAAGATTCACAAAGACAATAATCCAGTCTGAAGAAAGAATCACAATTAATTAGTTGAATAAAAATAAGAAGTGACTGAAGAAATTCAAGTAATATATGATCTAAGTCCTAGTTATTTAATTGAAGAAGATTCAGACATACACCACACTTCTCTAATCAATACCAGCCAATCAGTTCCAAAGTATATTTCAACAATCAATACTCAATGAATTTCCAATTATATAGAGGGAATAACGCATTGAAACATTTCTAGTGATGAAGTAATGATAGTTCAAGTTAGTAGCCTATCTCCTAGAGCCACTAAACTCCCATATTTTAAAGCTCGTTCATTCCATGATAAGACATATTTCATAGATATGGAATTAGCCAGTAGAATCACAATTCCCATACATGAAGAGTTAGAGATTTTCGCAATTGTTCTGGATAAGAAGATGAAGAAGTACCATTCATCCAAAGTTTATGAAAATAATAAAGTCATTCCCAACAAGGTGATATATCATAACAATGTCACACCCCACCTAATTCTGGCGTCGACCGCCACCAAAACTATGCCGGTCGTGAGTAAATAATTACCATTCTTAGCATGAGACAGATATGAGACATAAATAAATCAGTCCATAAGATACATGATTGAATCAAACTCAAATGCTCATAAACAACTAAGCGATAAAAGATCCATCACATGCTAACTCCAATAATCCATTCTCCAATAATGATTAAATAGAATCTGAAATAATCCCACAATAAATCCTCTAAACAACTTTGGAACCGAATGGCCCAATTAAACTCAAATGAAGTCTCATAATTAAATACGACTGGAAAAGAAAGTCTAACTAAACTAAGGCATAAAATGAATAACTCCAGCTGCACCTCCAAATGATAACCCCGATAAACTTATGTAGTTTCTCCAATTCTAATCCTAAAAAAGATTAGTCAACACATGAGTCACAACCAAAGCCCCGAGCAAGAATACACACTACTCCCCTCAAATAGGATCCTTGAATCTAGACAGTAGCATTATACGCAATAAATATCACAACAGAATATTTTAAATTAAACATAATAATTAAACGCGATAATTATAAATCACAAACTACCAACAGAAATCCCATTTATAAAGGCAGGCCAATATAATTTTAAATTTTCAAGTCCCACGATGTTAATTTAATTAAATTAACCATCTTTTATTATAGTTCTCCCTTTGTATTAAAGTGTCACAGTTCCCCTTGTCAATTACCCTCTGACCCGTTTAAACTGTCGGCCCCAACACATGACAAGGTTCCACACACGACACGACATAAATCGCCATCTGGCCTGTTTAAACTGTCGGTCCCAACATATTATGCCGCCACAGATTTTAATACCCATTTTTATCTTAGGCATTAATTCTCAATTTCTCAATTTATAATCACCCCGCCCTTTTAATTGATGTGAGATCCTCAAAATACTCCTTAGTCCCATACCTAAGGGTCCCCAAGTTATCAATACGTCCTAACCTATGTATAGGAGGATTTTCTAACATAAATCTTAACTTAGTCTCGTACTTAGACTACCGTAACGACTATAAAGTAATAAAAATCAGTCCACCCTCAAGATGATAAAAACGCAATAATCTACCCTCACTAGTTCCATACCTAGAAGGCGTAAATCCTAAAAGGTCTACCCGCTAGTCCCATACCTAGAAGGCATCCTAAAGTATAGGGAGAGAAAAATTACCCAATAACCCGTCGTCACAAAGGCAATATAATAATACCAAAAAGTCACACAAATATGCATAATAAATCAATGTTCCAAACTACGCATGATAGTCCAATTCAATTAAACCTTTAATTAAATTATCACAACGTCAAAAATATCCAAATAATCTCATTGAATTATTTTTAAATTAAATATACCAAGTTTTCATCATATATACCTCAAAAACTGAATTTTATTATCTCTACATGTATTACATGAGTTATACGCACCCAAAAATAATTTATTTCAAAGCTAGGATTTTTCTACATGCAACCTACACCAATAAAATCCAAAATCACTCATGAATCCTACGTACCCAAGGGTTATGAATATTATTCAGATTAAAAAATTTAATAAAAACAGCCCCATAATTAGTGTCCACTTTTCCTAATTAAGTTACTAATTATTTTTAAGAAAACATGTAATTAAGTGTTTAGGCGATACATAAAACGCATAATACTTAAGGAAAAGAATAGAGTATTCATGCCTGTAAAGATCGTGTTGAAAATCTGATTAGAAATCCGGATTCCTTGCGAAAAATTAGCAAAAGAGTGTTCTTAAACCAACTTGATTAAATCCCAATTAAGCCTCCCAAAACTTGTGTCAAAAACTTGATAATGAAGAAAGTTGATGATTATAGGTGAGAGGAAAAATATTTGGAAGTGTTCTCTGGTGAAAAACTGGAGAAAAAGTGATTATGAGAAGTCCCCCCACGGATTAACAAGGTTATATAGTGATTAGGAGTCATAATCCAACACAAATACTCAAAACAGGCTTGCTGCTCACGATTTCTGGGAGGGTCAATCGATCGATCCCAGGCATCGATCGATCGATCATGCCTAAAATCTGGCAGTTCGCCTAAAAATTTTATAAGGGACAAAATTGTAAAATCAATATAAAATCCATTTTAACTCCGATTTTAATTCCGCTTAAAGTTTTATTCTTCTAAAATCGTAACAAACATATTTAGCCAATAAAATTTATTAAATTCAAAATTTTATTTTTCCCGAAAATTTCCATTAATTAATTAAAATAATAATAAAAAAATACGGAGTGTTACAAACAATTCAAAAGGGGGAATAAGATTATGTCATAAACCAAGAACTTCTCCTACAGATCCTCTCTTTAGAAAAGTCATAAGATCAGGTTCTAAGCTCATAAAAAATATGGCATCTCAATCTTTTAATGATTAATCTTATAGTGTGTAATGTAAAAGGTGTAGCCAATTAGTCAACTAATAGTAGAATTAAGAAAATCATTAGAATTCATACAATCCCAACTTTAGTAATTATTGAGACTAAAGTTATCCAAGATAAGGTAAACAAATACTTGTTCAAATAGGGATTTGAGGGGTTGTTTCTTCAACTTATCTATTTCGATTTGTTTGTTTTTTTAGGAAATTTGATCTGCAATGGTCAACCCTTCATGATGATGGCCAATCTTTGTGCCTGAATGTATTTCACAAAATGTTGAAATATGAGGTAGTGATCAGTTTGGCATATGCTAAATGAATTAAAGCCGAGATATTTTATTTACAAAACACCTTGGAGTTGCAATGCTCTAACTTTGTAGATTTTTCTCACCTGGTGATTGACGATTTTAATGTGATGTGCTCTCAAGAGGAAAAATTGGGGGAAAATGAAGTGGAGTTTCATGTTGTTCAAGATTTTAATGATGCAATTTGATTTAGTGACTTAGTGGATCTAAGTTACTTAAGATCAAAATTTACTTAGTGTAATAATAGAGTAGAGGAGGATTTGATCTTTTATAGGCTTTCCATGTGTTATGAGTCAGATTTCTATAATATCATTACTTAATGTCAAATGGAAGTCAAATTTCCCAAACTCTTCCATTAACAACCTAAATAGACTTTTTTTAGATCATAGCCCTCACCTTCTTTCTATTAAAACTGACATTAATAACATTGCTATGCCTTTCAAATTCCAAACGGTGTAGTGGTCATATCCAAATATTCCTAAGCACATTCAAACATCATGGGATGTTCTAGTATTTAGTCCCATGTGAGATGTTTCTCTACAAATATTAAAAGTCAGAAAATAGTTTTTAGAAACTTGAAAAAAAGAACCATTAAATATATCTTTCAACGAATTAAAGATTTAGAACATGATTTGTTGGCTAAAGAGATGGTATTTGGACAAAATAAAGATCAGGTCAGTAAGGATTCGATGAATCACACCAAAGCAATGTTACTTCTTGCCCTTAAAATGAAGTAATCTTTTGGAGACAACAATCCAACATCAGGTGGTTAAAAGAATCTGATAATACTAAGTCCTTCTACACAGTTGTTACTGTTAAGAGGTAATAATTAATCATTATTAAGATCGAAAAGGAAGACTCTTGTGGGATGAAAGCACTGTTCTAAAAAACCCGCCTAGGCTCCGTCTAGGCACGCCTAGGCTTGAGGCTTGGGAGAAACGCCTCGCCTTACGCTTTTCACGCCTTATTCTTGGTAAAACCCTTAAGGCGCACTTTTTTCTAAAAACAACAATGATTTAGTGAAATGATGTCGCCTTTTAAAGAATTTGTTTACAAATCGGACCATTATCTCATCCAAAATAATCAAATAGTATTTTAATTTGTATATATTTAGACATATTTTTATGATATGTGCATTTTTTGTATTTTAATAGCCTTGTTATGGTTAAAAAATATTAAAATATATTAAGAATGCCTAAACGCCTTTTCACGCCTTTTTACGCTTAGGCCCGCCTAGGCTTCTAAGGCTTAAGGCTTGGCTTCCACGCCTCAATCACGCCCCGCGTTTTTTAGAACCTTGGATGAAAGTCAGAAAAAAATTGAAGACACTTTCGTTAATCATTTTCAAAAGTATATTTGAGTTGTTCTTACTTGTGCCAATGAAGATCTTATCTAGGTGACCCCAACTCTTATTTCAGCAGACCAAAATTCTATGCTTGGAGGATTCCCTTTAAAAAATGAAATTTGTAATGATATTATAGAGTTAAATGAGGACAGTTCAGCAGGCCTTGACAGTTTCAGGGGGACTTTTTATCATAAATTCTGGAGCATTATCGAAGAAAAATTAATCAAAGCCATTCTAACTTTCTTCTCCAAGGCTCAAATTCCTATAATTTGGTCTTCATCCACTTTTGTGTCGATTCCCAAGGTTCAAAATCCCACCATTTGTGCAGACTTTACGTATGTCTTTAAAATAACAATTTTAAGATCATTTCCAAAATAATAAACTCTAGAATTTCCAATATTCTTCCAACTATAATCTCCCATTGTTAAAGTGGTTTAGCACATGGGAGAAGTATAGTAGATAATATTCTTCTTGCTAATGAAATTACAAGTGTCTTGGGAAAGAAAATCCATTTTTCTAATGTGACTTTAAAGTTTGACATGAAAAAACATATGGTAGAATTTCTTGGATCTTCTTAATTTATGTGTCAAGAAAGTTTGGCTTTAGTGAGTTTTTATTGATTTGGTGTGGAGTTTGATTTCAAACAACTAGTTTTCTATCATTGTGAATGTAAATATCGATGGTTTATTTAAATTTGGAATTTTAGCTTATTCATTATAACATATAAGGTTTTTGGTAGAGGTTTTTAAGATATCATTGTAAATAATGTTATTAAACATTTTTCTCATCCTCCAAACTACCCTTTTATTTCTCATTTAAGCTTCGAAGATGATGTCATCATATTCTCTAATGGAAAAAGTTGAATTTGAAAATTTTGATGTCCTTTGTTTCTTCTTATGAAGCTCTGTTAGGTCAATTGATTAGTAGAAGGAAAAGTTCCTTTACATTTGATGAAAAACTTCCATTGAATATAAACTATTCAATTGGATCTATAATTGATCTTAAACATTTTAAATTCGTAATCAAATATCTTGGATGGCCTCTTTTTATAAGTATAAGGAAAATATCTTATTTCTTCGAGTTTGTAGAAATAGTCAGAAACAAAATTCAAGGTTGGAATTCGAGTTTCCTATCTCAAGGTTGATAGCTTAGTCTAATAAAAAATGTGTTATCATCAATTCCTCTTTACAATTTGGCATCTTTAAATGCTCCTAAAATGATTATAAGAAGATTAAATAATATTTTTCCCAACTTATTTTGGGGAATCATAAAAAAGGAGGAAAGGAAATATCAATGGGTAAATTGGGAATGTACTTGCAGATCTATTGATGAAGGTGCTTTAAATGCTATGGACTCTTTAGAGAATATTTCAGCTAGAAATTTAAGGCTATACGGGAATGTCAAAGATAAATTTGTCTATGGTCTTCATTCATGAATGAGAATTATAAAGGTAATTTCTTTAATGGTAAGTATGGGTCTCATACAGTTAAAAGATTAGAACTGTTCATAACCTCGTGGCTGAGCACATCAAAGACATCAATGTATGCTGAAGGGAACTTCGCATTTAAATCAAGGGGTTTTGGGAAAAAGTCCTTATGGTATTCAAAGTGTCTAAAAATAGGATACTCCATATAATTTTATAAATTTAGTCCCTGTACTAAAAATATCATGAAAAAAGGTGAAAAATAGTGCCGCCGGCGCGGACCAAAAAAATAAAGGTATTGTACCACATGGACTAGATTTATAAATGCTATTATACCACAGGGAGTAAATTTATAAACTTGAAAAGCATTGTCCTAAAAATTCAAATATAAGAAGGAACATGACATTTATCTTAATTCTCTATTAAATCAATAGTGGATGTTTTTAGATCCGATCAATCTTCCTCCCAATCTTTTAAATTCATCTAGAACAAAAATTGTCCTTCCAAAATATTCATCATGATTTTGAAGATAATACACAGAGCCTTGCCCCTTGATAAGCAGATTCAAAGAATTTCTATAAGGATTGATTCTCGATGTAGATGTTGTTTAAATAAAAAAGAATTCATTGATCTTACCTTCTTTATTAGTATGATTGTTGTCAAAGTCCAGAAGTTCTTTAGGAATTCGTTTGATGTGAACCTGAACCACAACTCCCCTAAAACCAGGGTCGCCCGAAAGATTTGGGGGCTCAAGGCGAACTTATAAAATGGGGCCCTTTAAATAATTTCTTTTTTCGAAAAGTATAATATGTATTTTTACAAGCTAACAAGAAAAGAACAAAATAGAATACACAACAATCAATCTAAAAATTTTCGACCACAAAAAAATAAAGGAACAATGGAACCTGTTTTGCTGATAGAATAAAAAAAATAATAGCAGATTAAAAGGAGAAACAAGATTAATAACAAGAACTTAACAAAAAAAATTAACACTAAAAACTATAATTAAAAAAAAATGACATATTAACAAAAAAAATGATAACAAGAACATATAACTTTCTGTTCACTTTTAAACTACGTTATTTAAATCTTTAAATATAATGTGGTTTGTACCAATCTAAGTGTTTAAAATATAAAAAAAAATGACAACAAGAACAACATTTAAATTCAAAAATATAAAAAACAGCATTTAAATCCAAAAATTAACAACTGATATACCCCAGATGTACCCTCCTGGCCGGACGACCCCTTAGAGGGCCGACCCTTCACTAGGCTCCGGACGACCCCTCAGGGGGCCGACCCTTCAAATAGGCTCCGGACGACCCCTCAGGGGGCCGACCCTTCACCAGGCTTCGGACGACCCTCCGAGGGTACGACAGTACGAGGCCGGAATTGGGCCAGACTCACTGTCGGAAGGAACTTTGCCCTCGGCCTCGGCTCATAGGCCGTGGGTGACATCATCACAGCGCGTGGTTTGGGAGACGCGTGTAACAGTGCGCGTGAGGCTCACATGGCACGTGGGAGACCGTTATAACAAAATCACACCCTCACGTGAGGGAATATTATGTCATCGTTTGGCATCTACAGGTGTCAACAGGGGATTGGCTAGATCATCATTCACATGCACCATGCATACTTGGGGGGTACACTACACCCCCCAAGACCTATATATACTTGTCAGCTACAACCCTACAAGGGATCGATCAACTGACTGTAACCCTAGCTAAAACTCTGCTTGTACACACAGTAGAGAGAGAGAGAGGCTTATGTGCATTGTATCCAAGGCCATTAGTGCCCATACTTAGTGGATCACACACTCACAGTGGATGTAGGCCAAATTGGCTGAACCACTATACATCATTGTCTTATTTCCTCTTATACTCATCCCCGTCTACATGCTTATACACTTGTACATCTCCATAACTGCCATGGTTACTGCTGTTTGAGCTCATTATCACTTATCCGGTGGTGCTGAATCTCAGCATCATCAGTTTGGCGCCGTCTGTGGGAACGAGAAGACATCTCTTCCTTTGTACAACTTGACCTCACTGGGCACTCTAGTGGTGAACCAACACTCCCCCTGAGAGGAGGTGTTTCACCATTGAAAGAGACCCACTATGGTTCCCAAGCTCACTAGTCTTTTCTTCGCTTCAACTTTTCATAGCTCAAGCACATGGCACCTGAGATGCCGCCACCACCACTTCCCCCGCCGGATGAGGGGGGAAGACCCAGTTCCAGTCAGCTGCCGTCTCAGTCTGAGATGGCTGATGTGGCGGCAGCCCTAAAGTCTCTGGCAGCAAGCCAGCGGATGATACAGGAGCAGTTCACAGCTCTAAGCCAAGCCGACCCTGTGAGGCCCTGGAATGACTCAATCCAGCGACTAGAGGATAAGATCGGTGATATACTGAAGAGCCGAGACCCCCTTCAGAGGGGATACACCATAGGCTCACCCTTTGTGGCGAAGATAGTCAACTTCCCCACGCCATCAAAGTTTAAGCCACCTGTGGTCACCCCAAGATATGACGGGAGCACCAACCCCGTCCACCACGTGGAGATGTATCAGTCAGCAGTAAACATATAGTCTATCTCAGATGAGATGAGGTGTCGTGCCTTCTCTGGTACCCTGACAGGGGCTGCGCATGTCTGGTACACGTCTCTTCCAAAAAATTCCATTGAAAACTTTAAGCAGCTGGCAGACCTGTTCATCCACAACTTTTTCTTTGGGGTGAGGCCACAGAAGAAGACCACCCACTTGCACTATGTTAAGCAGGGGAAGAATGAGAGTCTGAGGGACTACATAGCCAGATTCAATAAAGAGAAGCTAGAGGTGGAAGACTATGAGGAGAGCATAGCTATGACAGCCCTGATTGGAGGACTCCAAAAGGGGAAACTATTATGGAAGCTTGCCGAAGACCCTCCGAGGATGATGGATGAATTGCTGTCGACAGCAGGGAAGGTGATGAACGCCGAAGAGGCGATGGCCGCAAAATATGAAGACGAAAAAGGAAGTGCTAGTGGGGGTAAATACCCTAAGAAGAACAAAGAGGGGAAGAAGAGGTCCACGGATGACAAGTTCGCTGGTTACACCCCTCTAACAGTCAGCTGTGAACAGATTCTCAATGAGATAAAGAGTGACCGATCCCTGAAGTGGCCTGAGAAGCTGAGGGCAGCCCCCGACAAGAGGAATAAGAACCTGTGGTGTGAATTTCACCAAGACCACGGCCACGTAACAAACAAATTCTTTGCTCTGAAAGATGAGATTGAGAAGATGCTGAAAAAAGGGAAGCTCAGAAAGTACGTGGACAAAGGTGCCTTCAAGAGGGGCCGAGGGGACGACCCCAGAAAGAAGCGAGGCGATGCATGTAGAGAAGGTCCTCAAAAAAGAGGGGACGACCCTTCTAATGACGAGGACGACCCTGACCTCCTGCCGAGAGACGACCATGGCCCTGTCAAGAGGCTTGATATGATCTCGCTCGGAGTGGGAATGATCTCCGGGGGTCTAGCAGGAGGAGGGTCTGAGGTCGCCGACAGGAAGGCCCATGTGGCTGAGGCCAAGGCAGTGACGAAGACGGTACACTCAACCTCTCTGGAGGTCAAGTCAAAAAAGAGGAAGAAGGTTGATATGGACACTCTGATAGTGGGATTATCGAGAATGGACTTCAAAGGCTTCTTATCCCCACATGATGACCCTCTCGTCATCACTACCAGGGTGCACGGGTGTAAGGTGCCGAGGATCTTGGTAGATGGGGGTAGCTCTGCAGATGTGATGTTTTGGCCATGCTTCAAAGCCTTAGGTCTCAGCCATGCTAGACTCGTCCCATACCATTATCCATTGATTGGGTTCAGTGGGGAAAAGTTTCATCCCCTTGGGGTATATGAGGCCGATGTGAGGATGGGGGACGAGTGGACGAGATGGCTCACCAAGAAGGTCAGTTTCTTTGTGATGGATGAACATGTGTTTTCGGCTTACAACATCATATTGGGGCGTGTGGCCCTTAAGGGGTTTGAAGCTGTGCCGTCTACGGTTCATCAGATGATTAAATTTCCTACCCCTTACGGGGTGGGGGAAGTTCAGGGAGACCAGACGACAGCGCGAGAGTGTTACTACAACTCCGCTGAAGAAAGGGAGGCACTCAAGAGGGCTACGACCACTTATAATATTGATACCCTAGACCCCAGGGATGAGACGAAGCTAAAGAAAGGAGAGGTCGCGGAAGAGGTAGAATCCATCATCCTCGATGAGGATGACCCGGAAAAAACCTTCCAAGTCGGCAAGTCTCTGAGGCCCAACATCAAGGAAGACCTCATTAAACTATTGAGGAGAAGGCGAAGCGTCTTCGCATGGAGTCATGTAGATATGCCAGGGATTGACCCTGAAATCATGTGCCACAAGCTCAATGTGGTAGAGGGAGTGAAGCCGGTAAAACAGAAGAGGAGAATTTACTCTAGAGAAAAGTATGAGGTCATTAGGGACGAGGTCAAGAAATTAGAAGACGCTGAATTTATCAGAGAGGTCATCTACCCTGAATGGCTGTCCAATGCAGTCATTGTCCCAAAGGCCAACGGCAAGTGGAGAATGTGTGTGGAGTTTACAGACCTCAACGAGAACTGTCCCAAAGACAGCTTCCCTCTTCCCCGCATTGACCAGATGGTAGACGCTACCTCAGGCCATGAGCTCATGAGCTTCATGGATGCCTACTCAGGGTATAACCAGATCTTCATGAACCCTGAAGACTCGGAGAGGACAGCCTTCATCACTGATAAGGGGACATACTGTTACAGGGTCATGCCCTTTGGCCTCAAAAATGCGGGGGCAACGTACCAAGGCCTCGTAAATAAAATATTTGAAGACCAAATTGGGAAGTCTATGGAGGTCTACGTAGATAACATGCTGATTAAGAGCCTGAAGGCAGAGGATCATGTGGCAGACCTGGAGAGGACCTTTAATACGATGGACAAATACAAGATGAAGCTTAATCCGGCCAAGTGTGTCTTCGGGGTCAGAGCAGGGAAGTTCTTGGGGTTCATTGTCAACCAAAGAGGCATCGAGGCCAATCCTGAAAAGATAAAGGCCCTTGTTTGGATGAAGACCCCCAAGTCCATTAAAGACGTTCAGAGACTCACAGGGAGAGTTGCTGCCTTGAAAAGGTTCGTGTCTAGGTCCACAGACAAGTGTTTGCCATTATTTAAGATCCTTAGGAAGGCCTTCGAATGGAGTGAAGAGTGTGATGAGGCTTTCAGGGACCTAAAGTCATACTTAGGGTCTCCCTTGCTGCTGTCATGACCCGTGAAGGGTGAACGACTTTATGTGTACCTCGTCGTCTCAGAGTCGGCCATCAGTGCATACATTGTGAGAGACGAAGATGGGATACAGAAGCCTATGTATTTTAACAGCAAGGCACTCTAGGGGGCAGAGAAAAGATACCCGAGGATGGAGAAGTTAGACTACGCCTTGATCCATGCCTCAAGGAAGATGAAGCCATACTTCCAGTCCCATACAATGGTCATCCTCACCAACTCTCCTCTTAGGCAGGTCCTACACAAGCCAGAAAAATCAGGTAGGTTGATGGCCTGGGATATAGAGCTGGGGGAGTTTGACATTGTGTATCAGCCTAGGACGGCCATTAAGGGGTAGGCATTGGCAGACTTTGTGGATGAGTTCACTTGGGAAGATGATGAAGCCGAGGGTGAGACCCTCGGGAAGACAGATACACAATAAGACAGACCCACTAACACCTGTAGATAGGGCTGAGACAAGCACCGCTAGAAGGAAAGCGACTGAAAATGAAGAGGGAAGATACATCTTTAGACAGGGATCCCTCTCTGAGGGAAATTTTTCAGACGGAAAGACTCTGTGGAGCCTCTTCGTTGACGGGTCCTCTTGTGGCAACGGAAGTGGAGCTGGACTGATACTATCAGCACCCGATGGCACAGACGTTGAATACGCCCTGAGGTTCAACTTCAAAGCCTCCAACAATGAGGCTGAATATGAGGCCTTGGTAGCAGGCCTCTCCTTGTCCAAGTCTCTTATTGTCGGCCATATTTTGGTCCATAGTGATTCAAGGCTAGTAGTGAATCAGATACTAGGAGCCTACGAGGCTAAGGACGAGAGGATGGCTAGGTAACTTGAGAAGGTGAGGTCGTTACTGAAAGGCTTCAGAGAAGTGAAATTAAAGAGGATACCTAGGCTCGACAATGGACGTGCTGATGCCCTTGCTAGGTTGGCCTCAACAACGAGGACAGACATCAGGAGGACGGTCCCAGTAGAAATTTTGCTTCGGCCAACTATCGAAGACGCTGAGGGAACACTTAGCAATTGCCTAAATGTTTCTCAGGAAGCTTCGTGGATGGACCCTCTGATCAGATACATTAAAGAGGGTGAGATTCCAGAAGCAAGGCAAGAAAGGAAGAAGCTGAGGCATAGGGCTGCAAAATTCACTATCATCAGAGACACCTTGTACAAAAAGGGGTTTTTGCTCCCCTTACTTGGGTGTGTGCATCCCTCAGAAATCCCTTACATTTTGCAAGATGTGCACGAAGGATCGTGCTCAAGCCACATCGGGGGAAGATCCTTAGCGAAGAGGGTGATCACCCAGGGATACTGGTGGACGACCTTGGGGAAAGACGCAGCGGCATATGTAAGAAAGTGTGACAAATGTCAAAGATTTGCCACCATCCCTCACCAGCCCCATCAGCCTCTTACTTCCATTACATCCCCATGGCCATTTGCAGTGTGGGGAATTGACCTAGTAGGACCCTTGCCTAGGGCCATCAATAACTATCGGTTCCTCATCGTAGCCATTGACTATTTTTCAAAATGGGTGGAAGCGGAGCCGATGGTGACGATCACAGAGCAGAAGACCTTCCAGTTCATCTGGAAAAATATTATA
The DNA here is from genome assembly GCA_949130495.1 of Sambucus nigra. Lineage (NCBI taxonomy): Eukaryota > Viridiplantae > Streptophyta > Magnoliopsida > Dipsacales > Adoxaceae > Sambucus > Sambucus nigra. Next base: position 382,534,728 of record OX422217.1, read on the forward strand.
TGCAGATATGGTCTCCCCAACACCCTCATCTCGGATAACGGGACTCAGTTCAAGAATACCTCTCTACAAAAGTACTGTGAAAGGGTGAGTATCAAATAATTTTTCTCCACCCCAGGACGACCTCAGGCCAATGGGCAAACAGAAGTTACAAACAGGACAATCCTAGATGGAATCAAGAAGAGGCTTGATGAGGCAAAAGGAAGATGGGTCGAGGAGTTATTTGCCGTGCTGTGGGCATACAGGACGACAGTGAGGACCTCTACCGGAGAGACCCCATTCATGCTAGCTTATGGATCAGAAGCCGTCATCCCCACCGAAATTGAGTTTCCTACGCATAGAGTCCAAATGTATGACACCCAGAAAAATGCGGAAGAGAGGAGACTCGACTTAGACCTGATTGAGGAAAGGAGGGAGGACGCTGAGATAAGGCAGGCTTCCTACCAGCAGAGGACCGTAAGGTTTTACAATCAGAGGGTGAAACAGAGGCCTATCGCAGTGGGGGACTTGGTCCTCAAGAAGACTTGGCAAAAGCCCAACAAGCTCCATCCTAATTGGTATGTCCCATATAGAGTCATCGATGAATTCGTCCCTGGGACCTTAGACTAGAAAACCTAGAAGGGGAACCTTTTTCCAACCCCTGGAATGCAGATCATTTGAAGAAATACTATCAGTAGTGTTGTAAGGTCTTGATAGACCATAATTGTAATAAGAGTTGCTCCAACAGATGACTTCAGAAAATTAATGAGAAATATCAGTGTTTCCCCTCATCCTGTGGTTATCAGTTCTAGTACGCATCGAAAAATCTACAGAGAACCACCCTCGGCTATAATGAGGGCCAGTGGAGGGGACGTCCCCACCACTGTCCTCAAGAAAGACGAGGAAAAACTTTGTTAAAAACCATTAATTTGGTAAGTTGATCCCTCGGCTATAATGAGGGCCAATGGAGGGGACGACCCCACCACTGTCCTCAAGAAAGACGAGGGAAAACTTTGTTAAAAACCATTAATTTGGTAAGTTGATCCCTTGGCTATAATGAGGTCCAGTGGAGGGGACGACCCCACCACTATCCTCAAGAAAGACGAGGGAAAACTTTATTAAAAACCATTAATTTGGTAAGTTGTTCCCTCAGCCATAATGAGGGCCAGTGGAGGGGACGACCCCACCACTGTCCTCAAGAAAGACGCGGGAAAAATTTATTAAAAACCATTAATTTGGTAAGTTGATCCCTCGGCTATAATGAGGGCCAGTGGAGGGGATGACCCCACCACTGTCCTCAAGAAAGACGAGGGAAAACTTTATTAAAAACCATTAATTTTGTAAGTTGATCCCTCGGCTATAATGAGGGCCAGTGGAGGGGACGACCCCACCACTGTCCTCAAGAAAGATGAGGGAAAACTTTATTAAAAACCATTAATTTGGTAAGTTGATCCCTCGGCTATAATGAGGGCCAGTGGAGGGGACGACCTCACCACTGTCCTCAAGAAAGACGAGGGAAAAATTTATTAAAAAACATTAATTTGGTAAGTTGATCCCTCAGCTATAATGAGGGCCATTGGAGGGGACGACCCCACCACTGTCCTCAAGAAAGACGAGGGAAAACTTTATTAAAAACTATTAATTTGGTAAGTTGATCCCTCGGCTATAATGAGGGCCAATGGAGGGGACGACTCCACCACGGTCCTCAAGAAAGACGAGGGAAAACTTTATTAAAAACCATTAATTTGGTAAGTTAATCCCTCGGCTATAATGAGGGCCAATGGAGGGGACGACCCCACCACTTTCCTCAAGAAAGACGAGGGAAAACTTCATTAAAAACCATTAGTTTGGTAATTTGATCCTTCAACTATAATGAGGGCCAGTGGAGGGGACGACCCCACCACTGTCCTCAAGAAAGACGAGGGAGAGGTTAGTGGCATTAACAAAGACAAAGCAAACCATACAAGAAGCAAATATGGAAGACAGTAAAGAAGACGATAGTATTAATGAAATGTCAGTTATACAAAATATCAAGTGTTCTGCAAGTAAAGTACAAAAATGTTGATTACATTAAGAGGGCATGGGCTACAGACAGCCACCCTATGGGATAATATCGGAGGGCAGAGCCTCAACATCCACCAGAGGGGTTTCCTCAATGACCATAACCGGCTGATCCTCAGATGTGCCAACCCCCTCAACCTGCACTTATGATTCTACATAAGTCAGAGCCTCGGCAATCATAGGGTCGTCCAGTCTGACTGCTTCAATCGAAGGGTGGACCGAGGAGACGACATCACCAAACCTGAGGACGACCCACTGGTAGGCAGTCCTGATTCCTCTCTCCAAATATTCAAGGCCGAAGCCTTGAAACTCGTCAGAAATCTTATAAGCCTCAATATCATCAGCCTCGACTTTCTTGATGGCTGCTTCAAGATCAGTCTGGTACTTGGCCTCCATGTTGGTCAAGGCCTCGTCCTTTTCCTTGATAAGCAAGTCCTTGGCCTTAATGTCCTCGTCGTGCTGCCTCGTCAGCTGGTCCAGGATCCTTGCATGCTCAGTCCTGGTACTTTCCAACTCGGCCCTTGCAGTATCAAGCTCCGATTGAAGATCTGCCTCATATTGGATAGCTCTCTCGGCTTCATGGAACTTTGCTTGGTTCTCAGCCATCTATTTTTTTGCTGAGGTAAAGGCACACACAGACTGCACAAGAAAAATAAACACATGTCAAGAGGCCGAGGAAACAATTGGTGAAAGAATGAAATTATAAGAAGTGGGTCAAGACCAATACCTGTGCAAGGGCGTGCAGACCATAGTCGTACACTTTGGCAGGAGGCATCTTTGACAGGAACTCATAGTCAGAGGCCGAGGGTTCAGAAAACATTGAGGCCTTGGCTGCCTTCAAGTTTGCAATGAGTGATGAGGGCTCGGCCCTCATATGGGCCAGGTTTTGAAACCAGAAGGCCCCTATGCTGGATGAAGAGGCCGTCCCCTCAGATGCTTCGACCCTGGCCCTCGTTCGAGAATCCGTCCGAGGGTCAACAGGGGCCTCAGGCTCCTTTCTTTTATGGCTATCGGCGGTCGGCTCCACCATCGTCGGCCCAGCGACCCTCGTCTTCCTCGGAGCCTACTGAGGCTCCTTTCCTTTCTTCTTAGCCAAGCCTGATAATAAGCTGGGAGCAGTCATTTCCTAAAGATAGTCTGATATACCTGCAAAACAACCTGATAAGAGGACGAAACGTCAGAAAAATGCAGAGATAAAGAGGAAACACTTCAAAAATAAGTAAAGAATGGAAAATGTTCAGTATAACTCACATAGTTCTGTCAGAGGGCCGACCCTCAGACCAGCTTCTTTGAGGAACCGGGGGCTCATCAGGTCTTCAAATTTTGGAAGTTCACCCTCTCTTCCTCGTCCTCTCAGATATTCAACGATGTCCTTCTCCTCCAGACTATGTCCAGGGTCTGACCTGGCCTTCATGGAAGGGTTAGACCATCTTCTGGGGACCCTCGGACCATCGGTGGTGAACTCCCACTCCCCAGAGATAAAGAAGAATCTCTTTTTCCAATCGTGGTTGGAAGTTTGCGCCACGTGGAGGAGTTTCTTCTCAGACCTCCTCACCCCCAGATGATAGTATCCAGGATGTTTGGACGAGGAGGTGATATTGTAGCAAGCCAAGAATAGGTCGGCCGAGGGCTCATCAGTGAAAGCATTATTCCACAGGGAGATGTAGCCCAGGATCGTCCTCCAAGAGTTAGGAGGAAGTTGAGAGGGGGCAACACCAAGGGCAGACATGATATCTACGATGGCAGGATGCAGAGGGAATCTGACTCCAACCTTGAACATTTGTTCATAAACTGCAACCTCTCCCTCTTCATAATCAAAAACCCTCTCAGACTCAGAGGGAACCCTCATAGTTATGCTGGGGGCACTCCATAGGCATGCCTCCATATCAAGAAGACGAGGCATGGGAGGTATCAACCTGGTCATCTGTATCATTGTCCTCATCCTCAGTCCCCTCTTCCTCGGCCTCGTCATCTGCCAGACGACCATGGTGAAAGGCCATCTGGAAGGCATGGGGAGATAGGGCTGTCACAGGGACAGCCTCGGAGGGGACCATACCCTCGGCCTCTCGGCCTAGGCTTAGGTCAGAGGTCTCTCTCCTACCGAAAGTTCCAGCGCCAGTTGGCGAGGATGCTCTCTCGTCCATCTCACTTGAATGACTCTCGGCTGGACGAGAGGACGACCCACAAGACTCAGACGGTTCAAATGGTTTTATTGTGGCAAGAGGAATGGGAAAGATGGGTCGTACCCAGTTAGGGTCGGCCCCTTGTCTCCTCTCTTCCTCTTCCTTTATTCGTCTGATCTCTGCAAAGAGCTTCTCTCTCAAGGATGGGAATTCAGATACTAAACTATAAAGCCTCCTAAGCATTAAAGGGAGGACTCTACACTTAGAGAATTTAACTAAACTTAGCTACAAACAAGTTGGTAGTTGATCAGATTGGACTTTTGGATTGAAACAAAGGGATTCAAGGGTTTTGATCAAGAACATTCAAGAACTAGTTGCCGGAGAAGACACCGGAAAAAGTTATGAGACAACCCAAAGAAAATGCAACCCTACGAGCCTAAAAAGCAAACAGAAATGAAGGTAAAAGAGAGCGCTGGGGGAAAGGGATTACCTGATAAAGAGAGAGGAAGAACTGCCCAAGTTGCTATGCTTGAAGGATTGAAGGCTGCAGAAATGGCAATGAAAACTGGTAAAAGGCTAGAGAGAGAAGGCTTGGGCGCGAAGGAGAAGAAGAAGAGAGAGAATTCGAAAATCTCTTAAATACCTTAGTAATGAGTGGGCCCATTAACCAAGAAGGGTATCATTAGGGCACAAACCCCAGGCAAAGTGTGCAGTCACCATACCTAGGAAACTGAAGTGACAATGAACGCCCATCCAGGTGTCACTCACCTAACTGACCATACACATCTCAATTACAACACTATCCCTCAGCCATCTCAACAACACCTATGGCTAAGGGCTGGGGGTGATTGATATACCCAGATGTACCCTCCTGGATGGACGACCCCTCAGAGGGCCGACCCTTCACCAGGCTTCGGATGACCCGCTCCGAACGACCCTTCAGGGGGCCAACCCTTCAAATAGGCTCCGAACGACCCCTCAGGGGGCCGACCCTTCACCAGGCTTCGGACGACCCTTCGAGGGTACGACAATACGAGGCCAGAATTGGGCCAGACTCACTGTCGGAAGGAACTTTGCCCTCGGCCTCGGCTCATAGGCCGAGGGTGACATCATCACAGCGCGTGGTTTGGGAGACGCGTATAACAGTGCGCGTGAGGCTCACATGGCACGTGGGAGATCGTTATAACAAAATCACACCCTCACGTGAGGGAATATTATGTCATCATTTGGCATCTACAGGTGTCAACAGGGGATTGACTAGATCATCATTTACATGCACCATGCATACTTGGGGGGTACACTACACCCCCCAAGACCTATATATACTTGTCACCTATAACCCTACAAGGGATCAATCAACTGACTGTAACCCTAGCTAAAACTCTGCTTGTACACACAGTAGATAGAGAGAGAGGCTTATGTGCATTGTATCCAATGCCATTAGTGCCCATACTTAGTGGATCACACACTCACAATGGATGTAGGCCAAATTGACTGAACCACTATACATCATTGTCTTATTTCCTCTTATACTCATCCCCTTCTACATGCTTATACACTTGTACATCTCCATGGCTGCCATGGTTACTGCTGTTTGAGCTCATTATCACTTATCCGGTGGTGCTGAATCTCAGCATCATCAACAACAATAATTATAATTAAAAAATGACAGATTAATTAAAAAAAATGGAAATAAAAACTTAACAAAATGATAACAAGAAGAGGTAAAAAATGACAACAAGAAGAGATAGTTTTATATACACTTTAAATCTTAGATTAGTAAAATGACAACCTTTAAAAAAATTAATAAAAGGGTTTAACATATTAGTAAAAAAACGACATTTCTAGTTCTGGATTTAAAAAAAATACGAACAAGAATAACTTAACAAAAAAATTAACATCATTTTACAAATGTTCAATAAATTAATAAAAAATAACATTCATATTTAACAACAATGAAGATTTCAATCTAAAAAATTAACATGAGATAATGAGAGAGGGTGAATAAAAAAATACAAACATCTCGAATTTTTCGGGCTGAAACTTGAGAGTATTGTAAGCATTTAAAAGAGGGTTGATTTTTTTAGAGATAATGAAAGAGAGTTTAAATGGTTGGAAGTTGGATGGAATTTGGAAAGTTGGTCTTGGGTGGGGTGATAGTCGTTTTTTTCAATTCTTAAATGAGTGTAATGAATGAGCAAGGGGAGATGAAGGGTTAGTTGTTGGTGGGTGAATTTTAAGTTTATATTTTGCGCTTGGGCCTATTTTTAGAAACTTATATAATACACACCTATACAATATTTGGGGCCTATATTTTTATATCAGATTTGGGGGCCCAAGGCGGTTGCCTCATTGGCCTACCCCTTGGGCGGCCCTGCCTAAAACAATGTTAATTGCTTGGTGATTAAAAAATTCTATTAAATATTACCTTAAATTCCACCTTAACATTACTGAATTTGTGGTTTTTTTGGATTTATGAAAATCTAGTAATGAGACTTTCTTAAAACGGACTGTTATGGATGTTGATTCTATTATCTCCCAAGTTTTTAACACCATGCATTCCATAGCTTGTTCTATATGGTTCACTAATAATATAAGAAAAGATGATATTTGTTTAATATAAATAATTAATATTAAAGTGAAGCCTCAATGTACGAACTTTATCATCACCGGGTGGCTAAGGCCTAATCACAACTTCTTCAAGCTCAATGCGGATGATACCTCTAAAGGTAAGTTGGGAATTAGTGAACTAGGTGAGGTATAAGGCAACATTCTATTATTTGATTAGTATAAGCTCATGTCTTAATGGTGAAATCGATGGTTTACAAAGAGGAATTCAATTCAGTGTTGGATTGGGTATTAAAAAACTAGTTACAGAATCTGATTTTATGATTGTGGTTCATATCATTTAACAATGTTTTGAAACCAACTTGGATGGTGGAGTAGAAAATTCCAAAGATTGAACATCAATTCAGTTTTAATCATTAGATCATGAAACACATCTGGAGAGAATCTAATTTGGTGGAAAATAGTATCGTAAACTTTACAATTTGGCCTCAAACCTCAAGTACTAGTTTTGATTTTCATCATCTTCCTCAGCTTGTTAAAGGTTTTTTGAACCTAGATAGGGTGGGTCTCCCAAGCATTAGAATTTCTAAGTAGGATTTTTTTAGTTTGTAATGGGTTTATTTATAAAATCCCATGTGTTTAGCTTTTTACACCATCGATCTATTGGGATCAACGCGTGATTACCTTTTACTCTCTTTGCATTCGAGCCTCTGATTTACACTTAGGAGACGTTGTTTATCCTAGTTATTTAAATAAAACTGTGTGGGAGGTGCGTCCCTCTTTCCTAAAAAATTGATTCATTCATTTGTAAATCCGGAGATTATTTTGACTTATTCTTATACGAGGAGATTAAGTTGACTCATTCTTTTATGAGAAAATGATTTTTAACTCATTTTTATATGAGTCAATGATATTTTTTACTCATTCATATACGAGGAGATAGTTTGACTCATTATATATGAGAAGATAACTTATAACACATATTTTATTGGGGGGGGGGGGTAAATTTTGACTCAAGAACGTGAAAAGGAAATTATGAACTCCGAGGACAAAATTCTATTTGTTAGGGGGAATAATGTGATGCCCATAAAAAAATAATTTAATTAATTGATTAGGATTTTTTAGAGTTTGTTGGATTTTTTAAAAAGTGGGAGAATTTTAAATAACCATTTATGTGATAAGCAAATTTTAGAAAATAAAGTTTTATAAGAAACTTTGAATGTTATTTTGAGTTAATTAGAATTTGAATTTTATTTGAGAAAAGAATGAAATTTAAAATGTTTAAGGACATTTAAATTATTCTTTTGAAACTAAGTTATGTCATTAGTTGGGTGAATAAGGTTAAGAAAGGAATTCAAAGATGCTTGGAGATGAATTTGCGGTTAAGGACAATGTAATAAAAGCATAAGAAGTATATAATTAATATGTAAACCTAAGGGAAATCCTATTACCACCAAGTCCAATAATCCAACTCCCAACATGTAAATTATTTATTTTTCATTCTAAATAAAACCCTTACAACTTTTGGAAGAACAATTTAATTACTTTTATCAAGGGGATTCTTTCATACATCATTGGGATCTTTTTTACAATAATGGGGATTGTTGGAGGAGAAATTTCATGTGAGTTTCAAAAGGATTTCTTTTATCTTTCTTTTTGGATTTAATATTCATCATTCAAGGAAGGATAATTCTACTCTCTTCTTTCATAATGTAAATAATTATTTCTACATAGATAAGGTTTTGTAAATTATAAAAATCTGTAGACATAACTAGGGCTATTTCATGTATTGAAAATTAGTAATTTTTGGACACATGAATGAACCGAATTCTTGAATTTTTATATTTAGAGTAAATTAATTTAATTTAATTTAATTGTGTTACATAATTGTATATCTTTTTTTTTTTATATTCCTACTTAAATGAAATCATGTGGAAAATTACTTACCTACATGTATTGCTGGTTTGAATTTTGGGATTGGGATGGGGGTGTATAAATATGTTTCTGGATGACTTTGGTTTCTGTGCACCATGCATATGGACATAGTTTTACCATGCGGATGGTGGTGTGAGAATAGACAAGGTTTTTACTGTGCAAACGGTGGCATGCGCACGACTGCATTTCATACTTGTGCGAACGAACCCAATGGGGTTTTGTAATTTTGTTAAACATTCAGAATCTATATGATAATTTTTAATTACAATGTCACTTAGTAAATTCTTCTCATATGGTAAATGATGTTGGTTAAAAACGTAGTGATTGAAAATAATAATACTCTAAGTATTTTAGACAAAAAGGGAAATATTGAGTTACACTTTGTAGATAGTATATACATAATTGACCTTATATATAAGGGGGGGGTGTAATGATTAATGGATTAAGTAAATCATTTGGACACTATTAGGCTACACACCATGGGTCATCTATGAATTAATAAATCATGTTGCACGACTTGACTCTGAGACAGATATTTGGTATACTCGATAGAGACAAGTCAAAGGATATACTGGTATATGTATAAATAATAAATTAATAAGGATAACAGTTAATCTAATAACTATACAGTTTATTATTTATGTTAATGATTGATAGTTTTACTACACGAGTGCATTGTCATTATCTTGTTACGATGGGCCTGAATCATCATGTTGTTACAGGTATTCTCGTGTACCTAGTCTAATTTCTTACTCAAGAATTATATCTCTCATGTTATTCAAAACTAAGATTTGAAGACACATGGGTTATACTTACTTTTAAATTAATTGATTTATTTTGAGAGATGAGATGTTTACTTTATTCCTCCCAATTGTACTCAGTTGTAAAAGATAAAATTTAATTGGAGAGAAATGTAATTATAAGTTGTACTGGATGATGTAATTAACCGTTATTCATTATATATTAATATTTGAGGATTTCTCACATCGTTATTCACTTGGATTTTTATTGATTCGTCGGTTCTTTTTTACATGCTATGGAAGATTTTAGTTTTTTAGTCAACCTGTGTAATTTTAATAAATAGGCTTCATCGACCAAATTATTAAAAATAAACAAGGTGTCACAGTTAGTATAAGAGCATGGTCTTAGGTCTTGAGTGTTTTAAGTTTATGTCAGTTTCGTGTATGTGTACTCTCTTTAGACTTTGAGTCTGATATCCATTTTTTTCTTATCTTTTTAGATGGTGAACATCTGGATGAGAAAAGCTAGGATAACTTCCTTAGCAAAGGTGACGAGGGTTTTGATAGAGTAGATCAGACATGGTCAGTTTATATTAACAACCGAGGATTTCTAATGATCATTAGATAGGCCATAGAGTCCTAAATTGATAAATGAATTCAGAGAGCCAGAGTTCAGGTAGTGAAACAAGAAGAAGTTCCCATATCACTATAGGACAAGGTGAGGGAATGTATTGTAATACCCCGCATTTTTATCGATATTTATGTATGGGATTATATAAATTAAATGTGAATTAATTGAGAATTAATCCGGATAAAATACTAACGAGATGTGAGTTGGTATTTGATTATAATGTGTATATATGGCAATATATGAATATTAAAAATATTGAAATTGTCGCGAGGCTGAAATACGGCAATTTGGAAAATTTAGTTGGGACGCACGTGACAGTCGTGTCAGGAATGTAATTATTTGAATTAAAAAGTGAATTTTATTTTTGTCAACCGTATGGTCATTTTGAGTGCGCCAACGAGTCCAAAAGGGTCGAAATAGTCAGAAAACACTAGCCGGGGGTTTAGTTTGGGTCCCGGGGCATTTTTAGGCCATACCGGCAACCCAAAAGGGTAGTTTGGTAATTTCGGAATTTTGGGAATTAAAACCCACGAAAATTAGAAGTTAAAATCTGATTTAGTCTTTACCCACTAAACCCACTAACAACACTAAATGACTTAATGGGCTACGGGAGTTATTGGAAGAAATTTTAAGAGGTTCCTAAGGCAACCTCTAAACCACCATTGTCATCTTGGAGAAGAACTTGTAGAGAGAGAGAGAGAGAGAGAGGAGAATTCTGCAGAGAGAGAGAAATCAATTCAACCTTCTTCAACCAACAACAAAAATCTGAAGAACATAAGGCAAGTGATTTAGTTACAATTGATTCAATGAATGTGTTCTTCCATGTTTAGTGTAATTATCGAATTTTGTCTTGGAAGATTGATATAGACCCATGAATTTGTGGATTAAAACTATAAACCATGTTAGGAATTGCATGTAGACATATTCTGGACGAATTATGAATCCAAAACATAATACTTGATGATCTAAAAACGGATTAAAGAAGAGAATTACTATTGTTCTTGAAAGAAATAGAAAACTAGGGTTCTTGAGGATGTTTTGATCTAAATAAGGCCTTTGGGTGATGATTAATTAGTTTTAGAACGTTAACAATGTTGTAGGATGATTATTTGATGATATTATAACGTTAGAATGAAGTTTCATGCATTGTAATGAATTTTTGGGACGATTTGAGGACTGCAAAACGAAGCAGTTCGTAGCCTATCTGGTGCAATCGATCGATCGATATTCACCAGTCGATCGATCGACCATCATCGATCGATCGATGTTCAAGGTCGATCGATCGACCTTCCCAGAATGAGTAAAAATTTTCCCTAGTTAAATTTTAATGATGTTAACCCTTAGAAAATTATTATTGGAGACTTTATGAATATCCTTAGACTTAAGGAAGACCAGTACGTATGGTTATAAAATTTGGACCTTAATTAGAATTCAATTTGAGGAATTATTCTAAAATCTAATGAAATTCGATGAGTGAGATAATATTAGGGTTAAAAGAGTAAATTTGAATAATTTGATGAAATGAGGTTTGGGGCAGAAGTAAGGACCTTAAGAATAATGATGTTATATGTGGGAATAATAGGGAACTTAATAATCCCTTTGAGATAGGTTTTAAGTACACGAAACTATGACGTGAGATGTGTCGACAGTCTACATTATATATTATCGGAAGACTTAAAATGTATAAAATTGGAATAATGGTATAAGGATGTAGAATATACCTTTATTAATATTGAGACATCTAATATGTGTGAATGCTTAGTATATAACTTATGTGTATGACATACCTACCATACTTGCTATCACGGGAGGTTTGCGTTCGTTTAGGACCATCTAATCTTTGTGTGCCTACGGGGGGATATAGATTGGTAACTCGAGGACATAGGTCAGAGAAGGACTTATTGGGAAGTTAATAAGTCTGCTGATTGTGGGAGCATAGGTATGTGCGTGACCCATGTGATGTGACTGTGTTCGCCTCCATTGATTGTGATTGTTGTTATCTGAGAACGATTCCTGAGAGATTCGAAATGCGTGATCCTTATGTACGTGATGTACCGGGATGGATAGCAGAGTATGTGTGCACCGCATCTTAGTCTCGGGGTGCTTGTATTGTATATTTATGACGTGAATAATACACGCTTAAATAATGAGAATTTTCATGTTGGTATTGTGAGTATAATTATGGTCACGCCTTGAGAAAATAAAAAGGGATAACCTGTAGTGAATTGTATTGTTAATAATTGAGAATCCGAGTTTAAGTAAGGTCCTCTATTTAATTGATAACGTTAGAATGTATAATGGGAATCGAGTAGAAAGGGGTAGAACTTAAAACGGTTTAGTTAGATATGATTGTCATTTAGATCGGTACGGTACGTTAGGAGTGCACAATTAGTCGAGAGGTGAGTATTTCATGTGAGTGTACGTCTTAACTTGTATTTTGCATTCATTGTTTTAAATGTTATTAAAGCACTTGATATTTTTAAAATACTCTCCACTTTCGAGCTCTGACCCATTTGCTTTCAAATCTTTTTTTTTTGTAAAAACCTTTTAGGTGCCCAGCCACAAGGACACCATGCATAGTATTTCCATTCAGGTGACGAGCTGTAGCTGTTGTGGAAGTTACAGGGCCTTTCTAGTAGACACTTATTTTGGTTTTGACTCCTTATTCAGTTCCATCACTTATAGGGCATGTCGCCCATTTCTTTTAGAGACATTTCATATCAGTTATTCAGACTTTTGGCATGTAATTAATTCAGGATACACTGTTTTATTTATTTCAGTTGTGGGATTGTTGTGAGGAGTTTTTCCTCTGGACTCATTAATGTTTGTCGGTTACTTCGTTTAGATTTTATGGTGTATGGTTATGTTATTCTTTTATATCTCACTTACTGCTTGTTAATCAGACTTAATTTAAAATTTGACATCTTACTTTTAAATACTAGGTGGTTAGTAATTATTAAAAATGTTTTCGACAGTGATGCTATTAACTGAACCAACTTGGCATTTTGATTTAATTTAATAAAGGAGTAGCTACTTGGTATTTAATTAGTCGAGGTGTCATAGGTGGTATTAGAGCATCAGGTTCTAATGTCCTTTATGATCTGTACGGCTTATTATGTTTCCGCTGAGCTTTCTTTGATGTAGAGCCCTATATTTTAGGACTGTTGTATTCTTTTATGTATGCTTCTCTCTTCAACTATTTTGAGTTTATAACTGCGAAACTTATAGACTTTACTCTTAATTCAGATGCCTCCATGACGTGCACCACGGGTTCCTAGGAATGCACAGCCAGAGCCCCAGCCAGCACCGGTACAGGGTACCATGAATGCCGCTGAGGTTGCAGCCATTGTAGCCCAAGCGGTAAATGTCACTCTAGCAGTTGTACAGCAGGCACCACCTCAGGCGCCAGTAGCCGCGCCGATTCAGGCACATGCATTCCCGTCTGCTTGGGAACGCGTACGTGATGCTTTTCAGAAAGCACACCCACCAGAGTTCACAGGTAGCTCCGATGTTGTGGTTTTAAGTCAGTGGAGGAAAGACATTCAGAGGCACTTGAGGATGTATGAGTGCACCGACGTTCAAAAGAAGGTACTAGATACTTTCAAGATTGTGGGATTTGCACTGAAGTGGTGGGAGTCTATTACCACCGTGGAGGAGAGAGATACTCTCATGATACAGGAGTTCTGGGTGCGGTTCGACCGCAAGTATTTTTCGTCAGCAGTTCACACGGAAATGAGGAGGAAGCTAATGAATCTCAGACAGGAGGGTAAGACTGTGGCCGAGTATGAGGCCGAATTCACAAATCTACTGAATATTGTTCCGGATGAGATACCGACAGAAGAGAAGAAGATCCAGAAGTTCACCAATGGATTGACATAGAGAATCCGTCAGCATTTGTTAGGGAACCTTTCCTTGGCCACTTATTCTGACGTGATTAACGCTGCACTGTTACACTGCCAGGATCACTGCTTTCACATGGCTAAGAGCAAGAGATCAGGAGAGTCCAGCCATCAGGGCAGGACTGGAGGAAATGGTGTCGGTGGGGCACAATCTACTCAGGGGCACAGACATGGTGACCAGGGTTCCCAGCAGGGGGATCATAAGAGGTTCAGATCGAGAAATTTCAGACAGGGACAGGGAGGTTTCAGGCAGAGCCATCAGGGTCCGAACGGCCATCAGGGCGAGCAGAATGGTCAACAACAATTTCAGCAGGGCCAGGGGAGGAATGGTAACGGCCACCAGGGCCGAGGGCAGCAGGGACAGAGAGGGGGGAACTTCTCGGGGAAGTGTTACGTTTGTGGCAAGACTGGCCATAAATGCCAGGATTGTCCTGATAGGGGCAGGGCCCCGCAGCAGCAACAGCAGGGTGCTCGACAGGAGCCGCACAGGCCTATATTTCCCGCCGTCCTCCCAGCACCACCACAGATGGCATCATTACCACCCATTCCAGCAGTCCCAGTTCAGCAGGGACAACTTCAGTATGGGAGAGTGTATCAGCTCCAGCAGGCCGCCGTCCCACAGGATCCACCAGCCATTGAGGGTATGTTCTCTATTCAGGGGACTCTGGAGCGTATTTTATTTGACACGGGGGCTACACATTATTTCATTGCTATGAGATTTGCACGCACCATTGGGTTGTTAGACATCGCTGAGAGCACGGTTACCTGTGTAGATTCACCGCTGAGTAGGGGTTCCATGATTTCCCTTATATGTAGGGGCGTGGGTATAGAGATCGGGAGGCTTACTCTACCCGCGGATATGTTAGTGTTAGAGATGACCGAGTATGATGCCATTATTGGTATGGATTGGCTAGTCGCGTACTGAGACATGATTGACTGTTTTAGTAGGAGTATTATCTTTGCCATTCCCGGGCATGAGATGTTTTTAGTGGCGATGCCTCATCCTGAAGGAGGATCGTCCACTCATTTGTACTATATAGAGGAGGAGACCTCTAAGGAAGTGGTAACACCACTTGATTCGATTCCGGTTGTTCGAGAGTTTGCCGATGTATTTCAAGATATACCTGGATTACCTCCGAGTAAAGAGATAGATTTTGTGATCGATTTGACGCCGAGCACTCGGCCTATTTCCCGCGCACCTTACCGTATGGCTCCAGTTGAGATGAGAGAGTTACGGGATCAGATTGAGCAGTTGTTGGGTCAGGGGTTTATACGGAGGAGTACTTCACCGTGGGGTGACCCTGTGTTGTTCGTGAAGAAGAGGGATGGATCATTGAGGTTATGTGTAGATTACCGGGAGTTGAATAAGGTCACGATACGGAATAAGTATCCGTTGCCCTGAATCGATGACTTATTCGACCAGCTGAGAGGAGCTTCTTTCTTCTCAAAGATTGAGTTGCGATCGGGATACCATCTGTTGCGTATTAGGGAGGAGGACGTCTCGAAGACTGTTTTCTTAACGAGATATGGTTCCTACGAGTTTCAGGTTATACCTTTTTGTTTGACCAATGCTCCAGCCGTGTTTATGGACTTGATGAATAGGGTGTTCAGAGAGTTCCTAGATCAGTTCGTCATTGTCTTCATTGATGATATTCTGGTTTACTCCCAGACAGAGGAGGAGCACGCCGAGCATTTAAGGCAGGTTTTGCAGACGCTACACCAGAACGAGCTGTATGCAAAGTATGAGAAGTGCATGTTTTGGCTGAAGGAGGTTCAGTTTTTAGGGCATATTATTTTTGACCGGGGGATATCTGTTGATCCGGGAAAGGTATCCACGGTGAGGGAGTGGGGATAGCCCACGTCACCGACTGAGATCTGTAGTTTCTTGGGCCTAGAAGGATACTACAGGAGCTTTATTCGAGTTTTCTCCAAGATAGCGGGTCCTTTGACACATCTAACTCATAAAGGTGTGCCGTTCATTTGGAGTGATGCCTGTCAGTTAGCATTTGATGAGTTGAAGGAAAATTTGACCTCAGCACCTGTGTTAGCATTACCGAGACCAGGAGTTGAGTATCTAGTTTACACCGACGCGTCCTTACAAGGACTTGGATGTGTATTGCAGCAGGAGAGTCAAGCCATAGCCGATGCTTCCCGTAAGCTTAAGCCTCACGAGAAGAATTACCCCACCCATGACTTGGAGTTAGCGGAAGTGGTATTTGCCTTTCGGATTTGGAGACATTATCTTTTTGGGGAGAAGTTTCGATTGTTCACGGACCACAAGTCCCTACAGTACCTATTCACGCAGAATGAGTTGAATATGCGGCAACGGAGGTGGCTTGAGTTTGTGAAGGACTATCAGTTTGATATCCAATATCACCCGGGGAAGGCTAACATGATAGCAGACGCGTTGAGTCGTAGGCCAGTAGATGAAGTGGCAGGGGTGTGGAAGGAAAAGTGGAAGGAGTTGGGACACCAGGATGCAGTGGCCCAATCATTCATGTCGGTGATGACTGATACACCGCAGATTGTCACGAGAGTGGTAAAGGCACAAGTAGATGACTCGTTCTGTCAGGAGAAGATAGTTCGATTATTAGAAGAGGGAGTCGAGTCCTATATCATTAGCTCAGACGGGGGATTACGCTTCAATGGCAGACTGGTAGTTCCGGAAGTGGAGGAATTACGACATGAGGTGATGGCAGAGTCGCACGGATCACGGTTTGCGGTACATCCCGGTGGGGACAAAATGTACCAAGATATGAGACGTCAGTATTGGTGGAGCGGGATGAAGAGAGATATTGCCGTGTTTGTTTCTAAATGCGCCACTTGTCAGCTGGTAAAAGTGGATCATCAGAGACCGGCAGGATTTCTACAGCCATTAGAGGTCCCGATGTGGATGTGGGAGAGCATATCCATGGACTTTATCATGGGGTTGCCTACGTCACAGAGAGGTCACGACTCCATTTGGGTAATTGTGGACAGGTTGACCAAAGTCGCTCATTTTCTACCCGTAAAGATAGACTACACTACGGGATAGTATGCCCAGCTTTTTATTGCAGAAATTGTGAGACTTCATGGTGTGCCCCTAAATATCGTGTCTGACCGAGACAAGATATTTGTTTCGCGGTTTTGGGAGAGTTTTCAGGAGGCCACGGTCACGGAGTTGCAGTTGAGTACGGCATATCACCCACATACCGATGGGCAAACCGAGCGTACAAAACAGATGTTGGAGGACATGTTGCGTATGTGCATCATTGATTTTGGGGGTGGATGGGAGCAGTATCTTCCACTGGTGGAGTTTGCTTACAACAACTCCTACCAGTTCACCATTGGCATGGCTCCATTTGAGGCGTTGTATGGTAGACCTTGTCGTTCCCCGGCTTGTTGGTTGGAGGTGGGGGACAACAAACTACTTGGGTCGAAAGTGATTTAGGATACTTCGGCAAGGATAGAATTGATACGGAGTCGCATTCGGGTAGCTCAGGATCGGTAGAAGAGCTATGCTGATGCGAAGAGGTTCTTCAGGGAGTTCCAAGTGTGGGACCAAGCTTTACTCAGAGTATCTCCTATGAAGGGGATTATGCGATTTGGGAAGAAGGGGAAGTTGGCACCGAGATATGTGGGGCCATTCCCTATCATAGAGCGGATTGGATCTGTTGCCTATAGACTTGGATTACCGGAGCATTTGCATCGGATTCATGATGTGTTTCATATTTCCTCGCTAAGGAAATATCTTAGAGACGATTTGGCTCATTCTCACATTGCTTTGGAGGCCATCGATCTCCAGCCTGATAGCTCCTACGAGGAGGGGCCGATTGCTATTTTAGACCGAAGTCAGTGAAAACTGCGGTAAAAGATAGTTCCGTTAGTGCGTGTTCAGTGGTGACATCATAATGTTGAGGAGTCTACATGGGAGCGCGAGGATAATATGCGCAAACGTTATCCAGAGTTATTTTTACCAGGTACTTTCTAATTTCGAATTTCGGGACGAAATTCTGTTATTAGGGGGGAAGTATGTAATACCCCGCATTTTTATCGATATTTATTAATGGGATTAATTAAATTAAATGTGAATTCATTGAGAATTAATTCGGATAAAATAATAACGAGATGTGAGTTGGTATTTGATTATAATGTGTATATATGGCAATATATGAATATTGAAAATATTGAAATTGCCGCGACGCTGAAATACGGCAATTTGGAAAATTTAGTTGGGACGCACGTGACAGTCGCGTCAGGAATGTAAATATTTGAATTAAAAAGTGAATTTTATTTTTATCGACTGTATGGTCATTTTGAGTGCGCCAACGAGTCCAGAAGGGTTGAAATAGTCAGAAAACACTAGCCGGGGGTTTAGTTTGGGTCCCGGGGCATTTTTATGCCATACCGGCAACCCAAAAGGGTAGTTTGGTAATTTCGGAATTTTGGGAATTAAAACCCACGAAAATTAGAAGTTAAAATCTGATTTAGTCTTTACCCACTAAACCCACTAACAACACTAAATGACTTAATGGGCTATGGGAGTTATTGGAAGAAATTTTAAGAGGTTCCTAAGGCAACCTCTAAACCACCATTGTCATCTTGGAGAAGAACTTGTAGAGAGAGAGAGAGAGGAGAATTATGCAGAGAGAGAGAAAGCAATTCAACCTTCTTCAACCAACAACAAAAATCTTAAGAACATAAGGCAAGTAATTTAGTTACAATTGATTCAATGAATGTGTTCTTCCTTGTTTAGTGTAATTATCGAATTTTGTCTTGGAAGATTGATATAGACCCATGAATTTGAGGATTAAAACTATAAACCATGTTAGGAATTGCATGTAGACATATTCTGGACGAATTATGAATCCAAAACATAATACTTGATGATCTAAAAACGGATTAAAGAAGAGAATTACTATTGTTCTTGAAAGAAATAGAAAACTAGGGTTCTTGAGGATGTTTTGATCTAAATAAGGCCTTTGGGTGGTGATTAATTAGTTTTAGAATGTTAAAAATGTTGTAGGATGATTATTTGATGATATTATAACGTTAGAATGAAGTTTCATGCATTGTGATGAATTTTTGGGATGATTTGAGGACTGCAAAATGAAGCAGTCCGTAGCCTATCTGGTGCAATTGATCGATCGACATTCATCAGTCGATCGATCGACCACCATCGATCGATCGATGTTCAAGGTCGATTGATCGACCTTCCCAGAATGAGTAAAAAATTTCCCTAGTTAAATTTTAATGATGTTAACCCTTAGAAAATTATTATTGGAGACTTTATGAATATCCTTAGACTTAAGGAAGACCAGTAGGTATGGTTATAAAATTTGGACCTTAAATAGAATTCAATTTGAGGAATTATTCTAAAATCTAATTAAATTAGATGAGTGAGATAATATTAGGGTTAAAAGAGTAAATTTGAATAATTTGATGAAATGAGGTTTGGGGCAGAAGTAAGGACCTTAAGAATAATGATGTTATATGTGGGAATAATATGAAACTTAATAATCCCTTTGAGATAGGTTTTAAGTACACGAAACTATGACGTGAGATGTGTCAACAGTCTACATTATATATTATCGGAAGACTTAAAATATATACAATTGGAATAATGGTATAAGGATGCAGAATATATCTTTATTAATATTGAGACATCTAAGATGTGTGAATGCTTAGTATATAACTTATGTGTATGACATACCTACCATACTTGCTATCACGGGAGGTTTGCGTTCGTTTAGGACCATCTAATCTTTGTGTACCTACGGGGGGATATAGATTGGTACCTCGAGGACATAGGTCAGAGAAGGACTTATTGGGAATTTAATAAGTCTGCTGATTGTGGGAGCGTAGGTATGTGCGTGACCCATGTGATGTGACTGTGTTCGCCTCCATTGATTATGATTGTTGTTATCTGAGAATGATTCCTGAGAGATTCGAAATGCGTGATCCTTATGTACGTGATGTACCGGGATGGATAGCAGAGTATGTGTGCATCGCAGCTTAGTCTCGGGGTGCTTGTATTGTATATTTATGACGTGAATAATACACGCTTAAATAATGAGAATTTTTAGGTTGGTATTGTGAGTATAATTTTGGTCACGCCTTGAGAAAATAAAAAGGGATAACCTGTAGTGAATTGTATTGTTAATAATTGAGAATCCGAGTTTAAGTAAGGTCCTTTATTTAATTGATAACGTTTGAATGTATAATGGGAATTGAGTAGAAAGGGGTAGAACTTAAAACGGTTTAGTTAGATATGAATGTCATTTAGATGGGTACGGTACGTTAGGAGTGCACAATTAGTCGAGAGGTAAGTATTTCATGTGAGTGCACGTCCTAACATGTATTTTGCATTCATTGTTTCTAATGTTATTAAAGCACTTGCTATTTTTAAAATACTCTCCACTTTCGGGCTCTGACCCGTTTGCTTTCAAATCTTTTTTTTTTGTAAAAACCTTTTAGGTGCCCAGCCACAAGGACACCATGCATAGTATTTCCATTCAGGTGACGAGCTGTAGCTGTTGTGGAAGTTACAGGGCCTTGTTAGTAGACGCTTCTTTTGGTTTTGACTCCATATTCAGTTACATCACTTTTAGGGATGTCGTCCATTTCTTTTAGAGACATTTCATATCAGTTATTCAAACTTTTGGCATGTAATTAATTCAGGATACACTGTTTTATTTATTTCAGTTGTGGGATTGTTGTGAGGAGTTTTTCCTATGGACTCATTAATGTTTGTCAGTTACTTCATTGAGATTTTATGGTGTATGGTTATGTTATTCTTTTATATCTCACTTACTGCTTGTTAATCAGACTTAATTTAAAATGTGACATCTTACTTTTAAATACTAGATGGTTAGTAATTATTAAAAATGTTTTCGACAGTGATGCTATTAACTGAACCAACTTGGCATTTTGATTTAATTTAATAAAGGAGTAGCTACCCGGTATTTAATTAGTCGGGGTGTCACATGTATCCCCAGGATAATCCTCCCACATTCTTTATGGGATTTGATCCAATGTTGGCACATCAGTGGAGGTGAGACTTGGAAAGTCACCTTATGACTATTAAATGCATGGTGATAGGGAGACAAATGTTTTATTCCTTTAATCTAACTGATAACACTCTACAACATTGGGAGAGTGTTACTACACTCGAGGAGAGGAACCATTTGACTTATAAATAATTCATGGTAAAATTTAATGATAAGTACTTATTGTAAGCGATTAGAGTTGAAAAGAGGATGGAGTCATATGCTCTAGAAAAAGGTTAACTTGGTATGGATGAATATGAACAAGATCTCTTAAATCTATCTACACATGTACGAGAAGAGGTGGAGACTAAGGAAGAGAATAATAATCATTTCATCGGAGGCTTGGATGGGTTGATCAAGAAATTTATATAAGTAAACCTGACTTTCACCATTTATACTCAAGTAGTGAATGTTGATTTGAGGATTTAGGAGGATCACGCAAAATATTAGAAAAATTAGCAAACAAGAGAGAAGAGAATGGTATAGATAGAACCAAGAGGAGGAAAAATAATGATAGTATTGAATTTAAGGATTAAAAGGACCCTCATGCCATATATTATGGAAAGAAGGGTCGAGTAGAGTATGATCAAAGGCTGAACGATATAGACTCACAATTTACACAAGTTTGAAGTAAGGGATTTTAATGGGTAGAGGGAATGTCTGTAAAGAGACGAAGCATTTTTAGAGCTTCTTGTCATGCATGGGGAAGAAAGGACACCAAACTATGAGATGTCCTAGAAATCAGACTTACTATGAGCAAACATTTATAGTTGAGGTACCGAAGGGTGTAGTACCGATTTTAATTGGAATGGGACCGCTTCTCTTAGAGCTTGAACTTGATCGATTGCATTCGTGTAATATTCTCGTGAGTTTATCATGGTAGTATATGGGTGGGTGTCATTACTTATAATTACACGTATTGTAACCGCTAGGTTTTGTTTTGAGTCTATGGGCACTAAGGTTGAGGCTTATTATTATCGGTTAAGTTGAACGACTTTAAATATTTTAATGTGTTAGTCGTTATATAATTACTATGAAAATTTTGGCCCCATTTAATAAGATATTTACAGGAGATTTAAAGGGAAAAATAGTAAAGTTAAGGAAGAAAGAATAATGACCAATACATTACACAAGTTTAATAATATTTTAAGGTTAATTCAAAACCTAGTTACGGGCATATAAAAGTTTCTAAAATCATGATGCCTTCAGGCATATTTGTTTATGGGAATTTTTTTGAGAATCGAGCTAGCAAATGTTCGAAAAATAAATTCACTTTAGAAGTAAATTCAAGGTAAGAATACCTTATGCTAGTACATAAATAATTTAGATATTGTTTAAATCTATGTATGAATAGATCTAAATGAAATTATAGATATAATTAGGGAAATAAGAACCTAATTATTCCGATGATAGTATTTGTTTAAACTTGAGATCTCAGGAAAGTAGTAATGCCTACGAAATGGGTATACATAGTTGATTGTTCGAAAGTTGTAATGAGAAAGTGAGTAGTTTGTCAAGTGGACAATAATTTAGAATTTTGCCTTATGATTCTTTTAAGAACTGAAATGTGAAATATGATTATGATCAGTCCAGAGAAATTTAATACAAATTACTTATAATGATGTTGGCATAGGGTTAGTTGTGGTCAATTCATATGAATCACATTTTTTATATGTTTTCTCGAACATCATTTCGATACATATATGAATTGAGAACCCATTTGGTTACAGTATAATTGGATAGTTATCTTAAGATTTATTCACTAAATTTAGTAGTCGTTATATAAAAAATGGTATGGTGGGGATATGACCCTAATATGAATCAAATAATGAAATAAAACTACCCGTAATAAGAAAATGGGTGTGAGGGGTCCAAAAAGGAAAAACAATTGAGTACTAGTGAAATGCAATTCAAATTAAGAGATGTAAGTGTCTATTTATTTAGTTTGGTTGTTGGTAAATTCACATGAATCCCAATTGAATACGAGCTAAGTAATGTATTATGGAACCTTATGTGGAGCTTTGGAAAATTTCATTATACGCATATGATTAGGAATCTTAAATTTAATGAATGAAAGAATATATTCTTTAAGAATACAAATTTGTATGTAAACTTAATGTTGGTGTTTAAAATTGGTTTGATGATTAGGATGAGTCTTAGATTATTCACACCATTTATTATCATCCACAGATAAAGTAACAAAATATTATCTAGATACATGACAGACAAAGAAAGAGACAAGATTTTTACGTGGTTCAGCCCAGTAAGGTGCCTACATCAATGGGTACAATGTCACTAGGTATTACGATTCCAATACTAGTCTCTCAAGAACACTTTAGGGTTTAGGGTAAACTGTTTTTATTTTCCCTTATCGGAGATAGGTGGTGAGCTATTTATAGTAATGGGAAGATAAAGAGTGCTCACGAAAGGGCCAATCTCTTAAAACATTAGAATAACATGTTGAGGGATGAATTAAAGGGTATTAAAAAGGCATCCAATGCTAACCAAAGTGAAGGGGAATAATTTTTGGAGAAAAAATGCTCGGCTAATGTAGGAGTTAGAGAAATAGAAGAAATCAAAGGGAGACCAATCTTCTCGATAGATGGTTGTTGCTCGTCCGTCAGTAAAAAACGAGAAGAGAACTACAAATACATTGGTCAACTAAGCAAACCTTATCAATAATCAGTCGGCTACCATCAAAAGGTTAAATGGTAAATTTATCGCCTAACTTATCATTTTCAAAAACAGACTCACAATTTATGGATGAATAGTTATGATTTATGATGAGGCATTGGCACATTTGAGTGATGAACTTAATCAAGCCTGTAGAAAAGTGTACAAATGGGTCTGGATAAACTTTATTACGGTTATAAAGGTGCCTAAGGAAGATAATCTCGACTACTAGCATGACCCTAGATTTTTAGACCAACCTACTTCTCCATTGAAGTTGGATACCTCATGGATTCCTACAGATTCAATCCTTATTAGTTTGGTTAGAAAATATTTTTGGGATTATGGTCTGCATATGAATGATGTTCTTAGTTGGCCCTTGCACTTGGTGGATAAAGCCAATTCTAGTACTCAGTCCAGGCTTAAGGAATTGAGATCAACAATTCTTCCTTCTTCACTAAACGTTCCTCTTGCTGGGATGGAGAAAGCTCTGAAAAATGCTCGGTTGATTGGGTAGTTTGTCTTTATTGTTGTATTCTCTCTTGTAATGATGCATCCTAAATGTTCCTTTTTAATGATGTACAGATATTTGAAATATTTGAATAAAAACTTTGATTTCTTTATTGTGTGATCATGTCATCCTAGCAGTTTAGTCTTACAATTATGTGGTCAAGTTTAAGCCAATTAATCTACCTTAGTGTTATCATTATGGACGAACTCATGTTTTCCTCCTTAGGTTATAATAGCGTGTTTTTTTGTGGTCCCTCAAACGGATCTTTTCATTTTGACCAAGTGATTTCAATTGTTAACATTGGCGACCAAATATTTTAGGAATTTTCCTTCATTCGGTTTGGTAAAACTTCTTTTACTTGACACTAAGGAGACATACATGAAGTTTTATATTTGGAACTTCTCATTCATGACTTGTCAAAGAAGAATTCATACATGAAGTTTTGGTTTGAATTTTTAGGACTAATGACTAGGTTTTTCTTTGTTATTTGATATTATACATCTCCCACTCTCGAAAAAAATAAAACATGAACAGGAAACTAACTTTCTATGAAATGGAATGTTCTTTATGGAAAGCAAAAGTAAGTTACAGTAAATTGTAAGAGATTAGATTTCAATTAATTATTGATAATATTTGCTTAGGTACTTAACATTACATGGGTTCTTGGACTATTCTCCTTCTAGAGTTTTCGGACGATAAGTGTCTGGTCATATAACTGCGAAAATGCAGTATGGATCATGACAATTTGTTTTATTTATAAAGAACCTACTTCAACACGTACTCTCCTTCTTTGAGGTTGATCGACATGACTCTTATGTTCGGGATGTTCACTGCTAGTATGCTATCACGTGCAATGATGCATTTTCTCTAACTTCCTCAACTAATTCTGAATCCAACTTTTACATGAGACCACTCTTGATGGAATTAAAGTTGATTAATTTATGACTGAGTAGACCAATCTCTGTTGGGACCACTGCCTTTATCCCAAATGTTAATATGTAAGGGTTTCATCGGTGATTGTCCTTGGTTTGGTTCTATAAGCCCATATTACACTTTAGATCTCATTGATACAGTTTTCCTTAGAATCATTCAACATTTTCTTTATTCTATCGAGTAAAGTTTTGTTTGTCACCTATGTTTGTCAATTTCACTTATGGTGTCTGGGAGCGAAATGCAACTTTGGGATTTTGGACTAGATACAGTAATTTACAAACTCCTGGTTGCCAAATTATGTGCCATGGTAAGTGATGAAGGTGTATAGCATGCCATGTCGACATATAATGTTCTTCCATATAAATTAGAAGACCTTATCATAAGGCATGTGCATTAGAGGTTCAGCGTCCACCCACTTGTTGAAGTAATTTATAGTAACAACTAGCTATTTAAACTTTCCTCTTGTCTTCCGTAAGGGAACAACCAGTTTAATTCCCCACATGGAAAAGGGACATAAAGATATGATCAGTGTGTGCGTAGCTCCAGGTGTTATATGAATGATATCATATCTCTGATATATATCGCAACACCTTGCATAAGAAGCACAATCTTATTTCATTATTAGCCAATAATACACTTGGGTGGAAACTCTCCTAATTAAAAAATTTCCTGTCGAATGAGCTCCATGGGATCCGTCATGTATTTTTTAATTAATTCTACTCATCGGTAGGATGGACGCATCTGAGCAATGAAATGATGAGTCCTCTTTTATACAGAATTCATCCTTCCAAGACATATTTGATGCTTTGTACCTCAGTTTTCTAGCTTTCTTTAGATCGGTCAGCGGGATGCCATTCTGAATGTACTCCTTGGTTGGAACCATCCATTAGGGACCCAACTCCAACATAATTCGATAGATGTTCTCTATGCCAATGCCCCGGTGCGTGAGGATTTTTACTGGAATGGTTTTACCGCCCAAATCAGTTATGGTCACAAAAGCAAGTCGATCAAGCACATCTGCTCAAGCATTATCAATCCTTCAAATTCTGATCATTTTGACTATTAAAAATTTGGATATCATGTCTTATGCTTTAGCTAATTACCTCATCATTAATCTTTCTTTGACTTCGTACACTCCCAACACTTGGTTTATAATTAATTGGGAGTCCCTGTGCGCCTGTACCATCCCGACGACCAAAGAGAGTGCTAGATCAAACCCCATGAGCATCCCAACACCGCTTCCATATGCACATGATTATCCATCCACATACATCTTCTAAACTGGTGTTCTATCTTAGTTTATGTATGCGGTATATCTTTCTCTTAGTTGGTGATATCTATTATAGAGATATGTTTCAAAGAATTATTCTCTTGTGGTTGAACTTTTGAGTTATCTTCTAAAAAAGTCTACTCGGTTGGATTCACAGTCGAGCTCTCTTCCGTAGAATACTAGTAGTTAAGTTTTTCTTCATAAGTAAACTATTTTGTGAAATATACCACTGCTTGGCCTTTTACCACTGTTTTGGGCCCATTTATGTATGTCACATTCTCTCAGCTCCACAACCCAAGCCATTAACCTTCCTAATTTCTCTGGTTTATGAATAACTTGGCACAAGGGCAAATTCGTGTAGGTCATAATGGTGTGGTATTAAAGTATGAATTCACTATTTGATAGGATTTAATGAGTGCTAAAGTTATCTTTGTCAAATTTGGGTAATGAATTTTGGCTCCTCGATAGGCTTTACTTGTGTAATAAATCGGTTTTCGTACCCCATTCTATAATCGGGTAGGTGATGAGAAAATGGTTAACTTAAACACTACTAGGTAAAAGTAGATCTTCTTTCCCAAGTGGGGTTTTGATAGTAATAGTGGGCATCCAAGGAATTTCTTCAACTCTAGGAAAGTATTTTCACATTCTTCATTCCACTCAAAAGTCCACCTTGTCACCTTGAAGAAAGATAGGCACCTGTCAAAATCTCGTGAGACAAACTTATTGAAGGCTACTATTCTTCCAGTTAGATTTTGCATGTCCTTATTTTCTATTAGAGGTTGCATATTTATAAATTTTTGGATTTTGTATAGCTTAGCCCCAATACCAATATAATTTACTATGAATCCAAGGAACATTCCTTCATGTATGCCAAACACACACTCGGTCAGATTAAGCTTCATTCGGTGTTTCTTTAATTGGTCAAACTTTTAACTCAGGTCTTTGATGTGATGGTTTATTTTTCTCTTGATGAGAATGTAATCCATATATACCTCCATATTCTTGCCTACCTTTTCTTCAAAAACCTTGTTCATTAGTCATTCGTATATTACTCTAACATTTTTAGCCCAAAAGGCATAAAATTGTGGCAGTACGTACCTCATCTAGTTATGAATGAGCTCTTATCCTTATTTGATAGTTTCATTTTAATTTTGTTGTACCCCGAATATGTATCCATGAAGATGAGTAACTCATGTCCAATAGTAGCATCTACCAGTTGATCAATCCATGGAAAATGTAAATGCTCTTTCGGACAGACTTTGTTTAGAGCCATGAAGTCAACACACATACACCATTTTTTGTCCTTATTTCTAACCATAACCACATTGGTAAATCAATTGGGATATCGAATGTCTTCAATGAAAATTTCCTTCTGTAGCGTTTCCACTTGTTCCCTTATAGCCATGCTCTTCTCAAGGCTGAAAACACATTGCTTTTGTTTGACCGACTTTACGTTTTTGACAATGTTTAGTTCATAACACATGAACTTTGGGTCAATACCTAGAATATCCTCGTGTCTCCAAGTGAACATGTTCTTCCATTATTTGAGGAAATCCACTAGCTCTTATCTAATGGATGGATCCATAGATGAGCCGATTTGTGTTGTCTTTTGTGGATGCTTGACAACAAGGACTATGGTTTCCACTACTTAAAAAACTTGTCCCTTAACCAATTTAGCGTCCTCGAGAGGATATATGGTCCTTTTCTGAAAAGTGGTGGTGAGTTTCTTCATTTCTTCTGAGTTGGCTGAGGTGTAATAACATTCCCTGGGTTCAATTTGTTTTCGAGTAATAATGTCGATCCCATAATCTGTAGGTAATTTTAGGCACTAATCTACAGTGGATTGTATAACTTCAAACTTTTTTAGGCCACTCCTACCTAGGATAATGTTGTAGGCTGAGTGGATATTCTTATTTAAGAAAAAAAAAGGAATATGATCAGTTTGTCAGGTTAACCAAGTGCTGATTATAACTTCCAATTTGATAATTCCTAAGGGATACACCATTTTCTCCTAAGAAACCTATTAGGGGCCTATAATTGGGCTTCATTTTATTTTCTCAAAACCATAGTCCTTTGAAGCAGTCATAAAAAAGGATATCGGTTGAGCTGCCATTGTCCACAAGTATTTTGGAAACTTTTCCTTCGTGAATCCTCATTGTGATAACTAGAGGGTCATCATGGAAATAAAGTACTCCAGACAGATCATCTTTGGAGAATGATATCACCAATTTGTCTTCGTTTACTTTTCTTAGGTTATTGTCAACATTATTGGACAATTTGGTCTACTAAATAAAGGAGCATGCTTTGGCTTTTTTGAGATATGATTTTCTCTCTTCAATTTTATCACCTTCGCCAACATCACCACATGCAATAAAATGACAGTCAAGCGAGATTAATATCTCCTTTGGCACGGTCTCATTAGATCTATTTGGTAGATCTGGATCATCATCTCTATTTCTTTTCTTATTGTCTCCCCTTCTGAAGGGGGTTCTCATTGCATTCGACCATCTCGTTCTTTTGAAGGATCTATTCTTCCTTTCTTGTAAATAAATTTGGATAATTTTCCTCTCTATATTAGGCTTTTTATTTTCTTCTTCAAATCTATAAAATTGTCTATGCTATGCCCGTAATCTCTATAGAATTCGTAATACTTGGATTTGTCCCTTCGATTTGGGGGCAATTTTAGCTTCTTGGGCCATTTCATATCCTTAATTCTATGGATTTCCTCCAGGATGTAATGCATGCCAATAATGAGGGGTTCATTCATCATACCTATTAGGTTTCTCCACCTTCTTATCCTTATGCTCTTTCTTCTTAGAGCCTTTAATGATGTCGACTTTAGTGGTACGATATTTTTTAGCATTCATGGACTACTCGGTGTTTATAATCATACCTATTTTAGCCAGTAATTTGGTCATGGTTTTGGAGGATCTTTGTCTAGAGCATAGTATAATTTCTCAAGGTGTAATCCACTCGTTAGAGCAATGATCATCGTCTTTTCTTCATAGTAAATGACTTTTAATTTTTTCTATTAAAATGAGTGATATATTCATGCGTGATTTCTTCAACCCTTTAGAAAACACTCAATAGATGAGCTACCCTTTTGATTGGTTTGGATCCAAATCATAAGTTACTAATGAATAACTCAACCAACTGTTAAAAGATTGAGATCTATCCTCTTGGTAAGTTGTTGTACTAAATATGTGCTGATCTGTGCTAGAGAATGCCCTGCAACACATCTCGTCAAGGAATGAATAGATGTTGACGGTAGCTTGATATTGTTCCACATGAAGTACGGGATATGTCTTGCCATTGTACTTTAGGGTTACCATATGAGGTTTGAATTTGACAGGTGTAGGGCAATCCACAATTATCGGAGTGATCCTTTCACAAAACTCCTATGAAAGGGATTATTTCATTTAGCCATTTCCCCTAATTGATCTTCCTACCATTGAATTGAACCCTTCCAGGGATTTTCTTCCTGGTAGAATTTCATTAAGATAGTTTTAGTTGCTTAGCCATGAGTTTGTGCTGAGATTAATTCCTGAGAATTCTTCTCGCCACGCATGCTTATTCTCGACCGGACAGATCATTCTCGACAATCTCGTAATTTGAAGGGCTCTCTATGATTATGACCCCTATTAGCTCGAGGACCTAAATGATCAAAGGTCGATACCCTTCTTAACCTATTCAGGGTGCTCGTCCTTTCCTGAGAGAGTGACTGTCCACTATAATAATTAGTAGATATGAGTGACGAGGTCACATCAGGGTGATAGTATCGATCATTGGTTAATCTAGAATTCCTAGATCTACTTCTTTCTTATCTTCTTGTTATTTTTACAGGTTGACTGTCCCCATCAAATGCGAGAGGTAATATTTCTCCTCAAGTGATGGGTCTAACTAAATACTGGGTTTGGAGCATCGGAGTTAGTTATATCACAGTCTCTAACATAACCTCTTAAACTTTAGCTATATTCATCAGAATCCCTTATAGATCCCCTATACTATGAGGGATAGATGGACTAATGGCATCATTGGTGACACAGCTACCCTTTGGATTGTCTACCATTTTTCAGTACTTTGCAGCAAGTGGCTGAAAAAATTACTACATAATGGAAAATAGGTAGGAATCACAATGGCTTATCAATTTACCACATACAGCGCCAATCTTTTGGTGTCTAAAATTGGTTTGATGATTACAATGAGTATTATCTTAGTCAAACCAAAAATTATCAGCCACGAAAAGATAAGAGACAAAGAAATAAATAAAGGATTTTTACGTGGTTTATCCTCACTAATGTGCCGACATCCATGGGTACAATGTCACTAGGTATTAGGGTTTCTATACAAGCCCCTCGGGAACTCTTTAGGGTTTAGGGTAAACTGTTTTCTGTTGCCTTTAACTGAGATAGGTAGTGAACTATTTATAGTAATAGGAAGATGAAGAGGTGTAATACCTTTCTACACCAGTATTTACACCTTTTCATCACAATTAGCGGTCATATGTTATCCACTTACATGTCCATGGTGACTGTTTAGATCTTCACGTGTGTCTTTTCACATTAATTATTATTTATATCCATGAGGATGGTCGGGTAGTGTGCTGAGTAGGTTAATAATTAAGCCTACCACTTTTACTCTATCTTTGAGCCCATTAAGTATGATGACAGTTGTCACTTTATTATTGGTCCACTTGGTTATGTTATTTTAGGTCACAACACTTATGTTGGTTCTCAACTTGATTAGAAGTCAGGATTTGATCAGTTGATATTATTTGGAAGATTATACTAAAAAAATATATTCTTAGCCAATATTCTTGGAGCGAAAATTATACCTTAGTTTATGGAGATATTATGTTGAATGATGGTGGTAGTGATCATAAATAGAAAATTATTGGGTATTTAGTGCGGATGAATGTTCAGGGATTTGATATTATTGTAAGTATGGGAAGTATGATTGGATGAATAGTCACACACTCGATTGAGGAATTTGCCCTTCATATCTGCCATCAATGATATTTAAATTATTGAAAGGTATTCTCAAATTGGAACTTTGTGTATTGACATCACCTATGTTATGATAATAGGTGAATTTTGTTAATTTCACTCACTGGATAATGATGATAGTGGGTGTAGGTTAGAATGTTGTAAAAACTTAGTGAACAATGTTGATGTATGCTACTTACTCTTAGGATTTTTTTATACATGAGATTTTATAAGGATTCAATGGGAGAGGTAAATAGGATATTACATGGTACACTATTGATAATTATAAGATTAGGTTTTTTTGAATGAAGGATTCGTGTGAGGATTGTCCTAGCACTACACCTAATCTACCGAATTATCACGGTCATTGACCTTGACAAGTTCAACTTGTCAAGGTCAATGATCGTGACAATTCTGGGTGAGATAACTTTTTTTGTCACGGACTTGTCATGGTCATTGACCATGACAAGTTCGTTAAAATTGTCACGGTTGTGTCACGGGCCTTGACCGTGACGAGCTTTGTCATGATCAAGGACTGTGATAAGACCGTGACAATGCTAAAAAATTTATCACGGTCAATGATCGTGACAATTCCGGGCAGCATTGAAAAAAAATCTGTTGGGCAGTTTGGCCACTGCCATTGCCCAGCAGTATATTTGTACCTATTATAGCAACGTTATACCTTTTAAAGCATCATATATCCAAATAAAATATAGATAATGCAAATATACATTCAAAATAGAGACAATATGCATCACGATATAATCGAATATAATTCAAATGTAGCAACTTAAAAATAATTCAATTCAAATAATGTCACTACATGTCTTGGGTAACGTTAAATCCAAGGAGGTGAGTAGGCCATACTATATACGAATTGACACACCCACTGATATACATCGTTTCGCATTGTTCACGCAACCACAATGGGGAGTTATCCTTCCCGGGTATCACATGCATGACGAGCACCTTGGACTCGATGTCTTGAAGCTCACGTCCATGAACTAGTCCACCTTGGACGATATTCGGGTCCCTCAACCCCCTCCCTATTCGCTGGCCATCAAATATGTCCAGTTTAAACACGCTCGACTAACCAAGTGTCGACATCGGTCGGTCTAAGGGAGCCAAATAGGGAAGTGGATCAAAGTCTGCACATATCGGCGATGAAGCAGCGAGGTCTACATCCTTGTCATCGTGCACCTCGTCCCCCCCCCCCCACCTTCTCCTTCCCTTTCCCCTTACGTTTTCCGCTGACCAACGAACGCTTCATGAATGAGAACATATCTTGGACCATCGCCTACAAACGGGATAACTTCACGTTATGCTAGTCCACCGTTCGAGCCAACCCAGTGTCGCTCGTCTCCAATCCAATGATCTTAGATTTGGCAACCCGTGAGATCACCACCCTTGTCCTCCCCTTGCGATCAGAGCCAAGCACTTGGCTGAGTGCGTCTGTGGACAAAGATGCCTTGTCGGCATCAGACTATGACTCGTGCACTTCCTTAAACTTTGCCTGAAACGACAAAAAGCACATGATTAGTAAAATAAGTAAATTAAAAAATTATAACGTACTTAGCAAAAAGTAAACTGTTGGATTACTTAAAATCGTGGCCGCGACACTCAGGGACACCTCCTTGTCCTTCCCCTTCTTCATTCGAAGAGACACATAAGTATCGAGCCTATGTGGCCTAACCCCAGGGCCACTCCCTGTCTCCTAAAATAAAATAAAGTCAAATTAGTATCGGCCCCGCAAAGTAAAATAATGCAGAATAATATATTTTTGTAGTTATAGAAAAATTAAATCTTACCATAATCCTTTGTTCCTCGTCGGCGTAAGACGTCCGTTCGGAGAAGTGCACGTCGATCTTTTTTTCCCCATTTTTCCTCCCCGATTAGCGAGATGCCAATTGTCGCTACCCGATCTCGTTGTCAACGAACTTTTGCCATTGTGCCAATTAGATCGGCTCCTTCGGCGGGACGGATTCATGCCTTTGGATAATGGACTCTCGTGTCTTTCCAAAGTACCGAGTCCACATATTTTTCTTCCACGTCTTGTGTTGCTCCCTCAACTGTTCCAAGACGAAATCCCGTAGCTTTGGATCCAGGCTGAATTGTTCCTATCCAACAAATACAATGTTAGTTGCAAATAAATATAAATATAAAATAAAATTGAAATCGAAATTGAAATATTCATATGAATATAAATATAAATATAAATATAAATACATTACCTGTAGTGCCACCCAAACAGCTAACTTGAGCTCATATGGCACCTCCTTTCAACTAATGTACCCCATGCCGATAATCGTCTTTACCAGCTCGAGGGATCTCGTTAATAGCCCCGACTTGTTCTCGATGGTCATCCCCAATTTTCCATATTTGGGGAGCTTAGGGACTGAGCAGCCCTCGTCGCCTCCGCTACCACCGAGCCCAGATGACATCATCATAAAAAGCATCATCATCCTCGCCTTAATACCTGAAGGAGACATTTGCTGTAAAAAGATGTTATTAGTATATATCAAAATGAATTAAAAGAAGACATGCAACTATGTACAATTACTACAAATAGAGATAAATTATTACTGTCAAACACCTCAATTCTGAATTCCAAAACAATAGCATCTAGATAATAATATATACAATTACAAAAAATCTGAAACATCCCCACCCCCACCCCTACTTCCCACACACACGCACACTACACAAGAATGAAAATGATAAAGTTCACATCAATTAAAAGCATTAAAAATGGATGTTTCGGTACCAATCGGAATATTTATTACAAATTGAAAAATTATTTAAAATTCGG
This sequence comes from Sambucus nigra, assembly GCA_949130495.1. NCBI lineage: Eukaryota > Viridiplantae > Streptophyta > Magnoliopsida > Dipsacales > Adoxaceae > Sambucus > Sambucus nigra. Next base: position 382,568,867 of record OX422217.1, read on the forward strand.
GTATCATAAAAAATGGATTGATATTCAGTAGGAGCAGACAAATCATCCACACCACTATTTAGACGTTTTGGCACGTGTTGGACAATTGACCATGACTCATTGTTGATATATTCCGGGTAAAACACTTGGTTAACCTTTTGAAAGGCACACACAAACGGCTCATCGCTCAAGTGGTAGTTGCTCTTCAACTTGGACAAGTCAACCATGATCAAATTGGTGACAGGATCAACATTACAAGCATTTTTATCCTCAACTCCTACCCAGTCACAGTAAAATACAACCTCTTTGAAGCTTATATAATCCAATTCAAATATATTTCGGATTACACCATAGTAAGTCATTTAAGCTTCAACGAGATTTTTATCTCTTGCGTTCGCTCGAAAGAAAGTAAGAGCCTTGTATGAAATTCCCGAGTTCTGTACATTTTTACTTTCCTCGTACAATTTAGCACCGAAAATGTAACCGTTCAATCGATACTTTTTGTACACTTGTGCCACGAACAAGGGTCCAGTGGCTAGACGAGCAAGCCTTGATGTCGCATCACCCGTCTTTAAGAGCTGAGAATATAGATAAATTAATTATATTAGATGTAAAATTTGAGTGTAATGTAACGCTATAGAACGAACATTTTCATTATAATTACCTCTTGGGTCAACCACGACCTAAATTCGTTGTCTGATTATACCATTATTTTTCATATTTTATTATTCTCACAGGCTTCATATTTTCTACATATTACAAAATTAATCATGTATAAAATAATCTAAAATAATTTTAAACATTATAATAATCAAAACTTACTTTTTCCATTCTTCGACATCTTTATGTGTGTCAAATAGATAACAAGCTACTTGTTCATGTTGCAAACTCGTTAATTTCACTCATTTTCCCATCACATGACCACCATCATCGACGAACTCATCAGTGTCATCAACGCTAGTTGAGTAAGGCATATATTCCCGAGTATATATTGATGAATTCATGGTGAGGTTTATTCCTCTGCAATTGATCCTGCAATGTATCGCGTATTCTTGACGTAATCTTTAAAAACTTTCATAAATCTTTCAAATGGATACATCCACCAATATCTAACTGGACCGCAAAGAAGTGCCTCATCGTATAGGGGTACCAACAAGTGAACACTTATGTCAAAGAATGCTGGGGAAAAGTAGTTCTCCAACACACAAATCGCTTTGGTCGCCGCCACTTTTGCGGCCACTATGTGTTCTCGATTGATTACCTTCTCACACAAGAGTGAGAAGGTAATACTAATTTTCATAACATCCCTCTGCAAATCCTTGTTCTTGGAGAAACAGTGCTTAAACAATAGAGGAACCAATTGCATGATCACATGCCAATCATGGGACTTACACTTATGTAAATCATGAGTAGTACAATTCATAATCCTTTACAAGTTGGACGAAAAAGTAGATGGGCCCTTCAAATTATATATTGTGTTTAAAAGAACCATCCTTTCCCCACTCGTCAAAGTGAAGGCACCAAGGGGTATTATTGTCCTTCCCCTACTATCTTCTTTCAACCATAGTTGTGGCTTAAGTTTCAATGATTTAAGGTATTTTCGTGCATTTTCTCCATCCTTCGAATGAATCCCCCCAAGGCAAGTGCCCACAATATGTTCAGCGAAGTTCTTCTCTGCATGTATCACATCTAATACATGGAGCACTGGGTTATTCTTCCAATAAGGCAAGTCAAATAAAATTGACCTCCTAGACCATGCCTTTCTTGTCTTAGTTCCATTCCCAGTTGGGGTCTTCTTATGCTTGACATTCTTAAATTTGGGATTCTTACCTGGCATATTAGGGAAACATTTAGAAGATTTACTTTCCATTTCTGAACCTAAAAGTTGTCTCGGCGGTAGCCTATGTTCAACACCGCCCAATAAAAAATTGGAACCTTTCTCTAATCTAAAACTATGAGTCGGGGGTAAAAACCTCCTATGGAAATGGTATACATTTTTTGAGCTAAAGGATAGATGAAGAGATTCAGTCTCCTCTCCACAAATAGGACACCCCAAATAACCATGTACTACACAATCGGATAATGTCCCATAAGCTGGAAAATCATGAATTGCCCAAGTCAACATAGCTTTCAGCATAAACTCTTCTTTTCAAAAAGAGTCAAATGATTGCACACCCTTTTCCCACAACTCATTTAATTCTTTTACCAAAGGAGCCAGGTAGACGTCAATGTCATCACTTGGTGCCTTTGGCCCAGGTATCAGCAAAGCCATCATCGATAATTCAGGTCTCATACATTGTAAAGGAGGGAGGTTGAGTGGGCCTAGGATCACTAGCCATACACTCTGATTGGTGCTTAGATTTACAAATGGATTGAAACCATTTGTTGATATAGACAAATGAATGTTGCGTTGTTCTCGAGCAAAATCGGGATACTCATAATTCATCCTCCTCCAGGCAGTAGAGTCAATAGGATGACACATGATATTACCCCCTACTTCTACCCTAGCATGCCAAGTCATTGCCTCTGCTATCCATGGTTCTGTGACAAACCGCTTTAATCTAGGCCCAACGGGAAAATATTTCAATACTTTTTGAGGCACTTTTGAGCTTGTGTCTTCCTTACTAGTGGATTGGACATATCTAGGTTCATCGCATACCGGATAACGATCGAGATTTTCATACTCCTTTTGGTATAGTATGTTTTCATACACACAAGCATGAATCGATTGATACTTCATTCCCAAACCTTTCAAACTGTTCTTCATAATAGGATAGTTATTTGGAAGTGTATTCTCCTTGGGTAATACGCCCTTCACCCATTTCAGAATTCCTGTCACGCTATTGCCAGACAAATCATATTGCGTCTTCAAACTGTGCAAACCAACCATGGCATGTAAAGTTGTTTGATCTTTCTCATAGCCAGAGTATAACGGTTGGGTCGCCATAAATTTTAAACTTTGGTAGTCATCATCAAGTTTTATCGTGATATCTTCACGAGCACTTGAACCTTCTACATCATCATTAACTTCATTTTCTTCTACTTCATAAACTCCATATGCATCATAAATTAAATCCTCTAACATATTATGATCTACGTCGTCCCCTTCTACATCTATCCTACTTATTGAAGGTTGTTGTGAAGGTTGGTCGGGGACAAAAGGAACTTTCAATTTACCATGAAAACTCTAAAATCGATAGCTATCTTTCATACCTGATCATAACAATTGTAGTTCAATTGTTTTCCACTCAAACACCTTACCATTCTTACACCTAGAACATGAACACGGAAACTCTTCATCATTATGACATCTCTTTGCATATTTCACAAATTCTTTAGCACCTCTGCGAAACACATGCCCCATTCTATTTGTCTCACCCATCCACTTTTTGTATTTCGGATATCCCATCACAACTACCACAACTAATCACCTATTAAAGGTACGAAGCGTATATTCATGGATTAGTATAAACAAAACTTAATTTACTAATTTAAAATGAGGGGAAATCCTACTTTCATAATTAATCATTTATTAATTTACTAATTTACAATGAGGGGAAATCAGATATTAATTTACAAAAAAAATTAATAACCAATCAATTCGTTTACAAGGGACATTACGCACATACACGCACACTACACACACATATACACACACATGCACATAAACTCACACCCGCACACATTCACACACACACACACACGCGCGCGCGTGCGCGTAGCCCCCACCCCCACCCATCCCTTCCCCCTTCCTCCATCCTTCCCCACCCCCTTCCCCCACCACACACACACATGCACACACACCACTACACACACATGCACACACACCACTACACACACATGCACACACACCACTACACACACACGCACACACAAACCCACAAACAGCCCCCCATCCCTACCCCTATCCCCCTTGCCCCACCCCCCACCCACCACACACACGCACACATATATACACACTCACACATATATATAAATGGAAGAGAGAGAGAGAGAGAAAATAACCTGAAAGTAGAGAGAGAGAGAGAGAGGGAGAGCAGCGTAGAGAGAGAGAGAAAAAAAGGAGGAAAGAAGTCGGTCGGGGAAAAAAGGAGGGGAAAGGGTTTTTTGCTGTAAGATTTGTCACGGACGTGTCACGGTCCTTGACCGTGACAATATTATAAGGATTATCACGATCATTGATCTTGACAAGTCTTTGTCACAAACTTGTCACTGTCAATGACCGTGACAAGGCTAGCTGCTGGAAGGGTGCCAATTTACCCATTTTGGTGTAGTGTAGTTCTTGTCAAAACAACTACCAAATCTAGACAAGTAGTGTATTGGGGTTTCCTTGTTTGGATTTCATTTGCGAGACGTCCCATGCATGAAGTATAGAGAGGATAGGAGTTGGGAGTTTAGGAAATATAAGATGAGTATGTTGTTCTTAAGTAATATATAGTTAGTGGATGATTGATGTAGTGTCTCAGCGACCGACCAACCTAGACAAAAGTGTATCGAGTGGGTTCCTTGTTTGGATTTTATTTTATGAAACATCTCACGTAAGGTTAAAAGGAAAGGATGGGGGGGGTGAGAGTTTAGGATATTTAAATTCCTATATTTAATTAGCTTTGCGTGTCTGTAAGTGAGGGGTATAGTGTCGACTGCATATTTCAATAATCATATGTGCAGGTACTATACTAGATGACTACTTTGAATTTCATTGGTGGTTTAGTGGTGGATCTAGTGTCGACTGGCTACATTAAAAATCGTATGTGTAAGACCTAGAATATTTATTGGTAATGACAATGTATCTTACTTAGTTTGCAAAGTAGTTTGGACCGGGATATTACATTGGGATTTATATATTTTGTGAATGTAAAGGTGATTATGTTTACTCATTTTATTTGAGGTTCTAAATGACTCATTTTTATATGAAGATATTATTTTGACTCATTCTTATATGAGGAGATTCTTTTGACTCATTCTTATATGAGGAGATTATTTTAACTTGTTCTTATATGAGAAAATTATGAGAAATCATTCTTATATGAGAAGATAATTTTGACTCATTCTTCTATACGAAAATTATTTTAACTCATTCTTGTATGTGGAGATTATTTTGACTCATTCTTATATGAGGAGATTATGTTGAATTATACTTATATTGGAAGATTATTTTGACTCATTCTTATACGAGGAGATTATGTTGACTTATTCTTATATGAGGAGATTATGTTGATTTTTGACTCTTTTATGAGGATATTATTTTTTTGACTCATTCGTATATGAGGAGATAGTTTGACTCATTTTATATGAGGCGAATGCTTCTCACACATGTTCCATAGGGTAATATTAATTTTGATTCAAGAACATGAACAGGAAATTATGAATTTTGATGATTGAATTATTTTTATTAGGGAGAATAATTTAGTAACCATAAATTTAAAAAAATTAAAATAATTAATTAATTTTGATTTTTGGGAGTTAGTTGCATTTCAAAAACATGGGAAACTAAATTTTAAAAAATAAAGTTTTATAAGAAAATTTGACGAGTTAATTAGAATTTCAATTTCATTTGAGAAAAAAATGTAATTTAAAATGTTCAATGACTTTTAAATTATTATTTGGATACTGATTAATGTAATTAGTTGGGTGGATAAGGTTAAAAATGGAACTAAAGCACACTTGAAGAGGAAGATAGGGTTAAGGAAAATAGAGTAAACTCTTAAGAAGCCGAGAATAAATATTAAAATCTAAGGGAAACCTTATTACCTCCAAACCTACAATCTAACTCCAAAGCCGTAAATTATTTATTTTATACTCTAAACAAAAACCTTAAAAGTTTTGGAATAACAACTTAACTTCCTTTCTCAAGGGAGTTATTTCATACATCATTGAGATACTCTTTACAATAATTGGGGTTTATTGGAGGGGTAATTTCAAGACATTTTCAAAAGAATTTCTTTTATCTTTCTTATGGGATTTAATATTTATCATTCAAGGCAAGATAATTATTGACTCTCTTTTCATGATGTAAATAATGAATTGTACTTAAATAAGGTTTCTTGAATTATATAAATTATATAGACATAACTAGGGGTTTTTTATGTATCGAAAATTAGTGGGTTTTGGAAATAAATGAATGAACTCAATTCCTGAACTTTTACGTTTAGAGTAAATTAGTATGATTGGATTGTGTTAGAGAATTTTATGTCCTTTCCTTAATATTCCTACTTAAATGAAATCATGTGGTATATTACTCAGTTACATGTGATAAGCATCCAAAAGTGTATATTTTATACCCTAAATAGTTGCTCTTTAATTTCTAGTTCTTAATAAAAATGAACTTATGTTGGTACTTGTTTATTTTGTAGGCGCTTCCTTGCATTTGCGATTCAAAAGCTTTAGGTCAATGAAAAATACATCATTGGATGATACTATTTGAGGTTAATCCCAATCCCTTGCCATATACCTTGTCCCGTACCAATAACCAAAATCCAAACCCAAGCCTGGACTATCCCAAACCTTAAGTGGGTGTGTGTAGTATTATTTTTATTATATTTTTTTATTTTTAGAGTCATTTTTTTATCAGTTCATTTTATTTTATTTAGTGCTTTATTATTTTATGTAAATATAAAAGTGTGTGTTTAATTATATTTTTATTTATTGGTTTTTAGTTTCTTAGACCTATTATTATTTTATCCTATTAGTTTTATTTTATTTTTAATTTTATTTGAGTCTTTTTATTTTTTTAAATTAGGGAATTAATATTTTTTAATTGATTTTATTTCTTAGATTTGTAAATATTTTTAGTAGTTTAGTTTTTTTTAGTTCAATAGGTTTTATTTATTTTAGTCTTAGATTTTCTTTTCAGATTGTAAATACTTTATTTTTATTTTGCTTTTGTTTATAATCTATACATTCACACTTTACCTATCCTAATCCTTCACACATCATTACCCTACACACCCCTATAACTAAAACACTCACTTAGCCTCACCCTTACCCTTATCCCATACACCACACACACGCCAAATCTTATCTAAGAACTCACATGTTAAACAACCCAACTAATAGCAAATCAGAGTTTACCTTTCTCTATCCTACCTCATCATCTTCCCCACTAGATATATATTCTCTCTCCTTTGTAAACAAACTCTAAAACCTCCACCTGCACCTCCACAACACCAACACCCATAAAGTTCACCAATCCCCTTATCCAAATCTGGGGACATGCATGAAATCGTGAAACCAACCCATTACACCTTCCTATCAACCCTCGAACCCACAACCTCATACCCAATTTTTGAACCTCTATTTTGGGAGAAATGCTTGGGCCATAAAATCCAGACATCCTTCACAAACCTCAGCCCATACTGCCATTCTCGCGAAAGACCTCCAAATACAGGTTGAACCCCTCACACCCTTAACCCAATTTTGGCCGATAAAAAAACTCCATACCCACGATCTTGACCCATCTTCAAAACCCAGATCCAACATGAACCAACTCACATCAGACCTAACCCAAACTCTGAACCTTATCCCCCAAATCCAACATCCAAGACGTATTGTACAATCCTTTGGATAGAACTAAGCTGAACCATTTACCAGATACCCATTTCCCCTTTTAAAACCCAATATTCCATTATACCCGATTCTACTTGCATAAATCGCAAACCAAAATGGAACCATCCCCCCGCCCCATGTGTTAAATACCACTCTATACCCATTATCCAAAACAATTATCATTGACCCCATTATCCCCATACACTCATGTGCATTACCCTTGCCCCTTATTACCTCACACCCACATGAACACTAGAATTTCCCCAAACCCAAAGTACCCCTTGCTCCATGTGCATGTATAAAAGAGGGTGGCCTAGAAGAAGGATTACAGGGAAGACTATCTTAGAGAGAAAAACACCATTTTAGTATAATTCTTAGAGTAGGATTTATTTTTATTTTTATTTTCATTTCTGGTTTTTTTTTAGGGAATTAAATTTGAGAGATAAATTGTGAGTCTGAGGCTTCATTTCAAAATATTATTAGTTTGTAAAAACTCATATTTATTGGGTTTGCTCTTGATTTCCATAGTTGAGAACTATTTAGTTCAAGGAGACTTGGTTCAAATTGTTCTCTTCTCTCTTCTATTCTTATGCCTTTGATCATTTGTTATCAAATTTCACATCATGTTAGGCTAAAAATCCCTTACAAGGGGTGGGATGAACCCTTATTTTATGTTATTTTAATTAATTAGTTTGATTATTTTAAATTCCCTTTGAATGTTGATTTTGTCCTTCACCTTTCAATTTACGCCTCAAGAGAGGGTAAATGATTTTCGAGAGAAAATCAAAATTTGAGATATAATATCCCTTTTAGAATCGAACTAGAGATAGGGGTTTCTCAAGTGTGGTATTATTCCTTGAATTTATACTCTTAATTTTATTTTCAATGATTTATATGAATTTTGATGAATCAGTCCTAGCGGATGATTTATTAAAAGGAGTGTAAATCGATTTTCTAGAGTGGTTGGGGTTTGAATTTTATTTTCTAAAGGGTTAGTATTAAAATTGCATTTGTGACGAGAGTTGAATTGTAATTTCAATACTAACTTGGAAAATTTCAAATGAGTGAATTAATTAATTAGAATAACTAGAATATGTGGTATAGTCCCATTCCTTAATTGTTCTCACATTTATTTACCACACTTTATCTCTAATTTTAGTGTTTTATTTTGTTCATTTTTTTAATTCACTTAGTTGAGTAGAATAATTTCACCCTTGAAAATTGTCTTAATATAAAAAATCACAAAAAAATAGAAAACAAAAAGCAAAATAGAAAATTTTAGAAAGAAAATGACTAAAAATGAATTACATGACTTTTCTTGTGTTTCACTCCTTAGTATTGGAATTGACATCTCCACTTACCATTATACGAGTTCATGTGATATATTTTTGTAGGTCAATGAAAGGAGTTGGTTAGCTTGGATTTTGACAACAACAACTCGACATACAAAAACCCATTCTATCAAATGGAGCCATTGCCGCTTTTTGGAGTTTGACGCACTTGAGGAGAATTTTTTGGATTGTAATTCATTTACTCTATATTTTTTCATTTTTAGTACCATTTTTCATTTTATTAGAAGTTTTGTAGTAGGATTTCATTATTGGCTTGTATTGCAGTGCTTGGAGAAACCATTATTTTTACATTTAAATTTGTAATAATTCAAAAAAGAAGAAACACGTGGTACGAAAACCAGACAAGGTAGAGAGAGGTAATCTAAAGGCGAGGAAAAGAAACCTCTCTACTTTGGGTCGGTAGGACTTTCGAGGCCGACTGAGATAGGCGATCTCCCCTCGGTCAACTCAAATCGGTCTTCACCCCATGTGTGTAAAAGTTGTAGGAGGTACATTTCTTTATCACTCAAGAATCTCCCGCAAGCGAGTCCATTTTCGTGTACTTAATTGCTGATATGTCATTTTATTATTGATTGCATTTATTTTGGATGGTTTGATGAATTAATGAACCTTAGACCTAGACTTGATCATTAAAACGAGAAGGTATTTGATCACCCGACTCACTCACGTATCCGTTGTGTGCTACCCAAGCTATCATTAAATTTAAAATCAATCAACTAGCTAGCCAACTAGCAACACAATTTTTTCAAATGCGATCACAAAGATAAATTATGTGATTTTATTTCCTGCAGATTATTAAAATTTGGCTACCCTCTCACTAATTTTGAAGCTATAAATTGGATATGTGCTAGTTAGGATATATTCCGTACTTGTGTATGTCTAGTTCAATATTTAGGTAGTCATTTTCAGTGAGTTTGTCCAAATCAATAGTCCTAATATTTTTCTCCCATCTTTTCTTCCAAAAATCAAAAAAGTATTTTCTTCCTTTCTTATTCTAAAAATCCAAAAATATTCTTTTCTACTCATTTGCAAAAAAAAATATCCTCTTTCCTTTTGAAAAACATATAAAAAAAATTAAAAAAACAATTATATTCTCGTCCTAGGTGACGAACGTCCTTTATAATACTATTTTGGCCATTTTCCATTGTCTTGAAGTATGTTGTAAGTTGAGCCAGAGTCCAACCTCTACAATTTACTCCATGTCTTTAACTCTCAAACACACACCGTTGATATTCTTGTATCATCCATGCACGCATCTCTTATTCCATCGCCTCCGATGATGAGTGTCAATGCGTCGAATGCTTTTTTTTGCACTTATTGCTTTCACTTCGATCACTTGTCCCATGAGTTCCCGTAACTTCCTTAATCATCCGAACCCACCATGGAACATGTGTATCCATAGGAGACTATTTTGGAACCCATTCCGGCTTATTATCATGACATATCTAATGTTGAGTGGCGTGAGCAACCAAATTATTTGTGTAGGATTGATCACCCTCCCACGTAATTGTGGATTCTTACAAGTTTCAGCGGTCGTCATGGAAACATAGTGCACACCATACTGATCAGTCACCTCACTACGCACCCCATGACTATCAACCTGTTCTCTCTCACGAAGATGTTTGTCTCCTGTATGACACACTTGACCCCTCTCCACATACTTCATGTTAGTATTATCCGTATAGTTCTGATAATAGTGAGTGGTGCCCACCTCAACCACCACCACCCACCACCGTCCTCCACATGTGCTCTCGAAAGTCTCTTGTAAAAATTAATACTCGAGCAAGAACAAGCCACTCAATATCAAAAAGAAGACCTTCAACCATTTGAACAAATACTAAATGAAATTAAGTGTGCAAACAATTCGGATTTCACCCCAAGTCAACCATTATTGCCCCCATGTGGAGTGATAATGAGTCATCTTGTGACACGAATTTTGAGTGTAACCAACCTTATCACCTCGAGAATCTCAAAGTTGAAACCATTCCATAGTCTAGGCCCCAAGTTGACAATTGTGTTGACTTATTCAAAGACTATGAGACTGATCAAACACCGCCTTGTCTAAAAGAGCCCACCATTGCGATTCACACTCCGCCTCCCATTAAATCCAAAAATAGGCCCGAGTCCACACCTATTGACCTAATTGAATGTTTCCTCAAGACACTAATTTCTCATAGGGTAACTCCAACTACGAGCACTCACCATTTTTTCGAGTTTTCATTAGAGATGGTTTTCACCTCTCTTGATATGGATGATGTCAGTTAATTTAATTCAAGTCTTTTAATTTAATTTGATAAGATTGGTTTGGCTTAATTTGGAAAAATTGAAAATATGACTTAGGCAAATTTATAGGACTTGGGTTGAATTAAGTTGGTTTAAGTGAAATTCAATTTGTGTGTGTGTTCCATCATATTTCACTTTAAGTTGTGTTTAATTTTAATTTTGAAAAAGAAATTAAAATTTGTTCTAGGACGTGGGTTGAATTAAGTTAGTTTAAGTGAAATTCAATTTGTGTATGTGTTCCATCATATTTCACTTTAATTTGTGTTTAATTTTAATTTTGAAAAAGAAATTAAAATTTGGTTTTTGTTTAATTGAACCATTCCTATCTCTTCCGCATTTACAAAGGGAAATTACTTTTTCTTTTAAAATTGGGGGCCTCATATTCCAACAGCTTAACTATTCTATAAATCTCCATCTCTAGAAAATTAACCATTATCATGTAATGAACAACCACCATGGAATGCTACCAATAACCTAAATAGGATATCATCCAAATGTCCATACATATATTTTTATTAACGCATTCTTAGCCTCATATGCGTAATGCTCAATCTGTTTGAATATCTTTTAATTAAATGAATTATTATCCAATTACCGTAAGGAATAAGTCGTAAATACAAATCCTGGACAAAGAATTGTAACTAGCCACACACATAAAAATACAAGCCAAATACCTACCCCCGTAATGTCACTCATAATGAGCATGCAAGTAAACCACATAAAGTACCTAGCATTCCATAGGGTTCATTATCAAAGTATGTCCTTATACTATATAAATTATCATGTAATATATATGTATATATATAGCACACGAAGGCGTCTGCCCTCGGTGTTCATCTCATACCTCTATCATCAAGTTCGAAGGAGTCCCTCACTACTTAGTACACCATCCCCTCGCTCATACCCAGGCTAGACGGATGGATCAACCATCCTGCTTATCTAATCACGAAGCGATGACCTTGAACATATGATCTAAAACAATAACCTCCACTATGGTAGCACATCTCAACTGATGTATGGTACACGGTCCGATGTCGAATGCAACCTTCAACCCATAGATTCACCACGAGCATGGGTATATCCCCATAATCATATATACCCATAGATTCACCACGATCATGGGTATATCCACATAATCATATATATATATATATATATATATAGACACACACAACCATAGGATAACGCGTACACTCAATCGTACTCAACCATCCAGATCCTCACACCATTGGATCCTTATTTAAGAGTAGGTTTACAATCTCTAAAACGAGGATAAACATATATAAACAAGTAGTATATCGCTTAACCCCCATGTATTATTATTATAAAAATAAATTAATAGGACTAGGCGGCCAGACTTCTGATTGTGGCCATCCAGTTTATTATTCATAGAGTTAGAATCTCTAGTTCAATATAGCTATCAACATATTCAGAGTTATGTGGAAGGGTAATCTTTGTTCTTTATTTTTATTTTCAATGCGATCTGTAGTTAGAGTAGGTTTAGTTGTACACTTTTATTCAGTTGAATAATTTTAATCAAAGGACTTTATATAGTGGATTCAGTTTTTCATAGTTTAGTATTTTTTTTCATCATCTCATATTGAATCCTTTATTTCGTTGATTTTAATTTACCACGGTTTCTCGTATTAATAAATGTAATTAATTATTACTTGTGTGGCTTAGTAATAATAATTTGGCACAATTTAAATGGTAATTGAAAATGTGCACGCATTGAATAATTAAATGAATAAATTATTCATGCCATGAGATATTATCGTAAATTGTTGGAAATATCATTTAGATTGGACTTTGTCATCTGTTTATGTGCTTTTGTCGCCTTCAATTGGTCCCAAGGGTAGGTATATCGTTAGGAGAGATTTTAGGCTATTTAGTGTAGCATTTTGGGCTTTCTTAAGGACTTAAATTAGGTATTATGGGGAGATACAAGATCAGGGAGTTTAATTATGATATAAGCCATCCTAATTAGGTTTCTTTTACATTTGGAATAAAATCTAGCAGCCACAAATCTTTTGGGAGAATTTAACAAGTTGCGAGAGGGGAAAAAAAGGAGAAACCAAGGGAAATTCAAGAGGATTTATTCAACCCCCCACCATAAGGCAAGACTTTTCTTTCAATATCATTAATAATGATGCAGTCAATTTGCAATACATGCCCCCATCAACTCTCACATGCAATGAGAATCTCACCTCTCACCTATTTGTAATACTACGCGCATGTCCCAATGCATGGCCTAACTATTCTAGAAGTATCTATCTCTAAACAATTAAGAATTATCACATCAAGAACAACTACCATGGAACACTACCAATAACCTAAATAGGATATCACCCAAAGATCTACACATATATTTTTATTAATGTATTCTTAGCCTCATAAACGTAATGCTCTGCAGGTTTAAATATCTTTTAATTAAATGAATTATTATCGAATTACTATAATGGATTGGTCACAATTCCATACCCTATACAAAAGAATGGAACTAGCCACACATGTAAAAATATAGGCCAAATACCTACTTCCGCAACATCACTCACAAGGGACATACAAGTAAACCATATAAAGTACCTCACATGCCACAAGGTTCGTTATCAAAGTCTATCCTTAGACTACATAAATTCTTACATAATACACACGCGCACACACACACACACACACACATAAACACACACACACATATATATATTAGAAAACGAAGGCATCAACCCTCGGTGTCCATCTCGTGCATCTATCATCAAGTCTGGAGGAGTTCCTTACCTGACGGACTAATATAAAAGACACATAAGTGGAGCGATTATTATGCAACACACCATCCCCTCGCCTATACCCATGATAGGTTGATGGATCCTCCATCCTTATTCTCTCATCACGAAGTGGTGGCCTTGAACATATGATCTAAATTAATGACCTCTACTATGACAACAAAACTCAGTTGACGTATGGTACACGGTCCGATGTTAAATGCCATCTCCAACCGATAAATTCACCACGAGCATGGGCATGTCCATATGATCACATAATATATATATATATATATATATATATATATATATATATATATATATATATATATATATATATATATATATATATATATATATATAATAAGTTACAAAACTTAAGTATGACATAAGATTCAACTATGACATCACAAGATAAATTTTGTTTACAATTCCTATTTTTCCCTTGAAATTTTGGGATTACCACTCTTTTCTTTCTTCACACTTAATTCCCACTCTTCTACTTTAATTCAAACTCAAAGGATTTTTTGGTAAATTACTTCTTTTTTACTATCTCATCTGCCCTCTAGCATGACAATACACACACTCCTCCTCAAACTCAGAAAATTGGAACCCACACCACATACCCAAAACCCTCTCCTTTGCAAACTCAGAGCACCATTTTCTCTCACTTCTCCACTTTTAAGGTATTATCTCTCTCTACTATACAAGTGTTTATTTAGTTTGTTTTATTATTGATGAAATGTCCCTATCTCTTTCCCTCGCCGCTCTCTCTATCTCACCCCCATCTTCTCTTCTGGATGAGGTAAATCGTTTGTTTTGTTTAGGTTTTGTTTTGAATATCTAATGGTTTGTTAGTGTTTTGTGTTTTGTTTTATGTGTTTTTGCAGATCAAAATCTAATCGGGTATGACTTCTACTATCTTTACATTCTTTTGGACATTTTAATGTTTTATAAACCCTAATTTTTAAGGTTTTTTGGAATCATGTTTGATATTTGAGCTTTAACAGATTCTTTTGGTGTGAAAATTCTTTTGGCTTTAACATATAACAAATCTAAAGACTTGGAACCATTTGTTTCAAAGTTTATTTTTTTGGGATTTTTTGAAATTTAGTGTGTTTGAAATTTAAATTGGGGATTTTACATATGATGGATGTTGAAACTGCAGTGCTCACGAGATCGGTTAAAGGTATTATGTTTTTTTTTTTAATTTTTTTCTGTTATTAATCAAGGCCTCTTAGATTAACATGATTGACAGATCCATTTGTCAGGTCATATGTGATGTTTGCATTTGTCATATGATGTTATTGTAGTAGGCGAGGTTATTGTAAAGGTTACTTGAATTTAGGTTTTTTATTTGGGACTATGAGCTCAACTTTCTACTTATTTAGAACTTTGTTTATTAATGTTTCTACTTATTTTAGACTGTTTTCATGAAATGGTTGTTTAAGCTTTTAGTTGATCAATTAAATTTTGTTTTTGCCCTATTCTGTGTGAGTTTAGATTTGTTACTTGCGGTTTTGGGCCAATGTTTACATTTGTTTCTCTAAATTTTAATTTTTTTGGCCATTTTTAAGATGAAAAATATTTTTAACTTCTGAATATGGATATTTCAAATTGCCAATTTTCTATGTACAGACTTTAAGTAATTTATAAGTTCTGAATATGCACATTATTAAAATCACTAATTTACAGGATTTAAGTAATTTTTACATATGACATCGAATTTGTGTATATGTGTGTTAATTACCTGGAGAAAATGGGGTTAATGTTATTTTAATCAGAACTTTGATTTTACAGCCATATTGAAAAGAAATCTATCAGAACTTTGTATTTGTGTTTGTAAAGCACTGCTGCTAAGGCCGAAACGGGGGTGTGATGTTTCCTCTTTTAATTCATTTTTTGGTTGTTTTGTAGGTAGTAGATGTTAGGTATAGAATGGAGGTTTATAGATTGAGTTTTTATGCTTTCATATCTAATAAGGTATGATTTTGAGGCTTAAGTTTCAAGTTCTCATTAACTTAGCTCTTTTATTAATGCGAGCACGTATATATTTTTATGTGATTTCTTAGTTTTGGAATAACAACTTTGGTTTTGTTGTTAGATAAGTTCTTGTGAGAACAACTATGTCTATGATTTGGATTTTATTTGTTACTTTTTTATTTCATTATGTATGATACAAATAAACAAAATGTAATTATTATGAAGTATATAAATGGTGTGTTGATTATGATTCCATTATTAAGGTATCTTAAAAGATTATAATTTTTTTGGCATTTTATTAGTGACATTGTAGGTGTTTGACAAAATCCAAAGCAAAAAATTACCTTTGTGTGTTTTCTTCATACAACAAGTAGCATTCGTATGTGATATAAGTTTAAACTAGATTAGTTTTCTCACGTGTAATACTAACATAAGGAAGGCGTGTTTTTTAACTTTTACTACTTTTTATGTAGTCATTCAACTATCAAGGAGGCTTCATTTAAGTTCAACTTGGGCATTTTTATCTCTTGATATTTACTCTATTTTTCAAATAGTCCATGAAATAACCATTTGATTCCCTATAAATAGTCATTTGGAAATCTTTTGAGATTCCCTTTTATAAATGTTCAAGGGAAAACTAGAGATTGTATTTACATTGAAATGTTCAAATGCATCCCGATTTGTGAATATGTCCCTACCCCCATCATATTACTACATCCCTATATTATGTTTTTATCATTATTGAATTGTATCAATTTGTAATTTTATTGTAGTCCATGTAACAACCCGAGGTCTTGGAGACGATGATTTATTTATTTCCGGAGAGATAAATAATATTTTTATTGAAGAAATAATAAAAAAAATTGGCAATTGAGGTCAGAATTTGGAGTTGTTAGAAAGTGTCTCGAATGGAATTTCTGAGGGTACCATTGTTTCCGGAAGGGTCTAGATAGTCGAAATGACTGTACTTGGGGTCTATTTGGGTTCCAAAATAAAATAGGACCGTTTGACTCGAACTAAAGTCACCGAGTCATTTAAAATGTGTATTATCATTTAAAGATGTGTATTTTCGGATTTAGGCTTAAAAAGCCTACGGGAGATATTTCTCCCAAAAGAGAGAAAGAGAAAAGGAAAGAAAGAAGAGAGAAGAAGAAAAGGAAGGAGAAAAAGGGAGAAAGAGGATTTTTCCGGCGGATTCAGACCCTACGAACCCGAGGCAAGTGATTAAACTTGCTAAATAATTGTTGTGTACCATTTATTGCATGGTTTGTGGATTGATTTTTGGGTTTTAGGTTTAAAATATTAAAACCTAACTTTTGGGAAAAACCTTAGATTTGTAGTGTATTAAATGGATTTAAGGTTAGAAATTAGTTTATATGTATTCTA
Source organism: Sambucus nigra (assembly GCA_949130495.1). Lineage (NCBI taxonomy): Eukaryota > Viridiplantae > Streptophyta > Magnoliopsida > Dipsacales > Adoxaceae > Sambucus > Sambucus nigra. The sequence goes on from OX422217.1 coordinate 382,586,154, forward strand.
GGATGAATATTAATGTTATATTTGTGATTGGGTTGAAGAGAAATGGAGAGAAAACCATTAATATGATTTTTGGGTATTTTGGCTTACTTAAACAGTAGCCATTTTCGAGGTTCAGCAGGGCCGAATCGATTCGGCCCCCTAGCCAAATCGATTCGGAAATATGCAGGTGCCCAGGTCTTAGTGACCGAATCGATTCGGCCTGAGGCAGAGTCCCAGGTCTTTTGACCCGAATCGATTCGCCTTCCTGGCCGAATCGATTCGCTGGGCCGAATCGATTCGGAATAGGCCCGAATCGATTCGGAAACAGGGCTTTTGAGGGAAAGTTTTACTAAGGAGAATTTATTTCCGCTTTATTCGAGGTTATCAATCGGGGATCTTTATAGGAGACGTTTGGATTATGTTTTGGAGACTTTTAGAGAGTGTCCCCCGCAAAATATTATTGGAGTCATGTAGACTTAATTTGGGAATTTCCGATTAGAGAATTTGGTATCTTCTAAGTGGGGGAGCCCACTTTCATTTGGGATAACTTTAAAGGATTCTTAAATGAAATGAACCATGTTATGAGTGGATGTTTACTAATGCTATTTGATGTACCTGGGAATATGGAATTATCCTTATTGACGATTGAATTGGGAGATATCTCACATTGTGAGAAATGCATTAAGGTGCTATAGGATATAGAATATCCCTAACTAAATTGTATTGAAAGGCAATTCATTATTAGAAGCGTCGTGAGAGCTTCAAGCGAGAATTAGTATAGCATATACTAAGTGGGGGTAAAGTGTGTGAGTATTAACGATTAGTGTATCGTGAGAGAGTATACTAAACTATGATGTAAATCAACTGCGCCTAAGTGCGTATTATGAACATGAATATGATGTTTCAGGTATACCTTATAAAATGGTATATCTTTATTATGTGGGATGTATGTATACCTTATATATGGTGTATATACATGTTAAGCATACCCCCTCCTTGCTATCATTGGGAAGTTTCGTGCGTTGAGGGTGAGCATCCTGACAAATATGCAGGGTGTGGATATTCCCCAGGTCATAGTCGTCCTCTGTGGTCAGAAAATGACATATATATATATATATATTTACTTATTTTGGGGGTGAGAGGTCGGGGTATGTGACGCTCTCACTTTCCGGTTAGGAACTATGACCGCTTCCCGGACGTGTGTGCGTGAGTAGATCACGAGGTGGGTGTCGTTGAACCCCACCAGGTGACCCCAGTTTGCTACGCATATGGGCTGCTGGATGATGATAGCATGTGACCCTGCGTCCTTCGAGTTATAACTCGGTTGGATGGTTATTATTTGCTTGTGTTTGTATTTGGGTGTCAAGGGCATAACAGACCTTAATGACCTACATTGCCAGGATTAGTGTATCGGGGGGGTTCCTTGTTTGGATTTCGCTTCGGCGAGACGTCCCACGCACGAACCGCAGTGTAATGTTGGAACTTGGGGATAAGTTTAGTCCTTAATGCTCATCATTATATTATATTATATATCTATCACCTATCCCGACGATCGACAGTGCCAGGAGTAATGTAACGGGGGGGTTCCTTGTTTGGATTTCGCTTCGGCGAGACGTCCCACGCATGAAACGCCGTGTACTGTTGAGAATTGGGAATATTAATTATTTAAAATTTGATACCAATCATTTGGGTTACATGCATCTTGTATTGAGGGCATAATGAGCCCCGAGGATCGATACGGTCAGGAGTAGTGTAACGGGGGGGTTCCTTGTTTGGATTTCGCTTCGGCGAGACGTCCCACGCACGAAACGCAGTACCGTGTTGAAAATTGGGAGGAGTTTAGTCCTTAGTTCTTGATGCTAATAACTCATCTATTATTATTTATATATATGGTTTCTTGCCTTATTGGTCATTACTAGAATAAATCTAGTACATGATATTGTTTATGTATTGTGATGATGGAGAAGGATAGGATCATGTAACTTTATGTGTTCAACAAAAGAACATTGTAAAGATAAGCGTAATGTTTATATATAAGATAATAATTATAACTATTAGAAATGGATTATATGTAAAATCGGGTGTCAGGTTAGATGGTTTCACTTAAATACTGTATTTGGGTTTAAGTTAGAATCCTCTTACCTAATTAGAATCGAACATCCTTTTTGGAGACACGTGCATACGCTTAGTGCGCGCTTTAGATGAGAGGTGAGTTGAATTTCTATGGAGTGTTCGATTCCAGCTAAATCATGTAATAATGCATTTATAATTATTATGCATTTTAATACACTTGCTATAAATGTTTTTCACACTCTGGTTCTGACCCGTTTATATTTCTCCTCCCCCATGTATATATATATTGTATTACTTCAGGTGTTCCCCCGCAAGGACGCCTTTATTATTCCTCCATTTAGGATTCGTGGAGCTGTGGCAGTAGCGGACTGTTGCGGCACTTGGTTTTAGTCGATTCCTATCCTTGTGTATCTAGATTTGGATTCAGTTGTATTGGGTTAGTATTCAAGTGTTATAGATTAACACTTTCATATGTTTTAATTATCTGTTTATTGTATTGTCTGTTGCCCGACAGCATATTTGGGTATTTTACTGTTGGGATTTTTGTTGTACAATGTATTGTACTCTTTCATTATTGGAGCATGCCCTTTCCACATTATAGATAGATGTTAATGTTGGGTGTATGCATTATTGGTTTTGTTGTTGTTGTAATATAAAGTTTTAAATTTTTGGCGATTCGCACTTTATGATTTCGGGTAGTTAGCCTTATATTACTGTGTTTAGTTGTTGATGTTGAGACTCTACCATCTGAGATACCTGATTTATGTAGTATAGGGCTGGCCACCCGTTATTATTTGGAGCGGGTTGTCACAGATGGTATCAGAGCATCAGGTTCTAGTGTCTTTAGGATCTGTGTGCGTTATTACGATCTTCCGTAAGCGTTCTTGGTATAGAGCCTTATTGCTAGGACGGTTACATTCATACGTCCATATCTTTCTGTGAATCGAAAATATTTGAAAGGAGTTTTGATCCAATTGTTCTTGTTTCAGATGCCACCGAAGGGAGGTCGTTCAGCCAAGGCAAGGAAAGAATTTGCCTCAAAGGAACATGACTACGGATGATGTTGCCAATATTGTGGCACCAGCAGTAACTGCGGCCGTTTCTACGATGGCTCAGCAACCTGTCGCTCGAGCAGCCCCACCCCATTTAGGATTGTCCTTTTGGGAGAGAGTGAAAGAAGATTTTAGTAAGGGGCATCCTCCCGAGTTTGCCGGGGAAGATGATGCAATGGCTGCAAGTACATGGAAAAATAGTATGCTAAGGCATCTTCGTATGGTTGAGTGTAGTGAAGTGCAGAAGTAATTTTTAGTCACCTTTAAGTTGTCGGGTGCAGCTCTTCAATGGTGGGAGTTTGTCACCACATCTGAGCAGAGAGATACTTTTCCTAACAAAGAATTTTGGGGACTTTTTGATCAAAGGTATTTGCTTTCCCCTACGAAGGATATGGGAATTTTTCAAGGAAATAGGACGGTGGCAGAATATGAAAAAGATTTTTCTCTATGGGCGAGATTAGTACCTAATGAAGTAAATACGGAAGAGAAGCGTATATCGAAGTTTGTTCAAGGTTTAGAATGGAAAATCCAACAACATTTGTTAGAAAGCCCTAAGTTAATGACTTTCAACGAGGTTGTGGATGCGGCACTATTGAAGTGTCGAGAATATCGTTTTCGTTCTCAAGAGGGTAAGAACTTTGGAGATTCGAGTTCATCTAGTAAGTTTGGCAAAGAGAGCGCCAGTAATGCGAGTGGGCAGAAAGAGTTTATGGGCAAGTGTTTCTTTTGTAAAGAAACAGGTCATAAAAAGAGAGATTGTCCTCATAGAGGTAAAGGACCGCAATTTGATGAAATTTTGGAAGTGCAACCCCTACAGCAGATTCGAGGTCGCTTTAGACCGGGGGACTATGTTTGGGAGCCTATTAATGAGGATGGGCAATCGGACTAGAGATGGATGTTGTAAGTAATTTCCTTACTATTAGGACTATTACTATATGAAGTTTTGGAAATATCGTATGGGAGATACATGTGAATCGGGTAGTGCTTTAGCCCTTTTTGATTATGTATGGTAGGTAATGACCCTAAAGGGGGAATTTTGAGCAAGATATGCCCTTATTCTATTATCTTGGTAATGGTGATAAGTAGTAATGATAGAAGCTACTTCTTTTTATGTAGTCATGATAGACTATTAAAATTGTTGTATCCCAGATATGGAATTGCCTTATATATGGCAGTATATTGAGATGATGTAAGCTGTTGTTTATGTTTGAAGTGATTGTGGTTTGATGGGACGCAGGTCAAATTTTAGCTCCTGATTATGACTATATTTGTGAGCTATATGTTAGGCATATGATGAATTAAAAGACCTTGTGTTGGACATAAGGCATTTTATATTAGAATATATATATATAACCTTTTTCAAAATAAACTATTTTCAATATAAAACTTTTATCGGCCTTCGGGCCCTTTCAAACTAAATTTTCCACAAAAACATTTTCAAACTCAAGTCCGGATCTAACAAAATCTCAATCCCCGACGTCGTCACACAGTAGTGTATTGGGAGGGTTCCTTGTTTGGATTTCGCTTTTGCGAGACGTCCCCCGCACGAAATTGGCGATCGTCAGGAATTGAGAGGAGTTATTTCTTTGGACCATTCAAATTTTCTCTACTAAAATTTTAGTCTTACTATTGTCAGAAATGTAGAACTTTCGAGGCAAATAAGCCTCATTATGTTGGTTGTGAGCATAAAGCTCAATTATAAAGGGTGTATGGGCGCCCTTGTTATGGAAATAAGTTTTGTTTACTTCATAATTAGCTTAATAATAAAGTAAATTAAATCAATTTGTCATGGGAAGTTAGAAGTTTGGAGATAGGACTAGTAATAGCGGGTAGATTAGGACTAGTTGAGCTTTGAGAGAATTAGGCTTAGTTAAATTTCGAGGACGAAATTCTTGTAAGTGGGGGAGTTTGTAACAACCCGAGGTCTTGGAGACGATGATTTATTTATTTTCGGAGAGATAAATAATATTTTTATTTGAGAAATAATAAAAAAATTGGCAATTGAGGTCAGAATTTGGAGTTGTTAGAAAGTGTCTCGAATGGAATTTCTGAGGGTACCATTGTTTCCGGAAGGGTCGAGATAGTCGAAATGACTGTACTTGGGGTCTATTTGGGTTCCAAAATAAAATAGGACCGTTTGACTCGAACTAAAGTCACCGAGTCATTTAAAGTGTGTAATTTAGGCTTAAAAAGCCTACTGGAAATATTTCTCCCAAAAGAGAGAAAGAGAAAAGGAAAGAAAGAAGAGAGAAGAAAAAAAGGAAGGAGAAAAAGGGAGAAAGAGGAATTTTTCGGCGGATTCAGACCCTACGAACCCGAGGCAAGTGATTAAACTTGCTAAATAATTGTTGTGTACCATTTATTGCATGGTTTGTGGATTGATTTTTGGGTTTTAGGTTTAAAATGTTAAAACCTAACTTTTGGGAAAAACCTTAGATTTGTAGTGTATTAAATGGATTTAAGGTTAGAAATTAGTTTATATATATTCTAGGATGAATATTAATGTAATATTTGTGATTGGGTTGAAGAGAAATGGAGAGAAAACCATTAATATGATTTTTGGGTATTTTCGCTTACTTAAACAGTAGCCATTTTTGAGGTTCAGCAGGGCCGAATCGATTCGGCCCCCTAGCCGAATCGATTCGGAAATATGCAGGTGCCCAGGTCTTAGTGACCGAATCGATTCGGACTCCGGCCGAATCGATTCGGCTTGAGGCAGAGTCCCAGGTCTTTTGACCCGAATCGATTCGCCTTCCTAGAAGAATCGATTCGCTGGGCCGAATCGATTCAGAATAGGCCCGAATCGATTCGGAAACAGGGCTTTTGAGGGAAAGTTTTTCTAAGGAGAATTTCTTTCCGCTTTATTCGAGGTTATCGATCGGGGATCTCTATAGGAGACATTTGGATTATGTTTTGGAGACTTTTAGAGAGTTTCCCCCGCAAAATATTATTGGAGTCATGTAGACTTAATTTGGGGATTTCCGATTAGAGAATTTGGTATCTTCTAAGTGGGGGAGCCCACTTTCATTTGGGATAACTTTAAAGGATTCTTAAATGAAATGAACCATGTTATGAGTGGATGTTTACTAATGTTATTTGATGTACCTGGGAATATGGAATTATCCTTATTGACGATTGAATTGTGAGATATCTCACATTGTGAGAAATGCATTAAGGTGCAATAGGATATAGAATATCCCTAACTAAATTGTATTGAAAGGCAATTCATTATTAGAAGCGTCGTGAGAGCTTCAAGCGAGAATTAGTATAGCATATACTAAGTGGGGGTAAAGTGTGTGAGTATTAACGATTAGTGTATCGTGAGAGAGTATACTAAACTATGATGTAAATCAACTGCGCCTAAGTGCGTATTATGAACATGAATATGATGTTTCAGGTATACCTTATAAAATGGTATATCTTTATTATGTGGGATGTATGTATACCTTATATATGGTGTATATACATGTTAAGCATACCCCCTCCTTGCTATCATTGGGAAGTTTCGTGCGTTGAGGGTGAGCATCCTGACAAATATGCAGGGTGTGGATATTCCCCAGGTCATAGTCGTCCTCTGTGGTCAGAAAATGACATATATATATATATATATATATATATTTACTTATTTTGGGGGTGAGAGGTCGGGGTATGTGACACTCTCACTTTCCGGTTAGGAACTATGACCGCTTCCCGGACGTGTGTGCGTGAGTAGATCACGAGGTGGGTGTCGTTGAACCCCACCAGGTGACCCCAGTTTGCTACGCATATGGGCTGCTGGAAGATGATAGCATGTGAGCCTGCGTCCTTCTAGTTATAACTCGGTTGGATGGTTATTATTTGCTTGTGTTTGTATTTGGGTGTCAAGGGCATAACAGACCTTAATGACCTACATTGCCAGGATTAGTGTATCGGGGGGGTTCCTTGTTTGGATTTCGCTTCGGCGAGACGTCCCACGCACGAACCGCAGTGTAATGTTGGAACTTGGGGATAAGTTTAGTCCTTAATGCTCATCATTATATTATATTATATATCTATCACCTATCCCGACGATCGACAGTGCCAGGAGTAGTGTAACGGGGGGGTTCCTTGTTTGGATTTCGCTTCGGCGAGACGTCCCACGCATGAAACGCCATGTACTGTTGAGAATTGGAAATATTAATTAATTAAAATTTGATACCAATCATTTGGGTTACATGCATCTTGTATTGAGGGCATAATGAGCCCCGAGGATCGATACGGTCAGGAGTAGTGTAACGGGGGGGTTCCTTGATTGGATTTCGCTTCGGCGAGACGTCCCACGCACGAAACGCAGTACCGTGTTGAAAATTGGGAGGAGTTTAGTCCTTAGTTCTTGATGCTAATAACTCATCTATTATTATTTATATAAATGGTTTCTTGCCTTGTTGGGCATTACTAGAATAAATCTAGTACATGATATTGTTTATGTATTGTGATGATGGAGCATGATAGGATCATGTAACTTTATGTGTTCAATAAAAGAACATTGTAAAGATAAGCGTAATGTTTATATATAAGATAATAATTATAACTATTAGAAATGGATTATATGTAAAATCGGGTGTCAGGTTAGATGGTTTCACTTAAATACTGTATTTGGGTTTAAGTTAGAATCCTCTTACCTAATTAGAATCGAACATCCTTTTTGGAGACACGTGTATACGCTTAGTGCGCGCTTTAGATGAGAGGTGAGTTGAATTTCTATGGAGTGTTCGATTCCAGCTAAATCATGTAATAATGCATTTATAATTATTATTCATTTTAATACACTTGCTATAAATGTTTTTCACACTCGGGTTCTGACCCGTTTATATTTCTCCTCCCCCATGTATATATATATTGTATTACTTCAGGTGTTCCCCCGCAAGGACGCCTTTATTATTTCTCCATTTAGGATTCGTGGAGCTGTGGCAGTAGCGGACTGTTGCGGCACTTGGTTTTAGTCGATTCCTATCCTTGTGTATCTAGATTTGGATTCAGTTGTATTGAGTTAGTATTCAAGTGTTATAGATTAACACTTTCATATGTTTTAATTATCTGTTTATTGTATTGTCTGTTGCCCGACAGCATATTTGGGTATTTTATTGTTGGGATTTTTGTTGTACAATGTATTGTACTCTTTCATTATTGGAGCATGCCCTTTCCACATTATAGATAGATGTTATTGTTGGGTGTATGCATTACTGGTTTTGTTGTTGTTGTAATGTAAAGTTTTAAATTTTTGGCGATTCGCACTTTATGATTTCGGGTAGTTAGCCTTATATTACTGTGTTTAGTTGTTGATGTTGAGACTCTACCATCTGAGATACCTGATTTATGTAGTATAGGGCTGGCCACCCGTTATTATTTGGAGCGGGTTGTCACAGTCCACATGTGTGTGTTCTAAGAAAATGAGATGTTGGATAGGTTGTATAATCTTCATGGAATGACCAACTGGAGTACATACGCAATGCTGCCCCAATGAGTATATAGGCAGAGCTTCCCCAATATAAAGTTTTTTTTGTACGTTTTGAACTTCTAACATCACATGTCTTCTAACTTCATGGGTTGCTCCATTCTCTCCACTAATTGAAGCATTGTACCTTCCGCCTAGGTCCCAACACATTGATGTACATCTTTGGTATATACCTTCCCCTCGGATCTTAGATCTTAATATAATCACTATGCATGATTATGCAATGTATTTAGAATTATTTGTATAACACAATGATTACATATATGCGATGAAACTATGTGATAATTCTTCTTTTTGTGGATGCTTATTTACTATATACTTCTTTCTAATGTTATGCAATTAGAATATTCATAGGTTAGATTCCAAGTATATTGTTACATTGTATTAAGAAGGTTGATATGTGTGCTCATGGTTTAGTTAGTTCTGATGAGTTTAGTTCATTGCTGGTATGGTTAGTTTTCACTTTTTAGTACCTTTTCATACACTTGGGATAAAACATTTTAATACACTTGAGATACACATTTGGAAAAAAAGACTTCGTATATATATTTTTTCTATAAATTTTGTGGTAAGCTTGACATTTTGATTTTTTCTATTTTGCCTTATTTTCTATTATTATTTCATCTACTCAAATCTCTAAGAATTCGATGGAGTTTCTAGCCTTACATAATCAACATCACCTTGAATTCTTAAAAATTTTTGGTGACTACTTTTCAATTTAGGTACACATCGAGTTCATGTATAGAATCATTTCAACCTTTTAGGTACGTGATTAATTTTCATTTAAATTGTTATCTTTGTTTATGAAATATTGTGCCTAGTTTCATTTGATAAAAGTTAAAACAGTTCAAATTAAAAGTAATTAAGAAATTATGATCCAATTAAGAAATGCTTGTGTTAAGAAATTTTTGATTACTTTTCAATTGTAACTATTATCATTTGATAAGAGTGAACATTTCAAATGAAAAGATTTCATTTGAACTGTTCGTAAATGACCTTAAGTACAATCCAAGGTTTTATTTGAACTGTTATCTTTTATTCATTAATTCAATATTACTGGACTCTGATTATTGTGTTGTTCATTGGGCCTGTGGAATAATGTGTGTGTGGTTATAGACATTATATAACCTATGTACGATCTCATGTGATTATATGACCTGTATTTTATTTGGAATTTGAGCGGCTTTATTTTTTCTTACAATTTTGTATTTATAGGGATGTTTCTTTATTGTGGTTTAGAGACATTGAATAGTTTATATATCTCTGTTTATTTATTTATTTTTTGTTTCATTACGTAGTTCAAATTGATATTGGCACTGAATAATATCAACTAATAGTTCAAATTGCAGTTGTTTATAATTGATATTAAATAAAATTCAATTTGAATTGATTCAATAACTATACAACTGATAATTGATATTCAACAACTGATATTATTCAATAACTATACAGTTGATATTCAATGACCCCCTAATATCAACTAATATAAGATGTATAGTTGTTATTATTCAACTATAGTTCATATTATTTATTAACTGATATTTAATAATATTGAGTAGTAACCATACAATTGTTATTATAACTGTTATTGAACTATATTTCATCACATCAAGGGTGTATTTCATCACAATGGAGGAAGTGCCACCGGAGCTACCAGAACCAACAATAGGGATCAATTTTGCGAGAGATGGGATGAACATGAGAGATTGGTTGTCATTGGTTGTTGTGCACACTCATTCTTGGTTGCTGGCTCTTGCTTTCTACTTCGGTGCTAGGTTTAATCGGAATAAGAGGTATCGTATGCTTCTCCCCTTTCATTGATTGCTCCATATCGTACTTTCATGGATTGAGATGAACAAAATATTCAATGTGGAGGGTTTTGCAAACCATTTTGAGATGGTCTTGACATTTATTTTCGCATAACATGAGATTTGAAAATATACTTTCTAAGTTGATTTCTTCACGAAAAAAATTTCAAACCTTTGTGTTTGTAAAGAGCTGCTTTTCTACTGAATTATATAAAGTGATTACTTTCCTCAAATTTCATTTATTATTACTCATTGATGTAGATCAAGTGTTCTTTCATAATCTCCTATTTTGTCCATTCAATTCTATTTTGACAATACTGTTAAATCTTTAAACTAGGTGGATGTTTTCAAGGAGGTATATCCTTATATTCATATTGTTAACATCATTGGATAAATATTAGTGTACTTCATACTGTTGAATCTTAAGGCTTTAAGGGCACCGAGCGATGTACATTATACTCACAGGATGATAATCATTTGGGGAGATTGAACTTTGTAGCCTCTCCCTACTGAATTTTCAAATTTAGTGATAAAAGAGATGCTGGTGCATAATAGTGAACTCGCAAAGTATGTCAACGGGTCATCAGTTTTAACATGCATTAACTACATTGTGTTTCTGAGCAACGATATTTTTCTAGCACCCCACAGGAGAACAAAGAGGCCGCTGAAATGAAGTTTAAGGAGGTTCTTGGCCAGGCATCTGATTATTAACAACGGTGGCCTGGATAAGTGATTGAATGATAGAAGGGAAGTGGTAAGTACATACATCTAATAGCAGTGTAGATTATTTCAAGCTTTGTTTACAATGAATGATGCAAACGAGGGTTCTTTTAGTCAATAAGAATTGTTGAGCTGGACATGCTATTTTGCCTAATCATGCTTTGCTACAAATATGTTTCCTTGATGAATTGTTCCCATCTCTTCTAGGTACACAGTTTAATTCATTATTAGTTATTTTTATTTTTGTATTGTAAATGGAATCAAACATTAGAGGGTTTGTGGTGTCTTTAAGGTCAAAACTGTACGCAGTTATGAAATTCTGCAGAAAAATCTGTTACATTAGTTTATCATATTTTTACTCCAAGATGGAGTTTTATGTTGGATAAGGATGTTTATATATTTTATTGTCATTTGTTTAAAGGAGGTTATGACATATTACAAATCCATAAAGTTGGAAATAAAGAAAAAGTGATGCAAATTTTAGTTTATGTACTCTGACCGCTGTATTTACATAGAAATGACTTTGGAATTTAATCTATAATTCATAGTTCATTAAAATGAACTATGCTGAGAAGGGGTTTGGTCATCTAAAACTTTAAAGTTTCAAATCTTCACATGAAGTAAGTTATATCCAATCTTTGAAACGTTAAGTTTCTTTAGTTATTAATATTGCATTTTCGATAATACCAGTTCCAAACAACAAAATATTGTTTTGAACAATTTGATTTCTTACAAAAAAATTATCAAATTCCTGATAATTGGTGGCAGTGAAAAATGTCAACAAAGAAATATTTGAAAAATGATCAAATACCTAATAATTGATATTTGATAAATTATAAAATATAAAAAAAATTATCAGCTTGATTTAGTTTGAAGCGATTGTTTTTAAATATTTAATAGTAGTTTGAAAATGTCAACAAAGAGATAAATATATGTGTTCTTACAAGAAACACCGAACAACTCTCCACACACTGACTGCCCACTATATTATCTGTGATAAATAATTGTTGAAGAGGAACTTCGATGGAACCCATTAACACTACATCGCAGGGGATGACATTGAAGAGATGATGAACAAAATCCACAGGGGGAATGCGGACCCCACATGAATGGCCATATGCTCACTAAGAAAATCATTCGACAACATGACTTATGTTCAAAGATATCACTACATTGGACTACATTGGTTTAGGATTGCACTGCCTATGTTCAAAGATGCCTTAAATAACAATAGTTTTCCAACCTCCAGCACTTGCCCCCTCAAAAATTGTATAACACGACTTTTCCCTGTCCGTTCTCCACAAGGGGCATTAATATCATAGGAAAGGTTACACCCAAGGCCTCCAACGGGCATGAATGAATTCATCTTGGTTTCCATTGACTACTTCACCAAATGGGTCAAAGCTGAATCATACGCAGTGCTGAATGCCAAGAAAGTGGCCAAGTTCAATCGAAAAAATAGCATCTGTTAATATGAGGTCCTGTATGAGCTAGTGTGAGATAACGGGTTGCATTTTGAATAAAACTTAACACAAGTGGTCGATGAGTATGGGATTTAGGGGAACAAATATTCTCCCTACCGAACTGAAACCAACGGAGTCATTGAAGCCGCTAATAAAAACCTCACAGCCATCATCAGCAAGATGATTAAAAACTGTCGTGATTTGGATGCTCGGATCCATTGTTCCCTATGGGGATACCATAATGTAGTTCAACATCTACTGGGACTACCCCTTACTCTCTGGTATACGACATGGAAATAGACCTACCCATGGAACAAGAAATCCCTTCACTACGTGTCATGCTTGAAACAAAAGTCAACGAGGAAGACTGTCATCAAAGCCATCTCGAGGAGTTATCACTTTGGGACGAAAGGAGACTGAAGGCTCTGTATCATATACAAGGGTACCATCACCAGATAACGTGATCATTCAATAAGAGATTCAAGGACCGTGGTGTCTGAGAAGGGGAGTTAGACATTTAAAAAATAGTAGAACCTATATGGGTCCCCAGAGAGAAATTCAAGCCTAATTTGAGATCCCCCTACATTGTAAGAAAGATCATCTCTGGCGGCGCCTCTATACTCACCAACCTTGATGGGGAAGATATGGTCCGTCCAGTCAACCCGGGCCATCTCAAGAAATTCTACCCTTAATCTCAACCCACTATGACTCTTCTCATCCCCTTTCTATTCTTAAAGAAATAAAATCTTCAGTTCCCTCTACTTAGAACTGCAGGCCCGATCCTCCAAAAATATTATTAGTTGGAAACTCAAAAAAATTTCAAAACCCCAGAGGTACGTAGGCAGCTAATACGCTTCATATGATCACGACCCCTTCTTTTTATCCAAACACTATTCTTTTCTCATCCCCGAGAACGACAATTCATTCTTATCATTTAGATGAACAAAAGGATTATGTATGCCTTAGTGATTGGTATAGATAATTCAAATGCAAAAAACTCATCAAGAGGAAAAATTATATAATTAAAATTTTATTTATTCCATTGATAAAAAGTTCGTTACAATTATATCGTCATAGGGAGTCAAACAAGTTCCCTTGCCAACCTACCCATACTATCTTAAAACTAAATAAAAACAAAAACCAATTACTCCTAAAACAACCCTTCCAAATTTATTCCCACAAATCTAGAATCATAACTAGAAACACCATTACAAAAGCTTCATAAATAAATTCCCCATGGATCCCACCCACAGCTGCCGGAGCAACTGACCCTATTATCATCTAAATCCTAGGGTCCCCAAAGTTGCCCTTCCTGAATAGATTTCGAAGGTGCTCCATGAATGGTAAGCTCGGAACAACCTAGGGAAATAAAAAACACCTCCCTCCATGCTGTCAGATATGGAGAACCACCTTTGCCCGGTATTCACATCCATCATCGTGGAAACTACTCTCCTCCACAACCACTTCATGTAATCCATGGAAACATGCTATACCCTACCAACAGACTCGGAAGGACGGTTTGATGGTCGACGAATATACCAGAGAGATCCCATCTACATGTGCTCTGTCAAGTCCTCCATGGGAAAGAAGTCTAGTGTCCGTGGTGGCACAATCTTCTCCCAACCAAATTAGCACAAGAGTCACCAGGGAAAGTAGAAAGAGGTCTGTCGAAGGCAAAACCAACCGAACATATTGGTATTCCCCAGTTCTATAATGGGCACTAATTATCCCCACCAAGGCACTAACCAATGCAATCCTCGAGCCCCGTGCTCCACAAACCAGTTCGCCCAACTCTCGATGTCCAAGCCCAAACTGATAAAGTAGCGAGAAAAGGATTTTGTCACAACTGCCAAGGGATGTTTAGGAGGGACCGCCATATGAAATATCTTCGATAACCACATAAACAACATAATGGGGATACCCCTCAGGAAGTTCAAACGTCCTTCCCTCCAGGCATCCAGACCATTCAGTCTCCGCCAATATCACCGCCATAGTATTGCAATGGTATGACATCCATGCTGTAATAGTAGCCAATTAAGGGTCCACTATCAGGTTCCTAGTCACTAGCAATAACTTCAAAGTTAAGGCAAGGGAAATAGCTCCAACATCAGTACAATATCTTCAACATAACAGATTCAGCACAATCCAACAAAGGCAACAAGCTCCACTTTATAACCAACCTTTCTATCTACTCTTCCACATACAAACCAAGCCTCCAAGGCCCCCCTTCACTCAAAAATTCCAAAAAAACTCATTTTTACTACATTTTCTCAAAATAAATCACTTCAACAGGGGATCTCTTTTTCACCAAAGCCATCGAGGCCATCATCTACTCAAGGATAGTTAAAAAATTTCTAAAACACACTCTTTTTATTCTTTCTCAAAATAAAAACTCAACCGCAAATTAAAGTACATATAGAGTAAGGCACTAAATCAAGATAATCAAATGAAACATGCATATCTTTTTGCATTTTTGAGTCCTTTTTCATGTGGAATGCCGCTACATCAAGCATGCGAATGCTAAGCTCCCATAGTCAACGATGAATCTACAAGAGATCTCGAGGGGGCAGAACCGGAATTGGATGTCACCTCATCTAACATACCTAAACTCACGTGCCATCAACTGCGGCAGCTGTGTGTTCCTCCGGTCACCCCCGTGTGCTAAGGATCCATCCCTCAAGGGTATAATCTCACCTTTAAGATCCCAGCATAAAATACATATCTGAAAAAGGACATGGAAGAAAAGTCATATTAAGAGGAAAGAAGAATTTAACCGATCGGCAGCTCTTAGCAACATACTAATCAGCATTCTCCCTTCACCTTATCGAGGTACCCTAAACTACTGTGCCACTGCCGTATGACACCCATCACACCAGGTCGATCGACACCCTCTTTGAAATCTCTTACAAAAATTCCTAAAATTACCAAATGAATTTTATAACATTTTTCACCAAGAAAAACATTTTTATCACACTTACTTCCCCAGCAAACACTTACATCCCCCCCCCCCCCCCCAAGTAAAGGACACCACAAAAATAAAAAAAAAAAACCAGCAAGGAAACATAAAACCCTCGGACTAATTTTTCTTCCACAGCGAAACCAAAAACTCAAAATCAAATGCTTCCCTAAAATCCCCAGTGGAACCACAAGATAAATTCCCCAGTGGAGTCTCCAAGTTTCCCTAAGAAAACTACAACTTAAGCCCTCAAAATTGGGTTTGACCCCCAAAATTGGTCATCTCTACTTAAGCCCTCAGAATTGGTTTCGACCCACAGAATTGGTCATCTCTACTTAATCCCTCGGAATTGACTTCGACCCGCAGAATTGGCTTCGACCTGCAGAATTGGTCATCTCTACTTAAGCCCTCAGAATTGGCTTTGACCCGCAGAATTGGTCATCTTTATTCAAGACCTTACAATTGGATTCGACCCTAAGAATTGGTTTTGACCCTCATAATTGGTCGCCTCTACTTAAGACCTTAAAATTGGCTTTGACCCATAGAGTTGGTCGCTTCTACTTAAGGTCCTCGGAATTGACCTTGGCCCGCAGAATTTGTCGTTACAACTTAAAGCCCTCAGAATTGGTCACTATAACTTAAGCCTCGATAATTATCTTCGACCCTCAGAATTGGTGAGCTCTACTTAAGCCCTCAGAATTGGCTTCGACACTTAGAATTGATCGCTACAAATTAAGCCCCCAGAATTGTCTTTGACCCTCAAAACTGTTCACCTCTACTTAGGCCCTTAGAATTGGCTTGGACCCGCATAATTTTTCGCCTCAACTTCAGCCCTCAGAATTGGATTCGACCCAAAAAATTGGTTATCTCTACTTAATTCCTCAGAATTGGCTTCGACCAATAAAATTGGTCACTCCCACTTAAGTTCCTCAGAATTGATCTCGTCCTGATGAATTGGTTGCTCCCACCTTAGGTCCTCAAAATTGATCTTGTCCTATAGAATCAGTCATCCCAAATGTTTCCTTAGGTCCTCATAATCGTCCTCGACTCTCTGAATCGATCATCCTCGTTCTTTAGGTCCGCTAAATCAATCTCTTTCCAAAACATCATGTGGTGTCTATTCAATACCTTTCACTTATTCCAAGCTAACTCATCAAGGGGATATATGTACACCACATTCTAAGACCCCCTAAGTCTCTCCTTAGGTCCCTAGCACCTCCCTAATTCATTACAAAACCCTAGGTCATACTCCGAGTATCGATCTGGAAGCCACCGGGCACTCCCGAGCCCCGTGGAACTCTGGTAAACTCTATTGATAGAGAGAAATCTCAATGAATCTTCAAAGGGATTTGCTCGGACGAAAGAACCATTTTACTACCAAAATTAATCTAGAGGCCAACAAGTTCTCCCGAGCCCCGATTTGACCCTAATTAACTTCATCGTCTGAGAAAAATATTTTTTAACTTTCTAAGGTTAATGAAAACCTTTTCCAACGGTTTTCCCCATGCATAAATTGACATAATCGTTGATATGAACGATCCATTTTCTTGCAAAAATTGATATAGAGGCCACTGGGGGCTCCCGGGCTTCGTTTGACAAATGTAAACTCTTTAGCTCAAATGATACTGAATGAATCTTTGAAAGGAACTAAATACCCTTTCCAATGGTCCACCCCGTGCGCGATTCTGACTTACGGTATGGACGAAAGACTCCTTTTACTCCGAGAGGTCATCGGGCGCTTCTAGGACCCGGTTGACCAAGGTTAACATTTCAAACCGAGAAAATCTCTTTGGAATGTCAAAGTAACTCATGTAACCTTTCCCACGATCCACCTCGTGCATGATTCTGGCTTATCGTTCAGATGAACGATCCGTTGTTGTTCGAAGTTCTCCCTTCCAATGGATTGATGAGCATTTTCGAGCCACACTTAACGCAAAGTCAACTCTCGGAACTGGGAGAGTCCAAAGTATTCTTAAAGGTATCTGACTTAGCTTTCAATTGGTATTCCCTATCCACAATTTGGATCAATGAATCGCATTACACAATCGTTTTTTCAAAAAAATCTGCATGAGACTACCAATTGGCAGGTCCATTTCCCTGCCAATTCCCTGCCAATCAGTAGTGTGTCTAGGGTTATCTTCCAATTATCTGGGTTGGGACCATGTCAATCGGTACCCCCATGACCCTATAAATAGAGGGCATGACCTCACTCCCAAAGCACACCTCAAATCCATTAGCATCAGTGATCTGTGCAACATTCTCTCGTAATTAGCAAAGTTTCCTTATGTGAAATTCTATTAAATTCCCATATTTTTCACACCCAATTTGGAAAAATCTCATTCTCTCTATCCAACATTCAGCTCATCATTCAATGGAGTTCATCCAAGATTAAGATCAAGCTTGAATTCTTCAAAGAAGGTCCAAAATCCTTCTCTCTCTTTAAATTTCTTATTTTTGCATTAATTATATAAAATCATAATTTAACTTTTACTTTAGTTCATACTTAGTAACATGTCACATTTTATTAGTTATATTGCACATACTCTAAAAAAAACCAAAACAACAAACATAGGGTTACACCTATAAATTCCACTTGGATTATTAATCACAGTTTTTTAAAACTAAAAACACATTTTTTACACATACACATATAATAAAATCCCATTCGAATATATGGGATAAATCCCACCCTTATGCCACTTGCGAACTACGTTGACCTTGATGCCTTTACAGGCTACGTAGGCATTTCGGGTTAAAACATGAGACTCGAGTCCAATTTTTTAATTTTTCCAAAATTTCCCATCTTTGCATTTTCATCCATAAAATATTTTAATACACATTATGTTTGTGATCCTTATTAGTGTTTTATCCAACATATATTATTGTTTCATAAGAGCGATCAATATTTCGATAAATGCATTAATCGTATTTTTTCTAAATATTATTTTGGGAACATTCTTATGGATGACCTCACTCTATCTCTTCCATGGAACGAGTTGGGCAATTCTGATCTTCATTTACATATACACACGCACACACACTTCATGGAGAAATAAATGAAAAGATTAACACAAGCCCATGAGAGACCGAAAGGGCGGGATGGGTGCCTAACACCTTCCTATTCCGTAACTTAGCCCTTGAACCTTTGAACTATTGGTTTCGTAAGCATAGGTTTGTGATGCCTCTCTCTCGAGGAGACGACATGTTTTTTTTTCTATTTTTTGCAAAATAGGTAGGCGACTCCATCTCTTTACATTCAACCCACACCGCCGACGGTCTAAGCCTTCCGAGAGTACGATAGCACGAGACCTTTCTCCTGCCCTTTTTCCCCCGCCCCCTCCGGAGGAGGAGAGGACGGACATATAGGGATGGCCACACCCACATCCTTGAATACTTATTTCAAATTAGGTTTACAATCTCTAAAACCCGGTTAAACATATATAGATAACTACTATATCGGATATACTCCGATGTAACCTAAATATTAAATTATTATATGAATTAGTCTCTAATATAATAAAAAAACAAAATCATATGAGAAAACTTGCTTATAAATCAAGAAACATGTTATTCAAGATATTGGAAGAAAATTCTTGCCTTATGGTGGAAGACTGAAGAACTCCTCTTGAATTTCCCTTGCTTCCTCCATTTTTTCTCATCTTCCAACTTGTTAACTTCTCCCAAAAGGTTTTTGGTTGCTAGGATTAATTAAAAATGGATAGAAAACCTAATTAGGGTGTCTTATATCATAATTAAAATCCCTAATCTCGTATCTTCCTACAAGACCTAATTTCAAACCCCTAAAAGATCCCATAATGCTACCCAGAATAGCCCAAAGTATCTCCTAAGGGTATACCTACCCCTAGGACAAATTTAAAGCAATAGAAACACATAAACAAACATACGTATAATCCAAGAGTCCAGTTTAAACGATATTTCCCATTACTCAAGATAATATCTCACTCCGTCAATAATTTATTCATTTAATTATTTTATATGTACACATTTTTAATTACTATATAAATGGTGCAAAATTATTATTACTAATCCATACAAGTAATAATTAGTTCCTTTTATAAATTTATTAATCATTTAATAAATAATAATTACAGTCCATGAAAATACAGGTATTACAGGCTTAGGATAAATTGGGTGTATACTATAATAAGGACCCAAGAATAAATAATTAAATTTGCTTCCAAATAAGTACTAAGAAATCCCTAATTATGTGTCACACCCTGCTTTTTGGTATGAATGAACAATAAGTACACATAAAGCAATGAATCAAACCTAAGAGAGAATAACATAACTTTATTCATTATTAATATATTTACATAGGGTTGAACCACTGCAGTGGTGAGTTACTTATTTTTAGTACACACGATAATAAAGAAAACTACAAAACGCCACTCCTTGCTCCCATCCGGCTTAATCCCTGTCCATACGGTCACATACGCAAACAAGTTACCGATTTCTGTCTCTAGTAGAGAAGAAAAATTATCCTCTTTCTCCTTGCGTATCTGGAGAAGGAAGGAATTAACACAAATATGCAAAGCAGGTTCTACCAATTCTATAACAATTATATAGATATAAATGAGAGTTAGAATGTGTATAGAATCAGCATTTAAAACATTTTGACAATATTAAGCTGATAATTCCATACTTATGAGTATATAAGAACATTAAAATGTTGGAACTCACAATTCCATACTTAGTAGCCCGTTTAAGAAATATGGTTCATTACTAGATTATTTAGGAAAGTTAAGGAGTTTTGAACTAATAATCCCATACTTACTGGTTCACTAACGATTATAGAAGTAGTTAATCTTGAGAACACATTATATGATTGACATACTTGAGTCTATATAATATAGGAGTTCCATCTAGATTGGACATTGAGACAAATTAGGTTAGATTTTCAAGAGTTGCTCTCTCTCTCAAAGTATCCAAGAATTAAAAAAGATATCCAGTCCAAGTACCTCATGAATCACATCAAAGGGAAGTTATATCTACGTCATGACCACTTTATGACACTTGCACTGCATATTATTGATATTATGTGTGCACAAGGGTCATATTATTTTTTAGGAATTTTCTAACATTTTTAAATCACTTAAAACATTTTAAAACATTAAAAATGATTTTTCTAAATTAATTATTACGTGATTATAAATGTTTGGGGTTAAAATGTTAATACTATTTTTCCTAAAAAATTATTCACGGTAGAAACCAAAAGCGCTATAGAATTTTGGGGGTCTAATTAATATTTTTAGAGAACTCAAAGCACGCGTTTCTTATCTGATCACAGCCATACACGTGTTGCCTTTCTATCGAAGCGATTTGTGTTTCTTTTGTGTGTTGAAGAGAATATTGAATTGCAGCCCTTAGATCCCTTTTATCAATGGTCTGCATGCATTCCATCCGAATCCACGTGATCCCAATTAAATCCAATCAGCGTTAGTTTAATCACTGCTTGTTTATAATCGTTAGATGCGAAGCCCAACAATCGAGTGAATCTCAGCTCTTGATTTGGTTTAGCCTTCTCGATCCTTCTATAGCTAGTATAAAGGAGTCCATGGGTTAACATTTGAGAATTTTTTGTTTTTGTCTCATTTTTTAGAGAAAGAAAACTATAGAGAAAAAAAAGAGATAGAAGAGAGAAAAAATGATAGAAGAGAGAAAACCCTAGTTAGTCTAAAGATCAAACCCTAAGAGTTTTCTCCCAAATAACACACAACCAAACCGTCCATTTCTAAATACCAGAAAACCCAATATTAAGAGTTATATTTAGGGTTTCAGTGAGAATTAGGGTGTTGGGGTATTTGCTGTTTGAAGACATCTTCAAACCAGATTTCTCTTTTAGAACCTATCTCTAGGAAAAACTCAAATTTCTCAGTAAAAATTTTGAGGTTTTCTAAAGAGAAAATCACACGAACTTTTTGTAGATTTTTGTCTCTTAGATCTTTATATTTCTCAATTATTTTCAAAAAGATCCTTCTCTGATTTCAACTTAAAAAAAAAAGATATTTCTGATTCTTTCAAATTTCTCTGATCTAAAAGCATTTATGTCTACCAGTTTATTTTTCATGTTTTGTAAAATAAATTTGTAAAGAAATAAGGTTGAGACATATAGGATCTTGGCTCTTTTTAATATCAAGATTGTTTTCAGATCTGACCATGATAAAAAGTTTATTTTTAAAAATAAGTTGAATCAGAATTTGCATGTCATATAGAAGTTGTAAATTTATAGGATTTTGTTTGCATAACTATTCTGAGAGGGTAAGTTGCATAATATGCATTTAGTGCAGATCACGAACACCTACACACCCACACGAACACTTAGATATAGAGGTTCTTAATGATAAATCAGTGTTGTTAGAGTTGCTACAATCAATGGACAATGAGAAAGAAAGGAAGCTACTGGAGGGAGATCAAAATCAAGTCAAAAACCTTTGGGAGTGAAGTAACTCGTGTACTTATATTTTCTTGACTTAAGTTTAGGATCTTAATTTGCATGCTTAGTGTTGTAACTTGTATTGTGATAATTTCTAGTGGATTTTTTGTTTTTCTCCATAAAGGTGGACGTGGATGTTTCCCTTACTTTAGGGTTTTACCACGTTAAAAATCCTATGTTCATTTGCTTGAATGTTCTTAATTGGTTCTGTGAATGGTTTCTCATTTAAGACATTGTAGTAGGTTTTAATTTTTGTTAAAAAACTAAGGTAACCAAACTAACAAATCCATAATACATATTCATAACCTTTCCAAAACACATCATGTGGTACATTTCAAAAAGAGTTTTGTTCAAGGAGTTTATTATCGGAGTTTACTTAATCTATAAAATTTGGTTATTAACTTAGTAAACAAGCTATTTTCAAGTGGTATCAGTGCAGGTTTATCAAATATTTATGATTCTAAAACTTTGGAAAATATTTTTGAAATCTTAGAGTTCTGAATATGGATGAAATATTTGAGAAGTTAGATAACCTGTCCCGACTGCCTCTCTTTAATGGAAACAACTTTTCTTACTGGAAAGAACGAATGGATTCTTTCATTCAAGGAACTCTTGGTGATGATGTCTGGGATATGATCGAAAAAGCGTATGAACATCCAACTAAGTTTTTATATGAAACTGATCCCACAAGGGCTAAGAAACTTCTTAGCGAATTTACCATGGAAGAGAAAAAGACGTCTCTAAATAATAATAAGGGCAAGAAACATATCTTTATGTCCATTAATGAACGTGAATTTAAAATAATATCTATATGTTCTACTTCCAAGGAGGCCTGGGACATCTTAGTCACCACCCATAAGCGTGATGAACGTGTTAAGTCTGGAAAAACCCACATGTTAATCCAGCAGTACAATACACTGATTAGGGATGACAATGAATCTTTTGATGATTTCTACATAAGGTTAAATGATATTTTCATAAAATTACATCAATTGGTATAACCTATAGTAGAAAAGAAATTATTCAAAAGATTTCGAGGTCATTACTTGCTAAGTTTGACAATAAGAGATATGCCATAGAGGAAATGGACGATCCAAACCTGACTCCCAAGTTTCTAAGTAGAAAATTAGAACTGTTGAGATGGAGTTAGAGTTGAAAAACAGTTGACTACCCAAAATAAGAGACCCACTAGTTCTAATGTTGTGTTTTCATCACATTTGTCTTTGCCTAAAAAAAGTCCCTTGGACTATGACCTTGACTTAACTGATGACTGTGGTTTGGATCATCTTGACAATCAAATATCTCTTATGATAAAGTACTTCAAAAATATTATCAAATTTAGAAATGGAGTAGCCTCTAAACAAGAAAAAAAAATTATCAAGGTAATAAAAATGGCAGACCTCATGAAATACATAATGAAAAACAGTCCTGCGACAAAAATAAACCCATGATTGAATTAAAAGCTGTGAAATGTCATAGATATGGTATAATGGGAAACTATGATAATAGATTCAAAACTAATTTGAACAAGAACAATGGGGCAAACATATGTAAAACATGGGACGACTTTAGTAATTATGATTCAGATGAAACTGAGTCAACCCATAATGATGAGTCTTGCATGTCATTCATTGCTAAAATCATATACCAAGATGATAATGAATGATTGACTACTCATGATTTTATTGTGCCTGATAATGTTGTTACTGTATCTGCAAATGATAACATAATGTCTGTTGGTGATAAAAATAGCACTGAAAATGATAGTGTATGGGTGTGTCTAAATGAGAACATTGTAGACAAATATAAAGTGTGTGTGAGTTCCACATAAGAAATGAGTTCTATAGGAGACACTACACACGAGATCCGATGATGATCTTCCAGATCTTCAAGAGCTATTCACGAAAACACTTAAGATAAGTGCTCATCTTGATAAAGTGGTGAAGCTATTAAATGAAAGAATTTATTTACTTAACTAGACTATTAGGAAGAACACTGAGGAATTTACAGCACAATGTGTTGCCCATGAGACTGAAACAAAAGAGTTTTCTTTGAAAATCAAAGACTTGTCTGAGAAAAATTATGTTTAAGAGAAAAAATATAAATTTTCTCTTCTTGATCTTAAAGAATCAAAACAGAAAACTTCAAACGTTTTTTAAAAATTTTTACATTTTGAAACACAACTGAAATCTTATGAAGAAATTGTTTAAGGAAGTATATTTGATTCTGAAGACAAACTTGCCTTAGTTTTTGGATAAAAGGTCATCACTAGTAAAAATGTTTCTCCTGAAAATGTCATTTTTGTTATGCAAGGCAAGAAAGTTCAAGATACTCATAAAGAACATAGTTTCAAAAATGTCTCTAAGGGTAAACAAAGTGGGTGTATTCAATAGCCCAAATCTAATAGTCCAGCTAAGTACGTCTGTCCTCCTATTAGAGACCAATGTCAAAAATCCAAAACCAATGACATTTGGACAACCATTTATATTAGTTCTAAACCTATCTTTAAAGACATTAATATTAAAGTCAAGTCCTGCGTACATCAGTACTATTCATACTACGATGTCTATGGCCACACTATTATCGAATGTTTTCAAAAGAGATTATACACACCTACTTATCCAAATTTTAACTATTCTAGGAAGAGTAGGAATACTTATGTTCTCCCAAGGAAGACCACACATAACTCCAACTATAAAAAGAAGGGAGGATATAAAACTAAAAAGAAGCCATTTAGATAGACCAAACAAAGATTTTTCAAAATCAAAGGGCAATAAAAATTTAAGCACCAAGCCCATTTGGATTAGAAAATATGACTTGTTACCCTAAATCAAGTGAAAATCTTTCGTAACAGCTTTTAAGCCAGAACGCACTTCATCTAGTTGGTACCTAGATTTCGGATGTGTTAATGCAGAAGCTCCTTAATTTTGAAAATTCTTTTAATTAACTTTCTTTAATGAGGAATAAGATGGTTCATTATAATACAAACTACAAATTCTAATTTCAAATTTTAATTTCTTTCAAATTAAAAGAAACTAAACTAAAAGTGACATTAAATTAATCAACAAAATAATTTTCGCTTAAACAACCTAATTCAATCCAAGTCCTAAAATTTTCCTAACAAGATTAATTCATTTTTCTACATAGGCCAAACCAAATTTTATCAAATTAAAATTAATGACTTGAACTAAATTAATTAAATATTACCCAAATTAAATTTAGCACCAAATTAAGCATGAGTGGTAATTTAAACCATAGTCATCTTTTAGTCCTAAGCATGCATCTAAGTTATATAGCATGATAAAATAAATCACAAACCACTACGCCGCAATTTACTAGGAAAACCCAAATGGGAAAAACCTCGGACGACCCCTAGTCTTATGTCCACTAAGTACGGTTTTATGTTTACAAGACATATGACTTACTACACACGACTTGACTCTGTCCAATCCTTGACGTGTATTCTTGTAACTACCTCCACCTAGCCGACAATCCCGGACTCCACCGAAACCTTGGAATCTTCCAATGAAGCTTTTGGTCAACCTTCAACCCGCAGCCGAAGCCTTTCTCTGAGTGGGAACGTCGTAGCAAATAAAGTCTTCTTCTTTGTGGGATGTAGAAGCAAACCCAAACAAACTCTTCAAAAGCGTAGAGTAGAACCTGGTGCCAAACACTCGAAGAAAATATATATATATATATATATATATATATATATGAAAAACTTGGAATAAATAAACAAAAACTATGGGTGTGAAACACTTGGTTTTGTTCTAAGGATTGAACATTTTTAACAAAAACCAAGGAGAACTTTCTTAGAGAATTTTTTTATCTCAAGAGCCCTTAGAAAAGTATGAAAAGGCCTACACATATTAAAACTGGTACAAAGTAGTGGGGTAGTGGGGGGTTAAAAATGAAAACTGGCAAAAACTGACGAAACTGAAATTTCATTTGAAATCTCGTTCGAATGAGGTCATTCAAACGAACTTTCTAACAATATTTCAGGCCATGGTTCTAGAGAATTTTTATACGAACACGTGGACGCCAGTTTCGTATTTTTCTGATTTTTTTGGATTTCATATGATTTTTCAACAAAAAGGTGTCCGAGAACAAAATCTTTAGAACTATGAATTAAAAAAAACAATTAACAAAAAAATACTAACACCCAAATAAAATCTCCAAGATCCTATATATATATATATATATATATATATATATATTAATGCATTCATACCTTTAGGAGACATTGGAATCCACATATTGATGACATGAAACTTGGCACGAAAATTGGCAATGACGAAGCTTTTAAATTCCGGGCCGCTACGTCTTCAACTCCTCAAACACGTCATAGGCTTGATAGGGAAAACTTTTAACCTATGAATGAAATGCTTTGTCCGACATTAATCCAACACTACATAAGCCTCAATTGGAAATTTATGACCTTACAAATCTCCCCCTTTGGCTCTTCTAGGACAAAACCCAACCAAAAACCGTAAAGGTCCGTTAAGCTCGTCTAGACACAAAATCCCACCCTAAAAATAAAAAATACAGACGATATTGACAGGACCCAAGGATGCTTTGCCACTTTAAATAAATGCCGCTAAAAGAATAAATCCTGCACACTTAATCAAACCATTAAACGCATAGGGAATATCAAAATATTAAATGCAATTTAAATAAATACTCCCCCTAAATTAATTCTCCCCCTTTATCTAACATTGACCTACTTAAAAAGGGAAGTCTCCCCCTAAGTTAGATCTTCTAAACTAAAGGTTTAGATATCATTTCTCCCCCTTTTTGTTCAGGAATAGATAAAGGTTTAAAGAATTTAAAAAAATTACTTATTTCTCCCCCGATTAATGCAAATACCTACTCCCCCAATTAAAGAAAATACCATTCCTCCCCCTTAAAATTACAGAAGGGATATAAAATATGGGAAAACAAGTCAAACACGATGGTGCATAAAGTGATACAAACATTAAAGAATATGGGCAATAATAAAAACAAACCAATCCACAATAAGGGTAAATAAATACCTACTTATGATGCGATACAAAACTGATACCAACTAAAAAGTATTCAATATAGGCATGAGATATCAACCAAAATTCGAAACAAGATAGATACCAATTATGAATTAAAGCATATATGGACTAGATAGCATGGAAAAGACTCAAAACAAACAAAATATCATATATATGTATACATATAAGATATAAAATATGCACAAGCACACATATATAGATATAAACACACAAATGACACAACTCAAAATAGCATAAGTTTTCCACACTCTTATGGCATAAATGTGTCATATGTAAACGGAAGTGAAGGGGTGTGAACAAGATACCAATGAATTAAAGCCCAATCACTTAAACATGTTCACGGAGTTCTCATTTAATTGAAAAACTTTATCAACTCAGATTGAGCCTTATGTTACACGAAAATTGAACTCTATGAACAATTAAGAACAATGCATACAAGCCTAGCATATTGATGATTCTACAAACCAATAGAGTCATGACAAGATAGTGAAACTAGGAAACAAGGACATTGTGAAAAAAACGTTGATATACCATCCAAACTCCCTCAAAATATGCATATTATTCTTTTCTTTTGAATGAATATATCAAACTAAATAAAATAGGCCTTGGAAAATATTTTTTCATTTAGTTTCATATTTTTCTTTTAGGCCTTTGGACCACATATTTCCTTTAGGTCCATTCCAAACGGTGGCTTACTCACAAAGGATAATTTTTCCTTTCGGAGTCGTTCCCCGTGCACATTCGAATATCAATTTTTATCACAGAATCTCACATGCAACGAAATTAACATACAAAAATCATCCTAGGTCACAAGATGTGTAGATGTATATATTGGTAGGATAATACCTCACAAAGCTCAAATATACATGTGAAGTTAAATTTTAAAAGAGCTCGTGCATGTGTGTGAAAAGGCATATAAAAGCAAATCCATTAAGGAAGTCAAATTACAACCACTCAATGCTTGCATGACAAAGAACATTTTAAGGATTGACAGTCTTAACCAAAAGTTCTAGACACATGGAAGAGGAATGATAGGATTCAACACAAACATATGCCACAAAAGGTGAGTTAAACGAAAATACAAAAAAAAATATTTGTGAGTTTTTGAAATTTTTAACAAAACATACAAAAATATTTACTCTAAAGACAAACAAAAATCAATTTGTATTTTTCATTAAGCTTAAATTACGCATAAGGTAAAATACAAATGATAAACAAAATCTTTTTGGATTTTTCATTTAATGCAAACTAAAATGAAAAAATATATAATACAAAAAATATAAACAACCCATAATTCTAGCATGTGATTAATCATGGAGCATAGACAAGAAAATAACAAACAAACATACAACTAGTACGAATATATAACATGTAGCACAAAATCTAGTTTATGTAAAACATGCAAGAAATTACTCATAAGATATAGCAAGTGAAGAGTCTTGTGCAAGCATGTTAGAACCATCAAAAACTAGAAATTTTAAAAAATGCATATTTCCCCCAATTTTTTTTTTCTAAAAACTAGGATCACATAATAATTTAGCGTAATCCGCTCTGATACCACTTGTTGCAACACGAGGCTCCCAAATTTTAAAATTCTTTAAAAATAATTTCCTAAGAGTGCGGAATAGGATGGTTCAACACAACACACACAAACAACAAATTTTATTTTATTTTTTTCAAATTAAAATTAAACTAAACTCTAAGTGAAATTAAATTAAATAACTAATAAATTTTTCACTTAAACAAAATTAATTCAATTAAAGTCCTAAAATTTGCCTAAATAAATTAACTCATTTTTGCATATTAAGCCAAACCAAATATTATCAAATTAACAATTAATGACTTAAATTAAATTAATATAAATTTTACCCAAATCACTTAAAACATGTTCACGGAGTTCTCATTTGAATGCAAAACATTATCACATTTAGATATAACCTCATGTGACAATATAAATTGAACTCAATGAACAAACATACACAATGCACATAAGCCTAGAATTTTTATGATTCTACAAACCAATAGAGTCATGATAATAAAACCTTAACAAAGATTCAAAGCCATTGTGTAAACCTGTTAATAAATCCAACCAAACTCCTCATAATTTTTCTATTCTTTTCTTTTGAACAAATTAACTAAACTATTTTTGGCCTTGGCAAATATTCTTTTTAATACCACATTTTTAAGGCCTAAAAGTCAATGGTGTCTTTTCACGCAAAGTAAATTTGTCTTTCTTAGCCTGATTCCATTGATAAACTACTACACTCGATAAACATATTTTTCTATTTTTTTTTAAATTCGAAAAACGTTTATTACATGCACAAATCCTCCATAGTCATAGAAAAATGTAAATGACTAAATTGATGGGAGAACATCTCACTTAGCTCAAATATACATGTGACAATTAAATTTCAAGAGAGCTCGTGCATGTGTGAATTGAGGCATATAAAAATAGAATCCATTAAGCAACACAAAATCCAACTAGTCCATGCATGCATGACAAAGAACATTTTAAGGATTGGCAATCTTAACCAAAAGTTCCAGCCAAATGGAAGCGAAAAGGAAAGGATTCAAACACATGTATATGCCACATAAATTGTGTCAAACCAAAATACACACACACAAAATCTTTTTGAGTTTTTGAAATTTTTAACCAAACATACAAAACTATTTACTCAAAAAACAAACAAGAATCATTTGTATTTTTCATTAAGTATGAATTACTAGAAAGGTAGAACACAAATGATAAAGAAAATCTTTTTGCATTTTTCATTTAATGCAAACTAAAATGAAAGAACTATAATACAAAAGATAAATAAAATTCATAATTCTAGCATGAGATATGTGATAAAGCAATGACTAGAAAATGATAAACATGCATACAATTATCAAGGATATTTGATATAAAGCACAAAAAGCTAGAGTATGCAAACAACTAACACAATGAACCTTTATATTTAGCAAGGGAGGTATCGTATGAAAGTAAATGAAAAGAAAAAATCCTACTTTGTAAAGCAACCAAGTCGGATCCTCTAACCCAAACTAATGAAGATTGACACTCTCGAGATTTTGGGATCTTAGCTACCTCAATTACCTTACCTTTGAATTTCCAAGAAATTCTTTTAAGACCAAAACAAAACTTCCTAAGATGACATTTTCAACCACAATGTGAGCAAGTAAAGACTCGTCAAAAAGTAGTACCTAAGGATTGACCTCTAGAAGTGTTCCTATGTGATTCTCTCAAAACATTGGTTTTGGCTTTATCATTGGAATCGTTACAGAATCGAATCCTAAACCACAAGTGTCATTTTTTACTTGGACGTTTCCTAATATTTTACCTAATTTAGCGGACCTACATTCCAAATCAAATTTTACCTCACTAGAGTCTCTCAGTTTTTCTTCCAACTCTAAAATTTTAGACTCTAGCAAAACATTCGTCTCTTCAAACATAAGAAGCTCCTTTTTCATTGATTTCATTAAACCTCTAAGGATATCTCTCTCGCCTTATAGATATTCAAGCTTCTCATGAAGATCTCTCTCGCGTGTCCTAAGATCATCAACCAATGCACTCTCATGAACGACCTTGGTATGCTCCCTTAAAATAGATTCTAACTTTAAATTTGTTCTTTTTAATTTAATATATTCTTCATATAATTCTCTAAATGCAAATTAAAGTTCAATCTCATCAACCACTTCATCACTTTCACTTTATCTCTCTTCTCCACTCTCACTACCATCATCTTTTTGGGATTGACAAACAATGGCCTCGAAAGAGTCATGTAAATGTATATCTTCATGGGAAATTCATTATCGGTGCACACATGACTTGCCATGAACTCGGTAAAGTTTCCCTCAATGGGGGAATCGGATCCCTCTTCCTTTTCACTTTCATCGTTAAGGGCAACATTATTGTAAATTGGTTGTTTGCCTTCTCTCCTTATTTTGGGTACCCAGATTTACCATTATGGTCCCGAACAAGTAGCCTAATAAAAACAACCCAAAGTTTGGACCCCTTACCTTAATTGAATACAGTTACGACTTAGTCTTCTCCTAGAATCTTGCCAAGAGATATTCCAGGAAAATAAGATGGACGTGGGGGAGTCCAACACCCCCACTCCCGAAAATAAACATGTAATAATAAACCCTAAGACTGGGGCAAGAGGCACGCACTGTATTCTCTGTAAACGCTCCCCAGAGTATATAGAAATAATACTGACTACACCACCATGGATGTAGGCATTCTTGCTGAACCACGTACATACTGTGTTGTGTGATTGTCATTTCATGTTCTTTATTTTCATTGGTAATTGCGCTTTTCTCATTTATTTGTGTTGAATTTACTTGTCACCACAATTGGCACCGTCTGTGGGAATATTTGTCTTCCCTGAGAAAGCCTCCACCAATAAAGAAGTTTGAAATGTCTGGTCACAGCAGTAATGATCCTAAGGTAGGAGATATCCAAGAACAACCTGCTCCTCGTAGGATCAGATCTGAAGTTCAGCGTTCAGATCAGAGGGCTCGCCTAGAGAGGCCAGCCTCAGACTCCAGACTGATTGATGCCTATGGGGCAAGGCTCCAAGAACAAAGGGAGTCCGCTCGTAAGCAAGAGGCTGAGAATGCTCGCCTCAAACAGAAATTATAAAGGATGGAGAAAGAGCTCCATCGCAGCACTAGGCGATGTCCATACTGCACTCCCAGCCCTCAGGCGAGCAAGTCTCGCAGACGAGGAAGGAGCCCAAGGCATAGATCCTAAAAGAGTGAGAAGCACGAGTCAAGCGATGACTCTCTCATGCACCAGCGACCGGCTCGCCATTACAGGAGCCTAGCTCACAGCAATGAGAACATACGAAATTTGGTCCGGAGGGAGATGGACCAACACCTAGCACATCGCGTTGCAAGTTCCACCAGGGAGATTGCTAGACGAGCTCTCAAGACCCAGATAAAATCCCCTTTTTCAATAGAGATAGAAGAAGAAGAAGAAGAAGAAGAGGCCCCCGAGAAATTTTCTATTCCAAGATTCAAGATTTATAATGGAAAAATTGATCCCATTGATCACGTTAGGCAGTACAGGCAAGCCATAACTCTCTGGAACCACCGGTATGCACTAATGTACAGGATTTTTCCCTCGAGCCTACATGACGTGGCGCAAAAATGGTTTGAGAGGCTCCCTCACAGGTCTATCAGGAGTTTTGAGTCCCTGGCTGAGCTCTTTACGACCCGCTTCATTACTAGTAGCTCACATCCCAAAAGGATGGATGCTTTACTAACAATGAAAAAGACGCCTCAAGAAATCCTCCGAGACTACGCAAAGAGGTACTGGGAGTTATTCAATGAGGTCGAGGACTGCTCGAAGCTGGTGGCAGTGGCCTCTTTCAAAATTGGGCTACCCATCTCTTGCCTTCTGTACCAATCCCTGACGAAAAAATAGGCTACAACCATCGACGACCTGATGGCTCGCATCGAGAAGTATGCCAAGGTGGAAGATGTGACCCACCTCAGCACTAGGGAAAATGGGCGAACTAAACTCGCTGCCAAAGGCAATGACAAAGCTGAGAATCAGAATAAAGGAGGCAAGAGTGGGGCCAAGAATGGGTCCAAGAATGGAGGTAGGAATGATGTTTTAAAAGCATTTCAGGCAGTCAAAACTGTCTTCAAAGAAATAATTTACAAGATTCTAGCAAAGATCAAAGACGAGCCATTTATTAAGTGGCCCAGAAAGATGGGAGGAGATCCCTCAAAGAGAAATAATGCGCTAAGATGTGATTTTCATAAAGAGAGAGGACATAAGACTGAGCACAATAAAGCTCTGTGGAGAAGAAGGTAGAGAAAGATGCTGCTAATGGAGAAGCAAGACCTGACAACGTTCTCGAAGATGATGTTATCCATGAATTCATAGTAATTCATGGGGCATCTGATATGAAGCAGATTTAGGGGAATTCAGCTCGAATGGAGGTAAAAAAGCTATTAGCAGTAATGCAAGCTTTTCAGATCGATCCAGCAAATACCCAATCAGGAAAACATCGGCGAGCAAATGACGTCGACTATAGGAAACATATCGTGTTCACAGATAAAGATCTGGTGGGAGTAAGAACCCCACACCATGATGCCTTGATCATTACGCTCAGGATTGCCAACTATGACGTCGACAAGTTGCTCATCGACCAAGGAAGCTCATCTGAGGTAATGTATCTCGATCTGTTTAGAAAATTGATGTTGAGGGTCACTGACCTAAAGTAGGCTACTGTCCCTCTGGTTGGCTTCGCTGGAAAAGTGACTATCCTATTGGGAAATATTGTGCTGCCGATAAGGGCAGGAAGTATCTCCAAGATGATTGAGTTCCTGGTAGTCGACATTGACTCGCCATACCAAGCTATCCTCGGTAGAGGTTGCTACATGCGATGAAGGAAGTCCCTTCGACCTATCATTAGAAACTTAAGTATGTGATCGAGCGAGGAGTAATGGAGATCCATGGCGATCAAGCGATGGCAAGAAGGTGCTTCATAGTGGCCATACGCCCTAGATCAGAGAAGAAGGCCGAGAATACCAATGAGAAGATCGAGGAATAAGAAGGTCTGATATCGTCAAAATAGCAGTTAAGGTATAGAAGACCCAGAGTGGAGGAGACCAGGCTCCTCCCCTATAAGCGGGTGATGGAAAACCTAGAGGAAGTTACAGCTAGTGGTAGCAAGAAGGACATGGTATTATTGATTGGATCTTCTCTCACAAATCAAGAAAAGAGGGGATTGAGGATTCTGTTGAGAAGCAACATAGACGTTTTTGCGTGGGAACCATACGAGCTGCCTGGAATTAATTTCAGTGTGGCTTGTCATCGGTTGCATGTTGACCCCAATTTCAAACCTATCACACAGAAGGCCCGGCGAACTGTGCCCGATAAGGCAAAAGATGTAGAAAAAGAAGTTGAAAAATTATTGGATGAAGGATCCATACGGGAGGTTCAATTCCCTAAATGGTTGTCCAACCCAGTCGTAGTTCCAAAGAATAAAGGGAAATAGAAGGTCTGCATCGACTTCACTGACCTTAACAGTGCTTGCACTAAGGAGAGTTTCCCTCTCCCAAAAATTGACCAATTGGTGGATACCACAGCAGCTCATGAAAGAATGAGTTTTCTGTATGCATATTTGGGGTATCATCAGATCCCTCTATATGCACCAGACCAGGACAAGACATCATTCATCACCACCATCAGATTATACTGTTACAAGGTCACGCCCTTCGGGCTAAAAAATGCAGGGGCAACCTACCAGCGACTGGCCACAAAGATGATTAAAGACCAAATGTGAGACACCATGGAGGTCTACATCGATGATATGCTCATCAAGAGCAGGAACAAGGAAGACCACCTCTCAGACCTATCAAGAACCTTCAAAATCCTCAGGAAATACCGAATGAAGCTTAATGCGAGAAAGTGTTCTTTCGATGTCCAGTCAGGAAACTTTCTTGGATACTTGGTCAGTAAGAGAGGCATCAAGGCTAACCCAAACCAGATCGATGCAATCAATAGGATACAGCCCCCTCACACAATACGGGACGTACAGAAGCTCACCGGCATGCTCGCTGCCTTGAACCGTTTCATCTCAAAGTCCTCCGAGAAATGCAAACCATTCTTCCAGCTCTTGAAGGGAAACAAGAATGTAGAATGGAATCCAGATTGCTTGCAAGCATTGAACGAACTTAAGCATTACCTCAGCTCACCACCCCTTCTCGTCATACCTCAAGAAAAAGATTCCTTATACTTGTACCTCGCCGTTTCCAACCACGTCGTCATTTTTGCACTGGTGTGCAAGAAAGCAGGAATCCAGCACCCCGTTTATTACGCGAGCAAGACCTTATTAGAGTCTGAGAACACACCCTTAGAGATATTGGGGTAGTATGTTTGGAACATCTGAGATGATACTTCATTTAGCATTTGGGGTGAGGGGCTAATCTAAATTTTTCTTTCTTGTTATATTTGACCATCTTTGCCATACCTATTGATTTTTCAAAGTTAATCAGCCAAATGCATCCCCCTTTATGTTAAATTTTGGGTTTTCGTAATGCCCATAAGGAGTTTAAACTAGCTTTAAATCCAAGGGACTACCTGAATCTATTTGTGGTTTAGGGTCTAATGTCTTCATTACTTGTACCTTGTAATCTACATCTTACTTTTTGTGACCTTTTTATAAGAAATTTAAGGATAATTATTTCTCACCCAAAGTGCAAACTCCAAACATTGGACTCCAAACTTTTTTTATTATTATTTATTATTGATGAGTATTATATGGAGTCATGCACTGCAAGATCATTGCCTCAACTAAAGATGTTCAAGCCAAAAAGGATATCTATGCTCCTTATAACATGATGTAGGCACAATTAAAAAATTGAATAAAACCGTCATTAAGTATGTTTTGGATGAATTTATATTGAGTTTTCTTATCCTTTTTCATAGGTAAAAAATTTGGAGTCATTCATTTTGTCAACTCTAGTGGATGTGGGGATAAAACTGTGAGTCAAGTATATTAACTCTGTACTTGCTGGTGAGTTCTACTTTTATACATACATATATTTTGGTGGGTGGGGTTTGAATGAAAATATGACATATATTTATGCTTATGAGTGACTAAACAAGTTTTAAACATTTTTTGTTGTTATTCTTTGACATTGAGCAGGTAATAAAAAAGATTACTGATGGTAGTGCAGACTATTGCTGTGAATGCGTTGGTTTGGCATCCTCGGTGCATGAACCATATGCTTCATGTCGAAAGGTCTCACCCCCTCACTCTCGTTAACACACATACACACACTAATATAACAAGGTTTTTATATATATATCCATATAATAAGATATGATGGTATTTGAATTCCCAAAATGTAAAAGCATAACAACGTCTCTGATCTTCTCTGGCTAAATTAATGGCGCATATCTAACTCTCTAATTTTGATTTCTCGCCTAAGACTTGACATACTGTCCTGACACACGCAACTCTTGATAGATACAATATGAGTCTTCTTCACACATACCTTCCACCCTCTCAATACTAGCACACTTCCCAAATCCGTTCTTCTCAAACCCTCCAACCTCATAAATCCTCCATAAATTGCCTCCCACATTTCAACCTTGCAAACTCGGTCCCTACCAATACAGACCTTACCTCCTACTCCAACCTTGCAAAATTAAAGACACACAAAAACCTTACTTCCTCACCTTCCAACGCTACCTATCACGGCCCTCATCCCCTCTCATGATCCTCATCCCGACACAATATTGATTTGTTGTTCGATTTTGAGAAAGTTTCTTAAGTCGAAGAACCTTAACAACTTTTGGTAATAAAATTTTGTTCCTTTTTATATAGATCTAAGATTCTTTTTATTTTCTTCACAAGTATTTTTTTTTATTGCAGATCTAATGTATTTTTTTTGCAGATCTAATGTTTCTAATGGTTTTGGATAATACAAAGTCGTTTATGGTTCGATTTGTGGTTAGATTTTTTGTAAGTTTTTTCTACACATCTACAGATCTATTTTTTTCCTTTGTTTTGTTTTTGGGTTTGATTCTTGAAATTTGAAATGATGATGTAGATATCAGAATACCGAAAGATATGTGCTCTCTCCAAAATCTGTTCTGGTGACAATTTTCTTCATTTTCATTCTTTCTATTTATTGAATCAACTGTCAAATAAAACTTCCATTGGTGAATGTTATAACTTAAATGAAACTCTTATTAAAGGGAGTGATGTGAAATAAATATTTTGGTCATTTCACGAATTTGCATTGCAACTTTATAGTAATCCATGCTTAGGTATGAGTAGTTTTTAAACAATACACTTGGAAACCAAACTTTTGACATTTCAATTTATGAGTTGATGAAGTCCTTCCACCAAACCAATTAGAGTTAGTAGTTCTGTTTGATTTTACTTGATGATGGAACCGAGAAAAACTAAATTCAATAAATGTAGATTTTGATTTGGTCATTTCCTTAGAGCTTGTTTGGGAGTTTTAAAATGGAGAGAAAAGAAAGGAAAGGGAGAGAAAGTTTGATATTTCCTTCGTTTGGGAGTTTAGTTCCGAGGGAAAGGGAGAGAAAAGGAGAGAAAGTTTTTCTAGATTCAATCAAAATTTTCTCTCCAAAACTTTCCGTCCAATATGGGAAGAAATGGAGAGAAGAGAAAGCCACGGTTAGAAATATTTATTATACTTCCTTATTTACCCCTAGTTCTATCCGATATATATTGTGAAAAAAAGTCCATCCCTTATAAAACTCTTGATAAACTTGCTCCATTATAAAAACATTCAGCCGTCCCATTCACCAGCAATATTCCTCTTCTTGATCAGCAGTCGAGTTTGACAACTTTCAGGTATCCTCTGTTTTCATATGTTGTATACTCTGTTTTCATATATATATATATATATATATATATACCTGTTCCTGTTTGTAATATATGACTACAAATGACCTGTTTGTAGTATATATGGAGGTCTTGTAATATATGACTACAAATGACCTGTTTGTAGTATATATGGAAGTCTGATACAAATACCCGTTCCTGTTTGTAATATATGACTACAAATGACCTGTTTGTAGTATATATGGAAGTCTTGTAATATATGACTACAAATGACCTGTTTGTAGTATATATGGAAGTCTGATATATATATATATATATATACAACAGGTCCTCCGACGAACAGGTCCTCCGACGAACAGGTCCAGGTCCTCCTCCGAACAGGTCCTCCGAACAGGTCGAACAGGCCTGGAGGTATATATATATATATATATATATATATATATATATATATATATATATATATATATATATATATATATATATATATATCCCAACAGGTCCTCCGAACATATGGGTACTCCGAACAGGTCTGGTATATATATATACCTGTATGGGTACTCCGAACAGGTCCTACATGGTATATATATATATATACACAAATGTATTATATGTATGTTATAATATGTTATATACATATAAAATATAACACATAATATATGTATTATGTTATTAGTATGTTATATGTTATATGTGTATTATGTTATAAGTATGTTATATATGTTATTAGTATGTTATATGTTATATGTTATATGTTATATGTGTATTATGTTATAAGTATGTTATATGTATGTTATAACATAATATATAACATACATATATATATATGTAGTTATATTAATCATAATAAAAGTTCTATTTTTTTTAATTAAGCTTTTTCCATTTACTAGATGGATAATCAAGAAAATGAGAAAACAAATGAACTCATCATGTTGGTGAGAAGTCGACAATTAATTGCGGTTGAAGTTATGTATCAAATAATTAATTATATTGCACATCGAAGACTTCGTAGAGATCGACATATATGGGGTTCATTAACCGAACGGCAAAGAGTACGAGATGAATTAATGTTACAAATTACCACGTCTGAACGGTGTCGCGATGTTATATGCATGGGGCCACAAGCTTTTATAACACTTTGCAAGACATTAGAAAATTTTGGTGGCTTGTTACCAACTCAACGAGTGTCAGTTGAAGAGCAAGTTGCCAAGTTCCTTCATATACTGTCAAAAGATGTGAGGAACCGCACAATTTCGTTTTTCTTTCGCCGATCCAGTGAAACCGTAAGTCATCATTTTCATAAAGTTTTGAAAGCAATAATAACTTTGGAAGAAATATTTTTGCGACAACCCACCGGAGCACAAGTTCCTCCTGAAATACTTCACAACGATCGATTTTTTCCTTACTTTAAGGTAACTTAATGCAACTGATTTTCAATTTGATAATTGCAATTATATTGAAATAGATGAATATTCACGTATCATATTTATGTCATGATTGTGTTGGGGCAATTGATGGCACCCATGTTCGTATCAAAGTGGCTGAGAGGGAAGCTGCGAGGTATCGTGGGAGAAAGGATTTTCCAACACAAAATGTGTTGGCTGCGTGTACATTTGATTTAAAATTTACCTACGTACTACCCGGGTGGGAAGGGACTGCTTCCGACTCTAGGATTATTAAAAATGCACTTACAAGAGAAGATAAATTGAAAATACCTAATGGTAAATATTATCTTGTCGATGCGGGGTTCATGAATAGGAGCGGGCTTATGGCACCTTTTAGAGGTGTTCGTTACCACTTAAAAGAATACTCCACTCGAGAACCTGAGAATACTCGAGAGTTATATAACCATCTTCATGCATCACTACGTAATGCAATTGAACGAGCGTTTGGGGTATTGAAGAGGCGATTTCCAATTATAAGAAGCGGAGCCGAATCATTCTTTTCAATTCACACACAATCTGAAATTATTCTAGCATGTTGTATTCTACATAATTACCTAATGGAGGCAGACCCTGATGAAGCTATTTTAAAAGCAGTTGATGAAGAGCTTGAAAATGAAGACCCAAATGAAGACGATGAAGTTGGCCCTCCAAGGGATGGGGATGAGGATGCCGCACGAGGAGAATATATAAGAAATTGCATAGCGACTAATATGTGGAATGATTATGTGTTGTGATTCCAAGTTCTCATACATTTAATTTGAAGCAATTAAAAACTGAATTATAATAAGCATTTGAGAGTTTGATTTGATATAAATGTTGTTATTTTTTATTTTATGTTAATATTTTTATCATAAAAGATGTTGTTGCGTAATGACTAATATTTATGCTTTTGTATAGATACTAACAATGAGCCAGAAAATAAAAGATGATGGTGCAAAAAAAATTCATTTGACTTGGACGTCTCAAATGGATGATATGTTCATTGAAGCAATGCTTCACCAGGAACGTGAAGGAAATAGGATTGACGGAACATTCACAACTACAGCGTACAATAATATGCTGAGCGAGCTGCATGCAAATATTCCTAACATTGAGCTTACAAAGGAGCATTTAAAAAATCGACTAAAAACTCTAAAAGAGCATTTCAATAAATGCTATGATTTGTTTAAAAATTTGAGCGGTTTTGCCTGGAGTCCGACAACTAAAATGTGGAGCGCTGAGCCTGAAGTTTGGGAAAATTTAATCCAAGTAAGTATTCCAAATTAAGTTTAAGTAAATTAGTTTGGTACCGATAGTATATTAATTGTTAATTATTTTTTTTTATGATAGGCGAAACCTGAAGCGAAAAAATGGATGACAAAACCTGTCAACAACTATGATAAGTTGGCAGAGCTATTTGCCAATAATCGAGCCACAGGTGATGGCGCTGAGACAGCTAAGGAAAAGAAGCGTCGTTGGGATAGGTCTGTTGATGAGAGTGAGAGTATTACCATTGATGATATTGATTTGGATGATGATATTATTCTAGAAAGTTTTGGTAGTGATTCAGCTGACGGGGGGGACGTGATGCTCAATCAAATGCATAATCAACGTGATGACACAACAACATCAAAGGGAAAAAAAAAAAGAAGACTTCGCACAATGAAGATGAAAATAATTTTTTGAAGAGTGCCCTTGACAATGTGGCCCATGCAATTCGAGAGGGAAATACAGTTATTAAAGAATCCCGCCCACGTGTTTACTCAGAGTCTGAAATTTTTGAGGAGTTGGTGGCTATTGGAGTACATTCACATGTTATCGATGATGCATATCTTTTTCTCTCACAAAATCCCGATAAAGCAAGGATAGTGCTCGGTTGCCCTTTCGAGAGACGCTTGATAATTTTGGAGAAAATGATGGCGACTACTCGTGCTCCGTGATGCATTATGAAGTTTATGTTTTGGAGATATCTTACTTTATTAATAATTTAGTGCCATTTTTTTAACTATATGTTTAAGACTTATTATTATGGTTTGAGACATTTTATTATAATTTTTGTTATCAAGACTTATAATTTATTATTGTGTTGGTATGCATGATGAATTAATATGTTATTATTTCCTTTAAAATGTTATAACATACTTTGTTAGTTATAAAGGTATAAATGTCTTTTTTCTTTTTTTTCCTTTCCTTTCTTTTCAACTCACAAACAAGGAGGAAAGAAAGTCACTTTCCTTTCCTTTCTTTTCTCTCGTAAACTCACAAACAGAGGAAAGAAAGTAACTTTCCTTTCCTTTCTTTTCTCTTCTCTCCTAATAAAACTTTCCTTTCTTTTCTTTTCTCTCCGAAACTCGCAAACGAGGCCTTAGGGTTATTTCCATGAACTTCACTCTGTTTTGATCATTTTGGTTCTGTAAAATTCCAGGTAACTACTCGCATATAGAAATACATTTTACAGATTTATTAGCAAAAAAATACACTTATAATTTGATCTTATTTTTATTTTTTAGGTTGTGAATTTGTCTCTCTTGCCATTTGTACTACTCGGTTATTCAACGTATGGGGATTTCATTTTCCTCCAATGTAGGTCCTAGTATATAAATAAAAAAAGTTTTATTTTCTCTCTTTAGAACACTTTTAATAAACCAATGATTTTTTTTTTTATTCTTAACACATAGGAACTGTGTTATAGATGGAAGGTATGGAGAGATGGTGTTCATAAGAAAACAACAACCAATAAATGGATTTCAAGCATAAAAAATAACCACGTGAGTATTTTATTAATCTTGATCCGTACTGTAGAGATTAAGCTTAGTTGCGAATGATTTTTTTCTTAATATATTTATGGGTTTCAAATCCTTCAATTGAAAAAATAAACATTGTTTTCTCTTATGGCTAATCTTAAATTTCCAAGCATCATCAGCTCCCGTCACTTTGTATTTATTTACAATCTAAGTCTCT
Organism: Sambucus nigra; assembly: GCA_949130495.1. Lineage (NCBI taxonomy): Eukaryota > Viridiplantae > Streptophyta > Magnoliopsida > Dipsacales > Adoxaceae > Sambucus > Sambucus nigra. The sequence continues at coordinate 382,627,899 of OX422217.1, forward strand.
CCCTTCCAATCTCTCTTTATATCTAGTAAATCAATGAATTATTATATTTTTCATTTGTTAGGTTAAGATTCTTACGGATTTCCATTTTTAGGAATATCTTAATAATTTATCAAACACGCCCTAAACCTTTGGTTTTGACGTTGATACTCATTGGGGGTGGGTTCCCAAACACAAAATAAACCTTTAGTTCTTTTTTTGCTTCTTACTTTTCTATTTTTTATTTGCATTTTCATTTATTATGTTTCTTCTTGTTTTTCCCTATTTTTCTTAGTTTGCATCTTCCTTTTTCTGTTCTTTTTTTTTTCATCTTCACCTATTCAATTAAGTTTTGGGTTAGATTAATGAGTTTGTGGGGGGGGGGGGGGGGGGGGGATGTGCTTAGTATTAAAATTTATGGCATTTTGGATTTTCGTGCATGTGTCATTGTGTTTACTTCAACATGAATGGCTTAACTCTTTATTTTTTCTAGGCTATGAAGATGAAGGAAATAAAATAAACATGCCCCTGCTTCTGCTGGTCGACCTTATGCTCCCCAAACCATCGCAATCGCAGGAGTGATGCTCGCCCCAAATCAGAGCCCCTACCATTTCCCCTCCTCCACCCCTGCCAACAATGCCCCTCATCTCTCTCGGGTCTCTCCCCCGAGTCAGTGATTCACAGCAGTAAGCCAAGCCAAGCAGATAACGTTCGATCTTTTTCTTTTTTAATTCAATATTCAAGCGTGTAACTTTATACATGTGAGACCACTTATCATTTCAGACTAAGAAGGGCTATAGCAGGGCTAATGTGTTAAGGATCTTGCACGTTTATCATTTCACATTTATCAGGTGGAGTGCCTTTATTCTTCATTTCACGTTTATCAGGTGGACTGCTTTTATTCTTCATTTCACGTTTATCATTTCACATTTTATTCTTCATTTCAGGTGGACTGCTTTTATTCTTCATTTCACGTTTATCATTTCATGTTTATACATGCTAAGAAGGTTGCATTAGGCTTTATTGTACCGAATTAAAGCCGATGTTCTCGTCGGGAGATCACCGACAACTACTTCTGAGGCAAAATTCAAGGTTGGTCTTTGGATTAAGATATGATAGTGAACTGTATGAGGAAAAAATTAATCAAGTTGTGGTTATCGTATGTTTTTATGAACTTTGGTTTTTCTTTTGTACTCATTTCTTTAATGTACATGGATAAAGGTTGACGATACTTTATGATTCAGAACCATGACCTCTTTAAAAGCTAGCGATCCCACACCCTTTTTGAGATATTGATTTTTTTTATAGCAGTATGCATTACCATTTTCATTTCTCTGACAAATTGCACTTGACTTTGTAGTGGACTAATCTAATTCTTATTATTTGATTGTTTATTTTGGGCCTTATATAGCTTACCAAAGCTTATTCTTGGTTGCTGGAAACACTTCCTGTAAAATTAAAGGTATTTTATGTCTATTTGGTGCCAAAAAAACTCTCTATCTTTTTTGTATTTTACTATTTTTATAGTTTATAAAGATTCAGTACTTCTATACAGTATTATATGTCTATTCGGTATTTTACATCTACTATTTAAATTGGGGTAAGTGCAATGGTAACCATATGGTATTATCTATTATCAATAGTTTTATTCTATAACATGTATTTTGTATGCAGTATTTTAGTCCTGAAAAATTAATTAGTAAGGAAAAGTCATAATGTGTGGTGCCTTTTTTATGCCTATGATACATAAGTTGTAAATTTAATGTTTTTTTTAATGCAGGAGCAAGTTAAAGACAAGTCATAAACAAAGAAATGAAGAGTATTCCCTTTTCAAAATTTATTTCAGAGTTGTATACACTCAAAGTTAGTTGATGTAATCTATGCCGCATTAATAAAGTTTTGAGGTTAAAACTGAAAAAATGATTCCTCAAAATTTGTGAATTATGATTGGGAAATCTGAATTGGTGACAGTATTTATAATGAACTAAACAATATATGAATTCCAAAATTGAGTGAAGTGGTTGTTTCATTTGAATGAAAACCAAATGAATGGGGATTATACATATTAAATTGTTGGGACTGCTTCTCCTTACAAATCTAAAATGTTAGTGTTACTGATAATGCATGCATGTGATCTTCACTGGAAAATGGTCTGTTTATAGAACAAGATGGGTCAGGTGGGTTCTTTTATTCAGGTGGTTATGGCACACTTGAGGAGCTTCTTGAAGTGATCACCTAGGCACAACTTGGATTGTATGCAGGCAACGACAAAGGTTTTATTCAAGAAATTGGAGGATTTTATGCAGTAGTTCTTGCTAATAATATTTATTAAAGTATAAGGTTGAAGTGAGAAATTAGTTTCGTCAAACTAACATTTAACTATATTTATTTATTTTTAACCTAGGTTAATGTTTGGATTGTCTAATATTTATTAGAGTTTAAGGTGGACGACACTTTTTGTTAATAAGTGTCAAAGACATGTGTAGTGTGTGTTCCAAAGGTGAAAAAATACTCGATTAAGATAATATTTTATATTTTTTGTTTACAATTTTATTGGTGTTTTAACATAAACGAGTATTCTTATCATGGATTTTGCGGAATGATATATAGATGTTTTGTTGGGGACTGATATTTTTGCCATTTTGCGATTACGTACTTTCAAACTTTTCGCAATTACTTACATTGGAAATTTGCATCGTGCCTTCAATCACGGGTATTCTCTAGTATACAAATATATATATAACAAATATAAATAGCAACTATATATATATATATATATATATATATATATATATAACAACCCTGTCAAAGCTCTAAACTTTACAAAAACTCTACCAAATTCTAAACTGTAGTCTCACATTACATAATTCACAATTGAACTACGAACATAATCATCTCAAACTCAAACATCATTCCACATTCAACGCACGAACACGCTCATTTTAACATTCAATTTCAAACTAGGTACTAAAGCCAAACATCCCACGTAACAGCAAAACAAATCCCCTTAAACTGTTGAAGGGTGAAAACCCAAACTAGCCCCGTAAGAGGCAATAACACCTCGCACGGGACTAATGTAACTTGTAGGAACTGACCGCATAGCCACGGGCCTTTTGATTTGAGAATATCACGAAAATTTGAAAATATATAGATTAGGCTTAAAAACAAGCCGTTAAAGAGTGAAAACCCAAAACAACCCCCAAATGGCCCCGTAAGAGGCACTAACACCTCGTATAAGACCAATGTAACTCGTAGGAACTTATCGCATTGTCATGTACCTCTTGGTTTGAGAATAGGAGGATAATTTGAAAATATATAGATTAAGCTTAGAAATAAATCGTTGAAGGGTGAAAATCCAAACCAGCCCCCAAACGGCCCCGTTAGAGGCACTAACACCTCGCAAGGGACCAATGTAATTCCTAGGTACTGACCGCGTAGTCACAAGCCTCTCGGTTCCAGAATGTGACGATAATTTGAAAATATATAATTAGGCTTAGAAACAAGCTGTTAAAGGGTGAAACCCCAAACTAGCCCCAAAACGGTCCCATAAGAGGCTCTAACACCTCATACGGGTCCCATGTAACTTATAGGAACTGATCGCATAGTCACGGTCCTCTCGGTTTGAGAATTTGATGATAATTTGAAAATATATAGATTGGGCTTGAAAACAAGCTGTTGAAGGGTGAAAACCCAAACCAGCCCCCAAATGGTCCCGTAAGAGGCACTGACACCTCGCATGAGACCAATGTAACTCGTAGGAATTGACCGCGTAGTCATGCGCCTCTCAGTTTGAGAATATGATGATCATTTGAAAATATATAGATTAATCTTAAAAATAAGCCGTTGAAGGGTGAAAACCCAAACCAGCGCCCAAAAGACCCCGTAAGAGGCACTAACTCCTCTCATGAGACCAATGTAACTCTTAGGAACTGATCGCGTAGTCACGGGCCTCTCGATTTGAGAATATGATGATAATTTTAATATATATAGATTAGGCTTAGAAAAAAGTCGTTGAATGGTGAAAACCTAAACCAACCCCCAAACGACCCCTGTTAGAGGCACTAACACCTTGCAAGGGACCAATGTAACTCGTAGGGACTAACCGCGTAGTCACAAGCCTCTCAGTTTCAGAATGTGATGATAATTTGAAAATATATAGATTAGGATTAGAAACAAGCCGTTATAGGGAGAAAACCCAAACTATCCCCCAAACGGCCCCGTAAGAGGCTCTAACACCTCACACGGGTCCAATGTAACTTGTAGGAACTGATCGCGTAGTCGCGGGCCTCTCGATTTGATAATATGAGGATAATTTCAAAATATATAGATGTAACACTCCGTATTTTTGATGATTTAATAATTATGTGATTAATTATTATTGTTATAATAATTATGTGATTAATTATTATTGTAGGATTAATTAAATTATAATGCGGGAAATTAATTGTTAATTAATCCGGGTTAAAATAATTATTAACTACCGTGACAAGGGGTAATACTCATTGTTGAGAATCATTGAATATTACCGTGTGATTATGTAATATGGAATTATGCAAATTTCATAAATTGTCGAAAGTGAGAAATACAACAGTTTGGTATATTAAGTCGGGACACGCGTGTGAGTCGAGTCGGGACTAATTAAATGGAACAAAAGGTAAATTGTTTTTAAGTAACTCGTATGATCATTTTGAGTGAGCCGTTGAGTCTGGGAGGGTCGAGATAGTTAGAAAACTCTACCCGGGTATTTTATTTGGACTCCGGGATATTTTAGGCCAAACCGGCACCCCGTAGGGGTAGTTTTGAAATTTGGATTTTTGGGAAAATTAAATGGATGAAAATTAGAGTTTTACTATATCATTTACGCGGGAGAAATTAGGGTTCACATTCACATAACTCAAGAGAGAGTCACAGAGAGTGAGGAAGAGAAAATCCTAAGAAGCCAAAGCTTTTAGGCATCATCTTCCACCATTGTGACCACCATCGTATAGATCGAACGATGAGGAACGCATCCATACCAACATCACCAAAGGATCATACCATCATATTCGAGGCAAATGTTTATTATTTTCATGATTTAGTAATAATTATGTTCATGATTAGAGTAGGTGATAACCCATTAATTTATGAGATTTAGTTTTGATGAAAACTTGATGATTTGATTCATATTGGGTCTGAGATTATAAGAGATTAAAATCCTTCATGTAGATAGGATGTCATCCATGAATTTATGATAATTTCCATGAACACATCTGGGATATTGTAGTTCTTGAATTGACATTGGAAGAACTAGGGGTTTAATGGTTTAATTTGGGGATGTAGTATTTAAATGGTGTATTGTGAAGAATTAATGATTCTAGGTTGTTAAAAATCATCTAAATATGTTAAATAATCAATTGGGTTTGATGTTTGGGTGTTTGGGAATGAACAGTAGATATTTTAGAGGTGTTAATGGTGGGAAAATGTTGAATTCTGGGCAAAGGGTTCGAACCAGTGCGTGTCGCGTGAAGTCATGCGAAGATTCGTTCGAGCGAGACCTTTATGTCACGCAAAGTCGTTCAAACCACACTTGGCAATCGTTCGAGCGACAATCCTTTCTGGTTCGAGCGACGTAGTGAATTTTGGAAATTTTCTTAGAATCCAATTTTGATTTTATCGATTTATTGGAGAGAGAAAAACTACTAGATAGTAAATTTATATAGGACATAATTTCAGGAAAGTATGTGAGAATTAATACTTTAATGAATTCAGTATAGAGAATGTACCTTAGAGATTACGAGAGAGATAGGAATCTAGATATTTATACTATACGTAGTAATGAGAATAAAAGGCATATGAGAAGTACATAATTAGGTTGGGAAAATACCAATGAATTCTAATATGATGTGTGTATGCCTATTGTGTGATATTATTGTTAAGTTCACTAATGGGTGATAACCCGGGGGTGCAAAAATCTTATTGCTAGGCGCACTAATGAGTGATAACTCGGGGGTTCAGGAATTCTATTGTTAAGTGTATTAATGGGTGATGACTCGGGGGTACAAGGATATTATTGTTAAGTGTAATAATGGGTGATAACCCGATTTTTAAGTGTACTAAGGGGTGATAACCCGGGGGTATAAGAATCTTATTGTTAAGTGCACTAATGGGTGTTAGCCCGGGGGTGCAGGATTATTAGGGTTAGGTTCGCTAATGGGTCTTAGCACGGGGGTGCAGGATTTGTATATATTTGTATCGGGATGATGCGACTATATATATATATATGAACTTGTGAATATATCTACTGTGCGAAACTAGTAGATATGGATATAATAATAAATGCTTTATGCCAAGTGGTCTTAACCTAAGGGTGCAGGAATAGTATGTTTATATATGTATATATATATATAGGGAAGATGTGACTATATATGCATGAATATACTTGGGAACATTCTACTTTGTGAAATTAGTAGATATAGTATAAATGAGAAATAAAATGATCTTAGTGGATAAAAGATTAACCATTCGAAAGGTGAATAACGGAACTTTTAGTTATGTGAGGTAAACAATTTCTTTAAGGTATTGTGTGGGAGATAGCGGTATACTACTGGACAACGTAGATGGTGTTATTATGATTTCGAACTAGTTAGGTTGGGTATCATAGCTAGTGTGGGTTAGATGTACGTTAGGCGTGCACAATGGATGAGAGGTGAGAATCTCATGTGAGAGTGAGATATCTAACATGCGCATAATACTTGCTTCATTGCATTTTTAAATACTTGATAAATATTTTTAAAACATCAGGCTCTGCCCTTGTTCTTGCAATTCTTCTCTTTATTTATATATATATATGTAGTATATCAGGTGCTCAGCCACAGGGATACCAGAACTAGAGATTTGAATTGCTTTACGTGCTGCAGTTGTTGTGGAAGCTGTAGGTCCTTGCATTAGATGCATCCATCATTTCCATTCTATTTTATCTAGACATCTCAGTTGGGGCATATGTCGCCCATTCCTATTTTTTATCAGAGTTATTATTCAGTTTACTTTAAAGTTCTTTTAGTTGGATGTAATTTTACTATGAGTCTATGAATTTGAGTTTTGAACTGGGAGGTTTTACCCATCCTTATTTATTTCAGTACTTATTTCATGCTCACTACCTTTCACATTTATGTGTATGGTGAATGGTTTATATTTTATATATTTGGGAATTTAAAATGAATTGTTTTGTTAAAACTAAAATTGGAATTTTTTTTGACACCTAGCTTAATTTTATATTAGGTGATTAATATGTTAAAAAGTATTTCGACAGTGATGTTAAGGATGAACCAACCGAACATTCTGTTTTAAATTGGTACATGACTGATCACCCTATATTTAATTGGGTGGGGTGTCACATGTGGTATCCGAGCATCAGGTTTTAGAGTCTTTTAGGATCTGTGCGGCTTATTACGTTTAAGCGTATCGTTCTTTGATGTAGAGATTTATGATAGGATTGTTGTGTTCCCTTACTTATGCGACTTACGTTCTCCTACTACGAATTATAATGGATGTGACTCAATATACAAAGTTTTGTCTGATTCGAACACCGAACATTTCGGGATGACCAACTAGGGCCGTAAGAATGACTGCAGGAGAAGAACCCCAACAGGAGGCATAGAGTAATCTGAGAATGGTGATTGTGACAAATGTTTCCATAAGTATTACTTAAATAAGTGATAATGAAATCATCACTCAGGACAGTGGGTTCCCAGGGAACAGTCGTATATAACGGTGGAGTGATTCCAGGACCATCTAGCATAGTCGATAAGGGGGAAACCATAGGGACGCTTTTGAAAACCATCATTGAACGTGCGAACAAGAAAGAGAGAAAGTGTAAAAGTCCAACGAAAGTAGAAAATCCGAAGGCAATTGTGTAGAGTGAAGAGTAACGACACTCATAATTAAATTGGTAGCTCTTGGGAGCGACATAAAGTGATTAGAGTCAATCACCACGTGTCAAAAGTGTGTTTGAAATTTGAAGAAGAAATTTGGGTACGAGTTGGACGTGATGCCTTCCATTCAATGTTGTAAGATAGATGCAATTAAAATTTTGAAACTTAGCACAGTGGGTAAGCCAGAGACCAATCGTGTGAAAAAGGTTGAATTGCATAAGAACTTCATACCTGGAAAGGGGACATATAATTATATAAGGGCTTATAGTTAAAGAAGGACCGTGTGTAGCATACAAGCATGGATGAGAAATCCAGCAAATATGACTAATGTTGATGTCGTCAAGGTTATAGGGTTGTAAGTTATTGCAACATTTCGAGAAGAAGTGAGCCAGGAGGGTTAGAGAATCTGGCTAAAATTCAGAACTGAACTTAACAGTGTTAGTGAGACACCACATGAGAGTATACCCAATAGGGAACTTAGTTAGATAATATTGAGTGATCAACTTCCTACAAATTGATGATGAAGTCAATCAGGGCTGTAGAGGCCAATAATAGTTCCGAAAGGACAGCTTAGCCAAAGGGACAATGAGAGAATAATTGGGAACTATAACTGCTCGGTCCGAGAGAAGGACATTTCAAAATGGTCAGTGGAACTAGTGATGAGGAAATGGCTCATGAATTTTCCCTATGAGAAGAGAGTAAGACTACAAGTGTTGAATGTGTCCATAATTGAGAAGTGAGACTGATGAGATTGGAAATGGTAAACCATGCCAGTTAAGCATAACAACTGGAGGAGTGAGACTTCCAGCGAAGGAATTTAGGTCAAGAGAATTAGGCCCAAGAAATATACAAACCGAGAGTGATGGGTTCAGGCTGGACCAGTGGAGTCCTCGTTAAGAGTAGCATATGGTATGTCAGGGTCGATGGGACCCGGGATGTAAATGGGAGGTCAGTAAATCCATAATTGAGGCCTAGAGATTTTGGGCCAACGTTTCAATAATGGGCATGAAATCCACATGATGGAATAAATTGTCCACAATGAGAGGGGACAACTATTGGATTAAATCCTAGAAGATTGCATATGTTCATGGGTCATGTTAACAGCCACCTGCTGGGACCCTATGATTAGGCGAGATTGGTGAGGTTTTGCTTCATCCTTGTGAGTAAAGGATAAATTCTAGTGGCATGGGTGTGTCACAACTTATATGTAAATTGGAAGCCCTAAAACTCGCGTGCGGGTCGAGTTGAGTGGGAATGTTAGTTATAACAGTCTTGTTATAAACGTATTTCTCGTTGACAGCGGGGCATTTTGATGTCGCCCGTAAGTGAATCGAGTGGGCCCTAAGAGTATATTTTGTTTTTATAATTTACTAACAGCATTCAAATAGCATTAGTAGAGTATATTATGGTAATGTGTAGTGATTCATTGCCGTATGTTTCAACGATAGTAAATTGAGTGATATGACTGTCGTGCCGGGTACTCCTGGGGGAGTAATCCTTGTTTTATGCGGCGCCACCTGAAATAAGGTTGGACCCAGATATATGTATGCATGAAACTTTCATGGTATTATAGACCTCAACGAGTATGCTGTCTAGTTATATGTGATTCTGGTGCGTAGGAATTTATTTAACTGATAAGACTTAGTATACATTATATTCTTTATCGAACAGTGAGATATATCTCATTAGATATATGTAGCGCCGAGTACTTGGGGTACTGAGAGTTCCATGCTTCATGTTAGTATTAGGGACATGAGAGTGGACAAGAAAACTTTTATGTACACATACGAAGATTGTGGGAAGGTATATAGTATGGACTGAGGGCCTTACGGACCTAGACAACCGACTAGGTTAGATAGTAGTGTATCGGGGGGAGGGGGTCCTTGTTTGGATTTTCCTTTGCGAGACATCACACGCATGAAACTAACGAACATCAGGAGTTAGAGAGAAGTTTGGTCTAGAGTACATGAGTTCGTACGTGGGTTATTGTACCTATACAAGAATATATTTGAGAGTTGATAATTCCATTGTGACTTAAGGCCAATAGAGTGTCCAAGTCTTAGTATCATTCTGAATAGAGAAATGATGCCACTGAAGGAGTGATTAAGTTAGGACTAGTGGGGTGGTTGAGTGCACCCCTACTATATCTATCAGCACGTCGAGTGCAATAGGATTGATTTAAGAGAAATATATGTCATTCGTGCAATAATACGCAAGACATAGGGTGTATGGGCACCCTAGGTGATTGAATCAAGCAGTGGATTATAATTGTCACGTGAATTCAATAACATTTAATCGGTTAGGCCGAAGATTATTCCGTAAGAATTGTCAAAGACTTACGTTTCACGAAAAACTGAAATTTTTGAGCGAAAATAAAAGAAAATAAAAGAGACTTGTGTCATGCGGTGCGGCAAAGTGACAAGTACCATGGTTAGAAGTACATTTGATAAGAGTAAAAAAATGTATCAGGTTACAAATAACAGTGGTGATGGGTTATAATGTACAGTAATATTGCGAAGTTCGTCTTGCAGTGGGTCTCCTGACTGTTGAAAAAAAGGGTGGACAATTCGAAACGAGTAGGGGTTTCTTCCACTAGTTAATGGGAGAGTATTCACAAGGATATTCTCATTTACCTAAGATGGTGAGACCATAGGTACCGAGATGCGATTGAGTATGGCCTACCATCTGCAGAAGGATGGGCAGGACAAGCGATCTAATCGGATGCTGGAGAGCAAATTTTATGTGAACCCTTAAATCTTCGGGGAGGACGTGAGAAATACCCTCCACTAGTGGAGTTGTGTTAAATAACTCCTATGAGTTCACGTTTGGGCATAATGCCAGTAGAGGTATGGAATGATAAACTTGGTTGTTGTCCTACTTGATAGTTAGAGGTGGAGGACCAGCTATAATTGCAAATATCTAAAGAGGGTTGATATTATCGTATACATTGTGCGTGAAATATATATTGCACGACCAACTTACTAGTATGAATGACACAAGACGACGTCGTATGTATCTGAAAAGATGATTAATCTACTAAGGTGCAAATAGTAGAAGGCTAGATAGTGAATATCTAAAATAAAGTTTAAGTAATGGAACTTAATCACTAAGGCTTGGGCAAGAACCTTTATGACAGGGTAACCTGGAGTTTAAAATAAACACATGTGAAGTGCTCATTATTAAGGTTATTCGACAGCGTAATATATGGGTGGTATGGAGTAGCTTACTGGGGAGCGCAAGGATGCGATGCGCAATATTTATACAACGTTGTCTGTACCTGGTACACTTTTTCCGAAATTCGGGACGAAATTCTGTTATAAGGGGGGGAGGGGGTATGTAAAACCCCATATTTTTTATAATTTAATAATAAGTGATTAATTATTATTGTTAGAATAATTATGTGAATAATTATTATTGTTAGAATAATTATGTGATTAATTATTATTGTAGGATTAATTAAATTATAATGCGAGAAATTAATTGTTAATTAATCCGTGTTAAAATAATTATTAACTAGAGTGACAAGGGTTAATACTCATTCTTGAGAATCATTGAATATTATTGTGTGATTACGTAATATGGAATTATGCAAATTTGATAAATTGTCGAAAGTGAGAAATACAACAGTTTGGTATATTAAGTCGGGACGCGCATGTGAGACATGTCGGGACTAATTAAATGGAATAAAAAAGTAAATTATTTTTTAGTAACTCATATGATCATGTTAAGTGCTCCGTTGAGTCTGGGAGGGTCAAGATAGTTAGAAAACTCTACCCATGTATTTTATTTGGATTCCGGGATATTTAAGGCCAAATCGACACCCCGTAGGGGTAGTTTTGAAATTTGGATTTTTTGGGAAATTAAATGGACAAAAATTAGAGTTTTATTATATCAGTTACGTGGGAGAAATTAGGGTTCACATTCATATAACTCAAAAGAGAGTCACAGAGAGTGAGGGAGACCAAATCCCAAGGACCCAAAGCTTTAAGGCATCATCTTCCACCACCGTGACGACCATCGTATAGATCAGAAGATGAGGAATGCATCTATACCAACATCACCAATGGACCAGACCATCATATTTAAGGCAAATGTTTATTACTTAAATGATTTAGTAATAATCATGTTCATGATTAGAGTAGGTGATAACCCATTAATTTATGAGATTTAATTTTGATGAAAACTTAATGATTTGATTCATATTGGGTCTGAGATTATAAGAGATTAAATTCCTTCATGTAAATAGGATGTCATCCACGAATTTATGATAATTTCCATGAAAAAATCTGGGATATAGTAGTTCTTGAATTGAAATTGGAAGAACTAGGGGATTAATTGTTTAATTTTGGGATTTACTATTTAAGTGATGAGTTGTGAAGAATTAATGATTCTAGGTTGTTAGAAATCATCTAAATATGTTAGAGCATCTTTTTGTGTTTGTTGTTTGGGTGTTTGGGAATGAACAGTAGAGATTTTAGAGGTGTTAATGGTGGAAAAACACTGAATTCTGGGCAAAGGGGACGAACCAGTGAGTGTTGCGCAAAGAGTCGTTTGAGCGAGACCTGTATGTCGCGCGAAGTCGTGTGAATGACACGTGGTAATCGTTCAAGCGACAATCCTTTCTGGTTTGAGCGACGCAATAAATTTTGAAAATTTCGTAGAGTCCAGTTTTGAGTTTACCAGTTTATTGGAGTGAGAGAAAGTGCCAGATAGTAAATTTATACTGGACAGAATTTCAGGAAAGTATGTGAGAATTAATACTTTATTGAATTCGATATAGAGAATGTACCTTGGAGATTACTAGAGAGAGGAATCTAAATATTTATACTATATGTAGTGATGCGAATAAAATACGTATGAGTAGTATATAATTAGGTTAGGAAAATACCTATGAGTTCTAATCGGATGTGTGTATGCCTATTATGTGATATTATTGCTAAGTGCACTAATGGGTGATAACCCAGGGGTGCAAGAATCTTATTGCTAGGCGCACTAATGAGTGATAACTCAGGAGTGCAGGAATTCTATTGTTAAGTGTACTAATGGGTAATGACCCGGGGGTACAAGGATATTATTGTTAAGTGTACTAATGGGTGATAGCCCGATTGTTAGGTGTACTAAGGGGTGATAACTCGGGGGTACAAGAATCTTATTGTTAAGTGCGCTAATGGGTGTTAGCCCAGGGGTGCAGGATTATTATTGTTAGGTGCGCTAATGGGTCTTAGCCTGAGGGTGCAGGATTTGTATATATATGTATAGCGATGATGTTATTATATATATATATACACTAAAAATATTCATATCTACTTGTGAATATTTTTAGTATTTCCATATCTACTTGTGAATATTTTTAGTGTATATATATATATATATATATATATATATATATATATATATATATATATATATATATATTGGGATGATGTGACTATATATATATGAATATACTTGGGAACATTCTACTTTGTGAAATTAGTAGATATATTATAAATGACAAATAAAATAATCTTAGTGGGTAAAAGATTAACCATTCGAACGGTGAATAATGGAACTTTTAGTTATGTGAGATAAACTATTTCTTTAACATTTTGCGTGGGCAATGCGGGTATACTATTGGAGAACGTAGTTTATTATATTATGATTTTGAACTAGTTAGGCTGGTTAACATAGCTAGTGTAGGTTAGATTTACGTTAGGCGTGCACAATAGATGAGAGGTGAGAATCTCATGTGAGAGTGTGATATCTAACATTCACGTAATACTTGCTTCTTTGCAGTTTTAAATACTTGCTAAATATTTTTAATACATCGAGCTCTGACCCGTTTCTTGCAATTCTTCTCTCTTTTTCTATATATATGTATTATATCAGATGCTCAGCCACACGGATACCAGAACTAGTGATTTGGATTGCTTTATGTGCTGCAGCTATTGCGGAAGTTGTAGGTCCTTGCATTAGACGCATCCATCATTTTCATTCAGTTTTATCTAGACATCTCAGTTGGGGCATGTGTCGGCCATTCCTAGTTTTTATAAGAGTAATTATTAAGTTTACTTTACAGTTCTTTTAGTTTGATGGAATTTTACTATGAGTCTGTGAATTGGAGTTTTGAACTAGGACGTTTTACCCAGTCTAATTTATTTCAGTACTTAGTTCATGCTCAGCACCTTTCACATTTTTGTGTATGGTGAATGGTTTATATTTTATATATTTGGAAATTTAAAATGAATTGTTTTGTTAAAATTAAAATTGGAAAATGTTTTGACCCCTAGCTTAATTTTATATTAGGTGATTAATATGTTAAATAGTTTTTCGACAGTGATGTTAAGGATGAACCAATTGATCATTTGTGGTTGTGATTTCTTATTTTTTGCATATAATCACCTAGATGTATGTGTAGGATTAAAAGGATAAAATTTGTCTAATTTATATCTCTTAATCAAGTTAAATATCCCATCACTTAAATTAATAATTGGTCATGCTAACTTACTAATTTGCAAAGGATATTTTAATTGGAATATTTCTCTATTTGGAAATTTTTTATAAGTGTAGTGTGTGTCTTCTACCAAATAACCTCTGTTCATATAACCTTAAAACTTCAAATTAGTATTAGAGCTAGTCTCTAAATGTTATTTAGATGAACCTGGAGGTTATATGGAAAGTTTTTCGTCGAATAGACCACCTATGTTTGATGGAACTAATTACACCTATTGGAAAGCACGTATGAAATCTGCCCTTAAATCAATTGATGAATGTGTTTGTGTTGCTATTGAAAGAGGATGGTCCCATCCTACTATGATCCTTGATAATGAAATTTTTATAAAACCTGTAGAGAATCAGAGTGAGGATGAATTGAAATTATGTAACTTTAAGTCTAAAGGTTTAAAGGCATTATTTAGTGTCATAACTCCCAAGGAGTTTCTTCGTATCATGAATTGAGAAACTTCTAAGGATGATTGGAACATTTTACAAATTACTCATGAGGGAACAAGTTCAGTTAAATAATCTAAGCTTCAAAACCTAACCACTAAATTTGAAACCATGTTGCCCAGATATTAACTCAAGAGGGGGGGTGAATTGAGTTTAGCAAACTTTTTGGGGTTAATTTAATATTTCAGAAAATATTTTTAATTTAAATCATTTAATGTAAATATCAGAAGAAATAAATTTTCAAAGATTAACACTAAAATTATCTAACAATTTTAACTAAATAAATCAGACAAAATAAATCACAGAAATCAATACCCAAATAAATCTTTAATTAATTTTCGTATTTAATAAAAAATAATGTTCTGGATTTTATTAATTATTACGAAAATAATAATTTCAGTCTTGAAAGAAATATTAATTTCAGTTTTAATTAATTAGCAAGTCAAATGCTTGATAATGAAATTAAATATTGACACAAGCAAATAAATAAACTTAAATGCAGAAAATAAATGACACCGTGATTTTAACGTGGTTCGGCCAAAAACCCGGCCTACGTCCACGCGCCAGAGCCGCTTCCGTCTCCTTGCGCTTCAATACAGTGATCCACTAAGGCAGGATCAAACCTCCAACGTACAATCGAGCAGCTAAACCTTGCTACTTGTACAACCGAAGCTAAAGTTCCAGCTTCAAACAGTTCCGAAAATTTGGTACAAAATTTGGAAGATGAAACTCTCAAAAGTTATAATGTAAGACTGAGTTTCTTCTGGTTTAAGACTTCACAATAGATCTGAATATTTGGTACTAGACTTTTCTTGAATTCTTTGCAGTAGAGTAGTATTTCTTGTGCTTGTTCTCTTCTTCAAGGACAGCTAAATTATCAAGCCAAAATAAACTGATATGTGGCTGTTTCAAACTTTGAGTAGAGCTAAAAAATCTTCTCTTATTGCTTTCTTTTCTTTTTTTTTTTTTTTTGATCTCTTTCTATTTTTCTCTGTGTGTTTTAACAACAACAGCTAATCTTCAATTTGTAGATGTCAATAATAAGATGACCGTTGGAGAGGAGAGTGAGATACGCTCTTCTTCAAAAAATCTGTAGGCTGAAAGAGCATTAAATGCTCAAGAATAGATGGAAAGATATCTTCCATATCTCAAACTTTAATTTTCTGTCTAGAAAGAAAATGGTAGACTAAAATAGAGAGAGAGAGAGGTTAGAAAATTCAGTGAACCAAACGAAGCATTAACAGATTGTAGTCAACACGGTTTCAATAAGTGATATCATCAAAAAGGACGTCAGCCTAAAATAGTTCAAGGTTATTAAGGCCCTCTTCTAGGTAATGCCAGGCGTCAAAAAGATGTAAGTAAGTTAACTGTTCAAGACAGTTGAGTAGGAACTGAATTGCTATAGTTCAAATACCGTCACATCTTTATGCCACACAGTTATAAAAAATAAATCAAATGGAACAATATCTTAGAAAGATACAAATCTTGAATTTTACACTTTCCATTGATTGAAACTGTAGAAGTAGGTGCACGTGGCATAAGAAGTAAAAGAAAAGAGGCGTCCCAACAGATTACAGCAAGGCTTGCAAGGAGGTAAACCATTTATTGAAAAGGTACACGGATGGGACATAAAACAAGATGTGGCTTTCAACTATTCAAAGATGTAATAAATATATTTTCAACAAGTACACATAGTTTCGTGAGCTTTGGATGAGTTAAAAGGTGTGGGACCAAGATGCATATCAAATTTATATATAAAAAACTGTCCATGTTCCACCAATTAATATACACAGAAGACATCCAAGGAGTAAAAGATATTGAATGAAATCTCTTATTATATTTAAAGACAAGGACTGCCGAAGCAGTTGGCACGCGGACCAAAAATTCTGAGGAGAGACAGAGTCCATTTCTAAAGATGGAAGTGACTGGACGAAATAGTCAAAAAAAATATCGCATATCATCTATCCAGATAATGAAATCTGCAAATGTATATAGAGATAATTTTCGGACAAAAAAAATAACAGAAAAAATCT
Source organism: Sambucus nigra (assembly GCA_949130495.1). Classification (NCBI taxonomy): domain Eukaryota; kingdom Viridiplantae; phylum Streptophyta; class Magnoliopsida; order Dipsacales; family Adoxaceae; genus Sambucus; species Sambucus nigra. Next base: position 382,644,745 of record OX422217.1, read on the forward strand.
CGGATAAAAATATAACTGATTTTGTATATAAGAAATATTTCGGAACAAAGAAATAAAAAATAGATAAGGAACAGATTTATATATATATATACACGCAGAGGATGAAATCTTCATGACCTGCTTCGGTCAGATATGTACTAGCTTAAGTCAATATATAAAAGAGTTTCTGACGAGAGCACATGGAAGCACATGGGGGAACAGTCCTTAGCAGGTATCAGTTAAGGGCAAAGAAATAAGGGAGGTACACGCATTCAAGAGATCAAGTCGCTTGGTACACGTATGCAGTGAGGTGTCAGCCTATGACAAATTTGTAACAGACAATGAGTATCCCATAAGGCTATAAAAGAGACTATCCTCCATAAATCATGCATGTACCCATATAATATATATATATATATATATATATATATATATATATATATATATATATATTATGTTGTACGAATCAAACGGCCAAAAAAAATATAATTTCAACAGATCTATTTATAAAATAATTTCGAAAATTTATTTTAGACTAAGACATTTATCTTTTATTTTATTTTTGTAGACAAAGATACATCAGTTTTATAAAGCAACAGAAATTTCTTTTTCAAAAAGTTTTGGCCCAATTAATTAGTCACACCATATGAATTATGTAACAAGATGTATGCATTGTGTGTCTAATGTGTCAAGAGTAAAAGTGCAACATCCGTGAATACCTTTACTCGAATATATAACTTAAAAAGAATAAAGTTTGGAATCATCAAAATGAATATATTAAGTTAAACTAAAATGTATATTAATTAAACTAATTTAATTATGGATAAAATACATTTTTGTTAACAATCTCCCCCTTTTTGATGATGACAAACAACTTAAGAAATATATGAAGAAAAAAAATATGAAGAAAAATTTGCACTCTTCTCCCCCTGTTTGTCATAAACAAAAAGGAATAGGAATGGGTGATACAAAAGGTGAGATGCAAAAAAAAGATAACTGCAGATTTTATTGAGAGTAAAAGGATATTACATTTTCAGATTATTTATCATATGACATACATCATTGGGATGTCCTTCAAGAAGGATTTCTTTCCCATTATCTTTGACCATAAGTTTGATAGTATTTCCGGTGTAGGAGTTGGTTGAGGAAGATTCAGATTTGGTAGAAGTGTTTGCTTGTGAGGGAGTAGCCATATGAGGTGGTAGGACAAAAGGCCAAGGAGGTGGACTTACTCAAGGAGCAAATGCAGGAGAGAGAGCTATGGCGTTAAGAGCTTCGGAGTAAGAAGAATATTTTTTGAATTTTGCATTACTTACACTTTTGGTTTGAAGCGCACACTCTCCCCAAGAGGTGTAGATCCCGGGTTGTTTGCCTACCCAAACAACATAGAAGGACTGCATGGTGTGAGTGAAGATAGAGTGAAAGGCAGTAACACACACATATATATAGGAGATGATGGTTTGTCTACTAGTTGGTAAAGTATTTTGGAAGGATGTGAATACAATATTTATGTTAATAATGCAATATTTCAGAAATAAAATTTTGATTATAATTCTAGATTATTTAAATGAGCCATACCGAGTTCCCGACAAATAAAAGTAAAACGATCTTCGGGTAGTGGTTTTGTGAAAATATCGGCTAATTGAAGATCCGTAGAAATAAATTCTAGTCTAACGTCACCTTTTTGTACGTGATCGCGTAGAAAGTGATGTCCAATTTCAATATGTTTTGTTCTAGAATGTAGAATTGGATTTTTAGTTAGACATATTGCACTCGAGTTGTCACAGAAAATTGGAGTATTTTGAAAGGATATTTTAAAGTCTTCTAATTGTTGTTTCATATATAAAGTTTGAGCACAACTACTACCGGCGGCAATATATTATGCCTCGGCCGTGGAAAGAGCTACCGAATTTTGCTTTTTACTAAACCACGAAACTAGTGAGTGTCCTAGGAAGTGACAAGTACCACTAGTGCTCTTTCTATCAACTTTACAACCCGCAAAATCCGCATCGGAATAACTTATGAGTTCAAATGATGTAGTTTTAGGATACCATAATCCTAAGTCTTTAGTACCATTTAAATATCTAAAAATGCGTTTTACGACACACAAATGAGATTCTTTAGGATTGGCCTGAAAACGAGCACATAAACATACACTAAACATAATGTCGGGTCTACTAGCGGTTAAATAGAGTAGACTACCAATCATGCCACGATATAAAGTTGAATTAACAGTTTTTTCTTTCTCATCTGTATCTAACTTTATAGATGTGCTCATAGGTGTACCAAGTGTTTTAGAATTCTCTAAACCATATTTTACTAAAAGATCCTTAATATATTTGGATTGATTAATAAAAACACCATTTTTAGTTTGCTTAATTTGTAAGCCTAAAAAGAAATTTAACTCCCCCATCATACTCATTTCAAATTATTTTTGCATAAATTCTGAAAAATCTTTACACAAATTTTCATTTGTGGATCCAAATATAATATCATCAACATAAATTTGTACAAGAAGCATATCATTGTTAAGAGTTTTTATAAATAAAGTAGAATCCATTTTTCCTCTTACAAAATCATTTTCAAGCAAAAATCCACTCAATCTATCATACCAAGCCCTAGGGGCTTGTTTTAATCCATATAAGGCTTTATTTAGTTTATAAACATGATTTGGAAATATGTGATTTTCAAAACCGAGAGGTTGCTTAACATAAATATCTTCACTTATAAAACCGTTTAAGAAAGCACTTTTGACATCCATTTGAAATAATTTAAAGTCCTTATAACATGCATAGGCTAATAACATGCGAATGGCTTCTAATCTAGCTACGGGGGCATAAGTTTCATCATAATCAATACCTTCTTGTTGATTATAACCTTGTGCAACTAGTCTAGCTTTATTTCTTATAATTAATCCAGCATCATCCTTTTTATTTCTAAAAACCCATTTAGTTCTAATAATAGATTTATCTTTAGGTGTGGGTACAAGTGACCAAACATTATTACGTTCAAATTGTAACAATTCTTCTTGCATAGCTAATAACCAATATTCATCTTTTTCAGCTTCATTTATATCTTTTGGTTCAATTTGTGACACAAAAGCTAAATTATTGCAAACATTCTTTAAGGAAGATCTAGTAAGAATACCACTAGAAGGTTCACCTAAAATATTTTCAAAAGGATGATTATTAACAAATTTCCAACTTTTAGGTAAATTAGAATCATTAACCTCTTTATCTTTATTAGGAGTCTTTTCGACATTAATGGAATCATCAATACTAGAATTAACATTTTCATTTAATTTTAATTCATTTACAGATTTATTTAGGATTAAAACATCATCATCATCATTGTTTTTATTGACAAAAGAATTAGATTCATCAAAAGATACATGAATTGATTCTTGAACTATTAAAGTCCTTTTATTAAAAACTCTATATGCTTTACTATGAAGTGCATACCCAAGAAAAATACCTTCATCCGATTTTGCATCAAATTTACCCAATTTATCTTTATCATTTAAAATAAAACATTTACATCCAAAGACTTTGAAATAACTAACATTTGGTCTTTTATTTTTCAGAATCTCATAAGGAGTTTTATCTAAACCTTTTCTAACAATAATTCTATTTATTATATAGCAAGATGTGTTAATGGCTTCCGCCCAAAAATATTCGGGTAAATTATGTTCATTTAACATAGTTCTAGTCATTTCTTGTAATGATCTATTCTTTCTTTCTACTACTCCATTTTGTTGGGGTGTCCTAGGAGCAGAAAAGTTATGTTCAAAACCATTTTCATCACAAAATAATTCAACATATTTGTTATCAAATTCTCTTCCTTTATCACTTCTTATAAAGACAATATTGCAACCTTTTTCATTTTGAATTCTTCTACAAAACTTAGCAAAAATAGGGTGTGTATCATTTTTATGAGTAAGAAAGAAAACCCATGTAAAATGAGAAAAATCATCAACAATAACAAGAGCATAATATTTTCCACCTAAACTAGCAACTCTATTAGGTCCGAATAAATCTAAGTGTAATAATTCTAAAGGTCTACTAGTTGAAATATCCCTTTTCTTTTTAAAAGAAGTTTTGGTTTGTTTTCCAAATTGACATGCATTACAAATTTTATCTTTAATAAACTTAGTTTTGGGCAGCCCTCTAACTAACTCATTTTTGGACAAAATATTAAGTTGTTCCATGTTGGAATGTCCTAACCTTCTATGCCATAACCAACAAGTATTATTTAGGGCAGTTAAACACTTAATATTTTGTTGCGACAAATTATCAAAATCAAGAGTATAAACATTTTCATGTCTAGAAGCAACAAATAAAACACTATTATCCTTAGCATTTGTTATTAAACAAAAATCTTCTTTAAATGTAACATCATAACCTTTATCACACAATTGGCTAATACTAATTAAATTATGCTTAAGACCATCAACTAAAAGAACATTTTCAATGCAAGGGGAAAGATCCATACCGACTTTACCTATGCCGATGATTTTGCCTTTGGAGTTGTCTCCGAATGTCACTAGCCCTCCATCTTTGGCAACCAAGCTCGAAAACTTGCTTTTGTCACCCGTCATGTGTCTTGAACATCCGATATCTAAGAACCACTTTGATTTATGTGAACCCACTCTAAAACAAACCTACAATGGACATTTAAATAATTTTTCTTTCGGTACCCAAAATGTGTTGGGTCCATAGGGGTTAGCAAAAATAGAAGTCCCTTTAGGAATCCATGCGACTTTAGTAGAAAATCTATATTTGCAAGAATCTGAAAAATGGGTGTGTCTTCCACAATATGTACATAAAGAATTTCCCATATTTTTAGAATAATTTTCAAAGCTTTTCTTATTTTCATTTTCATTATAACCAATTCCAGCCTTATCATACATCCATCTTTGACTTCCAAGTAGCATATTTAAATTCTTCTTTCCATTCACAAACTTTTCAAGACATGAAGTTAAATCCTTTACTTCAAATCTTAATTTTTTATTTTCAGAAATAAGATAATAACTTGGTGAATCATTAACTTTAAGTTTTTCGATTTCTAATTTTATGGACTTATTTTCAGATTTCATTACATCTATGTTTTCAGAGAGAGAATCATATTTATGTAATAAAGAAGAATGCATCTTTTTAAGATTAATATATTTAGTTTTAAGTTCACCAAAGTTATAATAAAGTTCATCAAAAGCATTTTGAAGTTCATCATGATCATTTAAAGTTTCATATTCACTATCAGAATTAAAATTAGATGATACCTCACCATCATTTGCCATAAGGCAAAGATTTGCAATTTCTTCATCACTTGAATCTTCATCATTGCTACTTTCATCCGAATCACTCCAAGTAGTAGCTTTCATGGCCTTTTTGTGTTTCTCATTTCTTTTCTCTTTTCTATCATTCTTTCCTTCCTTGGCTTTAGGACAGTTAGGTCTGATATGGCCTAACTCTTTGCAGTTGTAACATCTTGGCTCAAACTTGGAGGAAGTCTTTCCATCATGTGCCTTCTTTGAAAAGAATTTCTTGAATTTTCCAGAATGACCCTTCTTTTTGGCAAGAAATTTTTTGAATTTTCTAGTGAGAAGTGCTATATCACCATCTTCATCATCATCTGCTTCTTCACTATCTTCCTCTTCCTCAATGGATTTGAAAGCAATGGTTTTGCTTACTTTAGGCTTCTCATCTTCAGCTAGTACTTTAAGTTCCATTTCATGAGTAATTAAGGATCCTAGCAATTCATCAAGAGAAATGGATCTTTCTCGTATGGCTTCTTTAATTGCTAGCTTCTTGGTCATATAGGCAGATGGTAGTGACCTGAGAACTTTGCTCACTAATTCAGAATCAGTATAGGTTTTACCAAGAGATTTCAAACCATTAATAATATTTGTAAATCTAGTAAACATATCAGAGATAGTTTCATCTGTTTTCATTTTAAAAAGTTCATAGTTATGAACAAGCATGCTTATCTTATCCTCTTTTACTTGACTAGTTCCTTCATAAGTAATTTCTAATCTATCCCAAATTTCTTTTGCATTTTCACAACAACATATTCTATTATATTCATTAACATCAAGAGAACAATGTAAGATATTCATTGCTTTGGCATTAACTTGTATTTTCTGAATATCACCATCATTCCATTCATTTTCATTTTTAGGAACATTTTCATTATTAACAACTTTCATGGGAACATTAGGACCATTAATAATAACTCTCCAAACAGCATAATCATTTGATTGAACAAAAATTTTCATTCTATTTTTCCAATAGCTATAATTGTTTCCTGAAAATAGAGGAGGTCTGTTAATTGATTGTCCCTCACCAAGAGATGAAACACTAAAGTTTGCCATAAATCGTAAACTCTAAAGATGTTTAAAACAAAGATAATAAATTAGAGCGTGGCTCTGATACCAATTGTTGCCCAGATATTAACTCAAGAGGGGGGGGGGGTGAATTGAGTTTAGCAAACTTTTTGGGGTTAATTTAATATTTCAGAAAATATTTTTAATTTAAATCATTTAATGTAAATATCAGAAGAAATAGATTTTCAAAGATTAACACTAAAATTATCTAACAATTTTAACTAAATAAATCACATAAATCAATACCCAAATAAATCTTTAATTAATTTTCGTATTTAATAAAAAATAATATTCTGGATTTTATTAATTATTACGAAAATAATAATTTCAGTCTTAAAAGAAATATTAATTTCAGTTTTAACTAATTAGCAAGTCAAATGCTTGATAATGAAATTAAATATTGACACAAGCAAATAAATAAACTTAAATGCAGAAAATAAATGACACCGTGATTTTAACGTGGTTCGGCCAAAAACCCGGCCTACGTCCACGCGCCAGAGCCACTTCCGTCTCCTTGCGCTTCAATACAGTGATCCACTAAGGCAGGATCAAACCTCTAACGTACAATCAAGCAGCTAAACCTTGCTACTTGTAAAACCGAAGCTAAAGTTCCAGCTTCAAACAGTTCCAAAAATTTGGTACAAAATTTAGAAGATGAAACTCTCAAAAGTTACAATGTAAGACTGAGTTTCTTCTGGTTTAAGACTTCACAATAGATCTGAATATTTGGTACTAGACTTTTCTTGAATTCTTTGCAGTAGAATAGTATTTCTTGTGCCTGTTCTCTTCTTCAAGGACAGCTAAAATATCAAGCCAAAATAAACTGATATGCGGCTGTTTCAAACTTTGAGTAGAGCTAAAAAATCTTCTCTTAGTGCTTTCTTTTTTTTTTTTTTGATCTCTTTCTATTTTTCTCTGTGTGTTTTAATAACAACAGCTGATATTCAATTTGTAGATGTCAATAATAAGATGACCGTTGGAGAGGAGAGTGAGATACGCTCTTCTTCAAAAAATCTGTAGGCTGAAGGAGCATTAAATGCTCAAGAATAGATGGAAAGATATCTTCCATATCTCAGACTTTAATTTTCTGTCTAGAAAGAAAATGGTAGACTAAAATAGAGAGAGAGAGGTTAGAAAATTCAGTGAACCAAACGAAGCATTAACAGATTGTAGTCAACACAGTTTCAATAAGTGATATCATCAAAAAGGACGTCAGCCTAAAATAGTTCAAGGTTATTAAGGCCCTCTTCTAGGTAATGTCGGGCGTCAAAAAGATGTAAGTAAGTTAACTGTTCAAGACAGTTGAGTAGGAACTGAATTGCTATAGTTCAAATACCGTCACATCTTTATGCCACACAGTTATAAAAAATAAATCAAATGGAACAATATCTTAGAAAGATACAAATCTTGAATTTTACACTTTCCATTGACTGAAACTGTAGAAGTAGGTGCACGTGGCATAAGAAGTAAAAGAAAAGAGGCGTCCCAACAGATTACAGCAAGGCTTGCAAGGAGGTAAACCATTTATTGAAAAGGTACACGGATGGGACATAAAACAAGATGTGGCTTTCAACTATTCAAAGATGTAATAAATATATTTTCAACAAGTACACATAGTTTCGTGAGCTTTGGATGAGTTAAAAGGTGTGGGACCAAGATGGATATCAAATTTATATATAAAAAATTGTCCATGTTCCACCAATTAATATACACCGAAGACATCCAAGGAGTAAAAGAGATTGAACGAAATCTCTTATTATATTTAAAGACAAGGACTGCCGAAGCAGTTGGCACGCGGAACAAAAATTCTGAGGAGAGACAGAGTCCATTTCTAAAGATGGAAGTGACTGGACGAAACAGTCAAAAAAAAATATCGCATATTATCTATCCAGATAATGAAATCTGACAAATGTATATAGAGATAATTTTCGGACAAAAAAAATAACAGAAAAAATCTCGGATAAAAATATAACTGATTTTGTATATAAGAAATATTTCGAAACAAAGAAATAAAAAATAGATAAGGAACAGATTTATATATATATATACACGCAGAGGATGAAATCTTCATGACCTGCTTCGGTCAGATATGTACTAGCTTAAGTCAATATATAAAAGAGTTTCTGACGAGAGCACATGGAAGCACATGGGGGAACAGTCCTTAGCAGGTATCAGTTAAGGGCAAAGAAATAAGGGAGGTACACGCATTCAAGAGATCAAGTCGCTTGGTACACGTATGCAGTGAGGTGTCAGCCTATGACAAATTTGTAACAGACAATGAGTATCCCATAAGGCTATAAAAGAGACTATCCCCCATAAATCATGCATGTACCCATATAATATATATATATATATATATATATATATATATATATATATATATATATATATATATATATATATATATATATTATGTTGTACGAATCAAACGGCCAAAAAATATATAATTTCAACAGATCTATTTATAAAATAATTCCGAAAATTTATTTTAGACTAAGACATTTATCTTTTATTTTATTTTTGTAGACAAAGATACATCAGTTTTATAAAGCAACATAAATTTATTTTTCAAAAATTTTTGGCCCAATTAATTAGTCACACCATATGAATTATGTAACAAGATGTATGCATTGTGTGTCTAATGTGTCAAGAGTAAAAGTGCAACATCCGTGAATACCTTTACTCGAATATATAACTTAAAAAGAATAAAGTTTGGAATCATCAAAATCAATATATTAAGTTAAACTAAAATGTATATTAATTAAACTAATTTAATTATGGATAAAATACATTTTTGTTAACAATCGCCATGAAAGAAACTGAAACTTTTGATGAGTTTTATGCTCGTATATCTGATATTGTTAATTCTTGCTTTAACTTAGGTGATAAAATCCCTGAAGATCGTGTTGTTAAGAAAATAATTAGATGCCTTCCTAAGCGGTTCATTCCAAAAGTCACAGTTCTTAATTCCTTAGGAAATCTAAATACTTCAAAACTTGAAGAGCTTGTTGGTGATATTCAAACATATGAATTAGATATGTTTCCTAAAGATAACAAAACCAAAGATAAGGTTGTTTCCTTGAAAGTAAAGAAAGAATAAATGTCTGAGTCTGATGAGTTTGATATAGATCCTGATGATATAGCTCTATTTGCGAAAAAATTTCTCAAGTTGAAATAGCAAAACTCAAAATTTGAGAAAAACAAAAACAAAGGTAATAGAAATTTTAATAATCAGCATCCTAAGAAGTTTAAGAGAGAAAACCTTAAAAGGATGATTGAGAGAGATGCTTTGAGTGTGAGGGACATGGTCATGGAGAGTTTGAGTGCCCTACTAAACTTAAGAGACAAGGTAAAGAAAACGAAGTTTACAATGCTATTCTAAGCGACAATGATAATGAGTCGGAAGACTCTAATGACTCTACCCCGTCTATAAATAATTTCACTACCTTTATAGCAAGTCATGCTAGTGATTCAAGTGAGTCATACCCTAATGTTAAAAATTCCGTGCATAATCTTGAGGTTGCTTCCACTAAATCAATAAATAGTGATGAAAAAGGAAGTGAGAGTGAACTAGATAAGAGTGAATTGCAATCTGCCTATTTTGAACTATACACGGATTCTCTTCGTATTCAAAAGGTAAATAAAATATTAACCTTTAAAGTTTTAACTTAGAAAAGGATTTAAAAAACCTGAAGGAGAATGAGGCTTTGGTTTCTCAACTAGAGGCTATAAAAATTTCTCTTTTTGAGAAGTTTATTCTGATGAGTAAAGAAAAATGTGATTTAATAGAGTCTCTAGCTGGTGTTAGCAATGATCTTCATGAAGACTTGGAGATTAGGAAAAGTCTTGAAGAAAAAAATTTCAATCTTGAGAAAGATCTCGAGTCCTCTAGGGAAGTTAAAGTCACACTTGAAGATAATTCGGGAAGAATGGGTAAATTATTTCTAGGTCCAGTTTTAGGGTATAAGGAAAAAGGTTACCAAGAGAGGAATGGTATAGGATATCAAGAATGAGAGTCATACAAAGCCAAATCCAAACCCTTAGACATGTTTTTTTCTAAAACAAACCCTCCAAAACCTAATCTACCAAAAGGAAGCCCTCCTAAGCAAACAAAAGCTACTTCTAACCAACCATATATGTGTGCTTATTGTCACAAAAGGGGTCACCTTAGAGATTTTTTTTACAAGCTTGGGAAGAATTCCTATTTTACTACTTCTAATCCACACTTTAGCTCCTTTGCTAGCCTTAAGAGCCAAGTTGAAAATCTAGTTAACACTTCGAAAGATTTAATGGAAAAATTTCTAAGGTTCTCTATGAATCAAGGAAATAATTATAATCAAAAGACTAGAATTAACAAAGAGAAATACACAACTCAAGCGTGGGTTAAGAAAGATAATACCATTAAAGCTTTTGTTGCTCATGTTGCACTTAAGGATCAAAATACCTCTCAATGGTACTTTGATAGTGGTTGTTTGAGACATATGACTGGTGATAAATCTTTGTTTACAATTCTTGAAAACTATAAAGATGGTAATGTCACCTTTGGGGATGGAATCAAATCTTGAATTATGGGTAGAGGGTCTATTGAAATTTTTGAGTTTCCTAAACTTGAAAATTCCTTTACGTTGACGATCTCAAGGAAAATTTGATAAGTATTAGCCAATTATGTGATGAAAATCTTGATGTTAACTTTAGTCAATCGGAGTGAACCATATATGATAAATCGGGTGAGTCTATTTTACTAGGTGTGAGAACTAGTGACAATTGCTACAGAATAGTTCCTAAATCCTCTTTTGTTTGCAATAGTGCAAAAGCCTCATCGCCGATCTTTGGCATCAAAGGTTAGGTCATGTTAACTTTAGAGATCTTGATCGATTAGTGAGAAAAGAGCTAGTTCTATGTTTACCATCTCTAGGAAAACCAACCTCCACTATTTGCGTGCCTTGTCAATTAGGAAAGAAAATTAAGAATCCACATAAAAAGTTAAACTTAATAACTACATCTCGTGTCTTAGAATTGATACACATGGACCTTATGGGTCCCACTTGTACCGAGAGCATAGGATGAAAGAGATATTTTTTAGTAATGGTGGATGATTTTTCAAGATACTCCATAGTAGCTTTTTTAAGAGAAAAATCTGAGACTATTGATTTTCTCACTGTTAAATGTAGAAACATGATGTTACCATAAACCATTTTAGTAGTGACAATGGAACCGAGTTCAAGGAATTCGGTGTAAATGCCTTTTGTGATGAAATAAGAATTAAGCATGAATTCTTGGCCATTCGAACAGCACAACAAAATGGTATAGTTGAAAGAAAAAATTGAACGATCCAAGAAATGGCAATATCTATGCTCCTAGAAAGGAATGTACCTCGTAGGTTTTTGGCCGAAGCGGTTAACACCACATGTCACACCATAAATATAGTTTATTTTCGTCCTAATACTAACAAAATTCCTTATGAATTGTGGACTAGCAAGAAACCTAATTTGTCTTATTTTAGAGTTTTTGGTAGTCCTTGTTATATCATTTAGGATAGAGAACTCCTAGGTAAATTTGACTCAAGGAGTGATGAAGGTATTTTCCTAGGATATTCCCAAAATAGTAGAGCTTTTAGAGTTTTCAACTTAAGTAGTTCAAAAGTCATGGAATCAATAAATGTTGTAATAAAAGACGATGCTCCAGCCACAACTATTGAAAATAAGGAAGATTTGTCATGTGAGTGTGATGTTGTTCCTGGTGTAGAAAATATTGAGTCTCGCACTGACTTAGTTATTCCCACTACTAAGAGAAATGATCCTTCTCCTTGGGTTCGTAAAAGTCATGACCCTTCAAAAATTATAGGAGATCCTGAGGTAGGTGTCAAGACTAGGGCTCAATTAGAAAATGAAGTTACCTATTTGTTCTATACTTATAAAATTGAACCTGCAAACTTTAAAGAATCGTTAAAATATGAACATTGGATTAATTTCATGCAAGAAGAATTGTTTCAATTTAAGAAAAACGATGTTTAGGAATTAGTTCCTAGTCCATCTAATACTAACGTCATTGGTACCAAATGGATTTTTAAAAATAAAATGGATTAAAATGGTGTCATTGTTCGTAACAAAGCTAGGTTGGTGGCCCAAGGATACACGCAAATAGAAGGTGTTGTCTTTGAAGAAACTTTTCCTCCTGTTGCTATGTTAGAGTCGATTCGCCTTTTACTAGCCATAGCATGTCACCTTTAATTTAAATTGTATCAAATGGATGTCAAAAGTGCATTTTAAATGGTATTCTTCAAGAAGAAGTATATATTAAACAACCTAAAGGGTTTGAGGACACCAAACATCCCAATCATGTCTTCTTTCTAAAGGAAACGCTATATGGTTTAAAATAAGCACCCCGTGCTTGGTATGAAAGGCTCACTTCTTATCTCCTTTCTTGTGGCTTTTTGAGAGGGGGAGTAGATATGACACTATTTGTCCGTCGTGATGAGAAAGTTATTTTAGTTGCACAACTGTATGCCGAAGACATAGTGCTTGGTTCTACATGTACTAAACATACTCAATTTTTTTCAAAAGAAATGCAAGATGAATTTGAGATGAGTATGGTCGGTGAACTTACCGTCTTCCTAGGTCTTCAAGTTTGTCAACTCGATAGTGGGATATTTTTATCCCAAACTAAGTATGCTAAAGATCTTGTGAAGAAATTTAAATTAGAATCCGCTAAGCATGCACGTACTCCAATGAGTTCATCGGTTAAACTTAGTAAGGAGACCGAAAGAAAGGATGTAAAGAACACTCTCTTTAGGAGTATGATAGGTAATCTACTTTACCTAACCGCTAATCATCTGAATATTTCCTTTAGTGTAGGAGTTTGTGCCCGCTATCACGCCACCCCAAAAGTGTCTCATTTACTTACCACTAAATGTATTATCAAATATGTTAGTGGGACCTTGTCTTTTAGGATTTGGTATTCCTTCGACACAAATGATTATCTATCGGCATATTCGGATGTTGATTGGGCATGAGATGTTGATGGATGTGAAAGTACATCTGTAGGTTGTTTCTACTTTCGAAGTTCACTTGTCTCATGGATGAGAAAGAAACAAAATTATATTTTTTGTCCACGGCAGAGACCGAATACATAGTCGTCGGGAGTTGTTGCACTCAACTCATTTGGATGAAACAATTGTTGGAAGATTATGGAATTTCTCAAGGAACTATGACTATTTATTGTGATAATACAAGTGCAATCCATATTTCCCGTAACCCCATTCAAAATTTTAGAACCAAGCATATTAGGGTCCGTGAACATTTTATTCATGAATTGGTTGAAGAGAAAATTATTTCCTTAAGCTTTGTAGGCACCAATCAATAATTGACCGATATCTTTACCAAACCTCTAGATGCCTTTAGGTTTGAAAACCTTAGGAACTCGATTGGGGTTTGCTCCATTGATTGATATCGGAGTCGTCTATCTGGTTTAGGTTATGTTTAATGTGTATCTTTTTACCTATGAACTAGATTATTTTTGTAAATATTTTATTCAAAATTTCAAACAATATTTTTATCTTCTTTTCAAGGAAAACAGGAAAGGTTAGAAAAGATTTCACAAATTTTTGTCCATATGGTTTTGTATTCGATGTGTTCGGATCACTATTCCATTTCATGTCCACCTGTCTTTCAATGAGTATTTAATCCGGACTTTGTTTCTCTTATGCACAATGATGCTCTTTTATGATATGTATTTATGTGATTGCCTTATATATTTTCCTTCTTGCACACACTTTTCACGAAATATTGAGGATATCTTCTTCGCATGGCACTCGTGGGGTGAGATTTGATGTTGTATTTTCAATCTTAGTCACCTCTCTTATAAGCAATCGAAATTGTGCATGATCATCCATTGCCCAAATTTAAAAATGTAATAATATTCATCCAGTTGTTTGTTGTTTCTAGCAATGGACTCTGGCTACGAAAAATAGCCTCCATTTTCATTATAGAATAAGAGAGTAAAATTGAAGCATTGAAAAATTATATATATATATATATATATATAATGTAGCATCCAAAATTATTTAGCTTGATTGATCCTACAAAAGAAAAGTCTCAATCTAAAGTTGTTAATGGGAGATATAAGTTGAAGATCAATATGCATGCACATTTATTCGATACATTGATTTCTAATTGTGAAAACATTAGCAAGAGAATCATCAATCTTGTATGTGTGTTGCTTTAGTTATTGAGTGTCCTGTGGTATTTCCTTTTTGTCACGAGGTTGATGTAAGTGCATATCACGTCTATATATTGTTTGGCATTCTGCACTTATGCGTTGTATTAGGTAAAAGCACTCAATCGTATTATTCACACTCCTTCATCTCCCCTCCCACGGTTTGGATATGTCATCACAACCTAGGACAGTTCAAACTTTCATTTTGGAAATTTTTTGGCTTTCCCTACTCCTTCATATATGTTGTTTTCATTGTATTTTATTTTTCTTATGTTTTATCCTATTTGAAGTTCGTTAGAAAAACTCGTTCAAATGAGGTTTTGAACGTAATTTCCAAATTCTAGACTGGCATATCGTTCAAATATTCATTCGAACGAAATATGTCGTTCGAATGAACTTCTAACGAAGTTTCAAATGAGGTTCATTAATTCCTTCTGGCATATCATTCGAAAGTTGTTCGAACGACATTTCTCATTCGAATGAGCTGGGTTTATTTGGGCGATTTCCTCTTTTCAATTTCCGTCGCTTCATTTTTTTCTTAGTTTCTCTCTCTCCTCATTTTCCTTATGATTTCCCGAAATATGTCCTTCTCTCTTACACCCATTTCCCACTAACCCTTTTTCAATACGATTCTTCCCCTCACCTCCATTCAACCTATTTCCTCCTCACACAACCCTCATTTTCTCCTCCATTCATCATTTTCAGCTAGGGTTCCGAGTTCGAGTTCTCCCTCTTCTCTCTTCTAGGTATCTTCTTTCTCTCTCTTAGCTTCTTTATATATATATATGTGTGTGTGTGTGTGTGTGTGTGTGTGTGTGTGTGTGTGTGTGTGTGTGTGTGTATCTTTTGCTTTGGGTCTATATAATATATCATAATTTTTGGTGCCCCTAATTAAGTTGAGCTCCCTGAACATTATCAATTTTTTTATTAATTTTTTTTTATAATTTCATGGAACTTCACTTAGTTCTTTCATTTTCTTTAATCCCATTTTTTTGTTTATCGCTAATGGAGGATGGGAATTGTTGCTGTTTTGGTTTGTTTGTGTTGATTGGCGGTTTGGTTGGACTATTTTTGGGTAGGTTCTAGTTTAGTCCTTTTAGAATGCGTCCTCATAGTCATCGCACTCGTCGCATAATCGACCCTCCTGAGGAACGTTCTTCCTCCTCATCTTCATCCTCATCCGATGAGGACACAAATGTTAATTCGTCTATTCCCGACCTTAGATTGCGTTGGAGGACGCTCACCAGTCATACCCAATACCATACACAAGGTTTTTCCACTCCCTCCTATGTCCGTGAAAAAATCAACAATCTCCCCTCTCTAGTTGGCACTACTGTTCACTCCTGGATTTCTGATTTGGGTTGGGACCCGCTGTTCAATCTCACTAATTCCATTTATCCTGACCTTATTAGAGAACTTTTCTTTTGGATGAGTGTTCACGAGGATCATATTTTAGCTAAAGTGCGCGGTCGTGACATTATAGTATCTCCTGAATCCATTGCTTGTCTTGTTCCATTACCTCGTGTCATAAATCCCTCATTTCCTTGGCCTCCCAAATCTCATCATGACTCTGGTCTAGTCATGAGCACCGTAAGTCGCATTTCTCAATTCGATACCGTCACAATTTACCATAAGAATTTAAATCCAGATTTTATGGTACTTAATTGGATTGTTTGTTCTTGTCTCATTCCTCGTGCCAACTACTCTCGCATTACAAAAGTTCACATGGATTTCATGTTTTTTATCAGGATTAGAGCTGCCATTAACCTCCCTGCCTTCATTTTTATAGTTATCAAATCTGTCAAAGTAAACCCATCCGGTCCCGTTAGGCAAGCACTTCCTTTTGTGGTTCTTATCACTCGCCATTGTCTTGATGCGAGATGCCATCATCTTCCCTCAGATGTCCCTGTGACCTGACAAGAAACCATTGATATGTCCTCTATTGGTCGCTCTCGTGGTCATTTATCGGCTGATACTCCACATATCACTATCTCTCAATTCCCATCCTCATAATCGGCCGCTACCTCAATCCCTGCTCCCTCTAGACCATCATCTTTTCTTGCTCACCCATCCCTTGAATCCAAGGATCTTAGGTCTGTTCATTCAAAGGTGGAGCACATTCATGAAGAACGGAGCTAGGACAGGGCAATTATGCTGGAGCTTTTTCTTAACATGAAGCGGGATCATGATGCTCAGGCTCGTCGGGAGGAAGCTCAAGCTCGTCGAGATGAAGCCCAGGTTGGTCGTGATTCCATCCTACTTGAGCATCTTGAGGCAATTCATCACATGGAGATGCGTTGTGGTGCAGGCTCATCCGGTTCAGGATCCCTTCCAAATGATTCCCCAAATGATGCCCCAGCTCCTTGATTTCCTTTATGATTAAGTTTATTTCATCTTTTGTACTTGTGAGGGCGAGCGAATCACCTTTATTTACCTTTTCCCACTTGTACCTATTTATATAGTTTGGTTAGTTTCTCTTTATTAATTTATGGATATTTGGTTTTTCCATCTATGGTTAATGATATCACTCTCCTGTTTATTAAATTGTTGCCTATATGGATCTTGGATTGTGTTGCATATTTTTGCTATTGTATTTATACCTTATATCATCTTCTCTAACCATGCCGGATAATTCTATCCCTTTGCCTTTTCCAGACAAAAAAGGGGAGAAACATTGATAGGGTGAGTTCTTATGTAGGGGGAGTTAATTTTAATTTCACATATGTTATACTCATGATTAATTAACTTGATTTATATTCTCATGATTAGTTAACACATGATTTTTATTCTCTATTTCCCCATGCTTTTTATGTATTTTTTGCTTCATGTGTGTAGGATATATCGCCTACTTATTTGCAGCCCATTGTTAGTCGCGTACATAAGTCTGTCTTTTTATTTGGATTTTTGGGATGGGCTTTAGAATCGGCTTGACATCTGGCTTAGCAAATTCAGTATTTTTCTTTATATTTTATTTAATTTTTTTTGTCCCGGAATAGCAAAAGGGGGAGATTTGTAAGGGAAAATTTCTAATCGAGTCATTTGTAGTATTGGATACATTCCGTGGACAAAACTCTTTTGGGTCACATCAAGTCTATCATCTTACAACCTTGGAGAATTGGGCATTCAAAGTTCACGCTACATTAAAACGCATTCCAATTGCATCTTCCTAAAAAGGTATATGACCAATATTCTTTTTTAACTGCTGGAGTAATTTTAATTTACTTTAAATATTGATGAAATTTTTTGAAATTAATTTTAAATCTTTTTCTAGAGAAAAAGAAATTTTTGTTCGAAGTTTTCCTAGGTCGTTCGAACGACCTGGGTCTAACGAACCTGCTCAATATGCATTGGGAACTCGTTAGAAGGATCGTTAGAAATGTTGTTCGAATGAATTCATTCCAACAAGATTTCTAACGACTTCCTTTATTTATGCATTGGACTATCGTTAGAAACTCATTCAAACCAAGTCGTTCAAACGACCTCGTTCGAATGAGATTTGTTAGTTTTGAATTTTTTTCCTGCAGTTATTTTAAATAACTGCCCTTGTCCACCTCTTTTCAATTTTCATAATATGGATGAAAATCAGTTTTTCACAAGCAACTTGCACACTTTCAAAAGTAGAATTCTTGTCTTCCTTTTTATGAAAAACTTTCCAACACAATTTTGATTTTTGAATGAACCAAAATCCCAACCTGTCAACCTCAATTTCATCATAGACATATGAGCTGGATTTTTGCGTCCTAGTTAATTGGAGACAGTTCTTTGGCCTTCGATGGATACCGAGACACAAGCAGTGTTGTGCAACGCGATGGAGATTTGCGTATTACAAACGAAGGTAGAGGAGACGACATCAGCATGTCTTAGTGAGTCAAAGCTTTAAGTCTTGTAAGTCCCTTGTAAAACCTTTATTTGTAGTGGATTTTTCTAGGCCCACACGTACGAGGTTTTTCCCATTTGGGTTTTCCTCGTACATCGGCGCATTGTGGTTGTGTTTTATTATTTTATTGCATATAATCACATAGATGCATGTGTAGGATAAAAAGGATAATTTTGTTTAATTTGTATCTCTTAATCAAATTAAATATCCCATCACTTTAAATGATGATTGGTCATGCTAACTTACTAATTTGCAAAAGATAATTAAATTGGAATACTTCTCTATTTGGCAAATTTTTATAAGTGTAGTGTGTGTCTTCTACTTAATAACCTCGGTTCATATAACCTTACAACTTCACGGTTTCAAAAGGTGATGCTAATTTGAATATATATATATATATATATATATATATATTTGGCTTATAAATAAGTCGTTAAAGGGTGAAAACCCAAAAAGACCCCAAACGGACCCGTAAGAGGCTCTAACACCTCATACAAGTCCAATGTAACTTGTAGGAACTGACCGCGTAATCATGGTACTCTTGGTTTGAGAATATGATGATAATTTGAAAATTTATAGATTAGGCATAGAAACAAGCCGGTAGAGGGTGAAAACCCAAACTAGCTCCCAAACAGACCCGTAAGAGGCACTAACACCCCGCACGGGACCAATGTAACTCGTAACAATTGATCGCGTAGTCACGGGCCTCTCGGTTCAAGAATTTGACGATAATTTGAAAATATATAGATTAAACTTAGAAACAAGCCGTTAAAGGGTGAAATCTCAAATCATCCCCCAAACGGCCCCATAAGAGGCACTAACACCTCACACGGGACCAATGTAACTCATAGGAACTAACCTTGTAGTGACGGGCATATCATTTTGAGAATATGATGATAATTTGAAAATATATATATTAGGCGTAGAAATAAGCCGTTAAAGGGTGAAAACCCAAACCAACCCCCAAATGGCTCCGTGAGAGGCACTAACACCTTGCACGGGACCAATATAACTCGAAAGAACTGACCAGGTAATCACAATTTTTTCGGTTTGAGAATATGAAGATAATTTGAAACAATTTAAATTAGGCTTAAAAATAAGTCGTTAAATCATGAAATCCCAAACTAGCCCCCAAATGGACCCGTAAGAGGAACTAACATGTCACACTCAACCAATGTAACTCGTAGGAGCTGATCGCATAGTCATGGGCTTCTCGGTTTGAGAATATAATGATAATTTGAAAATATATAGATTAGCCTTAGAAACAAACCGTTGAAGGGTGAAAACCCAAACCAGCCCCCAAATGAACCCGTAAGAGGCATTAACACCTCGCACGGAACCAATGTAACTCGTACGAATTGATCACGTGGCCATGGGCCTCTCAGTTTGAGAATGTGACGATAATTTGAAAATATATAGATTAAGCTTGGAAACAAGCCGTTAAAGGGTGAAATCTCAAATCAGCCCCCAAACGGCCCCATAAGAGGCACTAACACCTCGCACGGGACCAATGTAACTCGTAGGAACTGACCGCATAGTCATGGGCCTCTCGGTTTGAGAATATGACGATAATTTTGAAAATATATAGATTAGGCTTAAAAACAAGCCGTTAAAGGGTGAACCCCAAACCAGCCCCCAAACGGCCCTGTAAGAGGCACTAACACCTCATACGGGACCAATATAACTCGTATGAACTGACCGTATAGTCACGGGCCTCTCGGTTTAAGAATATCACGATAATTTGAAAATATATAGATTAATCTGGGAAACAAGCCATTAAAGGGTGAAATCTCAAATCATCCCCCAAACGGACCCGTAAGAGGCACTAACACCTCGCATTGGACTAATGTAACTCGTTGGAGCTAATCATGTAGTCATAACTTGTGTAAGATTTTCGATTTGAGAATATAGTAATAATTATAACTCGTATATGCAATTTTTTATCTTGTGCAAGCTTTTTTTATATATATAAATTATTTGGTTACTAATATCATCACTTTTCTGTATCCTATTTTTTTGCAGGGTAACATTTTTTTCGTTAGCTTTTATTCTCGTGGATCACATAGAGAAGTCAATGGTTTACAATAAGGGGATATTTATTTAATGTCATTAATATTCAGGATTCTATTTTTTTGTGTTATCGTCGTGCGATATTTTGTAGTTATGTTGTTTACTTTTAGGGTCATGCAGGCTTTTAAAATTTTATTATTATATTTTATGGCCGTACGAGATTTATATTACGTAGGTTTTATATTAGCAGGTTTTAGAATATCCATAAAATAGAGTAAACTCTGTCCAATTTTTTTTGGGTCTGTGAACTACTAAGACTTGTAATATTTTGAAGTTTGTGTGTACATTAGTTTATCAACAACGTACGAGATTCGCAATTTGTGAATTTTCTTGTTTTCAAATAATTAAGTTTTTTTCTTTGATCCAAAAATTTGTCACAGTTCATAACCATGCCAAAAGTGTGTGCCAAAAGTTTATTAAAATGCACTCAATATGACACAATTGAAAAGTGTTCCAGAAATATCAAATTCTGGCACGATTGAAAAGTGTACTAGAAGTATTCCTGTTTGGCCAAATCTGGCACACTTTTAAACCATGCCAGAAAATAATGGCCATTTTGGAACACCTGATTCTGGCACAGTTCAAAACCGTGCCAGATTTGATATGGCACAGTTTTAAACCGTGCCAGATTCCTATTTTTGGTGTAGTGGATGTAGTTTATTTAGATGTTTAGGCTAGCATGGTCCAAAAGGAAGAAGTTGTATATCGCCGTTAAGTGTTTCGTGGATTCCATGTGGATGAAGAGCTTATGAAGATAGCAAGACCAAAAGCCTTTTTATGCATTGTTTACCAGCAGAAAGAGGGGTGGAGGTCACTGATGCTATTATCGAAGCTCCAAATTTTATCGTCTTCCATCAAGCCAAAAACCGCATGCATGCCCAAAATGCAGTAATGCTTCATTTTCTTGGCCTATGATTGTAAACTTCGACTCTCCTTTATGGCCATGAGGGGTTCCATTTAGCGTATTTTAGCACTAGCAAGACAGTGTAACTGAAAACTAGCCTTATGTTTATGTGTCATTATGGGTTGGAGAATGAACCCTTACATTAGTTTTTTCCTCCTGAAAAAAATGTTGGAACTCACAATTCCATAGTGACTAGTCCGTTACGATTTATTACTAGTTTATTTAGGATCATGTAAAGAAATTCACGGAGTTTTGAACTAATAATCCCATACTTACTAGTTCACTAAAGTTTATAGAAGTAGTTAAGCCATCAGTAAAACCATAATAATAATACACCTAAAACTTTTGGGGACTGGTAACCCGTTATGCACATAATTAAAGTGGCACTCACACGTATAGCAATAAAACTATGGATCTCAATCATCTGAGACCATTAGGACAAGTAGAAATTTTTGTGGGTTAACACGTCAGTCTACTTCCTAGTTAGTATTGATGCTTATAGTAAATATAGCAGAAAGTGATAGGGTAACTGAATCAATATGAAAAATAATACCAGTTATTAGATGAGAAGGGTTAAAATTGATCCTTTCATTAAGTTAAGATACCGTTGATAAATTCAAATGCCGATGATGGTTAACAAAATATGTAGTATGTAAGTATAATAACTGTCGGTACCCGAATTTACCATTATGGGCTTGGACGAGTAGCCTAATAAAAACGGCCCAAAATCCGGACCCCTCACCTGAACTAGGAGAAGATGATGGATGTGGAGGAGTCCAACACCCCCACTCCCAAGGATAGAAATGTATATAATAAACCCTAAGCCTGGGGCAAAGGGCACGCACTGTATTCTCTGTAAACACTCCCCAGAGTATATAGAAATAATACGGACTGCACCTCCATGGACGTAGGCATTCTTGCTGAACCACGTACATACTGTGTTGTGTGATTGGCATTTTATCTTCTTTATTTTTCTTGGTGATTGCGCTTCTCTCATTTATTTGTGTTGATTATAATTGTCACCATAATTGGCGCCATCTGTGGGAACGTTTGTCTTCCCTGAGAAAGCCCAAACCAACGAAGAAGTTCGAAATGTCTGGTCACAACAGTAATGCTCCTCAGGTAGGAGATATCCAAGAACAACATGCTCCTCGCAGGATTAGATCTGAAGTTCGGCATTCAGATGAGAGGGCTCACCCAGAGAGGCCAGCCTCAGAGGAAATCCAAGGACCCGCGAGGTCCATGCAAATCTCCAGGCTGATTGATCCCTATGAGGCGAGGCTTCAAGAGTAAAGGGAGTCCCATCGCAAGCAGGAGGTTGAGAATTCTAGCCTCAAAAGGAAATTAGAAAGGATTGAAAAAGATCTCCATCGCAGCACTAGGCGACGTCCGTACCGCACTCCTAGCCCTCAGGCGAGCAAGTCTCGCAGCCGAGGAAGGAGCCCTAGGCGTGGATCCCAAAAGAGCGAAAGGCACGAATCAAGCAATGACTCACTCGAGAACCTTTGATCGGCTCGCCGTTAGAGTAGCCCAGCTCGCAGTAATGAGAACATACGAAATTTGGTCCGAAGGAAGATGGACCAACACCCATCACATCGCCATGCAAGATCGACCAGGGAGCTTGTTAGATGAAATCTCAATACCCAGATGAAATCCCCTTTCTCGAGGGAAATTAAAGAAGAGGAAGCCCCCAAGAAATTCTCTATTCCAAGATTTAAGATTTATGATGGAAAAATTGATCCCATTGATCACGTTAGGCAGTACAGGCAAGCCATGATCCTCTGGAACCACCGAGATGCATTGATGTGCCAGATTTTTCCCTCAAGCCTGCATGATGTGGTGCAAAAATGGTTCAAAAGGCTCCCTCATAGGTCTATCAGGAGCTTTGAGTCCCTGGCCGAGCTCTTTATGTCCCGCTTCATTACTAGTAGCTCCCATCCCAAAAGGATGGATTCTTTGCTAATAGTGTAAAAGACATCTCAAGAGACCCTCCGAGACTACGTGAAGAGGTACTGGGAGTTATTCAACGAGGTCGAGGATTGCTCGGAGCGGGTAGCAGTGGCCTCCTTCAAAATTGGGCTACCCAGCTCTTCCCTTCAATACTAGTCCCTGATGAAGAAAGAGGCCACAACCATCGACGACCTGATGGCTCGCATCGAGAAATACGCGAAGGTGGAGGATGTGACCCGCCTCAGCACATGGGAGAATGGTCAAACTAAGCTCGCTGCCAAAGGCAACGATAATGATGAGAACCAGAAGAAAGAAGGAAAAAATGGGGGTAAGAATGGCTCCAAGAGCGGAGGCAAGAATGATGTGTCAAAAGAATTTTAGGCAGTCAATACTACCTTTAGAGAACCAATTTACAAGATTCTAGTGAAGATCAAAGACAAGACATTTATTAAGTGGCCCGAAAATATGGGAGGAGATCCCTCAAAGAGAAAAAATGCGCTTTTCATAAAGAGGGAGGACATAAGACTAAGCATTGCAAAGCTCTTAAGTCCCACCTCGAAGAGCTGGCCCAGCCTGGGCATTTGAACGAGTTTATGGAGAAGAAAACAGATAAAGTCGCTACCAATGGAGAAGCAAGACCTGACAACGTACTCAAAGACGATGCTGGCTATGAATTCTTAGTAATTCATGGGGTATCTGATATGAAGCAGATTTAGGGGAATTCAGCTCGGATGGAGGTAAAAAAGCTTACAACAGTAATACAAGATTTTCAGATTGATCCAGTAAAGACCCAATCAGGAAAACGTCGACGAGCAGATGACATCGACTATAGCAAACATATCGTGTTTACAGATGAAGATCTGGTGGGAGTAAGAACCCCACACCATGACGCCTTGATCATTACACTCAGGATTACCAACTATGATATCGACAAGTTGCTCGTTGACCAAGGAAGCTCATTCTAGGTAATGTTCAGAAAATTAAAGTTGAACGACGTCGACCTGAGGGAGGCCACTCTCCTTCTAGTTGGATTTCCTGGAAAAGTAACTATCCCGCTGGGAAATATTATGCTACTGGTAAGGGCAAGAAGTATCTCCAAGATGATTGAGTTTCTGGTAGTCGACATTGACTCATCATACCAAGCCATCCTCGGCAGAGGATGGCTACATACGATGAAGGCAGTTCCCTCGACCTACCATCAGAAACTCAAGTATATGACCGAGCGAGGAGTAATGGAGATCCATGGCGATCAAGCGATGGAAAGAAGGTGCTTCATAGAGGCCATCCTCCCTAGACCAGAGAAGAAGGCCGAGAAGCCCAATGAGCAGGTTGAGGAACAAGAAGGTCTGATACCTTAAAAATAGTAGTTAAGGTACGGAAGACCCGAAGTGGAGGAGACCAGGCTCCTACCCTCTGAGCGGGTCGTGGAAAACCTGGTGGAAGTTACATCTAGTGGTAGTAATAAGGACAGGGTATTTTTTACTAGAGGTTCTCTCATAGATCAAGGAAAAAAAAGAATTGACGATTTTTTTTTAGAAGCAACGCAGACGTTTTCGCCTAGGAACCATACGAACTGCCTAGAATTGATCCCAGCGTAGTTTATCATCGGTTGCATGTCTACCCCACTTTCAAACCTATTACCCAGAATGCAAGGCGAACTTCTCCCGAGAAAGAAAAAGTCATAGAAAAAGAAGTTGAAAAATTACTGGATGCATGATCCAAACGGGAGGTCCAATTCCCCAAATGGTTATCCAACCCCGTAGTAGTTCTAATGAATAACGAGAAATGGAGATTTTGCATCGACTTCACTGACCTTAAAAGGGCTTACCCTAAGGGGAGTTTCCCCCTCCCAAAAATTGACCAATTAGTGGACGCCACAGCAGCTCACGACAGAATGAGTTTTCTGGATGCATATTCGGGGTATCACCAGATCCCTCTGTATGCACCAGACCAGGACAAGACATCATTCATCACCACCATCAGATTATACTGTTATAAATTCATGCCCTTCGGTCTCAAAAACGCAGGGGAAACCTACCAGCGGCTGGTCACCAAGATGTTCAAAGATCAAATGGGAGACACCATGGAGGTCTACATCGACAATATGCTCGTCAAGAGCAGAAACAAAGAAGACCACCTCTCAGACCTATCGAGAACCTTTGAGATCCTCAGGAAATACCAAATGAAACTCAACACGAGCAAGTGTTCTTTCGGTGTCCAGTTAGGAAAATTTATTCGGTACTTGGTTAGTAAGAGAGGCATTGAGGCTAATCCGGACCAGATCGATGCAATTAATAGGGTACAGTCCCCTTGCATAATACGAGACGTACAAAAACTCATCGGCATGCTCGCTGCCTTGAACCTTTTCATCTTGAAGTCCTCCAAGAAATGAAAACCATTCTTCCAGCTATTGAAGGGAAACAAGACAGTAGAATGGAATCAAGATTGCTCGCAAGCATTAAATGAGCTCAAGGAATACCTTAGCTCGCCACCCCTGCTCTTCATACACCAAGAAAGATATTACTTGTACTTATACCTCATCGTTTCCAATCACACTATGAGCTCTGCTCTGGTGTGCGAGAAATCAGGAATTCAGCACCCCATTTATTATGCGAGCAAGACTTTATTAGAGGCTGAGAGCGATTCCTACCACTAGAGAAGTTCGCCTTTTCACTTGTAGTAGCTTCAAGGAAGTTGAATCACTATTTTAAATCTCACACCATCATTGTTCTTACATCGTACCCCCTTAAAGAAATCCTGAGGAAAGCGGATTTATCGGGCAGACTAACTAAATTGTCAGTCAAGCTCGGACGATTTGACATCCAATTTTGACCAAGGAATAGAATCAAGGGATAAGTCCTTGCTAATTTCATAACTGAATTCACAGGAGAGCATCCTCTAGACCAACTTCAACCCATAAAGGAAGGAGAGAACCACACAATAAAGGGAGTTTGGAAATTATTTGTTGATGGATCCTCCAATTCATAGGGGGCAGGAGTGGTCATTATACTTGCTACTCTAGAAGATACAACCCTCGAACAGGGAATCAGACTCGGATTTGAAGCCTCCAACAATGAAGCGGAATATGAAGCTTTGATAGCCAGCCTCCAGAAGGCACACACTTTAGGAGTGAAGTAGTTACAGGTGTTCGGTGACTCACAATTAGTCTCCAATCAGATAAGTGGGGACTACGACGCAAGAGATGAAAGAATGGTGGCCTATCTCGCCTTGGCCAAGAGGCTAATGGCCAGCTTCGAGGAAGTCAGTGTCCAACAGTTCCCCAGAGGACAGAACAACCATGCTGACGCCCTGGCAGCCCTGAGTTCAACAATCAATTCTGACTTGAAAAGAACGATCCCAATTGACTTCCTCGCTCACCCGAGCATAAACCAGAGCGATAAGATGCCAGGCGTGGAATATGTGCTCCATATTGAGTTAGCACCCAATTGGATGGACCCTTTAAGGGACTATTTAGAGGATGGTGCACTTCTAAGCGATAGGAATACCGCTCATCAGATAAGATTCAAAGTTGCTCTCTTTCACTTATCTCCTGAGGGCAAGCTGTATAAAAGATCGTTCTCCGGACCTTACCTACAATGTGTTCACCCGAGGGATGTCTAGAAGATTCTACACGAGCTCCATGAAGAAATCTGTGGGAGCCATATTGGAGGAAGATCACTAGCTTTTTGAGATATTAAGGAAGGCTATTGGTGGCCATATATGCAAAAATATCCAGCAGTATACGCTCGCAAGTGCAAGAAATGTCAACTACATGCCCCTATGGTTCACCAACCTGCCAGCGACCTAAGATCACTCACCAGCCCCTGTCCCTTCGCCTAATGGGGAATGGACATCGTAGGACCACTTCCTACCACCGTCGGTAACTGTAAGTATCTGTTGGTCACAACGGATTACTTCACCAAATGGATCGAGGCAGAGCCACTGGTAAATATCTTAGATGAAGATATGATAAGATTCATATGGAAAAACATAATTACCCATTTTGGAATCCTTAGAACCATCATCACTGACAACGAAACACAGTTCAAAAGTGGCCCTTTCCAGAGCTTCTACAATGAGCACAGGATCATACACTATTTCAGCTCGGTGGCGTACCCTCGGAGCAATGGTCAAGCTGAAGCTTCCAATAAAATAGTGATGGATGGGTTAAAGAAATGATTAGAGCGAGCCAAAGGCGCATGGGTGAATGAACTGCCACATATTCTGTGGGCTTACCTCACTACCCCACATCGAGCAACGGGGGAAACCCTATTTTCACTAACATATGGAATGGAAGCGGTCATCCCATTAGAAGCAGGCCTACCAACTATGAGGTCCACCCTTATTGACCAGGACCAGAATGATGCAGCATTGCTCGTTGAACTCGACCTAGCCGACAAACGCAAAGAACTTGCCTTAGTGAAATTAGCGAGATATCAGCAACAGTTCGTAAAACACTATAACAAGAAGGTCAATCCAAGGGCATTCCAAGTTGGTGACTATGTCCTGAGGAAAGTCCTTGGCAGCGCAGTAAAACCATCAGATGGCAAGTTGGGACCAAACTCGGAAGGACCAATCAAGATAACAAGAGATGATCTGTAAGGAGCCTATCACTTAGAAATGATGGAGGGCAGAGAGATATCCCGAGCATGGAATGAGGCAAATCTTAAGAAATTCTATTTCTAGTTTTTCTTTCGCTTTTTTACCAGATTTATGAAAATGGCAACTCATTTACTTTGATTAATAAAAGTTGTTTGGCAATTGCATTCTATAAGGTGTTAGTTAACTAATATATGAACTTTATAACTTACACACCCTTTCCAAGTGACAGTCACACTACTCAATACACGATAGCACGGAAAACACCCTCCTCGGGTTCTCGTTATGAAGCACGAACAACCTCTTAGCATTGCCCCTGACAATATATGAATCCATACAGGAGATCCTTAGGCAATTTAGTTAAATCAAATTGGTCGTCAAACAATGTTTGGTCAATAAAACTCTGATCGGATAGAGCATCCAACACCAGGTGTGTCCTCATAAATTACCACACTTAGGCCTAAGGGAGTGTGATGACATGACCTAAAAGGTAAAGTAAGGAAAAATGGTATCTTATAAGCATACTGGACTGGAGGGACACTTACTCGACAATGCAAACCTACCAATCTAGTCGGCCAAGAGAGGCCCAAGATTATTGAGCAAAGAATAAGTGATGCAAAAAATAAGGAACACTTGTTTAGTTGGCGAGTTCGCCCAAAACATAAATTTTATATTACTTCGTCATAACAAAAATAGACAACCCGTGTATAATCGGCGAGATCGCCCAAAACATCCAAATTACATTGCTTCATTACATATGTGTATAGAGTTACAACTGGTAAAATCTTAATGAGGCTGAGGCCTCCAAATAAGATAATCATCCACTTGTGCTCTTCGACCGTCATTCAAATGAGGAGCTAATTCCTTCTCTACCTCATTCGCATCTGACTCCAATAGGTGCCGAGGGATGGCATCGATGGGGATCCACTGATCATCCCTCCTGAAGGGGTTAGGCCTTAAAGTTTAAGGGGAGATCTCATGACAATACTATAGTATTGAGTTTCTTGGAACTTGT
This sequence comes from Sambucus nigra, assembly GCA_949130495.1. Lineage (NCBI taxonomy): Eukaryota > Viridiplantae > Streptophyta > Magnoliopsida > Dipsacales > Adoxaceae > Sambucus > Sambucus nigra. The sequence goes on from OX422217.1 coordinate 382,673,735, forward strand.
ATCTCCCTTAGGGCACTCAACCATCCCCTGATAAAGGCGAGTGCTTCAAACTCTATCAGCCTCATCGGAGCATCCATCCAACCTTGGTCATAACCATCAGCCCATACTCACCGAGGTCCTCTCTTAAACAGATGTCTCATCCATGTGACATACCTTTGAAGCCCAGTAGCATTAATGTATGCTCGACTAACATCTTCACGAAGCTCATCCATTTCCCTAGCTGGGCTTCTCGCATTTGTACCAGCTTGCAGAACGTTCGATGGGATAGAACCTCGTATCACCGGAGGAACGTCGCTCGGCCCTACGCTAGCTCGTGATGAGGAAGAACCCCTTAAAATGCTCGGCGCATGCTCCCTGAGGAGCAACACTTCCCTCCTCAAAGACTCATTTTCCTGTTGCAAAATTTCTCCAACTTAGTTAATATCAGTGGCATCGTGGAGTCTTGCTCTCAGAGTATTCACCTCCTCTTGAACAGAAGATCCAAGTTCTTCCATCTCCTGAAGCTTATCTTTTACTTTAACAACGAGCTCCGTCTCCTCTATGAAATGCTTATTCCTCAATCGCAGCGATTTACAAATTCTCACGAAGGTATGACGAATTTCGACACTCACATCAGGACAAAGCATTCTCCCTAACGGAGAAGTGGTTGGTAAATAGTCATCTACAACAGTCAACTACAGGACATAAAAGAGCATTAAAGGATAAAATGAATCAGTACACTAAGGGAAAAGACCTTCTAATTTCATTAATACATAAAAGGATCAGAGTACATCGAAAAATAGAAAGGAACATTACAATCAAAAATACAAAAATAATCCTAAGGATAGATTAGCTGCCGACCTCGGGTTATTCAGAAGAAGCTGGCTGCTTCCCCTTATCAGCAGCAATAGGATCATCTCCCTCAGTAGGGATAGCTTCTATCGCCCAAGTAGGAAGGGAATCAACAGGAACTTACTGGGAAGCAGGGTCAACACCTTCGACGACTGGGGCAGGAGCTTTATCCACGATAGGCTTTGGGCCTGGATCGTGCTCATCGAATAAGGGATAGGCAACATCCACCCTGACATCCAAGAGGGCCTTGTTCCAACACTTCTTAAAGTTTAGACGGCTGATGTAGCCTATCTGAACCTCAGCATCTTCATATGCGGAAGCCCACTCGAAGTTATATGAGTGTTCCTTAACGGTGGCTGCCTCGAACTCCTTCTCCTTCAGCTTCTCGGTCAGCACCTTATTCTCCTCCACTACCGCTAGCTTTCTCGAGCAAACCAAATTGTAGGCATGCCGCAGTTCGCTCAGTTCTTTGACCGCTGGCTCCCTCTCTTGATTGGCTTTAATAAGGGCCAGATCGAAAGACATTCGAGCAGCATCAGCGGCCTTCAGGCTGTCCTCGAGATCGGTACCCTTCACTTTTAAAGCAGCATTCTACTTTTTTGGCTCACCATTCTTGTTCACCAGCTCATCGCGAGAGCGATATAGCACGATAAAGTCAGTCACGAACTGCAAATAAAAGAAAATATAAGAAGAAAGAAATAGATAGAATTTGACGAGCATTAGAAATGAGAAACAGACTTACCAAGGCTAGCCTCTGACTCGCTTGCAAGGCTAACTGGTCAGTTCCCATTGCCCTTTGGCGATCAGCAGGAAGGACTGCTCTCTCGAGCAGTGCAGGGGCCAGCTGAGGAGAAATGGCAACCGAGGCCCCCTCTGGCAAAGCAGACACAGGCACTAAGGCCTTCCCAACCTTCATCCTCGATTCCATTTGTCTCCTCTCCTCCTTCCTCTCCTTCTCCTTCTTTACCCTCTTCCTCTCCTCAACCCTCTTTTTCTCTTCAGTCTTCTTTCTCTCCTCTTCCCTCTTCCCTCTTCCTCTCTCTCTCTCTCTCTCTCTCTCTCTCTCTCTTTCTCTCTCTCTTAATTGCTCTTCTTTTTTTCTCTTCTTCTCCTACTCCTGAGCAGCAGATCGAGAATTAGTGGTAACAGCCCCACTACTGGATTTCTGCTTCTTCGACCTCTGAGCGAGAATCACATCATCATCACGGATCAAGTTTTTTCTTGGGGGAACCATATCCTCTCTAGAGCTTCTGGATTTACTTGAAGGTTCTTAGGCTTCATAAACCTCTTCTGAGCTATAAGAACTATCACTGCAAGAGATCTCCTCGCCAGAACCACCTTCATCACCTCCTCTAATATCACTCTCAGAACTTCTCTCTTCCTCGTCCAACTGAATGGGATCGGCAGCAGCTTCTTCAGAAGTATCAAATTCAGGAATGCTATCCACAGGCCTCGTAATAAAACTGGATCCAATGTTCTTGTACTCGAGCAGGAAAGCAGCAGACCGGGGATGTTCACCGTCAGCCAAAGGTTCCCTGATACTCCAAGCTTTAATCAGATCGGAAGTTTGAACCTCACTGAGGGCAGGCTCCAAGTTCTTTTTCCTCGCTGAAAAGATAATAGGAAAGTGTAAAAAAATTGCACATTAACAAAAAGATCGAAAGGGAAGAGAAAAGACTGCCTATGTACTCTTCCCTATAAAAGGGAACAGTGAATTTATCAGACCTCGACCCCTCAGTCTGGGGGGAGAACTGCCAATTCCTAGCAAGAAAGCCATCTTGCCAGTAGTCCTTGTGGGAATCAGGTAAATTTACTACCAATACCCTATTAGGACTCCTGGCATTGAGGTAAAGAAGACCATTGCTAGTTCGAGAGAAGGAGTAACAAAAATAGACTTCGACGATCCCTAATTTAGTGCCATGAAGTTGATTTATTCTATGCACACCATTGATTATCTTCCACATGTTGGGCGAACACTGTGCAGGGATAATGTTGAAATAACCAAATAAATGAAGGAATAAATTATTTGGAGGAAAAGTAACCCCTCTTGATAAAATAACAAGATGAATCCAATGAGCACCCTGTATCTCTCTAACATTCTTAGGGAGAGAGGCGCACTCAATCTCTACCCATTATGGGATATTATAGAACTTCCGGAACTCAGACACTGATCTATTACGTATCTTTGACATTTGTAAACCCTAAAATCACAAATTCAGAGAAAACTCAACAAAGAAAGCACAAATAAAGAGTAAAGAGAACTTACGAGCTGAAAGATCACGAGCCCAGATGATGAGGGAGATTGAAAGTGAAGAAAATGAAGGCCTGGAGAAGAAGACACAACAGCTAAAATTCGTAGAAGATGAGTGAACGCAAAGAAATTTGAAATGACAACTATCAAACGCTGCTCCAAATAGCTTTTAAATGCTCCCAATCATCGCACACAGGACACGAAGCAACTGCCGCCTAAATCAGTTCTCGACTTTGGGAAGAGTTACACGATTCACAAAAGTGCCATTATGACAAATCATTTAAATTTATTGAGCCCAAATTGTGGCCCAACAACTTTAGGGGAAATTGTGGGTACCCGAATTTACCATTATGGGCCCGGACGAGTAGCCTAATAAAAACAACCCAAAATTCGGACCCCTCACTTGAACTAAATAGAGTTACGACTTAGTCTCCTCCTAGAATCTCGTATAGAGATATTCCAGGAGAAGATGATGGACGTGGGGGAGTCCAACACCCCCACTCCCCGAGGACAGACATGTATATAATAAACCCTAAGCCTGGGGAAAAGGGCACGCATTGTATTCTCTGTAAACACTCACCGAAGTATATAGAAATAATACTGATTGCACCTCCGTGGACGTAAGTATTCTTGTTGAACCACGTACATACTGTGTTGTGTGATTGGCATTTTATTTTCTTTATTTTCCTTGGTGATTGTTCTTCTCTCATTTATTTGTGTTGAATGTAATTGTCACCACAATAACATACACACAGTTAGAGTAATTGGGATAATCACATAGTGATATCAATAGCAGTATTTTAAGAACATAATGTATACTATTGAAAAGGTAGGAAAAATCTACTTGTATGGTATTCGATTGGCTTGCTATCACACTGGGATATTTGGAAGAACTGGGGCTTGATCTTCTATATATAATTTGGGGGTATATAAGTATTTGGGGTTTTATGAGTCATTTTTGTATTAAAATTATCCTTTTCAAAGTTCCCGGGGCTTATTTCTAATTATCCAGGGACTTCAAAATACTGAACTTAAGCTCATTATTGAAGTTTGGTTTAAGAGATTTTTTATCTTAAAATATTTTGATGTATGTATAGACAATGTTTGGGGATCAAATTCATAAGTTGAAAAAGTTGATAGGTATTAATTTGTAATTTTAAAAAAGTTATGTTAAGTAAAAACTTGTTTCTGCATAACTTGAGCAAGGAATATCCAAACACGGCCTTACCTTATACCATTTTGACCAGAAAAGTTTAATAAAAATTTTGAGAGAAAAATCGGAAATTCCTGATTGGCCATGCGCCCTCACGTGCGTGGTTAAGGTGTCTAAAAAAAGTGTTTATCTTCAACCTCTCGATTTTGACTTTTTCGGGTTTCAGTTTTTAGCCAAGGTTTTCTCCTTCGTTGCTATACCATTTGAGATGATTCCTTAACAAACTTAACCTAATTTTTCACGAGGAATCCAAATATATAAGTTTTGTGGATTAATATTCAGTATAATTCAAGTTCCAAAACTATTTTTTCCTGAAAATTTGACCTGATCTTCATAGATTTATAGAGTATATCAATGTCTTTTATGAATTGGGTTTAGTTTTTTCTATATGTGAAAGTATTTTTGTTTTAGCTCTAATGATTAAGATGGATTGTACATGGAGAATTATGAATTTTCAGTTTTGGAGTTCAAAGTACACTTTCGATCGATTTGAGTTGTACATGAACATTCATGTCTTTTAACCATTACACTCGAGATCCTTAGGTTATAATGAAGTTATATATGGCTTTAAATCAATGTTTAACCTATTATATTAATATTCACTATTAAAGCTCAAGCTTTAATGGTATTTCTACCTATTTTTGCTATCCTATACCATTATACACATAAAGGTTTCATATTATGATTGTTCAAACTATATTAACTATGCAGAAAACTAATAGAATTGAAAGAATTGAAAATGAAGCATAAAATGATAAGATTCCTGATTTGGGAGAATTGTTTACATTTAGAAATTAACTGTAGGGTGAGTTTTTACTACTAGGATCATGGGGTATTAAACTGCTTCATGAGATTATTTGATTGGAGCTTATGGGAGGTGGGTTTGAATCAGTTTAGGTGAAGTTTTGTTTGGGTAAATGGGGTGCGCATGGGTTAATAGTGGCTATTAACCTCTTACGCTGAGGTGTGGCAGCATGTGGACAAGGGTTGAAGTGTAAATCAAGAATGTTATGAGCTTAGTCCTTAATTATTTGTATATTAATTGTATATCCTTAAAAGTATTCTTTTTGTAAATTAGAGGGGTATTTTGGTAATTTCATAAAGTTTCTAGGGTTTAAATATTAATTTTATGTTAATTAAGTCTAAATGATTAATTTGATGTAAAGTTAGGGTTAGGGGTTAAATATACCTCAAGTTATCTTACTTTCAAACTTTTAGGGGCTCTTTTTGTAATTTACTAAAACTTCAAGTGATATAAGCAATTAACAAAAATGTTGGTTTTTAAACACAACTTATTTCTTCTTCAGAAGACTTTTGACTTTACACACCTTATAAGGGTTTAAATCATGGTTGTAGGTAAATTAGGGTTTAGAAATTCCCGATTCTTACATTAAGTCCTTGTATGTTATTTCCTTTCTCCATTTAATCATAATTAATTACACTAAATAATCACGACAACACTTTAATTTATTTATCTCAAAATTAGTTGAATGATTAGGTCTTATCTGCAAAGTTTCTTGGGTAGATAATATGATTCTCGGCATTAAGCATACAATACCCGCTTTGTCAATAACTTCGTCACTAATCAATTTAAACCAACTTCTTATTCAGTCCTTGATCTTCAAATTTACTTATTTGATAATCTACAAACTTATAAAATAATCCACTAATAAGGTTTATTAGTGATCCCAAACTTATAATCTTATAAAGGTGTAACATAGTCCAAGATCTTTCTTGGATGTGGATTCCTCTCGACTATGATCTCATACGTACTTATAGAAGAATTTACCTAGTTATGGAGATTTAATCTCACCCATAACTATTAAAGAAATAATTGTAAAAGTATTCCAAATATTATAACCCTCTTGATTAAGAATGTATGCACCCTTTGCAAAACTGTGATATCGTGCAAGTCTTATATTGTCAACACCTAGACTTGAATCTCACTAATGGTCCTATTTAATACATTCCCAATGTCTCGGTTGTAATCCTATTTGACTCAACAAACAAGTTCCCAAAATTTAAGGTAAACTACTAGACTTGCAGCTTACTGATCGAATTTCAACTCCCTATCTAGACTTTAAACTGTTCAATTGTACAAGAGCCGAAGTTCTAATCTCCCGTGATCAGGCCAAACCCAACTCATCAAAATCGCTACTAATTCTAATTGACCCATATGGCACACCATATAATTAAAAAATTACAATGCATTATTACAATATGATTCTCATTAAAATGAATCTAACACACCTCTATTGAAAAATAAATGCCATACATGGTTTTAAGAAAAAATCCCAATAATCTCCCGCTTAGTCTTATAGTCATTTGTCTTTGAACCTAACACCCAATATCTCCAAATGACTATCAAACGCCTTAGCTGGTAAGCTTTTTTGTAAATGTATCAGCAGGCTGAGTTGATATGTAATCTTAGCCATGATGACATCGCCTATCTACACGATCACTCTCGTATGAAGTGATAATTTCACTCAATGCCATTTGTCTTTTATGTGTACTTTTGAGTTAGAAACCACACCATTATTGTCATAATAAAGTTCAATAACATATTACACTAAAGGAACCAAATCCAAATCACTTAGGAAGTTCTAAAGACAAATTGCCTATTTTTCTACCTCCAAAGCTGCAATATATTCGGGTTCCATGGTGGAATCAAGAATGCATTATTTCTTGATACTCCTCCAACTTATGCCTCTACCTCTTCTAGTAAACACATATCTCAAGGTCAACTTCTTTGAATCTATAATTGACTATAAATTCGATTCCGTGTCCCCCATGGGCACTAGGTTATTCGGTGAGTAAACTAACACATAATCTCAAATACTTATTAGGTACTCAAGAATGTGCTTTACCACATTCCGATGATCATCACCTAGATTAGACTAAAATTTGTTGACCACGCAAATGAAAAAGTAGATGTTCATTCTTGTACTCAACATAACATACATAAGGCTTCCCAAAACCATAGCATAATGTATATTACTTATCCTATCTACTTGATCAGGTGTTTTAGTACACTGATCCTTAGATAAAGATTTTTCAAAACTGAAAGGAAGAAATCCTATCTTGGAGTATTTCCTGCTAAACATTATGAGCACATTATTGATATAAGAGTCTTAGGAGAAGCCTAACATCCTATTTTTATGATCACATAGAATTTTGATCCTAAGTATGTGATATGCTTCTCTTAAGCCTTAATATCAAACTAACTGACCACACTCTTATTTTATAATATAACCACATCATTCCTAATTATGAGAGTATCATTTATGAATAGTACTAGAAAAACCACCACATTTCCGTCACGCTTCTTATACACAAAAGTTTCATCCGTGCATTGATCAAAACCATAAGATTTGATTTCCCAATCAAATAAATATTTCGAATATTTGTGCTTCTTTAAGTCCATAAATGCATTTCTTAACTTTTCACACTTTGATTTGATGGCCATTTACTATGAATCCCTCAGGTTGCATCATATAAATGAACTCAACAAGACTATCATTCAAGAAAATAGTCTTGACATCAATTTTGCCAAATATCGAGATCAAGATGAGGAATTATGGATAAAAGAAACTATATCATCAACATGTCTATGGGCGATATTTTTTCCTCATAGTCAATTCCTTCATTTTGAGCAAACCTTTTCTCTACAAGCCTTGATTCGAAGGTTTCTACCTTCCCATATATCCAAAAATTTTCTAGTACATCACTTGCTTCTGATGGGGTTTATCCCATCTGGATAGTGTACGATCTCCCAAACCTGATTCAAAGATATTAAAAACATCTCAGTATTAATGGACTTTAAATAAATATTAGACTCCTTTTCTTAGAGCGCCTCATTGTAGTTCTCAAGATCTAGTTCATGACGGACTTAGATCTTATCAAAGTACTCACTCAAATACACTAAACTATCATGTTGACGCATGACTCTCCCACTACGACTTAGCTCGACTTGTGCTCCATTATAAGTGACACGTATATCCTGATCATTGGTAATACTCCCACTACTGATAGCCAATGTATTACCAATATCAAGTTGTATATCATCATGTATGGGATGCCCAAAATTAATTACTTGGTCTTTCCATCTTAGATCTTATAAGATAATCTTTCTCTTGGGTTTTCGATTTATAATATAATCGTCTTTTATGTACCGATCATTCGTACCGGCTAACACCCTCTGATCCTTAAGGTCATAAAATAAGCCTCCCTCAGTTCATTTTATGTAAACTATAAAGAGACATATTTTTTACCTTAATTCCAACTTACTTGACTGATTCCTCAACACATGTGCTGAGCAACCCTAGATCTTAACATGTCCTAGACTAGGTTTACACCCAACCCAAAGTTCTATGGGTATCATTGATATCTATTTAGAAGGAAAAAAATTGTATAAATGAGAAGCCATCTTTGTGTAACCATAAAAGAGGCCAACAGATTTGAATAACTCATCATGGATTTAACCATGTCCAAAAGAGTTTTGTTCCTTCTTCCTACTATACCATTTTCAAAGGAGTACTTGGTCCAGAAAATTGGAATGTAATCCTCACTTATGATAAATGATTCCTAAACTCTCCAAAGAGATACTCACCTCCACGATCAAATCATAGAGTTTGGATTATTTTTCAATGCTTATGTTCTACCTCGTCCATGTACACTTTGAACTTATTAAAGGCTTAAGACTTATGATCCATAAGGTAAACATATTCAAATCACTAATAATCATCTATGAAAGTGATGATGTACTCTGAGACTCCTATTTCCTAAATAGTCACAGGACCACATAAATCAAAATGAATTAATTACATACATGTTTGGCTCTATAGCCTTTGGTCGTAAAGAGCCTCGTGTTATTTTACCTTCTAAATAAGATTCGCATTCTGGAAGTGCCTCCACTTCCAATGAATGTAATTGTCAGTTTGAAACCAATCACAAATTTCTTTTTAGATTAATAAGATCTAAAAGTAAGTTCTAAATATATGATTGGTTCAACTTATAATGTTTCTTTCTCTTTAAATTAATTCCATTTGAGTTACTCATTTCAGTATTTAGTAGTAATGGTGAGACAGGCTTTGTAACATAAAGATCATTTCCAATGTGTCATAATAAATCAAAGATTTTTCCATTTTGATAAAGACACCTTTATTTAAATAAACCAAATATCCATTCATAACTAACAAAGAAACCAAAATTAATTTTCTTACGATAGTCAAAACATAAAAATAATCTTTTAATATTAAAATTTTGTATTCACCAAAATTCAAATTAAATTTCCCACTGGTAAAACTGATGCCTTGCTATGATCCCCCATGAATAGAAACAATTATCCATCACTAAGATTCCCAGCGAGATGGAACCCCTTGCAAAGAACTGCAAACATAATTAATGGCTCTCGAATCTACAAACTAGGTACCGATAAATTTCACCAAAAATCATATCTCAATGACTAAGAAAAAATTACTATTGTCGCTCTTCCGTACCTAGTAAAACAATAAATAATTATTCCAATATCCTGATTTATTGAAGATATAACACTTGTCTTTTGTATGTTTACCTGTTGTTGGAGGCTTAAACATGGCTTTGACTATAACAGGTTGTACCTGAGACTTTTCATTTTTCTTCTTCTAACCTTTTGGGATATAAGAAGATGGGCCTCTCTCACTAACCTAAATAACATCCTTTCATTTGATGGAATCCCCTGCAACTAAGACTTCGTTAAGTAATTGTATTAAGGATTAATCGAATTTTATGATCTATATTTTCCCATTGATTTGATATCCAAGGACCTCTATTTCCCTTAAGATAGACATCATCTTTAGAGCATGTTCCTAAACAAGAGTCCTTAACGATATTACCATCAAGCGCATTTGTGTTAATCAGCCTTGCGATATCATCCAGTTTTGCAGCAGAATTGTGATCCTCAAACATATCCTTGAGGTTCGGAATCATGTCATAATAACTATACATATTCTGATGTTTTTATTGAAACAAATTAGTCATAGATGATAATCCGTATCAATAACCCATTTGATCAACTTTCTATCACTTTTGATGAGTCCAGATATCCTTTTGAATTGCCCCCTCATCCGGCTTGACATAATATTCTTCAATATAATCCTCCACGGTTAAGAAAATGTTTAAGTGACTTTTTCGAGACTATAAATTTTATGCCAGTTAGTTTGTTATCCTTTGATATGGAAGCAAGTGGTTTGAATGTTGATCTTACTTTGAAATCTCAAAATCATCATTTGAAACTAAATTAATTTTAAATTAAATATGTTAGAATTAACTTCAATTAAATTTTAATTTGTCACCCCTCTACCACCAATTATAACTAATAATGTCTAGTATCATAGTTCCCATGTGAAGTGATATTTCTCAATGGGAGCATAAATCGCCTCAACTTCAACTAGATAAAATTTCTTCTTTCAATTAGGTTCTCCGAATAGCTAGGGGATCTTCTGTCTAATGTAATTGAATAGCAAGCATCTTTTAGTCCCACTTCTAGGAATTATCGCTATTTTTTTAAATGTCGTGATTAATTCCCTCCGATGGAGAGGAAAGCCAAATACTAACATGAGGAATTAATCCCGTCAAATTTTAAAATACTGATAAAGAGTGTGGAGTTTATACTGAAATCCCTATCTAACTTAATATTTAAAACATGACGGCATTTTGAAAACTATAAGAGTGATCTACTATAAAAATACTACTCGAAATGGCATATACACCATATTAAAATTTAGTTTCAAATTTTATTAGATGTCAAAGACAATGAATACAACATAAACGTATAGATGAGAAAAATTAATGAATCATTTAATTTACACGCCAAGTATTAATCTTCTTTAAGAATTTGAGATATGAATCATGGAGAAAAGTAAATCATGCCACAACATCAGATGTGGAGGAAAAAAATCCACTAACAGAAAATGCCTCTGACAAAAAGTAATAATCTCATTAAAATTTGGTAAAGATTTATGGAGGAGATAAATGTCTTACAAGCACACAACTAGATAAATGACACATCACCATTTCTCCACTGATGTTAATTGTCCATAGACCTCTTTAATATCGACTAACATCTCAACACACCAATATCATCATAAAAAATGATCAAGGTTTCCTTCAACCAACATCAAATGTGTCTTTTAAAGACCCATTCGATCATTAGAATCTCCCAAGGATTACAAGTCCTATGTTTATAAATATTTTGATAAATCAAAGTGTTTTAGGGTTTACAAAATTTAATTATTTTTCTTTGATAGGATGATCAATTTCATAGAAGCAACAGAAGCAGATTAAAGAAGAAGTATTCTTTCCTAATAAGTTTAGTTTCTTAAAATGAAGAACAAAAACTCAAAGGTGTTTTCTCTTAATATTTTTTCTTATGTTAGATATCGTAAACCTTATGAAAGATAAAGGGTAATGAGATATATATCTTACGCACATGATCTCACTAGAATTGGTAGAGAATAAAAGATCCATAAAATATCGCATTAACCCCCCAAAGTGATTTTTTTGAAATATCTATTATTTTGTAGAAAAGTGAAAATAAGTGGACGAGGTTCGATGGTGCTTCATTGCAACAACAAATAATTTTGCAGATGGAGACACCCTCGAAGGAAGGTTCTTAGAGCTTCAAAGGATTTTCTATGAAATAAAACATCTTAAGCATGAAGAGAGAAAACCTGCTATCATTTTAGTGAAGCACGTCACAATAGCGAACCTCCCACGAGGTAGGTTGGGCATATGACCGCACACATTTTCCTTAAAATCAGGAGCAATAGTTTTGGGTTCCTAAATCCTTTGCTTTACCAAAAAATCATCGGATAAAAAGTATCATTTAAAAATTGATTTTTATAGATAAAAATACAACGACATTTTGGAGATGACAAAATGCAAAAAATCACGTACTAAGGTTCTGAAAAAGATATGCACAATTTGAATTCCAAAACGAATGAATAATAAGTCCTCTAGGTTATGTTCACCTTCATCCTAAAGTGAACAATAGGATACAAGGATTAAAGAAGTTAGAGATAAAAAAAATAATATAAGCTTCTAAGTGAGGGAATAATGAGTATATTATCCTCTTATAATGTTACTCTTTTTCTATTCTAACATTTGTAAAAATCCTAGCCAGAGGAACATAAGGAGATCTCATCAGACGAATCATAGAAACCTAAATTCACTCTCTAAATATTCAATGGATAACTCCAACATTGTTTTTCTTTCACACTAGCAAAATCTTGTCAATGCACCCATGTGTAGAAAAACAATAAGCTAAAAGTTAGTATTAACAAAACATATAGGGAATATTGGAGGGTCATATCTCTCATCCTAACTAGTATAAGTTAATTTCCATAAATTAATCCCCTCGAATAAGGTATCTCCCATATGATAATTTACCCATTTCTCCACTAATAATTCTCACCCTTTTATCATGTAACAGACAAAGGAAAGAAATAAAGGAAACAAGAAAATAAATCATAAAATGAGTTATACACAACATCAAGAATGGTTGAGTAACTATAAGAAAATTGGATCATAAGGTTGGCTCAAATTAGGATGATGTGTGACTTACATAAACTATTATCTAAGCAAAATGGTTTGCAAGGAGATATATCGAAAGGTGAGAAATTAAACCCACTCCTAAAAACAATTGGATAAGGAATGAAATAAGCATTTCTAATTATACATACCAAAATTTTAAGATAATTGACAATGTTCATAATCAAGGAAGGATTATCTTAAAGGCTAATAACTTGATGAGTTAATATCAACCAATAACTTAATATTATATATCTTTCTGGAAAAAACCACCATTGAGATAAATATCCAAGATCAATTTCATTTAAGAATAATGAATCATAAAATAAAGAATGCAAAGCTTTGATTCTTGTGAAATCTTCAATACCCTTTTAGAAACGTTTTCAACTACCTCTTCCTCCCCTCAATGATGGAAAAATAGCTAAAACCTATTACGTATCATATCCTTGGTGTAACCCAATTTTGGATTTATTGAAATGTCTGAGACATTGCTTTGTTGAAGTTTTCTTTTCAAAGTGTTGACTTTCATTCAAGCATAAATGTGGGATATTATTTCCAATTTTTAAAGGTAGAGGCATCCAATAAAAGTTAAATCCCTAACCACTTATTTTCTCATGATTTTGATAAAATTTAAGCCTTTTAACCTTCTCCAAATCACGAAACAAAATACATCATATGACACCCGGTATATTTCTAATAATTAGATTGATCAAGTCTATTTATTAAAGTTAGATAGGCTATCTAAATAATTAAATTATCATCCATAGCATGTAACGAGAAATGAAGATAAATCAAGGTGAAGAACAATCAAAGAAATCCTCAAATACTAATATATAATGAATATTGGTTAATTACATCATTTTGTAAAACTGATACATACATTTCTCTCCAATTAAATTTATCTTTTACAAGTGAGTACAACTACGAAGAATAAAGTAAACCTCTCATTTCAGAATAAATATATTAATTTAAAAGTAGGTACAACCCCGACATCTTCAAATATTGGTGATTAATGGAATAGAAGACAGAGTGCTTGAGTAATAAATCGAATCAAGAACATGGGAACACCTACAATAATGCGATGGGTCAGGCCCACTGCAATAAAATAATAGCTATGTAGTCGAGTAGTAAACTAGTCAGTAATGAACGTAAAGATGAAAATTTACAGTTATTAGACGCATTGTTATCCGCATAAATTTAGTATCTATACATATACCGGTGCATCCTTCCACTAGCCTATATTGAGTATACCAAACCTATATCTCGGAGTCGAGCCATGTAATATGATTTATTAATTAATGACAGGGCCATAATGTGCACCCTTACAGTATTTAACAATTTATTTAATCCATCAATCATTACACTTCCCCCTTTATGAATAAGCTCAATAATGTATATACTATCTAAAAAGTCTAACTCAATATTTTGTTTCCATCTAAAACATTTAGATTATTATTCTTTACCATTATTTCCTTTTAAAACCCCCGTCATTTCCCATTTGAGCAGACTTTATTGAGTAATGGTGTATATAAAAAATTATCAAATAGATGCCCAAAGTTCAAGTAAATGACAAAACCCTAGTTGTTCATTCACGACTATAAAATGATTTCATACGCATGATGACGTTCACACGATAAAAATCTTGTCCATTCGCATGTCACCATTTGAACGTGCAAAAACCAAAGTCACCCATAAATAAATTTGTACACCATATCCCAAGCCCCGAATTCAACCCATCATTTTCTTCTTAAAATGCAGTTCTATACCCCAATACTCATCAAACATGGTCTAGAATAATAATTAAAATCCATCCTTACTTTAAACTACCATTTTTCGATACTAAATTGTAAGATTTCAACATATAATTCCATAGCCAATTTCAACATTAAGATTTGAGGGGAGATATACCAATACATGTAACTGAGTAACATACCACATGATTTCATTTAAGTAGGAATATCTAAGAAATGACATATAATTCTCTAACTCAATCAAATTAAAATAATTTACTCCAAACCTAAAAGTTCAATAATTGAGTTCATTCCTTTGTAGTTGTGTGATATATTAGTGTTTTAATATTATAAAGGGTTTTTGTATGTTGTTTTGTTGTAGAATAACCTTTCGAATCAAAATTCTTTAAAACCTACAAACATAATATAAACTTGCATAGCAGTAAGTAAGGATGTCAATCCAACCCCAATGAGTGAAACACAAAAAAGTCATGTAATTCATTTTTCTAGTTATTTTCTTTCTAAAATTTTCTATATTTCTTTTTGTTTTGTATTTTTTATATGATTTTTTTATATTAAAATAATTTTCAAGGGTGAAATTATGATACTTAACTAAGTGAATAAAAAAATGAAAGAAATCAACCACTGAAATTAGAGATAAAGTAAGGTAAATAAATGTGAGAACAATGAAGGAATGGGACTACACCACACATTCTAGTTATTTTAATTAATTAATTCACTCATTTAAAACTTCCCAAGTTGATATTGAAATTGCAAATCAACTCTCGTCACAAATACTATTTTAATACTAAACTTTTAGAAAATTAAATTCAATCCCCCAAAACTCTAGAAAATAGATTTCACTCCTTTTATTAAATCATCTGCTAGGATCAATTCATCAAAATTCATATCAGTCACAAAAAATAAAAATTGGAATAGAAATTAAAGGAATAATACCACACTTTAGAAACCTATCTCTAGTACGATTCTAAAATGGGTATTATATCTCGAATTTTGATTTTCTATCGAAAATCATATACCCTCTCTCGATGCGTAAATTCAAAGGAGAAGGGTCAATATTAACATTCAAAGGGAAATTGAAACAATCAAACTAATTAATTAAAATAACATAAAATAGGGGTTCATCCCACCCCTTGAAATGGGTTTTAAGCCTAACATGATATGAAATATGATAAACAAATAATTAAAGGCATAAGAATAGAAGAGAGAAGAGGAAAACTTGAACCAAGTCTCCTTGAACTAAATAGTTCTCAACTATGGAAATGAAGAACAAATGTAATAAATCAGAGTTTTTACAAACTAATAATATTCTGAAATAAAGCTTCAAACTCACAATTTATCTCTCAAATTTAATTCCCTCAAAAGAAATCATAAAATAAAAATAAATCCTACTCTAAGAACTACACTAAAATGGTTTTTTTCTCTCTAAGGTATTATAGTCTTTCCTACAATGCTTCTTTAAGGTCTTCAACCCTCTTTTAGACATGCAAATGGAGCAAGGGATATTTTGTTCTTGGGGGAAATTTTGGTGTGCATAAGAGGTGTGAGGTAATGAGGGGCAAGGGTAATGCACGTGAGTTCGTGTGGATAATCGGGTTAATTAGGGTAGTTTGGAAAAATGGGTATAGATTGGCATTTAACACATGGGGGGGGGGGGGGGGGTATTTTGGTCTGGGATTTATAGAGGTAGAATCAAGTATAATGAATTATTGTTTTTTGAAAAGGGAACTGGGTCTTGGGTAAATGGGTCAACTGGGTTCCGGTCGGAGGTTTTTACATGTCGTCTTCGAGGTTTGGTTTGATGTGGGTTGGTTTATGTTGGAGTTGGGTTTTGAAGATAGGTCAAGGTCATGTGTATGGAGGTTTTTGTGGGTCGAAATTGGGTTAAGGGTGTGAGAGGGGTTCAACCCGGATTTAGAGGGTGGTTGAGGGAATGGCAGCAGGGGATAAGTTCTGTGAAGGATGTTAGGATTTTATGGCCGGAGAGTTGCTCTAGCAATATAGATTCAAAAACTAGGTATGAGGTTCTGAGTTGGTGGGTTGATAGGAAGGTGTAATGGGTTGGTTTCACGGTTTGGTTCTTATAGCCGGATTTGGGTAAGTTTTTCTTTTTAAGTTTATGGGTGTTGGTGTTATGGAGGTGGAGGTTTTGGAGTTTATTTATAGAGGAGGGAGAAGAAGATAGATTTAGTGGGGGAAATGATGAGGTAGGAGAGAGAAAGGTAAACCCTGAGTTTTAGTTAGTTTGTTTAATGTGTGAGTTTTGGGATAAGATTTGGCGTGTGTGTGGTGTATGGAATAAGGGTAATAGTGAGGGTGAGTGAGTGTTTTAGGTGTACAGGTGTGTAAGGTAATAATGTGTGGGGGGAGTAGGATAGGTAAAGTGTGTGTTTATAGTTTGTAAACAAAAATAAAATAAAAATAAAGTATTTACAACCTAAAAATAAAATCTAAAACTAAAAGAAATAAAACCTACAAAACTAAAAAAATTAAACTCCTAAAAATATTACAAATCTAAGAAATAGAATCAATTATAAAAATATTTATTCCCTAATTAAAAATAAATAAAAAGACACAAATAAAACCAAAACTAAACTAGAAAGATAAAGTAATAATAAATATAAGAAACTAAAAACCAATAAATAAAAATGTAATTAAGTGCACACCAATTATATTTACATAAAATAATAAAATACTACATAAAATAAAATGAACTGATAAAATATGACTCTAAAAATATAAAAAAAAAATAATAAAAATAATACTTCACACACACATGAGAGGTTTGGGATAGTCGAGGCTTGGGTTCGGGTTTTGGTTTTTGGTATGGGACAAGGTATAGGGTAAGGGATTGCGATTAACCTCAAATAGCATCATCAAATGAAATTTTTTTGCCTTGACATGTAGATTTTAAATCGCAAATGCAAGTAAACTTACAAAACAAACAAATACCAATATCAGTTCATTTTTGTTAAGAACTAACAATTAAAGAGAAACTTTTTGGGGTATAAAATATACACTTTTGGGTGATTATCACACTACCCCCAAACAAACATCACTAGTCCTCGAGCAAAAATAGAGAGAAAAAAATAAGAAACCAAAGGTGTACCACTTTTGCGGGAACTTGCAATTGCAATTAGCATGTGTAACAAGTCTTTAAACCAATAAGTTGCCCCATTGGATGGGTTTTGTCTCATGAGGGTTTGCATGGAATATACCCACAAAATTATTTATTTGCAAACAACAGTCAATCTCTTACTAAGCATAGAATAATCGTACAATCCATCACGAGATAAATAATTTGGGGAATGTAAGCTAGAAGTGTTAAAGAGTTTAGTTAAGTGAATACTCCTGGAAAATCCTTCCTAGAACTCAACGTGTGTGGTGTGACTAGTAAAAACGGGTTAAGTATCACGAGAGTAATTCCAAGATTGCCTTTTTGGAATCAATGCCTCAACTTCAAAATCTCACGAATATAGCTCTCTCAAACGAACTCATGAGATTTGGGTAAGTGTAGAGCTCTTGTGTGTGAGGAGGTGAGTAAATGTAAGCAAGTTCAAACGTCTCACACACACATAAGAAAGAACAAACTTTTAGAAAGAAAAATGATCCCATGAAAGAATGATAATCAATACATTGAGAACGTCGAGGCATTCACCATATATACTTCTCAGTTTCTAGAACACCATACAATGATTTAAGTGCGGATCCAAATGAAGTTGAGTCAACTTGTGACTCGGAGATTGTGTAAAAATATCTAAAAGGTGAAAGTCACGAATATCAGAAGCTAACATTTCCACCAATGATTCTTAAAGTTTTCTTGAGAATTATAATACTCTTCAACTCTAAACCGTAGTGACATGATAAGTGCACAAATTTTGTTGAGTCCAAAAATTCATGGCAAAAAATGCGTTGGTGTGTATTACAAAAGATATATAAAAAATATATATATGCTAGCTTGAATCCTAAACGGAAAAGATGGATGATTGAAAATTCACGTCAATGAGTGAGATGAAAGAAACTGCATGAAAATTTTAAAAATAAAAGCTTGTTTATTTTTCAAAAGAGGTACGATTTTGATAAAATCCCCACCCCCAAACAAAAAGGAACATCGTCCTCAATGTTAAATAATTTTTTTTTAAATTGAGAGCATAAGGTAGGAAAGAGATTACTATAATCAACCGTTAATGAAGTGGGCCACATATCCAAGATAAAACCTGGATAAATGATGAGAGAAAAATTTGTACAAGTCTATAAACATGGTAAAACATTGGGTGGTGTAAAACACCACCCGCAAATAGGATGAGACTCATATTCGAAAATAGAGGGTTGCCTCTCGGTAGTGCTAAGTTTAACGTTTCAACAAGACCAAAGGGAACTCACCCTAAAAATAAGATTAATGAAGGCACGGGGTGGCAGAAAAATTGGGTGATTATAATCACCTCCAAAGAAAACTGAAGGGTCAGTCTTATTGGATAAAGGATAAAAGATCAATGCACTTGTATGACAGAATGGCTCATATAATGAAAAGAATTGATGGACCAAGGATGGGTGGGGAGAAGGGTATATTGAAGAAAGGTACGGGTGAAGGTGAAGAGGCACAGGTCACGAGCCTTATTGAGACGAAAGGTGAGGGAAACAACGGCCTTATAAGCATGATGCTCAATTTGGTGAGGAAGGGGAAATATGGTGGGGATCATAAATAATTCACGATCATTCTATAAATGGGCAATGATAATGGTCAAGCCGTGACACATTAATGAGCTGACAATATAAAAAATCCACACCACAAGTAAATGGTGTGCATGAAGAAATAATCTCAAAGTCAGAGGTGAGAGTTACACCACATATACTCTCATAAATAGTGGAGGCTAGTTTCAAGTACGGACCTAGATAAAATTATGTGAACTGTTGAGGTATCATGACTAGGTCTAAATAAATTGGAGGAGAGTGTGAAATAACTGGTGGGTCGGGAGGGATAATGGGTAAAGGAAGATGATATAATTCTAGAGTATGGGATACACGCTCATCTTGAGGGTCAGAATAATCCTCAAGGTCCTCCTGAAGAGGGAGTGTGGTATCCACCATTGGTGGAGAGATCAAAGTATCCACCAATGTGTCACCATTTTTGGCAGTGAAGTCAATTGAGACACCAAGATCGAAGATACAAGAATCACCAAAAAAATTGGCCTCAAAGGGAGTCATGCATAGTGGTAAACAATACCCAATATTTAATTTAGAACCAAATTAAACATGTAGTGATTAAAACCAAATTTTATCTTGAATTACCTAAGCATGCGTTCAAGGTGAGTTTGCACAAGATAAAATAAACAATGAAACCACTACGCCGCGATGTACGAGGAAAAACCCATAACGGGAAAAAACCTCGGACGACCCTAGCCTCAAATCCACTAAGTACGGAATTTACAAATACAAGAAAGATGAGTTACAACACTCGACTTGATCCCTCTCAAGCCGTGATGAGTCTTCTTGTATACACCTCTGCCTAGAGAATAACCGCGGAGCTCCACCGCGGTCTCGAAATCCACCGATCGGACTTTATATGGTCACCGCCACCCGAACAAGGAGCCTTTCTCCAAGTGGATAAATCAACACAAATATCTTCTTCTTTGTGGGATGTAGAAGCAAACCCAAACAATCACTTCTTCCTTGTGGGATGTAGAAGAAATCCCAAACAATCTCTTCTTCAATATGTAGGGTAAACCAATGCCAAACTCCAAGCAATGAATATATATATGAACTTGGATAATATGGGTGTAAACAAAGTGTTTAATTGATTTTTTCTTTGAAAAATGAACACTTAAACTTGAACTTTTTCTTAGGAAAGATGAACTCACAAAACACTCTCTAGGAGTTAGAATATTACGAAAAAGTTAATTTAGAAAAAGTTCATTTCTGCACTTAAGAAGTTTTGTCAAGAGATAGTGGGAAAAGAAGTGGGAAAGTGGGTGAAAAACTGCTAAAAACCTTTTCCCCCCAAAACTCGTTCGAACGAGGCTTCTAACGAGGTTCCGGTGTGAACTTGTTAGAAATTTCATTGGAAATATCGTTCGAACATCATGTACATTCGAACGACACTTCGAACGACATTCCAGTGGCCTTATATGGGAACTCGTTGGCAAACTCGTTCGAACGACATTGTGGTTCGAATGACAAACTCGTTCGAACGACATTTCGAACGAACTTCCAGAATGTTTGAAAATTCTATTTGTAGCCCAGAAACTTTATATACTTTGTTTTTTAAAGTTTTAATAAAATCTTTCTGAAATTAAACAACAGTTTTAAATAAACGTACACCCAATATAAAATGTTCCAAGCTCCTATATATATATTAAAATGCATTCATATCTTAGGAGCAATGGAACCATCTTGATGACATAGAAACGAGGCACTTTAAACATGGCATTTGATGAAGATTTAATATCTTGGCCACTACGTCTTCAACAAACACGTCATAGGCTTGAAGGATGATCAATAACTCTATCCTATGACTCAAACGTTTTTGTCCGGAATTGAGCCAAAACTACAAAGGACTCAATTGAAAATTTGTGTCCTTACAGATTTTCCCCTTTGGCTATTCCGTGACAAAAACCAACAAAAATCCTAAAGGGCCGTCAAGCTCTACTAGACTAATAAAAAGTCCCACCCAAAATAAAGATACAATTCTTGACTCAAACAATCCAAAGGATCAAAATCTTTGCCGGTGAAAGTTACCACTACATAGAAGAATTCCTGCACACTTAAGCAAACACATTAAACGCATAGGGAATATCAAAATATTTAATGCAATTAAAGTAATTACTCCCCCTTAATTAATTCTCCCCTTTATCAACTATGATCAACTTAGAAAGACGTCTCCCCTACGATAAATCTCCCCCAAACTAAGATACGATTACAATAGGATTAGATACCATTTCTCTCCCTATCATTCTCCCCCTTTTTGTTCAGGAATAGACAAAGGATAAAGAATAAAAAATTAACTTATCTTCCCCAATTAAAGCATATACACCCTCTAAACTAAGCAAAGGATAATTAGAATGGGATAACAAGCTCAAAACATGCAATTGTGCATAAAGTGATGAGAACGTTAAAGCACATGGGCAACAAAATCATAACTAATCTAACGAATAACAATGGATACCAACTAAGATGCCAGAAACAGATACCAATATGATACATAAGTATTAAGCATGTGATATCAACAAAGAATACAACAAGATAGATACCAATTATGAATTAAAGCATAGATGGACTAGAAAGCAAGGCAAAGACTAAACAAAAATATCAAATATATGTATACAAAAGATATACCTAATAGACGCAAGTACACATATATAGATATAAAGACACAAATGACACAAAATAAGATAAGCTTTCCACACTCGTGAGGCAAAAATGTGTCATATGGAAACGGAAGTGTTGGGGGTGAACTAGCAACAATTAAATTTAGACCCAATCACTTAAAACATGTTCACGGAGTTCTCAATTGATTGAAAACTTCATCATATTTGAATATAACCTCATGTGACAATATATATTGAACTCAATGAACAAAGATATACAATGCATACAAGCCTAGCATGTTGTGATTCTACAAACCAATAGAGTCATGACATTTAAAACGCAACTAGGATAAACGCACATTGTGCAAACCGTTGATATATCATCCAAACTCCCTCAATAAGCATATATATTATTCTTTTGAATGAATAAATCAACTAAACATAGGCCTTGGCAATTATTTTTCTTTTCATGCCATATTTTCTTTTAGGCCTTGGACCACGTATTTCTTTTAGGTCCAAACAAATGGTGGATTACTATTCGCAAAGGAAAATAAATCCTTTTGGATCCCTTCCCCGTGAACATTTATATATAATAATTTTTATTTCTCACAATTCTCACGTGAAATGGATTTTGTCATGCACTAGTCCTCCTAGGTTACAAATATGTAGATGACAAGATTGGTAGGAGAACACCTCATAAAGCTCAAATATAACATGTGACGATTAAGTTTCAAAAGAGCTCGTGCATGTGTGAATAGAGGCATATAAAAATAGAATCCATTTAATCAAAACAAAACCCAACTAATCCATGTAAGCATGGTAAAGAACATAATAAGAATTGACAATCTAAACCAAAAGTTCTAGCCACATGGGAGCGAAAAAGATGGGATTCTAACACAAGTGTATGCCAGATAAAGTGTGTCAAACTAAAAAACACAAAAAAAATCTTTTTGAGTTTTTGAAATTTTTAACCAAAAATAAAAATATATACTCAAAAGACAAACAAAAATCATTTGAATTTTCATTAAGCTTAAATTACCAAGAGATAAAAACCCAAATCATAAACAAAAGTCTTTTTATATTTTTCATTTAATGCAAACAAAATGAGGGAAATATAATACAAAAGATAAACAAGAATCATAATTCTAGCATGTGATTAAGCATGGAGCATAGACTAGAAAATGATTAAACAAGCATACATTTAGCATGAGAATATAGCATGAAGTACAAAAGCTAAAGTATGCAAACAAACTACCACATTCAACCTTTAGATTTTACAAGGGAGGAAGCATGTGAAAGTAAATGAGAATCAAATATCCTATCTTGTAAAGCTACCAAGTCGGATCTCCTAACCCAAACTAATGTTGAGTGACTATATCAAGGTGTAGGAATCTTGGTTACCTCGGTTTGCCTTATGTTGGGATTTTCTAGAAAATCTTTTAAGATCAAAATAATATTTTCTAAGATGACCTTTTCGACCATAGTGTGAACACTTAAACTCATGGCGAAAAGATTGACCTAAGGAGTGATATCTAAAGGCTTTACTAGGTGATTCTCCTAAAACGGTGGTTTTGTCTTTATGAGTAGGTTCATTACAAGGATTGAAGCCTAAACCACAAGTGTCATTTTTAATTTGGACCGTTCCTAAAATTTTATCTAGTTTCTCCAAACGACACTCCAAATCAAATTTGACTTTCTTAGAGTCTTTTAATTTATTTTGTAATTCTAAAATGTTAGACTCTAATAAAACATTTTTCTCTTCAAACTCAAGAAGCTCTTTTTTTAAGGATTCCATTAAACCTCTAAGTCTATCTCTCTCGCCTTCTACATATTCAAGCTTCTCTCGAAGAGTTCTCTCTCGTGTCCTAAGGTCTTCCACTAACGTACTATCATCAACGACCTTGACACACTCTCTTAAACTTGCTTCTAACTTCAAATTAGCTCTTTTTAATTTAATTAATTCTTTATATAATTCTTGAAAATCATTTTGAAGTTCACTCACATTGACCTCTTCTTCATTTTCACTCGCTCTTTCTTCTTCACTCTCACTACCATCAAAAGCAAGGGAATCATAAACTATGATCTTGGAAGCGTCATGTGTTAAAGTTTCATCAATAGACGAGGTCTCACTATCACTCACATGACTAGCCATAAAAGCCACAAAGTTGGGCTTAGTAGGAGAATCGGGTCCCTCTTCATTATCACTATCACTAAGGTTTGCATTAAAATAAATTAGTTTCTTACCCCCTCTCCTAAGTTTAGTGGGGCACTCAAATGCCCTATGTCCATACCCTTCACAACCAAAACATTTTTCCGACTCGTCCCTATTTACATTTTCATTAGAAGTTTTAGGGATCTTCTCGGCTTTGTCATGCCTAGATTTATCAAATTTCTTAAAATCATTTTTAAATTTATCTTTGTTCAATTTATGAAATTTTTGAAATTTTCTAGCAAACATAGCCATGTCTTCTGAGTCACTATCACTCTCGCACTCTACTACTTGTTTTTCCTCTTTTTGGTCTTTTAAAGCAACGCCCTTTTCTATTTTCTTTTCAGTTTTAGAGGGAAACATGTCCAGTTCATGGGTTTGCAAATCACCTACGAGCTCTTCTAATTTCGTAGAGGCTAAAGTTGGTAAAGAATTTAATTCGGTCACTTTTGGAATAAATCTATCGGATAGGAACCTTAAAATTCATCAAAAGTTTCTTTTTCGTTCATTTTGATGGTTTCAAATTGAGTGGTGAGGTTTTGGAGTTTCGAAGCTTTAACGACACGTGTACCCTCATGAGTGAGTTGCAAAATATCCCACGCTTCTTTAGCGGTCTCACACGTCATAATGCGTCGGAATTCAACCGGTGTGATAGCGCTGAATAAGGCATTTAAACCATGGGAATTAAAATTTGAAAGTTTAAACTCATTCTCACTCCATCTATCGGCCGGTTTGGAAACACGTTCATTATCTACTAAATAAGTTGGTGGAGACCACCCATTAACTACAGATAACCAAACCCTCTCGTCGATAGATTTAAGTGTCGATTTCATTCGCGCTTTTTAGTACGCGTAATTTGAACCATCAAAAATAGGAAATTTTGAAAACGGTGAAAATTCCATTTTAGCAAAAATATTTAAAGGGTCTTAAATGTAATAATTTAGCGGTCCTGCTCTGATACCAATTGTTGGAATATGAGGCCCCCAATTTTAAAAGCAAAAGTAATTTTCTTTTGTACATGCGAAAGCGATAGGAATGGTTCAATTAAACAAATACCAAATTTTAATTTCTTTTTCAAAATTAAAATTAAACACAACTTAAAGTGAAATATGATAGAACACACACACAAATTGAATTTCACTTAAACAAACTTAATTCAACCCAAGTCCTAGAAATTTGCCTAAGTCATATTTTCAATTTTTCCAAATTAGGCCAAACCAATTTTATCAAATTAAATTAAATGACTTGAATTAAATTAACTAAACATTACCCAATATTTAATTTAGCACCAAATTAAACATGTAGTGATTAAAACCAAATTTTATCTTGAATTGCCTAAGCATGCGTTCTAGGTGAGTTTGCACAAGATAAAATAAACAATGAAATCACTACGTCGCGATGTACGAGGAAAACTCCACAATGGGAAAAAATCTCGGATGGCCCTAGCCTCAAATCCACTAAGTACGGAATTTACAAATACAAGAAAGATGACTTATAACACTCGACTCGATCCCTCTCAAGCCTCGACACGTCTTCTTGTATACACCTCTACCTAGAGAATAGCCACGGAGCTCCACCGTGGTCTTGGAATCCACCGATCGGACTTTATATGGTCATCGCCACCCGAACAAGGAGCTTTTCTCCAAGTGGGTAAATCAATGCAAACATCTTCTTCTTTGTGGGATGTAGAAGCAAACCCAAACAATCTCTTCTTCTTTGTGGGATGTAGATGCAAACCCAAACAATCTCTTCTTAAATATGTAGAGATAAACCGGTGCCAAACTCCAAGTAATGAATATATATATATATATATATATATATATATATGAACTTGGATAAACAATATGGGTGTAAACAAAGTGTTTAACTGATTTTTTCTTTGAAAAATGAACACTTAAACTTGAACTTTTTCTTAGTAAATATGAACTCACAAAACACTCTCTAGGAGTTAGAATATTATAAAAGTTAAACGAAAAAGGTTGGTTCCCGCACTTAGATATTCTGTCAAAAGTTAGTGGGGTAAAGTAGTGGAAAAAGTGGGAAAAACTGCTCAAACTGCTAATTAACTGTTCCCGCCAAAACTCATTCGAACGACATTCCAGTGGCCTTATATGGGAACTCTTTGGCAAACTCGTTCGAATGACATTGTGGTTCGAATGAAAAACTCGTTCGAACGACATTTCGAACGAACTTCCAGAAAGTTTGAAAATTATGTTTGTAGCCCAGAAACTTTATATACTTTGTTTTTTAAAGTTTTAATAAAATATTTCTGAAATTAAACAACAGTTTTAAATAAATGTACACCCAATATAAAATGTTCCAAGCTCCTATATATATATATATATATATATATATATATATATATTAAAATGCATTCATACCTTAGGAGAAATGGAACCATGTTGATGACATAGAAACGAGGCACTTTAAACTCGGCATTTGATGAAGCTTTAATATCTTGGCCTCTACATCTTGAATAAACACGTCATAGGCTTGAAGGATGATCAATAACTCTATCCTATGACTCAAACATTTTTGTCCGAAATTGAGCCAAAACTACAAAGGACTCAATTGAAAATTCGTGTCCTTACATAAGCCTTGGGTTGTGACATGCACATAGTATTTCACTTAATTGATAGGAGAGATATTCATTTCATGTGCGAGTAGATGTAGAGCATGTATTGTGAATTGACTACATTAGAGGAAAAGAGCAGAAAGCAAGGGAAATTCAAGAGGAGTTCTTAAATCCTCCACCATAAGGTAAGAATTTTCTTGTAATAACTTTAATAACGTTCTTCTTGATTTATAAGCATGCTTTGTCAAATGATTTTGTGTTTTTTTATTATATTGGAGAATAATTCATATGATGATTTATGATTTGGGTTAATTAAGAATGGCATGGATTTGTCATGAATTGAGTAATTGTACCGTTTTAATTCAGTAGAATAATTGTACTTAAAAGCTTTTATATAGTGGATTCGGTTTTCTCAGTTAATTATTTATGTTCTTTATCTCTTATTGAATCCTTTATTGTGTTGGTTTTAATTTACCACGGTTAATGATTTACGTTGATCTAGAGAATCATATAAATTATTTAGTCATCCCCAATATTTCATGTGTGTACTGATCAACCAGGCATGGAAAATCTTGGGTTGTCATAATTGGTATCAGAGCATCTCGATTATAGTGTCCTTAGAATTAGTGTTGCATCCGTTTTGTTTTCTACTAAACATTATTTGATTAGTCTATAGCTTGTTATAGGATTTTTTACTCTGGTGTCACAATAATATGTGTGTTGACATGGTTCGTAGTCATTGAGCATTGGAAAGACTTGAGGAACATTCGAGATTAGATAAGCATGAGAATTAAGCCCATTGTGAGTTAGTGCTCAGGTATAGGATGGATGGTAGGACTATAGTGTTCACCATAGTCGTGAAGATTATTATGGAAAGTTATCATGTTTGAAGGTGAAGTTTGCAGCTTAGAGACTTTTGTAGACAGAATATTAGTGAATGTGTTTCACGTCGAATCCATTTTTTGATACATTTACGAATTTTATTTTTTAAGGAGCCTATTGGAGTTTTAGGTTCTAATTCTAGTAATATAGATTGAGTTAGAAATTTAGGCTAGTATAATGACCTTTTGAAATTTTGTGCACTTACAAGAGACAAAAATATATTGATTCATTTAACAATTATGAGAATTTTATGGATAGATTTAGGTGTGGATTAATTCCCATTAAAAAGTCAAACTAGTGTTGTGCTAAGATTTGAGCAAGGCTAATTTATATTGTTAAACCGTTTATGATTTGGGTGATTATAAATGAGTTTGGACTTAGGAGTGGGTTCATCGTGTGGCTATGAAATATGAGTTGGATACTAATTAGAAATAAATTATAGTACACCTGAGTGAGTGAGAATGGAGAGGATAGTATTAATTTCTCCTATTAGGTTGAGTTGAGTTGAGTTGATATGACTCAATTAGAAATTTGTATGAGGATATAATTGATCATGCATTTTATTAAGGTATTAGTTACGAATAAGGTTTAGGGACAAGTAAGTTCCAAGAAGTTCAAAGAAATAGAATGTTTTGATTGAGGGTTGTAATTGATAATGTAGTGGGAGTTACTACTACAACTGGAAGTATCACCTCTTTGAGAGTAGATGCAAAAATTTGAGGATTTTAGATTGGATATTGATGTAGTTGTTGGGTTAAGGAAACAGTTATTTTTAGTTAGGAGTACTTACATGGAGTATGTGCTAGTAGTGGCATAATATATAGGATGGGTAAGTGGGATTATCAGTCAATGATGGATTTATCTTAGTATGTAAGGATATGCATAGTGAGAAGCATTTATATTGAAAATGCTTTGGATTATTTTGAGAAATTTATGTCTAGTGACGGCCTCGGTTATAGGAAGTTGTGTATGGTCCAATATGGTCTTAACATAAGGATGTTATCAAGGGTATGGGTGATATTAGACCCTTATTTAAATGGTTAGATGTAAAGAAGGTTAGGAATGATCAAGGTTCTAAAAAATGCGGGGCGTAGTCGAGGCGTGGAGGCCAAGCCTTAGAAGCCTAGGCGGGCCTTAGGCGTAAAAAGGCATGAAAAAATGTTTAGGTATTCTTAATATATTTTTAAAAAAATTAACCATAACAATGCTATTAAAACACTAAAATTGTACATAGCATAAAAATATGTTTGACTATATGCAAATTAAAACACTATTTGATTATTTTGGATGAGATAATGGTCCGATTTGTAAAACAAAATCTTAAAAAGGCGATATCATTTCACTAAAGCATTGTTGTTTTTAGAAAAAAGTGCGCCTTAAGGGTTTCACCAAGAATAAGGCGTAAAAAACTTAAGGCGGGGCTTTTTTCCCAAGCTTTAAGCCTAGGCGGATTTTTTAGAACAGTGGTAATGATTAAGCGCTCTATTAGATATAAGGATGGGTAGAGGGTTCCATACTGTATGTTTGAGAAAGTAATGATATCTTTAGAATTATTGGATCGATTAACTTGAAGAGATTTGGTATCACTCCTGAAAAGGGTGGACCTTTTCTTGAAATTATCACATTTGATACTTGTGTTGTTAGTGCATTGTTTCATATTTTCTCTTGGGCCAACCGATCTCGATAATTGATTAAGCTATCGGGAGGTTTTTTATATGGATTTCGCTTGTGAGATGTCCCACACATGAAGCTTAGTAAAAGTCGATAGTTGAGAGACATTTGGGCTTTAGAACGCTTCGTTTTATACATTATACGTGTGTGGAGATATAACGCATCAAGCGGAGATATATTATATGAGTTAAGGGCAGTGGGGCCAAGGAGTGCAGCGTTAAGAAAATTGAGGGATGTTCGCACCACTAGTTGGATGAGTGGGGTAATTTCAATAAGAGTTTAGTCGCAGTTAGTAAGATATTAGAATATATCTTTACTTTATAGTCATGGATTGTATGTGTGGTTTATTTTTAGATGAGTATATATGTGTCATACGTGTGATAATTGTGCATGTGGTTGTAATACATTGTATTTCTGAGGATATAGGATTTAATTATATTGGTGATTTAGCATTTATTTAAATCAGTGATTTGGGATATATTTAATTCGGATAAATTAATTAATTTGGTGATTTAGAGTTTAAATTAATTCGGTCTATTTTAATTTCACATGTGCCGTATTTTGAGATTAAAATCAGATGATTTTATAAAGTGACTTGGATCATGATTTAGAGGTCACAGTTAATTCTGAAATGGTCAAAATAGTCGAAATAGTATACTCGGGGGGTATAGTTTGGGTCTCAGGATAATTTGGGCCAAATTGTAACCATATGAGGGCATTTTAGTCATTTGGTAATATAGGGTAAAGATACCTACGAATTTCCAACATCTTTATCATCATATATATGGGAGAGTCCAGGATTTAGAGGTGAGAAAACCAAGAGAGGACATTAGAGAATAAGGAGAGGCCATTCTTGAAGTTTAAGGAAGGGTTCTAGAGAGATTCAAGTGATTCTTACACCACAAACATCATTGGAGAGTGGATTATAAGGGAAGACAAACTATTTCATCATGAAATCACAAAAATATATTTGTCAAACCAAATGCAAGTGTTTCTCTTAAGCATGTTATAATACCCATTTAGAAAAGGGTTTGATTTACATATTTTTGGAAGATTTAATATGAATTTTGGTGGGTATAATCTATGAATTGAAGTAGGATTGCATGTAGTTATATTTCTTTATGTTGGTGACACAATATCAGAGAGTGGGATGATTCATAATAAAGAAATTTGGGTTCTTGATTAAAAGATGTGAAGAACATGAGAAACTAGGGTTTTTATGATTTGTGAAGATTAAATCTTGTATGATCCATTTTTGTTGAGGATTTAATGATATAATTCATTAGGAACTGTTAGAATGATCCTATATGAAGTTCGGTTAAGTTTGGTTTAGAGTTTGGACGTTTGCATGAAGGTTTATGGGAGTAAAAATGAAAAAAATCGCAAAAACGTAGAAGAAGAAGAGACCTGCTACATTTCGAATCGATTCGGCCCAAAGGCGAATAGATTCGACAAGCGAATTGATTCAGCATCATGGGAAAATTGATTCGGCTTCCTAGAAATGACCAGTTTTGCCTTTTGATCTTATTTCCACTTGGGATGAATTATGAGGAACTTGGGGGTTAATCATATAATTACTTAAAGACTTAGAGGAAGTCAGTAGGGATATGTTCAAGACTTGATTAGATCTCAATGTTTGTAAGATTGGAACTATAAACCGATGATAGTAAATGAAGTAAGCTAAAAATTAGGAATTTCGAATTTGGGCTTCAGGAAGAGTGGTCCATGACCTAAGGCTATAACCAATAGGGTATGGGTGTAATAACTACTGAATTAATATAAAGGGTAACTAGGGGACCTTCGGGTAGAGAATAATGCTCGGATAAATATAATCAAGAATTATAAATGGGAACAAATTGTACGGTGGGTATTCTAGGGTTAAATACTGTAAGAGAGTAGTCTAATTTTGGGGAAATACTCGATTTTAGCACGTGTTTGACTTGAGCAACTTCGGTTGCGCCTACGTATCCGTTGTGCTCGGAATCAAAGTCAGCGTAGTTCGTGGGTTCGTACTATTCGTCGGAAAACTCATTGTGGTGGTTTTTTGGAGAGATGGGAGGTGTTGCCACTCTTCTCAAAGAACTCATCTCAAAAATCTCTCTAAAACCTCATAAGATAAGAAAATCACCCTCCTCTTTCAAGAAGATCTCTCTCAAATGTATGGGGGGAGGGCTTATTTATAGCAAAACCAACCCAAGTGGGTCGCCACATGTCGATTAACTCGTGGTGACACATGTCCTATTTTAAGTGGCATGGGTCCCATAACATATGTCAAAACTCTCAATACTAGAATATTGTCTAGTTAATATGTAAATAACACACAAATACGCGTGATATGTCCGACGCGCATAATAATACCTCAGTCGCATAAATACATGGACTTTTGTCAATATTAATCATCTCTAATCTCATTTAATAATTTAATGAGAGGCTTATCATGAAGCCCCTCCTACAAATACTACGTACGGATTATTTTATACGTGGAGTGTACACCTATATGGAGTATATTTATAGGTGGAGTGTACACCTATACGGGTTATTATTATAGGTTGAGTGTATGTCTTTACTGAATATACATATGGATTAGGTTGTGTGTATACCTATTATGTGCTTTTGTGTCTGTTAACATACCTACGCTACCTGCTATCACGGAGGTCCCACACACTGAACGATCCCACCTTGACGATTCCAGTGATGTATGGATTTGTGGCCCAGAGCATAGTGCTGATAGTCGATAACTATGTGAGAGAAATAGTGATGCCATCATGTCGTTTGGGTACGTTAGGTATGTGTGCAGCCCCAAAGACTTAGTGTTATTTTCGCCTCTAATAACTGTGATTTTGATTTATGATTCGAGGAGACATTCCGAATCAATAGTCCATGATTAGGTACGTGAGGTACTTGGACTTGATAGAAATGTATGCAAGTGTACATCGCGGTGGCCAGACCAATATATATATATATATATATACACACACCTGGGTGTTTTATCCTACTTGTGTGCAATAGTATTGAGACTAGATGGTGTATATCCAAACAATAATTAATCTACTTATGTGTGATAGTAGTGAGACTATATGGTGTATATCTAAAGAATATTTAATCAACTTATGTGTGATAGTAGCAACACTAGATAGTGTATATCTAAGACAACGATTAATCTACTTAAGTGTAAATAATAGAAACGATAGATAGTGGATATCGATCTAAAGATAAACTAAGTGTGAGAACTTGACATGAGGGTAAGAATAATAATAGAAGAGAAATGTTAATTATTAGTTGTTCGGTAACGTATTGTATGGGCGGTACGGGCTAAGTTAATGAGAAACTTAGCTAAAGGCTTTATGATAATTAAGGGTATATTATAGCGTACTATATCGGCAGTACGAGGGAGCTAGACTGGTTTATAGTTAGTTAGAGGATTGGGACCTAGTTAGATTAGGTACTTTGACTAGGTGGGCTTTGTAAAAGACGTCAGGTGTGCACTATAGATGAGAGGTGAGGAACTCAAGAGAATGTACACAACCTAACATGTTTATGTAATAAATGTTGATTTAAACTCCAATTTAAATACTTGATAAATATTTTAAAATGGTTTTACTTGGGCTCTGACCCATACTTGTAATATATTTTCAAAACCTTTTAGGTCTCCATCCACAGGGCCAAGCTTGACGATCTGTTCAGGTAGGGCTGTGTTTTTTTTTTGCACTTTTCGATTTTTCCGATTTTCGATCCGATTTTTTCCGAATTTGAAATGAAATTTTAGTTTTGCCAATTTTCAATTTTTCTGAAAAAAAATCAGATCGGAAATAAAAAATAATTCTGAATTTTTAATTTTCTGATTTTTTCGATCCGATTTTTTCGAAACTATGCCGATCCGATTTTTCCGAATTATTTCCGATTTTTTTGAAATTATCTTTTGATTTATGATTTTTCTGATTTCTTTGATGATTTTTTGAAAGTTTTTCATATCCCACATCGGTTGGGAGAGGGAGAGGGCTTCAAAATATGCTCTATAAAAGGAGAGTATCCTTCGAACTTCTACACAAATGAATAAATGGGCCAAACCCTCATATATTTACATATTGTGTTAAGCCACTTTTTGTGTTTCTTTAAAATGAAAATTTCGAGTAATCGAAAATCTATAATTTATTTTTTTGAAATTTTAAAATTCTCTAAATTTATGGATTTTTAATATATTTTGTGAATTTTCGATTTTTGCCGAATTTTTGTTTTTCCCGAATTCGGCAATTTTTTTAATTTTCCGAATAAATCGAATCGAAAATCTGAATAGTTATTTTAATTCCGAAAAAATCATTTTTTTTTTCAAAAAAGGCATTTTCCAATCTGATTCAGTCGAAGCATAGCCCTAGTTCCAGGGATGCGTAGCTGCTGCGCGTGTGGATGCTTGCAGGTTTTGGACTTAGTCACTTTGGTTACTTCATTCCTAGAGTAGAATGCAGTTCAGTTATTTTATTTGGGCATGTCGCCCCCAACTATTTGTTTTATTGAGTTTATTAAACTTTGTATTTATGGACTCAGTTTGATTTCATTAGATGTTTAGTTGGATTTTAATATTGAGAACAGATAGTTTATTCGGTACCATTTTATTTTAGTTATTATCTGGTGTTTAGTTCGGAGTATTTTACTGCATTGATGGTTTTGTTATTGTGATTATTTCACTTGTTGTTTAATAAAAAGATAAAATTTGGCACTAACTTTTTGAATACTAGGTAGTTAGTTAAATTTTAAAATATTTTCGATGCTGATGTTAAGAATGAACCAGATGAGATTCACGCTTCAATTGGATGAAGTATTGATCATCTAGTATTTAAACATGAGGGGTGTCACGACGGTATATGGTGTATAGTCCCCCCAGTCGTGGCACGTTATATTAGGCATATGTTAGTCTTTTCGGTTACCTCGTGGGATTTGAGTATGGGATAATTGTGTATACGTGACAATCATATCTGTGCAGGTTATGTTTTTATGTTAGGCTCCAGGGAAGTTTGAGGGCGAAATTCCATTATTAGGGGGCATACTATAATACCCCATATTTTCATGAACTTTAATTATTATTTATTAAGTGATTAATAAATTAATAAACAGAATTACTTGTGGGCATAGTATTAACAATTTGGCACAATTTAGATGGTAATTAAAAATGTGTATGTGTAGAATAATTAAATAAATAAATTATTGATGTCGTGAAATAATACCCTGAGTTATGTAAAATATCATTTAGATTCGACTTTAAATGACACGAATGTCCGTTTATGTGTTTTTGTTGCTTTAAATTGGTCTCGGGGGGTAAGTTTACCCCTAGGGAAGATTTTAGGCTATTTTGGGTAGCATTCGGGGGTTTTTTAAGGGCCCAAAATTAGGCCTTGTGGGGTGATGCGGGATTAAGGATTTTTATTATCATATAAGCCATGCTAATTAAGTTTTCTATCCATTTTTAATTAAATCTAGTAGCCACAAACCTTTTGGAAGAAGCTAACAAGTTGGGAGAGGAGCAAAAGAGGAGAAAGCAAGATAAATTCAATAGAAGTTCTTCAATCCCCTACCATAAGGCAAGAATTTTCTTGCAACATCATTAATAATGTATTTCTTGATTTACAACCATGCTTTCTCATATAATTTTGGGGTTTTAATTATATTAAAGACTAATTCATATGATGATTTATGATTTGGGTTAATTATGAATGACATGAATCAGTCCTACATTAAGTAGTTGTACTCTTTTAATTCAGTGGAATAATTGTAATAAGAGGCATTTATGTAGTGGATTCAGTTTTCATAGTTTAGTATTGTGACACCCCGCCTAATGGGATACCGGGCGATCACTGCTATATCAAATTATAACAGGAGTCTCATATGGATCATTCTTAGCATCACTGTCGAAAATCCATTTAATTACTAATAACCTATTAGGCCGGTGTCAAAATTTTACTTAACTACTCTTTTTAAACAACTAAAATTAAAACATCCACACAGATTTTGCGGAAATGAAACTGAAATGAAAATAAAATAACCGAACACTCGGTCAAAATATACAACCATATCGAATGTTGTACTAAAAGAATAAATAAATGCAATTGGACCATTGGCCCGAGTGTTTATACAGTACCTCCTATCTAGATTACAAGGATAGAAGAGTCTATTAAGAACCTGCACGCATCCACAGCTGCTGCAACCAACGTCTGACTCGAAAGATGTGTCATCCAGGCGTCCCTGTGTCTGGACACCTATTATAATATATATATATATATATATATAATATATCAATAAAGGAAAAGTAGATAAACGGGACAAAGACAGAGTTTTGAAAATATTTAGCAAGTGCATAAATGCCTTATTTTTAGAAAAAGGTTTTATCTCATATTTAAGTTTAGTATCGCACTCCCATGAGATACCCCTCACCTCTCCACTAACAGTGCACTCCTAATACATCCCTCTAACATCCTAGTCAAGCTACCCTGCTAAACTAGTCTATCACCTAACTACTATCAACCCTAGATACTCCAAGTAATGTACTACGAGCTAAACTTCACCCCAGTTACAACGCTATGCCATGTTCGTGCGTGGGGTGTCTCGCAAAGCGAAATCCAAACAAGGAACCCCCCCCCCCCCCCGATACACTACTATGTGGTAAGGTCGATCGTCGGGATCCATTAGACCCTCGGTACTCGATTCATCCATATATACATATTCATTTTACAACTATCTCCCGGACTGAGGATTCATATACAAAGTATTTATCAATACTTTTCATTTTTATCTCAAAACTTTCCATTTCCCTTCTCATATCCAGGAAATGTATTTAAAATCCAATTCATTATCATGAATTTCTTTAACAAATCATATAACTTTTGAAAGCCAGTTTATTATCATAAAAATTCTTTTCCGTTTCAAAATATCCCATTTCCATTTTTATATTCAGGAAATGTATTAAAAGCCATTTTCATTATCTTAAAAATGATTTTACCATATCATATGCTTCCACTTCCCTTCTTCCATCCGGGAAGTGTTACCGAAGCCAAAACCTTTATCCCATTTCCCTTCTTTCATCCAGGAAATGTAAATTAAAGCCAATTTATTATCATAAATTGCTTTAATACTAATAATGTCCAACATTATTGAAACCAGTTATATATATATATATATATATATATATATATATATATATATATATATATATATATATATATATATCCGTACGGCGCGTCCCTAAATGGCCATCATCTTCCAGTGCCTATCAATTACGACACCTGGGCACCTATACGTAATACGTCGGGAAGCAGCCATATGCCTGCGGGCTAGTCATAACCACACCCCAAGTTACCTAACCATCGCAGAAAACAGAACATAACATAAACGCTCATATGGCTTAGAGGACTATATCCACCCTGCATTCGCTAGCCAGGGGGCTTCACCTCAGCGCGCGAACTTCCCTTATGATGTCATTTAGAGAGGGTGTTGACTATAAATCAGTAATTATGAAATCATTTCTTTTTCCATTTTGAAAACATTCGTATTTTATTTTCAAAATCATTTACATCATATCATATATACTTTAACCACATAGTATATATATCTATACCATATATTCCTCCTCGAATATATATAAATGGCCATATTTGCCAAACCATCTATCGATGACCAAAAATCCCAAAGATTCTCTCAAAGAATCGTAATCATGCATTCATTCGCATGATACTAAACCCAAAGTATTTCCTTACTTTGATAATCAATATATACCTAAATCCCATCTAGGAATTTATTGGATATCTCCAATTATACCATTTCTCCCTAAGCGAATATATACCTATTTTCCCAAATCAAAATTTAACTCCCCAAACTCTTAAGGGAAGAAAACTGGCCATTCTGACCAAAGAGAATCGATTCGCCCAAATTGCGAATCGATTCGCGTGGGCGAATCGATTCAGCCCCTAATCCGAATCGATTCAAAAAGTGTTCTGCAAACAGGTCCTTAATGGGGAATCGATTCAGTCTATATTTGAATCGATTTGGCCCACTGCAGAATTACATATCCCCTTACCCGAATCAATTCGGCCTGTTTGAGGGGCACTGTTTGGGCGATTTTTTCAATCTCCAAAATATCCCAAATATCAATCCAACCTCCATCTAAATTATAACTTGGATTTATTCCTACAAACCCAAGGTTCTAATATCTCCTCAAATTCTTTAAAGGTCGTAACAATCCTTTTGAGAACCCCTAATATTTATCTCCAATAATTTCTGACAAACGATTTCGATCTCGGACAGCTTTTCGTAGAAAAATCACTATAAATCTAAAAAATATCAGAAAAATATGCGGTCAGAGTCCACGCGACCGTATCAAAAATATCTACAATTTTTATTTTTTGACCAGGAGCCGAATCGATTCGCCTCTAGGCCTAATTGATTCGGGAAGTACACAGTGCACTATTCATCATCTTCTCCGAGACGGTTTCGGCCATTAAAGCTTCTCCCAAGCTTTGGTCGCCTCACCCAACGTCCTACAACCTTAACCACCTAAAAATAGACATATATTAAGGTTTCTAAACATCCTAGAACCCTAAACCACCAATTTATTTCGATTAATTTCTAGGTTTCTCCAATTAGGAAATTTTAAGGGTTTATTCGTTTTAACTCCCGGAAACCCTTTTTATCCACGAAAACCCAACCCAAAATCTTTAGGTTTTGTTAATACCAAACTAAGGTATGATATTTATGCAAAAAGTAAATAAAGTAAGAAAACACTTGCCTCATGGATATAATCTGACGACCTCGAGCCGAATCCCGCGGAGTTTGGCCGGAACCTCCCCTTTTCTCCTCTTTTCTCTCCTCCTCTCTCTTCTCTCTCTATTCTTACTTTCTTTCTATTTTCTTCCCTATCCCACTCTTTATAAAGAAGAAAAGGGGTTATACCCCTTAAAACCCAAAAATGACTCGTTTACTCAATTACTAGCCCGTTTAACTCTAAAATTCACTGAAACTCAGTTTCGACAATCAGACACTCTTTTTCGACTATCTCGAACATTCCGAGACTCATGGCGCAGTCAAAATTCCCATCTGAGGTACTTGACCGCAAACCACTATTCTAACCCATATAACTTAATGTAGGTTTTCTAATTAAAATCTTACATCTTTTGTCACTTTACTCCACGGCGACATATAATTAAAATACTTCGACCTATTTAGTCCCAAAAATAATCACAACCCCCATCGAAAATCATTAAATCCTCGAGAATCCCCAAAATCACTATTTCGAGAAAGTCTCCAAATTGCCAATTTATATCCAAGTATGGAATTTAATTGTCTCCAAAGGACGGGTTGTTATAAGTATTTCTGTTCTTTTCTCTATATTTTTGGTTATAATTTACTATGATTTTTAGTTTATATTAATGTTGAGAATGATGTAAATATTATTTTTTTCAAGTGTGGCCTGATTAACTAGGTGTGAAAAATCGCTAGTTGTCACCAAGACCACTACTTATACTTATATATTATGTAATCTAGAGTTTTAGGTTGCATAATCATTATTGAGGGTTAGAGAGGGAAAGAAAAAGTACTATTCACATTTTTGTAAAGGGTGTAGAAAGAGAATGCCATATCTCACTAAAAATACTATCTATTTATCTTTTAGAGTACCCATACACAGAGTTTGTTTTGGGAGTATCATATATTAGAAAATCTCAAGCTTTTTATGATTACCAGCAACAATTTTGGAGACTTTGGAAGAGCAGTAAGATCAACATCTTGTTCTAATCATTGCCTCTTGTCGGATGACCTACAAGATCTGCAATGGTATTGTGATTTGATCCCTGGATATGAGCTTCAAATCTAGTCTTTTGCTTATATTTTTGGAATATGATCATTCAAAGATCAAGAGGAAAAAAGTTTTTTATTATGTCAATCCCCAACAACATACCCTTAGGGCTCAAATCGACACACTTAAAACATCACTATGGGCCTCTGTATCCACTAGAGCCCTGTTCAATGATACTAACTTAAATATAAAAATAAATTATTAAATTACAAGTCTTTTACATATAATTAAAATTCTTTGTATTAATTAATTACATCAAAAAAAATAAATGTTACAATAATTCACATAATTATCATGCACACACAACTATCATGTACACAAACAATAATAATCCAAATTAAATAATCAATAGTTAATATATATATATATATATATATATATATATATATATATATATATATATATATATATATATATATACATGGTATTACAAAAAAATCTTTTTTCTTATGAGGAAAATATGTTTTAATTTATTCATTTGACACACTGAATTTCATTAAATAACTATGCAAAATTTAGAATTTATACCTATCACTCATAGTTTCCAAGTTTTAAATTTCGTAAGCTGAACTTTAAATATTTGTGCAATATCTTGATGAGTTCAATTTTTACTTGGATCTTTATGTGAATTTTATTTATCCTTGGAATTTAATCTTGTACACCCTTTAGTGTGCCTTGTGTCATTTCAATTCTTGTGAAGTCATGTTTTCTTGATATTTTCCTTTGTCTTATTCCATTATCTTATAGTTGTCCTTGAAGTTAGAAAGTTTGTGTACTCTTCCTTTGTATTGTAATGATTTATAAATTCACTTTCCTTGCTTGATCTTTGAATCCCTTAGGAATGAGCATTGTACGCAAGCCTTTAGGTGGGATGAAGTTTTAGTCTTATCCTTCTTTTATAAGAACATGTGTACTTTAATATGCCCTCAACTTTAGGGATTGTCTTATTCCACTTCCAAAATCCACTTTGAGTCTTCGTCCAAGAGGTCTCAGTAAATGTTTAATTTTAGTATTTCAATATAGTACTTCATCAAATCTTTATCATGATAATTTCTAAAAGCAAGCCAAATATTGGGACTTAGATTTTACACCTTGGTCTAAATATTTTATTCAAAAATTATTTAACTTCATCTTTTGGTTTGTGATATTTCTAAATACATGATGAAATATATTTTTCT
The DNA here is from genome assembly GCA_949130495.1 of Sambucus nigra. Lineage (NCBI taxonomy): Eukaryota > Viridiplantae > Streptophyta > Magnoliopsida > Dipsacales > Adoxaceae > Sambucus > Sambucus nigra. The sequence goes on from OX422217.1 coordinate 382,714,003, forward strand.
TATAAAAATGAATCCTTATGTATTTAGAAAACTTATTCATAGGTTGCGACAATTATTTTACATTATGCAACATTTTTGCAAAACTAAAAAACTCTAGTCCTGAGAACAACCTTGTTCCCTTTAGAAAAGTGAGCCTTCTCTTCATTGAATAAACCCTTTCATTAATTTTACCCTCAGTATCTTTTTTTATTTTTTCCCTAGTTAGTGGCGCGACCTTGGTGTCTAAAACCTCACTTCAGCGAAGGTGCCGCTAACAATTTGTAGAAAAACATTTTAGGGCCCTTTTCGGAAAGATTTACTTTTAATGCCATATCTTTTAGGTATGTTGGCAAGAAATATTACTTTTGTGGGTAACAAATTCGTAGGGATTCAAGATCTTTTGGCTAAAATATTAAAATTCTATCATAAGTGATTCTTTTCTCGAGAAACACATTATGGTTTTTAAACATTGATTTTATTGAGCAAAAAAAATTAGATTTTCTGGAGAGTTAAACCTTCTTTGTATGTAAAAAAATCTTTGAAACATTTTGAGAGATCATATAGAATAGTTTTATTGATCTTTAAGCTCAAGTTTTATTTTATTCTTAAGTGTTTTCACCATTTTAAGTGATACACATTTTATGAGATTTTTGATTGAGAAAACACAATTTCTACAAAAACAACCAAGAGGATATCATCATATACTCTACTTGTTAGTCCTTGGATATTCTTTATTCCACTATACGAGAAATTTTTACTTCAAACAAAGGTTCTAAAATCGATGCGTGGAGGTTAAGCCTTAAGGCTTAAAAGCCTAGGCGGGCCTTAGGCGTAAAAAGGCGTGAAAAGGCGTTTAGGCCTTTTTAAATATATTTTAACATTTGTAACTATAACAAGGATATTAAAAATACTAAAATTGTACATGCATTAAAATGTGTCTAAATATATGCAAACTAAATTACTATTTCTTTTAAACACTAAGAAAAAAAAAAGAAAAATGCACATTTTTGGGGACGAGAAGCAGAGAGGTTTGGGATACCGTTTGTCTTTTGATTGTTTTGAATGAGATATTGTCTCAATTTTTAAAAAAATTCTTTAAAAGGCTCTATCGTTTCACTAAAGCATTTTTGTTTTTGTTTTTAAATTCGCCTTAAGACTGTTTCCAAGAATAAGACGCAAAAGGCTAAGGCGGGGTGTTTCTCCTTTTAGAACATTGCTTCAAACTTTAAACTATGATTTGTCGAAAGGTTGGAATCCAAAATTGTCAACAATGTTGACACATTACGATGTGGTGAGTGTTTGGTGTGCGATCCGTGCTTTATCTTCTTCTTTCAAGGTGGAAAAACTTGAATATGTTTTTTTTTTATTATTGAGGGGGGAGATTTTCATGTTTGTAAGCCATTTATCCTTTTATGTAAATCTTCACATATATAATGAAAGGTGTCATATTGAGCCAAGGTTTTCTCCCCAAAGAGTTTTATCCTACAAATCCTCGTCTAAAGTTTATGATTTACATTTTCATATTTGCATCATCTTAATAAGATTTATGAACATATGATAATAAGAGAATCATATTTGAAAGGAAAGTTTTGTCACTAAGATGATAAGATAAGCGATTGAATCAACTTGTCCAGCCTTGTTGTTACAATGACAAGAAAGAATTGCATCCAACCAATTTTCACGTCGCTATATATCAACCTCATTGATAAGTTTGTGACAGTAGCTTTGTCACGGTCGTGTCATGGTCAAAGACCGTGATAACCTTATAAAGTTGTCAATGGATAAAGACTGTGACACGTCTGTGACAATATCAAAATAAAAAACCCTCGTCGCTTCCCCTTTTCTTTCCCTCATTTATTTCCCTCCATTTTTTGTGATTCTCTCTCTCTCTCACCAGCGATTCCCTCTTTATATATATCAGGTACAATTCTCTCTCTCTCTCTCTCTCTCTCTCTCTCTCTCTCTATATATATATATATATATATATATATATATATATATATATATATATATATATATATATATATATATATATATATTCCTTGGGGGTGTGTATTGAAATTAAAAATTTGATGTATTAAAATTGAAATTGTGTGTGTATTTTGGGTATTATAAATTGGAATTGGTATTTCACCACTAATGTAATTGAAATTGGTATTATAAATTGGAATTGGTATTTCAAATTAAAATTGAATTTGAAATTGAAATTGAAATTGGTATTATAAATGGAAATTGAAATTTGTATTAGAAATTGAAATTAGTATTTGGTATATGGATTATGGTATAATGTCTATTTGATTTTTGGTATTCAAGTCTGAAATTGAAATTTGGTTTCTCTCTCTAATTACAGGAGAGACCATCATCTCTCTCTACACACATTTCGGTACATCTCTCTTTATATATATACATCTCTCGAGAGAGAGAGAGAGAGAGACACACACATAGATATTGTTGAATGGTTTGGGATTCTTGAATTGTTGTTGACCCGTGGATTTGAACATTTAGATTGCCATTGAGTTGGTTGGCCCTAGGAATTTCTAATAAAAGGCATTGTTATTTTGAATTATTGAATTGTTGTCGACTGGTAGATTTGAACACGTAGATGACCATTGAGTTGGTTAGCCTTAGTCATTCTCTAACATTTAGAGTTGTGATGCCAAATGAAACATAACTATGTAGAAATCGAATATAAATAAGACATAATTAAATGAAACATACTATAAATTTTATATAACAAGTAATAAGTAATCATACATTCACATGAGAGTACATGCATGCATGTAACCCACAAATCAAGTGTTATATAAAAATTAACGAGGGTAAAAGGTAATATCAGACACCGTAATAGATAGTCATTGGCTATCTATTGTGGTTCTCGTTATTATCAATGCATGCATGTGTAAACTTACATTAAGTCAACTTATTATATAACACTTGCTTAGGGGGGTGCATGCCTGCATGTATTCTCATTTGAATCCATGACATAATGGTTCTATAACATTATTCTAATTTAGCATTACTTTGTGTTACTTTCTAATTCTGGATTATTTTATTTTAAGAGACAGGGAGTGGCCTTGAGGGTTAGCCACATAGGCTCGATACCTATGTGGCATTCGGGTGAATAAGGGCAAGGATAAATATGTGTCCCCGAGCTAACTGAATATTCTAGTAGCTCCATGTCGAGAGGACTTATACATGAGTTGGAATCACTACAAAATCTCAGTTATCTTTATTTTATATATTCCCTTATCATTCCTCTTATGTGAGGTTTTTCTCTCTCGTTAGTCCACGTGTCCCTACCATTTTCACAAAAAAATAAAATAAACATTAATAGTTATACGTTATTTTAGTAAAGGACTTTGTCGGAGTCATGCTTTAGTGTGAGTACAAGTGAAATATTAGGAATTACATGAAAAAATAATTCATTGCCAACATTTTTTAAGGTGATCTTATTTTTTTAAAGGCAGTGATTTTTGCACGTGTTTTTTCCATTGAATAACCTTGGTGTCTAATTTTTAAAATCTCTTATTTAAGAATAAAAAGTGATGGAGAGACTAAAGAGTTAAATCCACCAAGTAAAATCTTATAAATATAATATGAAAATTAATCTTTGGTGTTATGACATTATTTAATTTGCTAAATAAATTATATTGTTAATAATAATTTTATTATAGAAAATAATGTTTATTTAACCTCAATTCTTTATTTCTCTAAGACACGAGTGCAAATAATTGATCGTAAGCATGAGGAATAAGAAACATTTATTATTCCTCTCTCTAAGACAAGGATGGAGCAACTTCCGTACCTTGGAAACATTTCTTATTCCTTTCTCTCCGCACCTTCCAAAAAATATAATGCGGGACCAATATCCAAACACTCTTCACCCCTTTCCAACCCATAGGCAGATACCAATTGATCTTGCACCGAATCACGTAACATTTAAAGGTCCCAACAAAGAGAGAGAAACATATACCAAATCCCCCTCATCGCCCAACAATCTATAATCAAATGATTAGTCATCTATTTTGCCTCCTTGAATAACAAACACCAACTAGTCATTCTTCTATCTCTCTTTTTTAACCCCTATGTTGTCAAGATATCCTCTTTAGCAGTAGTACACAAAAAGAAAATGTAACTACAAAATTTCCAATTGAGTCCATTGTATAGTTTTGACTTGTTCCCGGAACAAAGCACGTTTGAGTCATAGGTCATTTTTTTATTATCACGATCCCACACAGACTATGACGTGTTTGAATATTAATTAAAGAAGTTGTGGCAAAGCTTAAAGGAATTAATTATGCTGAAGTTTAATTGGTGCAAGTTTATTTGTCTTCAAATTTTAATTGCATTCCGAGATCACTCAGGTATGAATTCATAATGTTAATGAGACTCAAAATTTATTTTAAAATGTTTAAGGATATAATTTTTATTAAATAAATGTTTTTAAAATGTTTTATAAGTGTTTGAAAAGGTTTACAATTCATTTTAATCTGATGAGAACGGATTAGAGTTGGATTTAAGTGGAACTCTTTCTTAAAAGTTGATTTAAAAACAAACTCTAATTTGTTTGTTGCTCAAACGACTTGACCAATCGTTCGAGCGAGATGCTCTGTCATTCGAGAGATAGGTCAATGTCACTTGAATGATGCACTTCATCAAGAAAATTATATGAGGTGTGTTTTCCATCAGATTTCGTAAGTGTGCATTCTGCGAAAATCAGTATTCGTCCATAATGTTTCTGCACATAAGTTTGTAAGGTTTTCCAAAGTTAATGCATACTTAGAGTTTCAAAGATACGAGTTATCGTTAATTTATGATATAGTGATGTTTATGGCACCAAAAAGAGTTGTTCTACACTTGAACATTGTTGGTTTTGTTATGAAGATTCGGTGGAATCCGATTTCAACATCGTTAACGTTGGAAGCCATATCGGTGGACACCAAAACATACGTGGATGCATGTGTTGTGGACAGGTATCGTGGAAGAAGTTTTCTTTCTATGTGGGCACTGTGAGGGGAGTTGTTGAAGATCAGACGATCGTCAAGTCTGGTGGGTGGATAGACTCATTGAGTAAGACTACCGTCTGTACCTTTGTAAAACCATATTCATAGTAATTGTCTGGCTTGGACCGTTCGAGGTTTTTTCCGTTGTGGTTTTCCTCGTACATCCGACGTTGTGAGTATTTTTTTACTTTATTTTACTTGTTTTCATCACGAGATGGATGTTTAGGATTAATCATAATTTTGGTTAAGTTAAAATTGTTCACAACTTGCTGCACATTAAAAAATTGAAAAAAGGATTTCCATAAAAATTGAAACTGTTTTGTCATCCTTAAAACACTTTTCGCATAAGAAATTAAAAGGGACCATCAGAAAATAAATTTTAGTGGCGCCTTAGGTCTCCACACATTTGACCATGTGGAAGTATCACCCCCTCTTTAACCCCATTCCTATCAACACTAATAATAATCTTTAACCATGAAAATAACATATCTACCTCTTTTCCAACTCAAAAAATTATCCCCTCCCCTCGGGACCAAATCTGCATCTAATTAGTGAAAAAAAGCCTCAACCTTATGTAATTACCGATTCCATAACCTCCTTCTAATTTTTGGGTTCCACGCCGGCCGATTACCAACCCTCATCACATGGTCTCCACTAACCCCTCCTTATTCCTTGAAATGATATAGATCCCAGAAAAAAGCTCCTCTAAAGTATCATTATTCCCATATCTATCTTTCTAGAATTTGACTCTATTCCCCCTCCCTATGATGAAATATAACAAAAAAAGTCACCCTAACCCTTAAAAATGTACTTCCACAAGCCCACTCCATGATCCCAGTGCCCCACACTCGACCCCCACCCATTCAGAGAAAAAACAGTCCTGGACACCACTACCTTTCTCCATAATTTATCCTCCTCCCAAGAAAATATCGACAACTATTTCCCCAACAGAACCTTTTTAAAATGCTCAATACTCTTCAACCCTGTACCTTCCTCCTTTATCATCTTACAAACATCTTCCCGAGTAACTAAACAATATTTGAAACTATCTCCACTTCCTCTCATCAAGAAATCCCTCATCGTCTTCTCCAACACCTTACGAACTGAAACTGTTAAAGGAAAAATAGATAAAAAGTAGGTGGGGAGGCTCGACAAAGTTCTTTTAATCAAGTTTAACCTCCCTCCTTTTGATAGATAGCACTTCTTATATCCCGTCAATATCCTTCTAACCCTCTCAAGCACTAGGTCCCAAATAGCTTTCAATTTAAACAGAGCCCCCAAAGGAAGTCCAATATAGGATGAATACCTAATCCAAATTAGCCACATTTTCTCCACCCCCATCAAAATTAACTCGCATTTACCAACATTAATACGAAACCCAAACACGTCCTCAAAACACAACAACAATATCCTCAAAAATCTCATATGATCCCCTTTGGCATCGCAAAAAATAATTGTGTTATTAAAAAACAATAGATGAGAGATCTAAATGGAATAAGCATCTGGATTTCCAATTGGGAATCCACTCATTAATCCAGCCTCAATATCTCTTCCCAAAATACGACTCAAAACCTCAATAACCCAAATGAAAAGGAAGGGGGAGTGATAATTTCCTTATCGAAGCCCCTAACCCTTCTGGAGACCCATTCACCAACACAGAGAATCTTAGCGAAGTTATACAACTTCTAATCTAATGACACCACCTTTTTCCAAAACCCATCCTCTCCAAAAAAATACAGTAGAAATCCCAATTCACATGATCTTACGTATTCTCAATGTCCAGCTTGAAAATTATTCCTGGCTCGTCGTTTTTTAATCTGGACTCTACATACATAATGTCCACCAACACAACATATATAATTTTGCTGCATCCCACAAAATAATTTTGAGCTTCTGATATAATATATATATATATATATATATAAAATGCAATAGGCACGACTTATAGTGTGGGCATGGATAAGTTTTTGTTAATATGGACTTATATAGTGACATAGGCATGGATAATCGATACACGACTATCATGATAATAATTTATTATAAATATGCATAGTAGTAACACAACTATGGGTGATCAACATATGGCACATAAATACATAATAACCATGACCAAACTAGTGTGCTCTAAGGTTTGTATAAAAACACCATAAATTTTTAATTTTTCATAATTTATAGAACTTTGCACCTAATAAAATCATATATGTTGTGTTAAACTGTTATACCAATTTTAGTCTTGACCTAAGCATGCATCTAGGTGAGTAGAAGCAAGAATAAAATAAACAGCAAACCACAACATGGAGATGTACGAGGAAAACTCACAACGAGAAAAATCGCGGACGTCCCAGAAATATAAGTCCACTACGCTAGAGGCCTATTTACAAGAACAACTTACACTTAATCACATACTCGATACCTTTATGCCTTTATGCGCTTCCTCTTTGCTTATAACCTACTTCGCAACCATTGTTGGATGCCTTCCAAAGTCCACAGAATGTAGGTTCATTCCCACGTCTCGGTATCCCACCAATCTTAGTTGTCCAATGACTAGTACAACCATGGCTCAACACAAACACGATCTCCATCACTCAAAATGCTAACAATATGAAGGTCTTATATATATAGTGCAACATAGAAGAGAACAAAAATATACATATATATGTAGGATTCTTGGATCTCAAACTTGTGTGCAAACTAGACTTTGGGATTCACAAGACAAACCTTGGAAAATAATTTTCACAAGAACCCTCATTGAAAACAGATACCACACCGGAGTACTTATAGAAAACATGAATTTGAAGAGGCATAGTTTTTAGAAAGATCATTCGAACTAGAAATAATATTTGTTCGAACAAAACTAGCATTCTCGTTCAAGCTAAAAATAGGTTTAATTGAATGAAATGTCATTCTCATTTGAATGATGATCGAACGAGCTTTGAACAATATTTTTCAATTAAATAGCAAAATGTCGTTTGAAGTTAATTTAAACTTTGTTTGAAAGAGATTCCTAAACTCATTTAAATGAATAAGAACCTCATTCGAAGAAAGCAAAAATCTCAATTGAACGATAAAAGAAATTCATTCGAACGAAATTAACATAGAAAAAAAAATTCTTTTAAAATACATATTACTAAAAGGCCTCAAACAAATTTATAAAATAACAGACAAACTAAATCTAGGGATCAAACACAAATATGTATTTATACCTTCATGGAGATCCCTCGAGTGTTGAATATGAAAACTTGACATGCAACCTAATGAAACCTTGATGTCACTTTAGCTTTGTCACATAATCTTCAATCACACATCATAGGCTGGAAGGACACACAACTCAAGTCCTAACCAATAACCTAAAGAAGTTTTGTTCAAATACAGAATAATGCTAATACATACAAATTGACTCGATAAAAAAAAATTCTTACAAATCTCCCCCTTTGGATATTCAGGGATAAAACTCAAAACAAAAAATAACTGGGCAATCAAGCTCACTAAGATTCAATTCCCAACCCCAAAAGGAAAAAAGTTACAGACTCTTGACTGACACAAATTTGAGTAGATTTGCTCTTATGTAAACCTTTTGTCTGATCGCTACTAACTTACACACTTAAACACAACTGCATATTATAATTTTTCAGTTCAATCATCAGTCACAACATCAAATAATGCTAAATCAAATCAATTGCGACACAATAGCGATCAAAAGCATGCATCGAAGATATCAAAAAGACTTTGAAGTCAGAAGTCCCATTGAGCTTGCCCAGATGAGTTTCGATTCCCCGAGCCTTTTTTCGTACCAAACCTAAGTTTAAACCGAGCCCTAGCCTTCACCTGAACCCCGCGTGTGTTTAGTTCATACTTTTATAGTTTTCTAGATTTTTATTTTGAGTCGTTTTATTTTTAGGATGTATTTTAAATTTATTAAGAATTTTCTAGGATTTAATTTTTATTTTTATTCTTATATTTCTTTATTCTAATTTTTATTTTTATTAGTTTTTAATCTTTATTTTATTTTATTATTTTTCTTAGGAATAGTTTTTAGGAGTTTATTTTATTTTTCTTTAGTTTTTAGTTTTAATTTATTTAGTTAGGATTTTAAGTTTTTTAGTTTTAATAGAGTTTTATTTTTTTTATTTTTCTTTTAGTCTCTTAATAATAGATTGGAATTTTATTTTTAGATTTAAATTTTTTAATTTAGTCTAGTTATATTTTTTTAGGTAGTGCATTTTGTTTAAGAGTCTAAATTAAACACACACACCTTACTTCCCATACACTACACTACACACAACCCCTTTACGATTCATCATCTTCACCCACACAGTCTCTCTTTCCACCATAACCAACCCAAACCATCCAAGACCCAACAATACAAAACCCATATCAGGCCCTTACCTGCGTACAAACCCAACTCCGGCTATAACCATTCCGGCCCCGCCCTCAACTCCGTCCAGATCTGCGACCTCCAGACCCCTAACCCGCTATCTACAGCAACCCGGATTCGATACCCACATCCCAAAATCCTCTCCTACCCGGCAATAGGCCTGTCAATGGATCGGATTTTATCCGAATCCGAATCCGAATTCGATCCGTTTAAGCGGATATGGATCATGCCTAAAATCCGATTATCCGATTACCCGATTACCCGATTATCCGTTTATTAAATGGAGCGGATTTGGATTCATATGCTCCGATCCGTTAATAATCCGATCCGATTAATATTTTTGATATACATATATAAATTATATATAATATATTTTTCATTAATATATATTGTATTTAATAATATTTTTTATACATATTTTACATATTTATTATAATAGTTCTCTATTTCATTATCTATTTTTATGGAACATTTGCAAAATAAATTTATGAAATAAGAGTTGAAAATAAAAATGTTGCAAATCAAGTTTAAGATAAATGGATAATCGGATAATCGGATCCGATCCGAATCCGTTTAATATTAACGGATATGGATTTGGATTTGCCTGATCCGATCCGATTAATAAACGGATCAGATCCGAATCCGTTTAACATAAACGGATATGGATTTGGATTTGCCTGATCCGGTCCGAATCCGATTCGTTTACAGGCCTACCCGGCAATGCCTTGGCCAACCCAACTCCACCATCAGCGACCACTCTGTCCCCGAATATCTTCTCATGAACTAGCAAAACCCGAGCCACCCGCTAAAAATGGCAAATCCCTGTCCAAACTCGAGAATCCAACTCGGTAACCCATAAACAGAAACCCCTCCTTCCGACGACCCCTCCGGTGACTTCCAGCGCTGACCCGAATGCAACCCGACGTTCTCCTGTGACCCATCTCCAAGACTTTCATTATTTCAAATCACCACCAACCTCGATAAAAATCGGAGTCAATCCCAAGCCAAAAGTAAATCCCAACAAAATCTCTAAATAAAAACACCAACTACGTGGGTTATAAAAAAGGGGCATCAGCTCATTAATAAAAAGAGTACTCTCACATACACATAAGAGAGACACAGAAAATAGAGAGACAGTGTGTATATTATGTACATAGTAGGTACATAAAAAATTCCAAAAAAATTAGTTTAGCATTAGAATAATTTTTAAGTTTAGTTTTTATTTTTTTATGTAATCAAGTGATGAATTTGTGAAAACATTGGGACACACGTGCATGAATGTGATTCAAGGAATTAATTCAAAGGGAGACTTTTGTGTATTGTATTTCTTGATCTACTCTTCCATTTTTTGTTCCATGTTTGTTCCATGTTTGTGATTGTAATTAATTATTTCATTATGCTTATCTAGTCACCCTGTTCAAGGGGTGGGATGCACTGCGTAGGATATTAATTTAATTAATTGATTTCATTAATGCTATATTTCTAGAAAAATTAATTTTTGACTGTCACCAATTAATTTATGTGACGAAAGTTAGTAAATTAATGTTTGAATTTAGGGATCGAACTAGAGATAGGTTTTTCCGAAATTTGAATACCAATTATATGTTGAAATTTGAGAATTCATATTGTTTTTGTTAAATTGATCCTAGCGGGTAATTTCATTGAACACATAATAGTTCTTAATTTTTCATTGTGTGACATTTTTAAATTAGTTTTCTAAAAAAATTATTATTAAATTTATAATTGTAACGAGAGTTAGATTATCAATTTAATATTATCTCAAAATATTCAAATTAACAAATTGAGAAATTCAAATAATTGATAATGCGGTGTAATCCCATCTCTTGGCATTCTCACATTTTCCACACTCGATTGCACATTATTTTTCCTTATTTAGTTATTTCAAAATTTTTAGCATTTAGTAGTTAATTTTTCCCTTGAAATTGTTTTTAAAAAAATTTAAAAAATTAATAAAAAAAATTGAAATTGCAAGCTTTCACATTAATTATTTCACCTTGGAAGTTGAATTGATACCCGTACTTACCGCAATACGAGTTATTTTAAACAAGTTTTGTAGGTACTCAAGGGAATTTTGAGATTGGCTTTTAAAGACAATGACCACACACAAAAAATCTAAGAATCAAATGGCATCGTTGTCGTTTTCTTGACATGGAGACAAATTGAAGACTTGTAATTTTTATTTTATTTTTAGTTGTACTTTTTATTCCTCCTCCATCCTCCTTAGACTAGTTGTATAGGATTTTTGAAGCTTTGTATTTATTTTGGTGCATTTTGACACCATATTATTTTTCTAATAATTATTCCATAAAAAAAGCAAAAAGGGGAAACGGACAAGGTAGAGAGAGGGTGTCCAAGGCGATGAATTTTAAAACCTCTCTACTTTGGATCGGTAGGACTCCTTGGGATGACTGAGATAGGCGAGATCTCCCATCGGTCGACTCAACTCGGTCTTCACCCCACGTGTGTAAAAGTCGTGGGAGGTAATTTCTTTATCACTCGTGAATCTCCTGCTAGCGAGTTCAATTTTTTTGTGATTATTTGCTCCTGTGTGCTTTTAATTTTTGCATCGCACTTAAATTGAATGGTTTGATGAATTAATTTGCCTAAGACCTGGATCCGGTCATTGAAATGAGAAGGGATTTCATCACCCGACTCACTCGTTTATCCATTGTGTGCTACCCTTACTGTCATTAAATTTAAAAATAATCAACTAGCTAGCCCCGTAGGAACACAACTTTACAACAGGCGATCACAAAGATAAATTCCATGATTTTTGTCGCCCACGGAATTATAATAATTGGCTAGTTGCTCGTTTGGAATTTTTCTTGACTCATGTGTCCAATTCAATTCTTTAGGTAGTTGATTTTAATTAGTTCATCCAAATCAAGAGTCCATTTTCTCTCCTTTTTCGAAAAATCCCAAAAATATTTTCTTTTTTTTCAATATTTCCAAAAATCACAAAAGGATTTTCTTCCTTTTTTTTACAATACCAAAAAGATTTTCCTTTTCTTATTTTCAAAAATCCCAAAAATATTTTCTTTCCATTTGAAAAAATTTAAAAACAAATCCTAAAATATTTCTCTCATCATGGACGAAGAACATCCTTTACGGGAGTACTTTGCCCATTTTCCATTCTCTCAAAGTTTGTTGGATGTTAACCTCCATTCATTAATTCATGGCTTTAACTCTCAAACGGCCAGCGTTGATACTCGTGTGTCGTCCACGCCCACATCTCCTATTCCACTGCCTCCGGTGATGAGTGTCAACCCATCCCATACTTCACCGTGCACATACTGATTTCTTGTCGATCACTTGTCCAATGAGTGTCCATTTATTTTCTCTCCACCTGATCCCCCATGGAACATGTGTATCCCTAAGACACTGTTTTGGACCCACCCTCGCCATATTGTCACGACTTATCTAATGTCAAGGGCTATGAGTACCCTAGCTATTCATGGCAGCCTGGTCACCCTTCCATGCAATTTGAATCCCAACACCATGTTGTGGATCCTTACGGTTTCCAGCAATCGTCATCGCCACCTCGTACCTATCAGTCCCCTTCCTATGCTCCTCATGATGGTCACACTTTTGTCCCTCATGGAGATGCTTCTCCCGTGAATTCTGCACTTGACCCCGCTCCACACACTTCCGATGAGTAAATTTCCTATCCTGGTGTCTATAGTGACTTGTGTCCACCTCAACCACCACCGCCACCCACCAACACTTCACCGCCACCATGTCCATCCGCTCTCGAAAGCCTCTTGCAAAAGTTTGTGCACACTCTTCAATCTCAAAATGAATCCCTTCAAAGGATTGAACAACGGTTAAATGATTTTGAGTGTGCGCACGAGTCGAATTTCACCCCAAGTGCACCCATTATTTCCCTCGCGTGGGACGATGATGTGTCGTCTTGTGCCACTGATTTTGAGTGTCACCAACCCTATTTTCCTGAGAATCTCGAAGTTGAGACCACTACGTGGTCCGGGACCCAAGTTGATAATAGTGTTGACATATCCATTGACTGTGAGACTGATCCTACACCGCCCTACCCCTCAATTTTTACCATTCAGTTTTCCCCTTCCACAGCTTCCCTATTTATGCTCGATTCTCCACCATTTGATACTTCCTTGTGTGTTACCAAGGAACCATTTATTTATAGGTTAGCTTTAGCTGCGATTGCTTCCCACTGTCCGAAGATTGAGTCTGAGATGGTATCTACCTCTCTGCATATGGATCATGTCCCACCATGTTTGGATCCTATTGAGTCATATATTCATGTTGATTCTTCTATCTCGGCTTGGGATAACTCGTTTGATTTTCCCACCACCACTGACGGTGACAGATTGGTGGATAAGTTGATCATTCCATCGTTTACTTTCACACCTACTCCTCCGAGTACCCATGAGGATCATTCCGAGCCTCGTGAGGAGTGTGTCTCTCCTACTCGTGAGTTCGATCATCTTCCCCCACCCTTTGTCCCACCTGACCCACCCACTGTCCTTACCACTCCACCACTTGATTTGGACCTCGTTATTCTACCTTCCCTGTTCTCATCTAAGCATTTAGGTCCTCACCTCCACCCGCCCTCCACCCTCGTTCTCCACGAGCCCACTCTTGTGTTTTTCTTCCACCCTGATATCTATGAGAGTATTTGTACTACTCTCCACATCCGTGACACCGAGCTTGTTACTCTATGCACACCACTTCCTTGTGGTGTTTATTTTTTCCATCTACCGCTCCCTGTCATATCACGCCGCGACCATTATCATCGTCCATTTATTGAATGGTTGTGCACTTTCTCTGAGGACCGCCCCTCATTATTGTCAAACCCTTATGCCTTCCCCCACCAACTTGAGCACCATACTTATAGGGCCATTGTTTCCCTCACCTTTTGGCTCAATAAGGCCCGTGATCGATGCTTATTCTCCCCTGCCCTTCTCATCCTTACGCTGATACCCACCCAACCATGGTCCACCGATGCTTCGCATCATGTGAAGCATTTTTTTGTACAAGTTAATTGACCTCTTTTAGCCTATATCTAATAAGATTGACACTTTAGTCTTGTTTGGGGATATCATCACCCGTTTTTCTGCTTCCCCGCACTTTCATAGCTCTTATCCTTAGGGTGAGTTTCGATCGGTCTGGATGAAAATGTTAAACTTAGCGCTACCGGGAGGTAGCCTATTGTTTCTTGTTTTTGCGTATAAGTCTTATCCTATTTGGGGGGGGGGGGGGGGTGTTTCACACCACCCGATGATTTTCATATGCTTTATAGACTTGTCCATATTTTTGTGTCGCATCTGTTCTTCAGGTTTCATATATGCTCCCAAATGTGGTACAATTTCATTAGCGGTTCATTATGGTAATATCTTTCCTCCCTTGTGCTTTTATTTTTTATATCTAGTTTTAAACATCGAAGACGAAGTTCTCTTTTGTTTGGGGGTGGGAAAATTATCAAAATCGTACCTCTTTTGAAAAAAATTCAGAAACAAGTTCTTATAAACTATTTCTGCAGTTAAAAATTAAAAAAAAAATTATGATATGAATTGTCTATCATCCCTTTTAGAAGTCTCGAAATACCTGTGTTTAACCCAAAAAATTATGCTTTTTAACATACAATTAATTAATAACGCTTAAACCGTACTTGCACCAAGAATTTCTAGACTCAACAATTTGCACTATCACTTTTACAATCAAAATATGAAGAGTAACTATATTCTCAAGAGAGCCTTAAAAGATCACTAGTGGCGACTTAAACCCATAAGGTTTGAGCTTTTCACCTTTTTGAGGATTTTTACGTATCTCCAAGTCACTAGTTGACTCAACTTTCTTCGGATACCCCACTTAGTCGTTGCATAGTCTCATTATTTTTTTCAAATTTGGCTTAATTACTGAGAATGCCATCATCTTCGAGTAGTAAGAAACATGTCTCTTGTAGTTTCTCCCGAGCACTAAATCGATTTTATCATACACTTACCATTTTTACCCTTCACTCCACCTATTATCATGTTTTCCTTACCCATATATGTCCCAAATACCAACCATATCATTACCATCGTTTTTGAGAAAAAGAGTGTTTGAAATTATCAATGTAAATTGTCTTCATTTTCATTATGAAAATAAAAATGCATCGCAATAAAATAAGAGAAAAAAATAGAAAAATGAGCAAAGAAAAAGAAAAAAAATATAAACGAATCAAAAGAAAGCATGCGATCAAAAATTCAAAAAAAAATGAAGACATTAGTTATTCTTGTGTCCCACTCTTCTCAAAACATTTCCATCATATCATTCATCTTCCCCATTTTCCCCCGATGTCTTACATAAACCCAATTTTCACCCTTGGTGACATGTTCGGGCAAACGAGAAGTCTATATGGTGAATAACTCGACATTCTCGACATAGTAGTTAAGCATTCATTCACGAGATCAAATTTGTTTTTATGTATCCTTCATTTTCTATAAAGTGTGTGAGACGTTTGAACTTGCTTACATTTACTCACCTCCGCACACACTAGAGAGATACACTTACCAAATTCTCAGAGAGTTCGATTCATAGAGATATATCCAGTGAGATTTGAGGTCAAAGCATCGATTCTTAAAAGGCGATCTTGGAATTACTCTAATGATACTTAAGATTATTTCACACTACACACGGTGAGTTTTATGAAGGATTATGCTTTTGGTATATTAAGTTATTTAATATCTCATTTTGATAGTTGAATACGGTGTTCCTTGACGTCCTTTTAAATTGGGTTGTATAGCATTTCATCATCTACTCAGATATTGCATTTAAATAAGTTTTAGAATTTTGAGGGTACATTCACTGCAAACCCTTATGAGACACCACTCGTCTTGCAGGGCAACCTATAGGTTTAACGGAATGTTGCACATGCTAAGTGCAATCGCCAGTGCCTGCGAAAGTGGCACACTTTTCGTTAATTATCTATGGTTTTAGTCTATTTTTACTCGGGGACTAGCAATATTCTGTTTGGGGGTGGTGTGATAAGCACCCAAAAGTTTCTATTTTATACCCCGAATAGATGCATTTTAGTCACTCGTTTTAATTAAAAATGGCCTTATGTCGTATTTTATTATTTTTCAGGTCAATCATCAGTCGCAACATCAAATAATGCTAAATCAAGCCAATTATGACACAATAGCGGTCAAAAGCATGCATCAAAGAAATCAAAGAGACTACGAAGTCAGAAGTCCCATTAATCTTACCCAGATGAGTTACGATGCCTCGAGCCTTTTCTCGTACGAAACCTAAGCTTAAACCGAGCCTTAGCCTTCACCCGAACCCCCTGTGTGTTTAGTTTGTACTTTTATATTTTTCTAGATTTTTATTTTGAGTCGTTTTATTTTTAGGATTTATTTTAGATTTATTTAGAATTTTCTAGAATTTATTTTCAATTGTTATATTTCTTTATTTTCATTTTTATTTTGATTAGCTTTTAATCATTTTTTTATAATATTATTTCTCTTCGGATTAATTTTTAGGAATTTATTTTATTTTTCTTTAATTTTTAGTTTTACTTTATTTAGTTAGGATTTTTAGTTTTTTAGTTTTTATTGAGTTTTTTTTCTTTTTATTTTTGAGTCTCTTAGTAATGGATTAGAATTTTATTTTTAGATTTTAATTTTTTAATTTAGTCAAGTTTTTTTTAGGTAGTGCATTTTGTTTAAGGGTTCAAATTAAACACACACAACTCATTCACACACACCTTACTTCCCATACACTACACACAACACAACACAACTCCTTTACTATTCATCATTTCACCCACACACACTCTCTCTCCTCTTTCCACCATAACCAACCAAACCCATCCACGACCCAACAATACAAAACCCATATCATCCCCCTTACCCGCGTACAAACCCAACTCCATCTATAACCATTCCAGCCCAGCCCCTAACTTCGTCCAGACACGCGACCTCTAGACCCCTTACCCGCCATCTACACTAACCTAGATTCGATACCCACATCCCAAAATCCTCTCCTACCCGGCAATGCCTTGGGCGACCCAACTCCACCATCAGCGACCGCTCCATTGCCGAATATCTTCTCCCGAACTATCAAAACCCGAGCCACTTGCTAAAATCGGCGGATCCTTGTCCAAACCTGAGAATCCAACTCAGCAACCCATAAACAGAAACCCCTTCTTCTGGCGACCCCTCCGGTGACTTCCAGCGCTGACCCGAATGCAACCCGACGTTCTCCTGTGACCCATTTCCAAGACTTTCGTTATTTCAAATCACCACCAACAACCATAAAAATCGGAGTCAATCTCAAGCCAAAAGTAAATCCGAACAAAATCTCTAAACAAAAACACGAAGTAAGTGGGTTATAAAAAAGGGGAATCAGCTCATTAAAAAAAAGAGGACTCTCACCGACACAGAAAATAGAGAGACAGTGTGTATATTATGTACATAGTAGGTACAAAAAAAAATTCCAAAAAAATTAGTTTAGCATTAGAATAATTTTTAGGTTTTGTTTTTATTTTTTTTATGTAATCAAGTGCTGGATTTGTGAAAACATTGGGACACACGTGTATGAACGCGATTCAAGGAATCAATTCAAATGGAGACTCTTGTGCATTGTATTTCTTTCTCTACTCTTTAATTGTTTTATGTTTGTGACTGTGAATAATTATTTCATTATGATTGGCTAGTCACCCTGTTCAAGGGGTGGGATGCACTACATAGGATTTTAATTTAATTAATTGATTTCATTAATGATATATGTGGGGTCAAAAAATATGCCTGCTTAATAGCATGACACATGGCGAGCAACGGATGCTCCAACAAGATAAGGACGACTAAAGTTCTTGATAAACTAGAAGACCGATGAGAAGTATCTGATTGAAATCAAGTTCCACGAAGATAGGACTCGTCCATTTTTGTAACCCTAATGTAACCCCTAACTCTATATAAAGGGGACACCCCCCATTGTGAAAGGGCGCTTAAAATCTATAAAAAACACTCTCATTTAAAAATCTCTCATGATTTTAATGAAATATAGCAGCAGCCCCGTGGACGTAGGCCATTGATGGTCGAACCACATAAATCTTTGTCTCACTCATATTTATTTTTATACATGCATCGTTGTGAATGGACACCCCCTACGGGTTAATTTTTTGACACAACAATTGACGCCGTCTGTGGGAAACGACACAAAAAGTTTTTCCTTCTTACTGTCAAGACAAATATTTACATTGCGACGCAATGGTTTACACACGAAATCTCATAATGAGCTAAGTTTTCTTTTTCTATCTCGCATTAACAATCATATATTCTATACAAATATTGTTTCGTTGATACATGATTTTTCGTACATTTGT
Source organism: Sambucus nigra (assembly GCA_949130495.1). NCBI lineage: Eukaryota > Viridiplantae > Streptophyta > Magnoliopsida > Dipsacales > Adoxaceae > Sambucus > Sambucus nigra. The sequence continues at coordinate 382,732,724 of OX422217.1, forward strand.
ATTTATAAATCTTGTATCCGATTTTCATTCATCTGCAAATCTGCGCAGCAATATTGTTTCTGGGCAATTTTCGTTGTTTTTCAAGATGAATTTCATTGGCATAGGTCTACGAGAACTCCCTAATATTTAGTGTCTCTTTAAAAACTCCCAGTTACACGCATTTATTTACTGGGCTACATCATATCTTGATTCCCATATCCCAAATTTTTGGGCTGGAGTAACCGTCTAATAGGTTTCTCTCTCATGAGAGATCTTAACCACATCTTTACAAACATATTGAAGGAAATTATCTCAACAGATATGTTTTCGCAAAGGTATACAGATTCTGGGCCCACAATCTTGCCAGGAATCTTATCTCCGTTCACACAGTTTGTGCCAAAAAACTGTAATCACGAAGAAGCTAACGAGTTTTCGGCCATCTCTGACCTATATATGGGGACTATCATCATCTTGAGCAACCCACTCACATCTCAACCCTTCGGTGGCGGAATCACAGCTTTGTAATTAAAATTCTATGTCAAATCAACAATAGAAAATAGAAAAAAGACATATGTCACCGGATTCTCATATGCACCGCATCTTTCATTCTCCGGTCATAACCTACCTGCCTCAGAATCAAAGGTCCTATGAATTTACAATTGCCATTTTCTCAGTGCTGGTTGGCACCGAGGTGTGAGGATCCCAGAGTAACGTCGTCGGAGCTTAGCGACCACCACATACCAAGTCTCGAACATCAACAACGTTGTCAGAGGTCGGCATCCTAACTCGTCAGTGAATCCATAACCCATTGTCGAATTGTATCTCTTCAATCGATCACCAGTGAGGGATTTATCGGATCCCCTAGTGGTCGGCGACCATTTTGCGACTACCATCATCACACATCAGTAGCAAAAGACAAAACACAGATTCAAATTTCTTTGGGACTGTTTTCCATCTGTAACGACATTCCTCAGGCAGGTTGGCAACCACGATGAGGATGACTTGAAACCCGCGAATAGGCGACGAGATCAACCGCCCTGGTTGTATCAAAGACACCTCCGGACCACCCTTCGTGGTCGATGACCACTATGCTATGGCGACGAGCCAGGAGGCAGCAGTTCTTGTGGACCGTCTCTTCAGATCGCGACCACCAGACCATAATTATTGGCCAGCGGCACCAGCTCAACACCCTCCATGTGTGTTAATAAACACATTTGTCATCTAGTAGATGTACATAATTTATATGAATTTAAAAATTATTCATATAAAGCATAAAAACTATACAAAATTATGTACAAGTAATGAAGTAAATGAAATCAATGTGTAACACAATGAAGCGATAATCACATAATAAGATATGAAATCTCATGAAATAGTAAAAATCAATGTCAATGAATCCGAGTTATTTAAAATGTAAAATGAAAAGGAAGAGATAAATTGTTTATGGAAGAACTAAGATAGTAACAAAATGTAATGATAAAATATTAAAATATAATCGTCAAATATTAGGGGTGGCAATTCGGGTTAGTCGTGTCATTTTCGGGTCGCGTTGATTTTTATTTTAGTATATGTTTTGGGCACTCCTAAATCTATACAAGCTAATCGGGTCATGTTCAGGTCATCTCGGGTTATTACCGTAAACGGATTATCGGGTCAAAAATTGCCAGCTCTATCAAATATGTTGCATTTGACATTTGTTAGAATTCCATGTGTCTTATTCATATTCAATTTTATAAACGACAAAATGTGCAGGCTTTCGATTAGAATCTGCTAATTTTGCTAATGCACGTATATAACTTTCAAATATAGTCCGAGTGCACAATCCCCTGTGGAATAAATTAACATAAAAAAAAATAAGTATATGAAATTAGTATAGAACGTTTGAAATGTATGCATGAATTTTAAGTTTTAATAAGAATGATATTACCTTTTCTTTAGAAACGATGAAAGTTTGAATGTTGCATGCAATGAAAGACTATGTTTCCTTGAACAGTGTGATTGTTGCTCTTTCGTTGTCATCTTGAACCATTAATTGAAGTAAGTACCTTGTGTTTGGTTGAACAATGAGTCAATATCCAATAATGGTAATATAGCGTGCCCAAATTATGAACAACAAAAATTGAGCTTATAGATATTTGTTAAAAACGTAAGACAAACTTACCTGAAAAGTTGGAACAATGAGGTTGTAAACATATGTCAAGGTCTAATCCTAAGATTAAAAAATATATTTTTTAAGATTTCATATTTTTTTTTAAACGGTAAATTTTAAAAACATATTATTTTATAAATCTATATATATAAAGAAAAAGGCACTTTTTTTTTAATAAAAATTGTAATTTTTTTAATAAAAAAACTCTTGTGTATAAAAGCTGTATTACTAAAAAACTTAATTTTTAAAACAAACTGTATTATTAAAATTTGTATTCATAAAAAATACAATTTAAAAATGCATTTATAAAAATACTATTTTTTATAAATAAATAAAATACTATTTTTTTTATAAAAACAAAAAAAAATTATTGTTTTTTATATAAAAAATACAATTTTTTTCTATATATTTTTGTTTTTTTCTTTACATATTTTTAAGAATACAATTTTTTCTTATAAGAAATGAAGTTTTTAATTAAAAAATAAGGTTTTTATAAACAATATAATTTTCACAAAAAAATTATACCATTAAAGAGGAAATCATCTCTTTTTATGTATAAGAGGTAGAGATAGAGGTGTATTTTCAGAGATGCAGAGATCATGAAACCCCAGAAAACAATTAATATGAAATCTAAAGAGCTCCATCCGTGTTTTTTTACAATTATACTCTCTCGAGTTAATAATAAGGATTAAATGTCATAATTTTAAATAAGAACATAGTCAGATGAACCAGATTCTCTCCATACGTGTCTTTTTACTGTCAAAATGAAAAAAATACAATGGTCGGTAATACTGACAAAGGGAGTATACACACAAAGAAATAAATAAAGATAATGCAGATGAACCGGAGTTTTTATTAAAAATCGAATAACCTCTTCACCCGTGTAAATTTCGTACCAAATATGTTCCAAGTCGATTCATGTTCAGGTATTATTTAAAAAGTATCAAGATCAAAGTCCTTATTTTAACAGTCTCAAGATCAAAATTCAACATACTAAATTACAGTCTCAAGTTTTAAAAACTCAATAAATTGTTAAAACATCCATTTTCAAACAGTTTTTGTTCTTAAAACTGTTAAAACCTATGCACATGAATTAAACCTATATACATCACTACACCAATTATATAATGTAAACTCATAAAAAAAAGAAGATAAATTAATGTGTTCAAATTTGGGGGCTTTAAACAGGTTATTATGTAACATGAAACATATTAATCTCTAAAATAAAATAAACAATGTGATAAACAAATCTACACAAAATGATCACAAATTTAAATGTAAATTCGAACCTCATATTTGAGTTACCTTCCACAATGGCATATATGTTTGGGACGGTTTAGTGTTGCTAAGATTATTTCTAGTCCACCTGCTTTTTTTGTGATTAGTTAGAGGATGGTTTAGTGAGAGAGATAAGTCAATATCCAATAATGGTAATATAGCGTGCCCAAATTATGAACAACAAAAATTGAGCTTATAGATATTTGTTAAAAACGTAAGACAAACTTACCTGAAAAGTTGGAACAGTGAGGTTGTAAACATATGTCAAGGTCTAATCCTAAGATTAAAAAATATATTTTTTAAGATTTCATATTTTTTTTTAAACGGTAAATTTTAAAAAACATATTATTTTATAAAACTATATATATATATATATAAAGAAAAAGACACTTTTTTTTAATAAAAATTGTAATTTTTTTAATAAAAAAACTCTTGTGTATAAAAGCTGTATTACTAAAAAACTTAATTTTTAAAACAAACTGTATTGTTAAAATTTATATTCATAAAAATACAATTTAAAAATGCATTTATAAAAATACTATTTTTTATAAATAAATAAAATACTATTTTTTATAAATAAATAAAATACTATTTTTTTTATAAAAACAAAAAAAATTTATTGTTTTTTATATAAAAAAGTAACGTTTTTAAAAAATACAATTTATATAAAAAAATTCAATTTTTTTCTATATATTTTAGTTTTTTTCTTTACATATTTTTAAGAATACAATTTTTTCTTATAAGAAATGAAGTTTTTAATTAAAAAAATAAGGTTTTTATAAACAATATAATTTTCATAAAAAAATTATACCATTAAAGAGGAAATCATCTCTTTTTATGTATAAGAGATAGAGATAGAGGTGTATTTTCAGAGATGCAGAGATCATGAAACCCCAGAAAACAATTAATATGAAATCTAAAGAGCTCCATCCGTGTTTTTTTACAATTATACTCTCCCGAGTTAATAATAAGGATTAAATGTCATAATTTTAAATAAGAACATAGTCAGATGAACCAGATTCTCTCCATACGTGTCTTTTTACTGTCAAAATGAAAAAAAATACAATGGTCGGTAATACTGACAAAGGGAGTATACACACAAAGAAATAAATAAAGATAATGCAGATGAACCGGAGTCTTGATTAAAAATCGAATAACGTCTTCACCCGTGTAAATTTCGTACCAAATATGTTCCAAGTCGATTCCTGTTCAGGTATTATTTAAAAAGTATAAAGATCAAAATCCTTATTTTAACAGTCTCAAGATCAAAATTCAACATACTAAATTACAGTCTCAAGTTTTAAAAACTCAATAAATTGTTAAAACATCCATTTTTAAACAGTTTTTGTTCTTAAAACTGTTAAAACCTATGCACATGAATTAAACCTATATGCATCACTACACCAATTATATAATGTAAACTTATAAAAAAAGAAGATAAATTAATGTGTTCAAATTTGGGGGCTTTAAACAGGTTATTATGTAACATGAAACATATTAATCTCTAAAATAAAATAAACAACGTGATAAACAGATCTACACAAAATGATCACAAATTTAAATGTAAATTCGAACCTCATATTTGAGTTACCTTCCACAATGGCATATATGTTTGGGACGGTTTAGTGTTGCTAAGATTATTTCTAGTCCACCTGCTTTTTTTTGTGATTAGTTAGAGGATGGTTTAGTGAGAGAGATGAGATATTTTGAGAAGTGGGTTTCACTTGGGAAGTCTTCATAGCAAAAATTGGGCTTTTTTATGTATTGGGTTGGAAGTTGTGCATAGGAGATCGTGGTCAGTGTACAAATTAAAGTGCAGTGTATGTGAGTGGGATTAAAATACAATGTATAATATATTCTTGAATGAAAGAGAAAGATAGAAGGGTATTGACGGATTTTTAAATTGTATGAGGGTAAAATAGTCTTTATATCATTAAAGAGAAACTCTCATCTTTTAAAGTAGTAGAGATAGAGATTTGGGGCACAAGTCCAACTGGTTTTAAAAGTCTTTGAAATTGTTATTTTACGGGCAACACTTGCTATTTTCTTCCTACTTGGCAGCTTTATGAAGCTCTACGAGGAAATAATTTTTTTAAAACCAACCTATATTAGACTATTTGTTTGGACTTCAAAAAATTTTTGCAAAATTTTTAAATCAAACCTATGTCTTACATTTGAGGTATATTTGACTAATTTTTGCTCTGCTCGGTTCTCTCTAAAAAAAATTCTTTTTGAGGGATCATGTGACTTTATTACAATTGTTACAACGATTTTAGTTGGAAATTTTTATTCGACTTTATTACAATTATTTTGTTCACATAAATAGTGGGGCGCACTTATAGAGCACTCATGTCATTTATTCGATCATTTAATTTTCAATATTACCTTCTAGCTATTCTTGGTTATTTAGCTCATCACTGACGAATGCTCGGGCACAGTTATCTCGTGTGGATTTTTATCATAAAAATCATTGGATCATTCATTACATTCATACAATACTATGAATTTTTTCCTCGGCAGGTGGTCGAGCAGCCGCATACCATATTTTATTTGACCAAATAAATCAGTCTCATGACAATCACTTTTTGATTTAGCCTTAACAAATGGTTAGTCAGGATAATTCTTATATTCAGTCCCTACAGATGTTTGGGACAGTCGATTAATGATCAACATTACATTTATTGGAAAAGTTAGTTTTCACTAACACTGCAGGATCGTTCGTAATATCTGCTCGATCCTTTTTGCCTCGGAGGATGCTCGAGCATGGATCACTCGCAATATCTACCATATCCTCTACTATTTTCGCCTCAACACGAATTCAAGCATCATTTATTTAGTCTGGAAATCTAATTTTCACCTTGATAATCTTGCCTCGACGAATGCTCATACATCATTAATCTTATCAATGCTCCGACAGATGCTCGAGCACGAATTGTTCACTATATCTTCTCGGACGATCATACATATCCAAGATTCATATCGGCAAAATATTTCTATATATTTAGTCCCGAAGATATCTACCGCACAAGCCTCATTTTATCCCCAACGGATGGTTGGCCAGGATAATTCTCATATTCAGCACAGTTCCAACTGATGGATACGCACATTTATTTGTGCATTATTCGTTTTTGTCTAATAATATTTTATTTGCTCACAAATTATGCTCACGATTTTTATCATCATAAATTTGTTAAGAGGGGGTTATCTATACTTTATACTTCACAGTTGGCGCTACATAATTTTCTGTGAAAATAAATTTTTGAAACCAACTTATGATTGAGTATTTATTTAGAGCTATTCGCAGAAATTCCAAATTAACTCCTATGTCGTACATCTGGATATATTGAACAAATTTTTCATCTTTTATTCGACTTTACTACAATTATTTTGTTCACATAAATAGTGGGGCGCACTTATAGAGCACTCATATCATTTATTCGATCATTTAATTTTCAATATTGTCGTCTAGCTATTATTGGTTATACCAACGAATGGTCAGTGTAATATTTTTACTAATGCTAAGCGTAGCCCCGACGGATACTCAGGCACGGCCATCCTCGTGAGATTTTGTCATAAAAATTATGGGATCATTCATTTCATTCATGCAATACTATGAAATATTTTGCTCGTCACATAGTCGAGCAGATGCACATCATATATTTCTTGACTGAATAAACGAATTGCATGATAAATCCTATTTGATTTAGCCCCGATGGATGGTCGAGCAAATTATCAACTTCCACAAGTACAAGATCTAGTCCCGACGAATGCTCGGTCATAATCTTAAGGTCTTGAAAATCTTATTAATGCACCGATAAATGCTCGAGCACGGATCGCTCTCTATATCTACTCGGACATGTATAACTTTGCCCCGTTAGATTAGACAGACACCACTTATTTTATTAATACTCTGACGGATGGTCGAGCACGTTACATCACTTTGGACCCAAAAAGGCTTGGGTATTTATGATAACTGACGGATGCTCGGACGTTGATATTTCTTCGATCTCAGTACTGATTATTTGGCTCTACGATTCTTGACTTGAAGGATGATCGGAAAAATATTTCTATATATTTAGTCCCGAAGATATTTTCCACACATGTCGCATTTGATCCCTAACAAATGGTTGGTCAGGATAATTCTTATATTCAGTCCCAACAGATGGATCGTTCGTAATATCTTCTCGATCTTTTTGCCTCGATAGATGCTCGAGCATGGATCACTCACAATATCTACTAGATCCTCTATAATTTTTGCCTCGACAGGCATTCAGGTGTCATTTATTTAATCTGAAAATCTACATGGCAGGATCGTTAGTAATATCTGCTCGGTCCTTAATAATCTTGCCTCAATGGATGCTCATGCATCATTTATCTTGCCAATGCTCCGATAGATGCTCGAGCATGGATTGTTCACAACTTTTACTAAATCCTTTACAATTTTATATCGACGGACCCTCATCTTCGATGGATAGTCAATGTTATGAGATCATGTCTCAAGCTCTAATGGACAGTTGGGCAATGTAATTCTTATTCAATTCAACCTTAGTAAATGGGAAGTTGGGCAACCTGTTTAACAAAGGTCCAATAACTCATAAAGCATTATGGAGTGCAACGGTCAAGTATATTTATCTACAAGAACGAGTCCAGTATATAGGAAGTCATATATCCAGAAAGGTCACAATTAACTGTGGTTCCTAAGAATTGAAGTCGAGCATCATCGGACTTCCCTTTATCCACTCCAGCTAGCGATTTCATGGTTTATGGACGACTCACATCTCATCTCCACCAACCCGCTTCGTGGTCTGCTGACTTAAGAATTTTTGGCCCATCGACCTGCGAACTAAGGCTATCACAACCAAGCGCCCAAACATTCTTTCTAATATTATGAACAATCATCATCAACCTGCGTCAAGGTCTGCCTCTACTGGTCGACATTCTTTCACGTACGATGAACAGAACGTGCCAGCAGCAACACTAGACCACCAGTAACATCGTCAGATAACCCATGGTGATTAGCGATCACAAGGAAACGAATTAACGCGCTATCAACACTAAGATATCCACTTCATAGGAACAACATTTCTTGAACTCCACGTCAAATCAATGCATTTTTTCACGAAGATTCTTTGAACTCATATCAATTTCTTTAGATGCACGAATTACATGGAGTCTTCTACAGCCTCCTGGAACCACCATGCTTGGTCGGCAAACAAGTGTGCCTCGAGGAACGATACATTACATGGAGATATATGAGCAAGATAATCCTTAATTATATCCATCTCGACGAACGATCCAAGTGATACTCTTCAATATAAGAAAGCCTCGAGGAACGATCGGGCACACTTATCATCTCGGTTATACACAACAAATAACTCGATGGACAATGGGGCAGTCTTTTCTTCAGAGCCCAATTGGGGGCTCCACGGTAACGATGACACGTGAACAGATTCACCTCAACATTTAAAGCAAAACAGAAGAGGCCAACTCAAGATGGCTGCCATCATGGTTAACATTGACATTAGTTTTTCAAACGATGATCAGGATTGAGCTTGATTTAATTACAACAACTATATTTCTTATTTCAATTAAATTAAGGAAGTCCTTAGGCCTTTGTCATCTCCAGCCACAAATGGCCTCACGAGTTTCCCCGATAATAATAAGAGCCTTACGGGGGATCCCTAGGCAAAAAGCCAACTCGGGTTGGTTGCCAACTATATTGGTCAGTTAAAATCTTGAACGGGTGGATTTCCCTTAGACCAGGTGCATTTTTTCCATCGTCTTTTAGGCTTAAGGAAGTGTGATGACACAACCTAAAAGATAAAACAGATGGATATTTACATGCGAGGCATTACAAATTGGAAAAATGCAAACAAAATTGGTATTAGATTGACTTATAAGAAAATCTTAAGTACAATAAGCAACTGATTACATATCAAATTTGAAAAACCTAATGCAAGGTCTTACCCCGACTAGGTATATGCTCGAGCAAGGCTTGACACATAGGCATGTGGTCGGCCTCTCCAATTAGACCATATGAAAAACCTAATGCAGGGTCTTACCCCGTCTAGGTATATGCTCGAGCAAGGCTTGGCGCATAGGCTTTTGGTCGACCTCTCCAATTGGACCATATGAAAAACCTAATACACGGTCTTACCCTGACTAGGTACATGCCCGAGCAAGGCTCGGCACATAAGCTTTTGGTCGGCCTCTCCAATTGGACCATATGAAAAACCGAATATAGGGTCTTACCCCGACTAGGTACATGCCCGAGCAAGGATCGACACATAGGCTTTTGGTTGGCCTCTCCAATTGGATCATATGAAAAACCTAATGCACGGTCTTACCCCGACTAAGTACATGCCCAAGCAAGGTTCGACACATAGGCTTTTGGTCGGCCTCTCCAATTGGACCATATAAAAAACCTAATATAGGGTCTTACCTCGACTAGGTACAAACTCGTGCAAGGCTTGGCACATAGGCCTATGGCCAGCCTCACCAATTGAGCATACAAAAGTAAAGTATAGGGAGATTCCCTAAACATGATGCACACTCAAGCAATCCTCAGCAAATGAATTATGAATAGGCATGTGGTCGGCCTCACAAATTGGGCCATGCAATAAAAAAGAATAATGAACTATGTTCGGCCTGATCCCATGAGAGTACATAGGCAGCTCAACACTGTCGAGTCTGGTTCCCATACCAAATGAAGGTTTCTCAACTCAAGACAAGCATTCATCTAAAAACCTATAAAGGCAAGAAGATCAACCAAAGAAGGCTTAAATGCTGAACGACAACTCAAAGAACGCCAGTCTAGTTCACATCGGCCACTGCACATGCCTAAAGAGATTATGGACCAACTCCCAGATCATCTCGAAATCAACTCAGCTGAATTGCAACATGTGGGGCTATTGTGGGGGAAAAAATATGCCTACATAATAGCATGACACGTGGAGAGCACCTCGATTAAGATGGCGAGCAACGGACATTCTTGCAAGATAAGGACGACTAAAGTTCTTGATAAAAACTAGAAGACCGAGGAGAAGTATCTGATTGAAATCAAGCTCCATGAAGATAGGACTCATCCATTTTTGTAACCCTAATGTATCCCCTAACTCTATACAAAGGGGACACCCCTCATTGTGAAAGGGATCTTAGAAGCTAGAGAAACACTCTCATGTAAAACTCTCTCATGATTCCAATGGAATTCATCAGCAGCCCCGTGGACATAGGCCATTAATGGTCAAACCAAGTAAATATTTGTTTCTCTCATATTTATTTTTATACATGCATCGCGGTGAATGGGCACACTCCTATGGGTTGATTTTTTGACACCACACTATATTTCTAGAAAAATTAATTTCTAATTGTCACCAATTAATTTATGTAACGAGAGTTAGTAAATTAATTGTATAAATTAATGTCTGAATTATGGGATCGAACTAGAGATAGGTTTTTTTGAAATTTGAATATTAATTCTGGGTTGAAATTTGAGAATTCATATTGTTTTCGTTAAATTGATCCTAGCGGGTAATTTTGTTGAACACAGTCTAGTTCTTAATTTTTCATCGTGTGACATTTTTAATTTAGTTTGCTGTAAAAGATATTATTAAATTTATAATTGTAACGAGAGTTAGATTATCGATTTAATATTATCTCAAAATATTTCAAATTAATAAATTGAGAAATTAAAATAATTGATAATGTAGTGTAATCCCATCTCTTAACATTCTCACATTTTTCACACTCGATTGCACATTATTTTTCCTCATTTATTCATTTCATATTTTTTAGCATTTAGTAGTTAATTTTTCCCTTGAAATTGTTTTTAAAAAAATTAAAAATTAATAAAAAAAATTGAAAATGCAGGTTTTCACATTAATTGTTTCACCTTGGAAGTTAGATTGATACCCGTACTTATCGCAATACGAGTTGTTTTAAACAAGTTTTGTAGGTACTCAAGAGAATTTTGAGATTGACTTTTGAAGACAACGACCACTGGAAAAAAAAGGCAAGTATCACTAAACATAGTGGTATAAAGTGTAGGGGCGTGAACTAGAGATAAGATAAAATGAACCAATCACTCAAACATGTCCAAGTAGATCTATTTGACCACCATAATTTATCGACATTCGATTTAGCCTATCATGTCAAATAAAGAACTCAAAAGGACAAACAAAAACGATGGACATTTGCCTATAATTTTTATTATTCTCGAATCAATAGCATCAAAATAATTAAGCTCAACCATGAGCCATTGTGTAAACCCATTAATCTTCAACTAAACATCCTCAAAAATATGTATCATTTTTCTCTCTCTTTTTCTTTAGAAGATATCTAATTATTGAAGCATCAATGCAAAAAAATGGCCTTGGCAATTTTTTATTATTATTGCCTCTCAATCGTTTAGGCTATTGCCAACAGTGGCCCTTCATGCAAAGGAGATTTCTCATTTCGTAGTCATTTCCCATGCACACTCATATTTTTTAAAATTATCAAAAAAACTCACGAGCAATGGTTTTTACATGCAAAAATCCCCCCTAGTCAAAAAAATTTATGTATATGACAAGATTATTGGGAGAACACCTCACCTATCTTATTAAACATATGAAGTTAAAATCCAAAAATGCTCGTATGAAAGTGAATCCATCATGCAAATAAATTTCAAACTACTTCATGTAAACATGATTAAGTACTATCCAAGAATTGAAAATAAAATCAAATGTCATAGTCACATGGATACATGAATGGAATGGGATTCAAACACATCGATATGCTAAATAATATGTTTAAACTAAACTACACAAAAGTCAAAATCTTTTTGAGTTTTTAAACAATTTTCAAAATGATAGCAATTTAAAAAAACAAACTTAAAAGACAAACAAAATTTTCTATGTCTAAAAATGGAGGGGGTCCAAATTTTTAATCACGGATAAATAAAGATAAACAAACTAGGAAAACACATAACAAACAAGATTTTTAAAGTAATTCAGCTATAATAAGAGCCTATGTCCTCTGCGGGTATTATTTCAGGCGATTACAATACCTTGGTATGGGGTGTGCTTGTGCTTAGTTGAATCATCCCCTTGAGCTAAAGGAGATCATGCATTTATACTGGTTATGAACCTAAGAGATGGAATTATTTTATATTTTCAGTCATTTAAATTTGTATACAATAAATAAGACTCTTGATATTTAGTGCTGGTCACTATTCCACCCGAGTAACCTTTGTTATTCTTGATGGTTCAAATTCTTGGTATTGGTCGACATGCTAGCCGATTAAGTGTTTTCAGAGTCGAGCAAGATTGTTGAGTAGACGCGTAGGAAAATAGGAGTCTACTTTCATTGGTCCACGTAGGAGAGTAATTTTTGCATACAACAAAATCCCCCAATGCACCATGTTTGAGGATTGATCGAAAATATGGAGTATTTGTTCAGAATTTTTCTCGCAGTAATGTCTGAAAGTTGGCCAGCCACCGACTTCCAGGACTTGTAAAAACTTTTGGCAATATTTCTACTAGTGAAATTTTTGTGAATAACCCAAACATTAGTGAACTACCAAAAGTACGCTGGTGTTTTACCCATTGGGAAGCATACAGCCGCATATAGTTCCATCGTTCGTTCAGTTAATCATTTCCTTCCTACTTTCAAGGTTGTAACACCCCTTATTTATGAGTAATTGTTTTTATACTAATTTTCCTAGTGGGTTAATTATATAAAATAAAGGAAGTTGAAGTAAATATTACTTTGAGTGATTTAAGAGATAATATTTACCGATTTTTGCATATTTACTGTTAAGTGAATGTAAATAGCATTATATTATGTTTTGTTATATCGTTGTGCTTTAAGCGAGGATAATGACATATATTCCAAGTGGATCACTATTAATGAATTAATATGATGTTGGATTATGAAATAATGTATGATATCCCGATTGCCAATTTAGAGGGCGCGGTTAGTCTGAAAATGGTTGAAATTGTCAAAATGAGTACCAAGTTGTATTTTTGGGTTTCGGGTACTTTTGACCAGTTGTGACTTAATTATGTTATTTTGAGTCATTTTAATTGTGTTTAGAATTTAATGTTGGATGTAATATATTTGAGACACTTTGGGATATTTAGTCTTCCAAGAGCATTTTAATTCTCATTTCCATGTTCTGAACCTGGAGAAAGTTAGAGAGAGAGAGAGAGATTGGGAAAAAAAGAAGAGAAAGAGGAGATTTGCTACTCTTAGATTGGAATCATTTCAACGAGCAAGAATCCGAGACTACAAACTTGAGGTAAGTTTCTAACTTGCATATGTATGATTGAGTGTGAATGATTTGTATATATAGTTGTGTTTTTTGGAGATTTAAACCATTTTTGGGTTTTGATGACTTTTGGTGTTTAAACCCTTAGATTTTTATTTAGATAGGATTGGAGTTAGTTATATGAGTTTGTTGTTGTGTAAAATTGATGGGGTGAAGTTATTGGAAGATGAGGTTGAGAGAAGTGGAAGAAAATAGGTTTAGAGGTTTAGGTTTTGTAAAGGAAATTGGGGGTTGGTAGTGGGATCTGGCATGACCGGTCGACCGCGGTCCAGAGCCCAGTCGACCGGGCCTAAAGAGAAAAGCCTACTACTTCTTTCAAAAGGAAAAATTGTATAACCCGGTCGATCGAGCCTTAAGGGAAGGGCTTTCTACTTTTCTTACAAGGCCAATTTCAAAGAGCACGGTCGACCGGGGGTCAGGGGCAGATCGATCGGTACCCTATTTTTAACCCCGAAAATTTAGATTTTTTTCTACTCTTTTCTTTTAAGGTTTAAGGCTTAGGAACCTTCTTTTATGAAGTAAAATAGAGTATTAGGTCTGGTATTAGGGGAATCAATAACCTAGGTTAGAAGAGGAGTGTTCGGGCCTATGTCGGGGATTAATTAATTTATTAATAGATGAAAGTAAGTGTCCTTTTCGTTCAGTAAGCTAGTCTAGGAATGGGGGAAAGTAGGGTGATATGGTTTTGGACTTTTAGAGACTTATATGAGGTAAATTACACTTAGTGGATTATGGTATTGTCGTGAACTCTTGGAACTTAGTATGGGGATAATTAAACGTTGTGGTTTATGTCGTTAAACACATATGGTTCCGGATATAATGCAATGCACATTTTAAACTCGCATATCTTATGAATTATGACTTGCATATACATACGTATCTAAATTCTATCATAAGGGAAGTCACGCGAATGAGGTGAAGTCCCCTGGCTAGTGAATGCAGGGTGAATATAGTCCTCGGCCATAGTTATGACTCACTGTAAATTCCTCTTTATATTGTGTTGTTATTTTATTTCGAAGTGAGGTAATTCCGAGTATAGTTATGACTCACTGTCGAAGGTATATGGTCGCTTCCCACGCGATGCGATTTAGGGTGCCCAGGTGGTCTTGGTTATAAGCCTTGGAAGATGATAGCTATTTAGGGGCGTATCTAGTGGGGTGACTCCCGGAAGGATGGTCTTAGAATCATTATAATTTGATTGTAACTATTATCACGATGTGGCATTTTATAAATGGCTAATGCATTTATAAATCAATTATATGGACTAAGTTTACTAATGCGGAATGGACTTGTCAAGTCATATTTTAAAAAACTGCAGTTTAAGCTTATTAAAATGGAATTTAGTTATTTCTCTTCCATTGATGAATAGTTAACACTATAAATGGTGTTGCGCTAGGATGTGCACTTAGATGAGAGGTGAGGATTTTTCTTATCGTGAAGAGAGATTTAAACTTGTTTATGATGTTAGCATTCAAAACTGTTATGCATTTTATTCACACGTATATCATACCAAATCGGGCCCTGACCCATTTATATTTCTCTGTTTTGTATGGATCCTATTTATGCTCAGGTGCTCCGCCGCAAGGACGCCCGTGTTAATTTCTCCTTGTCAATGTCAGGGACCTACAGTATTTTTGCGAATGTTGTAGGATTTTCTCTGTAGACGCATCCATCTTTTGTATAATCTATTTATGATCAGTCCGTACATTCGGGCGTTTTGCCCAAGTTTTGTACTTGCATATATTGTGATATTTAACTGTAATACTTGGCGTAAACTATTTGTATTACGCTGTCAATCGATAGCTTATTCAGTTATTATTTTGTAGATGGGTTGTTAGACTGTTACATGTTTCTATATTTTACCCACCTTCTTTTCAAATTGGATTGTCGAAATGGTTTTTATTAAACTTTCAAATTAATTTGACATTCGTTTTCTAAAATAATTGGTGGTTATCTCGTATTATTATTTTCACGACAGTGATGCTAAGAATGGACCATCTATGATTCCTGCACTTATTGGAGTATCGGGTTGGACACCTCTTATTTTAATAAGCGGGGTGTCACAGATGGTATCAGAGCATCAGGTTTTAGAGTCCTTAGGATCTATGCGGACTTATCACGTTCTACGGTTGTTTTTTTTATATAGAGCCCTATTGTTAGGACTGTTTTGTTTGTGCAGGTTTGCGATCTTCTGCAAAGATAAATTATTTTAAATTATATTATGATTCGGTTGTTTCTTCGTCTCAAATTCCGCCTAGGAGAGGTCGCCCGGTGAAAGTAAATCGAGTTGCAGAGAACGTAGAGCCCCCACCACCGCAAGGAACGATAAATGCGCCAGAGGTGGATAATATTATGGCCCAGGCAGTCAACGCTGCAATAACTGCTATGGCCCAATAGTTTCCCCAATCCCAATAATCAGTATTACCAGAGGTTCAAGCCCATGCGGGACCCTCCGGGTGGGAGAGAGTTTGAGAATCCTTCCTAAAAGGTCACCCTCCAAAATTTCAGGGTGGCTCTGATGTGATTGTGGCAAACTAGTGGAAGAAAAATATGCAACGCCATCTCCGAATAGTGGAGTGTAGTAGGGAATGGAAACAAATTCTTGCCACATTTAAGATGGTAGGAGCAGCTCTACATTGGTGGGAGTCGATGACAAATCCGGAGAAGAGGGATACCATGTTAACTTGGACTTATAGGTTTTGTTTTATCAGCAGTATTTTCCTCCCGCAGTCCAGAAGGAGATGAGGAGGAAGCCCCAGGATGTTGTTCAAGGGGAACGGTCAGTTGCGGAATATGAAGAGGAATTTACACGTCTAGCGAACTTTGTGCCGGAGGAAATGAGAATTTTGAAATTCATCAGGGGTTTGAATTGAACAATAAGGCAGAACTTATTGGGAAATCCAGCTTTGCAAATGTTTGGTGACCTGATGAATGCATCCTTAATCCATTGTCAAGATCACTGTCTTCATGTGAAGGGGAGCAAGAAGATTTCGAATTCGGGTCAAGCTAATAAGCAAGGATGAAATAGTGTCGGGGGAGCACTACCCTCACCATAATAGCCGGGAAGTAAACAGAAAGAGAGGGACACCTAGCAAGGGGACTCGTGTAAGAAATAACATTTTAGGGGTTTTAACTTTGGCGGAGGTGGTTTTAGACACGGTCAGGGTGCCCAACAACAGCATCAATTAGGCCAACAGGGCCAAGCAGGCAGAGGAAATAATGGAGGTCGAGGCCATCAGGGCCAAGGCATGGGGCAGTTTTAGAATAATAATCGGGGTCGTTATCCAAAAAATTTTACGGGCCGCGATTTTCAGTGTGGTGAACATGGTCACTTTAAGAAAGCTTGCCCATAGTTCATCGGGGGACAGTTATGTAGGGGTCCTCAGCATCAGCATGCACATCTATAGCCTCCAATGCCTGTTCCAGTCATCTCTCTACAACAGGGGTAACTCGACGTGGTGAATAACTCGACGTTCTCACTATAGTGATTAGCATTCTTTCATGAGATCATTTTTCTTTCTAATTGTTTGTTCTTTCTTATGTGTGTGTGAGATGTTTGAACTTTCTTACATTTACTCACCTCCTCACACACAAGAGCGATACACTAACCCAAATCTCGAGAGTTCGTTTGAGAGAGATATATCCATGAGATTTGAAGTTGAAGCGTTGATTCCGAAAAGGCAATCTAGGAATTACTCTTATGATACTCGACCCGTTTTGACTGACTCACACTACACACGTTGAGTTCTAGGAAGGATGCCCCTTGAGTATTTACTTAGCTTAATTTTTACACATTCTAGCTTGTATTTTTTAAAACATTTATATCATGATGGATTGTGCGATTATTCTACATCTAATAAGAGATTGACTGCCCTTCAATAAATCTTTTCAAATAAGAATTTTGTGGGTATATTCCCTGCAAACCCTCACGAGACAAAACTCGTCCTGTAGGGCAACCTATAGGTTTTAAGGCTTGTTGCACATGCTAAGTGCAATCGCAAGTGCCCGCGAAAGTGGTACAGTTTTGGTTACTTATCTTTCTCTTTATCTCTATCTTATTGCTCGAGGACTAGCAACGCTCTGTTTGGGGGTGGTGTGATAAGCACCCAAAACTGTACATTTTATACCCCAAATAGATGTATTTTAGTTGCTAATTTTTGATAATTTGGGTCTTATGCGCTTAATTGTTCATTATACAGGCTTAATTGCAGTTGCGGTGTCAAAAACTATATTTTCAGGCAATTTGTAGTTAAAATGGAGCGAAATACTCAATCCCCTGATCCTAACCTAGCCCATCCTAGCCTTAGCTTTCCCCAAACCATGTGTGTGTTTAGTTTGTGTCTTTTTATTTTTTTTTAGATTTTTAGTTTGATTCATTTTTATTTTTAGGATTTATTTTTGAATTATTTAGTATTTTCTAGCTTTTATTTTCCATTTTTCTATTTTGTTTTATTAGTATAATTTTATTGTATTTTGATTTTTATTATCTTTTAGTTTAGTCTTATTTTATTAAGATTAGTTTTAGTAGTTTATTTTGAGTTTATTAGATTTTATATTTTTTAGGACTTTAATTTTCATTTAGATTTTTCATTTTTTTTTATTTCTTTTGTATTATTATTTTAGTTTTGTTATATAGCATAGGATTTTATTTCTTTTTTTTTTTTTTTTTTTTTTTTTAATATTTTTTATTTTTATTTTGTGTTATTTTTAGTTAGATTTTGTTTTTATTTTTTTATTTTATTTTAGTTGAGTCTTTTTTATTTTTTATTTTTAATAACCCTCATCTCACAACCATCAAACCATCCTAATCCCATAAAACCACCTGCCCCACATGCGTCGACCTCGCCCAGCCGCCGGCGTCATCCCGTCGATGCTCCTTGATGGCAACCGGCGGACCTCTCTCTCCCGATCCAACTCCGATCTCTCTCTCCTATGCCCGACCCACCGACGAGGCCTTAACCCGATCCGGACCTCTCTCCCTACCCCGACCTCCAGTTGCGACTGCCCCATTTCGGCGACCACCTACAGCCACTCCGGCGACCCGACCTCCCTGTCCCCCGCTCCGGCCAACCTTCAAATCTAGGGCTGATCTACCCATCTCCGACCCGGATCTCAACCCACCATCCTCCAAACCCGACCACCAACCCGAAAACCAAACCTTTACCCATTTTATTCATGCCCATTCCACATTTTACTTTCCCAAGACCCATTTCCATATCTCCTTTTCTCACGACTTTCACCTGCCAACAAACAAGACCAAACCAAACAAGACTAAAATTAAACTTAATTCCCCCATGTGCCAATTTAAACCCCTTTTCCCAATATACCCTTAAAAACCTCCAACAACTCTTTTTTCACCATTTACCCAAAACACCCCCATTAACCATATCAAAATTTTTTATTCCCTCTACCACTTGACCTCACACCATATCCACATGCACCCCCTAGCCATATACCCAATATATGTGCCTACTATATAAGAAGACCATGCGCATTCAAAAAGGGGGAATTAAGCTTTTTAGATAGAAGACTAGAGAGAGAAATCTGTTTTTTCATCACCAAAAATTATGGATAGCTTTTACAAATTTTAGTAGAAAGTAGGATTAATTTTTAGAAATTGCATTTAATTTTTCTTGGAGTACTTGTAATTGAGAAGAAGTGTGGAATCAAAGTGAAGATCAATTTCATTTCTCCTCTAATTTGGTTTGATTTCCTTTTCTCTTAAATTTTAATTTCTTTTAGTTAATATTTATTCCATTGTTAGTTAATTGAATTGTGACTATGGTTGGCTAATCACTCCATTCAAGGAGTGAAATGAAGCCCCATATTATTAATTGAATGTATTAATTAATCTAGTCTACTTTGTTTCATTTAGTTAATTTTTCTTTTCATTCCTACTTGAGTTTATACATTGAGAAATGGTAAACTATCCTTGAGAAAGGATTAAAATCTAATATACTCTTAATTTGTGGATTCAAATTAGAGATAGTTTGACCCACTAATTAGATTATACTAAATTTTATTATACTCATACATTAAAATTTTGTTTGATTTAAGATTTATTATATGAATCTATTCTAGCGAGTGATTGAGATAATACTTTTAAATCAATTATTCAATTGAGTTGTGGGAATGAAAATTAGATTAACTAAATTATATTAGTTTGTTTTGTCAATTGATGAGAATTAATTGATAAGATGAATTAATATTTGGAAAATTAGTATACTAGAATAATTAACACATTTAATTGATAAAGTGGTGGTTAAGTTTCATTCCATGAATATTTCTAAAATTTAAGTTCATCTCAATTCTTATTACTTAGTTCTTATTTGGCTAACTAGTTAGTTTGTTAATTTCATCTCATATTAGTTTAGAGTTAATTCACCTCACCTCACCTACTTGTTTTAATATTTGAAAAACATAAAAAAATTAGAAAAACCCAAAAGTAAAAAAAAAAAGGATCAAGTGAATTATATTCATAATACTCTCATGTTTAGCATGTTCACTCTTTATATTAGGATTGGCATCCGTACTTACCACTCTATACTTGAGTTTGATATATATTTGTAGGTAATTGTGGATTTTGACTAACTTGGCGTTCAACAACGACCCATACAAAAAGCTTAGTTAACAAATGGCGCCATTGTCGATCTTTGGAGCTTGATGTGCTTGAGAGGATTTCCAAATTTTGAGATTCACTTGTATTGCATTTTTCAATTTTAGTACCATTTTTTTAGAAGGCTTGTATTTAGGATTTTATTACCTTGCTTGTATTGCGGTGCATAGAGACACCATTTCATTTTCATTTAAAATTGTAATAATTGAAGCCAAGCGTGATAGGGAAACCGGACAAGGTAGAGAGAGGGCGTCCAAGGCGAGGAAAAGAAGCCTCTCTACCTTGGGTCGGTCGGACTCCTGGGGCCGACTGAGATTGGGGTATTCTCCCCCCGGTCGACAACATTTTTGGCACCCCACGGCCTAAAAACCGTGGGAGGTACATTTCTAAACACTCGCGTCCTCTTGTTAGCGAGTTCATATCTTGTGTTCTCCTTCGTGCTCTTATGTGATTTAATTCTTACATTTAATTTTGAATGGAATGATGAATTAAATTGACTAAGACCTACGCCCGGTCACTCACGAGAAGGGATTTCATCACCCAACTCAATCACTTATCCTTTGTGTGCTACCCTAGCCATCACTAATTTAAAATCAATCAACTAGATAGTCCCATATGATACGTTGTTCGTAGGCACCTTTTTGATCATTTTGACTTGTGGGATAACCCGTAGAGTCCTCTCCACCGGGCAAACCCTCGAACGGTTTGCTTTGCGACACGAAAGTGTCCAAGGAAACTGGGTTTTAAGTGCGGCCGCCCAGTAAAACAGGTTTGTGCTGTCCCCAGCATTGTACAGGCCAATCGTTTCGTCGTAGTAGCTTTGTGGAGAATCTCTGTAGCAAGCCTCTTTGCATCTTGAGATTAAAGTAGGAACACACATTTTGCAAAAGGCGATCACTCATATAAATTCCGTGATTTTTATCACCGGCGGATTTCATTAAAATTTGACAACCCCTCTTATTAATTTTCAAAGATAAAAAATTGGTTATGTGTTAGTAGGGATTTTTTTTCCTTCACTTGTGTGTGTCCAATTCCTTTTTCAGTAGTCCGTTTTAGTGAATTCGTCCAAAGTCTTAGCGTCCAAATTTCCCCCACCCTTTCTCTTCCAAAAAAATCAAAAAAATATTTTCTTTTCTTATTTTTATAAAAAAACTCAAAAAAATATTTTCTTTCTTTCCATAACAAAAACAAAAATCCAAAAATATTTTCTTTTCCAAAAAATCCGAAAAACCAAAAAGAATCCCTCTTTGCATCCTCACGTGGAACTGAGTTAATCATCGATTAATTCGTTCCCTTAGTCTTTCTCCCGTCTCTTCCACATTAGGAGAACCAAGTGTTACCCTTCCTTCTTCCATTCCACCGATCACTTTGAGTTGTCCCCGAGTTGAAATATCTAATCCCACCATTCATCCACCCACTATGGCTGAAGAACGTGCCTTAAGGGACTATTTTTCCCCGATAACGGCCACCCCACCATCTTGCATAGTTCTTCCACCCACCCCGGCGGATCAATTCTAAATTCGCCTGGCGACCATTTCCATGTTGCCCAATTTCCATGGTCTTGAGCGTGAGTCTCCATACACTCACTTGCGAAAATTCCTCACAGTTTGAGCTACTTTCAAAAATCAAAACTTAGATGAAGAAAATGTTCGACTTCGCTTGTTTCCATTTTCTCTCCATGATAAAGCATCCATGTGGATACATTCCTTGCCACTGGATTCTATCCATACATGGGAACAACTTGTGAAGAAGTTCATGTCCAAGTTTTATCCCATAAGTAAAACCAATGAGGTGCGCCAAGCCATTCAAGATTTTTGCCAAAAACCCACCGAGCAATTTTGTGAAGCATGGGGCCGTTTTCAAGATTATATCAATAGTTGCCCACATTATGGTCTCGAGAAGAGTCGCCTCGTCCATAGTTTTTACAATGGTCTCATTCCTTCCACTCGCACCATGATTGAGTCCATGTAAAAAGGCAAATTCATGCACTTAACTCCCACTGTCGCTATAATTTTCTCCTTGAATTAGGCGATGACTCCCAAGATTGGGAGGGCACCAATGAATTTTTGAGATCCGAGCCACCACGAGTAGGTAGCACTTATGAGGTTAAAAATGATCCCGATTTTAAAACCTTGCTTTATGGCTTAAACACTTTAACTAAGACTGTTGATGCTCTCAGTTGTTCTCTTTCTAAACAAGTGATGAATGTCAACGAGTGTAGTCCTTCTTGTCATGTCTGTTTAAGTCATGATCATTTATCTCATTTGTGCCCCCTTATTCAAGATGATCTTGAACCCACTCTAGCCCAAGCATGTGCCTTTGATAACACTCGAAAACCCTCACCACCATCGTTTACTTATAATCCGAATAATAGGAACCATCCCTATTTTTCTTATAAGTACGACAATCACCTTGCTCCATCACAACCACAACAACACGTTGGTGGTCCACCAGGGTTTCAACAAAACCCGTAAAGGCAACATCTCCCTCCTATCCAACACCACCATGATCCTTACCACCAACAAAACCATCCATCATCCTTTGTCCCCCAAGGAGGACCGTCCCACCCCAATCATCAAATTATCCCAGTCCCACCTCCATATTACGAGTTTTCACAGCCGCTTAGTTCTAATCGAGAGTTGGTCCCCCAACCCCCTTATGACCCTCCACCTCAATCATCCACCTCCTCTATCGAGAATCTTCTCACTCAATTTATCTAGACTCATCAACAAACCATGCAAGCACAGACTCACGCCATCCAAAGGCTTGAGAAACGTCTTAATCAGTTTGAGTCCGAGCGAGAGAAAGGTCATTTTCCGAGTTAACCCATTCCTAACACTATGGGAATGGAAAGGAATCGTCTTATGAGGTTGGATCCCCTTCCACTCCACCCACATACCAAGCGGATATGAAAGCGGTGAGTACTCTACAATTCGGTAAACAGGATGACAATGGTATTGTCGATCCCTGTGATGTTCCAATCCCACCCACCCAGAATTTCCCATTTGAACCACTCCCTAAGGTACCACCTCCCCATAAAGCCACCAAGAAGAATACTTCTAATCCTACTGAGGCCACCACTGCTTTTTTCCCTAAAGCCCCCTTCCCTCATAGGTTGGCCCCAACAAAGAAATCTCAACAATTTGATGAGATCAAGACAGTTTTTCAGAATGTTCATATAAACATTCCATTCCTCACCGCGATTTAACAAGTTCCTTCTTATGAAAAATTCTTGAAGGACTCGTGCACTGTCAAGCGACGGACGAATGTTCCTCGAGATGCCTTTGTCACTGAACAAGCCACGTCCCTCATCCATGAGAATGGTATTGTGAAATATAAAGACCCTGGTCGTCCCACTGTCTCTTGCATGTTAGGAGATAAGTTCACTACCCGGGCTTTGCTTGATCTTGGAGCTAGTGTTAATTTGCTACCTTACTCTCTCTACCTTGAGTTAGGTTTACAAAACATGAAACCTATACGGGTCACTCTTCAACTTGCAGACCGTTCTGTGAAAGTGCCTAAAGGAATCGTTGAAGATGTTTTGGTGAAAGTGTCTGACTTTTACTACCCTGTGGATTTAATCATCTTATATACTCCTGCTCCCGACCCAACCAATATTCCTATCATTTTGGGTCGCCCCTTTTTGGCAACTGCCAATGCCATCATCAATTGTCGAGATGGGTTAATGAATCTTTCTTTTGGCAACATGATCGTCGAAGTCAATATCTTCCACCTCGTGCAACAACCGATCGATGTTGATTCTATTGATGAGGTTTGCATGATTGACTCCTTAGTCCAAGAGATGTTGGATACCACATACCCAGAAGTTCCTATCCACTAATGTTTGGCTCACTTTGGGTTCGACTTCGATATTGATTCTTCTATCTCTAAGGTCAATGCCTTGTTAGATTCTACACCACTGCTGGAAACTTCTACTTGGGTTCCTCCATTTGAGCCCCTCCTTGTTGATACTCTTCTTTCTGTGGATAATCTAGTCAACCCCTGTACCGATATTCTCCCAGACTCTATTTCTGTGTCTGAGTCCGATGCCTCTCCTGAGCTACCACCTAGTTTGGAGCTTAGGCCTTTACCTGCTGAGCTGAAATATACTTTCTTGGGACCAAACCAACATCACCCTGTCATTATTGCTTCTAACTTGACACTGGATCAAGAAGAGAAATTGGTCCACACTCTCACTTAACATAGCACTGCTTTAGGGTGGACCATTTCCGACACTCAAGGTGTCAGTCCCAATGTCTGTAGCCACCGAATTCATTTAGAAGAGAATGCCAAGACTTCTCGTGAGCCACAATGCTGACTCAATCCAGCAATGAAAGAGGTCGTTTGAGCTAAAATTTTAAATTTGCTTGATGCGGGTATTATCTACCCCATTTCAGATAATCAATGGGTCAGTCCCATTCATGTGGTGCCTAAAAATTCTGGAGTCACTGTTGTCAAAAATAGTGACGATGAGCTTGTGCCTACCCGCATACAAACCGGCTGGCGTGTTTGTATTGATTATATAAAGCTCAATGTTGTCACTCGCAAAGATCACTTCCCTCTCCCATACATTGACCAGATGCTTGAATGCTTGGCGGGCCATGCTTACAACTGCTTCCTTGATGGATATTCAGGGTACAATCAAATACCCATTGCCCCTGAAGACCCAAACTACCTTTACCTATCCATTTGGCACATTTGCGTACTCTCGTATGCCCTTTGGCCTTTGTAATGCACCTGCAACTTTTCAAAGGTGTATGACTAGTATTTTCAGTGACATGGTAGAGCGTTTTCTCGAAGTCTTTATGGACGATTTTTCTTTGTTTGGTTCCTCCTTTGAATAGTGCCTATCTCACCTCACTATGTTCCTTCAGCGTTGTCAAGCAAAGAAGTTGGTTCTCAATTGGGAAAAATTCCATTTCATAATAAAAAAAGGGTATTGTTTTAGGTCATGTTGTCTCCAGCTCAGGTATTGAGGTCGATAAAGCAAAAGTCGACTTGATTTCCTCCCTCCCCAGCCCTAAGTCTGTTAAGGACATTCGCTCCTTCTTAGGACATGCGGGCTTGTACCGGCGCTTCATTAAGGACTTTTCTAAAATTGTGCAGCCTTTGACAACCCTTTTATCCAAAGATGTCCCGTTTGTCTTTGATGAAGCATGTGTTTCTGCCTTTAAGCGCCTAAAAGCTGACCTCACTTCCGCTCCTATCATGCAACCTCCCAATTGGTCTCTCCCCTTTGAGCTCATGTGTGATGCTTTTGATTTTTCACTTGGTGTTGTGCTTGGCTAGAAAGTTGACAAGCGCCCACATGTCATCTCTTATGCTAGCAAAACCCTTCATGATGCTCAACTTCATTACACAACTACCGAAAAGGAGTTGTTAGCGGTTGTGTTTGCTCTTGATAAATTTTTATCATATTTCATAGGTTCCCCTATCATCGCGTATACTGACCATGCTTCTCTTAAGCACCTTCTTCATAATAAGGATTCCAAACCATGATTGATACGATGGATTCTCTTACTCCAATAGTTTAACCTTGAAATTCGTGATAAGAAAGGTTGTGAAAATGTTGTTGCTGACCATCTCTCTCGCATTACTGTCACGTCTGACTGTGATCATGTTCCCATTTCTCAGTCATTTCTCAATGAACAACTTTTTTCCATCTCCACTTTGCCTTGGTATGCTGATATTGTTAACTTTCTTGTTACCGATCAACTTCCAAATCATTGGTCGACACAGGATCGATCCAAATTCATGGCGCATGTGAAGTTGTACTCTTATGATGACCCGTTTCTCTATAAGTATTGCCCCGATCAAGTCATTCGTCATTGTGTTCCCGAATGTTAAGAACTCGGTATTCTGTCCTTCTGCCACAATAGTGCTTGTGGAGACCACTTTGGTTCCAAGAAAACTATTGCCAAAATTTTGCAAAGTGGTTTCTATTGGCCTACCCTTTTTCGCGATTACCATCAATATTGCCAAGCTCGTTCCAATTGACAACACTCTGGGCGTCTCTCTCGTCGTCATATGATGTCTCTCATACCCATCCTAATTGTTGAAATTTTTTATGTGTGGGGTATCGATTTCATGGGACCATTTGCCTCCTCTCATGGTTTTCAGTATATTCTAGTTGTTATTGACTATGTTTCCAAATAGATCGAAGCAACTGCCTGCCGCACCAATGACCATCGAGTTGTGGTGCAATTTCTCAAAGAGCGTGTCTTCTTGCGTTTTGTAACCTCTAAAGCTATCATTATTGATGGGGGTAAACATTTTTATAATTGAGTCTTTGAACACCTTGTCAAAAAGTATGGTGTTACCCACAAGGTTGGTCTCTCTTACCACCCACACACGAGTGGTTAAGTTGAGGTCTCTAACCGTGAGATCAAGCAAATTCTTGAAAATACCGTCAATCCTAATAGGAAAGATTGGTCCTTACGCTTGAACGACGCATTGTGGGCATATCGTACGGCTTACAAGACTCCAATTGGCATGTCTCCTTATCGTTTGGTCTTCAGCAAGCCTTGCCACCTTCCTGTCGAACTTGAACATCATGTTTATTAGGCTGTCAAAGCCCTTAATTTCGATATTGATGAGGCGGGTGTCCATAGGAAGCTACAACTTAATGAATTGGAGGAAATCCGAAATGATGCCTATGATTTGTCCAAGAAGTATAAGGACAAGATGAAGTGGATCCATGACCAAAGTACCATGCGCAAAAAATTCCACCCTGGTAAAAAAGTTTTGTTGTATAACTCTCGGTTGCATCTCTTTCCCGAGAACTTGAAAACCAGGTGGTCTGGACCCTTCATTATTGAGTCAGTTACCCCTTATGGTGCCATCACCGTGCAAAATCCCAAGGATGGTAGCCTCTTTCAGGTCAATGGCCAACGCTTGAAGCCCTTCGTGGAGTTAGGCTCCATTCACATAGAACAGATTGACCTTATTGAACCCATTTATCAAGACTGGCCATTCAGTCTTGTTTGGGGGTGATTCTTATCCCCCGAATTTTTTGCCACCCCGTTCTCTCCTCGTTTATCATTTCTTTTTGGGTGTGTTCCGATTGGTCTGGCTGAAGACGTTAAACTTAGCGCTACCGGGAGGCAACCCGCTTTTTGTGAGTATGAGTCTTATCCTGTTTGGGGGTGGTGTTTCACACCACCCAATGTTCTATCATGCTTATAGACTTGTCCATATTTTGCTATCTCACTCATTTATTCAGGTTTCTTTTTGGCTACATCTTTCCCCTTCATTAGCGGTTCATTCTGGTAATCTCTTTCCTACCTTATGCTCTCAATTTTAAAAATCATTTTACTTAACATTGAGGACGATGTTCCTTTTTGTTTGGGGGTGGGGAATTTTATCAAAATCGTGCCTCTTTTGAAAAATTATGATTTTTTAACCTGATTTTTTTTATAAAAAAATTCGTACAGTTTCTTTCATCTCACTCATTGATGTGAATTTTCAATCATCCATCTTTACAAAATTCTAGGAATCAAGCTAGAGAATATTTTTTCTAATAGCTTATGTAATACGTAGCAAGGCATTTTGCACCATGAATTTATAGACTCAACAAAAATTTGCGCACTTATCAAGTCATTACGTTTAAAGTTGAGGAGTACTACAATTCTAAAGAGAACCTTAAAGATCACTAGTAGAGACTTTAGCTTGTGAGATTTATACCTTTCACCCTTTCAGAGTGTTTTACGCAATCTCCGAGTCACAAGTTGATGCAACTTCTTTTGGGTCCGCACTTAATTGTTCTATGATCTCATTATCTTTCAAAAAATTTTGGCTTGATCACTGAGAACGACATCACTTTCGAGTTGTAAGAAACACGTGTCTTGAAATTTGTCTCGAATACTAGATTTTCTCCCATACACTTCACCCATTATATTCCCATGCTCTTCCATATTCCCACATATTTCCCCACACCATCACCTATCACCTCCATTCATATATCATCCTTCATTTTTGAGAAAAAGAGTGTTGATTCCAAATGTTAAATGTCTTCAGTGTTGGTTTGAAAAGAGAGAAAAAAAGAAAAAAAAAAGAAAAAAGAAAAAAAAATAGAGAAAAAGAAGAGAAAGAGAGTTTCTAGTAAGTAATACAGACATTTGTGCCTAAAGTATAGAACACTCTTCTATCATATACATTCTTCCATCATCCTATATCATTCATATGACCATTATATCCTACATACCACATCCATACATCACACATCCATCATACCACACCTTATACCATCCTTCCCATTTCATTTTCCGCTCACCCATAATCATCCATGTTACCCTATGTGTTCGGGCAAATGAAAGTCTACGTGGTGAATAACTCGACGTTCTCACTATAGTGATTAGCATTCTTTCATGAGATCATTTTTCTTTCTAATTGTTCGTTCTTTCTTATGTGTGTGTGAGATGTTTGAACTTGCTTACATTTACTCACCTCCTCACACACAAGAGCGATACACTAACCCAAATCTCGAGAAATCGTTTGAGAGATATATATCCGTGAGATTTGAAGTTGAAGCGTTGATTTCAAAAAGGCAATCTAGGAATTACTCTTATGATACTCGTCCCGTTTTGACTGATTCACACTACACACGTTGAGTTCTAGGAAGGATGCGCCTTGAGTACTTACTTAGCTTAATTTTTACACATTCTAGCTTGTATTTTTGAAAACATTTATCTCATGATGGATTGTGCGATTATTCTACGTCTAATAAGATATTGACTGCCCTTCAATAAATCTTTTCAAATAAGAATTTTATGGGTATATTCCCTGCAAACCCTCACGAGACACAACTCGTCCTGTAGGGAAACCTATAGGTTTAAAGGCTTGTTGCACATGCTAAGTGCAATCGCAAGTGCCCGCGAAAGTGGTACACTTTTGTTTACTTATCTTTCTCTTTCTCTCTATCTTATTGCTCGAGGACTAGCAACGCTCTGTTTGGGGGTGGTGTGATAAGCACCCAAAACTGTACATTTTATACCCCAAATAGATGTATTTTAGTTGCTAATTTTCGATAATTTGGGTCTTATGCGCTTAATTGTTCATTATGCAGGCTTAATTGCAGTTGCGGTGTCAAAAACTATATTTTCAGGCAATTTGTAGTTAAAATGGAGCGAAATACTCAATCCCCTGACCCTAACCTAGCCCATCCTAGCTTTAGCTTTCCCCAAACCATGTGTGTGTTTAGTTTGTGTCTTTTTATTTTTTTTAGATTTTTAGTTTGATTCATTTTTATTTTTAGGATTTATTTTTGAATTATTTAGTATTTTCTAGCTTTTATTTTCCATTTTTCTATTTTATTTTATTAGTATAATTTTATTGTATTTTGATTTTTATTATCTTTTAGTTTAGTCTTGTTTTATTAAGATTAGTTTTAGTAGTTTATTTTGAGTTTATTAGATTTTATATTTTTTAGGACTTTCATTTTCATTTAGATTTTTCATTTTTTTTTTATTTCTTTTGTATTATTATTTTAGTTTTGTTATATAGCATAGGATTTTATTTTTTATTTTTTATTTTTTTTATTTTTAATATTTTTTATTTTTATTTTGTGTTATTTTTAGTTAGATTTTGTTTTTATTTTTTTATTTTATTTTAGTTGAGTCTTTGTTATTTTAGAGGTCACAATTTGACACACACACACACATAACCCATAACCCAACTCACCCACAAACCAACTCCCCTACACTCACACACACCTTATCACCTCCCTTTCATCTTCTCCAACAAATCTCCCACCATCTTTCTCCTCTCTCCAAACTCCATTAATAACCCTCATCTCACCACCATCAAACCATCCTAATCCCATAAAACCACCTGCCCCACCTGCGTCGACCTCGCCCAGCCGTCGGCGTCATCCCGTCGATGCCCCTTGCTGGCAACCGGCGGACCTCTCTCTCCCCAGCCAACTCCGGTCTCTCTCTCCTACGCTCGACTCGCCGACGAGGTTTTAACCCGATCCGGACCTCTCTCCCTACCCCGACCTCCAGTCGCGACTGCCCCATTTCGGCGACCACCTACAGCCACTCCGGCGACCCAACCTCCCTGTCCCCCGCTCCGGCCAACCTTTAAATCTGGGGTTGATCTACCCATCTACGACCCGGATATCAACCCACCATCCTCCATACCCGACCACCAACCCGAAAACCAAACCTCTACCCATTTGATCCATGCCCATTCCCCATTCTACTTTCCCAAGACCACATCCATATCTCCTCTTCTCACGACTTCCACTTGCCAACAAACAAGACCAAACCAAACAAGACCAAAATTAAACTTAATTCCCCCATGTGCTAATTTAAACCCCTTTTCCCAATATGCCCCTAAAACCCTCCAACTACTCTTTTTTCACCTTTTACCCAAAACACATTCATTAACCATATCAGGTTTTTTTATTCCCTCTACCACATGACCTTGCACCATATCCACATGCACCCCCTAGCCATATACCCAATATACCCCTTTGCTCCATGTGCCTACTATATAAGAAGACCATGCTCATTCAAAAAGGGGGAATTAAGCGTTTTAGATAGAAGACTAGAGAGAGAAATCTGTTTTTTTATCACCAAAAATTCTAGATAGCTTTTACAAATTTTAGTAGAAAGTAGGATTAATTTTTACAAATTGCTTTTAATTTTTCTTGAAGTGCTTGTAATTGAGAAGAAGTGTGGAATCAAAGTGAAGATCAATTTCATTTCTCCTCTAATTTGGTTTGATTTCCTTTTCTCTTAAATTTCAATTTCATTTAGTTAATTTTTATTCCATTGTTAGTTAATTGAATTGTGACTATGGTTGGCTAATCACTCCATTCAAGGAGTGAAATGAAGCCCAATATTATTAATTGACTGTATTAATTAATCTTGTCTACTTTGTTTTATTTAGTTAATTTTTCTTTTCATTCCTACTTGAGTTTATGCATTGAGAAATGGTAAACTATCCTTGAGAAAGGATTAAAATCTAATATACTCTTAATTTGTGGATTCAAATTAGAGATAGTTTGACCCACTAATTAGATTATATTAAATTTTATTATACCCATACATTAAAATTTTGTTTGATTTAAGATTTATTATATGAATCTATTCTAACGAGTGATTGATATAATACTTCTAAATCAATTATTCAATTGAGTTGTGGGAATGAAAATTAGATTAACTAAATTATATTAGTTTTTTTTGTCAATTGATGAGAATTAATTGATAAGATGAATTAATATTTAGAAAATTAGTATACTAGAATAATTAACACATTTAATTGATAAAGTGGTGGTTAAGTTTCATTCCTTGAATATTTCTAAAATTTAAGTTCATCTCAATTCTTATTACTTAGTTCTTATTTGTCTAACTAGTTAGTTTGTTAATTTCATCTCATATATTAGTTTAGAGTTAATTCACCTCACCTCACCTACTAATTTTAATATTTGAAAATCATTAAAAAATTAGAAAAATCCAAAAGTAAAAAAAAGATTAAGTGAATTATATTCGTAATACTCTCATGTTTAGCATGTTCACTCCTTAGATTAGGATTGACATCCGTACTTACCACTCTACACTTGAGTTTGATATATATTTGTAGGTAATTGTGGATTTTGACTAACTTGGCTTTCAACAACAACGACTCATACAAAAAGCTTAGTTAACAAGCAAGACATGTCAAAGACTGCATTCTTAACTAGATATGGGTCCTATGAGTTTTTAGGTATGCCTTTTGGGATAACCAATGCTCCTGTCGTATTTATGGACCTTATGAATAGAGTATTTCAGGACATCCTAGACCAGTTTATCATAGTGTTTATTGACGACATTCAAGTCTATTCTCGGACTAAAGTCGATCATTCTAAACATCTACGATTAGTCCTGCAAACACTACGGGATCATCAACTATATGCTAAGTTCGAGAAGTGTGGTTTCTCGTTACAGGAAGTGAAGTTTTGGGGGCACATTGTAACGGTTGAGGGTATTTCTGTAGACCCGAGTAAAGTTGTCACGGTGAGGGAATGGGGCCAGCCCATGACGTCCATGGAAATTCGTAGTTTTCTGGGTTTGGCGGGTTATTACCTCCGTTTCATTAAGGGTTTTTCCAAGATGGCTGGCCCTTTGACGAATTGACCCGAAAGGGAGTGAAATTTGTTTAGGATGATCCCTATCAGCTAGCTTTCGACGAGTTGAAGTACAAGTTTATTTTTCTCCTGTACTCACATTGCCTAGACCGAGAGTGGACTATTTAGTCTTTACTGACGCGTCTCTACAAGGATTGGGAAGTGTGTTACAATAGGAGCATAGGGCCATTTCTTTTGCGTCTTGTAAGCTAAAGCCCCATGAGAAGAATTATCCCATGCATGATTTGGAGCTTGTCGCGGCAGTGTTCACCCTGAAGATATGGAGACGTTACCTCCCAGGGGAGAAGTATAGTCTTTTTATGGACCACAAATTGTTGTAATATTTATTCTCGCAAAAAGATATGAATATACGACAATATCGATGGTTAGAGTTCATAAAGGACTATCAATTGGATATTCACTACCACCCAGGCAAGGCAAATATTGTAGCGGATGCGCTGAGTCGAAAACCTACGGGCGAGCTAGCAAAGGTATGGAAGGCTACATGGAAAGAGGTCACCTAGGAGGATGCTGTAGCAAGAGCATTTATGTCAGTGTTGACCGTTGCGCCTGATATTGTGATCCGAGTCGTGGAAGCGCAAGGAAAGGATAAAGACTGCCAAGACCGGGTATGCCAGTTATTAATCGAGGGAGCGGAGTCCTACTCTATTAGTTCTAAGGGTGGGTTACGTTTCCATAGGAGACTTATAGTCCCGAATGAGGGAGACTTGAGACATGTTGTTATGATTGAATCCCATGGTTCGAGATTTACGGTACACCTTGGTGGAGACAAAATGTCTCAAGACATGCGCCGTCAGTATTGGTGGACGGGTATGAAAAGAGACATCTCTGAATTTTTTTCCCAGTGTACCACTTGTCAATTGGTGAAGGTAGACCACCAGTGACCAACGGGATTGTTATAATTGTTAGAAATACCGGTGTGGAAATGGGAGAGTATCTCGCTGGATTTCATCAAGGGATTCTCGACTTCACAAAGCGATCATGATTCTATTTGGGTTATCGTCGATCATCTGGCTAAATCGTCACACTTTTTATCGGTATGGACGGATTACAATATGACACGTTACACCCGACTCTTTATTGCATAGATTGTGAAACTCCATGGGGTGCCTATCAATATAGTCACAGATCGAGACAAGATTTTTGTGTCCCGTTTTTGGCAATGTTTCCAAGAAGCAATGGGGACCGAACTGAAGTTGAGTACCTTCAAACTAATGGGTAAATGGAGAGAGTCATTCAAATGTTAGAGTACATGCTTCGAATGTGCGTATTTGACTTTAAAGGAAGATGGGAGCAATACCTTCCCTTGGTCGAATTTGCATATAATAATTCGTACCAATTCATAATAGGTATGGAACCATATGAATCATTGTATGGCCGACCATGTAGATCACCTACTTGTTGGGTGGAAGTAGGAGATAATAAGTACTTTGGACCTGAAACGATCCAAGATACCTCTTTGAAGATTGAGCTTATTCGAAACCGCATCCTAATTGCACAAGACCGTCAGAAGATCTATGCCGACGCGAATAGAAGGCATGTAGAATTAGAGGTATGTGACTAAGTTTTAGTGCGGGTATCCCCAATGAAGGGTAAAATGCTATTCGGGAAGAAAGGCAAGATTGTGCCGTGCTATGTAGGCCATTTTTCCATTATTGCAAGGGTAAGCCCCGTAGCATATCAACTTGCTTTGCTGAAATGCCTACAACAGATCCATGACGTGTTTCACGTCTCATCTTTGAAGAAGTATAGAAGGTCTGAAGGAGATCATTGGCACATTCCATTAGACGATATCGATTTATAACCTGATATTTCATATGAGGAACAATTGTTTGCTATCTTATATCACGGAGTGCGTCGGATAAGGTCGAAGGTGGTGCCCTTGGTTCGTGTCCAATGGGGACACCACAATGCCGAGGAATCGACTTAGGAACGTGAGGAAGATATTCGAGATAAATATCCACATCTCTTTTTATAAGGTACGCCTGACTTTTTATGGTAAAATTCCCTTGTAGGCGGGATTATGTAATACCCCTTATTTATGAGTAATTATTTTTATACAAATTTGCCTAGTGGGTTAATTATATAAAATAAAGGAAGTTGGAGTAAATACAACTTTAAGTGATTAAGGAGATAATATTTACTGAGTTTTGCATATTTACTGTTAAGTGAATGTAAATAGCATCATATTATGTTTTGTTGCGTCGTTGTGCTTTAAGCAACGGTTATGACATATATTCCAAGTGGATCACTATTAATGAATTAATATGATGTTGGAACATGAAAAAATGTATGATATCCCAGATGCCAATTTAGAAGGCACGGCTAGTCCGAAAATGGTTGAAATAGTCAAAATGAGTACCAAGTTGTATTTTTGGGTTCCGAGTACTTTGGTCGGTTATGACTTAATTATGTTATTTCGAGTCATATTAATTTTGTTGTAGATTTTATGTTGGACTTAAAGTATTTTGAGACACTTTGGGATATTTAGTCTTCTAAGAGCATTTTAGTTCTCATTTTCATGTTCTAAACCTACCGAGAGTTAGAGAGAGAGAGAGAGATTGGGAGAAAAAGAAGAGAAAGAGGAGCTTTGCTACTCTTGGCTTGGAATCATTTCAATGAGCAAGAATCTGAGAATACAAACTTGAGGCAAGTTTCTAACTTGCATATGTATGATTGAGTGTGAATGATTTGTATATATAGTTCTTTTTTTTGGAGATTTAAACCATTTGAGGGTTTTGATGACTTTTGGTGTTTAAACCCTTAGATTTTGATTTAGATAGGATTGGAGTTATTTATATGAGTTTGTTGTTGTGTTGAATTGATGGGGAGAAGTTATTAGAAGATGAGGTTGAGAGAAGTGGAAGAAAATAGGTTTAGAGGTTTAGGTTTTGTAAAGGAAATTGGGGGTTGGCCGTGGGATCTGGCATGACCGGTCGATTGCGGTCCAGAGCCCGGTCGATCGGGCCTAAAGAGAAAAGGCTACTGCTTCTCTCAAAAGAAAAACTTTTATAGCACGGTCGACCGCGGTCTAGAGACCGATCGATCGGGCCTTAAGGGAAGGGCTTACTACTTTTCTTACAAGGCCAATTTCAAAGAGCGCGGTCGATCGGGGGTCAGGGTCCGGTCGATCGGTACCCTGTTTTTAACCCCGAAAATTTAGATTTCTTCTACTCTTTTCTTTTAAGGTTTAAGGCTTAGGAACCTTCTTGTTTGAAGTAAAGTAGAGTATTATGGTCTGGTATTAGGGGAATCAATAACCTAGGTTAGAAGAGGGGTGTTCGGGCTTATATCGGGGATTAATTAATTTATTAATAGATAGAAGTAAGTGTCCTTTTCATTTAGTAAAGTAGTCTAGAACTGGGGGGAAAGTAGGGTGATATGGTTTTGGACTTTTAGAGACTTATATGAGATAAACTACACTTAGTGGCTTATGGTGTTGTCGTGAACTCTTGGAAGTTAGTATAGGGATAATTAAACATTGTTGTTTATGTCGTTAAACACAAATGGTTCCGGATATAAGGGAATGCACATTTTAAACTTGCATATCTTGTGAATTATGACTTGCATATACATACCTCTCTAAATGCTATTATAAGGGAAGTCACGCGAATGAGGTGAAGTCCCCTGGCTAGTGAATGCAGGGTGAATATAGTCCTCGGTCATAGGACTGGTGGTTATATTGTGTTGTTGTTTTATTTCGAAGTAAGGTAATTTCGGGTATGGTTATGACTCACTGTCGAAGATATATGGCCGCTTCCCATGCGACGCGATTTAGGGTGCTAAGGTGGTCTTAGTTATAGGCCCTGGAAGATGATAGCTATTTAGGGGCGCATCCAGTGGGGTGACTCCCAGAAGGATGGTCTTAGAATCATTATAATTGGATTGTAACTATTCTCACGATTTGGCATTTCATAAATGGCTAATGCATTTATAAATCAACTGTACGAACTAAGTTTACTAATGTGGAATGGGCTTGTGAAGTCATATTTTAAAAAACTGCAATTTAATCTTATTAAAATGGAATTTAGTTATTTCTCTTGCATTGATGAATAGTTAACACTATAAATGGTATTGCGCTAGGATGTGAACTTAGATGAGAGGTGAGGATTGTTCTTATTGTGAAGAGCGATTTAAACTTGTTTATGATGTTAACATTCAAAACAGTTATGCATTTTATTCACACATATATCATATCAAATCGGGCCTTGACCCGTTTATATTTCTCTATTTTTTTATGGATCCTATTTATGCTCAGGTGCTCCACTGCAAGGACACACGTGTTAATTTCTCCTTCTCAGTGTCAGGGAGCTACAACATTTTTACGGATGTTGTAGGATTTTTTCTGTAGACGTGTCCATCTTTTTTATAATCTAGTTATGATCAGTCTATACATTCGAGCGTGTTGCCCAAGTTTTATACTTGCATATATTGTGATAGTTAACAGTAATACTTGGTGTAACCTGTTTGTGTTACGCTGTTAACCGACATCTTATTCGGTTATTATTTTGTAGATGGGTTGTTAGACTGGTACATGTTTCTATATTTTTATCCACCTTCTTTTCAAATTGGATTGTCGAAATGGTTTTTATTAAACTTGGAAATTAAATGTACATACGTTTTCTAAAATAATTGGTGATTATCTCGTATTATTATTTTCACGACAGTGATGCTAAGAATGGACCATCTATGATTCCTGTATTTATTGGAGTATCGGGTTGGCCACCTCTTATTTTAATAAGCAAGGTGTCACAGAGGTAACCTATAAAAGTACAGTTGTTTTCCTCCATTTTTCTTTACCTAAAACTTTCGAAGCTTACACTTTTCCTTTCTTCTCAAGCTTTTCTTCTCTGCCTTCGCTGCTTGCTTTTTCCCATCAGTTTTCAATCTCTGTAAGCTCTCCCTTTTATTCTTTGTTTTTTCTCTATTTCAATCATGGTGTACATATTAGATGAAAGTTATTTAGAAGAGTTTAGGGGAAAAAGGAAAAATACTAGTTGGGTAGATTTATAGATTGTTAGTGGCCTATTGATGTGTATGCATTGGCTGAGGGTCATTGGATTCCCACTTTTTTCATTGCTGAGTATGGTATCACTTTTCCCCCAAACCCACTTTTTCTTCACGTTTGTCAGTATTTTGATGTCGCTCTAACAAGAATAGACCCCAATTAATGGAGGGTTGTAAATGGAGTGAATAAATTAAATGAAATCCATGGAACTCACATTGGCAATCATGAATTGATGTTCTGGTATAAGTGTACATGAAGATTGCGCAGGCTAATAGGGCGTTGGTGGTTAATTTTCTATATTTCAACAAAGACTACTGGTATTTTGGCATTGTAGTGAATAATTGGCAATATGCCCCTCTTCCCAAGGGCGTGACACATACTGGACCCAGCTTCCCCAGGAAGGGCGTGGCATAGGTCATACTTTTACTTTTCAATTTCTTCCTTTGTTTGTTAATTGTCTGATATTCTGCCGACTAACTAATTTATCTTTGTTTGTGTAGAGGAAATAAAAAAGAAGTTCCCAAAGAAAAGTAAGGTTAATATTAATGACCACAAGTATTTGTGGGCTATTCATCAAAGAGCGGGAGAAGAGAATCCCCAAGGAGCTTCTGTCTGAAAAAACTATTCATAAGATTAATAACAAAATGTTATAAGTTGAGTAAACTGCGAATAAACTTTTTGGACAAAACTCTTTTCGATTATCAACACAAGATGTGTTTAAACTTGTTTTCTTAATATGCAGTCTAGATTTGGTTGTTGATTACCTTTGGTTTTAGAAATTAAAAAACCATCTACTAAGTCTAGGATGCAGTACCAATCACAACAGAAATTTAGAACATTCAAATAAATAAACACAGGAATTTAACGTGGTAAAACCCTTAATCAAGGAAAACATCCACAGTGCCCTCTACGGAACAAACAAAAAATCCACTAAAATAAAGATTCATTTTACAACACTTAAGCAAGCACACAAAGATCCTAACTCTAAGTTCATAGATTTACCTATATGAGCTACTCCACTCCAAAGGTTTTCAGACTAGAACTGATCTTCTCTTGTTGCTTATTTGGCTTTTTCTTGATCTCCTTTTTCTTGATTTCTGATTCCAGCAACTCTTACAATAACAAGTTTCTCAAACAGAACCACTGTGACTAAGTGTTCGTGTGAGAATGTGTTTGTTATGTGCACTAAATGCATATTTATACAACTCACCCTCTCAAGTTATTTATACATACAAAGTCCTATAAATCATAAGTATTTATATGACATGCAGATTATGATTCAAACAATTTTGACAAATAAACTTCTTATTAAGATCAAATCCGAAAAAAAACCTTGCTTTTAAAACTAGCCAAGGTCCTATGTGTCTGTGTTTATTTTTATACAACTTTATTTAATAAAATGTGAAATATGATCCAAGAAACACAAACGTCTTAGGGATATGATTTAACCTTGAAAGAAATGAAGTTTGTTTTTCAAAATCTTTTGAAACGGAATGGATCTACAAAATAAAGATCAAAAGAGAACAAAAATTAAACGTGCGATATTCTATTTTTAGAAAAACTCAAGTTTCTACAAAGAAACTTAAGAATTTCTTAGAGATGAGTTCTGAGAGAAACAATGGCTTGAAGAGGTCTTCAAACTTCGATCAAAACCAACACCTAATTCTCAAAACCTACATAGATATAATTCTCAAGGTTTAGGGTGTCTCATGTACGAAAATTGAAGATTTTGGTGTTTGGATTTATGGAGAACTCTTAGAGGTTGAGTTTTTCTGAAGATTAGGGTTTCTTATCTCTCTCTCTCTTATATTTTCTTTTCCTCTCTCTTCCCCCTTCTCTCTATACTCTCTTCTTTTCTCTCTATTTAGATGAATGTTAAAATTATCTAAGGTCTGAGACTTGAAGGGTTTATATACTAAGTTAGGAAGGATCGAGAACCTCTAAGGCAAATGATTGATCGACATTGATCTTGACCAGTTGACCATCAATCTAACAGTGTAACTCATGCGGTGAAAATAACTTTCGATGATTGGTTAAGATAGGTTTCACATGGATTGGTCAAGAACGCATGTAGTCCGTTGATAAGGATCAATCAAAGGATGCGATTTCATTTTACGAATGTGTCTTACAGAAAACACAAATCCAATAGTCTAGAAGCCAACACGTGTATGGCATATATGAAATGAAAAATGCGTGTTTTAGTTCCTTTAAAAATCCAATTTCAACCCCAGAAGTATGTGCCACTTTGAGGTTCTTCCCAGGTCAAGTTTTAACGTATAAAAACACTTTTCATAATACTACATTTAACCCCAGAACTTTTAAAAATCAAATTTAAAATTTTCAAAAATGTTATAATGGAATTAAATTGAAGTGAAATTATTGTTAAAGTGATTAAACCAATATATGCACATGTGAACTCAATAATATGCAGTGTAAGTGTCCTAAAGTGGTTATAAGGTAAGATTAACTTCCCTTTTGTTGGATGTTGATAATTCTTGGACTGGATTTCTTCATTCTTTCTTGAACCTTTGACAGATAGAGAAACTCATAAAAACTAATCTACTTTGTCTCGATATCCAAACTAGTTGTAACTCTTATATAATATAGACTCAAGTAAGTCAATTATATAGTGTGTTCTCACTATCCTACAGGAATATAAGAGTGTTATCACTTCCTTTATTGCCCGACCAACAATTTTTGTAGCTCAATAACCCATTAACTTGGATGAGGAACTAGTATCCACTTCTTCTGATGCTAAGTCGACTAGAATAGATCTTACCCAAGGAGGAACTTCGTCTTCCTTTGATTCCCTTAACATCACTACCATCCCCACTTTACCTACTACATAATGGTGAAAAGAAATATCCCAAATTTATTGGTTGGATTTGGGTCTCCTCCCCTTCCTTCTAAAAAGAGTATTGCTACTGATAAAAGGCATTAGGTTACTTAGAAGAGGCCTTAAGTCCTCACTACTGAAGAAGCCCGAGTTGCTGAAACTCATTTTAAGTTGTTGAAGAAAGGTCTACCCATCCAGTAAGAGTTAGCTAAGAAGTCCTCTGTCGAGTAAGGAAAAATTAAAGATGCCTCTGTGGCGATCAACCCTGGATTGGATTGGAGTATGACAAAGGCTGATACTCTTCCAACAGATAGTTCAAGACGGCTCTTATGTTTAGAGACCGAGTGATTGAGAGGGATAGCTAAAATTTGGCATTGGTAAGTTCTCCACTTTTTCTTTTCACTATAGCTTATTAAACTCAGTATGTACTAATGTTTCATATTTTCTTTTTTTTAGTTCTTAGTGGATTATAATCAAATGCTGGAAAAGAATAACCAACTGAAGGCTTCCTCGACTAATGCAGAGGAAGATTTTAAGGGCTTGGAGAAATCCTTGCAAGTATCTAGGGAATACCTTGAGAGAGAGAGAGAGAGGGGGGGGGGGACTTGGCAGGATAAGGTTAAGGAAGTTGAGGATAAGGCAAAAGCAACAGATCATAAAAAAAAGGATGCCTATTATAAGTTAACCTTGGCCGATCAAAAACTGACAGAAGCTGAGAACGAGGCAAAGGTTTCTAAAGACAAGACTTCTAGCTTGACTACTGAGAATAGTGCTCTGAAGTCTAAGAGAAAGAAGGATAATGAGGAGGCCGCTAATAAAGGGCGGTATATAGCCTTTTTGTTATAGACATTCAAATAGAGTATGCCAAGAAGCTATCCAATAAGGAGGACATGTCGGATGCCAAAATGGAGGTCAGCACCCAAGCAAACTCTGAGTTGTTTAAGAGACATGACCTAGGAACTTCTCCTAACTTAGATGAGGATTTTTATGATGAGGAAGGTTCTAGATAATCTTCCTTGGTGCCTATGGATACTGCCGACCTACCTCCTCCTAAACCAACGGCCATCCAAGACAAGGACAAGGGGAAGGTTTAGTTCCTTTCAGCTAGTTTTTTTTTCTTTTCCTCTTGTGTATTTTTTTCATTTAATCTTCTTTTCCTTTGTAACGGAATCACCTCTATAATTTTTAACTTATCAATGAAATGAAAACAATTTATTCAATCTTTCCAATGCTCCGTTGATGCTGTTTGCTTATTTGATCATTACTTCTTGTCTTCCTTGGTCGGATTACTATACTTATTCTTATAAATTTCCAATTTGATGCCAGAAAAAATATAATAGTTTCTACTGAATTTGACTTATTAAGATGATGAAAATGTATTTTGAAGCAGGTTATGTTGCTTTGATCGAATAAGAGTTAGTGGGGTTGCTTAGCTTAGATTCCTCCGACCATGTGAAAGATGCCTATGTTCCTCTCCATTGTCTTCTTGATAGGTTGTGACGAATAATGTTGCCTACTATGAAATGATCAAATACCTACAGGAAGACCATTAACATTCTATGGTATTGCTTCATTCTGATTATGAAGCTAAATAAAAAGCCTCAAGTGAAGGATGGAGATTTTATAAGAAGGTACAGGACATCACTTTTTCTTTTAATAAGAAAGAAATTGTGAGGAACATGGAAGCTAAAACTTCTTGGGAGATTATTGCAATCCTAGAAAAAGAGAATGACGCTCTGAGGAATGAGCTGGATATTCTAAATAAGACAGCAGATACTAGGCCAAATAAAGGTGTCTCGTTCTTGGATATGGAAAATGCCAGACTTTTAGAGGAACTGGAGACTTTAAAGAAGAGAAAATCCAAATCAGGGCAACCTTCTAGCCATGTCATGGTTGCTCAGCCAACCGTAGATAAATAAATAACTAAGAAAATCCTAACCGACCAAGTAGCTCTACTATAGGAGAAGGATAAGGCTATTAAAAAACTCTAAGACAGAGTAGACCGACCAACTTTCCACTTCCATAAGCAACCTAGGGTTATCTGGATGGAGGGGTATGATAAAGCCTTAACTTATTTGGATAAACATATGGAGCAAGCTAGGTCGAAAGGGTATAAATGTGGTTGGTTAAACTTGTTAGGACTATCAAAGATACCCCAAGGTAATGAATTGTGGCACTAGCATGATCCAGGAATGTTGG
This sequence comes from Sambucus nigra, assembly GCA_949130495.1. Lineage (NCBI taxonomy): Eukaryota > Viridiplantae > Streptophyta > Magnoliopsida > Dipsacales > Adoxaceae > Sambucus > Sambucus nigra. The sequence goes on from OX422217.1 coordinate 382,775,228, forward strand.
ATTATCCTGATCCACCCTTTAAAATTGATGTTAATTGGATTCCAACTGATGCCATTACTCAAAGCCTAGTTAAAAAATATATTGGATATTATAATCTTCAAGGAGAGGATTAATATATTTACCCCACACACCTGTTGGACTCGACGAGCAGTAGAAAACATAATAGAATAAGATATTTTAGATTTAAAACTTTGTCGAGAACCCTTGATGAGCCTCCTGCTGGGATGAGCAAAGCTGAAGGAAAACGTCCTTTAGAATTTACTTCTATTTCCTATTTTTCAAACCTTTATATTGTAACACAAAGCTCTTGGAATAAAATGAAGTTATGTTTCAATATGTATGTTTTTTATCCATTTTTTATTTAAGACTATGATTATTTGAATTATCTTTTCGGCTAGGTAATCTGCCTTTTGATTAGTTACCCAGCTTACCGACTAGGTAATCTTTTTAAATGATAAGTGTTTGGTTCATAATGGAAACCATTTGTAATTCCTTAGATTTCTTCTAATGCACTATGATATACCCATATATACACACGGCCAGGCGGAGGACACCCTGCACCTGGATGGGGTCAGGGTGACCTCATCATCAGGCTCCAGACGACCCCTCAGGGGCCGACCCTTCATCAGGCCCGGACGACCCTCCAAGGGGCCAACCCTTCATCAGGCTCCAAACGACCCTTCAAGGGGCCGACCCTTCATCATGCTCCAGATGACCCTTCGAGGGGCCGACCCTTCATCAGGTCCGGACGGCCCTTCAAGGGGCTGACCCTTCATCAGGTTCCAGACGACCCTTCGAGGGGCCGACCCTTCATCAGGCTCCAGACGACCCTCCGAGGGGCCGACAGTACGAGGCCTAAATTGGGGCTGACTCACTATTAGAAGGAACTTTGCCCTCGGCCTTATGTTACAGGCTGAGGGTGACGTTCTCACAGCGCGTGGTTTGGGAGACGCGTGGAACAGTGCGCATGAGGCTCACAGGACACGTGGAAGACCGTTACAACCGAATTACCCCCTCACGTGAGGGAATATTATGTCATCATTTGGCATCTACACGTATCAGTGGGAGATTGGCTAAATCATCATTCACATGCACCATGCATACTTGGGGGGTATACTACACCCCCCAAGACCTATATATACTTGTCAATTACAACCCTACAAGGGGATGGATGGATAATCTAACCCTAGCAAAAACTCTGCTTGTACACACAGTAGAGAGAGAAAGTGAGCTTATGTGCATTGTATCCAAGGCCATTAGTTCCCATACTTAGTGGAACACACACACTCACAGTGGATGTAGGCCAAATTGGCTGAACCACTATACATCATTGTCTTATTCCTCTTATACTCTTCTCCTTCTATATACTTATACACTTACATCTCTATGGCTGCCATGGTTACTATTGTATGAGCTCATCATCACTTATCTAGTGATGCTAAATCCAAGCATCATCACGCCTAACTAAAATTGTAAGCAGTTTTGTGGGACTAAGTGTTTGCATTAATTATCATTGGCGACCAAATGTGTTAGGAATGTACAGTTATTCCCATATTCAACCCTGTAGGATAAAACTCCTTGTGTTTAACTTTAAGTCATACATGAAGTTTTAATGACTTCTTGTTCTTGATCTGTCGAAGACGAAACTATACATGAAGTTCAAAAATATTTCCAAATTAAACTTTTTTTGAAGTTGGAAAAGTTTATTATTGGTGGCATATAACCATACTCCAAAAAAAATAAAAAGGAATCATAATTGGTGGAAACTTGTAAATTCATTATATTTAATGATTGATTACATCAAATCAACATTACTGATAATGTTTGTGAAGGTTATCGTCATTCCGGAAATTCTTAAATTCTTCTCCTTCTAGTGTTTCCGAGCGATATGTTCCTAGTCGAATAACTATTGAGATATGATATGGACCATGATGATTTGGTTCCAACTTATTGTTCTTCTACACTACCTTCTTAAGTACAAGATATCCTTATTTAATGTTGGTCGGCTTGACCCTCCAGTTGTAGAACCTAGCAATCCTTTGTTGATAAGCAGTCATTCCAATTTCAGCATCCTCTCTGACTTCCTTAACCATGTCTAGATCTATTCGCCTTATGAGATCACTTTTGGGGGAGTCAAAATTAAAAATTTGTGAGTCAACAAACCTACTTCAGCTGGTACCACTGCCTCAGTGCCAAAAGCGAGCATGTATGGAGTATCCCATGTTGTTGTTCATGGAATAATCCTATAAGCCCAAAAGACACTATGCAACTCATTGATCCACTTTCCTTTAGCACCATCTAACATTTTCTTTAACCCATCAACCCGAGTCTTTTAGTAATCTTTGTCTAACCATTATTCTGTGGATGTCCAGATGTTGAATGAAGCTTTTGAATCCTTGACCGAATGCAATATTCCCCAAACTCATTATTTTGAAATTGGGTACCATGGTCGGTGATGAAAGCATAGGGCATCCCATAGCGACATATCATTTGCTTCTATATAAACTAGAAAACCCTCTGATAAGGAATATCAACTAAAGCCTCAGCCTCCACCCATTTAGTGAAGTAATCCACTGCTATAACCAAATACTTGAACCTTACTTTGGAGATTGGCAATAGATAGACCAAGTCTATTCCCTAAATAGCAAACAGACAGGGACAAGTGATGGGAGTCAGGGCAGCCCCGATCTTTTATGGATAGGAGTGAACTTTTAGCACTTATCACACTTTTTAGCGAAAGAAACACAATCTTCCTTCATTATCGGTCAATAGTATCCCTGAGTGGCTATTGTATATACTAATGATGATGATTAAATGAGCTCCACATAAACCTTCATGCACCTCCTTGATCAAGTCTTGTACTTCGGCTCGATGAACACAACGAAGTAAGGAGATAGTGTATCCCCTTCTGTACAAAAGGCCTTTCTTCATAACATAATTAGTTGCTTTGTATCTCATCTTCTTAGCTTCTTCCTGGTCGGATGAAAATAACCCTTTATCAATGTAGTTCTTGATCGGATCCATCCAGGAAGGTCCTAATTCTAAAGATACAATGTTGACGGCTTCCACATCAATGCTTATGTGTGTGAGGATCTCTATTGGAATAGCTCCTCTGAGTTCTATCTGAGTTAGTGAGGCCACTCGAGTAAGGGCATCTACTCAGGTGTTTTCTACCCTTGGAATTCGAACCATCTTAATTGTTAGAAACATAGATCCGTAGCTTTTTTTTAAATATCTTATCATAACTTTTTCTTTAACTCCATATATTTGAAGCATTTAATTGAGAATGAGCTAAGAACCACTGTGTGCTATCACTTTCTCAGCACCTAGTGATAATGCAAGTTCCAAACTTATAATCAAGTCCACCTACTCAGCTCATTGTTGGAAGCTTGGAACTAAAATCATAGCGCGTATTCCACATCCAAGTCGTATGGAGTGTTGATGATAAGTCCTACTCCACTGCCAACTAGAATGTCGTTGCTAAAGTTTTTCTTTAATGGTACTCTATGTTTGAATATCTTCTTACTTTGTTCATCCATTCTCTAAGCTCTTTCTTCGGCATTCGATGATTGTGGTTGGTCTACAATAATCTTAGTTTGATTTTAAGATGATCTCTCCTCCGAAGAAGTATGCTAGTCAGGCAAACTGGGATTATTGGTCATCTCTCTGCGTATGTAAATTTTGAAATAAAGTTTGCTACGAGTTGTCAATTTAATACAGTCATTGGCTCATAGACAATCTCATATTCCCCAAGTTTAACTGCCCAAGACATCAACCTTCCCTACTTTTCAGATTTGTGAAAATATTGTCGCAGAGGTAAGTCAGCATATGCCATGATAGTGTTAGCCTAGAAATACGGTCTCATTATCCTATAGGCTTCAATAAGTTCAAGCGACAGCTTCTCTAAGCATGGATAACTGATTTTTTCTCCTTGAAATGATTTCTTGGTGTAGTACACAGGCTTCTGAACTCCTCCTTCCAGTCGGATCAAAGCCAAGCTAACATCTGACTCTGAAACAACTAAGTATAGATACAACTTTTCTCCTAAAAGTGGTCAGGAGAGGAGTGGTGGAGATTCCAAATACTTATTTATCTCTAGAAAAGTTTTCTAGCACTCGTCATTCCACTCAAAGGTCTTTTTGATCACCTTGAATAATGGGAGACACTTATCTATTGCTCAAGACACAAAACGGTTTAGAGCTACCATTCTTCCAATCAGTTTTTGCACGTCCTTATTATATGTAGGGGGACTGCATCTCCCTTAAATCCATTATCTTGTCAGGATTGGCTTCAATTCTCATATGGTTCATAATATATCCTAATAACATTCCTTCTTGTACTGCGAATATGCATTTGGTTGGGTTGAGCTTCATTTGGTGCTTCTCCAACTACTCAAATTTCTGAACTAAGTATTTTATATGGTCGGCAGTTGCCTTGCTCTTGGCGAGCATGTCGTCCACACACACTTCCATGTTTTTGCATATTTGTTATTCAAATACTTTATTCACCACCCTTTGGTATGTTGCTCTGGAATTTTTCATCCCAAAGAGAATAACACTATAGTAATATGTTCCTCGACTAATGATAAAGAAAGTGCTCTCCTTATCTTCTGGCTTCATTTTAATATGGTTGTGCCCAAAATAAGTATCCATAAAACTAACCAACTCATGACCTTCAATTGCATCTACCAACTGTTAAACTCTTAGTAAAGGAAAATGATCCTTTGTGCATACTTTTTTGAGGTTGGTGAAGTCTACACACATGCGCCACTTGTCATTCTTCTTTTTTACCATCACCACATTAGCCAACCAACTAGGATACTTGACATCTACTATAAACTAGGCTCTCTGTAACTTTTCCACTTCCTCATGGATTTACACGTTCTTCTCAAAATTGAATACTCTATGTTTTTACTTGATAGGCTTAAAGTATTTTTATATGTTGAGCTCATGGCATATGAAATTAGGATCAAATCCTAGCATATCCTTATGGCTCCAAGAGAACACGTTATTTCCTTCTCTCAAGAATAAAATCAATTCCTATTTGAAGGAAGGTGTTAAGCTTGAGCTAATTTGAGTTGTCCTTTTTGGATTTTCATCATCAAGTACAATAGTATATGTTGCCTCTATAACCTATCCTTTGACTAAATCTTTTTCTTCCCAATGATTTAAGGTGTTAATATGGTAGGTGGTAGTGCTCTTTTGGAATTCCTGTTAGTCAACAAAGGTTTAATAGCACTCCCTAACTTCTATCCAGTTGACATTTACCACATTAACTCCGTAATTAATAGTAAATTCCATACAGTGATGTACTATAGATGGTACCACCTCAAACTGCTTCATCCCAACTCTATTAATAATAATATTATAGGTTGAAGGAATATTTCTATCCAACACACAAAAGTGAATCCTTTCCTTCCTACTTGGTGTCCAAGTGTCGGCCAGGACATCCAGGTTGATTATCCCTAAGGGATAAAATCTCTTCAGAGAATCCTATAAGAGGCATGTGATAAGGTTCTAGTTTTCTGTCTCGTAGACCTAAGCTATGGAAACAATTATAAAACATGGCATTTGTTGAGCTCCTGTTGTCTACTAGGATTCTTGTTACTCTGTCATGTTGAAGCCTGTAAGTGATGACCAATGGGTCGTCATGGGGGTAAAGTACTCCGTTCAGATCATTCGTGGGAAACCCAATCACCAATCTGTTCTTGTTGATCTTTATAGGCCGACTATCTGCACATTCAAACATGTCAATCTGTCTGATAGAAGGACAAGATTTGGTTTCATTCAGATAAGACTTTCTCTCAATGATCTCATCTCCTCCACCATCATCTCCTCTTACAATGAAATGATAACCAAAAGAAATCACTCTCACCTCAACTTCAGGATCCTCAAATTTCATCGGCAGGTCAGGATGATCCTCATAATTATTATTGTGTGCCCTTTTTATGTCATTTTTTCTTCAGCTAGGTAACTCCGATCTTCTTTTAGTTTCCCAACCATTAGTCAGATCAACAAATTTGGTTAATTTTCCTCGCCAAATAAGATTTTCCACTTCATTCTTCAGGGGTGATGCAATTGTCAGTGGTGTGCCCGTGATCTCTGTGAAAATCATAATATTTTGATTTATCTCCCCTGTTGGGAGGTGATTTCAGCTTTCTAGACCAATTTAAATCTTTTATAACCCTGATCTCATCAAATATGAGATGGACTCCCTTAATGAGAGGAGTATACTTGCTATACTTCTTGATTTTGTCAACCTTCTTGTCTTTCTAATCTTTCTTGGTTGAATTTTTTTAACTTTCAGTTTTCACCTCCACAGCTTCTTTAGCAGCTATAGCTTCCACGACGTTCATAATCTTCCCATACTTGTTCATCATCTTTGTTATAATTTTGGGAGGATTCTTTACTAGAGTGTAGTAGGGATCCTGGGCGAGTAATCGAATCATCAGTGCTACAATGGCAGTCTTCTCTTCGTAATCGACCACCTCTAGTTTCTCATTCTTAAAGCGTGTGACGTACTCCCGAGCACTTTCAAAGTTTTTAACGCACGGTCAATAGATGAGTGACACGTTTGGCCGAATTGCCCCCAAAATAGAAGTTATCAATAAATAGCTCAGCCAACTGATAGAAACTAGAAATTTTACCTCTAGGAAAGTTCTTTTACCATATTTAGGTTGGGCCTTTCATGGAACTAGAGAACGCCCTACAATGCATCTCGTCAGGGATAAAATAGATATCCGCAACAACTTGATACTACTTAATGTGGAGAACTGGATCAGTTTTCCTGTCATATTTGGGAGTAACAACTGGTGGATTAAATTTAGAAGGAGTGAGGTAATCCACGATAACCTAAATAAAAGGGTATCCCTTCACAAAACTTATTTGCAAAGGATTCTTAGTTTTGACCATTTCTTCCAGTCAATCTTCTATTCGTTGCATGGATCCTTTCCATGAATGTTCATCTGGTTTAAACTTGGCTAAAGCAGCTTTGGTGTCTCTACTATGCACATGTGTTGAGATCCCTTCCTGAGAAGTCTTCTCGACAAGCATAGAGCCTCTCGTGCTAGCTCTAGACCTCACAGATCCTTGTATGTGTTCGCGGGAATGATCTGGATCTTTTTATAGCCTCTGGATGCTCAGGTACCCAGGCGATCAAAGGAAGATGCCTTACTCAAACTCTTCAACATGCTCGGCTTCTTGTTGGAGAAAAAACAACAATCATAATAATTCGTAGATTGAATTGACAATTGTCCCCAGTATGGTAAGATCAATCACGAGAGGACCTGGAGCAATAACTTCTCTTAATCCTAGTTGGTGGAGGTGGCATGTCCTTACGGTATGGTTCACTGGTGGACTTTTCTTGTAATGATTGAGTTAATTACCTAACTTACTCCTGCATAGCTTTTTATCCCTTAGTTAGGTTAAGAAGAATTCCCTGAAGATCTTCCACACTAGGGTGAGAAGATGGATCTGGATTGTTGCCTGCAGCCACGAGGATACTCTCGAGAATAGTTGTCATTCTTCAGAGAACTTCCAAAATGAATAGAAGGAATAAAATAGGTAGAGAACAATGACAAGCAGTCGTTCCCACAGATGGAGCCAATCTGTTGATGTCTAAAAATGGAGGGGGTTCAAATATATAATCACATATAAATAAAGATAAACAAGCAAGGAAAATACACAATAAACAAGGTTTTTAAAGTGGTTCAACTATAAGAAGAGCCAACGTCTACTGCTGGTATTATTATAGGCAATTACAATAGCTCAGAATGGGGTGTGCTTGCGCTCAGTAGTCCCCTTGAGCTATGGGAGATCATGCATTTATACTGGTTAGGATCCCAAGAGATGGAATGTCGTTATATTTTCAGGCATTTACATCTGTATGCAATAAATAAGACTCTTGATATTCAGTGTTGGTCGTTATACCATCCGAATAACCTTTGTTATTCTTGATGGTTCATATTCTTGGTATTGGTCGGCATGCTAGCCGACTAAGTGTTTCCAGAGTCGACAAAGATAGTTCAGTTGCCACATGGGAGGAAAGGTGTCTACTTTTAATTGTTCCATATAGAAGAGTAATTTTTACATGCAATAAAAATATTTTTCTATTTTTCGCATTAGATGCCCAAAAAAATAAAATATGAAAAGGTAAAAGATAAATGCGTCTTAACACTAGCAATAACATATAGCAAGAGGCACAACACTGGTGTATTACAAACATGGATGCAATCACAATCATTTATAATATATAGCATGGGATGAATCATGTGAAAGTAAACAAGAGTCAACAACCCTAACATTTAGTGTCTCCAAATCATATATCCTAACCCACTTAAGTCTAACGTTATGAACTTGAGCTTGGCAAACCTTGGTGATATTAGCCTTAATCTTCTTAGGACATGTTGTAAGATGAAAATAGAAATGCTTAAGGTGACATTTGCTTCCCCAATGTGTTCAAGTGAAGACATGAGGAATGTTACCTTTAGGTTGACCTTTTCTAACGTTCCTAGCTTTGGTTGGCTCTCTCAAAGCATGGCCTTAGCTTTAGTAGTGAAAGTATCTATATTATTGAAGTCAATCTCACACTTGTCATATTTTATTCAGAGGATGCCTAAAAAAATTTCCATCCTCTCCGACCTAGACTCCAAATAAAAATTGACATTACTCAAGTCTCTCAACTTCTCTTATAACTCCACAATCCTATAATCGAGAAAATGCCTAGACTCTTCAAACGTGAGAAGCTCCTTCTTCAAAGCCTTTATCAAACCATAAAGGTTATCTCTCTCCCTTAACATACTCTAGCTTATAATTAAGAGTCCTCTTATGTGTCCTAAGTTCTTTAATCAATGTAGAACTATCAACTCATATGCAACGTTCCTTCACCTTAGCTTTTAAATGCTAGTTGGCATTTTTAACTTCAACGACTCAGTGTACAATTCTCAAAAATCCATTTGAAGATCACTCCTCCTCTCCATATTATTCTTTATCTCTCCTCTCGTAACTATCTTGGGAATCTAAAGACCAAACCTTAAAATGTTCTTATCTTCAATTTCAAGAAAAAACACATCTGATCCTTCCAATAGGGATAGTTTGACCCATCAAATAATGGAGGTCGGCTAACGAAACTACCCTTTTGGTTAAAATTTATCTAAACCATAAACAAGCACTAAGCAGGGATCTAAGACGACGAACTAATGTAAGCTGCTTTGATAACAATTTAAGAAAGCTAGTGAGCCCTAAGGTTTGTACAAAAACACCACCAATTTTTAATTTTTCACGCATTTAATAAATTTTTCACCGAATAAAACCACTAGTGTTGTGTTAAAAAATTTCACCAATTTTTATCTTGGCCTAATCATGCATTGAGGTGAGTATAAGAAAAATTAAATAACAAACTGCAACACGACGATGTATGAGAAAACCCACAATAAAAAAAAACTCGGACAGCCCGGCCACACAAGTTCACTTTAATATAGATTTATTTACAATAAAAATTTAAAATTACTCACAAACTCGATGTCTTCAAGCCTTGATGTGCTTCCTTGTTTCTTGTAACCTTTTTCATAGCTACTGTTGGATGTCTTCCATCAGCCACCCACTCGGGTGCGTTCACACGTCTTACTATCCCACCGATCTTTCTTGTCTCCTAACCAGTCCAACCGTCTTTCGACTCAAATATGGTTTCCACCCTTAAAAAGCTCACAGCATGAAGAGCAAACATAAATGGTGCCATATAAGAGATCTCAAATAGACATATAGATGTAGGATTATTGAATCTCAAACTTAGGTGTAAACTGGGATTTGGGATGTGCAAGACAAACCTTAAAAAATCATTTTTGAAAAAACTCTCTATGAAAACTAATGTCAGACCTTAGTATTTATAAGAAAAAATGAATTTGGGGATGCACACGATTCGTTCGAACGAAACTAGTATTCTCATTCGAACCAAAAATAGGTTCGTTTAAACGAAGTGTTATTCTCATTTAAACAATGATCGAAAGAGCTTTGAATAATATTTTTCAGGTAAACAGCAAAATGTTGTTTGAAGTTCAGTTGAACCTTGTTTGAATGATATGACTAAACTTGTTCGAGCGAAGTAAGATCCTCGTCTGAATGAAACACAAATCTCATTTGAACGACAGAGGAAATTCGTTCGTATGAAATTAAAACAAAAAATTTCTTTTTCTTTTAAAATCCATTTTACGAAAATGCCTCAGACAAATTTATAAAACAACACCTAAACTAAATCCAAGAATAAAAAAGAATATGCATTCATACCTTCATTAAGATCGCTTGGATGTTGAAGAAAAAAACTCGGCATGCAATCTAATGTTACCTTGATGTCATTTTAGTGTTACCACGTAGTATTCAATCACACATCATTGGCTTAAAGGACACACAAGTCAAGTACTAACCTATGACTCAAACAAGTTTTGTCCAAACATGGAATAATGTCAATACGTACAGTTTGACTCGATTCAAAAATGTATCCCTATAAGCAATATTTTAATTTTTCATATGGGATGATGCACAGTTTTATTGAGATATATATGTGCGGTGGCGAAGGAATAACTCACCGGTGTGTTGCCAATATGAAAACACCACAATAATATTACAAATGTATCATAAGGGATTCGCTAGTTATTACATATATTGTAAATATGTGAATATATTTTATAATATGTCAAATTAAAATATTATATAATTTTATATCATATTTATAAAAGTATATAGTAACTTTTATATAAAGTATATATAATATAATATTAACTCGCAGACCCTTCTCTTGCCTTGAAATCCCTCGCCAATGACAAGTATGGACCCTTAAAGCTTATATCATTGTTATGTTCTCTAAAAAATCAAGGGGATTTTACATATAGGACTCATTTGAAGAGACTTTTCATAAATAAATCTCATTGACTAGTCAACCATCGAATAACTCATATTCTTAACTTATGGGGCTTCTATTTGACCAATTTTCCACTTTTCAATCAACCATCCGTAACTATTTGGAAAAGTTACCTCAAGCGGTTAACCTTTTCTTTTCAATTTTCTAATATTCAAATGGCTATAACTTTTGATTTACAAATTCATTATTCTCAAAATTATTTTTTTTGAAATCTACTCATTGACATATCAAATAAGATCCATGAACACTATGAAATTCTAAGATAAAATTGTGGATGTAAGGACATAATTTTATAAATATCTGGGGTAGAATCTAGGAATTTTCTATTTTCCCTAGATCACAGTTTGTATATCTCATACCACTACATTCGGCACGTCATCATGATCATCCACGACGGCCTTTATTCGAATCCATGCATCCATCATCTTCACACGTGCATCATGCTCATGCAGCGTGTTGCTCAATTATTTCCCACTACTCCAACATGCATTATTGGTAAAATGATTTATTGGAGTCATTTATTTTTGCATAAATAGTTGGGAATTTTTCAGAAAATGTTTTTTTGAAGTCTGATTTATTTTTATCAAAAGTAGAATTTTTTTTAAGTGTAGAAGCGGAGTGCCTCGGTCGACGATCTCGTTCAAACGAGTTAGCATTGTCGTTCGAGAGAGAGAAGCATCTCGAGCGATGTCATTCAAATGACACGTGTCCGTCGTTCGAGCGAGATGCCTATCTCGTTCGAGCGAAGCGGCCGCCTTGATTTTCATATAAATACTAGTATGAATTCTACACATTTTCCCAAGTCTTTTTCAAACACGATTTCTGCAAAAAATATCCCAGAAAATAGACTTCAACTTTTAAGGTTTTATACCTTGTTTATTCACATAAACACTCCCAGCTATGTATGTGAATCATTAAACCTTCATGAGGATCGTTTTTACTCATATGGAGTAATTTGTGTAGAAACGGTTGTCTTCTTCATTGCTGACCACCTGGAGTTCTTGCGGGAGATTCCAGCCGAGACATCGAAATCGACGCCTGAGGGTATTTCGTATGTCGCTCTTATTTTCATTGTAATCCGTGTAACCATTTTTATAAATTCTAGTGAAAACAAAAAGGTTTTTCCCCTTTGGGGGATTTTTCCTCATGTATGTGTTTCGTTTATGATTGACTGTTCTTGCATGTTAGTATTGATTTCAATCACACCTAGATGCATGTTTTAGAATTTTAATTGAAAACTGAATTTAATTAAATAATTTGCTTATTTGAACGCACGCAAAATCTTCAAATTGGTATCAGAGCCAATTACACAATTATACCATGTAATTTTCCACAAAATTTTTCTAAGATATCAATTTTCTGAAAAAATTGATTTTTGAAAAAAAGGGCGTGTTCAATGGAGAAATTATATAATAAAATGCCAGTTTTTGATGAGACAAACTATGCTTACTGGAAAACCCGCATGAAATCTGCTTTAAAAGCTATTGATGAACGTGTTTGGATTTTGGTTGAAAAAGGGTGGACACCTCCCTCCGTCACTGTTGATAACGTGACTAATTTAAAATCTGCCACTGCATGGACTGAAGAATAATTTAAATGGCCATCTTTTAATTCAAAGGGTTTAAGTGCTATTTTCGGATCCGTCACACCTGACGAGTTCCGACGCATAATGACGTGTACCACGTCAAAAAAGGAATGAGATGTTTTATAACTTACCCATGAAGGAACTAATGCTGTGAAAAAGTCTAAACTGAAAAATTTAACAACTCAATTTGAAACCATCACCATGCTTGAGACTGAATGTTTTAATGAATTTTATGCTAGGTTATCTGATATTGTAAACACTAGCTTTAATCTTGGTGAACACATTCCTAATGCAGGAGTTGTTAAAAACATTCTTAGACCACTGCCTAAGCGTTTTATCCCTAAAGTCACTGTTCTAAATTCTATGGATAATTTAAACACGCTTAAATTGGAGGAACTTGTAGGAGACTTACAAACGTATGAAATTGATATGCTTCCTTAATCTGTCAAGCCTAATGATAAGAGAATTGCACTTAAAGCCCAGGAGAGAAAGAGTGAGGGGTCGGTAAGAAAGAGAGTTGAGTCATCTAGAAAAAGGGAGATAAAAACGTCAGATTCTGAGTGTGACTTTTATTTTGATGATTTGGCCCTGTTTGCTAAAAATTTCAAGAAAATTCTCAAATTCAAGAAAAATGGTAATTTCAAAGATAAAAAGAATTTTGAGAAAAATAAATTTGAAAAGAAAAATGAAAAAGATTTTAAAGATCCTCCTAAGAAAGACAGTGAGAGATGTTATGAGTGCGACGGTAAGGGACATAGAGCTTTGAGTGTGCTACTAGGCTGAACAGACTTGCTAAAGAAAAGGACAAAGTTGTCCTTAATGCTACCCTTAGTGACGACAGTGAGGTCGAGTCGGTGGACTCTGGAGACGAGTCACCGCATGAGTGTAACTTCATCGCATTCATGGCTAGTCATGTGAGTACTTCTAGTGCTCCTCATGATGATGAGGATGTTGCTTCACAGGGACACCTCGACAGTGAGAGCGATGTGAGTGAGGGGGAGGATGATGCAAGTGAGAGCGAGAGTAATCTTCAATGCGCCTATGTTGAGTTATATAATGAGTCATTTAAAACCTTAAAGCCTAACAAAGCGTTAGTTCTTAGGATCACGACGTTAGAGGAAGATTTAGAAGAAGCGAGAGAGAGAGAGAGTCCTCCACCTGCACTACCTTGAGAGAGAGAGAGAGATTCTGCCTGTGTTGAGAAAGAAAGTTTGTTTAGAGAGAGAGAGAGACTGTTTGGAGATAGAGAGAGGGTGGTTTTGAGAAAGAGAAAGGGGACTTGACTAAACAAGTGGCTAGTCTTACGAGTGATCTCCATTCCTCCTTGGAGACTTGAAAGAAACTTGAAGCCCTTGTTGCCCAGCTTAATCATGATCTTGAGAGAGCACGGGAAGTTAAGATTCAAATTAACGACAGATCTGGAAAGATGGGAAAGATGCTCCTCGGCCTCGCTTTAGGTTTTTGTGATAGGCAGGGAATAGGTTTTGATGGTGCCTCCGCGTCCCAAATTGCACCTAGACTTGTTCCTGAGTTTACTACAACTCCATATGGCCATCGTCAAAAACCACGAAGGAGAGTTCGACCAAGAAAAGCAAACCCAGGTCTACCGACGACTGTGTTCTTCTATACGTACTGCAAAAGAAAAGGCCACCTTAGGGAGTTTTGCTATAGTTTGGGTCGAACACGACGTACTAATGCTCCACCACATCGTACTGATGATTTTGACAGTCTGAGAGAGCGTGTTGATTTTTTATCTGCCACATCACAGAGTTTGATGGACGAATTTCGATGGATGTCTTTGCCGTCAACGAATGTTTTCCGTATCCCGGCTAAAACCAACTACAACAAGGGTAAACAAAAGGTTACCACTTCTTGGGTACCTAAGAAAGATGAAAAGGCCATTGTTGTTCATGTCGCTCTCAAAGCACATAATACCTCATAGTGGTATTTTGATAGTGGGTGCTCCAGACATATGACAGGTGATGTATCATTTTTTACCTACCTAGAGGAGTATAAGGAAGGTAGAGTCACCTTTGGAGACACGAGCAAGTCTAGCATCGTAGGACGAGGTACAGTAGAGTTACCAGGATTTCCTAAGCTAGAGAATGTTTTGTACGTCAAAGGTTTAAAAGCAAACCTTCTCAGCATTAGCCAACTGTGCGGTGCTGACTTTGCTGTAAAGTTTGATCGGGACGCGTGTAATGTCTATAATCAAGACGATAAACTTTTAGTGCAAGGGTTGACACACTTAGCTAAAAAGGACCTAGTACGTGGCTTACCATCACTTGGAAAGACAACTTCCACGGTTTGTGGACCCTGTTAGTTGGGAAAGCAAATTCGTAGCCCCCATAGGAAGTTGCATTCCATTACCACCTCCCGTGTACTTGAGTTGATTCACATGGATCTTATGGGTCCTACTCGTACTAAGAGTCTGGGTGGTAAGAGGTATATCCTCGTGATGGTGGATGATTTCTCCACATATTCGATTATAGGCTTTTTTAGAGAGCAATCTGATGTTGTAGAGTTTTTAACGACCAAGGGTCGTGTCCTGCAAAATCAACACGGAGTCACTATTAATAGGATACGTAGTGACAATGGAACGGAATTTAAGGAAGCAAAGGTAGATCTTTACTGTGATAGCCTTGGAATTAAACATGAGTTTTCTGCTGTGAAGAGTCCTCAGCAAAATGGGATTATTAAGAAAAAGAACAGGACGATTCAGGAAATGGCTAGATCTATGCTTCTAGGTCATAAGGTTGCTAAGAGATTTTGGGCAGAGGCAGTGTCTACTGCATGCCACACGGTGAATAGGGTTTACCTGCGTCCAAATACACTTAAGACGCCTTATGAATTGTGGATTGGCAAGAAACCCAACCTTGCATATTTTCGTGTCTTTGGGAGTAAATGCTACATCCTACGGGATAGAGAGCAATTAGGAAAATTTGACTCCCGGAGTAATGAGGGAATATTGCTAGGATATTAATCAAATAGTAGAGCGTATCAGGTTTTTAACCTAAAGAGATCTAAGGTCATGGAGTCAATAAACATCATCGTGCAAGATGATAAACTTTCGACGTTTATTGATCCTAGCCTTCAGTGTGAGGATGAGGATTTTTCTGCCAGCGATAATCCCTCACCCACACCCTGTGGACCCTACTCCTGTGTTAGGGTACACACCTTCTTGGGTTCGTAAGAGTCATGATCCATCCGCCATTGTTGGCTATCCCACTTTAGGGGTCAAGACTCGTGCTCAGCTAGAGTACATTGTTAGTCATTTTTGCTACATGTCCACAGTCGAGCCCAAGAATCACAAGGAAGCACTCAAGGATGAACAATGGATATCTTCTATGTAGGATGAGTTGCTTCAGTTTAAAAAGAATAATGTATGGGAACATGTCCCCCGACCTAATAAGACTAATGTGATAGGTACCAAGTGGATTTTCAAAAATAAAATGGATGAAAATGGTACTATAATCAGAAATAAGGCTAGGTTGGTCGCTCAATGCTACATACGGATAGAGGGTATAGACTTTGGGGATACATTTGCTCCTGTTGCGAGGCTTGAGTCCGTCCGCTTACTACTCGCCATCGCATGTCATCTGCGCTTTAAGTTATATCAGATGGATGTCAAGAGTTCCTTTCTAAATGACATTCTACAGGAGGAGGTTTAAGTGTAACAACCAAAAGGGTTTGAAGAAGTTAAGCACCCGAAGCACGTCTACTATCTGAGGAAAGCCTTGTATGGTTTGAAGCAAGCACCTCGTGCTTGGTACGAGATGCTTACTTCTTATCTCTTAGCCCGTGGCTATAAGAGAAGGGGAGTTGATATGACGTTGTTCGTCAGGAGAGATGGCGGTGCTATTTTGGTTGCCCAGGTCTATGTGGACGACATAGTCTTTGGATCCACGTACTCCCGGCATGCTCAACACTTTGAGGAGGAGATGAAAAGTGAGTTTGAGATGAGCATGGTAGGTGATCTTACTTTCTTACTTGGTCTTCAGGTTCATCAGCTAGAATATGGGATATTCATCTCCCAATCCAAGTATGCTAGAGACCTAGTGAATAAATTTGGTTTAGACTCCGCTAAGCATGAAAGTACACCTAGGAGTACTTCTATCAAGCTTAGTAAGGACACTTCAGGCAAGGACGTAGAGCAAACCTTGTATCGGAGTATGATAGGTAGCCTTCTCTACTTGACTGCTAGTTGTCCCGACATAGCCTTTAGTGTTAGAGTCTGTACGCGATATCAGGCATCCCCAAAAGAGTCACACTTACTCGCTCTAAAATGTATTATCAAATACGTGAATGGGACTCTCTTATACGGTATTTGGTATTCCTTTGATACCGATGATCGTTTGTCTGCCTATTCAGATGCCGGCTGGGCCAGGGACGTAGATGGTTGTAGGAGCACTTCTGGTGGGTGTTTCTATTTTGGTTTTGCTCTTGTATCCTAGCTAAGCAAGAAGCAGAACTCCATCTCTTTATCCACTACGGAGGCTGAGTACATCGCCGCCGGGAGTTATTGCACGCAACTCTTGTGGATAAAGCAGATGTTGGAAGATTATGGGATTTCACGGGACACCATGACCATTTCTTGTGATAACACGAGCGCGATACACATATCCCGCAATCCAGTTCAGCATTCGCGCACAAAGCACATCAGGATACATGAGCATTTTATACGGCAGTGAGTTGAGGAGAAAGTCGTATCCCTGAGTTTCATACCCATCGACCTTCAATTATTCGATATATTCACGAAGCCTTTAGATGCCCTTAGATTTGAGAGTCATAGTAAGTCTTTGGGGATTTGCACAGTTGACTGAGGGGTAGGTCCGTGTCTAGGATAGGATGCATTGTCATGTTCATATCATATGATTCCTATTACTAGTTTGTATCATTTGTATTATTATTTTTGCCTTTTTTATATTTTTTGAAAAATCCAAAAAGATTTTATTTTTATAAAAAATTTAGAAAAGCACAAAAAGATTTTTGTATTTTATTTTGCACCTTTTATGGATGAGCATTTAAGATAGCCGAGTCAAAAATTTCATTCCATTTATCCATGTGACTGTTTGATAGTGATTTGAGACGCTACATCATTGCATCCATGTGCATTACATTGTTTGGAGTCTTTAAGATGTGATTAGTGATATCTTTCTACATGTTTGGCTCCTTATCTCCTTTATTTTACACATGTACGGTTTTATTTGATTTTTGTACTTGTTTATCACATATTGGCTTGAGTGTTTTCATCTCAATTCTGTCTATACAACGAACCATATGCGATAAAACTTGACAAGATTGGAATGCATGTAAAAAACCGTTTCCTGAGATTATGTCTTTTTAAAAAAAACAAAACGGTGAAGGGCTACGAAAGGTTCTTATCTAGCCTTTGCGATTAAGCCACCATTAAATCGTACCTAAAAAATTGAGAAATTTTATTATCCGAGGTCCAAAAAGGTTAAAAGAGCCCCAAAAAAATTAAAGGCAATAAAAAGAAATTCATGCCAAATATGGGTTATTAGGTTTCACCATAAATTCTCCAAAGTTTGAGAATTTCTTTTTATTGCCTTTAATTTTTTTTCGTTCACCATCAATTCTCCAAAGTTGGAGAATTTAGATCACCTCTATTCAAAATATAAATCTGAGGGAGTTTGGTTGGAGAATTTAAACTGGTTTGCACTTCCTTGAAAGTCTTGAAAAAAGCATTAAATCGTTTTGGACGTTATTGGTGTGGAAATATTTTTGAGCTTTAATTTGTTGATTTGATTGAGTCAATGTCTCATATTTCCATTTTTTTACACCTAAGGAAGATGTTGAGTTTATTCGTTAGGAGTATCTGATATTCATCGTGCACATATGTTATGTTTGTATGCATTGATCTTCCTATCGAATTTTATCACACCCCTTCATTTACGCTATCATCGACATGGTTGTTTTTGTGTTTGTTCATGGTGTGATTCTTAGTTGTATATTTTGTATGAAACATTTTGAAAAATTCTAAAATAGAAAGTTTATTACCATGTGACATTTTCCATATTTATGCTTCTCATATCTGTCTATTTGGAGACAACATAAAAAGGGGGAGAATGAATTATGGGGGAGAATTATTTTTGGTGTTTGGTTGATTTATCAATGATTTGCTTAAGCTTAATTGATATTTGATTTTTGCATATCATTATATTATAAATTTTTGCTTGTCACGGGCATTTGCTTTATCTCATGTGTGTAGGTACAAAGTTGATAATTATTAAATTGCACACCCTGATGAGAAAAGCTTTGGGAGTTTCTGAAGAGCTGACACTACACCAAATCTGCACTATTGTCACGGTCATTGACCTTGACAAGTTGGACTTGTCAAGGTCAATGACCGTGACAATTCGAGGTGAGACAACATTTTTTGTCAATGACGTGTCACGGTCATCGACCGTGACAAGTTCGTTTGAATTGTCATGGTCGTGTCACGGGCCATGACCATGACAAGTTTAGTCACGGTTAATAACCGTGACAAAGCCTTGACCCTTTTTAAAAACATTGTCATAGTCATTGACTATGACAAGTCCTTGACAAATAATATTGTCACGGACTTATCACGGTCAATGACCGTGACAATTCTGGGCAGAATTTTAAAAAAATCTGTTGGGCAGTATGGCCACTGCCACTGCCCAACAGTATATTTGTACCTGTTATAGCAACGTTGTACCTGTTCAAACATCATATATCCAAACAAACTAAAGATAATACAAATATATATTCAAAATAGAAACAATATACATGACGATATAATCCAAATATAATTAAAATGTACCAACTTAAAAATAATGTCACTACATGTCTGGGGTAAATGTGAGGAGGTGAGTAGGCCACACGATATACGAATTGACACACCCACTAATATACATCGTGCCTCATTGTTCGCGCAACCAAATAGGGATTTCTCCTTCCCGGATATCACATGCGTGATGAGCACTTTGGAATCGATCTCTTGAAGCGCACGTCCATGAACTATTCCACCCTGGACGATATTCGGGTCCCTCAACCCCCGCCCTATCCGCTGGCCATCAAATACGTCCAATATGAACACGCTCGGGCAACCAATTATCGACATCGGTCTGGGGAAGGGAGACAAATAAGGAAGTGGATCATCAAAGTACGCACATGTCGGTGATGAAGCAGCGAGGTCCACATCCTCGTCATCCTGCGCCTCGTTCTCTCGCACCTCCTCCTCCTCCTCCTCCTTCCCTTTCCCCTTACGGTCTCTGCCCAACGTACGCTTCATGAATGAGTACATATCTTGGACCGTCGCCTCCAAACGGGACAGCTTCGCGTCATGTGAATCCATCGTTCGAGCCAACCCGGTGTCGCTCGTCTCCAATCCGATGATCCTAGATTTGGCCACCCACGAGGCTCACCCCCTTGTCCTCCCCTTGCGATTAAGCCAAGCACTTGGTTGAGTGCGTCTGTGGACAAAGACGCCTTGTCGGCATCAGACTGCGACTCATGCACTTCCTTAAGCTTTTGCCTGAAACGACAAAAAGCACATGATTAGTAAAATAAGTAAACTAAAAAATTATAACGTAATTAACATAAATTAAACTGTTGAATTACTTACAATCGTGGCCGTGACGCTCGGGGACACCTCCTTGTCCTTCCCCTTCTTTGTCCGAAGAGACACATAAGTATCGAGCCTATGTGGCTTACACCCGGGCCACTCCCTACCCCCTGAAATAAAATAAAGTAAAATTAATATCGGCCCTGCAAAGTAAAATAATTAAGAATAATATATTTATGTAGTTATAGAAAAAATAAATATTACCTTCATCCTATGCTCCACCTCGGCGTAAGAAGTCCGGTCGGAGTAGTGCACGTCCGTCTTTTTTGCCCGATTTTCCCTCCTCGATTGGAGAGATGCTTGTCGATCCTCGATCTCATTATCAATGAACTTTTGCCATTGTGCCAATGAGATCGTCTCCTCGGGCGGGAAGGATCCACGCCATTGGATAATGGACTCTCGTGTTTTCCCAAAGTACCGTATCCGTATATTTTTCTTCCACGTCTTTGTGTTGCTTCCTCAACTGCTCCAAGACGGAATCGCGTAGCTTTGGATCCAAGTTGAATTGTTCCTATCCAATAAATACTATGTTAGTTACGAATAAATATAAATATAAATATAAATCGAAATATAAAATGAAATTGAAATTGAAATTGAAATTGAAATTGAAATTGAAATTACTGAAATTTGACTTAAGACATGTCATTTAGTATTCTCAGTTTGAGGGTTTAATGGGGATATTATATGTATTTCATTTGTTTTATAGAGATTTCATAATTCAGATTTTTTATATATGTATCGGCATAGACATGGGAAAATATTTGTAAGGACATAATTTTATAAATGTCTGAGGTAGAATCTAGGAATTTTCTGTTTTCCCTATATCACAGTTTTTATGTCTGATACCGCTAAATTTGGCACGTCATCACTATCATCCACGACGACCTTTATCCGAATCCATGCATCCATCATCTTCACACGTGCATCATGCTCATGCGACATGCTGCTCAAATGTTTCCCACTAGTCCACTATGCATTATTGGTAAAATGATTTATTGGAGTTTTTTATTTTTGCATAAATAGTTGGGAACTTTTCAGAAAATGTTTTTTTGAAGTCTGATTTATTTTTATCAAAATCAAATTTTTTTCTAAGTGTGGAAGCGGAGTGCCTCGGTCGACGAGCTCGTTCAAACGAATTAGCACTGTCGTTCGAGCGAGATAAGCATCTCGCGCGATGTCGTTCGAACAACACATGTCCTTCGTTCGAGCGAGATGCCTATGTCGTTCGAGCGAAGCCACCGCCTCGATTTTTGTATAAATACCAGTGTGCATTCTACACGTTTTTCCAAGTCTTTTTCAAACACGATTTTTGCTAAAAATAGCCCAAAAAATAGACTTCAAATTTTAAGGTTTTATGCCTTGTTTATTCACATAAAGACTCTCATCTATGTATGTGAATCATTAAACCTTCATGAGGATCATTTTTACTCATTTGGAATAATTTGTGGAGAAGCCGTTCTCTTCTTCATTGCTGCCCACCTGGAGTTCTTGTGGGAGATTCCAGCCGAGACATCGAAACCGACGCCTGAAGGTATTTCCTATGTCGCTCTTATTTTCATTGTAATCCGTGTAACCGTTTTTACACATTATAGTGAAAATAAAAAGGTTTTGCCACTTTGGGGGACTTTTCCTCATGTGTGTGTTTCGTTTGTGATTGACTGTTCTTGCATGTTCATATTGATTTCAATAACATCTAGATGCATGTTTTAGGATTTAATTGAAAAACTGAATTTAATTAAATAATTTTCTTATTTGAACGCACGCGCACTTTTCAATGGATACAGTAAATTTTTATTATGGTAACAAATATTACACATATAAAATTTACGTTGATTTTTCTCATACACTAAATGTTAACTATGTTAACAAATATTAATTATTGGAACAATACACAAACAAAAATGACATTTAGTTCACAGTAAACATATTTTACAAAATAACAACAATAACAATAAGAAGATTGATTTACTGGCAAACTAGTAAATACAATAAATATATATTGTGATGACAAAATAACAGTGATCTGGAGGTTTTCACTGGAAGCAAATATTTATTGTTTGAGAAAAATTATAGTTATTGTAGCTTGTTACAAACAATAAATGAACTATTAAGGCAAAAATACAGTGATCTAAAGGTTTTTTAATCATCGACCACACTCCTACCCATTTTGATTTTTACCCAACAATATTTGTAGTGATCCTCCCCATAAAACCTTAAAACTTCTACCCAAAAAAAATCATTGCCCATTCCCAATCACCGGCTCCAACACTATAATAAAAAAACGAGAAGAGAGTAGAAAGAAAACAGACGAGATGAAGAGGAGATAAAACCAGGAGCTGATATCTCCATTTGTGTCATCACCGAAGAGAGAGAGAGAACGTAAAAGTTATCTAAATAATATTTGACTTGAGTTATTTTATAAATATAGTGGCAGATAATTTAAAAATATAACATAAAAGATGATTAATTAATATATGATACACGGATAAGGATACACTTTTCAATTAGAACTCAAATATAATAATCTAAAAAATCAAAGTGTACACAAGTGACTTGCATAATAGCAAATTATACCATTTCTTTTCATTTCACAAGTATCAAAATTTTGGGATATTATGTTTACATTAACATCCAAAATTGGTAAATGATGCATCTTCGTGAGGGGTGTGCTGATGTTGAAATTGCGGGACTAATAATACATCGTTTTAGTCACATCAATCGCTTTCTGGTAAGAGACATTTTGGGTCATGGCTTTCCATGAGGCAAACCAACATGTTTTACTGGAAATGGTTTTAAAGGTGGAGAATGGATCCCAAAGGAGGCATTGAGTTTCAATTTTATAAAATAAGAACTTTCGAAAATTAAAATTTTCCAAATTATAAAATTCATGCCATCTAAATTTTTCGCATTTTGGGGAATTCCATGTCTTGAAGTATTTTAGAATCATGTAAAAGCTTTCATAAATCAAACCACCATCAAAGTTAATATAGATTAAAATAATACCCAAGATTATGTTCATAACTCTTACATAAATACAAGAAACATATAACTATATACACATCATTACCTTCAGGGACGAATCCACGTGGGGATCAAGGGAGGCCTTGCCCCAGTTTAATTTTTGAAAAAAAAAAAATATATATATATATATATATATATATATATAGTTTTTTTGGTAAAATTTCAAACTTTAAGGTATAACTCTAAATATATTTAAAATTGAAGGTGTAAGATTGTAATTAATTAAAAAATCTAAACCTTGTCAAATTTCTGTAATTTGTGTCCCAAACATATATTCCCAAAAAAAACTCGAAACATATAATTTGTAGTCAATTTGAATAAACTATAATTTGTATAAAACTCGAAATAAAGTTATAATTTGTATAAAACTCAAAATAATCCAAAAAAAAATTGTCTGGGGGGTTCCCGCCCCCGAACCCCCAGCACCACTCGAAATTTTGGCCCCGATTGACCAAAAATCCTTGATCCGCCACTTATTACCATGTCAAATTATCAATGTGTTTTTCACGACTAAACAAAATTATAGATATAATCTTATATCCACGTCTTATCTCCCGTGGTTGATGCACAACAAGGGTGCTAAGGGCACCCTGAGAATTCTCACCATCATTACACATGATGTACAATTACTATTTTTGGGGGGTAAAATATAATTATATTAAATCAAAAGGTAAGCAGCCAAAAAAATAGAATTAATCCCAAAACACACAAACAAAAAGCACAAAGACTCGATTGACACGCATACAAAATAATCAGATAGAGACCCTACAACAACTCAACAAACCTATCAAAACAATCTAAATCCAACAGGCACACAAGCCACAAACCAATCACAACTGCAAATTGAATATACAATATAAAAATGCAGTATCACAACACTCGCCATATAATATTTTCCAATAAAATCATGAAACTCCACCAAACACCGTCAAACACCACAAGAATGACTCTAACACCAGGCAAGACACCACAACAATGACTCCAACACCACCAGGCAAGACCTCCAAAAAGGGGATGAAAATAACCATTCCACTTCTAAAATCCAAACAAATCCCCAATGACGAAAAGTACCGCTCAATCTGACATGATGCTCAACCATAAGATGGCGACCAAGAACAGAATTGAGATCCAAAAATTGGAGAACTATCCAGATCCTGAGATGGTGCACCGACCACATTGAGGAACCTCGTCCCAAACCCCATCTAACCCGAAGACCATGCACTAAAATTAACAACAAAGATGGGAAGTGGTTCAAACACATGGAGGGTTGAGAAAACACTCAGGAGGAGGGCACATCAAACACCGAATAACGGTCAACTAATCAAACATATGGTTGGTATATCAACCCACACAACAAACATATGTACAATTAGTTTTAATTGCATTGTGGATGAGAAGTAATTGTTGGATTAATTCCAATATTTATTGAGTTTAATTTTTAGTTGTTAATATTTTATTATATTATTTGTGTTTTATTTTAAACATAGTTTGGGTTTTAATTTAGAAAGTAGAAACATGAGCAAATGGGTGTGAAAGATATGGGGAATGCTCAAAATCCCATATTGTCCCACATTGGAAGAATACTACAAAAGGTAGTGGTATATCAACTAAAGGACAACTAAGATTCTTAGTTGACAAGTCAAATAAGAGGCTATGATCCTACGCATCGCGGTGGTGCTTAAGCACCACCAATCGCGACACGCGTAAGCGCGTAAGCGCGACACGCGGCGCGCGAAAGGGCGATTGGGCGACTTAGGGCGCATTGCGCGCTTTGACGCGCACTTGGCACTTCGCACGTGCGCATCGTCGCTTGGAGCGTGGGAGCCTAAAGTTTTGACGAGGTAAAACAGATCAACGGTTGTGATTAAACGATCCGATCAAAGGGTTTAAAATCCGAAACGGCTTGATCTAAACCGTTAGATGAACTCGTAGCGTTTCGTGTAGGGGATGTCCATTCGCTTACGATGGATCGTAGCTGTTCCAAACAGGCACGATCCAACGGTTGCTGAGTCACTTCATGAATAGTTGTGACTGTTGAAGAACAGTCACAGAAATGGCTATAAAAAGAGTTCCAGACCTCTGTTTTGGACACCGAAAATTGCTAGTTTCTCCTCTCTCCGTCCTCTATACTTTGGCATTATCAAGTTACAAATTCAGAGTGTTCTCGGGTTTGATCAAACAGTACATAGTTTGAATCAAACAACTGTTCATACTGCATTGTATCCTGAAGGCAGGTTCTACAAAACCCATTGTGTACTCGCGGTTCTGGTTCTGTCTCAACCGGATTGGGAGAAAATTTGCCTAAAAGAAAGCGTTCCAAGAACGTGCCTTGCAGAAATTGATTATTATATTTCGTTCTTTCCATAAGAAAACTCCAACAGTTTTAGGCAAAAATCTTTTATATTCTTATTACTCCACTCAAATGGAAGGAACTGTGGCACAATCTATCCAAGTCATGACTCAAGACTTAATTCGACTCGACCGTTTTGATGGCGGAAATTTCACCCGTTGGCAAGAGAAAGTTATGTTCTTCCTCACATCACTAAAACTTGCATACATTCTAGATGATAACCTTGAACAAATTCCCGAGCCCACACCCGAAGACACCGAAGGAATAAAGCAAAAACGTGTGAAGAGGAAAGAAGACGAATTTATGTGTCGAGGACACATCCTCAATGCTTTGTCTCAAACTGTTTATAGCGCTCATAGAATGATTCCGACGGCAAAGGAATTATGGAAGGCTTTGGAGATAAAGTATCAAAACGAGGAAGCGAGCAATCGTAAGTTTCTAATTTCAAACTATATGAATTTTAGAATGAATAATGATAAATCTGTCGTTTCACAAGCCCATGAACTCCAACAAATTGTTGGTGACCTTAAAGCCGCTGGTATTAATCTTCAAGATGAATTTCAAGTAGGGGTGATTGTTTCAAAACTTCCATCCTCTTGGAATGGCTTTAAGAAGAAAATTAATCATGATGAAAAGACTTATACTGTGGAATCCCTTCTTCGTCACCTTCGTATTGAAGATGATACTCGTATTCGAGAAAAGAAGGATGAACAAAGTGAGGGTCATTCAAAAGCTAATATGGTTGAGGATCAAAAATCCAAGATTACCAAAGACTCAAAATTTAAAGCAAAGAATGATTCCAAATTCAAGAACCAAGGTGCAAATAAGAAAAAGAAGGGAAAATGTTTCTTCTGTGACAAACCGGGCCATTATTCTCGAGAATGTCGTCTTAAAAAGAAGGCATTTAAAGAAAAACAAGGGTCGAAGGAAACCAACAATGTTGAAGATCTTATTGCTACTGTTTGCGAAGCAAATTCAATTTATAATGAAAGTGGATGGTGGCTGGATACCGGCGCAACGGTCCACATATGCAAAGACCGCTCTTCATTCAAAACATATCAAGAAATTGATGGAAAAGAAGTGAAGATGGCAAATAATCTTCGCGCCAATGTAGTTGGAAAAGGCACAGTGGAATTGAAGCTAACTTCTGGAAAGACACTTACTCTAATTGATGTACTTCATGTACCTGATATGTGTAAAAATCTTGTGTCTGGGGACCTTCTCAATAAGAGAGGTTTCAAACTAGTGTATGAGTCTGATAAGTTTGTATTGTCTAAGAATGGCCAATTTATTGGCAAAGGGTACTCTTGTAACGGCATGATTAAAATTAATGTAATCAATGATATTAGTTCTGCTTATATGGTTGAGTCTATTTCTTTATGGCATAGTAGATTAGGTCATGTGAATTATAGAAGTATAAAAAATATGACTAATCTCGGCTTA
The DNA here is from genome assembly GCA_949130495.1 of Sambucus nigra. Lineage (NCBI taxonomy): Eukaryota > Viridiplantae > Streptophyta > Magnoliopsida > Dipsacales > Adoxaceae > Sambucus > Sambucus nigra. The sequence goes on from OX422217.1 coordinate 382,802,150, forward strand.
ATCTCGGATTGTAAATTTGATAACCTTTCTAAATGTGAAATTTGTGCTCAATCGAAGATAACTAGAAAGTCGTTCAAATCTGTTGAGAGGAAATCCGAAATGCTTGATCTTATTCATAGTGATGTATGTGATATGAAGAGTAATATGACTCGTGGTGGAAATAAATATTTCTTAACTTTCATTGATGATTACTCTAAGTATGCATATACATATTTACTTAAAAGTAAAGATGAAGTTTTCGAGAAATTCCTAATTTTTAAAGCAGAAGTTGAAACTCAACAAAATCGAAAAATTAAAGTCCTACGATCCGATAGGGGTGGTGAATATTACCCGAGTGAGTTTATACAATTTTGTAATACTCATGGGATAATCCATCAAGTTACGGCGCCATATACGCCACAACAAAATGGAACGGCGGAAAGGAAAAATAGGACTTTAGTTGAAATGATAAATTCAATGTTAATCAGTTCTGGTTTACCTTTGTCGATGTGGGGAGAAGCGGTTTTATCCGCATGTTATATTTTAAATAGAGTTCCATTGAAAAACAAGGATATTACACCATATGAATTATGGTTTAATCGTAAACCTAATCTTAGACATCTTAAAGTTTGGGGATGTCTTGCTTATATAAGAAAACCCGAACCTAAAAGACCTAAACTAGGAAATAGGACTTACAAATGTGTTTTTATTGGATACTCTAGTAACAGTACGACTTATAGATTTTTAAACCTTGAAACTCAAGAAATCATTGAGTCGGTAGATGTGCAATTTTTTGAACATCTAACAAAGTTTAGTACTTTGAATCAAGGTTTAGAAAATAATAATTCGACTGTTGACTCCTCAAATTTAGAAGAAAATTCACAACCTATATCTTCTTCAGAAACAACGAATGACGTTGAACCACGAAGGAGTAAAAGACAAAGAACTGAAAAAACATTTGGGCCTGACTTTGTTATTTATTTAGTTGAAGGGGATTTAAATGAGACTAAGAACAAAACTAAATTTGTTCTTAATGTAGAAGATGAACCGACCACATTTCATGAAGCGGTAACATCTAGGGATGCTGTCTTTTGGAAAGAAGCAATAAATGATGAAATGAACTCAATTTTGTCAAATCAAACTTGGGTTATTTCCGATCTTCCCCCCGGGTCTAAACCTATTGGGTGCAAATGGATATTTAAAAGAAAATTAAATCCGGATGGTTCTATAAATAAATTTAAGGCAAGACTAGTTGCTAAAGGCTATAAGCAAAAATATGGAATTGATTACTTTGATACATATGCTCCTGTTGCTCGAATCACTTCCATTAGGATATTAATATCTCTTGCTTCTATTCACAATTTAGTTATTCATCAAATGGATGTTAAAACTGCATTTTTAAATGGTGATTTAGAAGAAGAGATTTATATGGAACAACCCGAAGGGTTTGTATTGCCTGGCCAAGAAAAGAAAGTGTGTAAATTAGTTAAATCTCTTTATGGCCTTAAACAAGCTCCTATGCAATGGCATGAGAAGTTTAATAATATTGTTATATCCCATGGATATAAAGTTAATGATGCCGACAAATGTATATATAGTAAATTTGAAAATGGTGTTGGTGTTATTATATGCTTATATGTGGATGACATGTTAATATTTGGGTCTAATCTCAAATATGTTGAAGAAACCAAAAGGTTTCTTTCATCAAAATTTGATATGAAAGATCTTGGAGAAGCTGATGTGATTTTAGGAATCAAAATTGTGAGAAAGGATAATTCTTTAGCGTTATCTCAATCTCATTATATAGAAAAAGTTCTTAAAAGATATAATCATTTTGAACTTAAGCCAGCTGCTACACCTGTGGATCCTAGCATCAAATTAATGAAAAATACTGGGCGTGCTATGGACCAACTTAAATATGCTAGTATTATTGGGAGTCTAATGTATGCCATGCATTGCACTAGACCAGACATTGCTTATGCAGTGAGTATATTGTGTAGATTTACAAGTAATCCAGGACAAGAGCACTGGAATGCAATTTCTAGGGTGCTTAGATATCTGAAGAGGACTTTGGATTATGGCTTACATTATGTAGGATATCCATCTGTTTTAGAAGGATATAGTGATTCAAGTTGGAATAATCTTGAATCAAAATCAAAGTCAACTACTGGTTGGATTTTTACGCTAGGAGGAGCAGCTATCTCTTGGGGATCCAAGAAACAAACATGTGTATCAGATTCAACAATGCAATCTGAATTTATAGCCCTAGCAGATGCATGTAAAGAAGCAGAATGGCTTAGAAATGTGTTGTATGATATTCCTTTATGGAAAAAGCCATCACCTTCTATTATGATAAGTTGTGATAACCAAGCCACAATTTATAAAGTTTCGAACAAAACTTACAACGGAAAATCTAGACACATTAGTCTAAGACATCAAATTATAAGAAAATTACTCAAGGAAGGAGTAATTACAGTCGACTATATTAAAACGAACAAGAATTTAGCAGATCCTCTGACTAAAGGTCTTGTAAGAGAGATGATATATATCACCTCAAAAGGAATGGGACTAAGGTCTATTAAATAACACAACTATATTTAATGGGAACCCAACTCATATCTTGAAAATATAGATAGAGTTCAATGTGGTACAAACAAGTTAAATTATAGTTATGGAACACTAGGAATTTATACAAAAAGTTCCATTCCTATATGCCTAGTGTTGGTTTTCTGCATGTTAGAGGATGAAGTTCACTTCTTAATAAATCATATAAGTGTGACTCGCAGAATCACTAAAGTTGATTTACCTATTCGAGTGTCGAAAGTGTGGCCGCTTTCTATGAAATCAAGACCGATCCTAAAGCGCTCGTGAAATCAGGATTAGCACAAGGCCATAAAAGTGCATGCTAGAAGAACACTTATAAACTCAGAAATCGGTATGTGTGATAGTTCCGGCTAGTCTCAAAAGGTCCTTGGTTCAAGATACGTTCACCACAGCACCTTGATGAAGCTTTGAATTATTTTCACTATATGGAAGTTCAAGTCCGAAAGACACTTCTCATTTATGTACTAGATTTTAGCGATAATGCCAAAAGTTATTTATTGTCTTTTTTGCTTTGCTCTCTTGTGTATATTGAAATTGGTGGGAGAATGTTGGATTAATTCCAATATTTATTGAGTTTAATTTTTAGTTGTTAATATTTTATTATATTATTTGTGTTTTATTTTAAACATAGTTTGGGTTTTAATTTAGAAAGTAGAAACATGAGCAAATGGGTGTGAAAGATATGGGGAATGCTCAAAATCCCATATTGTCCCACATTGGAAGAATACTACAAAAGGTAGTGGTATATCAACTAAAGGACAACTAAGATTCTTAGTTGACAAGTCAAATAAGAGGCTATGATCCTACGCATCGCGGTGGTGCTTAAGCACCACCAATCGCGACACGCGTAAGCGCGTAAGCGCGACACGCGGCGCGTGAAAGGGCGATTGGGCGACTTAGGGCGCATTGCGCGCTTTGACGCGCACTTGGCACTTCGCACGTGCGCATCGTCGCTTGGAGCGTGGGAGCCTAAAGTTTTGACGAGGTAAAACAGATCAACGGTTGTGATTAAACGATCCGATCAAAGGGTTTAAAATCCGAAACGGCTTGATCTAAACCGTTAGATGAACTCGTAGCGTTTCGTGTAGGGGATGTCCATTCGCTTACGATGGATCGTAGCTGTTCCAAACAGGCACGATCCAACGGTTGCTGAGTCACTTCATGAATCGTTGTGACTGTTGAAGAACAGTCACAGAAATGGCTATAAAAAGAGTTCCAGACCTCTGTTTTGGACACCGAAAATTGCTAGTTTCTCCTCTCTCCGTCCTCTATACTTTGGCATTATCAAGTTACAAATTCAGAGTGTTCTCGGGTTTGATCAAACAGTACATAGTTTGAATCAAACAACTGTTCATACTGCATTGTATCCTGAAGGCAGGTTCTACAAAATCCATTGTGTACTCGCGGTTCTGGTTCTGTCTCAACCGGATTGGGAGAAAATTTGCCTAAAAGAAAGCGTTCCAAGAACGTGCCTTGCAGAAATTGATTATTATATTTCGTTCTTTCCATAAGAAAACTCCAACAGTAATGCATGTGGTGTCCATTGGAGTCTACAAAAATGGGAGACGAAATGCAGATATATAATGTCTACATGGGATAGTCTCTAATTCAATAAATTGTATACTTGTATCAAACCTTGTGAAACATGTTTGCATATTTTTTTATGGGCATGAATTCAGAAAATTCATAATCTCAAAAATCTCAAAATTTTGTTTCAATTTATTTTAGAAATTTTTAGCTTATCGCAAAGAAACGGACGGGATTTTGATAAAATGAACCCTACTCAGGTCACAACCATTATAATATATTTCATACTCTCTCTATTATGTGTATACTCCCTCCATCATTTGAGTGTTTATTTGAAAGTGAAATTAATTAGCAAAATTTTATTTAAATGTAATCAATGATCAAGATAACAATCATGGGATTCTCTGCCTTGAACTTCAAAGTAAACTTTTATTTTGCGATATCCACAACAGGAACGTTGTGCAAGTATTTACTTTATCATTTTTACCCATTCATAACTGTAATGTTTTTCCTTCAACCTCTGTCACTACTATTGAGAGCAACACCATATTATAATTCCAGCCCTTATAAACATTACTTTGAGATCCTATCTTTAAAACAACTCCTTGCCCCCCACCCCCACCCCCACCCCCAAAGCCCACGCGTACAAATAAAGAAGAAAAACGAAAACAAGAAAATTAAAGTTTCATAGACATGTTGACGACTCTACAGTGTGTATGAGGCTTGTATTATTTCGATGCCTCGACGCGCGGGCCAAAACTTACTGCTACAACAAATTGGAATAATCAACAAAGTTGATGCAGGCAAGTGGGACAAAGTGCAGCAACAAACACAGTTGACCTACCTAACTGTGGCCGCTATCACAGAAGGACAGAATTAGAGTGGGGAAAAAGAAACTTGTATTGATTGAGACCGGACATTTGAAAGGAAAAGCACGGACACGGTGCATCATAACTTGGGTCCAGTACAAAGGATATATGAATATACAATTCAGACACTATAAATTATAATGATAGCAGAACATGAACACAATCTTAAAATTATGAACCATGTGAAGGTGATGATTCATTGTCATGTACTTTTGACCTTCAATTTTGCGGAACAATTGAATAAAGATCGGCGCTCATTTATCTTTTCCATGCAAAAATGGTAGACTACCTATCCTTGTTCAATATCCCCAATCCCACCTCCTGACTAATGAACACGTGACTTGCGTACAAAACATATCTCAAACGTGCGAATTTTATCACTACATTGGGAGACACCTGGGTTGACCCGATAAACACAATCCATTAGCCCTAACGGATCGGATTCGGACCGGATCAGGCAAATCCAAATTCATATCCGTTTATGTTAAACGGATTCGGATCTGATCCGTTTATTAATCGGATCGGATCAGGCAAATCCAAATCCATATCCGTTAATATTAAACGGATTTGGATCGGATCCGATTATCCGATTATCCATTTATCTTAAACTTGATTTGCAACATTTTTATTTTCAACTCTTATTTCATAAATTTATTTTGCAAATGTTCCAAAAAAATAAATAATGAAATAGAGAACTATTATAATAAATATGTAAAATATGTATATACAATTTTATTAAATACAATATATATTAATGAAAAATATATTATATATAATTTATATATGTATATTAAAAATATTAATCGGATCGGATTATTAACGGATTGGAGCATATGAATCCAAATCCTCTCCATTTAATAAACGGATAATCGGGTAATCGGGTAATCGGATTTTAGGCATGATCCATATCCGCTTAAACGGATCGGATTCGGATTCGGATTCGGATAAAATCCGATCCATTGACAGGCCTACAATCCATGAAAAACATTTGACATCCAAGCAATACTCATATGTACGACATACTAAGAAGCATCGACACAAATACGAGTATAGTATTGAATAAAATGTAATACAATACAATATATTTTTATATCTACTATTATACAAAGTCAATACCCTCTTTCGTGATCCCCACTTTTGAATCCGTGTCAAAAAAATATTCATTGTCCCTCAATGCCCTTCTTTCCACCAATATATGAGAATGGTTATATCACCAAAACTAGGTGTAAATCCGCGCACTATGCGAACAGTGGGAGATTTTGATATTGGATTCACACCTTAATAAATCTTTGATTTCAAAATTTTCTAAAGTTTCAATTATTAAGGAACTTTTATAAATAAAATGTCCAATCAATAAACAATTATTAATTTGGGGATTTTTGAAGAATAAAAACATTACAAAATACAATTAAGCACCTAATATCATTATCAATTAATTGTAAGTACATGTGCTAGGTACTGAAATTATACGATGATATAAACAATTACTTTATAAACAGGAGAAGAAAGATGTTTTTTGTATTTTGCACAATGGTTAGACAAATTAAATCTAAATACAAGCGTCAAACTTACACTCTGCACGCTTACATGAAACCATCAACTCTTTTACATTTATAAGATACGTTTGACATCAACAATCTAAGGACTAAATGGCGCAGATGATACACATATTGAACTCAATGCCCTACAACCCAATCACCAGAAATTATACCATATTAACTTAGCTCTTCTAGTTCAGCTCTTGTTTGTACATCCAAATGGACACAACCATTTGAAACCTTAGAGAAACCAATCGTTAACGATGATACCTAAATCAAGTTAAAAAACTATTATGCTCAGATTCAATTTGAGGTGTTCTCCACCGATATGGTATTCTTATTTTTTTTATCAGAATATAAGAAGTTCAGATCGGGGAGAGTATATATTGTTGATTACTGTGAGTGAGGGAATAAAAATCTAATGAACACAAAATTTTATTTTTTGATGGCCACAAAAGTAAGAAACTGACAATATATTGGCATTTCAGATGGAATAATAATTGTTTATGGCATGACAAAATTTTGATCTTCAACTTGAAAAACCAAAAGGAGTAATTTAAAAAAAGTGTGCTTTTGAAAACATACTTGTTCACTAATGCTATTTACGTTCCTGAAGTTCAATGTGGGGAACTATAGTTTTGGAAACACTATAAGCCCTCATTAGGATCATACAATGCATTGGATATATAATGACTGTATATATAGCATGTACTGTAAAACATTTACTTGGACTAAAAAAATTGGAGGACTAAATAAAATTGATCTTGTAAAAGTACATGAGAATATGTCGATTTGAATGGAATTTCCCTTGCTGATATCTAGCATTTGGGATTTTCCCATTTCAGCCTAACTACCAAAAAGAACCAGAGGTATACCCAACTTTAAAGCTATTTCTTTGAAAGGATATAAAATAAATTTTTCCAAGTTGTTTCCAATCACTCATTATCGCTTATGTTCTATTCTCTCACACGCAAACTATTAATACATGTCATCATTGCCATTTCAATTTGAATATAAAATTGTAATGCTAGAATTTATCAAATAAAATTAGTTGGATAGGAATCCAAAAGAAATATTATGAAAACATATTAAGTTTCATTTTGTTAAAAAGTACTAATAAAATACTAAGGGTATGTGATGATCAATCTTTTATGAAATAAAAGATACATATACACGGCATGCCACTGAGATTGGGTGTACTTACCTTTTCAGCTTCTTTATGTCATTTGATCAAGGGACATATACCAAATAGTCCCTCGGACATTTTTTAATACCCATTTAGTCCAAACTCTTTTATTTTGCCTCAAAAAGTCCTATGCCACATATTTTGGAGAGGGAGTGCCGCTGACGCGGACCTCTAAAAATAAGAGGATATTGAGTGCTTGAGGGACTAAATGGGTTAAACTAAAAATATGTGTCCTTTTTAAAAAATATATATTTATAGTAGGGACTATTTAATAATTGACCATTTGATGAAACACCATGTACGCATAATGACATGATGTAAAAAGTTAATTAGTATGAGACAAATAAGATTCAATTTATCATACTATAAACTTAAATAAACAAATAAAGCCATTAAAGTATATATGTAAATAGAAAAGTAATAATTTATCACATGTTCATGTGAGACTTTACTAAAACTGTAGTCCCAACCTATCGTGTCTCCACCGGTTCACCGATGCCTCAACTGAGGCACCATGACCTCCAATACCCACTGTGAAAACTCACAACCCTACACGTGTCAAATAAAACATCAGAAGTAGATCTCTAAATGGAAGATCTCAAATCAGTAATTTAGTTTCAATTATGTGTACTTGTCTTTAATTAAAGGCCCTCTTTGGTGGCCTTCCTTTCATTCTTCCTGTCATTTGTAATTAGTAAGACTTGTATTGTGCTGTTAAGATGATTCTTATACCATTGAGTTTCCACCTGAATCGTTGAGCCAATAATTAAAAGTTGGAAATCTACAAAGTTTTATTGCACTATGAAGCGTTATACTAAATAAATGAAACAATTTTTTTATTATTATTATGGGAATATCAACAGTTCTGTTAATAAGGAGGGAAGAGATGTGAAATAAAAAATATAATGGCAGTGAGAAGATGATATTTACCTGAACTGTATACAGATATGGAGTCTTCAACGTGCTTGTTTTCCAGCTACTTTTGTGATCAACTGATCTTTGCAAAAGTACAAAATGTTTTCTTAAAAAACAAAGACAATGATCAAATTGTTGGGCTCCACCCTTATCGAGACTTCCTGGAAGTTGGAGATACATGGAAAATTTTGCAATAGAAAAATGCTGAGCTTTTCAATCTCAAATTATAAGAGAAGAAATGAGGGTTTGAAGAAATAGGGAGTCATGGTAATACGCACAGTTATGCTTCGTTGGAAATGAAGAATCAGGTTATTAAATGGACTTGAAGTGATGAAAGGATGGATGACAGAGTGCAAGGAGAGTCTAACAAATGAGTTAGCCACATGGACACAATGAATGTAAAGTAAAATTAAAGGCTTGTAGAGCGTTTTATAGTATCTAATAGATTACTAGCTGAAACTAACTACCCATATCTTCTCAGAAACCATTCTCACTTTTCCACTCCAAAAATACTATCTGCACTCCATGTTGGTGGAAACTCACAGGGCTTACCAAGCATCTTAGTTTTGGATTAGGATTTCATAACTGATTCCCGTGTTTCAACAGGGAATGAAATGGCATATTGGACCAAGGAATATCTCCTTTGGACAATAAATTTGGGTTCTAAATGACACTTTGGGGCAACGGTTTCCCTCCATACCCTCACCGTTCTTAACGCCCCATTATCTAACTTTATTCATAACCATCAATGGAAGCTGCACATGTTATCTCAATATCTTCCAGAGGAATTCTTGCTTTATATCTAGGCCATATATATCTCGCCTCAAGCGGGATAGGACATGCTTTACTAGTTGCCTAGCAAAACAAATTATTTCTCCTTGAAAGACACTTTTCGCTGGTTAAAGACGGAAGCCATTCAACAGCACACCCCTGCCCTGCCGTGGCTATGGCTATGGCAGAATGGGCTCCCTCCTAAACTAAAAATCCTCTTGTGGTTCCTCACCCATCAGGCATTGCTTACAGTTGATCGACTATGCTACTACTATAAAATTTCCTCTCCAGTATGCCCCTTATGTGACCGTATGGACTCAAACACCCCCATCTTTACTGAATGCCCAGCATTCGTTCATGTGTGCACACTACATAAAGCAATAGACTTCTCGATGCCAGCCATACTGTGGTGACTGGAGATGTGCCACGAGACATCCACTTTAACGCATCAAGTTATCAAACCTTTTTTTTCCTACGAGGCTTGTGGCTTGCGCGCAATGAGGACCTTTTTACACATAAATCAATCGTTAATTCTATGATAGTATACTCAATCTCAGACTAGATAGTGCAGTTTATTCATTCCCATAGAGAGCAGACATCCCAGTTAGAGCAGGCTTCTCAACATTTTTAAATTGCCTGGTCACCTCCAGTGTAACCAGTCTATATGTGTAACATGGATGGAGCGAAATCCCACTCTACGAGACTTGCATCCATTGGAGGGTGCATTCAAAACTATCAAGGTGACTTTATGTAAGGATTTTCCCGTAATATTGGATGTGGGTCATCCCTGATCGCCGAGCTTTGGGCTTTAAAAATAGGACTACAACTAGCTTTTCTTGGAGAAATAAAATGTATTGAAATAGAAACCGGTTATCAAAGTGCATTTCAATTGATTTTCAGGAACATAGTCCACCATCCAGTCCACGGGGATTTGAGACAGGTGATCCATGACATCCTCAAGAGGTTCCAGCATGTAGCCCTATGTTTGTGCTTTCGTGAAGCTAACAAGTGTGCAGATACTCTTGCTGTTTTTCACTGTCCAGTCCTTTTTTTCTTCAGTTTTTACTTATGTTCCCAGTTTTTTATTTCTCTTTCTATGTCATTATCAGAGTTAGTGTCATGTCGTCCGTTTAGCAACAAGCAACATCACCTATAAATTACCCTTATTTTGAATGAAGTTATGGTTTTGGAAAAAAAATAAGAAAGAATCTGAGTATGTCATTATTGTAATATTTTAAATCAAAAGGCGGTTATGAACATGCTTCATTCAAATCAAAACAATCCCAGACTAACAACCTTACATTACTGCTCTTCACCGTTACACAAGAACTAGAAGATTACTCCACAATTGATTAATTGTCATCTACAAAAGGATGCTTCTTTCTGTAAGAAAAAGATGTATGATTGCAGTCATAAAAATTTGGGAGACTTTAGGATTTGAGGCATAAAGAATTATTGTTCTTAAGGTGTTATTTATCCCCACTCGAAACCGAGTTTGCTAATGAGTATATGGACAAATTGCCTCCAAGATACAACAAATTAACAGGTTCAAGTAGAAAACTTGAAGAATTTACACAGAACATTCAACGAAATTGATAAGAAAATATATTGAAAGAAAGAGAATTTTTGGAAGTGAAAAATGAAGGATTTGGTTGTTTTTATAAGAAGATTGGTATTTATTCACCAACAGATACCTTTTCAAACTGTCATTTAATCACGACCCTTGGATCTCAACTATTTCGATTTAATGCTCCAGATTTGTCCAAAAAGCATGCGACCATACAACTGTCACTTACCAAAGTGGGGCCAAAAAATTTGACCATTCAGATCGACCCGCGTGTGTGCATTGTCTTTGATCATGTGTGTTATGTTAAGTGCAAAGTGCAACTCGAAAGTTCCCAATCGCACTTTCGTACAAGCACATGCACGGGTGTATGTGTGAGGATGGTGCTTTGTTCCATCCTTGGTGCTAGAGTGGACACTAGGAGCATACTTCTTAATACACACTAGTGAACTCTTATGATACACATGTCTTTATTAACCCACTCAACTTTTCATCCTTTTTCCAATGTGGGACTTTGGCTTTTGAACTTTCCTTTGGATGGCTTTTCACATTCCAATTTCTCTTGTAATTCTAACCCATTAATATTAGAATCTCCCGAATAATCCCTCACTAGATTGCAATACTTAAGAAATTCCTTCTTGTGATATGCCCATGCATACAAAAAGGTATCTTTCAATTTAAACCCTCAATTACTAAATATATCTCAAAGTGCTAATAAGACAAAGGTGTGTTATGCATTAAAGCTTGTCTCAATGTTTAGACCGAAAATGCATCACACATGAGATATCTCAATTTTTATGAGATTTTCAATATATTTAAGCACTATTATGGTCGTGTTCTCTATCTTGATCTCATGAACATTTACAAGAGTAAACTCAAACTCGTGCTAGAAGCGATACAACCTCCTATGTTCACATAGGTAAATTTCACTTATATGTTGTCGTTACTTTAGACATTGGACTTCATTAAGAGTTGATCTCATCCTCACAATGTAGCAATCCTCACTGAACATCCTAGAAAGGACACTAAATTAAATCAATTTTACCACACAAACAATCACTTTTCAGTAACATGTTATTACCCACTAAACTTAGGAGGCGGAGGAGTGCTACTACAAGGTTGGGTTACCATTACGGGTGATTTCCTAAAAAAGGTTTTAGTCCCATTCCACTATATGTACCCTTTTTAAATCTCTTGAAAGTCCTTCGGTAAGAGTACATGCTAAATTTTTACTTGTTCAAACATAAATAATATTAATAACTCCCCATGTTATTAATTGCTTGACATATTCATATCTTAAGTTAATGTGCCTAGATTTTCCATTATAATTTTTTTTTATGTTCTCTAGACAATGTAGCTTCACTATCACAGTAGAAAGAAATAGATGACATTGGTTTTGGCCACAATTTTATATCTAATAATAAATTTCTTAATCATTATGTTTCTTTGTCTACTGTTTCCAGTGCTATAAACTCTTATTCCTTTGTTGAATGTCATTTGGAAGTTTGTTTCTTGGATGCCCAAGAAATTGCACCACCCGCTAAGGTGAATATCCATCCAAATGTGGATTTATTATCACTTGCACTAGTGATCCAACTAGCATCAGAATATCCTTCAAGCACTGCTGGAAAGTCACAGTAAAATAGACCTAACCCAATGGTCCTCTTGAGGTAACCCACGTATCCTCCCAATTTCTTTCCAATGATAAAAAATTGGGTTATTAGTGTATATTGACATTTTTTTACCGCAAATGCGATATCTACCCTTGTGCAATTCATTGCATACATTAAACTTCCAATTGTACTAGCATACTCAAGTAGTACAACTGCTCTGCCAAAGTTTTCAAATAATTATACACTAGAATCATATGGTGTATTTTACTTCTTTTATATTCAAATGATTTAATTTTAAAAATATTTTCTCAATATAATTTTAAAAACATTTTCTTAACTTCAATACCTAAGAAAGTATCTACTTCATTAAGATCTTGCATCTTAAATTGTGAAGTAAGATATTTCTTAGTCTCAAATACACCTCTCATGTTTATTCCAAAAAATAATAAGTCAACAACATAGAGACAAGTAATTACACCATACCCATTGGTGAATTTAGTATAAATGTAGTTGTGAGCTTTGTTATGTTTGAAACCACTTGAAATAATGATCGAATCAAATTTTCACGCCATTATTTTGGCGCTTGTTTCAAACCATAAAGTGACTTGATTAACTTACCAACTTTATTTTCATTTCCAGGCAAAGCAAACACTTCAGGTTGTTCCATGTATATTTATTCATCAAGATCACCATTTATAAATGCAACTTATATGTGATGCACATGCAAATGATAAATAGATGCAATTGCCACTAATACTCGAATAGATGTTATTTGGCCCCTCACTATCTCTCCCTATTCATATACAATTCACAATTCACAATTCATAATTCATAATTGAAAATGATAAATTTAGCTTTATATTTTATTCGATGGTGAAAATTTCCCACTCTATATGTTTTTTTGTGGGAGTTCCCACTCTCAACATTGAATCGTGTGAGTTCTCCCACATATAGCATTCATTTTCTTTCTAATAATTTTTTAAACACTACCATGTCTGTATTTTTTTCCTATGAACAAACGTAGATAATGGAAAACTTGACACGCATTACATTTCTTCATGAGAACTCCCACAAACATCATCCACTTGGTAAAGGAAAGGAAAAGTAGTCAAACCTCTACCTTTTTCTACATTATTTTCTCTATCATTGCTAGAATTATTTATAATAAAATTGTCATTTGTGTTACTCTTTCTTCATCATTATAAATGCTCTTAATAGGTACAAAAGATGTTTATTTATATGAGTTATTTATTTAATTAAATTTATCTCACTTAGTCTACTCGAGTTAAACTATTGAACTTTGGGAAACTAATAATTTAATTGTTTACTCCTTACGATAATAGATTTTGCAAAATGATACTCGATAAGATAACATGACATGAATCAATACTAATATCAACAAATGCTTAGCCTCTTAGTGAACTATGGTCACTAACAAATTGACACATTAGACACACTAACACAAATAGGTGGGGAACGTCGAGAACAAGTTTTATATAGTGAAGTTTAGTCCAGGGTCCATTAGATTGTCGGTACAAGGGCAGAAATTAGAACACATGTATTATGCTCATTCTTATCTCTTTTTAATATGTCTTACTGCATTCCAATTGATAGGATGCAAATCATGGATCCTGGGATCATACGCTCTTGGACTTTATATCGTTTTTTATTATTAATATTGAGAATTGGGCTATCGCATTAAAACTCATCATCTCGTGGTGATAAGCTCTATTTAATTGCATTCATATCTTTGTGAGATATCACGTGCCATTAGGGTACTTATTCTATAAGGTACTTCATAAGTTAAAACTTTGGATCCCATAATTACCCCTAAGACTTTTTATTGATTTTGAGGTAAGATCTTGCTCTAGTCGAAGGGTAAAACGGGTTTTATATCTTGAAAATGAGGGGACTTTCTTCTTGTAAATAGTAAATTTGTGAGTCGGGAATTTATGCTTAAACATGGCTTAAGTTTCAGAAGTAGCTCCTTGAAGTTGCCTCCAAAATAATCCAAATCATTCTCCGACTATTTACTTTTGATTTATATAGTGTTTTCAAGAATCTCAAAGCACCTCCATCAACTCTCACATTTATCATCCTTATAAGTGAAGCTCATTATCTATTTAGTCATATTTTTAAATTCCTTCTTATATTTCTTTTGCAAACATGGTAAGTTATCAATGTATCTTCCATCGAGGAGTTCAAGAGGAAATATTTCCCTGATTAGGTCACTATGCAGATCCCAGGGAGAATTGTTGATCACTATGATATGTCAAAGGATACTAGATATTTTTTATCATGGTGGTGAATAAAGGCATTAGTTTCCTTTCAATCAACTTTTTCTTAAGTTCTACGAGTTCTTCATATTGGTATCAGCCTAATGTTCCACTAATATTTGATGAATAGTTAATGTCGTTAATCACCTTAATGAAGTCAATGGAACTAACTTGCGCATCCCTAAAATTAGATACTGATATCGATGCCTTCTGTCGATGGGACATGGTTATTATTTGAAGGCCAAAAAGGCTAAGCGTCCATTTATCTTGAATTTTCCTGATACTAATAGGGATTACTAGGACCATGTCTTCTTAGTTAAAAATTAGGGCATTTGCCGATTCCTGAGGGCCAACCTCCATACGATGGCCCCGTATGTCCCAAATTTTCCATGACGATAGGTCGAGTCCTTCTTTAGGTTTTCTTACCTTTGTTTTAATGTATATTGTTATCATATTTAGAATGTGTTTGTGAACTTATATTCTTCCTTTATATATATTTGATCATAAGAAGAATGAGACTAGCCCAAAAGAAGTTAATTGGATCAACTAGAAGAAAAATTGGTATGTTGACCCAAAAATATAACCAAGAGGGGGGTGAATTGGGTATATGGGTTTAATATAAATTTCAAAACTATTTTAACTTAGTTGTAAATATTAATTGCAATATGATAAATCAATTCAAGATCAAACAATTATTCAATCAATGAGCATATATAATTTAGAGAGGGAGTATGTAAGCGTATTCATATACTCATTTCTCCCTCATATGTAATTCTATTATTCTAGTTTTTCAAAACACTTTAGTTTCTTAATTTGTCTCTTTAGAAAGCTTCATCAACAATCAAGATCTTGAAGCTAGTTTTGATCATCCTCATTGTCTCATATATCATACTACTGTATGAAATGTATATTAGAGAATTCCCTCAGATACATCAACTACTTTTATAAACCTTTTTCAAAACATCTTGGTAAACACTTTTTGTGTGATTAAATCTTATGGTTTTGTTATATTCATCTTGCTTGTATACAAATGGTAAAAACTTTAGATTCACTGCAACGACATTTTGTATCGTTGAAGCGAGAATGGAAAGTCTCTTTGGCAAAATCATTTGAATCTTGTGATGAATAGACTCATCGATGAAGCATCATCACATCAATGCTTGTTGGAGTGATACTTCCCTCGTTGGCCGTCAAGTTTATTGAAGGTTCTATCAAAAAACACTTAATAAATGCGCGACTGGCCTCATAGTATGTTTTCCCCAGCGATGCTCATTCTCGTTGTAGCAATACTTCTGGTCACGCATACAGATCTGCAAACCTGTCATAAAGATCTTTGAGTATCTTCTAAATTTTTATGTGAAAAATAGCTTTTCAGTTACTGATTGGACATACTAGAACCCAACCACTCTCTCTCACATGCTTTGTGTAAAAGATGTGTCATTTGGCTTATCTTGGTAATAGGTAAATCCATTTGCAAGGTTTTCCTTATTTAAACCTTCGTTGTTCTTCATTTGATAATATTTATCATATCTTTCAGGTGCAAAATACCTAGAGAGATTTTTATGTATTCTTTTCTTCTCCCTTTCTAAGGAGATAATAATAAACTTATGAAAAAGAGTGAATCCACTTTCTAAATTTAGTTCATATTTTTCTCCTTCTCGTCTTTGCATTTAATCACCTCTACTTTTTAGAGGTTGATTAATATCAAAGAAGACAAAGGTTTTTATCAAGAACTCATTTTCATAAAACAAACGATTTATACACTTTGGGTCTTTTCCCAATAACAAGTGTTGTGATATTTGAGGATCTCTTTTAGGTTTTTTATCATTTGTGATCTCTCAAGTTCGAAGACAGCAACTTGTGCAACATTATTGACGCGTGTCATGACATTAAGATGTTGAGATCTTCCATCGATGGATAGGAATCTTTGGCTTGCTATAATTTGGTGGAAAAGTGTGAAGATGTGAGTTAGCATAGAAGTAGTGTTAGTCATTAGTCCCATATGTAAGTCTTTACCAAGTTTAGTGAGATTGTTTCATTTCCCCAAGATTTTTCCCGTTAGTAGGTTTTTGTCCTCGTACATCTGTTATTGTTCTCTTATTTACCTCTTCCACATCTTTTATCACCCACATGATTAAACAAGATAAAACTTTATTTGGTCGATTAAAATTTGGGTGGATTTTTTAACATAGACTTTTAGGTGTACGAAACTCCATTTTGGTACGTAATACGTATTCTCAAGTGGTATCAGAGCTTGGTCCTCTTTTGTTAAAGTTGAAAAAACTAAAGGTAGATCGTGCATTTTTCTATTAATGTGGAGAATTGTAACATGTACATGGATGTAGATATGTTTTAGGACATAGTGCAACCTACCAATTATATTAGCTATTTATATGGTGCTTCATCAAATGACAAAGAGTTATGTTAATATTTCTCCACTAATGATAAATTTTCTCCTAAGATTGGCACTTTATCTTCTTCTAGGTATTCTAGTGATGATTCTTTAAATGAAGAAGCTAGTGAGCTTCAATAAGTTTATAATAAACTTTCTTTTAAAAATGAATAAATTGTTGAAAACTTCCACTAAAGTAAAAAATGTGAAAAAGAAAATACATCTTTGAAAATGGAAAGGTCCCCTTATGAAAAATATGAAGCTCAACATGCATCTTTTAGTTCGAGCCTCCTTTTGATGGAGAATGAGAATAAACATTTCCAAAAAAAGGTTAAAACTTTTTCAAAGTGAGTTGGAAGAATGTAAAAATTCTAATGACTCTCTAAACAAGAAAATGACCTCTCTTTCAAATGAGTTAACCTCGGCTAAGGATGTCAAAGTTACCATCGAAGATAGATCCAAGAGGATGGAAAAATTACTTTTGGCCCATACTACATCTTCTATTGGTAAACGCGGTATTTGTTTTGAAAACCCTCATATTACATCTAAATTTGAGGATAAAACTATTTTTATAAAACCTTCTCAAAATACTCACGCATATGAAAAGTCTTCATCATCTCTTAAAAATATAGTTGTTTCAGAGCCTTTGAAGAAAACTGGACATCATTTTATGTATCGTTGCACCTTTTGCGAATGCGATGCCCGTTTGAAAGATTATTTCTATAGTCTTATAAAACACTCCAATGTATATAAAAAAAACTCACTTGGATGAAGTTTCTACCATGAAACCTGATTTAATTCCATTTTTGAAAATTTTAAAAGTATTTTGTCATGGTTACACTCGTACGCTTGAGTTTAAGAAGATCATAGTTATTTCATGGTTACACTCGTACTTTAGGTAAGTCATAATCATGTAAGGGATGAGTTTTGTATGAAAGATAGATCACTTAATCATGAGTGTCAACAACTATAAATATACTTCTTTTTCTTCTAACATCTCAATGAAGAATACAATTTTCAATTCGGTAGACGGATAATCCGTGTCTTATACTTTCGGTGACAATGGGTGGACGTAGTTAGGTTGTGTATAGTATGTATACTCTTGAGCATTTATGTGGGGTGCGCAAGAAATCTCAGCTTTGAGATAGTTTGATATCTCTTTTTTAGTATATATAAAAGGGTTGAGAGATATTAAAGATTATTTCATCTCCGTGGATGACAATATATCATTAGACATATTATCGAGTCTTTTGCTAATGACAAGGACTCGGTATTACGCCTATGTACTCATGTAGCCATTAAATCAAACCCTATGTAGTTCGGTTGGTTATGTGTTCGAAAGTGATGTGTGTGCAAGTGTAGAACTTGGCTTAGGAGGCTGAGAAGTTATTGGTGGGATGGTGGTTAGCTTCGGTGGAGGTTCAAAATGGGAGTCGACCTGAAATTGCTAACAAATACATCCACCAAATGTGGGGTGGTTGTAACACCCCTTTATTTTGAACCGGTAATAATTTAATTTATTTCAAAATTCGAAAAGATAAAAAAAATGGATTTAATTATTTTTAGCAATTTAAAATGTTGGATTTTATTTATGGAAAATAGGATTTTCACCGGAATATAAATTGGGAGAAAATTGGGTTTTTATATACATATATTCATTTTTGCGACAAACTGTCGACCTGTTCAGGTTCGAATCGATTCGTCCTGGACGGAGAATCAATTCGGTTGAGTAAGTCTCGGTGGTTTGGTTTGGTTTATCTTAGAGTTTTAGTTCCATTAAAACACTTAACCTTTTTTAATACAAAAGTAACTCGGGGTTAGGCTTTTCTAATCACTTTTTTTCCAACTCTTCAACTAAAAGTCTCCCACGCCTTCACCTCATCTCATCTACAAACCCTAGTCTCATTTGAAATCAAGATTTAACCCAAGTTTTGAAGGCTCAAAATGTGTTTTCTCAAGACCGTTCAAGAACGACTCTATATTGATTTTTCGAGAGGAACGTAACCATCCATTTAGAATTTTCAACCGACTTTTCTATAGGCATGGATACTCCCATTCTTTCTCTTTAGTTTTATGCATTTTAAATTTGGCTTAAACATTAATATGCATGGTTTTCTTAAAATAAATTAGAAACCTTAATCAGGGGAAATGAAATCTATGTTGGTACTATTTTTATGAAAAATCTTAATACGAATTAAGACTCGTAATCCTTGTGTCCTTAGGGTAGAGGTTGGACGTTTATTAATATGGATGTAGATTTGCATGTAGAAAATCATAGTACATTGTTAATTACAAGTGAGTTGTGAAATCAAAAAAGATGATGTAAGTGTGATAAATGAAAAATTATTGTTGAATACACCATAAACTTGTATGACGATGGAATTATATTAGTTGCACAATATAAGTTGTTTAATTATGAAAATTGACTGAACATATGAAATTGGATTTATTTGTGATCTTATGCGAAATTGATAGGATTGTTGATAAAATGTCTCATGCGACTTATTGATTTACTTATATTTGACACCGCGGGAACGACGGGGTTTTCGGGTAGTTATGCTCTCATCTTAATTTTAGGAGTGCTTGCTAGGTAGGGGACTACTAAGTATGTCTTAGTAGTGGTTAACACTATCTAGGTACGAAACTAGTTAGCGTAGATTTCTACGGATGAGATGTTTCGGGGTGGGGCTTATTTTTGTATTGTTCCGTTGATTGGATATTCTAGGCGCGAGACTAGGAGGAAATTAATGGTAGAGATTCATCCTATATGATAGGGTAGGACATACTTGTGTTTTGAAGACCTCTAGGTATGGGACTAGGGGTAGGTTTGAGAATTTGTGCTCTATAATATGGTGGGGCTAGTATAAAATAAGGATAAATTGAGAAATTGAAAATTGACGCTTAAGATAATAAAGGGGTATTAAAATGGATTGGCGCCGCCAATAAATGCAGGGCTAACAATAGGGGCGACCTGGCTATAGCGATGTGGGTGTGTGTTGGTGTCACCAATATGTGAAGAGCTGAAAAAATACAGGTGAACTGATTATAATGACGTGTCGTGTGTGGGACCTCACCAATATGTGTAGGGCTAACGAAATTGGGCGAGCTGGCTATAGTGAGGGGATTGTGTGTGGTGTAAATCTTTGGGCGTGTCAGTAATACGTGCAGGACCCAGGAGAGGGAGAACTGGTTATAATGGTGTCACATAAATTAAAATGAGGACAATTAATTAAATTAAATTATAAAAATTAGTTAAACATTGTCACGTGATAATTGGACTTAAATAATGGGGTGGCCTAGTTATGTAGGTACAGTTCTATTTTAGATGCTTTAGTAGTTTAGATTCACTTTTATTTTCCGCCGCATTTATTATGAGACCTTCATTATGGATTTGGTAGGCCAATCAGTTTCACAGTTGATTACGGTTTCTGTTAGATATAGGTAATGTATATATTGTATATTTTTATCACGGGGAAGGTGTGTGTGGGATTGGGTATATCGGTACCCAATCATGGCATCCTATGGGTAGGAATATGTAAGTCTTATTTTATTTGCGTGATTTACATTTACCGTTTGACGTTTCGTCGAATATTGAGGAAGAAATTCCTATCTCAGTGGGGAGGTATATAATACCCCGTAATTTTGAACCGGTAATAATTTAATTTATTTAAGAATTTGAAAAGATAAAAAAATGGATTTAATTATTTTTAGCAATTTAAAATGTTGGATTTTATTTATGGAAATAGGATTTTAATCGGAATAGAAATCAGAGGAAAATTGGGTTTTTATTTAAATATATTCATTTTGGGGGCAAACTGTCGACTTGTTCAGGTCCGAATCGATTCGGCCTGGAGAGCGAATCGATTCGGTTGAGACAGTGCCGGCAGTTTAGTTTGGTTTTTCTTAGAGTTTTAGTTCCATTAAAGCACTTAACCATTTCTAATTTAAAAGTAACTCGGGGTTAGGCTCTTCTAATCACTTTTTCACCAACTCTTAAACCAGAAGTCTCCCACACCTTTACCTCCTCTCATATGCAAACCCTAGTCCCATTTAAAATCAAGATTTAACCCAAGTTTTGAAGTCTCAAAATGTGTTTTCTCAAGATCGTTCAAGAACAATTCTTAATTGATTTTTCGAGCGGAATACAACCATCCAAATAGAATTTCCAACTGACTTTTCTACATGCATATATATTTCTATTTTTCTCTTTAGTGTTATGCATTTTAAAAATCACCTAAACATTAATTTGCATGGTTATCTTAAAATAAATTAGAAACCTTAATTAGGGAAAGTGAAATCTATGTTGGGGTTGTTTTTATGAAAAATCTTAATACGAATTAAGACCCCTTGTGTGCTTAGGGTAGAGGTTGGATGTTTGTTAATCTGGATGTAAATTTGCATGTAGAAAATCATAGTAGATTGTTAATTTCAAGTGACTTGTGAAATCGCATAAGATTATGTAAGTGTGATAAAAGAGAAATTATTGTTGAATACACCATAAACTTGTTTGATGATGAAATTATATTAGTTGCATAAAATAAGTTGTTTAATTACGAAAATTGATTGAACGAATGAAATTGGATTTATTTGTGATCTTATGAGAAATTGGTAGGATTGGTGATAAAATGTCTCATGCTACTTTTTGATTTAATTATATTTTACACCGCCGAAACGATGAGGTTTTCTGGTAGTTATGCTCTCACCTTAATTTTAGGAGTGCTTGCTAGGTATGGTACTAGTAAGTTTGTCTTAATAGTGGTTAACACTTTCTAGGTATGGTACTAGTTAGCGTAGATTTATATGGATGAAATGTTACGGGGTGGGGCTGATTTTTGTGTCGTTCCGTTGATTCGATAGTCTAGGTGCAAGACTTGGAGGAAATAAATGGTAGAGATTCATCATATATGATAGGGTAGGACGTACTTGTGCTTTCTAAACCTCTAGGTATGGGACTAGGGGTAGGTTTGAGGATTTATGCTCTATAATAGGATGGGTATAATATAAAATAAGAAAAAATTATGAAATTGAGAATTAATGCCTAAGATAATAAACGGGTATTAAAATGGATTGGCTTTACCAATTTGTGCAGAGCTAACAATAAGGGGCGAACTTGCCATAGCGAGGTGGGTGTGTGTTGGCGTCACCAATATATGTAGGGCTGACAAAATACGGGCGAACTGGATATAGTGGCGTGGCGTGGCGTGTGTGGAACCTCACCAATATGTCCAGGGTTAACGAAATTGGGCGAACTGGCTATAGTGAGGAGATTGTGCGTGATATAAAACTTTGGGCGTGCCTGAAATATGTACAGGACCCGGGAGAGGATGAACTAGCTATACTAGTGTCTCGTAAATTAAAATCAGGAGAATTAATTAAATTAAATAATAAAAATTAGTTAAACATTGTCACATGATAATTGGACTTAAGTAATGGGGTGGCCTAGTTATGTGGGTAGATAGTGATAGTTATATCTATTCGCATGTTAATATTTATATCTCGTTTAAATTAAAATACTCTATTGTGATGTTTATCATATATAATGATATTTTCTGGGTTTACAGACCGTAATTGGGGAAAGAAGCTAGTATTCATGCTGTGGACTCTGACCCAATGCGTTGACTAACATTTCAGGTATAACACTTGAGTAGCTACATAAGAGTGATTGGAGATGCAGCTGGAGTTTTATTTTAGATTCTTTAGTAGTTTAGATTAACTTTTATTTTCCATCTCATTACTATTTGACTTGCATTATGGATTTTTTGGACTAATCGATTTCACAATTGTTTACGGTCTTCATCAAATATTAACAGTTTGATCATTGAATTGAAGTTATGTTTATTTGGAGCTAAAATGTATTTTGGAGATTAGCATGGTAATGGATTTAATATTGCTAGAATTTTTATATTTATTAGATCAATTCGATTAATATCTTATGAAAAAAAATTATATGTCTCATATATCTGTCACATGATAAGACTGATAACTTATTTAGTAATGCCCGATGTAATTTGGAGGCAACGGCTGGCCGCCTTGCTTGTCAAAATGCGCGGTGTGTTGCAGTGGTAACTTTGGATGTGTACTATTAAGGATGTCATTTTTTGGCATCCTTGCTATGGGGGTATAGGTCAAAGTCGAGGGAGTTTGGACTGAGGACGCATGCATCCTTAAGAAATAATACACCGAGAGATGTATTATGAGGCTTGGGATTCACTCACTTAGTTCAACAAAATGCCTACATACTCAAGGAGAATTGAGATCAAAGTCAAGATAGTTATAATAAATGGGACATATTTACAGGTCGAGACAGCGGGAAATCAGGTATACAAAATACAACATTACGATATTTATGGAGCCTAGTCCTCGGTAAGATGTGGTTCCTTGGTATACGATTAGTACCAAGTGAGGCTTAACCCCTTGTCAAGACCGTGATTGATGATCAAGACTATGTTTAATAATGACGACGCAAGAGACTAAGAGAGAATAATATTTAATACCCAAGGTGGTATTAAATGAGGTCTTTTACACCATAAATGCACTGTGAACTTAATAACCAAGTAGAACCAGGAAGTAACTTGGTTGGAGGGAGAAAGAGCAAGCACTCTTATCATAATAAAGGCAAGATAGGAACTTCAGGCTCATTTAATGCTCAATGATAGTTGTATCAATGGAATCAAGAGGGAATATTTAGGCAGTAAATGTTCTCATAGAAGATCTTATGTATGAGGAAAGTCCAGCAGTAATTCTAGGTTCGAACTGCCGTCGTTGTAAACTCTTTGGTTGGTTTATTTATATGAAGGCAAGGTTACTCGAGTAACCTTGCTGGCATTAAATGTTATTGACTTAATGTGTCATTAATGTCAAATATATTTTATTAAATTCATAAGATGTTGTGTTTTGGCAGGAAACTTCTCAATCAATTAGAAGCATGGTGGCATTAACGGGGATATGACGTGGCAGCTCAAAGGTTTACCTTAGAACGTCTATGAAATCAGACTTAGTTAACTAGGCTTGCCATCCTAAGAATAAAACTCGCTTGAGTGTTGTTATCTTCAGTCCCTAAATGCCAGGTATTATGCCATCATAAAGTAAGTGAACAGTGACCCCCACCAAACGTGTGGTCACGTCAATCAAAGGGGATAAATTATGAAGTTAAAGCTATTCAGCTGGAAGTAACTCGAACATTAAGTGTGTTGTTTATTGGCTAGGAAATGTCTTCAGGTGATATATCTGAGGTTAGGGTCCCTCGAGGAGGTTCCTCTCGAGCACTTGTTTATGCTAGATGAAGTTTTGCCAATGTTCCAAGAGGGTTGGCTATTTCTTTTCCAACATTTCCTTTCTCCCAATCCTCCAAACTAAATCCCTATGAGGTTACCAAGAGGAGGTCATTCTATAGCGCACATAAGCTCTCCCATGTCATGCCAAGCATAGTTCCTCGAGGGTACCAAACTTCCTCGCCCATATTATAAAGTAAATTGTTCAACAAGTAAAATACAAGATCAAATACATCATGATTACTATTACAAGTTTTGTCATTCAAGTAATTTTGGTCTCCGTAAGAAGTCCTTCTACAAGCCTTTATGGAGGATCTTTGTGGGAGTTCATTTGAGAGGTCTTTGTCTACATCTTTTAGTTAGCCTTTTGCTAAGTGTAGAATCATCTCGACTAATCAACCTTTGGTGAGGGCTCCACCTACATTTTCCCCTTCGTAGAGATATTTATTTATTGCATGAAGAAATATCTATAGGAAATACTGAGATGATCTTCGAACCACTCTGTAAAGCAAAGTGTTATTTTCCATAAGCAGACATCATAGAATAATAGGTATTTAAATTATTCAGTAAGGAAAAGTGTGGGCGGGGGACTCATTTAATCCTCTTTTCGAACTACTTCGTCTTTCATTGCTTTGTGGTTTGTCTGATAGCACTGTTCCTTGATGGGACACTATGATTGCATGTGATCATTTTCTTAGGGAGGTGAAGGGATTATTTTAAATTTCCCCCAAAATGCTTCATTTCCCAAAGTTGATAACTCTTGGTATGCACTATCATTACTCCGGCCGTATTGCATTTAATGAGATTCATGTTTGATCCTCTGCACTTTAAATGCGGCGCCTTGGGGTTAGCGTGTTCTTCTAATATAGGGACATCCGGGCGAAACCTCTTTGAGCATCATCATTATTGCATTTGAATTTATGCCCCCATATGCGTGTGTAGGCTATGTAAGGCAATTCAACCGTCACCATCTATCCCAAGAAGCTATTAATCTACCTCCTATTGAATCTTGTGTTTCCCCTATAAATGGCATACTTGGAATTTCTTAAACCCTTACCTTTGAGTTCATTATCATTTTCCTTTGTCTGTTTTAAGAGAGAGAAATTTCAGCGCTTTCTTTTGCCTTTGTTCTACACTCCAACTATTCATTATTCTTCCCTTTTCTTTATTTTTTCTTCATTCATGGATCCTATAATTAAAAGGAATCTCTCTGTAAGGGGTGCTTCTCCCCGGGCTTAGGCACGCTAGAATCAATGGTCCCGGTATCTCCGTGCTCCTTACTTTGGGGAACCTGACCATTTTTGGGCTTTGGCCGAGCATTTTTCGGGGGAGCTTATTCAGGGGGAGATAGAAAACTTATTAATGGATGAAAGTGATAACGCATAAGGCTTTTCTTACATTCCTACCACCAATGTGACTTGTTTTCGAATCGAACGGGGAGACTACCCTTTCTCGAAGGTAGAATTTGAGTCTCCGTCTAGTGCCTGTGAGGGTTTGGGCCCGTGGACTGAATATATTCATGGAAAATTCTTCGTGCAGCTAGCCTTAGTCATTTTATCTTCCACCAGTTGGTTGGGTGATCTTAGGCTTGCTAAGAATAACCAAAATCTCCAACTTCTTGTTTCACGGTGGAGCTATCGGACTCATATGTTTGTGGCTTCCTGGGGTGAGTTCACTATAAACCTCGAAGATGTTGCAAACTTCTGGGCTTGGAAGCGACCGACTTTGATACCTTCTTTGAGGAGTCCATCACTAGTGCTGAGAAGGCAGTAGTGAAAGATTGTATGGTAACCTACAAAAAATGCGCCTATTCAAAGGTAATATTTTACTTTTATTTCATTGAGGATAAAACAATGATTAAAGCCCACGAGGCGGCTAAGAAAAATCCAAACGAAAAGCAGGTTTTCGAGACTCCCTCGGCTGGGAAAGGTTTCGGTTCAAAGATTGAGCTGAAGGGCTAAATCTAGGTATTTCTCTCCAAGATATTTCTTCTTGGTAAGACCTACGATTGCCCATGAAGAGACTTAATCAACATGCTCGTTCGTATGGCCTATGGTACTAAGCTCCCCTTAGCTGCGATTACCTTGGGTTGATTATACACATGCTCAGATCGCATTCAGGTTGATTCTGCTACAAGCATCGGTGGGTTTGATGTTTCAAATTATGTTAACCATGTTTTGTTGACGGCTTTCCTATATGCTCACTTTCTAGAGTATGCTCCAGCTGGTAATTTCCCTTGTTCTCATCTCATTAAAGTTCCCCGGATCTGTTGCTAGCACTACACGAAAATGGTCAAATTGACACCCTTCAACCGGCCAGCCTTGTCACGGTCATTGACCATGACCAAAAAAATGCATTTTTTGTCACGGTCATTGATCGTGACATGGCCGTGACAAAGATTTGTCACGATCAGTGAACGTGGAAAATCTTATAAACTTATCATGGTCAATGACCCTGACATGTCCGTGACAATTCTGTCAGTAAACAACCCTTCCCTCTTCTTTTTTCCCACCGATTTCTATTCCCTCCATTTCTCTCCCTCTCTCTCTAAGCGACTACACACTCTCTCTCTACAATTTTGGTACATTTTATCTCTCTATTTCTCTTCCATTTGTGTATATGTGTGTGTATGTGCGTGTGTGTAAATGTGCATGTGTGTGTGTGTGGTGTATATGCGTGTGGGGGGGAGGGGGATGGTTGGGGGGGAGAGGGGTGTATATGTGCATGTGTGTGTGTATATGTGTGTGTGTATGCGTGTATGTGTATATGTGCGTGTGTGTGTATATGTGCATGTGTGTGTGGATGTGTGTTTGTGCGTGTGTGTGGTGGGGGGAAGGGGGTGGGTGGGGCAGGGGGGAAATGGGGCGGGTTAATTTTTTTTAATTAAATTTTTATTGGTTTATTAGATATTGCCTCTCATATGCAAGTAGTGCCCCTTGTAAAAGAATTGATTGATTAAATATTGATTGGTTGTTAATTTTTTAGTAAATTAATAATTAGTGCCCCTTTAATATGCAAGTAGGATTTTCACTCATTGTAAATTAGTAAAGTAATAATTGTATACTTTAATTGTTAGTTTAATTGATGAAAAGAATTAATTGAGTAGATGAACTAGAAGGAGTACGGGATACACATTTATTGTTGTTATTGCGGTTGGATTATAGTGGATCGATGTTCGGTTGGTTAATTGTAGAAGTGGCATGACCACTGGATTATTGTCCATATGGGGGTGTCATTCGAAGGATGGAGAAAATGCATGAAAAGACCTTAAAACGTTGAAACTTAAGCCACAACTATGGTCAAAAGAAGATAGTAGGTGAAGGACAATAATTCCCCCTGTTGCGTTTACTTTGACGAGTGGGGAAAGGAAGGTGATTTTAGACACAATATATAATTTGAAGGGTCCATCTAATTTTTCGTCCATCTTGCAAAGGATTGTGAATTATGCTACTCATGATTTAACATAAGTGTAAGTCCCACGATTGCGTGTAAGTCCCACTATTGGCATGTGATCATGCAATTGGTTCCTCTATTGTTTAAGCATTGTTTCTCCAAGCACAAGGATTTGCAGAGGGCTATTATGCAATCTAGTATTACCTTCTCACTTTTGTGTGAGAAAGTAGTTGATTAGGCATAGATTCTTCACATTTATCCCCTTAATTTCGGTATTCTTATGATCCCGTGTGGTGTAAATATATGGGATTTGTCTCATATTTATTCTACTAACCCTTTTTGGCAAGTATTTGGTATTTTGTGTATCTCTTATGTGTTTTACAGGTATTTCATACAAGTTAGTGCCAAAGAGAACTTAAAACAATGAAAGAAAACCAAAAAACGGGGAGTTAAAGGGAATTTTCATAATTTTATAGCCTTATTCCGGAGGTGGGGCCAACTGGAAAGTTGAAGAGCTTTTAATTACAAGAACACTGGAAAAAACAGAACCTCAATCCGAGCTACGATGAAGAAGTTATGCCCATTTGAAGTTGAGAAGAAATCCAAGAAAAAAGCTGTCAGACCCAAGCCGAACCGAAGCAGAGGAAAAAGAACCGGTCCGCCCATTTGTCACGCACCAGATCCGTTACAAAATTAGTCATGCTTTCTAAGTGTGACAAATTACCAGATTCGTGATTTTTATTTTGTGCTTATCGTTTAGCCAAAAGGGTTTTATGTTTTGGGGACTCTTCTAAATGACCTCTAGCCTATATATTTAGTCATTAGGACTCTTTTTATTCAGATTTCATTCATGTAAAATCTCCATAACAAGTAGGAACATCTAGGAGAAGGATTTACATATTTTGCACCATTAATTCAAGAGCTTTTCCAATTTTTCTTCAATCTTTGATTTCTTCTTGCATGTTCTTGTTCTTCAATCTTGGTAACTTTTATTTCCAGCACTTTTATTATTATTTCTCATGTTAGGCTAGGTTTTTAAAGGTTGGGATGCATGAACCCAACCTGATGTGGTAGTTGCATGTGTATAAAATTAGTCCTCTAAATTTAATGATTTATTACGACCGTATTGCGTAGAAACGCGACAATTGTAGATATTTGGATCTCGTTTGCTTCCGGGATGCTTCAGAATGAAATTCGAGTGTAACTATCGCAAATACCGATTTATTCATCCTCTGATTAAGTATGGTACGGGCTTGAACCTCATATACGTAATGCTTGGGAGTACTAAATTCTGGGTATAATTAATTACTTAAATTTACAATTAGTTTTATACCATCAATACTCTAGGGTTAGGGGATTGTGCCCCTACCTTAATTTTCTAATTAGTTTTAGTTAACTTCTTTATTTTTCACTTTTTCCTTTCTCACTCAATCGTCATCTTTTACAATTTATTTTTTGAAGTAATAAATCAATTAAAATCTATCAAACATTCCCTGTGGATTCGATACCCAGACTCGCCACTATATTCCGTAAGAGTGTAGTTAAAGTTTTGTTTTTTTTGTATTGTGGTCGAAAGCCGATAACAACGACTAGCGTATTTACACGAACGCTCGGTTTCCAACTCAATCAGTAGTCAATCGAGAACACATAGTGGCTGAAAAATTGGCGGTGACCGAAGAAATTTTTGCATTGGAGAAGTACTTTCCCCCAGCATTCTTTGACATAAGTGTTCACTTGTTGGTACACCTATGCGACGAGGCACTTCTTTGTGGTCTAGTTAGATATCGGTGGATGTATCCGTTTGAAAGATTGATGAAAGTTTTTAAAGATTACGTAAAGAATATGTGATACATTGCAGGATCAATTGCAGAGGAATATATCACCGTGGAGTCATAAATCTATACTCGGGAATATATGCCTAACTCGACCAGTGTTGATGACACTAATGGGTTCGTCGATGATGGTGGTCATGTGATTGGAAAACGAGTGAAATTAACGAGTTTGCAACATGAACAAGTAGCTCGTTATCTATTTGACACACATGAAGATGTCAAAGAATGGAAAACGTAAGTTTAAATTATTTTAAGTTCTACATTATTTTAGAATATTTTAGATTATTTTAAACATGATTAATTTTGTAATATGCAGAAAATATGAAGCCTGTGAGAACAATAAAAGACGAAAAACAATGGTACAATCAGACAGCGAATTTAGGTTATGGTTGTCACAAGAGGTCATTATAATGAAAATGGACGTTATATAACGTTACGTTACACTCAAAATTTACAACTAACCTAATTAATTTATCTATATTCTCAGCTCTTAAAGACGGGTGATGCGACATCAAGGCTTACTCGTCTAGCCACTGGACCCTTATTCATGGCACAAGAATTCAAAAAGTATCGATTGAACGGTTACGTATTCGGTGAAAAAGTGTATGAGGAAAGTTCAAATGTACAAAACTCGGCCATTTCATATAAGGCTCTTACTTTCTTTCGAGCGAGCACAAAAGATAAAAACCTCGTTGAAGATGAAATGACTTACTATAGTGTAATTCGAAATATATTTGAATTGGATTATATAAGCCTCAAAGAGGTTGTATTTTACTGTGACTGGGTAAGAGTTTAGGATAAAAATGCTTGTAAAGTTGATCTTGGCACCAATTTGATCATTGTTGACTTGTCCAAGTTGAAGAGCAATGACCACGTGAGTGATGAACCGTTTGTTTGTGCATTTCAAAAAGTCAATCAAGTGTTTTACTCGGAGTATATCAACAACACGCCGTGATCAATTTTCCTATATGCGCCAAAGCGTCTAAATAGTAGTGTGGATGACTTGGCTGCTCCTACCGAATATCAATCCATTTTTTATGATAACCCGAATTTGAAACAATTTTTAAATTTGTAATAAATATTCCAATTTGTACTTTATCAATCCATTTTTAATGCTTTTAATTGATTTGCACTAAATTGTGTGGGCGGTAGGCGTGGGGGTGGGGATGTTTCGAATTTTTAGTAATTTTACATATTATGAGTTAGATGTTGTTGTTTTGGAATTCAGAATTGAGGTATTAAACAGTAATAATTCATTTGGATTTGTAGTAATTGTACATATTTGCATGTCTTCTTCTAATTCATTTGAATTTGTACTAATAACAACATTTTTTTTACAGAAAATGTCTCCTTCGGGTATTAAGGCGAGGATGATGATGTTGATTATGATGATGTCGTCTGGGATCGACGGTAGCGGAGGCGACAAGGGCTCCTCGGCCCCTAGGCTCCCCAAATGGGGTAAATTGGGGATGGTCGTCGTGAATAAGACGAGGCTATTAGTGATATCCCTCGAGCGGGTAAAGACTATCATCGGCCAGGGGTACAATAGCTGGAGGGAGGTACCAAATGAGTTCAAGTTAGCTATTTGGGTGGCACTACAAGTAATGTATTTCTATTTATATTTCGATTTCAATTTCAATTTCGATTTCAATTTCGATTTCAATTTCGATTTCAATTAATATTTATATTTATATTTATTAGCAACTAACATTGTATTTGTTGGACAGGAACAATTCAGCCTGGACCCAAAACTACGCAATTCCGTCTTGGTGCAATTGAGGGAGCAACATAAGATGTGAAAGAAAAATATGCGGACCCAGTACTTTAGGAAGACTTGAGACTTTGTTATCTGAATGCATAACTCCGTCCCGCCAAAGGAGCCTATCTCATTGGCACAATGGAAAAGGTTCATTAATAATAAGATCGGGGAGAGACAATTGGCATCTCGCCAATCGGGGAGGGAAAATCTGGCGAAAAAGACGGACGTGAACTACTCCGGCCGGACGTCTTACGCCGAGGTGGAGCATAGAATGATGGTAAGATTTAATTTTTCTATAATTACAGAAATATGTTATTCTGCATTATTTTACTTTGCGGGGTCGATACTAATTTTGGATTATTTTATTTCAGGGGACGGGGAGTGGCCCTGGGGGTATGCCACATAGGCTCGATACTTATGTGGCTATTCAGACGAAGAAGGGGAAGGATAAGGAGGTGTCCCTGATTGTCGCGTCCATGATTGTAAGTAAGATGATAGTTTACTTTTTGTTAATTACATTATAATTTTTTTATTTACTTATTTAAATAATCATGTGCTTTTTGTCATTTCAGGCAAAGCTTAAGGAAGTGCACGAGTCGCAGTCTGATGCCGACAAGGCATCTTTGTCCACTGACGCACGCAGTCAAGTGCTTAACGCTAATCACAAGGGGAGGACAAGGGGGTGAGCTCGCAAGTGGCCAAATTTAGGATCATCGGATTGGAGACGAACAACATCGGGTTGGCTCGAACGATGGACTCGCATGATGCGAAGCTGTCCCATTTGGAGGCGACGGTCCAAGATATGTTCTCATTCATGAAGCGTTCGTTGGGCATAAACCGTAAGGAGAAAGGGAAAAAGAAGGTGGTGGAGGAGGAGGTGCAGGAGGACGAGGATGTGGACCTCGCTGCTTCATCGCCGACACATGCGGACTCTGAGGGTCCAGTCCCCTATTTGGATCCCTTCGACCGGTCGATGTCAACACTTAGTTGGCCGAGCATGTTTATACAGGACATATTTGATGGCCAGCGAATAGGGCGGGGGTTGAGGGACCCGAATACCTTCCAGGGTATACTAATTTATGGACATTTGCTTCAAGACATCGAGGCCAAGGTACTCATCACTCATGTGATACCTGGGAAGGAGAACTCCCCATTGTGGTTGCGCGAACAATGTGGAACGATGCATATTCAAGGGTATATCAATTCGTATATCGTGTGACCTACTCACCTCCTCAGACCTACCCCGGACATCTAGTGACATTATTTGATTTGAATTGTTTTAAGCTGTTACATTTGAATTATATTTGGATTATATCGTGATGCATATTTTTTTGAATGTATATTTTCATTATCTCTATTTTATTTAGATATATGATGTTTGAATAGGTACAACGTTGTTATAAGAGGTACAAATATACTACTGGGCAGTGGCAGTGGCCATACTGCCCAGCAGATTTTTTTTAATTCTTCCCAGAATTGTCGGGGTCATTGACCGTGATAAGTTCGTGACAAAGCATAATTGTCACGGACTTATCACGATCGTTGACTCTGATAATTTTTTATTAAATGTCACAGATTTGTCATGGTCAATGACCGTGACTAATCTTGTCAAGGTCATTGACCGTGACAAGTCTAATGAACTTGTCACGATCAATGACCGCGATAAGTCCGTGACAACAAACGTTGTCACCCCCAGACTTTCCAGGGTCATTGACCTTGACAAGTTGGACTTGTCACAGTTAATGATTGTGACAATCCAGAAGATTTGGTGTAGTGTAGAACCACAAGAGTTCCAAGAAACCCTTTGCCTACTTGATTGATAAAGTTGATAATTTTCCCCCCCGCCCTTATGTTGGGGTTGATCAGTTTTTTACTAACCATTTCTTTGCGAAGGAGGAGCGTCCCATTGCCCCGCTTGAGGAATTAGTGACCAGGAACTTCGATGCGAATAATATTCCTTTAATCTTAGTTCCTTCATATCTTCCCTCATATACTGAATGTTCCTTTTTGTATTCTATATATTGCCCCAATCGCGTATGATCAAGGCAACCCAATGCTAAGTCCCTTCACTTATGAGAAGGCCACAAATTTTTCTTTCGCTTGTAGTAGTTTTCTGAGCTCATGTGTTATTAATCTATACTCCAACTTTTCTACTAACCCCATCATTCCAAGTAAGAGAGCTCGAGGAGGTAGGTCGGCCACATATTTTATCTTATTTTGGCTGAATCAATTAGGCAGATTTCAGAGCAACCTCCTCAAAGAACCCCGTTACCCTGACGTCAAGAGATTTCCCCCTATAGAGCTAGGGTTGAGGAGTTCTTCTACTTCTAATTATTTGTTTCCTCTCAGTACCATTAATGATTCATCCCCTTCCGAGCTGCCTCCCTTGGCCCCTTTAGAGCAGGCCATAGCGAATAAGAATAAGGGTCCTCAAACATCAGTTTTGGATGAAGCCTCTATTGTTGCTCTTGGTACCTCGAGATCGACTGAAAAGGGTGATACTCCTCGTGCTGCTTCAACTGGGGAAGATGTTAGAGCAATTGGAAAATCTCCTTCAAAGAAGTGTAAAACTAGTCAAGTAGTTTATCTAGTAACAACCCAGGATATTTCTCTAAATTTTGCCAAGTAGGTTAACCAGATGTGGGCTAGTTTGTAATAAACTTGGGATGCTAGTTTGCCAGTTGATAGGGTTGCTATGTCTACCCACTTGGCTGCCCTTGGATTTAGTTACACTCCTACATCTACGGAGGGAAGCAAAAAGTATAGCAGATTTACCGTTGAGTTATCTAGTCCAATCAGGGTACCTTTAGAAGAAGTAGTTGAGGAGGAGGAATAATATGAGGAAGAAGAATTTAAGGATGAGGAGGAAGAAAGTGATGGTAAATAAGAGGAAGAGGACGGTGGAGAGAATCAAGTTGAGGATGAGTCTGAAGAGGAGTACGAGGAGGATGATTCCAAGCTCATTTGAAGATGCAGATTGTGGAGTACTATTTCTTCTTCAAAGCCTTCCTCACCCCCGCAGGACTACGCACTTTTGAAGGATACCCTTGCTAATGAAGAGGTATGGCTACTCCCATTTTTACTTCTAACTTCTCACATTTTTATTATAATATTGACTTCCACTTTTTTAACTTCATGTTGATGTCCAAGGTGATCCCCATGAGGATTTTAGAGCAGGTGATGATTTTGAGGGCCCCCTAGCAGATTTGGAGATAGCTGAAATTTTTCTCACTTCCAAGGGTGTTCTAACAAAGGTAATAGTTTCCCTTACAAGTTCGAAGGTACTTATAAATCTCCCCCTAGGGGAAGATAAATATCTTTGTTCTGTATAGTCCACTAGTGGTTATTCACCTGACTCTGCCTTCTTATGCAACTAGGATGGCCTTAAGGAGGGTATCCCCAATTAAGGTGTTGTGGAGTCTGGTGTTAGGAAGTCCCCCATAGTTGTACCCTCTATTATGGTAACGCTTTAACTCATTCTATCTTCTTAGTCTTTTCTTTCTGAACTCTTTACCTTATGTTCTAAATGTTCTCATCCTATTCTTTATTGGTTTTCACAGGCTTTGTTCCCTGAGCAAACTACCCCGTTGGTTCCTCCTCCCATGAATGACCAGTTGTTAGTTACTCTTTTCGAGTCATCTATCCTCCATCCAGAAGGAGGCGGGCTTATTTCTACTGGTCATGTAGGAATAGGGAAAGAAGGAGTTATTATCCTTGAGGGTACTGCTATTGTTCCACCGATGCAACATCCTTTGGTGGTTTAAGGATTTTCTCATGAGGAAGAAGATGTGGTGCAGATGGCCACCAGACAGTTCGCCTATGTTCCTCAGTCAGAGGTATGATATCTCCCCCTTTTGGGAAATAACTCTTGCATTGTATATTATTATAATTTCTTATTAAATAGGACTTTAAATATCCCATGAGCGAGGGTCAGGTGTGCCAAGTAATATTTGACTTTAATCTCCCATAACTGAGGGTTAGGCGGGTCAAGTAATATTGGACTTTAAATCTTCCATAAGCGAGGGTCAAGTGTGCCAAGTAATTTTGGACTGTAATCTCCCATGAGAAAGGGTCAGGTGCACCAAGTAATATTGGCCCCAACTACTGGCTAGGTGCCTCGAACAGGTGTTTTCGAGCTGTAGGAAGGTGATAGTGCCTTCAGCATGCATACTCCAGAGGCATCTCTCGAGGCGATTGCAAGGCAAACCCTACATGATTTCCCCCATATACTGACCGCGGTTCCTCGCGAGTTGATAGATAAGATCTTAGATCGATTTCCATCTACTTTTTCTCCTCGCAAGATCCAACCATTACATATGCTTATGTCTTGTAGATTGTTTGGCCTTGCAACTATTTTAGGCGAGGTTCTCAACACCTATCTGGAATTCTTAAGCTCTGATGCCATTAAGGTTTTATTGGGGGATATCAATCTCCTTATTAGCGATGGGTTTTCATTTTCATGGTGGGTTAAACTCTTTCATGACTTCAAGAATATTGATTTACCAACTCTTTATGCCTAGTTGCAAGCCTTTCATCATTCGTCAGTGGCCATCTTAGAGGAATTAGTGAGTTTAGAATCCGAACTAATTAAGTCCGAGCAATAATTTGAGGCTACTCTTGAGGCCACCGTCAACGCGGAAGCCAAGTTAGATGGTGTTCAACAAAAAATAGAGTGCCATCAAAAGGAATTGGCTGATTTGGATACTGACCAAAGCAATCTCGAGCAGCTCCTGTCCCATCATCGTCTTCTTAACTCATCCAACTTATGGTTCATAATGGATTCCTCTACTAACTAGTTGCTCTTCCTGATTTCCCCATCTTTTTGTAGTCTTGTTGACTTGGAACTTTTGTTGAATGTAACTGAATAATTCTATCATGTTCGAATATATTTCTTGGCATTTGATTCTCCTCTTTTTCTGTTTTGACTTGATATTGAATGAGATGACACATCCATACAATATACATTGCATTATGCATAATAAAGAATAAATGGGCCATAGCTTTCAAAATAAAGATGACTTTATACTTCCATGTAAAATAGATAACCCGGCTATGGGGAACATTATCCTGAATAAGTAGCAACAAAACATAATGAAACAAATTGGTGTGTTGGAAGCAAATCAAAAGCATTTAAACATAGTAAATTTTGAGCCACTTATTGTTCAATTTGAAAGTGACATCATCCTCCATCTTAAATATTTTGCAATAGACCGAATCATGAGTTGCTCGAACAATATAGGGTCCTTCCTATTTGGCTTCAAACTTGGGTAACGAAAGTCCCCTGATATGCCTCGTTCAAGCTTTTAAGACCAAGTCTCCTTATTTGAACTTACTTGGCCTCACCATCTGATCATAGAATCTGTATAACTATTTTTTATACATTTCAATGTACCTCGTAGCGTTATCTCTATGCCCTTCTAGTGCCTCGAGTTGTACGTGGCAGCTGTGGGGGAGCATGACGCTTCATAAATTATATCGAGCAGAGGATACCTCGAGCTCTGCTTGTAACATAACTTCTGCACAAAAAAATAAAGAGAAAGGGGTATACCTTGTGGGATTTCTTTTAGTTATTTGATAAGCCCATAGGACCTCAAGTATCTTGTCACCCCAATTTCCTGGAAAGTACTTTAGCATTTTTGACAGGATGTTCATCAAAGTCTTGTTGGTAGTTTATGCTTTCTCGTTGCACTTTGGGTAGGCTACGGTTGATTTGTAATGAATGATGGATTACTTGTTCGTGAGCAAACTTATTTTATTGTTCACAAAAGGAGTGTCATTATCTGAGAGGAAGACCTTCGGGACACCAAAATGGCAAATGATGTACTCCTTTATGAATCGAGCAACTACCCCCACTGTGGCTCTTTTGAGTGGTATGGCCTCTTCTCACTTGGTAAAGCATTCAGTGGAAACAAGTATCCAAATATTTCCTTACGAGGAGAGGTTTATTGCCCCCACTAAGTCGAACGCCCATGTGTGGAATGGAAAAGGGGTATAGAGAGAATGCAGGTCCGCCAAAGGAGCGTGAATCATATTCTCATGTAGTTGGTAAGCCTTTCACTTGTGAACAAACTCCACAGAGTCCTTTTCCATCGTAGGCCAATAATATCCCAAAGTAATGAGTTAGTAATAAAGTTTATCTCCTCAAATGTGACTCAACTCGTGGGCCTTCTTCAGTACCACCTCGGCTTCTTCCCCCCGATGAACCTCAAAGTCCTGTCATAATAGCCTCTTCGATATAACTGTCCTTCTTGGGCATAGTATCTAGGCACTCGCCTCTTTAGACTCATGGCATCATCTTTGTCTACCAACATATCACTCCATCTACCAGCATGTCCATATACAGTTGCCTCCAATCTGGACGTTGATCAGTGAAGTTGCATTTTGTCATTTGGTAAAATAATTGACATTTCCCACTGTCCCTCTATATCATCACGGCATCCTGCCTTATCGAAGGCCAGAAGTAACCTTCTCACTAGACCCTTCTATACAAAGTGATCTCTATGGTTTCTTAGTTGTCTTGGTGGACTTCTATCAGTCTCCTCTTGGACTCTTTGGGATCCACACATCTAGATAGCCAGCCTCCTTTGTTTTTAAAGTACAAGTTGCCCCTAGCAACGAAATACTGTGCGAAGTCAACCAAACTCAGTGATCCAACACATGTTTCCAATAGCTTCCTTATCTCTCCCCTCCAATCATTGCTATCATTAGTGGGTAGCATTTCTAGTATGGTCAAAGGAGATGTACTTTTGGTAATTCGAATCACTATTGACTCTCCATCGAAAGTAATCTTTTGGGCAATAGTGGCATAAGCGTCAACATATTTTTTCATCATCCACGGGTGACTTTTGATCTTTACCACCTCGAATTGCCGAAGCAACCTCTGTAGGATTATTCGATAGGGTGTGAAACTCATGTTCTTCAAATCAAACTCACTGATCACTTCAATAACCACAAGGTTTGAGTCCCTCTTTATTATGAGCACCTAGATGCCCCTTCTAAGAGCTTCGATAAGTCCCAGCACCAGTGCCTCGCATTCAACTTCATTATTCGAACATCTAAAGTTCAACTTGAAGGATAGTCGTACTTCTTCCCCATTCTTTCACAAAATTACACCTGTTCCTCTCTTGTTTTTGGCCGAAGATCCATCAAATTCAATGCTCCATTCGTCTAGGTTGGCTGTCAAAAATTTAGCCTGAAGATCATCGCTTGGAAGTTCTTCCATAGGTGGCTCGAACGTCCCAGAAGGAAAAATGGATTAGAGATCTGCGTAAGCTTGACTCTTAATAGCTCGAGGAACTATGTATTTGAGGTCATAGTCCGAGAGGATTAGAAACCATTTGGCTGCCCTTCCTATTAGTACAATTTTAATAAGAAAAAACTTTATAGGATCACATCTAGTAACAATGTGAATTGTGAATGACAACAAATAGTGATTAAGTTTTTATGATACAAATACAAGGGCCAAATAATGCCTCTCAATGCTAGTATATCTGGCCTCGGGCCCATGTATAATCATGCTTAAGTAATAAACAGGTTTCTCTATCCCATACATATCTTGGGCTAGCAATGCCCCAATAGATCGCTCTGTAGATGTAAGATATAGACGTAAAGGAATACCTGCCTTTGAAGGGATCATCGTTTTAAGAGACGTGAGGAGCATTTTCATCTTATCAATGGCCTCATGATGTATTTGTTCTCACGCACTCTTTGAACCTTTTCTCAATAACTCCATTAGTGGGTGGGTCACCTCAACCAACCCGAGCACAAACTGCCTCAAGCATGGACCATTTCTTGTCCAAGTCCATCTGGACTCCTTGTCGATTTACCACAAAACCTGGGAACTTCCCACTTGTCACCCTGAATGCACATTTGAGAGGGTTCATTTTTAACTTGTACTTTCTCCATCGAGTGAGTACCTTCCTCAAATCATCTACGTGGGAAGCCTCCTTTATGGACTTGATCACCAGGTCATCGATATAAAATTCCACGATCTTATGGAAGAGATCATGGAAGATAGACATTATGGTCCTCTGATAGGTGGCTCTTATGTTTTCAAATCAAAAGGCATGACTATGTACATGAAATTTCCCAAAGGTGTTCAAAAAGCAGCCTGCTCGGCGTCAGACAGATCCATCTTGATCTAGTTATACCCCCATATAACAATCCATAAGGTTGTACCTCTCATGCCCCGCGATTGCAACTATCAATTTGTCTATAGAGGGTAGCAGAAATTTATCTTTCGGGCATGCACGGTTCAGGTCCTAAAAATCCACACAGATCCTGATTTGCTCTTATCTTTCTTTCTTGTTGGCATAATTCTAGATAGCCAAATAGGATGCTAAATAGAATTAATGAAATTGGCTGCGGGTAGCCTTTCAACTTATTCCTTGATCTTTAAATCCAATTCTCCTTTATATGTTAAGGTGGCTTGATTCACTGGGATAGCAGATGGAAAAAATTTTAGCTTGTGGTAGCTCACCTCCTTATCAACTCTAGGAATATCGATGTACTTCCATGTGAAGACGTCCTTAAACTCTTGTAGCAACTCAATCAAACCCTCATGTGATGCCCCTTCTAGGTCCTTCGAGATAAAAATAGGGCTAGGTTCATCACCCTCCTTACCCATGTTTATTTTTTCCAACTCTTCGATTTGTC
The DNA here is from genome assembly GCA_949130495.1 of Sambucus nigra. Taxonomy (NCBI): domain Eukaryota; kingdom Viridiplantae; phylum Streptophyta; class Magnoliopsida; order Dipsacales; family Adoxaceae; genus Sambucus; species Sambucus nigra. The sequence continues at coordinate 382,842,294 of OX422217.1, forward strand.
TCCTAGATCTGTCTTTCATAAACTCGGGTTCCTCCTCTACCTCATCTACAAACAGTTGTATATTCAAGTTATCAATCACCAAACAGTGTCCTTAGTTTTCCCCCAAGAAACACTCATAGATTGGGTCAGCTTCATCCTCCAAGACTTCAGCTTCCCGCTCACACCTTCATAATTTGTAAATTATTTGGCCACTAGGAAAAACTACTCTTTTGCACTACCGGGAGTTTTCTTCTTTATGAAATTTTTTCGATAATTTTCTTAGTGTCTGTTGAGCACGCTCTGGTGTTGAACTTGGTGTTATATAAGTTCAATACGTGGAGCCATTCAGTCCGAAACCTACCTCAACAAGTTGGGAGGACTCATTACATCCTACTTGCATTGTTCTTCGTAGGTCACCACTGGCCGAGATGGTGCTTGCACTCTTTCTCGACTACTTGGGACCCTAATGCCCCCAGTATACCTTATAACAATCGTAGCCTATTCGTCCATATCTGTATAGAAGGTTGCATCTACTAGGTTAGTTTCTTCTCTTGCGAACAGCTTCTTGGATGCTCGAATCACCACCTCCTTACCCTTTACATTTACTTTGGCACATTGCTGGTAAGTAGAAAGCATCAACCCATGGTTGTGCATCCACACTCTTCCCACTAATAGTTGATACGATGGCTCATAATCCATAATGTGGAATTTTATGTGGGAAGTAATATTCCCAATCGTAATGCTTACATTAAGATATTCCATAGATTTGGACGACTGGTCATCATACACTGAGATTGACAAAGAAAAATGTATTAGCCTTGTCTCCGAAAGGCTAGTAGTATAAAAGGTACACTCCTCCAATGTTACTTTGAAGTCTTCCTCGAGGAGCCACTGCTCCCTTAATAATTTCTTAACTTCTTCATCAAAGGCACTTGATAAGCACCCAAAAGTGTCTATTTTATACCCCGAATAGATGCATTTTAGTCGCTCGTTTTAATTAAAATTGGCCTTATGTTTATATTTTATCATTTTGCAGGTCAATACGCAGTTGCGGTACAAATAATGCTAAATCAGTACAATTGCAACTCAATAGCGGTCAAAAGCATGTATCGAAGAAATCCAAAGAGACCGTGAAGTGAGAAGTCCATTATGAGGTTATCGAGATGTGTTCCGAATACTCCGAACTAGTACCGTAACCCAAACCTAAGCCTACACCGAGCCCAAACCATTCCCCGAGCCCCGTGTGTGTTGAGTTTGTACCTTTATTATTTTTCTAGATTTTTTACTTTTAGTCATTTTATTTTTAGGATTTATTTAGATTTATTTAGAAATTTCTAGGATTTATTTTCTATTTTTTTCTATTTCTTTAATTTGATTTTATCTTTATTAGTTTTTAATTTTTAATCTTTATTTTATTTTTTAGGATTAGTTTTTAGGAATTTATTTTCTAGTTTTATTAGATTTTAATTTCTTTTATTTTTGTTTTATTAGGATTATATTATTTTAGTTTTAATAGTGTTTTATTTTATTTCTTTTTATTTTCATTTTTTTTAGTTTGAGATGTTAGTTTTTAGTTTTATGAGACTTTAAAATTTTATTTTATTGATTTTTAGTTATATTTTTTTTAGTGGTGTCATTTTTTAGGGGTACGAATTAAACACACACACACCACTTACCAACACCAAACATACACTCAAAAATAACTCACTTACCCACACCCTATTATCCTGCACCAAACACATCCCTACACTATTCATCATCTTCACCAACTCTCTCTCTCTCTCTTTCACCTCCATTAAACCGACAAAATCCCCAACACCTCACAACCAAACACCTATCCCTCTCACTCCATTAACCCACCTCGATGAAACCCATACCTGCCCCAGAGCTACGACCTCCCATCGCCAGCGCAACCTCCGGCGAACACCTTTCAGCCGGCGACCCATTTTTGGGTCTGCCCAAATTGGGCACCAGCCACAAACCGTACCCGGCGGAGATAGCTCCGAACCCGGAGCCCAAAACCCACGAAGCCCGAACCCGAGTTCGTTCGACCCGATCGCTATCACCACCTCCATATCTGCCAACACCAACCCGAACCTGCAAGCTTATCCAACCAAATATCCATCTCAAATCCCAAAAATATCGGATACCACTCCAAGCCATCTTCAAATCCCTACAAAATCTTCCAACAAAAATCGTGGGTCAATCAAAAGAGAAGGGCATCTCATATAAGAGGGGACTCTCAATAGCAAAAGGGAGATAAACAGATACAGAGAGAACGTAGAGACAGAAAAAAGAAAAAAAGAGGGTAGAAAAAATAGTCAGAAAAATACAAAAAAATATAGTTTTAGGTCTAGAAAAATTTGTAGGTTCATTTTTTACTTTTAGTTTTGTAATCCAGTCAAATTTTGTGACGAGTTTGGGCCGCGTGTTCATGCACACAATTAACTCAAGAAATTATTGCGTATCGTATTTCTTACTCTTTCTCTTTAATTCATGTTTGTTAATTGTGCTTGTGCTAAAATTCTAATCATGTGTGTCTAAACACCCCATTCAAGGGGTGGGGTGAAACGCGTATGTTAAGTTATTTTATTTGAATAATTGTTCGTTGGTTCATTCTAAGCTAATTAAATTGGAAAAAATCACACATTAATTTATGTAACGAGAGTTAATAAATTAATGGTGCAAATTAATATTTGATTTCTGGATTTCACTTAGAGATAAGTATTATTCTTAAATTAAAATATTAACTCTGTGTTCAATTCAAAGATTCGTACAAATTTGAATAAATTGATCTTAGCGGATATTTTATTGAGACGAGTGTGAATCTTATTTTTTTTATGTTGTGACTATTCCTGATTTAATTACTGAAAAATGTAAAATTGAATTTAGGATTGTAATGAGAGTTAAATTTTAAATTCAATATTATTTCGAACTATTCAATCGAATGATTAGGACTTTAAATTAATTTGACTACGTGGTTTAATCCCACCTCTTGTTTCTTCTCATAAATTCTCTACTAGATTACTTTCTGATTTTTCATAGTCATTTTAGTTGCATAAATTGTCATTTCCTCCCTTGAAAATTGTTTTTAAAATATAATAAAAAAATTAAAGAAAAATTTTAAAAACACAAAAAAGAGTTTTAATAAAAATTGGAATTGCAAGTTTTCACGATTACCGTTTCAACGCTAGAAATTGGATTGATACCCGCATTTGCCACGATACTGAATTTTTAACAAGTTTTGTTGGTAATTCCAGGAATTTTGATACTCGAAGTTTGACCGTAGCGACATTCCAAATCCATATCTGAAGGAAGACACAAATCGAGAGTTATCAAATGGCGCCGTTGCCGATTTTTTGAAGATTGAAGCCTGTGAAGATTTGTAATTTTTAATTTTTTTCCTTCCTCTCCCTCCTTAGGATTATTGAGGCCTTGTAATTAATTTGGGTGCATTTTGACACCGATTTTTTTTTGTCATATTTATTCCAAAAACAAACAAAAAAAAGGGAAAAGGTAAACCAGACAAGGTAGAGATGGAGCGTCCAAAGGCGAGGATTTCAAAGCCTCTCTAGTTTGGGTCGGTAGGACTCCCGGGGACGACTGAGATAGGCGAGATCCCCCCCGGTTGACTCAACTCGATCTTTACCCCACGTGTGTAAGAGCCGTGGGAGTTACAATTTTTCTATCCCTCCCGAATCTCCTGCAAGCGAGTTCATTTTTTGTGTGATTAATTGCTCCTATGTGCTTTTAATTTCTGTATCGCACTTAAATTTAATGGTTTGATGAATTAATTTACCTAAGACCTAGACCCGGTCATTGAAACGAGAAGGGATTTCATCACCCGACTCACTCGCTTATCCATTGTGCGCTACCCTTGTTGTCATTAAATTTAAAATCAATCAACTAGCTAAACCCGTAGGAACACATTTTTGCAATAGGCGATCACAAAGATAAATTCCGTAATTTTTGTCGCCCGCGGAGTTAATTAAAATTTGACTGCCCCTCTCACTAATTTTGAAGATAATAATTGGATACATGCTCGTTAGGATTTTTTTCTTGACTCATGTGTGTCCAATTCCATTCTTTAGGTAGTCGATTTTAGTTAGTTCGACCAAATCAAGAGTCCAATTTTTCCCATTTTCCGAAAAATACCAAAAATATTTTCCTTTTTTTAAAATATTTTCAAAAATCCCAAAAAGATTTTCTTTTTTTCCCATATTTAAAATACCAAAAAGATTTTCCTTTTCTTATTTTCAAAAATCACAAAAAGATTTTCTTTTGAAAAATATTAAAAACCAAAAAATATTCCTCTTGTCATGGCCGAAGAACGTCCTTTACGGGAATACTTTGGCCATTTCACATTCTCTCGAAGTTTGTTTGATGATAAGCCTGAATCGACCATTGCTTCATTAATTTCGAGCTTTAACTCTCAAACACACACCGTTGATACTCCTGTGTCATCCATGCACACATCTTATCTTCCACCGCCTACGGTGACGAGTGTCAACCCCTCCCATGCTTCACCGTGCACATACTGCTTTCTTAGTGATCACTTGTCCCATGAGTGTCCATTTATATTCTCTCCATCTGAATCCACCTTGGAACATGTGTATCCCTATGACACTGTTTTGGACCCACCCTCGACGTATTGTCCTGACATATCTAATGCCAAAGGGTATGAGTACCCAAGCTATTCATGGAGGCCTGATCATCCTTCCATGCAATATGAATCCCAATGCCATGTTGTGAATCCTTACGGTTTCCAACATTCGTCATCGCCACCTTGTGCACCTCATACCTATCAGTCCCCTTTATATGCTCCTCATGTTGATCACACTTTTGTCCCTCCCGAAGATGCTTCTCCCGTGCATGCTACACTTGGCCCTGCTCCATACACTTCATATGAGTATTCTCCACATCCTAGTGTTTCTACCGAGTTGTGTCCACCTCACCCACCACCGCCACCCACCGACATATCAACACCATCTTGCACATCCTCTCTCGAAAATATCTTACAAAAGTTCGCGCACACTCTTCAATCTCAAAATGAAGCCCTTCAACGGCTTGAACGCAGGTTTACTGCATTTGAGTGTGCGAACGAGTCGGATTTCACCCCAAGTCCAACCATTGTTGCTCCCATATTGGACGATGATGTGTCGTCTTGTGCTATGAATTTTGAGTGTGACCAGTCCAATCATCCTGAGAATCTTGAAATGGAGACCACCATGTGGTCCGGGACCCAAGTTGACAATTGTGTTGACATATCCATTGATTGTGAGACTGATCCCACTCCGCCCTATCCTCTCGAACCCACCATTTAGGTTCGCCTTTCCCCTTCCACCGAATCCATAATTGTGCCCGAGCTTACACCTTTTGATCATTCCCTGTGTGTTCCTGAGGAACCCATTATTTACCGGTTAGCTCTGGCTACGAGTGCTCACCAATGTCCCGAAATAGCATCAGAGATGGTCCCCATCTCTCTTTATATGGATCCTACCCCATCATATTTGGATCCCTTTGAGCCGAATATTGATGTAGATTCATCTATCTCGGATCTTAATGCCTCGATAGACCCTTTCACCACCTCGGATGGTGATGTAATGGTGGCTAAGTTGATCACTCCCTCGTTTATTTCTACACTTCCTCCCACGAGTGCCCTTGAGGATCACTCCGTGCCTCGTGAGGAGTATGTCTCTCTCACTCGTGAGTTAGATCATCTTCCCCCGCCCACTGTCCTTTCCACCCCACCACTTGGTTTGGACCTTGTTATTGCACCTCACCTGTTCCCATCTACATATTTAGGTCCTCGCCTATACCCACCCTCCACCCTAGTACTCCACGATCACATTTGTGCATTTTTCATCGACACCACTATCTATGAGAGTATTTGTGCTACTCTTATCTTTTGTGACACCGAGCTTGTTACTCTATGCACACCACTTCCTTGTGGTGTTGATTTTTTCCATCGACAGCTCACTGGCGTGTCACGGCGCGACCATTATCATCGTCCATTTATAGAATGGTTGTGCACTTTTTATGAGGCCAGCCCCATTATGATTGTCAGACCATTTTGCCTCCCTATCCAATTGGAGCACCATTCTTATAGGGCCCTTGTTGCCCTCACCTTTCGGCTCAATAAGGCCCGTGGCTGGTGCCTATTCACCCTCACCCTTACCCATCTTTGTCTTACCCTCGTACCCACCTTCCCATGGTCCACCGATGATTTGCATCGAGTGATGCACTTTTCTATACAAGTGCATTGACTTCTTCTAGATTTTATCCAACAAGATTGACGCTTCAGTCTTATTTGGGGGTGATTCTCATCACCCAATTTTTTCTGCCACCCGTGCTTTCCTAGTTCCTATCCTTAGGGTGAGACTGATTCGGTCTGGCTGAAGACATTAAACTTAGCGCTATCGGGAGGCAGCCCGTTGTTCATTGTTTCTGCGTATGAGTCTTATCCTGTTTGGGGGTGGTGTTTCACACCACCCAATGCCTTCTACATGCTTTATAGACTTGTACATCTTTTTGTATCACATATGTTCTTCAGGTTTCATCTATGCTCCAGAGTGCGGTACATTTTCACTAGTGGTTCATTATGGTAATATCTTTCCTCCCTTGTGCTTTTTTATTTTTATATATAGTTTTAAACATCGAGGACGATGTTCTATTTTGTTTGAGGGTGGGAAATTTATCCAAAATTGTACCTCTTTTGAAAATTTTCAGAAACAAGTGATTTAAAAATTTTTGTGCAGTTAAAAATAAAATAATATGATATGATTTGTCTATCATCCCTCTTTTAGAAATCTCGGAATACCTGTGTTCGAATTCAAAAATTGCGCTTTTTACAATAAATTAATTAATACCCTATTTAAGCGTACTTGCACTATGAATTCCTAAACTCGGCACTTTTACACTATCACTTCTACAATCAAAAGTTGGAGAGTAAATATATTCTCAAGAAAGCCTTAAAAGATCACTAGCGGCGACTTAAACCCGTGAGATTTGAGCTTTTCACCTTTTTGAGGGTTTTTACATATCTCAGAGTCACAAGTTGACTCAACTTTCTTTGGGTACTATATTTAATCGTTGAATGATCTCATTATTTTTTTTCAAATTTGGCTTAATCACTGAGAATGACATTACTTTCGAGATGTAAGAAACATGTATCTTGTAGTTTGCCCCGAGCACTAAACCGATTTTCCATACACTTACCATTTTCCCTATCACATTATCATTCACCCATTATCATTTTCCATATTACCCTTATCCATATGTCCCAAATACCATCCATCATTGCCATCATTTTTGAGAAAAATAGTGTTTGAAATTTTCCATGTAAATTGTCTTCATTTATGTTATGAAAAGAAGAATGTATCGCAGAAAAAAAAGAAAAAAAATAGAAAAAAAAATAAGAAGAAAAGAAAAAAAAAAGAGGAAAAATAAAGCATGCAATCATAAATTCAAATGATGAAGACAATAGTCAATCAAAGTGTGTCACACACTTCTCAAAACAAACCATCATTCATCTTCTTCAATTCATTATCCCCTCATACCATTCATAAACCCCATTTTCACCTTTGGTAAAGTGTTCGGGCAAACGAAAAGATTATATGGTGAATAATTCGACATTCTCGACATAGTGGTTAGCATTCGTTCATGAGATCAAAATTCATTCATATATCCGTCCTTTCTTATAAAGTGTGTCAGACGTTTAAACTTGTTTACATTTACTCACATCCTCACACACTAGAGAGATACACTTACCCAATTCTCAGAGACTTCGATTCAGAGAGATATTTCCATTGAGAATTGAAGTCAAAATGTTGATCCTATACAGGTGATCTAAGAATAACTCTAATGATACTTAAGATTGTTTCACACTACACACGCTGAATTTTAGGTAGGATTACGCTTTTGGTATTAAGTAATTTCATTTTGATAGTTGAATACGGTGTTCTTTGATGTCCTTTTAAAGTTGGATTGTATAGTGTTTCATCATCTACTCTGATACTGTGTTTAAATAAGTTTTTAAATTTTATGGGTACATTCTCTGCAAAACCTCACGAGACACCACTCGTCCTGTAGGGCAACCTATAGGTTTAACGACTTATTGCACATGCTAAGTGAAATCGACAATGTCTGGGAAAGTGGCACACTTTTGCTTACTTATCTCTGTTTTCTCTCTAATTTTTGCTCGAGGACTAGCAATGTTCTGATTGGGTTGGTGTGATAAGCACCCAAAAGTGTCTATTTTATATCCCGAATAGATGCATTTTAGTCGCTCGTTTTAATTAAAATTGGCCTTATGTTCGTATTTTATCATTTTGCAGGTCAATACATAGTTGTGGTACAAAGAATGCTAAATCAGTACAATTTCAACTCAATAGCGGTCAAAAGCATGTATCGAAGAAATCCAAAGAGACCGTGAAGTGAGAAGTCCATTCTGAGGTTGCCGAGATGTGTTCCGAATACCCCGAACCAGTACCGTAACCCAAATCTACGCCTACACCGAGCCCATACCATTCCCCGAGCCCCGTGTGTGTTGAGTTTGTACCTTTATTATTTTTGTAGATTTTTTACTTTTAGTCATTTTATTTTTAGGATTTATTTAGATTTATTTAGAAATTTCTAGGATTTATTTTCTATTTTTTTCTATTTCTTTATTTTGATTTTGATTTTTATTAGTTTCTAATTTTTAATCTTTATTTTATTTTTTAGGATTAGTTTTTAGGAATTTATTTTCTAGTTTTATTAGATTTTAATTTCTTTTATTTTAGTTTTATTAGGATTATATTTTTTTTAGTTTTAATAGAGTTTTATTTTATTTCTTTTTATTTTCATTTTTTTTAGTTTGAGATGTTAGTTTTTAGTTTTATTAGATTTTAAAATTTTATTTTATTGAGTTTTAGTTATATTTTTTTTAGTGGTGTCATTTTTTAGAGGTACGAATTAAACACACACACACCACTTACCAACACCAAACATACACTAAAAAATAACTCACTTGCCCACACCCTATTATCCTACACCAAACAAAAAAACACATCCCTACACTTAGAGCTGACAATTTTTGACCCGATAACCCATTTATGGTAATATCCCGAAATGACCCGAACATGACCCGATTAGCTTGTATAAATTTAAGAGTACCAAAAACTTATACTAGAATAAATATCAACGCGACCCGAAACTAACACGAATAACCTGAATTGCCACCCCTACCTACACTATTCATCATCTTCACCAACTCTCTCTCTCTCACACCTCCATTAAACCCACAAAAAACCCAACACCTCACAACCAAACACCTCTCCCTCTCACTCCATTAACCCACCTCGATGAAACCCGGACCTGCCCCGGAGCTACGACCTCCCATCACCAGCGCAACCTCCTGCGACCACCTTTCCGCCGGCGACCCATTTTCGGGTCTGCCCAAATCGGGCACCAGCCACGAACCGTACCCGACGGCGATAGCTTCGAACCCGGCACCCAGAACCCACGAAGCCCGAACCCGAGTTCGTTCGACCCGATCGCTACCACCACCTCCATATCTGCCAACACCAACCCGAACCTGCAAGCTTATCCAACCAAATACCCATCTCAAATCCCAAAAATATCGGATACCATTCCAAGACATCTTCAAATCCCTACAAAATCTTCCAACAAAAATCGTGGGTCAATCAAAAGAGAAGGGCATCTCATATAAGAGGGGACTCTCAACAGCAAAAGGGGGATACATAGATACAGAGGAAACGTAGAGACAGAAAAAAGAAAAAAAGAGGGTAGAAAAAAAAAGTCAGAATAATACAAAAAAATATAGTTTTAGGTCTAAAAAAATTTGTAGGGTCATTTTTGACTTTTAGTTTTGTAATCCAGTCAGATTTTGTGACGAGTTTGGAGCGCGTGTTTATGCACACAATTGACTCAAGAAATTATTGCGTATCGTATTTCTTACTCTTTCTCTTTAATTCTTGTTTGTTAATTGTGCTTGTGCTAAAATTATAATCATGTGTGGCTAAACACCCCATTCAAGGGGTGGGGTGAAACGCGTATGTTAGGTTGTTTTATTTGAATAATTGTTTGTTGATTCGTTCTAGGCTAATTAAATTGGGAAAAATCACACATTAATTTATGTAACGAGACTTAATAAATTAATGGTGCAAATTAATATTTGATTTATGGATTTCACTTAGAGATACATATTGTTCTTAAATTAAAATATTAACTCTGTGTGTTCAATTCAAAGATTCGTACAAATTTTAATAAATTTATCTTAGCGGATATTTTATTGAGATGAGTGTGAATCTTATTTTTTTTATGTTGTGACTATTCCCGATTTAATTGCGGAAAAAGATAAAATTGAATTTAGGATTATAATGAGAGTTAAATTTTAAATTCAATATTATTTCGAACTGTTCAATTGAATGATTAGGACTTTAAATTAATTTGACTACGTGGTGTAATCCCACCTCTTGTTTCTTCTCATAAATTCTCAACTAGATTACTTTATGATTTTTCATAGTCATTTTAGTTGCATAAATTGTCATTTCCTCCCTTGAAAATTATTTTTAAAATATAATAATAAACAAAAAACATTAAAGAAAAATTTTAAAAACACAAAAAGAGTTTTAATAAAAATTGGAATTGCAAGTTTTCACGATTACCGTTTCAACACTAAAAATTGGATTGATACCCGCATTTGCCACGATACTGAATTTTTAACAAGTATTGTAGGTAATTTCAGGAATTTTGATACTCGAAGTTTGACCCCAGCGACATTCCAAATCCGTATCCCAAGGAAGACACAAATCGAGAGTCATCAGCACTAGTCATGTGTGCGTTGTGAACCGATAGAGGATTGTCGTTCACATTACCTTAGGGTAATTCAATGTCCCATTTCTTCACGTGATGGTAGATCAACCTTCTCAGCGAAAAACATACCCTAGTTGGGTGATTCACTCTACTATCGATCTCGTAAAAGTTTGGCTTTTCTCTATCTTCGCTATATACCTGCATCGTAATACTATTTACTGGTCTGCAAACTTCATCTCGAACTATGAGGTCATAAAGGTTTAAATCTTGCTCCACTGTGAATGGAAGATCGAGAGGATCCTCTTTGCCTTCAAACCTCCTCTTGTTGCCCCTATTTTTTCTTCCCCGGCCACCATTATCATCCCCCCTCCTCCATCATTTGCATAGTTTACCCTCGGGGGTACTCCTTTCCTAGAGCTAACTAAAGGCCTTAGCAATAAACTTACCAAGGCAGGTGAGGGTGGTACGAGTTTTACCACTAGAGCAATCTTCCTTGTTGCCTTTAGAATTGCTTCAAATGTGCTCCCTCGTGTCTCATTGATCAAATGGCAAATATATTTGAGCAACATCCCTTCTGCATAGACTTGCAAAAGCTTATGCTCTTGCGTTTTCTCCCTCACATCTAGGGAGCATTCGCGAAATCGCCTAATGTAGGAAACAATATCCTCCCCTTGCTTTTGCTTCTCGTGCACCAGCTTCTTGAGTGTAAACTCTCCCTTAGCCAAAAATAACTTCTGCACAAGCAACACGTGCAATTCTTCCCAAGAGGCCATGCTCCCTGGTGCCAGGTGGGAATACCAAGTATAAGCCTTTTCGATCAGGGATTTTGAGAACTCCCTCAGCCGTAGCTTTTTGTCGTTATAGTAAACCCCAAATCTTTTGATGAATCTTTTCACATGCTCCTTAGGATTAGCACATTTTCCCATGTATTTTTCAAAGATGGGTGAAAAAAAACTACTGGGTGGGGATCCTTATTGTACTCCTTCGATTACGGAGTACGAAAGTCATCGTAAATTGAAAAATAATCTCCTTTAACTTTAGACACCACTATGAACTTTAATTGATCGTTATACATTTCCTCCATGTTAGAGGGTGGTGAGCTGGTTGTTAGTGGCACCACGGCGGCAGGAGTTATTAGCACAGCCCGTGCACTCTCTCCTACGTTAGCAGTTGTTGTCAGCGTTGCACTTACCGATCCTACTCCTAGTATGGTTTTCCCCCAGCCAAGGTTTGGGTAACTGCGGGAAAGAGGTGGTGTAAACATTATTAATAATAGGCATGGCAACTCCTCTTATGACAGAAGGAGTGTGAAACCCGCCTAATTAATTACCGGGTGACCAGTCCTTAATTAATCAATTTCAGAATATCAAGTTGGTTCAGATAATGCATCACTGTTGAGAACTCAAATTTTAATTTAATAAAACTAACCACCTAGTATTTAAAAAGGGTAATGTCCAAATTTTATCTTGTCATTAACTACTACTAAAAGAATACCAACAAACACCATGCATCACAGGAAAATAAGTAAAGTCTGACTGAAATAAAATGAATGGATGGAGTAAACATCTATAAATACAATCTCATACAATAACTCCAACTAAAGAAATCAAATCTTACAGAGAATTTAAAGAGAATAAATCTCTTAAAGTAAACACAAGTAAGGACGTCATGTCCAACAGAATGAATAACTGAAAAAGAAAGAATGAGCTAAGTCGTCTACTAGCAATTATCCTGAAGCCTCCACAACAACTACAGCACGACAACTGAATAGAGTCTCCTGAGGTTGGTGTCCCCGTGGTTGGGCACCTAAAAATAATGAACAATAGAAAGATATAAAGAAAGACGGGTCAAATCCCGAGTTAAAAACAGTTTAAAAATAGCAAGTGCTTAAATTGATTCAATTAGCACAATTATTCTTCAAGTTAACTTAGCATACTCACTTGACATACTCACCCCTCGATCTAGTGTGCGCGTCTAACAAGCCTAACTACCCATACTAATCATGATACCCTGGATGGTTACTAATTACATACAATTATGTTGGGAAGACTCCCTAAATTTCCCCAAAGCAAACATCGTTAAGATTTCAATATAGGTTTAGAATTACCTTAGTTTATTCACATATTATTCTAACTACCTAGCTGTTAATACCATAAGTAAACATTTTAAAATAGAGTCATTAACATAAGACACCAAATAGGATTTCGGTATACACACATTAATCACTTTATGTACACATATCAATTTCTATATATATATATATATATATATATATATTGCACCTCTGGTTGATAAACCCTTAATGCTATGCATACTCGGCTATCTAGTCCCATTGCAACGCTCACGTATAGAGGACAACTGGTTCAATCTCTCGAGAACCAATAAAAACACAAACACCTATTAGAGGCGAACATAGTTCCAAGCCGATGAGCTACGCACATACCTACGCACCCATACGACCATCATCACTATCATTCTCACGGATAGCCCATACCTAGGTTCCATGCTCTAGTGGTACGACTCTAAATCCCCCGAAGGCCACAAGATCCAGTCATCCACAACGCGTTAACCTCCGTTCGATAGCCAGTAGCTAGGTATGTCATACACATAATATTTTAATCAATAAGCATACACACAACTTATATAAATTCATTAGCTTTCCCATAGTCTAATATTTTTAGCACGTATATTATGTCTCTTATTATAACCCATACTTTATTCGTGTATACTCTACCTTGTATTTTTACACCTCCTTAATTCTATGGATTTTATACCTTCCGAGGATCGACATATTATCCGCTCACTATTAACTATCAATATAAGTCACTCGACGATCATACTAGTTTAACACTCATTAAAATAAGCCTACGGGAAGTTCAAAACAAAAATCGGGCTTAAAAAGACCATTCTGGAATCTTGTTAGAAGGCCCAGAAATCTTGTTCGAACGAGGTCGTTAGAACGAGGGTCGTTCGAATGAAGGTACTTCAAACGAACCACCTAACTCATTAGAAGGGCTAATGGAATCTCGTTAGAAGTCTCGTTCGAACGAGGTCATTCGAACGACCTGGGCTGGACTTCTAACGAAATTTCCGAAGTCGCCGAATTCATCTCCAAAGTTCATTTTTTCCAGATTTTCTCCACTCAAATCTCAACCTAAATCCATTCCAACCCTAATGCAAGGTTTCTAAACTACTCTAAGTCACCCTAGAACACTTCGTAGCATAGTTTTGGGGTCAAATCCTTCTAATCACCATGTAATTTCAATAAATTCCCAAATTTTTACCATAAACCATATTAACATAAACTCATAATTATTTGTCTATAAAAACTCCATTCTTATTTCGTGATTAACGTCTAAATCTTCAAATTTTGCAATCCTATTAAGGGGATAATCCTCTACATGCAAACCCCCATCAGATTTCTAAAATTCCTACACGATTTCATCATAGGTAAACCCCATTTTGGTATTTCTTGTTCTAAAACCTCAACACATGTTAACAAGTGTAATAATTGCTAAGAGAAGAGCAAGATAATCACTTGCCTTAAAAAAGAAAGTTCTGATTCACGGTTGAAATTGTTATAGGGACGATCCTCCTAACACGATCTACGCGTTGGTGAACTTTTTTTTTGTTATGAGAGCTTGAGTTCTTGGCTTAGGGCTCTAATGGAGTCTCCTTCTTCTTCCTTGGTTCTCTCTCTCTTTTCCCCTCTACCTTTTGTAAGTTGAATTAACAGGCCAGTAACCCTAACTGCCTTTAATTAAACCCAATTTTCGTCCATATAATTACCCAAAAATTCCAAAAGACCAAAATACCCCTCCAGGGTGTCGTTTTGGGCTAAAAAGTCCCAGACTCCAATTTAAATACTCGAGTAGTGTTTTCTGACTATTTCGACTCTTTCGAACAATCTGGCGCACTCAAAATAGTCATCCGATTTATAAAAAAAATAATTTACCTTTTAAACCCCCAAATAACTACTAGAGACACGACTCTTACGCGTTCCAAATATTTATAACATAACTGCCGTGTATTTCATCCCTGGTAAAAATATTATTTCAATAACTACTAACCCATATCACGATTGTGATTATTATCATAAAAATTGGATTAATTACAATTCAAATTTTCTCTCTTTAATTTAATTAATCCCCATTTTCCATAAAAATAATTATGCATAAAAATACGGGGTATTACATACTTCCCCCCTAATAACATAATTTCATCCCGATATTCAAAAAAGAATATATATATATATACCTGGAAATAATAACTCTGGATAACGTTCACGCATGTCATCCTCGCGCTCCCTGGTTGATTCCTCAATATTATGGTGATGCCACTGAACACACACTAGTGGTACTATTTTCGACCTCAACTTCCTCTTGCTACGGTCTAGTATAGCAACTGGTCCCTCCTCATAGGAGCTATCCGGTTGTAGTCCTATCTCCTCTGGCGCAATATGAGTATGAGCCAATTCATCTCGAAGAAATATCCTCAGCTAAGAGATATGAAATACGTCATGGACTCTATGCAAGTGCTCCAGTAACCCAAGTTTATAAGCAACTGGCCCAATCCTCTCGATAATGGGGAATGGCCCTACATACCTCGGTGACAACTTTCCTTTCTTTCCAAAATGCATAACTCCCTTCATAGGAGACACCCGAATTAACACCTGATCTCCAACATTGAGCTCTCGAAAGTAACGTTTGGCATCAGCGTAACTCTTTCGTCGATCCTGAGCAACTCAAATACGGATCCGTATCAACTCTATCCCCGCCGAAGTATCCTGAATCACCTTCGGACCTAGTAACTTGTTGTCCCCCACCTCTAGCCAACATGCTGGGGAACGACAAGGTCTGTCGTATAGGACTTCGAATGGATCCATACCGATAGTAAACTGGTAGGAGTTGTTATAGGCAAACTCCACCAGTGGAAGGTACTGCCCCCAGCCTCTGCCAAAATCAAGGATGCACATACGTAACATGTCCTCCAACATATGATTCATTCGTTCTGTCTGACCATCCGTCTGCGGGTGATAGGTTGGGCTCAGTCGCAACTCCGTACCCAATGCCTCCTGAAAACTCTCATAAAATCGAGAAACAAACCCTTATCTCTTTCAGACATGATATTAAGAGACACTTCGTTGAGTCTAACTATCTCTGCTATGAATAAATGGGCATACTATCCCGCGGTGTAGTCTGTCTTGGCTGGCAAAAAGTGGGCTACCTTGGTCAACCAATCTGGTATCACCCATGTCGAATTGTGATCGCTCTGCGATGTAGTTAATCCCATGATGAAGTCCGTGGAAATGCTCTCCCATTTCCACAGAGGAACCTCTAATGGATGTAGAAGTCCCTCTGACCTCTGATGGTCCGCCTTTACCAATTGACAAGTGGCACATTTTGAGACGAACTTGGCAATATCCTTCTTCACTCCGCTCCACCAGTACTGTCTACGGATGTCCTCGTACATTTTATCCCCATCGGGATGCACTGCAAATAGGGAACTGTGCGACTCTGTCCTCACCTTATGTCTCGAATCTTCACCCTCGGGAATAACCAATCTCCCATTGAAACGTAGACCCCCGTCTCAACCCACCGTGTAAGACTCAGCACCTTTGGCTAGAAGTTTCACTATCTGACTTTGGCATAACGGATCATCTGCCTGAGCCTGTACTACTCCCGTAATAATCTGGGGCGTAACCATAATTACAAACATAAACGATTGAGCTACCATATCCTGGTTCCCCAGCCCTTTCCATTTCGTTTTCCACACCTCGGCCACCTCACCGACTGGCCTATAGCTTAATGCGTCTACAACCACGTTAGCCTTCCTCGGGTGGTACTGGATATCAAATTGCTAATCCTTCACAAACTCAAGCCAACGACGTTGATGCATGTTTAACTCCTTCTGTGTGAAGAGGTACTGTAGTGATTTATGGTCCGTGAATAAGCGAAATTTCTCCCCTATGAGGTAGTGTCTCCAAATCTGAAGTGCGAACGCGACTGCTGCTAACTCCAAGTCGTGCGTGGGGTAATTCCTCTTGTGAGGCTTAAGCTTACGGGAAGCATCAACAATAGTCTGATCCTCCTGCTGAAGTACGCCTCCAAGTCTTAATATGGATGCATTAGTGTAGACTAGATACTCCACTCCCGGCCTGGGTAATGCTAATACTGGTGCTGAGATTAACTTATCTCTCAATTCATCGAAGGCTAACTGATAGGCGTCACTCCAGATAAACAGCACCCCTTTTTGAGTCAAGTGCGTCAACGGACCCGCTGTCTTTGAAAATCCTCAAATGAACCTCCTGTAGTATCCGGCTAAACCCAAGAAATTACGTATCTCGGTCGGTGTCGTGGGTTGTCCCCATTCCCTCACCGCTGACACCTTCCTCGGATCCACGGATATCCCCCTATCGGAGATGATATGCCCCAAAAACTGTACCTCCTTTAGCCAAAACCCACATTTCTCATATTTTCCATGCAACTGATGCTGGTGCAGTGTCTACAAAACTTGCCTCAAGTGCTCGGCATGGTTCTCCTCAGTCTGTGAGTAAACCAGAATATCACCTATAAATACGATGATAAACTGGTGTAGAAACTCTCTCAACACCCTATTTATCAAGTCCATGAACACGGATGGGGAGTTAGTTAGCCCGAAAGGCATAACCCTGAATTCATAGGAACTATATCTCTTCAGTAAAGCAGTCTTCGACATGTCTTGTTCCCTGATACGTAACTAATGGTATCCAATCCCAAATCAATTTACGAGAAGAAAGTCGCTCCTCTTAACTGGTCGAATAAGTCATCGATTCTAGGTAACAGATATTTTTTCTATATCGTGACTTTATTCAACTCTCGATAATCAGCACATTACCTTAACGAACCATCCCCCTTATTAATGAAAAGCACGGGAGCACCCCACGGCGACGTACTCCTGCGATTAAACCCCTGGCCCAATAGCTTCTCTACCTAATCTTGTAACTTCAAAGGTTCGATAGGGTTAGTCTCAATTAGTCTAATAATTTTAGCCATACTAGCCTCCTAGTCGCTCCGATTTATTTAAGAGGTAAGACTTTTGATAACGCTTACGTTATCGTTTCCTTTACGGAAGACAATTAGGGTACTAATTTGTGTACTAAAGGCCAAATACACCCAGCTCTCGACGTTTGCTAGGTTTCATGCATGGGATGTCTCGCAAAGTGAAATCCAAACAAGGAATCCTCCCGATACACTACTATCTAACATTGTCGGTCAAGGAGATTCGGGGCCATCGGTATTGACTTTAACCCGTATCCTTATTTCTTGCTAAGAAATTAACTTACATATTCTCATGATACATGAGGCTACACTCAACACATTCCCCCTACTAAATTGGCATTAGACTCTAGTATACACTATGGGATGTCCCCATGTGCGAAAACACTTCATCAAATCTTGAATTTCTTTAATAGACATCCCCACCCACCAGGATTAGATATAACCAGGTGACGTACTTTACGAAGTCTTTATACGCTACCATATAAAAATATATTTATATATAGACCTGCCTCTTCTCAAGTGACACTTGGTGCAATTTCTATCAAACACAAAAATACTACTGTAATGGTCTATTATCACTCAAATCGTCATTAGCTAATTCGAAAATCAGGATAATACTGCATTCTACGCTAACATTTCTCAGAGTATTAGTACTAAGCTGTAACACATCTAAGTTATTCGAGATTTCTTTTTTAAATTAAAAGACACTATAATTAATGAAATATCATACCTCCAAACGCAACTGATAGTTGCGGCATCAATGGCATAACCGCATATCGGGCATTATAGATACATCCATCCTGTACTCCTTGATGTTGTTGTGATGCCTGTGATGTTGGGGTAACTATCCAGGCTTCCTCGTGTTAGGAATCCTGTCATATTACTTTATCTTGTTATGGGCAGTCCCTTCATCAGTGACCCTGCTTTTCGCACTTATGACACTGACTATAAAATCCTTTCCTTCTTATGCCTTCCTATCCTTACCGATTGGGATGAGGTTCCTCCCCATCCGAATTTGGGTAGTCCCAACGGGTATGGACAATTTTCCCACATTTAAAATACCTCTTGGTGGTAGCCCTCTTTTCCTGTCTTTGTTGGCTCAGGCGGGTTTGGCTCTTCCTGCCAGTTCTATTATCCTCCCGTCCTTGACGACTCTGAGGCACTTGTCACTGCTGCAGTGGTATTTTCCTTTTGTTTTTAACTTTAGCAATGTCATATTGATCAACTTCTCTCGTTCTTTTGCCCCCTGCAAGTTGTACACCACTATTTTGGTACTGCAATATTGTTGTAGTCACTTCTTGTGCCACAATATTCGCTATCTCAGTGATTTCTGCTCTTTCTTGGTGTACCTTAAGTGCTTGTTGGTCTTATCCCGTATTTGCTCCTTCAGTAGTGCTAGTTT
Organism: Sambucus nigra; assembly: GCA_949130495.1. Lineage (NCBI taxonomy): Eukaryota > Viridiplantae > Streptophyta > Magnoliopsida > Dipsacales > Adoxaceae > Sambucus > Sambucus nigra. Next base: position 382,861,533 of record OX422217.1, read on the forward strand.
GTATCTTTCTCATGAGTGACATCTAAAATTCAATAAATTACATAATTCCATTGACTATACACATCATTATAGCAAAATAACGTAGTCTACAAAACGAAACCAAGGAGTGCAACAGTCCTAATAATAGGGCTCTTTATCAAAGAATGCTAAGCTGAAAGAATGATAAACCGTACAGATCCTAAAGGACTCTAGACCCTGATGCTCTGATACCACCTGTGACACTCAGCCTAATTAATTATCAGGTGATCAATCCTTAATTAATCAATTTCAGAATATCAAGTTGGTTCAGATAATGCATCACTGTTGAGAACTCAAATTTTAATTTAATAAAACTAACCACCTAGTATTTAAAAAGGGTGATGTCCAAATTTTATCTTGTCATTAACTACTACTAATAGAATACCAACAAAAACCATCCATCATAGGAAAATAAGTAAAGTCTGACTGAAGTAAAATGAACGGATGGAGTAAACATCTCCAAATACAATCCCATACAATAAATCCAACTAAAGAAATCAAATATTAGAGAGAATTGAAAGCGACTAAATCTCTGAAAGTAAACATAAGTAACGACGACATGTCCAACAGAATGAATAACTGAAAAGGAAAGAATGAGATGAGTCATCTACTAGCAATTATCCTGTAGCCTCCACAACAACTACAGCACGACAACTGAATAGATTATCCTAAGGATGGTGTCCCTATGGCTGGGCACCTAAAAATAATGGAACAATAGCAAGATATACAGAAAGACGGGTCAGAGCCCGAGTTGAAAACAGTTTAAAAATAGCAAGTGCTTAAATTGATTCAATTATCATAATTATTCTTCAAGTTAACTTAGCGTAGTCACTTGAGATACTCACCCCTCGATCTAGTGTGCACGTCTAACGAGCTTAACTACCCATACTAATCATGATACCCTGGATGGCTACTAATTACATAAAATTATGTTGGGAATACTCCCTAAATTTCCCCAAAGACGACATCATTAAGATTTCAATATAGGTTTAGAATTACCTTAATTTATTCTCATATTCTTTTAACTACCTAGTTGTTAATACCATAAGTACACATTTCAAAATATAGTCATTAATATAAGACACCAAATAGGATTTCGGTAGACACATTAATCACTTTATGTACACATATTAAATTATATATATAAGTATAGCAATATTGCACCTCTGGTTGATAAACCCTTAATGCTATGCATACTCGGCTATCTAGTCCCATTGCAACGCTCACGTATAGAGGACAACTGGTTCAATCTCTCGAGAACCAATAAAAACACAAACACCTATTGGAGGCGAACATAGTCCCAAGCCGATGGGCTACGCACATACCTATGCACCCATACGACAATCATTACTATCATTCTCATGAATAGCCCGTACCTAGGTTCCATGCTCTAGTGGCATGACTCTAAATTCCCCGAAGGCACACAAGATCCGGTCGTCCATAACGCATTAACCTCCGTTCGATAGCCAGTCGCTAGGTATGTCATACACATAATATTTTAATCAATAAGCATAAACAAAACTTATATAAATTCATTAGCTTTCCTACAGTCAAGTGTTTGTAGCACGTATATTATATCTCTTATTATATCCTGTACTTTATTCGTGTATACTCTACATTATATTTTCACACCTCCTTAATTCTATGGATTTTATACCTTCCGAGGGTCGACATATTCTCCGCTCACTATTAACTAACAATATAAGTCACTCGACGATCATACTAGTTTAACACTCATTAAAATAAGCCTACGAGAAGTTCGAAACAAAAATCGGTCTTAAAAAGACCATTCTGGAATCTCGTTAGAAGGCCTCGAAATCTCGTTCGAACGAGGTCGTTCGAACAAGGGTCATTCGAACGAAGGTACTTCAAACGAATGACCTAACTCGTTAGAAGGGCTACTGGAATCTCATTAGAAGTCTCATTCGAACGAGGTCATTCGAACGACCTAGGCTGGACTTCTAACGAAATTTCCGAAGTCGCCCAGTTCTTCTTCAAAGTTCATTTTTTCCAAATTTTCTCCACTCAAATCTTAACCTAAATCCATTCCAACCCAAATGTAAGGTTTCTAAACTACTCTAAGTCACCCTAGAGAACACTTCTTAGCATAGTTTTGGGGTCAAATCTTTCTAATCACCATGTAATTTCAATAAATTCCCAAATTTTTACCATAAACCATATTAACATAAACTCAGAATTATTTGTCTATTAAAACTCCATTCTTATTTCGTGATTAACGTCTAAATATTCAAATTTTGCAATCCTATTAAGGGGATAATCCTCTACATGCAAACCCCCATCAGATTTCTAAAATTCCTACACCATTTCATCATAGGTAAACCCCATTTTGGTATTAGTTGTTCTAAAACCTCAACACATGTTAACAAGTGTAATAATTGCTAAGAGAAGAGCAAGATAATCACTTGCCTTAAAAAAGGAACTTCTAATTCACGGTTGAAATTGTTATGGGGACGATCCTCCTAACACGATCTACGCGTTGGTGAACTTTTTTTTTGTTATGAGAGCTTGAGTTCTTGGCTTAGGGCTCTAATGGAGTCTCCTTATTCTTCCTTGGTTCTCTCTCTCTTTTACCCACTATCTTACGTAAGTTGAATTAACAGGCCATTAACCCTAACTGCCTTTAATTAATTATGAAACTGAGGAATGTGTTTATATAATGGAGATTGGAATCGTTCGTCCCATACCATGGAAAAGGTAAGATGAGGTCATCCACAGGAATATTTCCAAAATAATAATAAATGTAGAACATGGAATTTGAGCATTCATCGTGATATTGATTGTTACTGGGAAACGATAATATGTGTGAGATGAAACGCGAACAAGCATATTATATATATATGTATGTATGATAATTATGAAACTGAGGGATTTTGATAAATAAAAGAATTTGGAAAATTGAAAAGTTGGACTCGAGTTTCGAATTTTAATTCGAGATGCCTACGTAGACTATAAAGGCATCAAAGTCCACGTAGTTCGAAAATAGGGGTGGAATTTATCCCATACATTCGAATGAAATTTTATTAGGTTTGTGCGAGTAGAAAATGTATTTTTGGTTTTGAAAAAGTGTGGTGGATAATTCCGTTCGGAATTGACGGGTGTAACCCACTTTTATTTGTTTTTGGTTTGTTTACTAAAAATAAAGTATGTACAATATACTAATAAAAGCGTAGATGTTAATGGGTATGAACTAGAGTCAAACTAGATTATGAATCTAATGTAGTTTTTGCAAAAACCAGAGATTTTAAAAGAGAGGGAGAAAGAAATGGACCTTCCATGGAGCTTAAGCTTGGATCTTGGATGAACTCCTTTGAATGTTGATGGATGTTGATGAGAGAGAGAATGATATTTTCCAAATTGGGTGTGAAAAGGATGGGTATTTAGGCTTGAATGCAACTTCTCATATGGAACTTCGCTGACTTCGAGAAAATGTTGCTGAGATTACTTATGCTGATGGGTTTGATGTTTGTTTAGGAGTGAGGTCATGGCTCCTACTTATAGGAAAAATGGGGGTACCGATTGTCCTACCCCAAGGAGTGCCAATCAACAGGTCACCCTTGACACTGTGTCGATATGCAGGGTTCAGGACCTGCCAATTGGCAGTCTCGTGTGAAACGTTTCTGTAAAAATTTTAATAGCATGCAAACCATTAATCTGAATCTCACACAGGTCATACCATTAGAAAGGTATTTCAAAGTTCTTCAAGAGTACTTGGGACCACTCTCAGGTCTGGGAGTTGACTTTGGGTCAAATGTGGCTAGAAAATACACATCGGCCCTTTGGACGGGAGATCGTCGGACATAAATAGATCGTTCGTTCGTATGGTAAGTCAGAATTGCGCATGGGGTAGACCGTTGGAAAGGTTAGGAGATGTACTTAGACGTTCCAAAGAGTTTTTCTTTGTTCACAATGTTGACCTATGTCAACTGGAGACCAGAAGAGTCCGGTGACCACTCGGAGTAAAACGAATTCGTTCGTATCGTAGTCAGAATTGTGCACGGGGAAAATCGTTAGAAAGGGTATTCAATGACCTTCGTAGATTAATTTAGTCTCATTCAATCTAAAGAGTTAATTTTGGTCAAATGGAGTTCGGGAGCACCCGGTGGCCTCCGAATCGATTTTTGGGGGAAAACTGATCATTCATCCAAACGGTTTTGCTATTTCGCGCATGGGGCAGACCGTTGGTGAAGCACTCTATATCTTTAACTTATTTAAGTCTATACTATATAGGTCCTCATCTAGTTTGGAAATTGTGATAAAATTTGAGTCCCATCCCTAGTTACAAAAGAACCTCAGACTCAACATGATGCCTCTATAAGTTCTTAAAGGTAGCTCACCAACCCACACACTAGGATTGCATACTTACATTATATCATGCTATATTTGGTTTTCTGTGAGTTAAATCCTTTAAAATTAATTTTGTATTATTTTTTGGGAATTTTTAATTAATTTCTAAGATTTTAAAATGATTTTTAGAAATTAAAAATAATGGCTTAAAAACCTTTGGGGTTGAATTATAATTAGTTTCTAAGGCATAAAATCTGGTTGGGTAGAAATCGAAAGCGCTTGAGAATATTTTGGGTACAATTTGTATTTTTAATAATTCAAAAATACGCATTTTACACTACATCTCAGCCTTACACGTGTTGCTTATATAATGGCCAGATATGTGTTTTCTCCCTCTCTCATACTTAAGCCTCACTGTGTACCATTGGATCTATTCTAATCAACGAACTCACTGCATGTGTTTTCACTTAATCCCCTTGTTTAATTTTGAACCAATCAAAACATTTTTAAAAGCGGGGACTTGGTAGCCATTAGATTAACTTCGAATTAATCATGTTCGTCCATTTTCCCTCGATGTTCCACATCCTTCTTCTATCAATATATAAGGAGACTTCGTCTTCAATTTTGTAACTTTTGTCATTTTAACCTCTGAGAGAGAAGAGAGAGAACGAGTAAAAGAGAGAGAGAGAGAGAGAGAGAGAGAGAGAGAGAGAGCTCGAAGAGTTTTTTTACAAATCCTAACTCAAACTTCAACCAAATCCAAACTAGAAAATATTTTTCTGAGTGTTTTTAGTTCGAGATTTTTGAAGTTTCTTCCTCTACTGTCTTATATCTCTTTGCCAACTTAATCACGTTGATTAAGTCTCTATTTCTTTCCATAGAAACTTGAGATTTTATTTCTATGATACAGATCACTTAGTTATTTGCTAGATCTGATTTCTTGTTTCGAGAAATCTCATTTCTGTTAGTTGTTTTCAAAATAAATGTTGTTTTCAAACCCTAAACCAACAAAACCCTTTCTGATTTCAACTTACTCAATCTTTCAAACTTAGATCTAGTTTGGGATCTTGATTGGGGATTTCACTTTCAAAATTATTTCACGTTTTGTGAAATAAGTTAACGTTTTCAAATAAAAAAAAGTGTATATGATCTTGGTTAGTTTGTATAGTAAAATTCCCTCTTGATCTGGGGTTATTTAAAATATCCAAAGTCTGATTTATTTGACTTAGTTGATTTTAGAAACCCTTCCATCTTTGGAGATCTATATGTAATTTGATACTCATATTGTCTGTAATTAAGTGTGCGTGAGTTTCATGCATGAGATTAGAGCACTAAACCACATACATCTTCACACTACTACACTGAAAAGTGTTGGTATTGAGATATTGGACTTTTAGAGTCGACGTAAAGCTAAAAGGAGTAAAGTTATGAATCTTGGAGAACATCAGCAACATTAGAACCTTGGGAGAAGTCAGAAAATGCTAGAGGAGTTGGTATATTTTTTAACTTAGTTTACGTTTGATTATGTGTCTTGATTTTTATATAGCTTGTAATATGTTACTCATTTTTAGTGGGATTTTTACTTTTATGGCGTAGAGGTCACCGTGGATGTTTTCCCAATTGGGTGGGGTATTACCAAGTTAAAATTGCTTATGTACACTTCCTCTTCCTCTCATCCATTTCTTAAGGTTGTGTTGGTTTATTTTATTTAAAGTTTTATTTTTCAAAACTGGTAAACCTATAACTTAAATTACTCGTTCATACAGTTTTACACATCTTGTGTTTAAAATTTATTTTAAGAAAAGTGTTTCTTCAACAAACTGTGCAGGGCCATTTAGATAGTTTAATATTTTTTTAAACAACTTAAGTGGTACTTTTTCAATTGGTATCAGAGCTTTAGTTTTTCAAAAATTCTTTAGATCTTGAGTTTCTGGAAAAAAAAATTCAAAACAAATTATGGATGAGAAATTTGAGAGACTAGGTAACCTGTCCATGCCCCCTCTCTTTGATGGAACCAACTTTCCTTACTGGAAGGTAAGGATGGTGGCATTCATCCAAGGGACTTTGGTAGATGATGTCTGGAAAGTTATTGAAAATGGTTACACCTTTCCTACTAAACCAGCCGCTGAAGGAAGTACTGTGAGGATTAGAAAGTTACTAAGTGAATTCACTAAAGAAGAGAAATATGTTTCACTTAATAAAAATAAAGGCAAAAATTCCATATTCATGTCTATCAATGAACACGAAGTCAAGAGGATACCATTCTTCTCTACCTCTAAAGAAGCATGGGACACCCTAGTGACTGCACATGAGGGTGATACCAGAGTTAAAACTGCTAAAACTCAAATGTTAATCCATCAGTATAAGTCCTTGATCATGACTGAGACTGAGTCATTTGATAACTTCTATATTAGACTGACAGACATTGTGACCAAATTGCATGATAATGGGATTGTTTATGATAGAAAAGAAATTGTCTCTAAAACACTAAGATCAATTCCATAAAAAATTGATAATAAGAGATATGCAATTGAGGAGATGGATGATCAAGACCTTACACCTGAACTCCTCAGTAGCAAATTGAGACCTGTGGAAATGGAATTAGAATTTAAGAAACAATTAATCGAATCCCAAAAGAGACAGTCTACCTCTAATCTTATTTTTTCATCTAAGTTAACCACACCTGAATTGAGCATACCTAACATTGACTTAGACTCTGATGAGGAGCGTAATTTAGATATTTTGGATAATTAGATTGCCTTAATGTCTAAACAGTATTGTGAACTTTCGAAATAAAATAGCAAAAAGACAAGGTAAACCTACTTATCCAAATTAATCTAACAACAGGACTCGTGAGAGAAGACAAGACAAATACTAGTTTGACAATCACAAAACACTTGGGAAAGACCTTAAAAATATTAAATGCTATAGATGTGGAAATTTAGGACACATGGCTAGTGACTGTAGAGTTAACTTAGACAAAATTCACAAACATAATAGGGCTCATTAAAGTAAGACATGGGATGACTCAAGTGACTCTGAAAATGATGAACCTGAGTCATCTAACACTTTTGACCCTTGTATGTCATTATTTGATAAAATAATCTACAATGATGATGAGGAATCTGATCATACCATGATTGATATTGTGCCTACTGGTTTATCTGCATATTGCTTGAGAATGTTGATAATTCTTCTAATGTTGTGTGTGAGTCAAAGGGAATGCTCTATTATTGATGTCAATGGGTGTGTGAGTTCTAAAAATGAACCACTTGGGGACACTTCACACTGCACACTTAGCGACTCCAAAAATGATGACCTTCCTGACATTCACACACTGTACACAAAAACTCTCAGGAAAAGCATTAGGCTTGAAAAAACTGTCAAGGATCTTACCCAGAAGATAGAAATCTTAAGTCTGATGATCAAAAAAAATGTTGAAGAGTAGAGTACTCAATGTCTAACTCATGAGAATGAAGCCAAAAACTTTGAACAAAAACTAAAAGAGTTGTCTAACTCTAATGAAATTCTAGAAAATAAATATAAAGGAACGTTGTTAGAATTGGAACAAATAAAAGAAAAGACATCCACAGTCTTCAAAATCTTCGCAAAATTTGAAAATAATTCTAAATGTTTTGAAGATCGTGTAGTTGAAAGCAAAACCAATTCTGATGACAGAACTATAATAGGTTTTTATCCCAACTCTAAGACACATACTAAAAACTTCAAAACCATAAAGTTTGTGTCTGGTGAAAAAAGACCTATTTAAACTTGTCCTGATTTTCAAGGTTTAAAAAAAGGATTTTGATAAAAACCAACTGAAGTTAGACATTGGTGAATTTAGAAACTCTAAGCATAATGTTGAACAAAATACCAAACATGTCTGCCCTCCTATTCGACAAGAAGATTCAACGTTTCATATTGTACCACTTAGTAATAAGACTAGAGATCAAAACCTAGACAAACCTTTGAATAATAACTTTCCCAATGTTATGAGTTCAATGTGCCATCTTTACTGCTCCTATTGCCATGTCTATTGACACTCCCTTGATGGTTGATATTCCAACCATCTATGTAATCCAGCTTATACTTCTCCCGTTTACTATAACTTCAACTATTTTAGGAGAAGACGAAACAACTATGTCCTTCCTAGATATCCAAACAAGAACTCTAACTATTGTAATAGAAGGAAAAGGACTAATACTAAAAGATAATCTACAAGAAGGAATCCTAGATTATATTCTAGATCAATTGCTCCAACTATTTATAACAACAATAAAATTATGCAAAAATCTTTTAAAGAAATGACAAAAACTCGCAAGTTTTATCAAATACGAGCTAATAAGCGCAAATTGAAAACTATAGCAATTTGGGCTAGAAAAGATGATCTATTATCCCAGTTAAAATGCAACATAGTGATCAGTGCTTTTAAAGTTGAACATACTACAATTGGATAGTATTTAGACTCAGGATGTTCCAAACATATGACCGGGGATGATTCCAAACTTTCAAACAAAATAAACTTCTCTGGATGAAAACTCTTGTTTGGACAGGCGTATCAACCCAAATCATTGGTAAAGGAACACTCCATGAAGAAGGATTACCCATTCTTGAGAATGTTCTCTTGGTAAAAGGACTTAAAGAAAATTTACTAAGTATATCACAGTTTTATGACTCCAACCATACTGTCACTTTTTTAAAGAACAATTGTAAAATTTTAAATGAAAAAGGTGATTGCATTATTACAGGACTTCGTACTCCAGATAACTGTTACACAGTCAATCCAAGTACATAGGTTTGTAACATTGCCAGAATGGATGACAATGAGATATGGCATAATAGGTTAGGTCACATTAACTATGATAATCTTGGAAAATTAGGCTCCCAAGAGATAGTTAGAGGTCTTCCCAAGATCAAACCAATTTCAAACATTGTTTGTGGTCCATGTCAAGAAGGAAAAATTGTCTAGGCTCCCCATAACAAAGTTAAAGAAGTTTTATCCACTAAACCTCTAGAACTCATCCATATGGACCTAATGGGTCGTTCTTATACTGTTAGTCTTTGTGGCAACAGTTACATACTTGTTATGGTTGATGATTTCACTCGATTTACCTGGGTTGTCTTCTTAAAACATAAATCGGAAACCTTTTAAAAGTTATTGAAAATATTAGTTCGTATGGAAAATGAAAAGGACACCCAAGTATATAGAATTCGTAGTGATAGAGGAGTAGAATTCATAGATTTAGGTTTCATAGAATATTATGACTATAATGGTTACAAACGGGAATTTAGTGCTCTTAAGACACCTCAACAAAATGGAATTACTGAGCAAAAAAATCGCACTCTTTAAGAAATGGCCCATGTGAGGATTCATGCATAAAACCTACCAAAGTATTTTTGGGTAGAATCCATTCGTACTGCCTGTCATATAATCAATCTAGTCTACTTAAGGAAGAATACCAAACAAACATCCTATGAGCTTTGGTATGGAAAGAAACCTGACCTAAAATACTTTAGAACCTTTGGTAGTACCTGTTATGTCTGTAAGGACAGAGAACATCTATCTAAATTCAAAACTAGAGGTTTAGGATATTCTCTAAATAGTAGAGCCTACCGTGTCTACAATCTTCGTACCAAAACCATGATGGAATCCATTAATGGGGTTGTAAGTGGCACTAATGTAGAGAGTAATATCAAAGAATTAATTATTGTGGATGAGTCTGAAAATATTTTAAATTGTGACTCTCCATAAATAGTTGAATCTTTACCAACTGAGACCCCTAATGTACCTAACTGGGTTTATAAAGATCACCCTTTAGATAGTGTAGTTGGTAATCCTACTGAGCATGTTTTTACAAGATCTCAACTTTGTAACATTGCTCATTTTGCATGTTTTGTGTCTCTTATTAAGCCCAAAATTGTAATTGAAGCCTTGAATGACACCTTTTGGATTAGTGTTATATAGGAGGAACTTCTTCAATTTATCATTCATGATGTTTGGTATCTTGTTCCCAGCCTGAAAATAAAAGTGTTATTGGCACACGTTGTATTTTTAAAAATAAGACTAATGAATCTGGGATGATTATTCAGAATAAAACTAGATTAGTTGCCACAGGATACTCTCAGATTTAAGGAATAGATTTCGAGGAAACCTTTGCTCCTGTCACTTGCCTCGAATCTGTTTGCTTACTTTTCGCCATAGCATGGCATTTGCATGTCATTCTATATCAAATGGATGTTAAGTCAGCCTTCCTTAACAGAATTTTATCTGAGGAGACCTATATAGAACAACCAAAAGGGTTTATTTATCCTCATCACCCAAATTATATTTATCATCTTAAAAAAGCTCTTCATGGGTTAAAACAAGCTCATAGGGCTTAGTATGAGCATCTATCCACCTTTCTTTTAGACAATGGATTTAGGAGAGGAGGGAATGACCAATCCTTGTTTGTCAAAAATTTTGACAACAACATTACTATTGCTCAAGTTTATATTGACGATATTATTTTTAGTTCCACCTCCCCTTTAGAAGTTAATACCTTCTCTGACATTAAGCACAAAGAATTTAAGATGTCACTTATGGGGGAGTTAAAATTCTTCTTAGGACTCCAAATTAAACAGAATTCAGAAGATATTTCTATCGCAATCTAAATACGCTTCAGAGATTGTTAAAAATTTTGGCCTAGAAACAGCTAAAGATGCTAGGACTCCTATGAGTACCACCGTGAAACTTTCTAAAGATGAGAATGGCAAATCTATTGATACCACCTTGTACCGTAGTATGATAGGAAGCTTACTTTATCTTACTGTCTCCTGTCTTGACATCATGTACTCTATCTGCGTATGTGCCCGATATCAAAATAATCCTAAATAAAGCCACCTTGTGTGCGTTAAAAGAATTACCAAATACATCAAAGGCACTCTAAACTTAGGACTTTGGTAAACTAAAGACACCTCTAGTAATATAGTAGGTTACACCGATGCTGATTGGGAATGTTGTATCGATGATAGTAAGAGTACTTAAGGAGCGTGTTACTACATTGGTAACAATTTGGTAGGATGGAGTAGTAAGAAACAAAACTAAACTTCATTATCTACTACCGAATCCGAATATATTGCAGTAGGAAGTTATTGCTCTCAATAACTTTGGCTGAAAAAAATGCTAAAAGATTATGGTATCACTGAAGATAAGTTACTTATATATTGTGATAATCAAAGTGCGATTAATATTTCTAAAAATCCTATTCATCACTCTCGTACTAAACATATTAAAATCAGATATCCTTTCATACACGAGTTAGTTGAATCCAAGGAGCTAGAAATAAATTACCTTCCTACTGAATTACAATTAGATGATATATTTACTAAACCTTTAGATTTTCTTCGATTCGAATCTTTACGTAAATCTATTGGTATGGTCATGGCAGAACATTGAATTATTATCTTTTCTAGTTTTTTCTTTACCCTTTGTCCATTTGAGACAAAATGGGGGACAAATTTGAGTCCTCTTGGATATTGTTGTATATTCTTAACTAAAAATCTTGATCTTAGTTACCTTTTTTTTAGGAATCAGTATTGTTAGTTGCAACAGAATTTTGTGAGGGTATTGGTTTGTATCTAGTTGAGTTATCTAATTTTTCCTTTCTAAGATATTGGGTAAATAGAAAACTTTAAATAGGAATAGGTTTTCTTATTTCTTTTTGTATCCCTATGAGTCCTCGTTGACTCAAAGGAGATTTTATCTCATATTTCCATAGGGGGAGATTGAAGCACGCTATATCTTTGACTTACTTAAGTCTATACTATATAGGTGCTCATCTAGTTTGAAAATTATGACAAAATTTGAGTCCCATCTCTAGTTACCAAAGAATCTCAAACTCTACATGATGCCTCTATAAGTTCTTAAAGTTAGATCACCAACACCACACACTAAGATTGCATACATACATTATATCATGCTGTATTTGGTTGTGTACGAGCTAAATCCTTTAAAATTAATTTTCTACTTTTTTGGGGAATTTTTAAATAATTTCTAAAATTTTAAACTGATTTTTAGAAATTAAAAACAATGGCTTAAAAACTTTTGGGGATGAATTATAATTTATTTTTAAGGCACAAAATCTAGTTGTGTAGAAACTGAAAGCGCTTGAGAATATTGTGGGTAAAATTTTCATTTTTAACAATTCAAAAACACGCGTTTTACACTGCATCTCAGCCTTACACGTGTTGCTTATATAATGGCCAGATATGTGTTTTCTCCCTCTATCATACTTAAGCCTCATTGTGTACCATTGGATCTATTCTAATCAACGAATTGCACATGTTTTCACTTAATCGTCGTGTTTAATTTTGAACTAATCAAAACATTTTTAAAAGCGGTGACTTGGTAGCCATTAGATTAACTTCGAATTAATCATGTTCGTCCATTTTCCCTCGATGTTCCAGATCCTTCTTCTCTCAGTATATAAGGAGACTTCGTCTTCAATTTTGTAACTTTTGTCATTTTAACCTCTAAGAGAGAAGGGAGAGAAGGAGTTAAAGAGATAGAGAGAGTTCGAAGAGTTTTTTACAAACCCTAACTCAAACTTCAACAAAATCTAAACCAAAAAATATTTTTTCGAGTGTTTTTAGTTCAAGATTTGTGAAGTTTCTTCCTCTACTGTCTTATATCTCTTTGCCAACTTAATCACGTTGATTAAGTCTCTATTTCTTTGCATAGAAATTTGACATTTGATTTCTGTGATACATATCACTTAGTTATTTGCTAGATCTGATTTCTTGTTTCGAGTAATTTAATTTTTGCTAGTTGTTTTTAAAATAAATGTTGTTTTCAAACCCTAAACCAAATAAAACCCTTTCTAATTTCAACTTACTCAATCTTTCAGACTTAGATCTAGTTTGGGATCTTGATTGGGGATTTCACGTTCAAAATTATTTCACATTTTGTGAAATAAGTTAATGTTTTTTAATAAAGAAAGAGTGTAGGATCTTGGCTAGTTTGTGTAGAAAGATTCCCTCTTGATTTGCGGTTATTTGAAAGATCCAAAGCTGATTTATTTGACTTAGTTGATTTTAGAAACCCTTCCATCTTGATAGATCTGTATGTAATTTGATACTCATATTGTCTGTAATTAAGTGTGTGTGTGAGTTGCATGCATGAGTTTAGAGCACTACACCACATACATCTTCACGCTACTACATTGAAAAGTGTTGGCAATGAGATATTGGAGTTTTAGAGTCGACGTAATGCTAAAAGGAGTAAAGTTATGAACCTGGGAGAACATCAGCTACATCATAACCTTTAGAGAAGTCAGAGAATTCCAGAGCAGTTCGTAGATTTCTGAACTTAGTTTAGGTTTGATTGTGTGTCTTGATTGTTATCTAGCTTGTAATCTGTTACTCATTTTTAGTGGACTTTTCACTTTTGTTGCGTAAAGGTCACCGTGGATGTTTAGTTTTGTTTAAAGTTTTGTTTTTCAAACTGGTAAACCTATAACTGAAATTACTCGTCCATACAGTTTTACACATCTTGTGTTTAAAAAAAATTTAAGAAAAAAGTTTCTTCAACAAACTGTTTGCAGTCATTTAGATAGTTTAATATTGTATTAAACAACTTAAGTGGTACTTTTTCAGTTGGAAAGGGGTTTCAGCGACCTTTGATGATTCAAAGAGCTTTTGCTCTGACGGTGGAATTGACTGGGGTCAATTCGGGGCACGAGAGCGCCCGATGGCCTCTAAATCAGTTTTCGATAGTGAAATGGTTCATTCGTCCGAATCTTTATGCCGATTCGTGCATGGGGTTGACCATTGGAAAGGATATTCGGAGGCGTTTAAAGATTTATAGTGATTTCTCTCTGACGAAAGTGTTGACCGGAGTCAAATGGGGCCCGGGGGTGACCGATGGCCTCTAGATCGGTACTCGGAGTGCGACCTAGGTTTGCGGTGGAAATGGGGAGTATTAGGGGGTCTTAAAATTTGGTTTCTACACATACAAACCCATGATTCCCATTATTTACATTGGGACTATTCCTGTTGCTATGCCAACCATCTCTGTCACACCTGTAGTGGCTGAACTAAGCTCGTGCTACTCTCGCTCCTTTAGGCAATATGGTGAGATCTGCCTCTTCCTCATATTGCAGGGTGTCAAAGTAAATGGTCTTGGAAATGTTATCCTCTGGCATCTTTTCAAAAGAGAATACCTCCCCAACAGAGTCGCCAAATATAAGATACGAGTCCTTGGAATACAATTAGTATCAAGCGAGTCACAACCCCTTATCAAGATCGTGATTGATGCTAAAGATTGTGTTTAATAATGATGATGCAAGAGAGTAAAATAATACTCAACACCCAAGATGGTATTAAATGACGTCTTTTACACCATAAATGCACTGTGAACTTAATAAACAAATGGAACTGATTAGGCACATATTCTTCATATTTATCCCTTTAATTTCTGTATTTTTATGATCCCGTGCAGTTTAAATAGCTTGGATTTGTCTCGTATATATGCTACTAACCTCTTTTGGCAAGTATTTCGTGTTTTGTGTATTTCTCATGTGCTTTATAGGTATTTCATGCAAGTTAGTACGAAGGAAAACACAAAACAGTGAAAGAAACCAAGAAATGGAGAGTTGAAGGGCATTTTCATAATTTTGCAGCCTTAGTCCGGAGGTGGGGCCAACTAGAAAGTTGAAGTGCTTGATTTCACAATAATATCGGAAGAAACGACACTCAAATCGGAGCTCGAGATCAAAAGTTATGGCCAGTCAAAGAAGAAAAGGAAAAAGTCAACATGGAAGAAATCGGACCGATCCGAGGATGTCGGACCGATCCGAAATGATCCAAGTCCAGTAGACCCCGGATGGATGACAAACCGATGACAGCAGAACCGATCCGATGGGTACCGGACCGATCCGGTAGAATAAGAAAAGAACCGATCCGGTGGCTGAGAAATGAAACGATCCGAGTGCTAACCGGACTGGTCCGGCGGTGCGAATTGCTGGCATTAATTATGCAGATTTTGAGGTGATTAGCTGGTGAAAACTTGCGCAACAAGCGATTCTAGCTGTCAAATTCGTGCTACTTGGTGCTATAAAAGACCAAGCCCTACCTCATTTCAAGGGGAGACGAATTCTAGAGAGTAGAATAGCATTTTAGAGAGAGAAAGTCAGATTTTAGAGAGTTTTCTTAGTTTTTATTTACATAAAAATTTTCATAAACCCTAGTTTGTAAGGTTGAAGAAGAAGTATTTCTGGATTCAATCATCTTTATTCCTTAGTGCAGATTTCAAGTATCAATTTCCCTTTCTCTTATTTTATCTCAATTCTATTTTCAATTCAATTATCACTTGTTTTGTAATTTTTGTTTTTACAATGTTTCTTAGATCCACAATTACATGCATTGTTATGAATTTATTTTCATTTAATAAAATCATGCCTAGCTAAGTTTTTAAAGGTTGGGATGCATGAACCCATCCCAATGTAAATTATTTATGTAGAAAATAGAATTTAAATTAAAAATTTGAAAGAGTCGTGCGAGACAATTTTACAACCATTATAGATCTTTTAATCTCTCTTGCCCTAGGTACTTGGATGTTTAAGAATATGATGTGCGTAAAATTATTTATCACCGCTTTATATTTACCTTTGATTTCATATTGTGCGGGCTTGATCCTCATATATGTAATGCTTAGGATCTATAAAGACT
Source organism: Sambucus nigra (assembly GCA_949130495.1). Lineage (NCBI taxonomy): Eukaryota > Viridiplantae > Streptophyta > Magnoliopsida > Dipsacales > Adoxaceae > Sambucus > Sambucus nigra. The sequence goes on from OX422217.1 coordinate 382,877,562, forward strand.
GGATTCATTCAAATTTATAATTTACAATTCTAGGTTTCTATACGGTAAATTACTAGGGTTAGGGGAATTGTATTCCAACCTACTTTCTCATTCATCTTAATTAATTTAACTTTTTTATTTACTTATTTTTTCCATTTTCAACCATCATCATCTTTTTCACTTTTTCTTTAGAAGTAATAAATCAATTAAATTCTATCAACCATTCCATGTGGATTCGATACCCAGACTCGCCACTATACTCCTTAAGAGTGTAGTTACAAGTTTAGGTTTTTTCGTATTGAGGTTGGAAGCCGATAACAACGACTAGCGTATTACATGGACGCTAGGTTTTTTCCCCTTGATCAGGAACCAGCAAGTAACTTGGTCGAAGGGAGAAAGAGCAAGCACTCTTGTCACAATAAAGGCAAGGCGGGAACTCCAGGCTCAGTTAATTCTCAATGATGGTGGTATCAATGTAAGTAAAAGGGAATTTTTGGGCAATAAATGTTCCAACAGAAGCTCTTGTGTATAAGGAAATTCCAACAGTAATTCTAGGTTCGAACTATCGTTGTTGTAAATCGTTTGGTTAGTCTATTTATATAAAGGCAAGGTTATTCTAGTAACCTTATTGGCATTAAATGTGATTGAATAGCATTAAATGCAAAAGTAATGTCTCATTAATGTCAAATATATTGCATTAAATGCATGTGATGTTATATTTTGGAAGGATACTGCTCAACCGATTAGTAGAATGGTAGGATTAATGGGGATATGACGTGTCAACTTAAAGGTTTACCTTAGAACGGCTATGAAATCAGCTTTGGTTAATTAGGCCTGCTATCATAAGAATAAAACTCTCTTTAGTGTTTTTATCTCGAGTCCCTAAATACCAGGTATTATGACATCATAAAGTAAATGAACAGTGACCCGTACCACATGTGTAGCCACGTCAATCAAAGGTTATAAAGTATGAAGTTGAAGTTATTCAGATGGAAGTAGCCTGAACATTAAGTGTGTTCTTTGTTAGCTGGGAAATGTCTCCAGGTGATACATTTGAGGTTAGGGTCCCTCGAGGAGGTTCCCCTCGAGCAGATATGTTTGTGCTAGATAGTTTTGCCTAAGTGTGGTAAGAAGGTTGGCTGTTGCTTTTCCAATGTTGCCTTACTCCAAATTCTCCAAACCAAATCCCTACGAAGTTACCAAGAGGAGGTCCTTTGTTAGAGCATGTAATCTCTCCCATGCCCTACCAGGTATGGTCCCTCGAGGGTACCAAACATCCTCGCCTATATTACAAAGTAAATCTTTCAACAAGTAAAATACAAGATCAAATACATTATGTTTCCTATTATAAGTTTTGTCATTCGAGTAATCTTGGTCTTTGTAATAAGTCCTTCGAAAAGCCTACATGGAGGGTCTTTACGGGAGTTCGCTTGAGAGGTCTTTGTCTGCATCCTTTAGTTAGACTTTTGTTAAATGTAGAATCATCTTGGCTAATCAACCTTTGGTGAGGACTCCCCCCTACATCCTCAATATAACATTTATATTGTGTTAGATTGATATACTTATATGTTAAAAGTATGTCTAATTATAGGCCAATGTTTAACAAGTATTTGTTATGAAAATGCATGATGGGGTGCCACCGGGAGGACGGGCTTTGTTCGTTTAGAAAAACGATGGGAGTAGTCAAATTTTAGTCTCTAGCTTGTGCAAAATTTTAGACTGACTCGGCTCACAAACACTTTCCTCATAACGATTTTGAAAAGTTTGTTTTCATGTTTTATAATTATTGTTGTCGCATTTTATTAGCATTTTTTTAACATATGAGCATGTCAAGTCAATTAACAGAGGTGTTGGGTTAAAATTCAGGCTTTAAAATATAAATGTTGTCAGGTGCATACCCGGTCGCCTAAACGGGGCTCGGGATAAAAGAGATAGATATATATGGAAATTATATATATATATATATATATATGAGGTATTTGACCCGAAATTAGGGTAGAGGTTCCTTACCCTTGTATCATGAGCCAAATTTTCCCAGAGGAGTGTCCCCACTTGAAGTGCCCAAGGTGGACAGAGCTCCTATTTTTAGTCATGCAAAGATTCATTTAGAAGAGTCGACATTCATGGAGTGCATGCAAAGGTTTGCCTCTATTTTTCTTTCAAAGGCATCTTTTCAGAAGTACGAACCTCGTTCGATATTGATGTGACTCCTCAAAAGTACAAGCTTACCTTAAAAGGAAAACGACTTTTCTAAAGTACAAACTTATTCTTGATTTTTCAGAATGAGCTCGAGTATCTTTAATGATTGATAGAAAGGAAAGTGAAAATAGGATTGAAGTTAAAATTTAGTGCCCTTTTCTTGGTTTGTGAGGACATCTATTCATAGGGATTTGTCTCGGGGCATTTAATTAATCTATTAAATCCCTTGGATGATGGATCGGAGGGGTGAGATACTTGTATGGCTGAAAAGAGATTCCTAGATATCTCATAATGATTACTCTGGAAGGGGATAAACGATCGGTTATAGATTTGGATGACCTTTAATCGATCGATTGAAGATTTAGAGTAACTTTTAACCGATCGATTAAAGGACCAAAATTCCTTGTTTCGCTTGCCTTTTTGTGCCTTTTCTTATTTTCATTTAAACCCTTAGATGTCTTGTTCTTGGTTTTTTTACCCCTTGGACTTCTGTTTTTTGGTTTAGGGTGTTGGTATTTTTTGTGGATTTTTTGGGGGTTCATATTTGTGGCCATTTATGATAGGACAAAATGTATCACACCCTAATCATAGATTCGGGTGTACACAAAATGGTGTAGTGAAGTTAGAATACACTGTCAATTTTTGGCCCTCAAAACACCTCAACAAAATAGAATAGTCAAAAGGGGAAATTGAATTATCCAAGAGATGGCTAGGTCCACGTTGATTGGTAAGAAAGTTTTGAACATATTTTGGGTGGAAGATTTTCGTACGGCTTGTCATCACCAATCGAGTCTATAAAAGGTACCGTGCCAATCAAAATCCATTATAAAATTTGAAAAGGAAATAAACCCACACTCAAATATTTTGAAGTCTTTTGAAGTAAGTGTTACATAGTCAAGGATAGAAAATATTTAACAAATATTGACACTAGAAGTGATGTAGGAATTTTTATGGGCTATTCCATTAATAGTCATACATGTCGCATTTACAACTGTATCTTTCTAAAAATTATGGAATCCATTAATGTCATCATCAATGATAATGATTCCTTTGACTTTAAAGAGAATGATTGTGAAGAAAGGACATCCGTTTTCCCACATGTTGAAGAAGAGGGGGAAGATGAAATGGATGAGTGTGAAGTGGTTTCCCACCTTATAAGGTTGTGAATGTAGGAGATGTACGTACTTTGATTAAGAAAAACTATGACGCATCCAACATCATTAGTAGTCCTAATATTGGATTAAATATTAGATCTCAACTTTAAAAGGAAATTAACTTTATTTGTTATACTTCCACAATCATACCCAATAATGTGAAGGATGCCTTGTTAGATGAATATTGGGTTACTGATATGCAATATAAATTAGACCAATTCTCTAAACAAGAAGTTTGGACTCTTATGCCCTTTCCTAAGGATGTTCATTTTATCAGTACTAAGTGGGTCTTTAAAAATAAATGTGATGAAGATGGTGCCTTTTTTAGGAACAAGGAAAGACTTGTTTCTCAAGGCTATACCTAAGTTGAAATTATATATTGTGACGAGTCTTTTACGCCCGTTGCTAGAATAGAGTTGGTTCGCTTACTTTTATCTATAGCATGTGCCTTAGACTTCAAACTCCATCAAATGGATGTAAAGAGGGCCTTTCTTAATGAAAATCTCCAAGAGGAAGTTTGTGTATCACAACCAAAGGTCTTTGAGGATCCTAAATTCCCAACACGTGTTTATCGCCTCAGAAAGGCTTTGTATGGCCTTAGACAAGTACCTCAGGCTTGATATGAAAGACATACCTCATATCTTGTGGGGAAAGGATTCAAAGAAAAAATGTGGAAGAGACCTTATTTTTTAGATCTTATGGGAAAGCAATTATGGTTGCCCAAGTATACATTGATGATATTGTTTTTGGCTCGACAAATGAAGAACCTGCTCAAGAATTTACCTCGATTATGCAAAAAGAATTTGACATGATTATGGTTAGGGAACTCACTTTCATCTTGGTCTCTAAGTGCGGAAAATGGATGGCAAAATTTTTATTCACGGTCTAAATATGAAAAGGACCATGCAAAGAAATTTAATCTCGACTTTTTATGCTTAAACGTACCCCCATGGGTGTTTTCGTTAATCCTAAAAAGGATGTTGATGGTAAGATGTCGATCAGATGCTTTATCATAGCATGATAGGTAATTTGTAATACCTAATGACTTATAACACCTTGATTTTTAATAAAAATAAAGTAACTATTAAATATTTGGTCGTCCAAAAGTTTGAGATAAAAAAAAATAGCTACACACATTGAACTGCATGGGTCGCATAAGGGTCAAAAAGAATAATTTACATTTCAAGAAAAAGTTTCGCATAAAAGTTTACATGCAAAATTTTATATACACTATACGAAAGTTAAAAATATCACATACGAAATCGCACGTCGTTTCCGGACTTGGCTTGGTGCATATATGATGTGCATATATAAAAAGAATCATAAATAGCAATTGAAGTTTTAAACCTTAAACGAAGAAATAAAAATGTATGAACCGCTCCTATTATGTCAATAACATATAATAAGTGTCTAGGACATGTTTTTAATGTTTTTTTATATATGGGGTGCAAACCTTATTTTAAAAAAGTAATATTTTTGGTAAGAAAAATATTGGGTGAAAGTTTAAATAGTACTTTGATTCGATCACATTGGGAAATTTAAAAAATATACTGATACAAAAATTATCAGATACCCTATTTTAGTAAAAATGTGTCATTTTTTTGAAAAATTGGCTTTCGGTCAAAAAATAAAAATGCTCAGAAAATTATGAAAACCAACAGAAACACGTAAAATTTAATTCCGAACAACTATTGTTATTTGTTTTTCTAAAAAAAAAAAGCTATCTAATGCCTGTTTTGGGAACTTTTCAAATTGGCAGAATGCCTATTTTTTAAGGATGTTGAGGTGGGGTAAGTTTAAGGTGTTAAATATATTGATTCCCTCTCAGTTGGGACACATTTCTCTCAAATTTTGACTATCCTAGGCATCGGGGGACTGTCCTAAAGGGTTGCGAGCATTTATGGTTTGTTATAGAGTCTTTAAGAGGGAGTATAGAGGGGATACCTACCCCATCCCCTTAATATATGCAGAGTAAAATTTTGTCCAAAAGGCCTATCCGAATTTGCTCTTTCCCCCACCATTTTTCCTCAACTAAAAGCTTCATTATCCTCCATATATTCAAAAAAACTAGAATACATTCCTATCTTCCATTTTAAAAGTGTTTCCAAGTGTTGTAGAGGTTGTTCTTAGGTGTAGAAGTGGGTTTTTGGAAGAATACATTTTCATAAAATTGGAGCTTCTCTGGAGCTTATTTATAATATTCTTCAAAGTTATTTATCATCATAACAAGTGGGGGTTCTACATTCTATTTTCAAGTTTAAAGATATATATATATATATATATATATATATATATATGTATGTGTGTGTGTGTGTGTGTGTAATTCAAATAATTGTTTATGATTATTATCACTACACATGAATATATGTTGATGTATATGTGATAAAAATGGATGAAATAAGGTTAAATTTTAGAATATTTGACTTAATTATATCTGGAACAAATTTGTAAAACTTATTGATTTCATAATAAATATTATATTGAACTTGGTAAATAAATAGTAGGATACATATATAGCTTTTATGGATATAAAATCTTACATTCACAACATAAACTCATGTAGTTGGGATAAATGGGTTTAATTTATTGAAAGGGTATGGAAATAAGTCTTTGAAAATTAAATATAAATGCTAAAATTTCATAATACAAATCATATAAAATGATACAATTTATGTGAACAAAGTTTGATAAGCTTGAAGAAAACAAATTAAATGGGTGCTAAGGGTAAAAGTAGTAAAAGCATGGGTGTTCAAATGTGCAATATTAAAAAGTTAATGCCCAAAGTAAAACAAGTGAATAAGGATAACAATGAAATGTTATCAATTTCCAAGACAATTTTTAAAATGTTAAAAGTATGGTTTTGGGGCCAAATGTATGATTTTATGAAAAGTTTGGATGAAGTAATAAGATTTGAAAAAGTGAGTATTGTTTTGAAAAATTAGTTTTAAATGAAGAATATAAAATGATAAATGCCAAGTGAATCTTTTGAAAGGTAAAGTCTTAAAATGACAAAGGAAATGCTTTAGCACAAAAGTGTAATTTTATATGAAATATGAACTTAATAATGATTTCACCAAACTAAAGGACTCTAGTTAAAGAGCTAGATTTTATATGATGAAAAGTCGTGTTTTGAAAATTAAAGATGAAAATAAGCCTTTTTGACAAGGTATATAAACTAAAAGATTACAAGAGTGTGTTAGTAGAGATAAGTGCATTGAGGTGTATAAAATGAGTACTTAAACTCAAAGATTTTTTTTCACAAGAGATGGTAATTAAACTTATTTTTAAAAGATGAAATAATGAGTCTAATGTAAAATGAAAACAGACTTTTGATAAAGTGTGAAACTTAGAAATAAAGTTTGTTGGGACTTATCTCGTCTTGGGCATTTGGCCTCATCGGTCGGTAAAAATAAACAAAGAAAAATGACTAAAAGAAGATAAGAATGAAAGAAAGGAAAAAGAATTACAATGACGTAACAAGTAAAAGACACTCGGAGGTAACCAAAAAATATAAGGAGGACCCGAAGCCTTAGGATGCATCTCAATGCTTAGGCCCAAGGCAACGGATCATGAGTATATTCTGGCATGGTGAGTGTTGATACCAAATTTAGTCTGCTGACATGGCTCAATCGAGTGAAGACACGTGGCAATCTACGTGGCAACAGCAAACACTTCCGAGGAACTCAGACGCTCCGAGGAACCATTCTACAATGAGGAACACTGCTTCCCCGAGGAACTCATATGCTCCGACCTACAAGAACTCTCCGAGGAACTTTTGAGTACCGAGGAACTTTTGATTACCGAGGACCTTAGGTGGTCCGAGCAGCTTAAGTGGTCCGAGCTGCACCTCGAACCAAGCATTAATAGCAGGATAACCAACAGTTTGAATGTTCATTAAATGCTTATCATTCAGATGTATACACTTAAGGGGCATTGAATGTATTACCCTTTCACATGTACAGCATTGAATGTATTACCCTTTCACATTACAGCCTTAGGGCTATAAATACATTGTATTACCCTCATTGTAAGGGGACCGGAATTTCTTGATTGAACTTGTAATCGAGAATTACCAAACAGTCATCAATAACAGAAACAGTGGATGTAGGCCATTCTTATAAGGCTGAACCACTTTAAAACTTCTTTGTCTCATTTATTTTATCTGTGATTAAAAAATTAGATATAATCTAATTTTTTACATCAACAGATTGGCGCCGTCTGTGGGAAGCGACTGGTAATATCATTTTTCATCGAAAATAATTCATCACAAATGGCTGATATTCCAGAATCCAGCAATCGAAATGCTGGAAGCCCTCCAAATCCATCCGCTCTGCCAAATATTACAGATATGGCTGGAATAATAACAAATCTGGCTCAGGGCCAGACCGTCATGCAAGAAACTATGCGACAACTCATACAAACCCTCCATGGAGGTGCACCAACCCATTCAGAATTACGAAGTATTCAAACAAATACCCGTTTACCTTCTTCGCGTACTAGGCATACTGATTCATATCGTACTGAGGAATCTGAAGATTTTTCTTATCAACCTAAACGAACTTCGTCAGTGCGAGCCACAAATACTGAACAACGTATCACTCTCTCTCCAGAAAGGACTAGTGCCCTAGAGAGGTTAAGCAGGGTACCACCTTTTGATCGATTAGGACCTAGAAGGAGTAAAAGTCCTTCTAAAGTCACATCGAGGAGTTTTTGATGACCATCGGATTTAAGGGAAGGATCTGCCTAGTCGCGACCAGCTGCTCGTCAAGATAAATCCCAGGAAGCCACATCAAATCGATCAGTTGCTCGAACCAATAGGCCCGAGGAAGGAAATGATGCATGGAAAGGCTCTATTCAGAGGCTGGAGGATAGATTAGGGGAAATGGATAAAGCCAAGAACCCTCTACAACGAACTTTTGTTCGAGGAACACCTTTTGTTCAGGCTATTGTAGATTTTCCAACACCATCAAAGTTTAAAGCACTTGTTGTGACCCCCAAATATGATGGAAAGACAGAATATGTCCTTCATATAGAACAATACCAAGCTGCAGCCGACATATATGCTGTTCCAGATGAGATGAGATGTAGAGCATTCTCAGGAACTCTTACCGGATCTGCTCAAATGTGGTATAATAATCTTCCTCGGGGTAAGATCTCAACTTTTCTTCAACTGGCCGAGTTATTCATTGGGAATTTCTATTTTGGGGCAAAGCCGGTTAAACGAGTAGCGCATTTGTTAAGTGTTAGAAAAAAAACTGGTGAAAGTACTAGAGATTATATAACTCGTTTTAATAACGAGAAGCTCGAAGTCATTGATTATGAGGAAAAGACAGCGATTACCGCCTTGATGAGTGGACTACTGCCCAACAAGTTGTACTACACTTTGGCCAAAGATCCACCTAGAACCATGTCAAATTTGATGGGAAAAGCGGCCAAGATCATGAATGCCGAGGAGGCTATGGCTGCGAAGAAGAATATGGATGCCAAAGAAACTAAGGTGGAAGGTGATAAATCTAAGAAGAAAGAGCATAAGAACAATGGTAATGACAAACATTCAAGAACAAGGTCGTCATGGGAAGTATTGAAGAAATTTGATAATTATACTCCTTTGAAGAAAGACATCAACCACGTTCTAGAAGAAATCAAGAACAACGAGGAATTAAATTGACCAGAGAAAATGAAGGCAGACCCCGAAAGGAGAAATAAGGCAAAATATTACGAGTTTCACCAAGATCATGGCCATATGACTAAAGATTACATAGCTCTTCAGAATGAGATTGAAACACTCATCAGACGAGGAAAACTGGTAAAGTATGTTGATCGGAGGAATGATAGAAGAAACAACGACCGAGCAAGAGAGAGGTCTAGATCTCCTAGTCGAGCAGAGGAGAACAAGAAGAGAGACCATGAAGTTGATCCAGAAGACGACCCCGATCTTCCCAAGAGACCAAGGCAGCCAGAACGTGAGGTATTTTCAATACGCTTTGGGTCATTTGATTGTAATGTTATTACAGGTGGAGATGCAGGAGGAGGAGACCTTACTGCAGAAAGAAAAGCTTATCTCTATGAGGCTCAAGCTTGCTCATACATTCAACGAATAAATTTATCTGAAGAGGATCGCCCGAGAAAGGTAAACAAAGAGAAATTGGTCATTGGCTTCTCAAAGAATGACCTCACAGGTGTTCTATATCCTCATGATGACCTATTGGTGATCAAAATGAGGATGAAAGAGGTAATGATTTCAAGAGTACTGGTCGACAATGGTAGCTCGGCAGACATCATGTTCTACTCGTGCTTTAACAGTTTAAATCTAAAGCTATCTCAACTGGAGCCTTATCATAGACCCCTCCTCGGTTTTGCTGGCGAGAAAGTATTTCCACTTGGGACGATCAAATTGGATATATTTATTGGTACGTGGCCTGCTTGTCGAACAGAAAGAATATGCTTTTTCGTAATGGATAAGAATGTTCAATCATCATACAATATCATCATGGGAAAAGTAGGATTGAAGAAGTTCGAGGTTGTACCATCTACAATACATCAGTGCCTAAAATTTCCAATAAATTTTGGAGTAGGAGTTGTGAAAGGTGATCAGAAAGTAGCTCGGGAGTGCTATTATTCATCCGCCGAGCAAGAGGAACTGGAGGAATCAAGGAAAAATACTACTACCTATCAAGTGGATGAAGGTGCAGAAATTGAAACATTAGATCCTAGAGATGAGTCACAACTCGTGAAGGGTCAAGTGGTGGAAGCTACTGAAAACATCATTCTGGATAACGAGCACCCTGAACGAACTACTCAAGTAGGTTCTTCATTGGGGGCCTCACTAAAACAGGAATTGATAACTTTCCTAATAAGCAAAAAGAAAACTTTTGCATGGAGTCATGAGGATATGCCCGGAATAGACCCAAATTTCTTATGTCACGAGCTCAATGTTAATAAGGAGATCAAGCCTGTGAAGCAGAGAAGAAGAGTATTCAGTCCCGAGAAGAATCAAGCTGTATAGGAGGAAGTCGAGAAGCTCCAAAAATCTTGCTTTATTGAAGATGTTAAATATCCAGATTGGTTAGCAAATGTGATGATGGTGAAAAAGAAGAACAACAAGTGGAGGATGTGTGTAGACTTCACCGACCTCAATAAAGCATGCCCAAAGGATCACTTTCCACTGCCCCGAATTGATCAACTGGTGGATGCTACCTCGGGACACGAGCTGCTGAGCTTCATGGATGCTTATTCTGGTTACAGCCAGATTAAAATGAAACCTGAAGACAGGGAGAGTACTTCTTTCATTACCCCTAGGGGAACTTATTGTTATAATGTTATGCCTTTTGGTTTGAAAAATGCAGGTGCGACATATCAGCGGCTGATGAACAAGGTTTTTGCTGAACAAATCAGTTGCAATATGGAAGTCTATGTTGACGATATGGTGACAAAGAGAAAGAAAGCTGCCGATCATCTAGTTGACTTAAGTCAGACTTTTGATCAACTGGATAAATATCAAATGAAGCTGAACCCGACGAAGTGCATATTTGGAGTATGAGAAGGCATGTTTCTCGGGTACATTGTCAATCAACGAGGCATTGAGGCAAATCCTTAAAAGATCAAAGCTCTATTAGGGCTGCGATCTCCAACGACGAAGAAAGAGGTGCAAAGTCTTACAGGACGAGTAGCAGCACTTAACAGATTTGTATCGCGAGCAACTGATCGATGTCTCCCATTCTTCAAGACGCTCCGAAAGACTTTTGAGTGGAATGATGAATGTGAGAAGGCTTTCCAAGACTTGAAGAAATATTTGGTTGCACCTCCATTATTATCCAGGCCAGTGATGGGAGAAAAATTATACTTGTATCTAGCAGTATCCGAGAATGCAGTCAGTTCGGCATTGATAAGAGTGGAGAATGGAGTACGAAAACCAATCTACTATACAAGTAAGGACTTTCGAGGAGCAGAGATCAGATATCCAAGGCTGGAAAAATTAGCACTAGCATTGATCGAGGCAAGTAGAAGAATGAAGCCATACTTGCAAGCTCATACTATAGTCGTATATACTGATATGTCATTGAGGCTAGCCCTTCCTAAACCAAAAAAATCAGGGAGATTGGTGTGCTAGGCAATAGAACTCGGTGAATATGATATAGTTTATGAACCCAGATCATCGCTAAAAGGGCAAGCGGTAGCAGATTTTATAGCAGAGTTCACCTATCCTGATACCCCCGAGGAGCAAAAGTTGCTCGCTGATCAACCTGTGGATGTTACAGGATCATAAAATGCAAGCCCAGACCAACTTAGCTTGGTAAAAGGGCAAGTAGATGTGACAGGATCATCAAATTCAAGCCCAGGCCAGCTTAGGTTGGTAAAAGGGCAAAAAAAGATGATCGACGAACAGCAAGAAAAATCAGGAGATGGTGAAAGGAAGCAACAAATTTTCCATCGAGGAACTCTGTCAGATCAAAAATTTGAGGACAAGTTACCTATATGGAGTCTGTATGTGGATGGTTCATCTTGCACTACAGGTTATGGCGCAGGGATAGTTTTAAGCAGTCCGGACGAGGTAGACATGGAATACGTCTTACCTTTCCAATTCAAAGCTTCGAATAATGAGGTTGAATATGAAGCCATGATTGCAGGTCTTAGTTTGGCAAAAACCATGGGGGCGGAACAAGTTATTTTCTTCAGTGAATCGCAACTGGTCATAAATCAAATAATGGGAGTATATGCAGCCAAAGGAGAATTAATGATCAGATATCATGCAAAGGCAAAGGAACTGGTGTCGGAATTTGCTGCTATTCGGCTGGTTAGAATACCAAGAATGGAGAATGCGAGAGCAGACGCCCTAGCTCGATTAGCATCAGCCACTCGTACCGAGCTACGAAGAATAATCCCAATTGAAGTTTTAGCTGGTCGAAGTATAGATGAAGATCTGATGATGAACTTTATTACCCTCGATTTAGGATCATCATGGATGGATCCCATCAGGGCATATATTGAGAAAGGGGAATTACCAATTGAAAACTGGCAGCCAAGAAACTAAAGTTTAAGGCTGCTCATTATGTACTGACCAACGGTATTCTATACAGACGAGGAATTATAGCAGGTTTGCAGAGATGTGTGCATCCCACCGAGGTGAAAGATTTAATTGAAGAGGTCCATGAAGGGTCCTGTGGAGCCCATGTACTAGGTCGGACTCTTTTGCAAAGGGTGATGACGCAAGGATACTACTGGCCGATGATGAGGGTTGATTGCATAGCCTATGCTAAGAAATGTGACAAGTGCCAGCGCTTCTCATCCATCCGAAGAACTCCCCTAGCATTATTGACACCCATTACTTCCCCTTGGCCATTTGCCATATGGGGAATAGATTTGGTCGGGCCACTACCGACGACCAGGGGAAGGTTTAAGTATCTCGTGGTCACTGTAGATTATTTTACTAAATGGGTTAAAGTTGAGCCTCTAATTGATATGACGTACGACAAGGTGTACCAATTTATTTGGAAGAACATCATTTGTCGATATGGTCTTCCTCATGCATTCATCACAGACCATAGAACACAATTTGACAACGAGGAGTTCGCTGCCTATTGTCATCAGTCAAATATCTTAAAGGTCCACTCGGCACCAGGCCATCCTCAAAGCAATGGGCAAACTGAAGTGACAGACAGAACGCTGCTGAATGTCTTGAAGAAAAGACTGGATGATGCAAAAGAAAATTGGATCAACGAGCTACAGCCAGTACTGTGGGCTTATCGTACTACTCCCCGAGCAGCAACTTGGGAATCACCATATATGCTGGCATTTGGAAGTGAAGCTGTTATACCCGCCGAATTGGGTCTCCCAACACACAGGGTACTGAATTTCAATTCTCCTGTCAGCGACTTAATGAGAAGATTGGATTTAGACATGCTCGATAAAGTTAGAGAAGAAGCAGCCATCAGGAATTCTACATACCAACAACGAACAACTTTGTTCTACAATAAGAGGGTGAAGAAGTGCGACCTGAAAGAAGGAGACTATGTGCTAAAGAAAGTGATTCAAAAGCACAACAAACTGGAGGCAAACTGACATGGACCATACCGAGTTACAGAAGTTATTCGACCAGGAACTTACCGAATAGCAACTTTAGAGGGGGAGGAGTTTAAGAATGCATGGAACGCAGAGCACCTGCGCAAGTATTATCAGTGATGTATATTGTCATGTAACGCAGTTTCATCAATATGAATAAAGTGACAACGTTATTCCGAGTTCTTTCCTTTTATTGAAAGTTTTTCGGGGAATACTAGTGCTACACACTACTCGGAAAAACTCGGACTACTCAAATTTATTCTCGAAAATGCCAACTAAGGTTGGTCGAGAAACAAATGTATTCCTATGGGAAGTAAAACTATGTATTCCTAAAAATGCCAACTCATGTTGGTTAGGAAGTACATGTATTCCTACGGGAAGTAAAACTATGTATTCCTAAAAATGCCAACTCATATTGGTTAGGAAGTAAATGTATTCCTACGGGAAGTAAAACTATGTATTCCTAAAAATGTCAACTCATGTTGGTTAGGAAGTAAATGTATTCCTACGGGAAGTAAAACTATGTATTCCTAAAAATGCTAACTTATGTATTCCTAAAAATGCCAACTCATGTTGGTTAGGAAGTAAATGTATTTCTACGGGAAGTAAAACTATGTATTCCTAAAAATTCCAACTCATGTTGGTTAGGAAGTAAATGTATTCCTACGGGAAGTAAAATTATGTATTCCTAAAAATGCCAACTTATGTTGGTTAAGAAGTAAATGTATTCCTACGGGAAGTAAAACTATGTATTCCTTAAAATGCCAACTTATGTTGGTTAGGAAGTAAATGTATTCCTACGGGAAGTAAAACTATGTATTCCTAAAAATCCCAACTTATGTTGGTTAGGAAGTAAATGTATTCCTCGGGAAGTAAAAGTATTCCTAAAAATGCCAACTTATGTTGGTTAGGAAGTAAAAATATTCTCGAAAACGCCAACTAAGGTTGGTCGGGAGGTAAAGTTATTCTAGAAAGTGCCAAAGTTGCTCGCAGAGGAAAAATCCACTAACTATGGCTAGTCGGGAATAAAAACCCACTAACTATAGTTGGTCGAAAAGAAAAATTTATCGACCTTGGTTGGTCGGAAACATTTTATACGAGAAAGTGATCGAGCAAAATTTTTGATACTCGTAACTTTTTAAATTATTACTAAGTTGGTCGAGAAACAAAACATCATTTTTGCCAAATGATTACCACAAATTCAAACTACTCAACAATATGTTGATCGACAAATAACACAATATTATTATCTTTTTAACAGATACACATGCACAAATGTAAAGTATTACAAGACACTCGCAGTCAAGATTTACAAATAAAATTATTTAATTAAATGTAGAACAAAATACATTAGGAATGAAATACAAATTTATTACATCAATATTCCTATTCTATTGGTTTCTTCCCCTCTGCTTTTGAAACAAGTTCCTCGCCAGCAGGCGGATCATTTAAAGCAAGAGGAGAATTTATGAAGTTAAGATCTTTTAACATCCTGATATTCATCACAGAGGGTCGATCTAGTAGATGCTCTGGACGAGATATCTCGACATTGGAGTGGAGATTGTAATCGCCGAGGTATTTGGAAATCAGACATCGAGGGATGGCCCGAGTAGGGATCCAACTCATATCAAGCTTGAATAGTGGCACTGGTAGGTCGAGCAGCCCAGGATCATGGTAATCCCACAGGTAATGACCCTGTTCGAGTTGCAGCACACCTAAGGCATTCAGCCATCCCTATTTTTAGCCCTCATTATTTGCATTCTGGATACGATCGTCCAAGTGGTAGAGAGCCTCGTTGTAGCCAGCCATCCAGAACTCCCTGGGCTGCTTGTGGAATTGATATGTCAATCTTTCTAGCTGCTCGTGGAGATTTTTGATAAAAATTTCTTTATTCTCCAAGACAGACTTCTGCGCAGAAAGCTGCTCTTCCAAGTCCCTGATTTTCTTAGACATCTCAGCCAATGCCTGGTTCTTCGCCATCAGTTGGAAGGCCTAGTTCTCTAAAGCAGATTGAGTCCTCTGTTCCTCGACAGGAATTCGAGCAGCTCTTGCTCGTCCCCGAGGAGCTCTTGCTCGTCCACGAGAGATGTAGAAGGGCCAGCTCTTTTCAAGGTTTCCAAGTCATCCCTCAAGTTGGCGTTCTCGACCTCCAAGAACGAGAATCCCTCGTCAATCACTGGGATCAAAGCATTTGAGGTGGAAGCAACAGATTTTAATTGAGATACTTCTCTTTGCAAGTTGTTATTTTCTTGCTCCAGCAACTCGGCTATTTTCCTGTACTCCTCGACCTCGGCTTTCAACGTTCTCTCCCGCACGTCGTAAGCAGCAAAATGCTTCTCGTATCCCTTATCGGCAATGATTTGCTGATACTTCTTCTCGTACCCCTCATGCAAGAGGGCAGTATATTCCTTATATTGTTGCTGAAGGTCTTCAAGAGTGCCTTGGAGATCCTCAATCATATCATAATAAGATACATTATTGGCCACCGCACGATCAAGCAGACACTTCAAATATTGGTAAGCTTCAACTGCCTGTTCCGAAGCATCTTGGCCGAGGATGTCGACGATTTGTGCTGCACTCAGATCTGTGTGACCAACCTTAAAGTATTCATTACATTGCCGTAACAACTTTGTATCATGAGAAGACAATAATTCCATTCTGGCCAGAAACTAGTAGAGGAAGAAAAAGCAATAATCAATAAGAGTACCAACAAAGCATGAAGAGGAGAAACAAAAGTTTGCATAAACAAAAGTTCAAATTTTATTATATCATAAAGTTCAGAGTTACATGTTCAGGGTTACATTTGACAAAGAAAAATAAAATAGAAAGAAACTCGAACAACTCTACACCTTTTCCTTGTCTCCCAAAACTTTCTCGGGAGGCTGGGACGAGGAGGTAGGTTGCTCGGAGGGAACAGAGTTGGAAGTTGCTCGAATGAAGTAACGAGTTGCTAAAGTTACTCGTTAGTAGGCTGGATGGTTGGGGGATGAGAAACTTGATCTCCCATCACCATGGAAGACTCCTCAGAGGCAGCTTCGTCCTCTTCTTCGTCTTCAGGAGTTGGAGGGGGACCAGGGATGTGTCGCTGGAAGAGTTCAGAAGTTTCATCAACCTTCATCTCCTAAAGAGCTGCAACCCAACCATCTATAAAGTATTTTAGGCTTCCATATTCGACTTGCGACATCATGGCAGCCAAGCCTTTGTTCCACCCCTTATCCCAGCCAGCGCTAAAAGATTTCTTCACAGCCAACTTCCTCTTTGTCTTTTCTGAGGAAAGCTTCTCGGAAAGAAGGTTATCAGCAGCTTTTAATTTATTCTCAACCTCCTCCTTCTGACAACTTACTTCCCAAAGTCGACCTAACTCCTCCTCAGCAACCTTGAGTTTATCTTCAAACTCCTCAGCATTCTTGAGCTTCCCTTCAAGCTCTTTATTCTTCTCCTACAGACTGTTTAATTTTTTTTCCAACTCATTGGAGACCTCAATAACGTGAGATTTTTCCTGCTCGGTCGAAGCAAGCTTCTTCTCCCAAGTTTCCTTATCATCAGCATATTTCTGGAGAGAATCTTTCAGAGACTGCCCCAAGCCCATCAAAGCTTCCTCTACACCAGACGATGATCTTGAAGCTTTAATAGCTTCATCTTTCTTTAAAATTGTGTTAAAACAACTCACCAACTGTGAAAAGAAAACGAAAGCAAATCAGTACACAGATATGAAAGGGAAAGATGAAAAGTTCAAAACAATAACACTTACAGAAGCAATATGGCAAGTAGCCAATGAGGTAACCATGTCCCGAGAAAGGTTTTCTTCAATACCTTGGATCTAGGGAATGATCCAAGTCTTCATCGAGCTCATGGCAGAGCTCGGGGGAACAAAAGTAGGAACACCAGTTCCAGTAGTTGGGGGCTGAGAGATGGTTTTAGACAAATTGACCGAGGAGCTCTTCTTCAGCTTCCTCGGGGGAACCGGAATAGTTTCGACCAAGGAGGAACTCTTGGTCGGTGATATGACAATCACCTCGTCTGGAGCATCAGCCTTGCTCGAGGCCACTGGGGGCTTCTCGGCAACCTTCAAAGGATCAGCCGGAGGGACTACATCAATTTTATTTGTCCCTTCTGGTACATCATGTTTACTTCTTTTAGCCTCTCCAGCACCAGAGGCAGGTTTCTCAAAAAGGGTGGGAGGTCTTCTTTTCTTCATCCTTTCACTCAAAGGAATATGTGATTCAGGCAAAGAACTGGTAGAGGCTAGTACTGGTTCTGCGTCGGTTATCACCGGACGAGCAGTAAAAGAGGATGTGTAACTCTTGTACTGAAGCAGATATGAAGCTGACCTAATATGCTCGTCGGCAACAGTCTGATGCAAACTCCAGATAAGTTTCAAGTGCCTTATATTAACGTCTACCTCTTTTGGACATTTTCTTTTACTGTCAACTGCAAATAAATAAACATTAAAATATCGGTGACACATTTTATCAAACATAAAGGAAGCATAATCTCAAAATAAATAAAATGAAATAAAAATAACCTATCCCATTGCCATAGGGAGGGCATCTGGAACCCTGATACACTTCATCTCCAGATAAAGGAGCATGTTGCCAATTTTTTATAACAACTCCGTGCTCAAAATAGTCCCTATTGGCATCCGGTAGATTGACCACTAAAATCCTATTTAAAAATCTAGTTTTTAAATAAAAAGTATTATCGCCTACATCCCATCTGTAACAAAACATGATTTCTGGAATTCCTATGCGAGTTCCATGAATTTGATTTAGTCTATGAACCCCATTAACTATTCTCCATGTATTGGAGGCTATTCTTGCAGGAACAACGCCAAAATATTGACAGAATTCCAGACATAAAGGATTAGGCGGAAAATAAAAGCCACATTCAACAATAAAGAGACTGGGGAACCAATGTCATTCAGCCAAACGGAAATAAGCGGAAGGTTCAGAAAGTTCCTCCAGAACAACCCATGAAGGAATAGAAAAATCAGAACGAAATTTATCAAGAGATTCAACAAGGTAAACCATGATGAATAAAGGAAATGAAGAAGAAGGAAGAAGATCTTACAGAAAAAGAGTGGATCTGTTGACAACGAACGATGAAAAAGATGAACGCACAAGAGAGTAAGACAATGGAAAACTCAAAGATACAAATTTGAAAAAGTAGAAGACGATGGGATTGTCTGTGACACTTAAATACCTTATCTTGGGAAATGGTAAAGTTAATGATTACAAAAAGAAACGATTACGCTACCGACGGCTAGAAGGACAAAAAGTACGCGAGATCGAGGCGGTTATAAAAATTCAAAAAAGCCTGATTCTACGAATTTGGAAGGAAAAATAAATACAAAGGAAACACTCCTAAAAATCAGGAGGACCATTTAAAACTACCACATTCCGAGAAAGAATGTTCCACAGTCCTCAAATTTCAAACTATGAAACATTGGGGGCTTCTGTTGATACCAAATTTAGTCTGCTGACATGGCTCAATCGAGTGAAGACACGTGGAAATCTACGTGGCAACAACAAACACTTTCGAGGAACTCAGACGCTCCGAGGAACCATACTACAACGAGGAACACTGCTTCCCCGAGGAACTCATATGCTCCGACCTACAAGAACTCTCCGAGGAACTTTTGAGTACCGAGGAACTTTTGATTGCCGAGGACCTTAGGCGGTCCGAGCAGCTTAAGCGGTCCGAGCTGCATCTCGAACAAAGCATTAATAGCAGGATAACCAACAGTTTAAATGTTCATTAAATGCTTATCATTCATATGTATACACTTAAGGGGCGTTGAATGTATTACCATTTCACATGTACAACATTGAATGTATTACCCTTTCACATTACAGCCTTAGGGCTATAAATACATTGTATTACCCTCATTGTAAGGGGACCGAAATTTCTTGATTGAACTTGTAATCGAGAATTCCCAAACAGTCATCAATAACAGAAACAGTGGACGTAGGCCATTCTTATAAGGCTGAACCACTTTAAAACTTCTTTGTCTCATTTATTTTATCTGTGATTAAAAAATTAAATATAATCTAATTTTTCACATCAACAGTGAGAGTCAATAAAAGGTCATATAACACTCATGGATTAGTACCCCGATTACGAAAGTTAAAAGATTATTTTGATCAAGACTCTCATTAATGTAAAGGCAAGTTTGTGAAATAACATGGAAAATATAAAATCACATTAATGGTTAAATTAATGGGATATAGGTAGTAAATTAATAAATATTAAGTGCGAGTGGGCTCATCGCTCGAGTTGCATTGTCATAATCTCAATTGCATGGTTATGATACAACTTGCATGTGAACACCTAAATAAATGAAATATGATTTCATAATTGCTAAAATACATTGTATATGTATATAGATATTCATTTTTATATTATACTCTGCTAGTTTTTCTCCTACTGGGCGCACCCTCATACCCCTCTATTTGTTAACATCCCTCCCCCAAGTACTTCAGGTAGGAAACAACACAGGAAAGAAAAGGAGAGTTATCAACGCAATTAGAGGTCAGTTACAATTCATTTTAATTATGTAATTTATTTTTGAAGAATGGTTTTTATCATTTGACTATAGAGAAAGGACTTTAAGTTTGGTAGTAATAATACACGGCAAATGTAGATTTTACTGTAATGGCTATTTATTTCATGGAACCAAAAATCTCTTTTATTTCAAGGGTTCTTACGAATTTCATAGGGGACATCATTTCATTATTAAATTAAATATATTCTGTGAGGCAAATAAATAAAGAAAGTATTTATTTCAAAAGAGGGTTTTCTTAAACGAAATCAAAGAATAAAGTCTTTTCACATTGACCCTCAAAAATGGGGCGTCACAACTTGGTATCAGAACATAGGTTACGTGAGTGTCGGATGTGCACTAGCATTTTATTTTCATATACAGGTAATCCATTTTATTCTGTTCACACTGAGTTATAAGTTCATTTTAGAGACGCTGAGGTTAAGTGTAATAGTTGGTTATTAGAACTGGATTTAATCCTTTGATGTTCGGGTTTGACTTTTGAAAGATATTTCGTAATGTGAAATTAGGATTTAAAAAAATTATTTATGTGCATGAGTGAGGCATAAAGATGGTGGGATTTCTCAAGTTAAGCAAAAACAAGTTAAGGTTGCATAAGATTATTCCATGGGTGGTCGTGCATGAAATTAATAATGGTTTTTAAAATTGTTAGTGTCAAGGACATGTGACACAAAAGAATAATTCAGGTGGACCCTTGGAGATAAAGTATCAATATTAGGATATAACATGACAAGTATGTTAGTCTAAACATAAATTTTAATAGTTAAGAAAGTAAATGGTATTGTATAGATCTTCAATACATGGAATGAGGTTAGGTATATGACATAAAAACAAGAATGAAAGTTGTCTCTAGTCATTATGACCCGTGGGGCATGTTAAGCCGTGAAGGAGCTCTTTTTAATCGTAAAAATTATCGGGAAAATATTTTTCTTGTCCCTTAATTGGAATGATTGTGTTTCTTAGGAGACATATGATAATTCACCCAATGGTGTCTAAAGACAAAGGGATTTAAATGGAGTTTAAAAGTGGATTTTTGAGGTTTTATCCTTTTCGACATAAGAAGTTCGTTCTTGATGGAAATGTAAGTAGAAGTTTAATTTAGTATTAAGTATACCCTATTGTAGAGAGTTTATTATACAAATAAAGGTACTCATTACCCTGTGGAGAAAATTTTGTGAATATTTGGGATTTAACAAATTATTTGTAGTAACGACTAGGTGATAGAAAATTGTGTTAAGAATTGAGGAAAGGCTTTCGAGCAATTGTAGTCATTAAAGGATAACTTCGTTGAATTTTAGTAGTGGAGTTACAAATTTAATGAACTTGAGGAACGAATGATATTGACTTCTTCGGTAAAAATCTTGGAGTAAAGACTTGTGTTTAGCAAAAATATTAAGGTTTTTCACTTTTGAATTTCTCTTATGCTAATGGGTTGAGTTGTGAATACCGCGTAATGTTTTGATGTTTCCATTAGTACCTTGGACTAGTAGGGAACAACTTAACAAAATCTCTCGCACACACATAAAATTTACTAACCATAGGTTAGTTACGGTCGTGGTAACATGCACATTGAGTAAGTAAGGCATCAGGTGTAGATTCACTTCATTGATAGACTTTGAGATAAGTTGGGATGGTTAATGTATTAATTGATGCTAGTAGAAAAAATTATGTAATGGTGATATTTAGGTGTATTTATTCCCTAAAGTAGTAAAGATTAGTTAGTATAAGATAGCATGTAGCCCTGCCAAAGGAACAAACCCAATAATCTTATGGAAAAGTACCATAAGTAGTTTAAGTGAATTCCAATATAGTAAGAGTCAACAATGATGCTCTTGATAAGTATTAGTAATATCCTAGGATCAAATAAGACCCGATATCTGGATCATTCCTTTTCGCACATCTTAAATGATTTTGGGTTGCACGAGCATTAATATGCCGAAATTTTAATAAAGATAATAAATTTCCATTGTATGTGATCTCTTGGTTGACTTAGTCTTAGCAATCTGCGACATTCAGACTCGTGAGATTATGAGTAATTCGGGTAATCAAATGATTGTGAGTGAATTATAAGTATAAAGTTGAAATGGTATAAACTGTGACAAATAGTGGACACGCAATGGGTTGAGAAGCGATTAGTTGACCTAAATGATTGTTTGACTTCACGTCATGATATCTTGTCATGGGTAGCATTGGTATGTACTACAAGTGATTACACGATTATGTGTTGTCGACGGTATAAAAAATAGGTAACCTAAGATTAGATTCGGTAGGAAGCCAAGGATTTATAAATTTAGATAAATAACATTTTGGTATTAAGAATCAATCAAGAGTCTGTGATAGTTTATTGGTGTAAATCCATTAAGTATAAGTATTTTGAGAAATTAAAGATGACTAGAAAATTGTGGGTCAATGTGTAAGTTGCAATTTCTAAGGTTGAAATTAGGAATGATTCATATGCAAATAGAAAAATTAATTATGGTCATTGAACTAAGAGTGTATTGTATAGCAATACGGATTGGTTAAATTCCTCGACATAGGATTGATAAAGGTTTATTTCTATGTCCTAAATAGTAAAGAATTTTAATCAATAGGTGTTAATGATTATGCATATGAAATGAACGCTTCCAGCATCGAAAAGGACAAGTATTTTAATGATTTTTTTAATGGGAGATATTATTGCACGTATGGAAAATCGCGCGGATGCTTAAATTTTGGAAAAAAAAGATTAAATCGCGTGATTCAATTTGAGAAATGTCTATTGATGAATTAATGAAATAATCAAAATTTTAAAAGGTCACATGTTTCCCAAGGTTGGATCTAGACATGGAGCGACTATTCTAGTTAGAAGTGTAATATTAGGATCTGGGCATATAGGACCTTTACTGTTTTGGGAAGGCTGGTCTGGTAGCCTAAGGGTTTAGCAATACTGACAAAGTAGTCCCATGATCACAATGTGTTCGACATTTTTATTTTTAAAAATGCGTTTTTGTTTTGTCACACACAGTGAGTGGGGACTATTTCGGTCTTCATGATAAAATTATTTTGTGATTAGACCCACATCAATCATAGGCACGACACAAAAGTTTCGATGATGGAGATAATTTTGTTGATCAAAGTCGTGTAGGATAAAAAGAATGACTTGGAAATTAAACTCAAACTTGTCTAAAAGTTATCCGAAAGTACTCGCATGAGAGCGAGATTGTAGTATAATTCCAAGGATGAAGTTTTCTAATGAGGTAAGAATGTAACACCTTGATTTTTAATAAAAATATAGTAATTATTAAATATTGGGTCGCGCAAATGTTTGATATAAAAAATAGTTACACACGTTGCACGGCATGGGTCATATAAGGGCCAAAAAGAATAATTTCATATCAAGCAGAAGTTCCACATAAAATTTTACATGATAAATTTTATATAGACCATAAATAGGTTGAAAATATCAAAATACGAAATTGCATATCATATTCCTGCTTCACTTGGTGCATATATGATATGCATACATAAAAAGAATAATAATTGACAATTATGGTGCTTAACCTTAAATGACGAAATAAAAATGTGTGAAGCACTCGTATTATGTCAATAACGTATAATGAGTCTCGAGCACATGTTTTTAAGGTTATTTTTATATATGAGGTACAAACCTCATTTTAGCAAAGTAATATTTTTTTGTAAGAAAAATATTGAATGAATAATAACTTTGGTGAATATGAACTTCGAAAATGGTTCAATTAGTACTTTAATTCGATCACATTGGTTACATTAAAAGTTATACTAGTGGAAAAATTATAAGAGACCCTATTTTGGTAAAAATGTGGTTTTCGTCAAAAAATAAAAAATACTCAAAATATTATGAAAAACTTCAAAAAGATGGAAAATATAATTCCAAACAACTTTTGCCTTTAATTTTTCCCAAAAGAATTAATCTAATGCTTGTTTTGGAAACTTTTTAATTCAGCAAAATGCCTATTTTTGAAGAATGTTGAGGGGGTAAGTTTAGGGTGTTAATGTAACGATTCTTTATCAGTTGGGATCACTTTTATTCAAATTTTAATTGTCCTAGGCATGGAGAGATTGTCCTAAAGGGTTACGAGCATTTATGGTGGGTTGTAGAGTCCTTAAGAGGGAGTAAAGAGGGAACACCCATCACATCCCCTTAATTTATACAAAGTGGAATTCTGTCCAAAAGGCTAATCCGAATTTCCCCTTACCCCACCATTTTTCTTCAAATAATAGCTTTGTTATCCTCCGTTATTCATACAAACTAGAATGCATTCCTATCTTCCATTTTCAAAGTGTTGTAAAGGGTGATCTTGGGTGTAGAAGTGGATTTTTAGAAGAATACATTTTCAAAAGTTGGAGCTTCTTAGGAACTCATTCATCATCTTCTTCAAAGTTATTTTTCATCATAAGAGGTAGGGGTTCTACACATTATTTTTAAGTTTAAAGACAATCATGCTAGATATATGTATATATTTATAATTCAAATCATAATTTATGCTTATTATCACTACATATGAAGTATATTTGCTAAAAATGGATAGAAGCTGTGGATTTAAAGAAAGGTAAAACTCAAAACATTTAAGTTAATTATTTCTTGAACAAATCACATAAAATTGTTTATTTCATGATAAATGTTATATTGAACTTGTTGAAAAAATAGCAGGATGCATATATGAGCTTTATGGATATAAAATCTTATATTCATAACATAAGCTCATGTAGGTGGGCTAAATGGTTTAAATATTTTGAAAGTGTATGAAAATAAGTTTTTGAATATGAAATGATAAATGATAAAATATCATAATACTAATCACATAAAATGATACAATTTAGGACAACAATATTTAAGAAACTTGAAAGAAACAACGTAAATGAGTGTTAAGTGTAAAAGTAGTAAAAGCATGGGTGTTCAAATGTGCAATATTAAAAAGTTAAGGCCAAATTAAAACAAAGGAACAAGGATAACAATGAAATGTTATTAATTTGTGAGACAAATCTTAAAATGTTAAAAGTATAGTTTTGGGGCCAAATGTATGATTTTATGGAAAGTTTGGACTAAGTAGTAACATTTGCAAAAGTGAGTATTATTTTGAAAAATTACTTTTAAAGGAAGAATATGAAATGATAAATGCAAGGTGAATGTTTTGAAAGGTAAATTTTTGAAATGACAAAGGTAATGTTTTTGCACAAAAGTGTCATTTTATTATAAATATGGACTTAAGAATGATTTCACCAAACTAAAGGACTCTTGTTAAAGAGCTAGATTTTATGTAATAAAAAGTCATATTTTGAAAATTAAAGATGAACAGAACCATTTTTTGAAAAGTTTATAAAATGAAATATTACAAGTGTACGTTAGTTGCGAAAAGTGCATTAAGGTGTATAAAATGAGAACTTTAACTCAAACATTTAGTTTCACCGAAAATGGTAATTAAAGTTGTTTTCAAAAGATGAAATAATGAGGCTAATGTAAAATGAAAATGACATTTTGATAAAATGTGAAACTTGAAAATAAAGTGTGTTGGGACTCATCTCGTCAATCAAAGGAAAATGCTTAAAAGCAGATAATAATGAAATAAAGGAAAAAATGTTACAATGACGTAACAAGTAAAAGACACTTGGAGGTAACCGGGTAATTTAAGGCGGTCCTAGATCCGTAGGGTGTGGAAAATGCTTAGAACCAAGGTTAACTAGTCAGGAACATATTCTGGCATGACGGGTGTCAATGAAAGGTCGTATAAAACTCATGGATTGGTACCCTGATTAAAAAAGTGAAAAGATGATTTTGAGCACAGCGCTCATTAATGTAAAGGTAAGATTGTGAAACTATATTGAAAATGTAAAAGCACGTTAATGTTTAAATTAAAAAGATACGAGTAGTAAAATAATTAAGATTAAGTATGAGTGGACTCATCGTCCAGGTTGCATGGTCATAATGTTAAATGCATGTGTGTCCATACGGGTCAAATTCCTTCAGTGTGGGTTGGCCCTGAAATCAGGATGGGAGGGAAAGTCCTGAAAGGAGGTCTCCCTCTCTTCCCCACCATGCGCGTGCAGGTGATTCAAGGATATGGGAATCCTCTTTTCGCCACTCACCCGGTGTCTTCACGAGATGCCTCGAATATAAAAACGGTCATCGTCAGAAGGGGATAACACGAAGGAGTGGAGTCTCCATCCTATTTTTCTCAAAATAGGTAAAAAAAATGTAGCCTCCTCGAGAGACGGGCATAAAATTCATAGTGATGTATACGAAACCAAGCGAATCGAGGGTCTGGGGCCTAAGTTGAGGAATGGTAAGGTGTTTAGCTCCCTTTCTGTCATTTAGATCTCTCATGTGCTATGTTAATATTATCCTGTTATCCAAAGTGTGATATGTGTGTACATGTGTATAATGTAAATGACGGGAGAAGGGACTCATGTCATGGGAAAGATAAAGTGAAATCATACATAGGAGTGTAACCAAAAATAATATAAACATATGATATGAGTATTCACCGAATCACGAGTCACTATGAAAAAATGAGTGCGCATTTCGGATGAGACAGAAATATATCGGAGTTCAAGACTCCCAAAATAGATATAATATAATATAATATAAAAGAATGAAATGGAAAGAGAGGACTCGAATGCCAGGATTGGCCCAGGACGCCTACGTAGCCCAATGGGCATCAAAGTCCACATAATACGAATATGTCGTAGGGGTGGGGTTTAACTCATAAATCCATTTTTTAAGACTCCTCTTTGAGTGTTTTTAAAGAAATGTGTTCAAGTGTAAGAAAATGAGGAATCCTTACTTTTGAAATTTACAAGTAAACCCTCATTTTTGCCTTTTTAGGTTTTTTATGAAAATAAGTTGTGTGGAAATGGATATTAATTTATGTGAGATAATGAAATATGAATATAAGATATCACAAAATGGGAATAAAATGAGTAAATAACACTAAATGAGTAAACAAGAAAAGAATTAGGAATAAACCTTCTAAGAGACATTTGCTACTAAACTTGGATGGTATATAGGCTGATTTTTGTAGTGGTATAAAGGTGGTATAATGAGAGGAAGTAAGTGACCAAATGTGGTAGGAAAGTGAGGTGAGAGAATGTTGGAAAATAGTTTTTTTTTGTTATGACGGGGCTCTTATTTCGAGATAATGTTTGTTGATTGCTGAAAAGGACCTCCTTCAGGTGTGAGGTCATGGATTCCTTAAATAGTGCCTTTTAGGGTTAGGGGGTACTGATAGACATGGCCCCTTTCCTACCTATCAACAAACTACCTGCCTTTCTAGGCAAGGAAAGTACACCCTGTCGATAGGCAGGGGGTCTAGGGGGTCTAGGGTGCCTATAGGCAGTCTAGAATGGAATTTTTTTAAAAATGGGAATAAAATGTGAACACTAAGTCCGAATCATTCATGGTCAAAAGAGTAGGAAAGGGAATTCAGATCCCTTGAAGAATCCATTGAGCCACTAACCATAGTCAAACAGGGCTCGGAAGCTCTGATTGTCTCTAACCTGGGGATTTTCAAAGTAAAACGAGTTGTTTGTGTGAACTGTGAGGTCGATTCATGCACGACATGGATCGTTGCAAACTTACTTCAGTGCCCTTACAGATTTCATTGAATTTCACTTGAGTTGGAGAGTTAACAAAGGTCAAATGGGACCTAAAAAAACTCGATGGCCTTTCAGAGTAAAAAGGGTCATTCGTTCAAACTATGAGTCCAATTCTCAGATGGCATGGACTCTTGGAAAGGGGATTAAGATACCTTCAAGGTTTCATGAACTTAACTTAGGTTAGAGTGTTTACTGGAGTCAAACGGGGCCCATAAGTGTCCGGTGGCCTCCAGATCAGTTCTTTGAGTAAAAAGGATCTTTTGTGAAGATTTTGGGGCCGATTACCACACGATACGAATCATTAGAAAGGTAATTCAAAGCTCTTTAAGGACCTTCAGTCAGGTTGAAGGGTTGACCAGAGTCAAAAGGGACTCAAAAGTGCCTAATGGCCTCCAGATCAGTTCTCGGAGTAGGACCTAGGTCTTAAGGAGGGAGGAGGAGTGTTAGGGACCTGAGAAGGTATTAGGATAGGGTTTATAAAGAGACAGTCAATGGTTGAGCTTGTAACAAGTGGAGGTCATCAAAAGATAGACACATTTTCGATGTTGGAGAAAAGGATTGAGGTCAAATATGATGACCTATAGGACAGAGGTGATCGATTCTGAGGGTCGAGGTCGATTCTGAGGACCTAATATTTAAATGAACGATTCAGGGGATGAAGGTTGATTATGCAGACTTAAGACTAAAAAGACCAATTCATAGGGTCAAGCTCGATTTTGCGGACCTAAAAATTGAGATGACCAACTAAGCGGTCCAAAGTCAATTCTGGGGACCTAAGACTAAAATGATCAATTCAAGTCAGGGTCGATTCTGCAAACCTAAAGATTGAGATAGCCAATTCTACAGGCCAAGGTCAATTCAATAGACCTAAATATTTAGATGATCAATTCAGTGGGTCAAGGTGGATTCGCGAACCTATAGATTGCGGCTATCAATTCAGTGGGGGCCATTTATCTTTAACAGCTGTGGGGGTTACAGGAATACAGGCCTAGATGCCGTGGTTCTGGGATCTTGAGTTTGGGAGTGCAACGAAAAATTATGGAGGGTGAGGTAACATCCATTTCTAATTCGTTATTTTCGAGATTTTCTCATCGATCCACCTATGCGATCGGAGGAGCTTGGCATTGATCATGTTGTGTGGTTGATTTAGTGGATTTCCTTTGTACCGAAAAAGAGACCCAAAAAGGCAAAAAAAAATATTCATCTTTTGTTTGATTATATTGATTTAGTGGCTTACTCTATACGTACTTTAATTTTTAACTGAGGTTTCATTTTGAGAAAAAGTAAGAAAATGTGTTTTTTGACATTTTTGAATATATTTTTGGCATATTTGAATAGAGGAAGTCCTTGGGGGCTTAGCTGCAAAGATCTTCCCTTTGAAGGGACTTATTTTGAAATAAAAATGGGTAAAAGAGATAAATGAGGGTTTCCCAAAGTAGGGTGTGATCAACTTATCTTGGGTTTGCCTGTCGGATTGTTAGTTCAGGTATACTGCTTTTTGATCTTTTGTGGCACCCTTCTTACATTATTGGTGTTTGGATTTTTCATAACTATTACTGGTTTGGTTTATCTATGGATAAAGAGATAGAAATCTTAATGTCAGGTGGAGCTAGGCGCCTCTGCTGGATTTGTGTATCGAAGAGACTATACTGATAATGGCTTCGCTAGCGTCGTGCCTTTGGGATTGACTGGCATGCTTTTATTATTGACAAGCAATTTGACGATTGACTCTCAAGTGTCCACGAAAACACAGTGGTCGTCTTATCACTGCAGTCTTAGGATGGTGGTATTAGCGGAGACCCTGAATGGCTTAGATGCCTGGAACAAAGGTCGGGTTGTCGTTTATGGGGGTGCCCTTCTATGTTGTTCATGTGGATTTCTGAGAGACTGCGTCTGGTGGCCCCTCCTGAGTACCGTCTATAGGGAGTTACCAATTTCTTTTCTAGGCCCTCCTTTAGCTTTGACCCATTAATGGAGAACTAGGTTAATCGAATTATGGAGCTCGACGCCTAATGTTGTTATTGGTCTGTGCCATGATGGGGGGACTTATAGCTCCTTTTGTAGTTAGGGGACTACTGGTATGTGAGGTTGGTTAGTTTTCACCAGACTTCCTTATACTTCCCTAACTACTTCTGCGCCGTGTAGGATGGGAGAATATTGTGCATCCCCACATAACTAACTTCTTTTCGATAAAAGACTTGATGGAGTCCTTGAGGATGATATTAGGGCCTCTATAACAGCATCATCGATCATCTACCTATCCGTCATAGTTTGTTGGAGAGACTGGGTTTGTATCAGGGGACTATTTGAAGTAGTTATGGAAACGGGTGGTTGGGAATTTTTTTAGAGGAGACTGGGCAAAGATAGCTTGCCATTTTCGACACCTTGTAAGAAGGTGTTGTGATTTTGTCAAAGCTCATTAAGGCCTCTCATCACATGGAGCGCATCTGAAGCAATAAGCAAGAGTAGGGTACCTGGGGGCCTCCAGAGGAAGGTAATGATGATGAGGCAAGACCATCTGGTAGTTGAGGGCAAGGTTTTGAGAAGATAGTTTTGTGTTTATGGGGAATTTTTATTTGGGTAGGTGTTTTGGTTTTATCTTTTTGGATTTTTTGTGAAGCTTCTTTAATAGTAGGAAGTTGTATATTGTATTAGGGTTAGAACGAGAGTGGTTTGTTTGAATCATATTCTTGATTAATAAAAGAGAAGTGATTTCAAAAAAAATTATTGTCTCTTTTGATAAATTTTGAATTTGAATTGTCTATACCCATCACTAAGCATACATAATCCTTTTTCATTTTAAATGATGAGAGAGATCATCGTTCTCAAGGGAAGAAAAGAATAGCATTTTGTGAGAAAGAAAGGACATCTCCAGTGTGTGTTTTATGAGTTGCCTACGTACCTTTGTGAGTTTTGAAAATTTATGAGATTCATTAAGAAAATGGGGAATTAAGAGGATTGGGTCCCACGTAGTTCTGAGTAGTGGTAAATGACGAGAATTATTTTAAATAGAATGGGGGTAGGAAGAGTCATAGCACGATGAGAATTCGGATTAAGGGTAGAACTTTTTAAAACAATCCAGGTTAACTGGACGCGCCATTTCTTCTCCGTCGAGATCTGTGAGTATAGCGAATCCGCCTGATAACATTTCTTTATAATATAGGAGCCCTTCCAATTAGGTTTTAACTTTCCTCTTATATCCCAAACAATTTCTATAATTTCGTTGAGAGCGAGATCTCCTTCTTGGATACCGTGGTCCTTGAATTTCTTATTTAATAATCGCGCAATTTGGTGATGAAACCCTTGTGTGTGTTATAGATCTTTTAATCTTTTTCATCTATGAGTGAGAGTTCATTATTGTGGTTCTGATGCCAATCTTCCTCATTGTCCTTTCTTTCAAGCATAACTCACAGAGAAGGAACTTCTAGTTTGATGGGGGGGAACCACCCCCATGTCGTATACCAGAGAATAGGGGTTAGACCTAATGGGTGTTCTGATGGAGGTGCGGTAGCCCCATAGGGAATATAGGACCCGATCGGCCCAGTCTCTGAAGCTTTTAGTCATCTTGATAATGATGGTATTTAGGATCTTATTGGTATATTTAACAGTGCCATTGGTTTGGGGTCGATGGGGATAAGACTTGTGCCTTTAAATTCTATACTCATCGACTAATTCTATGACTTCAACCTCGAAGTGGAGTCCATTATCTGACACTAACTCATAAGGAATTCCATAGAAGTAGATAATGTTCCTTATGATGAACTTGGCCACTTCCCTCGCATTTCATACCACATATGACTTGGCTTTGACCCATTTTTTGAAGTAGTCAATGGAAACCATGAAAATTCATGTTCGTTTGAAGCATTGGTAGTAACCTTCCCTATGATATCTATGCCCCAAGTAGAGAAGGTCCAAGTAGAGGTCATGTTATAAAATTCTTAGGGAGGCGAGTGCTGAAGGTTGGAAAATTTTTGGCATTTGAGGCATCTTCGAACATAGCTAGTGCAACCTTGGATCATTGTGGTCCAATAGTACCCTTGACAGATGATTTAATTGGGAGAAAGTGACCATTCTTGTGAGGCTCGCAATCCCCACTGTGGATTTTCTACATCATTTCTTCAATTCCACTCCCTATTATGGAATTCAAATGGGTTCCATCGAAGTTTCTCTTGAAAGGCGCATTGTCGCAAATGATGTATTGGGCGATCGATTTGCAAAAGGTCATATAGTCTTTCTTGTTCGTGTATCGGGGATACCTACCATATTTGAGAAGGTGCCAAACATTATAGTAACATAATTATGGCACGTCTGGATCTTCTTCTGTAGCGAGATCGATGTGGTAGCAGTGGGTAGGTGCATCTTGTTTCTGAACCACAAAGGAGGCCTTGGTATTACCTCAAGCATATCAACCATGGAGTCCAAGATTTCTAGTGCATTGACTAGGCTATTCTTCAATCGAGAAAGGTAATGGAAGGTGACATCTTTAAATTGAGAGTGAAGCCCTTCTATATGGGCATGGAAACGTAGGAACTTCTCGTATTTGACATTCCATTTCTTGAGAATTTTTCTAATAATGATAGCAGAGTCCCCATAGACATCCATGTATTTTATTCCTTTCTCAAGAGCGATCTTGAGCCCTACGATGCATGCCTCATATTCTATCATATTATTAGTGCAAGGGAAGCCTAGTTTAATGGCAATGGGGGTTTAAGAGTCATCGAGAGTGATTATAAGTATCCATATACTGTACCCTTTCTTGTTGGCGACTCTTTCCAAGATTATCTACCACCTGAGATACTCCTGAGAGGTGTAGAGGATGTCTTCATCTAAAAATTTGAAGAACTAAAATTCAGTTCTTCCATGGGGTGGTCGGCAGGATAATTAAAGATGGCCCTCCTCTTTATAGCTTTTTGTGTGATGTACACAATGTCAAACTTGTCTAGTAGCATTAGTTAGTGTGCCATTCAGATTGACAGAATGATTTTCTTTAGCATGTATTTTATGGGATCCATTCGAGATACAAGTCTGATAGGGAATCCAAGAATATAATGTCATAGTCTATGCATGGCCCAGATGAGAGCGACACATGCTTTCTCCAAGGCAGTGTAGTTGTCTTCGTACGCAACTAATTTTCAATTGGTGTATTAGATTGTTGTATCCTTATGAGATTCCTTGTTGTATTGGGTTAACAAAGCCCCTATTGTAGTATCGGTGACAATTGCATATATGAGAAGGGGAAGACCTGATTGTGGATGCATGAGCACCGGAGGTCCGATGAGGTATCATTTGACTTGATCAAAGGCTTATTGGCATGACTCATTCCAGACTCTAGCTAAGTCCATCCGGAGAAGTTTGAAAATGGGTTCACAAATAGAGGTTAGTTGGTTGATGAACCGACTGATATATTATAGCTTACTCAAGAATCCTCGTACTTCTTTCTCTATCCAGGGTGGTGGCATCCAGAGTATGTCTTTTAGTTTTGTGGGGTCTGCCTCAATACCTTTCTCACTAACCATGAACCCAAGGAGTTTTCCTTTAGTGACATCGAAGATATATTTTTGTGGGTTGAGCCGCATCTGGAATTGTCACAGTCATTTGAAAAAAAATCTTAGGGAAGGAATGTGACCTTCTCGAGTCTTGTACTTGACGAGCATGTCATCAACATAGACCTCAAATTTTTCATAGATGAAATCGTACAGGATGGTTATGGAGTCCCTTTGGTAAGTATCCCCGGCATTCTTGAGCTCGAACAGCGTGACTGTGTAACAGAAGGTTCCCCATGGGGTGATGAAGGTGGTCTTTTCCTAGTGATGAAGATGCATTTTAATCTAATTGTAGCTAGAAAATCCATCAAAAATGACTTGAGAGGGTGGATGGTTGGGTTGTCTATGATCATGTCGATATTAGGCAGAGGATAATCATTCTTTGAGGATGCCATGGTCAGATCTCGATAGTCTATGCACATGCATACTTTTCCTCCCGATTTCAGTCCGAGGACGATGTTTGCAAGCCATATAGGGTATTGGACTATACAATGAAGCCTACGTTGAACAGTTTCACCACTTGAGAACGGTGCAATATCAATCTAGTTTGCAATTCTCCAATGGAATCAAACACATCTAAGTGTTCAATCAAATCATTCAAATCATGCATATAAAACAAAGACGGTGAATTTAAAAAAAAAAATCGGGTAAAAACCTTTTTAACACTTTGAAAAGTTTACAAGACCATTGACTTACATGCAACCTGATAATCGCCCACAAGTGTAACATATAGTGTTTTCGTTAAACCTTCAAAGCTAGGCCTCATCCTGTAGTCCAAGTCATCCACATATAGAGATCTACTCTCGGTAGCTACCGATCAGCAATGAGTTCCATCTAGGAATCATAAGGTATGGAGATGCCTTCTCCACAGAGGTTGAACAATAGCACGGTTGTTCTTCGGGTTCCAAAATAATTCATATAAAGATATTAGGATTTTATGAATTGAAAACAAAAAGGGTTTTAAGCCCTAAAGGAAGAAGACGAAATCGTTCTGTTGTTTGCAAAAAAAGTACACAGTTTTTGCACAGTTATCCTTAACGAAAACGGAGTGATTTAACGTGTTTTATAAAAAAATTTAGGTGGTGCGTCGTTCAAACAAGATGCCATGTCGTTCGAACGAGAAAGCGGAAAAAATAAATTTAATTTTTTATTTCAAAAATTCTTCTTTTAATCTTAGAAAATTCATTTTGACGAAACATAATGCCTCAACACTTAAAAAATATTTTATGAAAAATATCTCAAAATCCAAAGTGAATAATTATGGAATAAAAACACAATCTTCACCAAATTTATCTCGCGGAGGTTTGAATGTTGAAGAACCTTGATTATTCGGATCCGTCTTGATGTGAACTTGAACTTCTTCGACGATGTAGCGGTATATGACATACAAATTGATAACGGACAAGAATGTCCTTACACCACTTCTTCTTTGACCTTGAGGGACCACTTTGTTCGAAGCTTCCTCAACTTTTGCTTAATGGGTTTTCTTTTGGGGAATGTGGAGATCTCATGCTGAGCTATCTCTAGATAAATGTCGGGCATGTCGTCATAGGACCATGCTAATAGTTCCACAAACTCTTTTAGAAGCTCTTTGAATTGTTCCCCCTCATGTTCATCGAGGGTAGACCCTATCCAAATCTCATGCAGATGGATATTAGAATCAAGATTAATAACAATAGTCTCATCATTATTAGTTTAAACGCGATTATTTTATTTATTTATTTTCCTTACTAAAATCTAAAAAGAATTTTTCATTTACTAAATCGTCATCATCAAAAGTTTGATGAGCATCAAGACAATTAATGTAAGGCACAGCATGATACTTAAAATTTTTATTTATTTCATTTTAGGAAATAGAACATTGATAACCTCATCAAATGAAGCGTCATTTACGATGAATTAGGAAAAATAGTAGCAGGCTTAGAGATCTCTTAGAGAGAGTGGATAGTAGGGTTTAGATTAGTTTGAGCAAGCTGGACTAAATTGGCATGACGGTTAAGCAGGGGTGCTTCAACAGTGATGATCTTCACGGACGGGTCAGACGACGCGACCTATTTATGAATTATACAGAGACTCGGCCTCAGTTTTTGGAGGTTGAATGACTCCTCGCTATCGTTGTCCTCATGATTTTCAATGCTTTCAACGGTTTTATCAGTCATAGGATCCACCTCATGTTTCTGATCCTCATACCAGGTGTTGTCATCATGGAAGAATATCTCCAACCCTAGCTTCATCTTTTTATCAGTAGGGTCCTACCTTGGTTCAGGGGATCCATAGAAGGGGAAGTCCTCACCTTCTGATTCACTACTTGAGCTCTCAAAATTGTCACCTATGCCCGTGGTGGTGATGTCCTCCTACCAAGAATAGTCGATGCATTCAAAAACCTCCACGTCTTCATCAGACATGTCTTCCCACTCAGAGGGAAATGAAAGAGTGAGGGGACAAGATGCCCCTGGAGTTTCAGGATTATGAACAACTCAGAGATTATGTATATCTCCCTTTTCTGGTAAAACACATCTGACATGGTCTGTACAATGGCATCCAGACTAAGTTCTTCCATAATCATAACCCATTCATCTGATTCCTGAGCCCACTTCTGGGCTTTCATAAATAAGTTGTTGAACCTATTGTATTTCATAGTCATCCCTATGGGAAATTTCAGCCCAAACCTCTTGAGTTGGTTCAGAACTGTGGGTAATTCCAGGCCTCCCCCCATATTGGGTGCTGATGAAAATGTGGGCTCGATTGAGGAGTGATAGATCTTGATCGGTGAAGCTCACAGTATGTATGAGAAAGGATGGATAAACCTTGATGGATATAGGTGAGATGGTGTTTTGATAGTCATGATTTGGTTAGAGGGTTTAGATTTTGGTTTGTCAATATTAGCCATCAAATATGGCTGAACATTAGGGTTTTAGTCCTCGTTCTCTATGAATGACTTATGAGGGTAGCTCTCGAACTCGGTGGAAGCAGCAGAGGAAGAAGTAGAGCTTCTGGGTGGTTTGACGAAAGACCAGAGACAATAAGGTGTCGGGCTAAAATATAGGTATGCGATCAACCTGAGAGGGAAAATTATTTTAGTTTAATTTTAAAGGGAAAAGGGAGTATTTTTGGTATTTTCTTTTGAAAAAATGAAGATATTTTTTTTTGCTATTTTTGTTTTGAAAAGAAGGGAAGGAAAATCCTCACCATGGTCATTATTTTTAGCTTCCGCTTGTATTATGTTTGCCTATAATGCAGGAAAAGTATCAGACAAGACCCAAGCTGGGGGAAAGATAGGGTATAAGATGAAAGACACAATTTAACTTGTTTCCAGACTCACGGACAGGATCTTATTTTAAAAATGAGCGAAATAGCCAAAATTTGGGCAGCATGGTGACTCAAAATTTTGGTAGAGTTTCACATTATAATCAACAAACTAGATATGAGTGTCCTAAGGTAGTCACCTATATAAGGTTGATGCATTTTGTGGGTTAGCGAAAAGTTTCCCCCCTTTGGCATGACTTCCATGATGTACCTCTTGCCTGTAAGGGCAATCATTCATCGGTATGTATGGACAAGTCATTTGATAGACTTGAGTGTAATAGGATCACGATATACCTCATAGGCCGATATGTGTGAGAGAAAATTCGATATACTCGATGTACATGAACGAATTCACTGTTATATACCTCTTATTGTGAGTTCGATCAAGCATTACGATGAGGGGAAATCATTCGATATACGTCGAAGGTAGGAGGCTAATAGAAGGTGAGAATTAATCATATTGCTTAGGTTAACTGTACCTCACAGTACCGGAACCCATCACGAAGTGATACCCCTATACGAGACAAAATTTTGGTCAATATTTCCATACTGAGGTGATGCAGTGTGCAAAAATTCATGAGTCTTAACTAGTATTTTATGGAGAATGTTTTTATACTAAGTAAAGGGAATACTGTCATTATGAGGGTAAATATACAAATATCATGAGATAAAAGGAATAATCATGGAAAGCAAAGCTAGCAAGTATATATATGGAGCATGAAGATTATACAAAGCAAGGTGATAGAGTTTGAATATGTGAATATATAAGTGAGGAATATGTGTAAGGTGAGAGAATGACATGGTAATGGTGTGAGTGAAAATTCATGTGAATATATACAAGTGGAAGAAATGTGGAAGTGTGTGCTAATGAGACTAAGCATGGAAGATCAACAAGTGGTGTGTAAAATACGTGTTAGTGAGCATGGAGATATACAAGTGAGAAAAAAGTGAGGGCATGTGCTAGTAAAGCTAAGTATGGGTAATATACAAGTGGTGTGTGAATCATGTAAGCTAGGGTGAGACTATATACGGGTGTGAGTGTGTGAAGTGATCATGGAGAATATATGCAAATGAGCATAGGGAGGAATATGGTGAACATGTATAAGTGAGTAAAAGGTGAAGTATGTGATAAGAAGGCGATATATACATGTGAAAGAAGCATAGTAGAGATAATCAGCATGATAAAAATGATATATATATATATATATATATATATATATATATATATATATATATATATATATATATATATATATATACACAAGATATAAGCATAAGAGTGAAGAGAACATACAAGTGAAGGCATATGTACATGTATAAAAAGTAGGAGAGCAAGGAGATAACACCCATGTGAAATTAGAGTGTAGTCCTCTAAATAGTCTTTAGTGGACTCGCCACTATGGCCATACGTGTCAAATTCCTTCGGCGTGGGCCAGCCCCAAAATTGGGATGGGAGGGAAAGTCCTGAGCGAAAGTCTCCCTTTCTTCCCCACCATGCGTGTGCGGGTGATTCGCAGATATGGGAGTCCCCTTTTTGCCACTCATGGGGGCGTCTTCGTGGGCTGCCTAATTGGTCATCGTCAGAAGAGGATAACATAAAGGAGTGGACTCACCATCCTAGTTTGCTCAAAACATGCAAAAGACTGTAGCCTCCTCGAGAGAATGGCATCAAGGTCATACTAATGCATATGAAGCCAAGTGAATCAATGGTTAGGGGACTAAGTTATGGAATGGGTAGGTGTTAGGCACCCATTCCACCCATTCAGTCTCTCATAGGCTATGTTAATATTCTCCAGTTCTCCAAAGCATGATGTGTTTGTACATGTGTATAATGTAAATAACGGGAAAAGGGAATCATCCGACTCACATCATGGGAAAGACAGATCGGAATCATCCATAAGAGTGTACCTGAAAATAATATAAACATATAATGTGAGTGTTCACCGAATCACGAGTCGCTATGGAAAAGTTAATGTCATGATGGATGAGACACGAATATATAGGAGTTTAGGACTCCAAAAATATATATAATATAATATAAAAGCACAAAATGGAAATAGAGGAGTCAAATCCCAGGATTGGCCCGAGACGCTTATGTAGTCCAAGGGGCATCAAAGTCTACGTAGTTTAAATACATCATAGGGGTGGGATTCAACCAATAAACCCAAATTTAAGACTCCTCTTTGAGTTCCTTAAGAGAATATGTGTTCAAGAGTAAAAGTGTGAGAAAATGAGAAGTCTTACTTTTGGAATTTACGAGCAAACCCGATTTTTTGTCTTTTGGGTTTTTTATGAAAATAAGTTGTGCGGATACTAATGGTATAAATGGATTTTACTTGATGTGATATAATGAAATAAGCATAAAAGACATCACAAGACAGGAATAAAATGAGTAAATAACACTAAATGAGCAAACTAGAAAAGAATTAGGAATAGACCTTCTAAGAGATTTTTCCTACTGAATTTGAAAGGTATGTAGGCTGATTTTTGTAGTGGTATAAGGGTGGAATAATTGGATGAGATAAGTGACCAAACGTGGTAGGAAAGTGAGGTGGGAGAATGTTGGAGAATAGGGTTTTTGTGTGAATGACAACGCTTTGATTTCAAGAGAATGTTGGCTGATTGCTGAAAAGGATCTCCTTCAGGAGTGAGGTTATGGGATCCTTAAATAGTGCCTTTTAGGGTTAAGGGTGCTAATTGGCATGGACCCTAGCCAAGCCATTGGCATAGTTCCTGCTTTTCAGGCAAGGAAAGCACTCCTTGCCGATAGGCAAGGGGGGAGGTAGTCTGAAATGGACATTTTAGGAAAATTATCATAAAATATGAACTCTAAGCTCGAATCAGGCACGGTCGAGACCATTGGAAAGGGAATTTGGATCCCTTTAAGAATCCATTGAGCTACTCTCATATTCGGGAGATGGTCTAAGTCAAACGGGTCTTGAAAATGCCAATAGTCTCTAAACGAAGGGGTCGCAGAGTAAAATGAATCATTCGTGCAAATTGTGCGGCTGATACACATACGAGATGGACCGTTGCAGAGGGAATTAAGTGCCCTTTCTATATTTTATCTATCATCTCTCAGGTTGGATAGTTTACCAAGTTCAAACGAGGATAGAAATTTCCCATTGTCCCTTCAGATTAAAAGGGTCGTTTGTGCGAATCGTGAGGTTGATTCATGCACGACACGGACTGTTATAATGGGGATTCAGATCCCCTCAAGGTTTCATTGAGCTTCACTGAGGTTGGAGAGTTGATCGAAGTCAAATTAGGCCCAAAAATACCTGATGGCCTCCAGATCAGTTCTCTGAGTAAAAAGGATCATTAGTACGGACCGTGGGTTCGATTCACACACTTTTCAAATAGTTCGGAAGGTATTTCAAAGGCCTTCAAGGTTTCATTAAGATTTTCTCAGGTTGGAGTGTTGATCGGATTCAAACGGGGTGCAAAAACTCCTTATGGCCTCCATATCAGTTCTTGTAGTAGGGCCTATGTTTTATGGAGGGAGGAGGAGTGATAGCGACCTGAGAGGGTAGTTTGGGGTACTAGGATGAGGTGTATATAACAAGGTTATGATACAACTTAAATGAGAACATTTAATTAAAGGAAAGATGATTTCATAATTTCTAAAATACATTGTATATCTATGTAGATATTCATTTGTATATTATACTCTTCTAGTATTTCTCCCACTAGGCACATGTTCATACCCCTCCATTTGCCCCATCCCCCCCCCCCAGGTACTGTAGGTAAAAGAAACGATAAGATTAACGGGAAAGGAAAGGAGAGTTATCACCGCAATTAGAGTTCTGTCACTATTAATTTTAAATATGTAATTTATTTTTAAATAATGATTTTTATCATTTTTTAAAAAATCAGGGACTTTAAGTTTGGCTGTGATAATAGACGACAATTGTAGAATTTACTTTAATGGCTATTTATTTCATGGAACTGCAAAACTCTTTTATTTCAAGTGTTCCTATGAATTTTATAAGTTGCACATCATTTCATTATTAAATTAAATATATTTTGCAATGTGAATAAATAAAGTAAGTATTTCTTTCAAAAAGGATTTTCTTAAATAAAATCAAAGAATAAAGGTTTTTCACATTAACAATCGAAAACGGGGCATCACAACTTTGTATTAGAGCATAGGTTACGTGCGTGTTGGAGTGTAATTGCATTTCGTTTTCATATCGATGTAAACCATTAGATTATGTGTGCACTAATATGTTAGATCATTTTTTGTACGCTGCGGCTAAGTGTAATAGTTGGTTATTATAACGGGGTTTAATCCTTTGATGTTCAAGTTTAATTTTGAAAGATAATTTGTAAAGTGAAAGAGGGATTTAAACAAAAATAATTGTTTATGTAAACGAGTGAGGCATTAAGATGATGGGTTTTCTCACGGTAAGTAATAATAAGTTAAGGTTATAGAATATCATTCCATCGGTGGTCATGCATGAGATTAATAAGTGTATTGAAAATTATTAGTGTCAAGGACATGTGACACAAAAGAACAATTCAGGTGGACACTTGGAGATAAAGTATCTATATTGGGATATAACATGGCAAGTGTGTTAGTCTAAACATAAGTAAATGTTAGTGTACATAACTTTAATACTCAGAATGAGGTTCGGTATATGACACAAGAACAAGAATTTCAGTTGTCGCTAGTCATTATGACCAGCGAGACGTGTTGAGCCGTGAAGGCACTCTGTTTAATCATAAAAAATAACAGGAAAATATTAATCTTATTTCTCATGTGGAATGGTTGTTTTTCATGGAAGACATATGATAAGTCACTCAACGGTGTCTAAGGACAAAGGAATTTAATTGGAGTTTAAAAGTGTATTTTTGAGGTTTTGTCTTTTTCAATATGAGAAGTTCGTTCTTGATGAAAGTGTACTAAGGAGTTTAATTTAGTATTAAGTATACCCCATTGTAAAGAGTTTAGTATACAAAGACAAGGTACTCATTACCCTGTGGAGAAAATTTTGTGAATAGTTGGGACGAAACATATGCTTTGTAGTAACGACTGGGTGAAAGAAAATTGTGTTAAGACTTAAGGAAAGGATTTCGAGTAATTGTAGTCGTTAAAGGATAACTTCGTTGAATTTAAGTAGTGGAGTTACAGATTTAAGAAACTTGAGGAATGAATAATCTAGACGTCTTCGGTAATGATCTTGGAGTCAAGACTTGTGTTTCGCAAAAATAGTAAGGTTTTTCATTTTAGAGTTTCCCTTATATTTACAGGTAGAGTTGTGAATACCGCATAATGGTTTGACATTTTCGTTAGTGCATTAGATTAGTGGGTAACAACTTAGCAAGATATCTTACACGCATATAAAATTTACTAACCATGGGTTAATTGTGGGTGTGGTAATATAATAGCACAAGTTAAGACCCAAGTGTGGAGTCAACGCACACGCTAAGTAAGTAGGGCATCAGATGTAGATTCACTTCCTTGGATAGACTTTGAGGTAAGTTGGGGTGGTTAACCTATTGATTGACGTTAATAGTAATATTTTAAGAAAACTATGTTGCGGTGATATTTAGGTATATTGATTCCCCAAGATAGTAAAGGTTAGTTAGTACAAGATGGCATGTACCCCTGATAAAGCAAGAAAGCTAGTGATCTTATGGAAATAGTATCCTAAGTAGTTTAAGTGAATTCTATTAGAGTAAGAGTCAATAATGTTGCTCCTAACAATTTGTAGTTACATCGTAGGATCAAATAAGATTGTTCCTTGTCGCACATCATAATTGTATTAAGGGTTTGATGTGCAAACAATATTACTACAGGGTCCTATCTTGTCAAATATGGTTACTGCATCATCGTAACTAAGGTATTTAGTGAAAATCCATGATGTTGGGTTCGATGAGGATTGATACGTGTAAATTTTAAGAAAGATAATAAATTTCAATTGCATGTGATCTCTTAGTTGAGTTAGGCTTAGTAGTCTGCAGCATTTTAACTCGTGAGATTATGAATAGTTCAAGTAAGGAAATGAAATTAAGTGAATTATAAATATTGAGTTAAAATGGTCTAAACTGGGCAAATACTGTGCACACACTGGGTTGAGAAGCGATTGGTAGACCTAAATGATTGTTTGACTTTGATAGAGTGCGCACGATCTTAATGGAATAACTTATTTAATTACATGTCCAATCACAAATACAATTTTATCTTATTATCCTAAGACATGCATCTAAGTGATTATACAAATAAATAAAATATGTAATCACACGGCAAGTGAGGAAAAAATCCTTTTTCAGGATAAAATCTTTTAGATCAACACATTAGAAACTTTACAAGACAATCAACTTATAACACTACTTAATACAGGCATAAGTAAAACACGTAGTCTTTGCAAAATCTCTAAATAATACCACTCATTCCTGAGCATCCCACAGGTGGCGGTCCTCCCTTAGTATCCATCGATCATCCTTCAGCCTTTAGTCTTCAATCATAATCCCTCTAGCTTCAAAAGTCAGCCGTAGATATGATCTCTTCATAATGAGTATAACTCAACAAATATTCAAATTGATTCACAAAATATATTTGGGATGTGTTAGTGAATCATAAGGTGTTTGGAAACCCAAAAGATTGAAAAACTTGGGTACATATATTTTGTTTACGTTTTTTCCAAAATCCCGTGAAATAACACGTATTTATAGACCTGACATAAAATTTGAGGCGGAAAATGCGTTCGAACAAAAATATAAGTATTTCAAACGAGAAAGGCATTTCATTTGAACAAAAATACAGTTTGTTTGAACGAGAATCCAATCTCGTTTGAACCAGCTTCTATGGAGATACAAACGAATTCAAACATAAGGCCATCGTTAGATGTTCATTCGATGTAATATCTAACAACCCTTCTAATGAAAAGGCATCTTCATTCGAACGAGATAGGCATCTCATTTGAACGAGGTAAAAAAATTATAAATAAAAAATCCAGCCTCGGTTTAAGTAAAAATCAATATCACAATTAAAATTTATGAATAATTTTAAACACCAATTATTTTATACCTTTATGGGGTGTAAGGAAGTCTTGAATATTATAGTCGGTTTGTCGTGATGGTTTGTAAGGGGATACACCAAACTATCCTAAAATATAAAAAGGCCTAAACTATGAGCAATACCAGAAAAATTGCTCTTACAAATCTCCCCCTTTTGCTATTCAGGTACAAACTATACAAACCTAATTGAAATCCAAATAACATAAAATACCCTTTAAAATTACAAAATATTTAATACCCTTCCCAACCCTATAAACGGAATGGCATAAGAATCTTTGTCTTCATTCTCTTTTTGCTCTTCCTTTCGGATTCTTTTCCTTCATCCGGTGTGTCTTGATTTACGCATAAAGTACCTATACACATGAAGCAAAGAAAAAAACCGTGATGTGCATAGAGTTTAAAATATAAATAAAAAAAACCCTTAATTTATTCTCCCTCTTTTTATCTGTAATAGACAAAGGAATAAAAACATAATCATTAAATCAAAGTATCAAAAATATGAAGGAAATACCATCACAAAATATATAAATAATGCACATGGAATGATATTCTATAAGGCTTACATTCAACAACTATTTTTGAAAATTTTCAACTTTTTCAAGTATATAATTTTACAAAAACAACACACCATGAATTAACACAATATACCTGAATCATGGAAATGAAATGTAGGGATGTAAACATATTTCATAATTTAATCAACGTAGACAAACATAACACATATGCACGAAGGATTGAGATACCAAAAATGAATAATATCAAAGTTTACCTTAGGTGTAAAAGATTGTGAACTCAAGTGAAATTGACTTTACCTAATCAACAAATCAGGACCGTAAGTGATTTTCACACCAATGACGCCCAAAACTATGTAATGTTTTTTTAGAGTTCTAAATAGTTTGTGCAAATCCATTGATCTCCGACTTAACTCCCTCAAATCTCACATGTTGCACTAATACTCTCAAATATTTTGAATACATTAATGCTCATTTGAAGCGAATCATCAATGTTTAA
The DNA here is from genome assembly GCA_949130495.1 of Sambucus nigra. NCBI lineage: Eukaryota > Viridiplantae > Streptophyta > Magnoliopsida > Dipsacales > Adoxaceae > Sambucus > Sambucus nigra. The sequence goes on from OX422217.1 coordinate 382,922,009, forward strand.
ACAAATTGGCCTGGCACTTTTGTTTTTATGTGCCTCCAATCTTTTTAGACTCTTTTCATTGCAAATGGCTACTTTTAATGCAAAGACTTTTGTCTTTCGTAGCCCCATTCCATTTCTTAATATTTATCACATTTTCCAGAAAAATGGTTTAAATTGGGATAATGGTTCTTAAAAGCATAACTTTTTATCTCTTTTTTCACATTTGGTTCGTCTTAAAGAAAAATTGAAATGAAAACACTGTAATCGACATGTGACAGGTAAGTGCAATACTCATATAAGCTCGTGCTCTTGTTCAAGAAAGGATACAAGGAGTCAAACATATAGCAAGTTATAATCAAATCACAACTTAATCACTCCACACATAACTAAGCGCATATATAAAATGATGTCACGTCTCAAAACACTATAAAACCGTCAAGTGGATATGGAAGGAATGGGTGGCTCGGACATCTTTAATGTTCATCCATATACGATGGAAAAAATATAAAACTCTTTTTGTCTTTTTCAAAAAATTTATCAAAATAAATCTTTTTGCATTTTTCACTTTTTCTTAAAAGAAATCGAAAACCGTTTTGTATTTTTCAAAAAATTTCAGAAAAACAAAAACAAAACTCTGTTTGGATTTTTCTAAAAAAAATATCAATATGAAAAATAAATACAATGAGAATATACACTAGCATTAGGGATTTAAGATGTGAGCATAAAAATCACCCCATGCTAGAAAACAAGTCTCAGCCACAATCATTAGGCCCGAAGTAGCTCTCATAACGAGATGACATCCTTTGAAATACCTCCATCAAATTTTGTGAAGTCTTGACTAAATACTCCACTTGATCTCAAAAACTCCCAAAGTCTCTCAAGTGATGTGTGGGAGCATGCGGAGTAACATATATGGGAGTGCGTGCGGGAACTCATGTGCAAGCATGAAAGGACATTGTCCGTCATAATTAATTATGTCATATACCGCTACAAGTTGCTACAAGTCGTCGAAGGATTGAGAAGCTTACATCTACAAAGACGAATCAAAATTTCAAGAAGGCTTCAACATTCAAGCTCAATAAGGATGAACTTGGTAAAATGTGTTTAAGTTATATTTTACATTAAAAGTGTTGGGATATTTTTATAAAAGTTAAAATGATTTTTTAAATGATTTTTAATGGTTTTTAATTTTTTCAAAAATCATAAAAGGTGAGGATAAATGTTTTTGATCTCGCAAGCAGTCTTAAGTTGTAAGGTTTCTAAAATATTGAAAAGACTGGATTTTTTGGGACACGTGTATGATATCGTTCGAACGACATCGTACTTTGTTCGAACGAGATCATCACTCAAATGACAGCGTATTCATTTGAACGAGATGTGTTTGAAGCTGACATGTCACCGTCTTGATTTTTATTATAAATAAGGGTGTCAGGCTTTTGATTTTCGAGTAGAGAAATACTGGTTTTTACAGAATACATTTTGATACTGTTCTCCAACCATTTGAGGGTTCATAACTTTTGTTTTAAAATTCACAATCCCAATTGCTTTTGCGTGAGTTGTTTTTGTGGAACCCAAAACACAGTTTGCTACTGTTCATACTTTGTGGGGAGATCTCTACAATCGAGGGATGCATGCTATTGTAGGGTCAGTCTCGATGGAGTTTTGTAACTGTGTTTCATGAGGGAGTGCCGCGGTGTTCCTAGGTTTAAGACTGGACTACGGTTCATGTAGGTTCGCTGAGTGTGGACGTGCTATTGTGGAGTGAGTCTCGACGAAGTTTTGTGATTGTGTGTCATGAGGGAGTGCTGTGGTGTTCCTGGGTTGAAAACAGGACTACGGTTCATGTAGGTTCGTTGAGTGTGGACTTATTGCTGACGACATAGACCGATGCCTGAGGGTATGCGAGTGTCAAACTGTATTTAATTACAATCCGTCTAAGTTCCGATTTACAATTATAGTGAAATAAAAAGGTTTTTCCCTGAGGGGATTTTTCTTTAATTATTGTGTCGCATATTTTATTTATGTTGGTTTGACACTACATGCACATTACTATTTGAGTTTAAGGGTTGAATTGATTTGATTCATAAATTGACTCTAATTAAATAAGTTTGTGATTGGAATTTGTGCAACTATTTGAATTCAGTATCGCACACGATCTTACAAATTGGTATCAAAGCAGGTTACGTTAATTTATCGTGTATTCCTATTTTTCGCAAAAATTGTGTGATATTGATTTTTTTTGAAAAATCTGATTTTTGAAAGTTTGTCGCAATGTTTCCAAATGAAAACTTATATAGTCGGTAGCCAATTTTTGACGCGTCTAATTATGCTTATTGGAAAGCCCGAATGAAATTCCATTTAAAAGCTATCAATGAAAGAGTTTGGGTCGTTTGTGAAAGAGGTTGGAATCATCCCACTTCCACCGCAAATAATGTCACGAATTTAAAACTTGTATCAGACTGGACTAAGGATGAGTTTAGGTGGAGCACTTAAATTCACGTGGGCTTAGTACAATTTCTGGACACATCACCCCTGACGAGTTCCGATGTATTATGACGTGCACCACGTCGAAAGAAGTGTGGGATGTTTTGCAACTCACCCACGGGGGCACTAACGCGGTCAAAGAGTCTAAAATTCAAAATTTGACCACTCAATTTGAGACTCACTATGTTAGAGACTGAGTGTTTTGATGACTTTTATGCATGTTTGTCCGATATTGTCAACACTCGTTTTAACCTAGGTGAGCCTATACCTGATGCACGAGTGGTTAAAAAGATTTTAAGATCATTGCCTAAACGTTTTATCCCTAAAGTGACTGTTTTGAATACCTTAGGAAATTTGAATCGTCTCAGATTAGAAGAGTTGGTTGGAGACCTACAAACGTACAAAATTGGGATGTTTCCTAACACTATCAAATCTAAGGATGGAGGGATAGCGCTTAAAGCCCAATCTAAGAAAAAGAAAGTGAGTTTTTTAGAGTCCGAGTCTGAGGACGAGTCTGATTTTGACATGGCCCTGCTTGCAAAGAATTTTAAAAAAATTCTCCAGTTTTTTAAACAAAATTCTTCCAATAAAAAATTTTCAGAGAAAAATAAAAATAAAGACAAGGTCAAAGAAACCGGTGAGAAAGAGAAATAGGGTGAAGAAAACTTTGAAAATTTAAAACGTTTTGAATGTGAAGGGAGAGGGCATAAGTCATTTGAGTGTCCCACTAGACTTAGGAGAGAGGGGAAGAAAGTTTCCATGCCCGTCACACTTAGTGATAATGAGGGAGATGAGGAAGATGATGGAGATGATTCCGGTAAAGGTTTAGCACATGGGATGTGTGTAGCTTTTTCGAGTCACGTGAGCACACCCACTTTGTCCCACGTTGAGATAATTTCATGAGAGCGACGGTTATGACTCGAGTTTTTCTAGTGGAGATGAGAGCGAGTTTGAGAGTGGAGATAAAAGTGAGCTCCAAATATCATTTAGGGATTTGTACACCAAGACCTTTAAAACAAATAAGTATAATAAAGAGTCAGGTCGTTGTGTTTTAGATTTGGAGAGAGAAAAATAAGTTTTAAGGAGGGAAAAGTGTGACGTGATCGACACGGTGTCTAGTCAGATGACATGTGTATCCCAACTCGAGAGTGAGCTTGAACGTGCCCAGGAGGTCAATGTCCCTTTAGAGAATGCATCTAAGAAAATTAAAAAGATGGATCTTAATCCAATTTTGGGTGGTGGTGAGAGTTTAGGAAAAGGTCATGATGGTGTATCCACTTCTATTGTTGCACCCGATTCGATTCCTACTTTAGTGACTCAACCTAACCCACCTAGGCGTCCTGTACTTGTTAGGAGAGAAGGTCCTAGAGTTGTTAAGAGAGGTGTACCTATGCCGATTTATGTTTTCTCCCATTGCAAAATGAGAGGACACCTTAGGTAGTTTTGCTTTAAGTTGGGTTACGTGCCACATTAGGCCACTACACATGCTCACTCGCACACACCCACCCATGACACTTTTCTTGCACATAAGGATAGAGAACTTACACCTATTCGAGAGCAAGTAAAGTTTTTGGTCAAGACTTCTCATGATTTGATGTTGTTTCAAAAGATGTCGCCATCTTTGGAAAACTCCACCGCACCTACCGGTTGAGGTTTAGACATGTTTGCTAGAATAGGTTGATTTTCATGATGTTATCTTATACCTATTGCTATTATGTACCATTTGTTTTATAGTTTGTTAGCATTTTTGTTTTCTTTTCTTATTTTTGTACTGTTTTAGCATTGTTTTGGATTTGTTTGGCCATTCCAGGAACTTTTTTCTCAAAAAAATGCATGATATACTGATTAAACTGGGAAATTTTGCCTTTCTCGTTCTAATGAGAATCCATCTCGTGTGAAGCCTTTTCGTAAGATCCTCTGTTGTTCAAAGGACAAGGAGTATCGTTCGAACGACCCCTGGAATTAATTCTTTCTTTGCAGTCCTCTAGTTAATCTTGTTATAATTTTTGGTACTGCTGGGTTGTTTCTGAACAGTATTCAAAAAAATTCAAAACAATTTTTCTTTTTTATAAAATTTTTGAAAAATTCAAAAAGAGGTTTTTATTTTGTTTGCACTGTATATAAATGAACATTTAGGATGACCAAGTCACAATTTCATTCCATATCATGTGACTGTTTGATAGTCTTTTGAGACAATATATTGGGTCATTCATGTGCTTTACAAAGTTTGGAGTCTTTGAGATGATAAAGTGTTGCTACATAGATGATTGACTCTTCTTGTCCTTTATTGCACACATGCACGGATTTTTTTTACTTTTATGCTTGTATATCACATGTTGGTTGAGTGTTTTCATCTCAATTCTATCTATACAACGAACCAAATGCGATAAAACTTGACAAAAAGTAGTGCATGTTATAAATCGTTTGTGAGTTTGTGATGTTTATTTTGAAAAATGGGAAAGGGATACAAAAGGTACTCATTTATCCTTTGCGATTAAGCCACCATTTAAATGGATCTAAAAAAGTGAGGAATTGAAAATTATCCAGGGTCGGATGAGGTTTAAAAGAGCTCGAAAAAATTGAAAGGCAATAAAAAGAAAATTATGCCAAAAATGGGCCAATGTTTTTTTTTCATCACCTCATAAGAAAAATAAGTAGTATCTTTTAAGGAGGAAGTTTGGATGGAATTTTAAACGGTTTGCACGTCCTTGAAAGTCATGAAAAAGCATTACATAGTTTTGGATGTTATAAGTGTAGAAATCATTTATACTTTGATTTGTTGATATGATTAAGACGATGTCATCTAAATTCAACAAATTATACACCAAATGACTATTTTTGATGTTCATTCGTTAGGAGTAAACTTATGCATCTTACACATATGACAAGATTAAGTTGATTTTCCTATCGAATTGGTTCACACTCATTCATTTCGTATTCATGATTTGGTTGTCTTAGTGCAAATTCATGGTGTGTGATTTTTGTAACATCATTTTTGCATTTTTTGTATAAAAAAAATAAAAAATTCAAAAATAGTTCGTTTGATTGATTTACCGTGACATCCCAATTTGCTTTATGTGATTGATTCTTTTCCTTATCTATTTTGGACAAATAAAAAGGGGGAGAACGAATTATGATATTATGGTGGAGTTTAAGTATGGGGGAGATTTGATTATGCTTTCATGTTTATGCTTTATATCATTTCAAACTCGATACATCACGAGATTTTTGCTTTGTCTCATGTGTGTAGGTACAATTGAAGATTTTTGGATTGGATTGCACACCCTGATGAGAAATGCTTGGAGTTTTGAAAAGTTGATTGTTGAAGCATCATTTGAAAAGTTTGAAGAATTGACAGTTTATCTTTCCACGTTTGAGTTTTTGGAGGGTAGAATTGTATAGGTCATTTGATATTGATAATTCGGATATTTTTATTTTGTACCGGCATAGACATAGGGGGAGATTTGAATGGACATTGCCCGTCACAATTAATTATGTCATATACCACTACAACTTTCTACAAGTCGTCGAAGGATTAAAAAGCTTACATCTACAATGATGAATCCGAATTTCAAGAAGGCTTCAATATTCAAGCCTAGCAAGGATGAACTTGGTAAAATGTGTTTAAGCTCTATTTTACATTAAAAGTGTTGGGATATTTTTATAAAAGTTAAAATGATTTTTAAATGATTTTAAATAGTTTTGAATAGTTTTGAATTTTTTCAAAAATCACAAAAGGTTTGAATGTTTCTGATCTCATAAACAGTTTTTAGTTTTAAGGTTTCCAAAATATTTAAAAGATTGATTTTTTTAGGACACATGTATGATGTCGTTCGAACGACATCGTACGTGGTTCAAACGAGATCGTATCTCGCTCAAACAACAACATATGTCGTTCTTCGAATGCAATGTGTTTTAAGCTGACACGTCACCGCCTTGATTTTTATTATAAATAAGGGTGTTAGGCTTGTGATCTTCCTTTGGAGAAATACTTGTTTTCACATAATACTTTTTGATACTATTCTAAAACCATTTGAGGGTTCATAACTTTTGTTTTACAATTCACAATCCCAACTACTTTTGTGTGAGTTGCTTTTGTGGAACCCAAAACATAGTTTGCTATTGTTCATACTTTGTGGGTAGATCTATACAACCGAGGGATGCATGCTATTGTGGGGTCAGTCTCGATGGAGTTTTGTGACTGTGTATCATGAGGGAGTGCCGCGGTGTTCCTAGGTTTAAGACTGGACTACGGTTCATGTAGGTTCGCTGAGTGTGGACGTATTATTGATGACATAGATCGATGCCTGTGGGTATACGAGTGTAAAATTATATTTCATTGTAATCCGTGTAAGTTGCAACTTACAATTACAGTGAAATAAAAAGGTTTTGCCCTGAGGAGATTTTTCCTGAATTATTGTGTCGCATATTTTATTTATGTTGGTTTGACACTGCGAGCACATTGCTATTTGAGTTTAAGGGATTAATTGATTTGATTCATAAATTGACTCTAATTAAATAAGTTTGTGATTGGAATTTGGGCAACTATTTGAATTCAATATCGCACACGGTCTTACAGAGCATATCAGGGAACATACCTATAAGACACTCTCCTTAACTTAAAACAATACACTCTAACGTGACCTCTTTGTTTGTAATGGGTACTAACATAAATGGGCTTGGGTACACCTTCCTCAAAATGTCTAGGACAATCTCTCCTAGATGGGTTAGGTCGAGGGCCATACGGATCCAAAACAAACTCGAGAATCGGCTCGGGTGCAGCATGGGAAGTGGATGCACCATCATAACCTATTCCTTTACTTTCGACATTACCTAAATCGATATCGAGGAGAATCTTTCCAACTTTCTTAGATGTGTCCTCTAAAGTGAGCTTGACCTCTCGGGCACATTCGAGATCGCTCTCGAGTTGGGATACATGGGCTTCTAATTTCTCACAAGCCTCCAATGAAGATTGAAGATCTCACGTAAGACTAGCCATGTTGTTCATCAAATTGGTATATTATCTCCCTAAAATTATCAAATGCTCACATAAAGAAATCTTCACCTTATCGAGTTGACACAGCAATACCTCACACTCTCTCAAAACTCTCACCTCTTTCTCCAAATCTAACACCTAAAGAGACAAATATTTATTAACCTTTTTTGTTTTCAAAGTCTCTGTGTACAGATCACTAAATGCCTTTTGGATATTACCTTCTCCCTCACACCAATTTCCATTCATACTCTCATTATCTCTAGCAAGAATCAAAAAATCATTGAGGGTTTCACATTTAGATACGTCCTTATCGGCGTAGGACACACTAAAAGTTCTAATGTGACTAGCCATGAATGAAACACACGATTCATGTGGTGATTCTCCCATTGAATCAATCGACTCGACGTCACTATCACTAAGAGTGGCTTTATTCATAACTTTCTTGGCCTTACTCTTAAGCCTAGTGGGACACTCATGTGCCTTGTGCCCTTTACCCTCACATTCATAACATATAATATTTTCCTCTTTCTCTCACATGCTCGTGCCCTTATTCTTATTTTTATTTTTCTCAAAAAAAATTCTTTGAAAGAATTTATCCTTTGAAAACTTGAGAATTTTTTTGATTTTTTTGCACAAAAGGGTTAAGTCATCAAAATCAAAATCAACTTCAGATTCAGACTCACACACTTTTTATTTCTTTCTTTTCTTAGTTTGAGTCTTTAAAGTAATCCTTACTTCCTTAGGTTTAATAGTTTTACGGAACATATTAATCTCATATATTTGAAGATCTCATATAAGTTCCTTTAACCTAAGAGTGTCTAGTATCCCTAATGAATTAAGAGCGGTAACCTTAAGAATAAAGAGGGAAGGGAGCGACCTCAAACTTTTCTTAGCAACTCTTATTTCAGGAATCTTCTTACCCAAATTAAAACTAGAATTAACTATGTCCAACAAATGCGCATAAAACTCATCAAAAACTCAGACTCTAACATAGTAATGGTCTCAAATCGAGTGGTCAAATTTTGAAGCTTAGATACCTTTTTAGTGTTGGCACCCTCGAGAGTGAGCTTAAGGGTATCTCAAGCTTCCTTAGACATGCTACACGTCATAATGCGTCGGAACTCGACCGGGGGTGATGGCTCCAGAAAAAGCACTTATATCGCGAGAGTTAAAATTACTCCACTTAAAGTCGTCCTCTGTCCATTGAGAGATAGGTTTAGGGCTAACGACATTATCTACAGTGACTATGGATGGAGTTCACCCTCTTTCACAAACTAACCAAACATGTTCATCAAGTGCTTTTAAGGCAGACCTCATCCTAGCTTTCCAATAAGAATAATTGGAACCATAAAAAATGGGCATTCGATTATCCAAATTATCCATTAAAATCCTGCTTTTTTCAACGTTAACAATTTTTTTAAAAAAATTGATATCAAAGAAAAAAATTTGTGAAAGAAGTCACGTAGTGTTTTTGTGTAACCTACTTTGATACCACTTGTTAAAGTCCACGCAATCTTAATGAAATAACTTATTTAATTAAATGTTCAATCACATATCCAATTTTATTTTATTATCCTAAGACATGCATTTAAATGATAAGACAAATAAATAAAATATGCAATCACACGACAACTGAGGAAAACTCCCTTTTCAGGGCAAAACCTTTTATATCTGCACTCTAAAAACTTTACAAGACAGTCGACATATAACACTACTTGATACATCCATAAGTATAATGTGTGGTCTTCGTAGAATCTCTAAAGAATACAATTCATCCCTGAGCAATACACAGGTGGTGGTCTACCCCTTGGTATCCACAGATCAGCCTTTAGTCTTCAATCTTCAGTCGATATCCCTTCAATTTCAGAAGTCATAGATAGATATGATCTCTCCATAATGAGTATAACTCAACTAGGGTTCAAAACGATTCACAAAATATATTTGTGTATGTGGTTCTGAATCAAAAGGTGACTAGAAATCAAAATGAACAAAAAACTTTGGTAAAGATAATTTGTTTACATTTTTCCAAAGTCCCACGAAATTTGGAGTCAAAACAGGTATTTATAGACCTGATGCAAAATTTGAGGCAGCAAATTCGTTCGAACAAAAATAGAAGTAGTTTGAACGATAAAGGCATTTCGTTTGAATGAAAACACAGATCATTCGAACGAGACCCCAATATCATTTGAACTAGCTTCTAACGAGCTTCAAATGAATTCAAATAATAGGCCCTCATTAGATGTTCGTTTGACGTAAGATCTAACAACCCTTCTAACGAAAAGGCATCTTCGTTCGAACGAGACAGGCAACTCGTTTAAACGAGGTAAAAAATCATTTTTTAAATAAAAAATCAAGCCTCGGTTTAAATAAAAATGAACATACCAAATAAATTTTATGCATAATTTTAAACACTAATTATTTTATATCTTTTTGGGGTGTAAGGAAATCTTGAATGTTGAAGCCGGTTTGTTGTGGCGGTATGTGGCAGTTTTTAATGGGATATGCCAAACTAGCCTAAAATATAAAAAAAAGGCCTAAACTATGAGCAATACTAGAAAACGTGTTTTTACCGACTTCACGTCATGATAAATTGTCATGGGAAGCATCAGTACGTATGATAAGTGGTTACATAATTATATGTTGTCGATGGTCTGGAAAATAAGTTACCAAAGATTAGATTCGATAGCAACTCAAGGGCCTAGAAATTTAGCTAAATAACATTTTGGAAATAAGAGTCAATCAATATTATATGATAATTTATTTGCGTAAATGCATTAAGCATAAGGATTTTGGGAAATTGGAGATGACTAGAATATTGTGGGTCAATGTGTAAGTTGCAATTTCTAAGGGTGAAATTAGGAATGATTCGTATGCAAATAGCATAATTAATTATGGTTATTGAACTAAGAGTGTATTATACGTCCATACGGATTAGTTGTGTTCCCGAGCATAGCATTGATAAAGGTTTATTATCATGTCCAAAACAGTTAGGCAGTTTAAGTGATAGGTGTTAATGATTATGCATATGAAATGACAGCTTAAGTACAAGGCACCAGAAAGGATGAGTGTTTTAGTTTTTTTATGAATTGAAAATATTGTTGCAAGTACAAAAAATCGCATGGATGCATAACTTTTGAAAAAAGATATTAAATCGTGTGACTCGGTTTGAGAAATGTCTATTGATGAATTATTGAAGTAATCAAAATTTAAATGGTCACGTGTTTCCTAAGGTCAGCTCTAGACATCGAGAGAACAGCCTTGTTAGAAGGGCAATATTAGGATCAGGGCACATAGGACTTTTAGTGTTTTGGGAAAGTTGGTTTGGTTTTTTAAAGGTTTAGCATTACTATCAGAGTAGGCCCATGTTCACAACGTGGTGAGTGGGAACTGTCTTGAGCTTCATGATAATGTTATTTGTGATTAGACCCATATAAATCATAAGAAATGGAGAAGAGGTTTAATGACGGGGACACTTTTATTTATCAAAGTCATGTAGGATAAGACACGAGATAAAAGGAATGACATGGGAATTAAAGTCGAGCTTCTATAAGAGATATTGGAAAGTATTCGCATGAGCTTGAGATGTAAGTATACTTTCAGGGATGAAATTTCCAAATGAGGGAAAATGTAACTCCTTGACATAAAAAATAGTTGCACACAGTGAAAAAAAATAGTTACACAGACTGCATGGATCGCATAAGGGACAAAAAAGAATAATTTACATTTCAAGCAAAAATTTCACGTAAAAGTTTACATGCAAAATTTTATATACACTATACGGAGATTGAAAATATCAACTACAAAATCTCATGTCGTGTTTAGGCTTGGCTTGATGCATATATGATGTGCATGCATAAAAAGATAATAAATGGAAATTATGGTGTTTAACCTTAAACGACGAAATAAAAATGTGTGAAACACTCGTATGATTTCAATAACATATAATAAGTGTCGAGAACATGTTCTTATGGTTTTTTTTATACATGGGGTACATACCTTATTTTAGCAAAGTAATATTTTTGGTAAGAAATATATTCGATGAATAAAAATTTCGATGAATGGTAACTTCACAAATATTTTAAATAGTACTTTTATTCGATCATATTGGCTAAGTTAAAAAATATACTGATACAAAATTATAAGAGACCCTATTTTGGTAAAAATGTTCCATTTAGTGGGGAAATTCTTTTTTCGTTAAAAAATAAAAATGCTCGAAAAATTCTGAAAACCTCTAGAAAGATGTAAAATTTAATTCCGAACAACTTTTTTGCCTTACATTTTCTCAAAGAAGTCATCTAATTCCTGTTTGGGGAACTTTTCAATTAGACAAAATGCCTATTTTTGAAGGATGCTGAGGTGGGTAAGTTTGGGATATTAAATGTAATGATTCCCTATCAGTTGGGGCCACTTTTCTCTCAAATTCGAATTGTCCTAGGAATGGGAGGACTACCCTGAATGAAGAATTTATGTTGGGTTATATAGCCTTTATGAGGGAGTAGAGAGGGATTACCTACCCCGTTCCCTTAATTTATGCAAAATAGAATTCTGCCCAAAAGATCAATCCGAATTTGCTTTATCCCCCACCATTTTCCCTCAACTAAAAGCTTCATTATCCTTCCTATATTCACAAAAATTAGAATACATTCCTATCTTCCATTTTGAAAATATGTATATATGTATGATTCAAATGATTATTTGTGCTTATTATCACTGCATATGAATATATGTTGAACTGTATGTAATAAAAATAGATGAAAGATAAGTATTGAAAGAATGTTAAATTTCAGAACATTTAAGTTAATTATTTATGAACAAATCAAGTAAAACTTGTTAAATTCATGATAAATATCATATTGAACTTTTTTAAGAAATAATAGGATGCATATATGGGTTTTATATGTATAAAACCTTACATTCGTAACAAAAACTCATGTAGTTGGGATAAATGGTTTAAATGTGTTAAAAGTGTATGAAAATAAGTGTTTAAACATGAAATGATAAATGCCAAAATTTCATAATTCTAATCATAAAAAATGATACAATTTATGTGAACAAAGTTTGATAAACTTGAAGGAAACGAAGTAAATGGATGATGAGTTTAAAAGTAGTGAAAGCATGGGTGTTCAAATTTGAAATATTGAAAAGTTAAGGCCCAATGTTAAACAAGGGAGCAAGGATAACAATGAAATGTTATCAATTTGTAAGAAAATTTTTGAAATGACAAAACTATGGTTTTGGGCCAAATGTATGACTTTGTGAAAAGTTTGGACTAAGTAATAGCATTTGCAAAACTGAGTATTGTTTTGGAAAATTAGTTTTAAAGGAAGAATATATTATGATAAATGATAAAATTAGCATTTGCAAAAGTCTTGAAATGATAAAAGAATTTTTTTAGCACAACACTGTCATTTTATGTGAAATATGGACTTAAAGATGATTTCACCAAACTAAAGTACTCTAGTTAAAGAGATAGATTTTGTGTAATGAAAAGTAATTTTTTGAAAAGTAAAGATGAAAAGAAGTATTTTTAGCAAAGTGTATAAAATGCAAGATTACAAATGTGCGTGAGTAGTAAAATGTATATTGAGGTGTATAAAATGAGTATTTGAACTCAAAGATTTAGTTTTACAAGATATGGTAATTAAAGTTGTTTTCAAAAGATAAAATAATGACCCTAATGTAAAATGAAAACAGAATTTTAATAAAGTGTGAAACGTGGAAATAAATTATGTTCGGACTTGTCTCGTCCGGGGTATTTGGCCTCATCAACCAGCAAAAGGAAACGATGAAAAAATACTTGAAAGAAAATAAGAAAGAAATAAAGAAAAAACGAGGTTACAATGACGTAACTAGTAAAATACACTCATAGGTAATCGATAAATTTAATGAGGGCTCAAAGTCCTAGGGTGCGACTTAATGCTTAGACACAAGACAACTGATCAGGATATTTCGTCAAGGTGGGAGTCGATGAAAAGCTGTATAATATTGATGGATTGATATCCAGATTAAGAAAGTGAAAAGATGATTTTGAGTATAATGCTTATTAATATAAAGGCAAGTTTGTGAAACAACATGAAAAATGTGAAAGCACGTTAATGGTTAAATTAATGAGACACGGACAGTAAAGTAACAAAGATTAAGTGTGAGTGGGCTCATCACCCGGGTTACGTGGTTATAATGTCAAATGCATGGTTATGATATAACTTGCATGAGAATACATAAATAAATAAATTATGATTTCATAATTGCCAAAATACAGTGTATATGTATGTAGATATTTGTTTATATATTATACGCTTCTAGTAATTATCCTACTAGGAACACACTCATACCACATCATTTTCCACCACCACCCCACCCACCCACCCCCGGGTACTTCAGGTAAAGAAAACAACAAGGATAACGAGAAAGGAAAGGGGAGTTATCAACGCAGTTAGATCTCTGTGACTATTCATTTTAATTATGTAATTTATCTTGGAACAATGATTTTTATCATTTGACTGTAAATCAAGGACTTTAAGTTTGGTTGTAATAATACATGGTAAATGCAGATTTTACTTTAATGGCTATTTATTTATGGAACTATGAAAATCTTTTATTTCAATTGTTCCTTTGAATTTCATAAGTTGGAATTAATTTCAATATTAAATTAAATATATTTTGTGACGCCAATAAATAAAGCAAGTGTTTATTCCAAAATAGGATTTTATTGAATGAAATCAAATAATAAAGGTTTTTCTGCATTCACACTCGTAAATGGTACATCACACGACTGGTCTTCCCGACTCTCGACATAACCTTTAGTGCATGTTTTTGGGACCATGAGTTTTTGTTTTTGGTATCCTAGGAATACCAATACATCCTTGTCGGATTATTCGGATGCCAATTGGGTGGGTGATGTTGATGAGAGTAAGAGTACATCATAAGTACGCTTCCATCTTAGAATTTATTGAGTCTCTTAGCACGCTAAAAACAAAATTGTGTTTCACTTTCCACGACCAAAGCGGAGTATATTGCAGCAAAATGTTATTGTGCTCAACTCCTTTGGTTGAAACAAATGCTAGAAGACTACACTATTAGTCGAGATTGAATGGCTATATATTGTGACAATACTAGATCTATATATATATATATATATCCAAAAATACCATTCAACATTCTAAAACAAATCATAGAGACATTTGACACCATTTTATTAGAGATCTTGCAGAACAAAAAGTTATGTCTTTAAGCTTTGTTTCTACCGATCTTCAGTTAGTGGATATCTTAACTAAACCTATTTATTGGACTAGATTTGAATTTCTTAGTTCATCAATAGGTATTTTCATCGTTGATTAAATGGTTTAGTAACGTGTCTAGGAATTGTGCTTCTTTGTTTTGTTGCATTTTCTAACCTATACCGTGTTGTGCATTTTTATAAGACTTGGTTGTATTATTTTCCATAAAAATATTTTTTAAGCACAATCATTTATATTCTCTTTAGATGATATACTCCATGCCATATCTTTGTACATCAAATGGCTGTTTTTGAATACTTTATCCTTCTATTTGGATAAAAGTAATTTTGTGCATCATAAGACAAGTTTCTATTTTCATTTAAAGTCTTACAAACTTTGAGAAACTTATTATTGACAACACATGCTCATTTCTTGTTGCACTTTACACCGCACTGCACATTGTATATATGCCACACTATGAGGAATGACAAAGTTGCAAAATCTTTTACAGATGGCTCAAAGCTTGGATTATTTGCAAGAGAAAGCCCATTATCCGTTAATGTGTATGTGTGAGAATTTATCATATGATTTGAAGGAGTTTTTAGCTAGATGCTATACATAAAAAAATCATGAGAGATGATGTGGTTAGGGCCACAACTTAATAGCCCATATTAGTAAATAATGTGTGAAAGTTGCCACATGCAAAAATATTTTGAACAAAGCAATGTTCCAAATATATGTATCCATCCAAAATTGAGTAACATGAATGATGTGAAACCAAAGGTTTTAACCAAATCTCTTATTGAGGAAGAGAAAAGTGTTAGTTGAAAACACCTCAAAAGTTGTTAGAAATTTTCACTATTATTGAAGCTTTGAGTCATTTGTTCTTGAAGTTTTATTATTATTTGAACTCAATCTTGGTTTTACTCTTTCAATGGAGCTCTTTGTTTTTGTTTCTCAGGTGAAAAATTATCATATGTTCATGGTTTATGAACCTCATCATGTTTTAGCCTTTAAGATAATATTTTCTTAGTTATGAACAGATGCCATATATCTCATAACATTTGGTAATTAAGAAACTTTAATCTATATTTTTCCTTATCCAAATAAAGTTTTGGAGTTTTTTTCAACTATGTATTGTATATCTAAATTGTGAATAATTCTTATAAGAGTATGATACCTAGACTTTATCTTATTAACATTATATGATCCTTATGATTTAATTGATTCTATTTTCTTTTTTTTTGTCTACTTCCTTGACAAAATGGGGGAGAACTTAAGGGGAGAATGTTCTTGTAGAAAGGGGGAGTTTTAATATTTAAGTGGAGACTTGAATGATTGGTTCATATCCTAGTGTTTGTATATAATTCATATTTCTATCTCTTATGACCAAATTTTTCATATTGTGAATTTCTTCAAACATTGGTATTTTGGTGGAGTTTTCTAGTGTGTTTTAGGAAATCATGCTCTGAGCACTTAGAAAAAGTATCTTGTAGTTTGGGGTTGTAAGTATTAGTAATTTCTATCTTGTTATACCTTTGGTCGGGCCTTATGTCATAGTTAATAGGAATGTCATTTCTTTGGTTGTTGTGTTTTGTCAATGGAATAGACAAAGGAGGAGGTTTTAAGAGTATCTATATACTCATTTGTTCCCTCATATGTAGTTGTATTATTCTGGTTTTCAAAAACATTTTGGGTTCTTAATTTACCTCTCTAGAAAGCTTCATTAACATTCAAGATCTTGAATCGTTTTTTGATCATCCTCGTTGCCTCATATATCTTACTACTGGATGAAAGATATATTAGATAATTTTCTCACACGCGTTACGTGATTTTATGAACCGTTTTCAAAACATCTTGGTAAAAACTTTTTGTGTGTGTAAATCTTGTGGTTTTGTTGTCTTGATCTTTCTTGCAAACAAATGTTTAAAAATTATAGAATAGGAAAGTTTTATTATAGAAACATTTTACGTCACTGAAGCGAGAATGAAAAATCTATTTGTCAAAATCATTTAAATCTTGGCGCGTGCAGCTTCATCGTTGAAGTATCGCTGCAATAATGCTTTTCACTACAGTGATACTTCCCTCACTGGCAGCTAAGTATTTTGTAGGTTCCGTCAATAATCTATGAACAAACATGGAACTTGCCTCATATCATATTTTCATTCTCACTATAGGGATGTTTCTGGCAATGCGTACAGATCCGCGAATCTGCCATAAAGATCTTTGAGTAACTTCTAGATTTATTTGTAAAAAACACCTTTTCGGTTTCTGATTGAACATACTAGACCCCAACCACTCTCTTATACATGCTTTATGTAAGATATGTGTCCTTTGGCTTGTTTTGATAATGAGGAAACCCATTTGTAAGGTTTCCTTATTTAAACCTTCATTTAAAACTATATCTCATATTTTTCAAGAGCAAACTGCCTCAAGAGATTTTTTTGTATTCTTTTCTTCTCTCTTTCTAAGGAGATAAGAACACACTTGTGAAAAAGAGTGAACTCATTTTCTAAATCTATTTAATACTTTTCTCCTTCCCTTATTTTCATTTAAACTCATTTTCTTTTTAGAGGTTGATTAATATCAAAGAAGATGCAGTTTTTTATCAAGAACTGATTTTCGTAAAAGAAATTTTCTATGCACTTTGGGTCTTTTACCACCAAGAAGTATTGTGATATTTGAGGTCCTATTTCGGGGTTCATATAATTAGCGATCTCATAGGTTGGAAGACAATGGCATGTGCAACATTATTGATGTGTCATGAAATCGAGATGTTAAGTTTTTCCATTGACGGATAGGAATCTCCGGCTTGCTACAATTTGTGGAAAAAGTTTGAAGGTGTGTGTTAGCGCATAAGGAGTGTTAGTAATTAATCCCATATGTAATTCTTTACCAATTTTAGTGAGATTATTGCATTAGATCGATATTTTTCCCATTAGTGGATTTTTGTCCTTGTACATCTTCTGTTGTGCTCTTATTTACCTCTTCCGTATCTCTTATCACCCACAGGTCTAAACAAGATAAAAGTTGAGTTGGTTGATTAAAATTTGGGTAAATTTTTTAACAAAATCTTTTAGGTGTGCAAAAATAATTTTTGATGGGCCTCCATTTCGGTACGTAATACACACTCTCAGAGTAAAGAGTAACTTTAGAAAATGATATTTTAACATGGTTGATCCACTCACTACCACTATGCCAAATACAGAAATGGTCACAGTCAACTGGCCATAGTAAAAATTCGTGACCAGGGTGGTCACAGTCCAAATCCTTGACCACACTAGGAAATTTGTAACTCAATTTGTGACAAAGGTCAAAGGTTCAGGCCGTGACCATGAGGGTCACGATTACAAACCGTGACTGAGACATAACCATTTCGGAGGGAATTTGGGTGCCCTTTTAAAAAAGTGAGTGGTCAAGTTTTTAAACCAATGACCATTTTGGCTGGAATATTGACACCCTGTTACAGATCATGACCCACTCATAACCAATGAGAGCCTATCATGGTCACGGTTTTGAATCGTGAACCCATTACACTGAGATTGATTTTGAAACACATAATCACATCTTTGGACTGTGACCAATTGCATCGCATGATTGGTCATAGTTATGGTCATGACTACCGTCCATGACTAATCTGGTAAGTTAAAAGGTCATAGGCATGGTTACGGCTCCAGACCATGACCATCCTTAGGCTATAAAAAATCCATGTAGAGTTGTTTCATCTCATTATTTGACTCTTTTTCTCTCCTTCTCTCTCTCACTCTTTGCTCTCACGATTCACTCTTTTTCTCTCACCCACATCGGCGGCTACCACCACCCTTACCGGTACTACTCTCCCCTGATCGATAGCTACCACCATCACTGGTAATAATCCCTATCTCTCTGATTTCACAATTTCTCTCTTGCTTTTGTGTGTGCGTGTGTGTATATTTGTGGGTTTATGCGTGTCTATGTGTGTTGGTGTGTTTATGTGAGTTCTTATATATATATGTGTGTGTGTGTGTGTGTGTGTGTGTGTGTGTGTGTGTGTGTGTGTGTGTGTGTGTGTGTGTGTGTGAAATTGGGTATATACACGTTAGAATAGTGAAATTGGGTATATACACGTTAGAATAGTGAAATTGGGTATATGAAATTGGATATATACGCATTATAATAGTAAAATTGGAGTAATATACACACACATTCTCACACGCACATATATATATATGCACATACTCACATGCTTACATATATATATATATACATACATACATACTCACACGTGCACATATATATACACACGTACTCACATACGCATATAAACTCACACGTACACATATATACATATATACTCACACGCGCAACATATGAATTTCTATATATACATGAAGTTCCTTGTATACTCACACGTACATGCATACACACCCACACACAGAAACATATACTTTTGGTAACATTTATATAAAATAATACTTTAACATCTTTTTTTCGTTCCATGTGCGCATACAATTGTACAACAATTATTAAAGCTTAACTGATTCTAGGTGCTTTCTTTATTCGAATAATTTTATTTGTCTTTTCTTTTATGTAACAGTCGTATATATAGTTATAACTTATTGGTTAACTATCGTGGCCATGTTCACCCTTTACTTAAGTGTTTGTTATTTGGGAGAACACAAATTGGTGGAAGGGCTTGCACATTTAGTGGACACATAGTAATTTTAGGATTAGTTTACCTAAAATGAACTTAAATTGGACTTGTTGATATTGTGTGATTGAATACTATTGCATATATCCGTTTGGTTAACTATTGTGCCAGTGTTCACCCCTTCCATAAGTGGTTGTTGTTTGGGGGAACATAAATTGTTAGAAGGTCTTGCACATTTTGTGGACACATAATTGTGGTGACAATAAATCTCAACACAAATTATAAGCAAATGCGATCACCAAAAAAAGTAATGAATATAAATCAGAATAGCTTCAATCACACACGACACAAGATATACGTGTTTCGAAAAATTGCCTACGTCCACGGTGGTGCTCTCTGGTTATATTGCTCTTTTCTCCAGGGGAGTGTTTTTAAATTACATACCCTTTACCCCGGGCCAGGGGTACAATATATACATGTGAACTTTGTAGAGTGGAGGTGTTGGGCACCTCCACGTTGGCCCATAATCCCTATAATATCTCCAGAGAGATTTTAGGGGTTGAATGGGTCGCTACTGACTTGGTCATTTGTGAGACTTTGGAGTTTGGGCCAGACTCCCCCTATTCTTGATAGGGCTTAGTCGAGCTACTTATATGGGACAAGACAAATGGACGAGGTACCCACAATTGCCCCTAAAATTTTTGGGTCACAATTTGGGCTCGATAATTTTAAATGGTAGCTCTGATGGCATTTTTGTGAATTGTAAGATGCTTTGGGGAGTGAAACGTCGTTCCTAAGTATATTTAGGCGACAGATTCACTTAGTTCTCCGTGCGTCATCATTGAGAGGGTTTAAATTTGTTTGAAAATGCCATTTCTGACGTCGCTTCAAAGATCTTTGCACTCTAAAGATTTCTCCAGCTTCTCATTGCATTTTCTCACTTACAGGTTTCTCCTTTCGTCTTCAAGCTCTTTGTCGTCTTTCCATCTTCCTTTCTTGTGTCTTTGCGTCGTCTTAAGCTGATTTTCACTTCGTAAGTTTACCAAACTTCTTTTCTGTTAAAATTTCTCTTTATCGCTGCTAGGTTTTTTTCTTCTGATGGCAAGAATAGGTAAAGGCAAACAGCTGATTTTAGTGAGTTTTACAACATCCTTAACTGGGTGGACATTGAACGTGCCTATGTCCCTCATAATGTTCGAGACATCGAGGATGGGAATTGGATTCATGTTCTTATTTTGTCCTAGGGGGTCTAACCTTTCCTCCAAATCTCTTATTTTTGCATTTCTTTAGTTATTTCTATATAGTTCCTACCTAATGTTCTCCGAATATTTGGAAAATTATGAATGGTGTACATAGGATCAATCAGCTCTATTGCACCAATTTAGGTCTTGCTGAAATTTGTTATTATACCTTCTCTCGAACAAGTTGTGGTCTCCTTTATCTGAAAACTAGGAGTCCTGAAAGGGTATTGGTAGTCAATCTACCTGATTCCCATAAGGACTATTGACAAAAAGGGTTTATTGCCAGAAATTGGCAGTTCCCTCCTCAAATTGAGGGAGCGAGGTACTGGGGACCTATGGTTCCCTTTTATTGGGAGGAGTACATAGGTCGAGATAGATCTTGTTCTGCTCATTGATGTTCTGTTAATATACTGTATTTCTTATGTTTTCCTTTTTTCTGTTTTCAGCGAAGATAAAGAACTTGGAACTTGCATTCCACGAAATTTGAGCTGCTGAGATAATCAAAGCTTGGAAGATCAGGGAATACTTAGCTGATGGTGAGCATCCACGATGAGCTTCATTCCTTTTAAAGTATAAGAACATTGGGTCCAGCTTCATCTCCCAACCTATTGATAGTATTATTCACCTTGATATCATAGAAGAGGTTGCAGCTAAACCAATCCAGTTGGACGAAGAGGAGAGCATCTCTGGTGAAGACAGCGTGGGAGCTGACAGAGGTGGAGTTGAAGGTGACTCTAGCGAAGAGAGTACAAGTGGTGAAGGATCCTCTAGTTCATAGGAGGGTTCGGAGGTTTCAAAGAGTTCGGAGGACTCGTATTGCTCCAGCGAATAGACTATGGCCCCTCATAGGAAAATTTTGATCCAGGATGATGATGAGGACAATATGGCACTTGCTTGCACGTTGAAGAAGCAGAAGTCTGGGAATGGGGATACTGCCACTGGCTCCTAGACTGTAGCTCATAATCAAGAGAGGAAGAATAAAGAGGAGGCATTAGTGAGAGAGAGAGAGGAAGAAGGAAGAAGAGAGGAAGAAGAAGGAAAGAGAGGAAGAAAGGAGGAGAGAAGAAGTGAGGACCAATACGGGGCTATCTCTTGTGCCCGTGTCTGCCCTAGCTGAAGGAGGCTCTGTTGATCTTTCCCCTCAGCTAGCTCCGGTGGAGTTCAAGAGAGCAGTCTTTCCAGCTGATCGCCAGAGGTCGTCAGGTATAGGGACCGACCAGTTAGCCCTAAAGACAAGTCAGGGGCTAGCCTTGGTAAGTCTGTTCTTACTTCTCTACTCTTGCAGTTCTTCTCAATACCTTATTTGCTAAATGTTTTCTTTCTCTCTACAGCTTGTATCTGATTTCACCATCCTCTATCGCAACCGCGATGAGCTGGCGAGGAAAAATGTTGAATTAGAGGCGATCCTGAAGGCTACCAATACTGCTCAGAAGTCTTCTGATCTTGCCTTGGTAAAATTAAATAAAGCAAAAGAGGCAACGTCCAAGGAGTTGGGGAGCTGAGGTAGTCTTACGACTTGGTCTATATGAGCAAGTTAGAGGTGGTTGAGGAGAACAAAGGGCTTGTTGAGAAGATGAAAAAGCTAGAATCTGAGGCTGCCACCCTCAAGGAGAGCTCATATAATGTTGGGTGGCTCGCATCATACGAGGATGTTGAGGCTCAGATTGGATACATCAGTCGTCTCAACTTCAAGAAGGGTTGGGATAAGGCTTTCCTCACTATCGAGGTGGTTATTGATCCCCCCCCCTCTTTAATGATCACAACCCTGGCCCCAAGCCTGTTGTGGATAAGGTTCCTCCTCCTACTGCCAATGAAGGTATCCCAGCTGTCCCGACCACTGCTGTTGATGCTCCCCTTGATCAGGGAATGGTGACTGCTCCATCTAAGGGAGGTGCACCTGGGGCTGTCACAAATAAGGGGAAGCAACCAACATCCTCAAAACAGACTGAAGAACCTTTATATTTTTTTGTATCTTTATTTCTTCTCATTGATGTAATCGAACTATTTTTGTTTTAATGAAATAAGGTTTTGTTCCTCTTCATATACTGATTTATTTATTCTTGATGCTTGTATAACTTGTAGCTTATCGATATTGAGGAATATATTCCTGCTGCCTCTCACCTCGGAAAAATTCTTGGTCCTAATGTGAGCAACCGAGTTTATCGTGCCTTTGTAAAAATCTGTAAGTCCCTTAGATCGAGTAATCAAGACTATAAATACCAGTTAGAGCTTGTTGCCAAGCTGAAAGATAGGCTTGAGTAGATGGAGGAGGTCGGCGCTTCTGTTCAAGAAGATATGGATGCTTTGAAGGCTAAGCTTCAGGATGCTTCGGAGATCAATAAAGTTGGAGAGGTCCTTTAATCGGAGAGTGATGCTTTAGGGAGGGAAGTCTCACGACTTAGGGAGAATGCGTCGAGCATTGCCCCTCGAGTTTTACGTGGTTCCTCTTCATTGACTGGGTGGCGTGCTGGTACTGATGATAGTGGTTAATCTAGGGATATTGCTAAACTACGAGGTGACATTCGTAGGGAGTATGTGATAGCTGTTAGTCTTCAAAGAGATGTCACTCTACCTATTCAAGAAAGGTTCTCGACAGGTGTGGGATAATGGCTACGACTAGGGTTGGACTGATGCTCCGATAAAGTTGAAGGAGGTTGAGGAGTTAGCTTTCATAAGAGGGTGGTTGAGTGCTCTTAGGTAGTTTTAAGTCCCTAGGAACTCTTTTCTCTAGTATCGTCATGAGATCTCTCCCTCAACTTTGATGCCGAACCCATTCAGAAGGGTTGATCGATGGGCTCCCATAGATGCGATCCCAAGACAGCTCGAGGAACCAAATTAAGACGAAGTCGAGGAGAAATTAGCTCCTCACCCAGATGATGGACCAAGAGAGCGAGTGGCTGACTATCTTGCTCAGCGACCTAGTTCTCATTAGGGTTTAAAATACTCAGCATATGTAACTCTTTGGAAAATAGTTATGTTTTGGGCGATTTGTAGAATAAACATGTGTTGTGTTATTTTTTACTTCATTGTTCTCTTATTCAGTTATCTTGGGCTCTTCCAATCGACTAGATTTTATTTAGGCGGAGTTGGTTGTTGAGTGAGTATCCCCCCATTCCAATATGCTTTTAGTGTACCATTTTGCCTTACTTTACCTTTTTAGTTGTCGTCACACTTCCTTAGGCCTAAGTGAGGCAATGGCGAGGATACACATTGTATTGGATGTTCTATCCGAGTAGTATTGCTGAGCCAAACAATGTTGGCGACCATCCTGGGTTGGCCATGTTGCCTAAGGATCCCCTGTAGGGCTTCATATATTGCCAGGGTCAAGCTGGGAGGTCATTTGTGTTCGTTGACGAATGCTTGAGGAGGGAAATTACACATTGACCCTACTTTAATAAGTTTCTCGTGATCTTAGTTTGGTATGTTAAGAGGGGATCCTGTAACTTAGAAAGGGTGCATGAATTATAATGTATTTGAGAAAATCAACACTCCATAAAAATGCCACTGCCAAACAAATCTCATTAATCAGAAATAATTTTAAAATTCAACATTGAGTTCAAAAAGAAAAAAGAAATAAAACTAGAAGTAGAATTTCTTTAAATTGGTTGCATTCCAAGCTCTAGGTATCTCCCTACCCTCCAGCGTTTCTAAGTGATACGCTCATTGTAGGTCGTCTTTTATCACCTTGAATGGCCCCTCCCAGTTTGGTCCTAGCTTACCATACAATGATTTTATAGCACTGCCAAGAACTTTCCTCAGGACGTAGTCCCCAACCTGGAATGCTCTTGGATTGACATTTTTGTTGTAGTGCTTTACTAGCTATTGCTGATAGGCTGCAAGTTTCACTAGAGCGAACTCCCTTCGTTATTCATCTAGGTCAAGTTCAACGAGCAATGTTGCATTATTTTGGCCTTGGTTGACCAGGGTAGACCTCATGGTAGGGAGGCCAGCTTCCAAGGGCATAATTTCCTCCATCCCATACGTCAGTGCGAATGGTGTCTCTCCAGTTGCTCGTCGTGGGGTGGTGCGATAAGCCCATAGGATGTGGGGTGGTTCATTTACCCAAGCTACCTTGGCTCTCTCCAAACGCTTTTTTAATCCATCAATCACTATTTTGTTGGAAGCCTCAGCCTGCTCATTGCTCTGAGGATATGCCACAGAGCTGAAGTAGTGCCTGATCCCGTGGCCGCTGTAGAAAACCTGAAAGAGGCCACTCTCAAACTAGGTTCCGTTTCCAGTGATGATAGTCTTGGGGATCCCAAAACGAGTGACAATGTTCCTTCATATGAATCTTATCATGTCCGCGCCTCTAATGTCTGCCAGTGGCTCTGCTTCTATCCATTTGGTGAAGTAGTGATAAACACCAAAAACTGTACATTTTATACCCCGAATAGATGTACTTTAGTTTCTAACTCTCGGTAATTTGGGTCTTATGCGCTTTATTGTCTATTTTGTAGGTTGAATACACATTGCGGTGCTCAAATGCGTATTTCATAGCAATTGTGCAAATTATGGAGCTAATTGTCAATCCCGTAACACTAGCCTACCCTAACCTAGCCTAAACATGTCCCGAACCGTGTATGTTTAGTTTGTCCCATTTTATTTTATTCGTGTCATTTTATTTTTAGGGTTTATTTTATTAAATCATGTATATATTTTTAGGATTTTATTATTTTTAGCACGTCGTGTATTAATTTTTTAATTTTCTTTCATTTTCTTATTTTTAGTTAGTTTATTATTATTTCATTTTTTTAGTTTTTAGTTTTTATTTTTATAGTTTTTATTTTAGTTGTGTTTAGTTTTTTTTAGAGTTTGTATAGTGTATCGTATCCTGTGATTTTTATTTTTTTTAGTTTAGTTAAATTTTTATTTTATTTTTAGTTTTAATTTTTTTTAGGGGTCATAAGTTAAATACACACACAACCTACTCACACCCAAATACCATTTCCTCACTATCACACACAATTAACCTCTCACCCACACACCAACCCAATACACCCTCACACACAACCTATCCCACTTCATCTTCTTCCTACCTCACCCACACTTTCTCTCTCCTCTTCTAACCTCCATAACTAAAACCCACTCATAAACTCACCCCACCATTCATCATCAATACCCATATCAACAAACAACAAAATCCACTCCACCTCGCCACCTCCCAACCCGATCTCACTTCGAGTTCAAAAACTCTCCAACCCGCCTTCCCAAAAAAAATCGGACCCCCTTTTCAACCTGGTCAAAGCCCTCAAACCCTAAGCCCCTGGTCCGGCCTTCCAGTCCCGCGATCCAGCCCGACAATTCCCGCCTGAGCGCGGATCTGACCCCAACCCGCTGCCACGTCGACCCAATATCGTCGGCGACCCAAACGCCCATCTACCTACCAGCAGACGGACACGAACCAGAAGCCCCCCCTCCGGCGTCATCCCCGGCGGCGTCCCATAGCTGACCCCACCATCCTTATCCCTCCAACACAAACCCATCTCAGCCACTCCCCCACAACCTAAGCCACGACCCAGCTGAACCAACCTTACAACCCAACCAAAAACCCAAACCCATTATCTACCTTATTAAAACCCATTTCCCCTTTAGCTCTTAAATTGTGAGCTGCCAAATGCCAAACCAACTTAAGCCAAACCAAAAAATAAGTCTAAATCCTGAATGTGTTTAATAAACCAACTTAAACTAATTTAATCCTTTTTTCCAATTCTACCTCCAAAACCCCTCTAAACCAAATCAGATTTGTTACCACCCCACTTCCCACATGACCTCACCTCTTAACAATGCACATGTGCACAATTCCCTAAATACCCTCACCTCAACACCTTACACACCTTTTACACATCAAACTAACCCAAATTACCCCCATGTTCGATGCCTACTATTTAAGGAAGATGAAGACCATTTTGATATGGGATCTCCAAATTAGTTTTTAAGCTTTATGTGATAAAATTCTCTCCATCCCTCTATGTTGAGTATTTTCCTTTTTATCAAATATCTCAATATAGAGGTGTGTAGTGAAATTATCTCTAGGTGAAATTCAACCCCACCCCTCTATAATGAATTTTTGCATTTTTAGCAATTATTTCAAAATAGATTGATGTAGTTGAATTCATCCCTTATGGAAGGTAAATTCTAATCCATTCCTTTATGTTGAGATTTTGTATTTTTAGCAATTATCTCAATATAAACTAATGATCTAGAATTTATTTCTTTGGATGAGTTCTAATGTACAATTTTATAATGTTAGAATTTGCATTTTTAGCAAATCTCTTTTATTATCTAATTGTCCATTATGAATTCATCCACTATCCTTTTTATTTTTATTTTGTAATTTTTATTTTAGATTCGATAAATACATGAGTGAGGGATTGTGATTGAGAGGTTGTTGATGTAATTGAAGTTTTCATTTCAATTCACGTCTTAAATGGGTTTGATATATTCCTCTCTTATTACTTTTATTTTAATCATCTCATGTTTCATTTGTTTATCTTATATTTTTTTGATGATGATTATTGAGGGTTAATCTCCCATTTATGGGATGAAATTTTGAAGCCCTCATTAGTCTAAGTTTGTTAGTTTACTTATTAGGACAATTTTTTTTATCTCACTTTTCTTAAATTATCTTTTACTTCTTAATTAGTAGTTATAAAAATTAGTACAGTTAATTAGTGAAAAAAATCCCTTGAAAAATTCATAAAAATATAAATAGGAAATCATAAAAAAATATATAATAAAATGCAAATGAATCTATATATGTCCTCTCCAATTTTGTGCTTCATCCTTAGATGTGGATTGATACCTCACTTACCGCTATATTCTAGTTTTGTTCTACTTTTATAGGTTTGTGAAGAATTTTGATGGATAGAGAAATTGCACACAACGACAAATACAATAGACACGCAATTTTTATATATATCAAATGGCGTCGTTGCCATTCTTGGGAGCGTGAAGCACTTGCAGCGGATTTCAACTTGTAGTTCATTTATTTTTTGCACTTTATTATTATTTTTTTGTACCATTTTTATATTTTTAGAAGGCTTGTATTAGGTTTATTTTACCATTGCTTGTATTGCGGTGCATAGAGACACCTTTATTTTATTTTTTGTTTATTAAAATTGTAATAATCGAAGAAAGCATGATAGGAAAACCGGACAAGGTAGAGAGAGGGCGTCCAAAGGCGACGATTGAGAAGCCTCTCTACCTTGGGTTGGTAGGACTTCCGGGGCCGACTGAGATAGGCGTAATCTCCCCCCAGTCGACTCAAATTTTTCGGCACCCCACGGCGTAAAAATCATGGGAGGTACATTTCTAAAACACTCGCACCTCTCCTTTTAGCGAGTCAATTCTTTTATGTGCTTTGTGTTCTCTTCTTTGATTTTATTATCGCATTTATTTTTTTAATGGTCTGATGAATTAATTGACTAAGATCTACACCCGGTCACTCACGAGAAGGGATTTCATCACCTGACTCACTCGCTTACCATTGTGTGCTACCTTAGGCATCACTAAATTTAAAATCAATCAACTATGTATCCCAATAGGAGAAAATTTTGCAAAGGCGATCACTGAGATATTTTTATGATTTTTTTATCGCCCGCGGACTAAATTAAAATTTGACTACCTTTCACTACATTCAAAGATAAAAATTGGCTATGTGTTAGTTAGGAATTCTCCTTGACTTGTGTGTGTCCAATTCCATTATTTGGTAGTCGATTTTGGTTAGTTCGTTCAACATTTAAGAGTCCAAATATTTTTCCCACTCTTTTCTTCCAAAAAAAAATCCAAAAATATTTTCTTCCTTTATTTTTCTAAAATATCCAAAAATATTTTCTTCCCATATTTTTATAAAAATCCAAAAATATTTTCCCCCACCTTTTCTTCCAAAAAAAAGTCATAAATATTTTCCTTATTTTAATTTCCAAAAAAAATCCAAAAATATATTTTTTTCCTTCTTTTTCTCCACAAAAATCCAAAAATATCTTCTTCCTTTATTTTTATAAAAATTGAAAAACATTTTCTTCCTTTCATTCTCTAAAAATCCCAAAATTATTTCCTTTATTTTCAAAATATTCAAAAACCATAAAAACAAAAAAAAAATATTTTCTTTTATCTTGAAAATAAAAAGGCTCGTGATCGGTGTTTCTTCACCCTCACCCTTGTCAATTTTATCCAACAAGACTGATCCTTCAGTCTTGTTTGGGGGTAATTCTCATCACCCATTCTTTTGTCGCCCCGCGCTTTCATAGTTCTTATCCTTAGGGTGAGATCCCTTCGGTCTGGCTGAAGACATTAAACTTAGCGCTACCAGGAGGCACCCGTTATTCTTGTATGAGTCTTATCCAGTTTGGGGGTGGTGTTCCATATCACCCAATGCTTTACCATGTTTATAGACTCGTACACATCTTTTTTCATTTCTTCAAGTTTCATTTACGCTTCATTTGTCCACTTCATTACCGGTTGATTTTGGTAATCTCTTTCCTACCTTATGCTCTCAATTTTAAAAATCATTTTATCTAACATCAAGGACGATGTTCCTTTTTGTTTGGGGTGGGGAATTTTATCAAAATCGTACCTCTTTTCAAAAATTTTGACTTTTAAACCTGATTTTTTAAATTTCGTGCAGTTTCTTTCATTTCAATCATTGATGTGAATTTTCAATCATCCATCTTTCAAAGTCTAAGAATCAAGCTAGAATATATTATTTTTTCTAAATATCTTATATAATACGTCCCAAGGCATATTGCACCATGAATTTCTAGACTCAACAAAATTTATGCACTTATCACGTCACTATGGTTTAGAGTTGAAGAGTATTACAATTCTCAAGAGAACCTTAAGGATAACTAGTAGAGACTTTAGCTTGTGAGATTTGATTCTTTCACCTTTCAAAGTGTTTTATGCAATCTCCGAGTCACAAGTTGATTCAACTTCGTTTGGGTCCGCATTTAATTGTTGTATAATCTCATAATTCTTCAATTTTTTGCTTAATCACTGAGAATGACATCTTTTTCGAGTTGTAAGAAATGCGTGTCTTGAAATTTGTCCCGAATACTAGATCTTCACCCATACAAAAACCAAATTCCATTTATCATACACTCATACACCTTCCATTTTCCATATCATCACCATATATCATACCGCCCATTTTCATATCCACTTCCATTTTCCACCCACAAAGAAGAGTGTTGAAAGTAAAAGGAGAAGATCCGTCAAAGAGAGTGTTTGCATTTTTAGCGAATATCTCTCCCTAAAGTTAGATTCAGATGGAGAAAAATTAAATACAAGTCTATGTTGGGGTTATTTGTATTTTTAGCAGATTTATCTCAGACGTTGATGCGTATTTGGAAAAAAAATTTAAAAAAAAAAAGAAAAAAGAAAAAAAAAGTAGAAAATGAGAGAATCTGTCATAGAGAGTGTTTGCATTTTTAACGAATATCTCTCCCAAAGACGATTCAGATGGAGAAAGATTAAATACAAATCTATGTTGGGGTTATTTGTATTTTTAGCAGATTTACCTCATACATTGATGAGTATTTGGAAAATAAGAAAAAGAGAAAGTTGCAGTCAAGAAATAAAGACATTTGTTGGTCAAAGTGTAATACACGATTCCCAAATATCCACCACTCATCCATCATATCACCATCCTACCTCACCTCATCCCACATATCCCATTTCATTTCCCCCTCACACATAATCATCCATATATTCCCCTAGGTGTTCGGGCAAATGATAGTCAACGTGGTGAATAACTCGACGTTCTCACTATAGTGATTAACATTCTTTCATGAGATCACTTTTCCTTCAAAATGTTCATTCTTTCTTATATGTGTGTGAGACCTTTGAACTTGCTTACATTTACTCACCTCCTCACACACAAGAGCGATACACTTACCCTAATCTCGAGAGTTCGTTTGAGAGAGTTATATCCAGTGAGATTTAAAGTTGAAGAGTTGATTCCGAAAAGGCAATCTAGGAATTACTCTTGTGATACTCGACCCGTTTTGACTGATTCACACCACACACGTTGAGTTCTAGGAAGGATGTGCCTTGAGTATTTACCTAGTTTAATCTTTTTACACATTCTAGCTTGTATTTCTGAAATCATTTATCTCATGATGGATTGTGCGATCATTCTATGTCTAATAAGAGATAGACTGCCTTTTGTAAATAATAATTTTGTGGGTATATTCCCTGCAAACCCTCACGAGACACAACTCGTCCTGTAGGGTAACCTATAGGTTTAAAGTCTTGTTGCACATGCTAAGTGCAATCGCAAGTGCCCGCGAAAGTGGTACACTTTTGATTTCTTATCTTTCTCTTTCTCTCTATCTTATTGCTCGAGGACTAGCAACGCTCTGTTTGGGGGTGGTGTGATAAACACCCAAAACTGTACATTTTATACCCTGAATAGATGTACTTTAGTTGCTAATTCTCAACAATTTGGGTCTTATGCGCTTTATTATCTATTTTGTAGGTTGAATGCACGTTGCAGTGCTCAAATGCGTATTTCAAAGCAATTGTGCAAATTATGGAGCTAATTACCAATCCTGTAATCCTAGCCTACCCTAACCTAGCCTAAACATGTCCCGAACCGTGTGTGTTTAGTTTGTCCCATTTTATTTTATTTGTGTCATTTTATTTTTAGGGTTTATTTTATTATTTTATTTTATTGAGTCATGTATATATTTTTAGGATTTTTATATTTTTAGCGCGTCGTGTATTAGTTTTTATATTTTCTTTTATTTTCTTATTTTTAGTTAGTTTATTATTATTTCATTTTTTTATTTTATTTTTTATAGTTTTTATTTTAGTTGTGTTTAATTTTTTTTAGAGTTTCTATAGTGTGTCGTATCGTGTCATTTTTATTTTTTTTAGTTTAGTTAAATTTTTATTATATTTTTAATTTTAATTTTTTTTTAGGGGTCATAAGTTAAACACACACACAACCTATTCACACCCAAATACCATTTCCACACTATCACACTCAATTAACCTCTCACACACACAACATATCCCACTTCATCTTCTTCCTACCTCACCCACACTTTCTCTCTCCTCTTTTAACCTCCATAATTAAAACCCACTCATAAACTCACCCCACTATTCAGCATCAATACTCATATCAACTAATAACAAAACCCACTCCACCTCCCCACCTTCCAACCCGATCTCACTTCGGGTTCAACAACTCTCCAGCCCGCCTTTCCAAAAAAAACCGAACCCTCTTTTCAACCCTGTCAAAGCCCCTGCTCCGGCCTTCCAGACCTGCGATCAAGCCCACCATTCCCTCCTGAGTGCAGATCCGACCCCAACCCGCTGCCACATCGACCCAATATCTTCGGCGACCCAAACACCCCTCTACCTGCCGACAGACGAACATGAACCAGAAGCACCACTTTGGCGTCATCCTCGGCGGCGTCCCATAGCTGACCCCACCATCCTTATCCCTCCAACACAAACCCATCTCAGCCACTCCCCCACAACCTAAGCCACGACCCAGCTGAACCAACCTTACAACCCAACCAAAAACCCAAACCCATTATCTACCTTATTAAAACCCATTCCCCCTTTAGCTCTTAAATCGTGAGCTCCCAAATGCCAAACCAACTTAAGACAAACCAAAAAATAAGTCTAAACCCCACATGTGTTTAATAAACCAACTTAAACCAATTTAATCCCTTTTTTCCATTCTACCCCCAAAACCCCTCTAAACCAAATCAGATTTGTTACCACCCCACTTCCCACATGACCTCACCTCTTACCCATGCACATGTGTGCATAATTCCCTAAATACCCTCACCTCAACAACTTACACACCTTTTACACATCAAACCTACCGAAATTACCCCCATGCTCCATGCCTACTATTTAAGGAAGATGAAGATCATTTTGATAGGGGATCTCCAAATTAGTTTTTAAGCTTTGTGTGATAAAATTCTCTCCATCCCTCTATGTTGAGTATTTGCATTTTTAACAAAAATCTCAATATAGAGGTGTGTAGTGAAATTTATCTCTATGATAAATTCAACCCCACCCCTCTATAATGAATTTTTGCATTTATAGCAATTATTTCAAAGTAGATTGATGTAGTTGAATTCGTCCCTTATTGGAGGTAAATTCTAATCCATTCCTTTATGTTAAGATTTTTCATTTTTAGCAATTATCTCAATATAAAGTAATGATCTATAATTTATTTATTTGGATGAGTTCTAATGTTAGGATGAATTCATAATGGACAATTAGATAATAAAAGAGATTTGCTAAACCTTTTTATTTTTATTTTGTAATTTTTATTTTAGATTCAATAAATACATGAGTGAGGGATTGTAATTAAGAGGTTGTTAATGTAATTGAAGTTTCCATTTCAATTCACGGCTTAAATGGGTTTGATCTATTCCTCTCTTATTACTTTTATTTTAATCATCTCATGCTTCTTTTATTTATCTTATATTTTTTGGATGATGATTATTGTGGACTAATCTCCCATTTATGGGATGAAATTTTGAATCCCTTATGATTCCAATTTTGTTAGTTTACTTATTAGGATAATTTTGTTTATCTCACTTTTCTTAAATTAGCTTTTACTTCTTAATTAGTAGTTATAAAAATTAGTATAGTTAATTAGTTAAAAAAATCCCTTGAAAAATCCATAAAAATATAAATAGCAACTCATAAAAAAACATATAATAAAATGCAAATGAATCTATATATGTCCTCTACAATTTTGTGCTTCATCCTTAGATGTGGATTAATACCTCACTTACCGCTATATTCTAGTTTTTTTCTACTTTTATAGGTTTGTGAAGAATTTTGCTGGATAGAGGAATTGCACACAACGATAAATACAATAGACACGCAATTTTTTATATCTATCAAGTAGTCTATTTTGACAAACAAATACTTGCAATTATCTACCGTAGTAGGTAGAAGGCCCACGATGTCCATACCCCATTGGGTGAAAGGCCATGGGCTGGTAAGTGACTTCAGGTCGCTAGATGGCTGGTGAACCATAGGTGCGTGAAGTTGGCAGTTTTTGCATTTTCTAGCATAGATTGCAGCGTCTTTCATTGCTCGAAAAGCTATCGACCTGCCACCATTGTGACTCCCATATATTCCCCATGGAGTTCATGCAGGACTTGCTCGATGTCCTTTGGGTGAACGCATTGGAGGTAAGGGCCAGTGAAAGACCTCTTGAACAGCTTCCCTTCAGAAGATAAGTGAAAGCGAGCAGCTTTGACTCTTATGTGGTGAGCAGTTTTCTTATATGTTGGTAGTGCACCATCCTTCAAATAATCCCTTAAGGGGTACATCCAACTGGGGGATGTCTCAATCTGGAGAACATGCCCCACGCTCGATAGTTCGACGATCTGGTTAATACTTGGCTGGGAAAGGATATCAATTTGAATTGTCCTCTTCAAGCCAGAGTTGATCGTTATGCTTAAGGATGCTAGGGCACCAGTGTGGCTGTTATGTTCCCTAAGAAACTGCTAGACGCTATCTTCTTCGAAGTTGGCCACCAATTCTTTCACAGTGGCGAGATAGGTTACCATCCTCTCATCTCTTGCATTAAAATTGCCACTTATCTGGTTGGAGATCAACTGTGAGTCACCGAACACTTGGAGTCTCTTTGCTCTGAGCGTTCGCGCCTTTTGTAGGACCGCGATCAGTGCTTCATATTCTACTTCGTTGTTGGAGGCTTCAAATCCAAGCTTGATTCCTTGCTCGAGTATTGCATCTTCAGGGGTACTCAGCACGATGCCTACTCTTGCCCCTTTGAAATTGGAGGCTCCATCAATGGATAGTCTCCAAACGCCTGACGCTGGGGGATCTTCATTCGGATGGATAGTTTAGGGTTGGTCTCAAGGGTGTTCTCCTATAAACTCTGTGATGAAATCGACGAGGATCTGCCCTTTTATGGCAGTCCTCGACTGGAACTGAATGTCAAATCGTCCAAGCTCGATCGACTACTTTGATTATCTTCTGGAAAGGTCTGTTTTTCTCAAGGCTGCTTTAAGAGGGTGGGATGTAAGTACGATGATTGAGTGGGATTCGAAGTAGTGTTTTAATTTCCTTGAGGCTACCATTGGAGGAAAGGCGAGTTTTTTTAGTGGTAGGCATCGATGTTTGGTGTCCAAAAGAGTATTGCTCACGTAATAAACTAGGTGTTAGATCCCTATTTTCTCGCATACCAGTGGAGAACTTACAGCATAACTGGATACTGCAAGGTAAAGGTATAGAGAATCATTCTCTTGAGGGATTACGAGCAGGGGCAGTTTACTGAGGTAAGCTTTGATCCCCTTCAATGCCCTCGAGCAATCATCGTTCCACTCCACAACTTTGCTCTTCTTCAACAACTGGAAGAACGGCTGGCACCTTTCGAAAGACTTTGAGATGAACCGATTTAGGGAGGAGATCATCCCCGTGAGCTTTTGCACGTCTCTTATCATATAAGGGGGTTGCACCTTATTAATGGCATCAATTTGGTCTGGGTTGGCCTCAATACCTCTCTTGCTGACCAAGTACCCAAGAAATTTTCCAGACTGGACACCGAAGGAGCACTTACTTGCGTTGAGCTTCATTCGGTACTTCCTGAGGATTTCAAAGGTCTTTGATAGGTCAGAGAGGTGGTCTTCTTTGAGCCTGCTCTTGAAGAGCATGTCATCGATGTAGACTTCCATAGTGCTTCCTATTTGGTCTTTGAACATCTTGGTGACCAGCCGCTGGTAAGTTGCTCCTGCATTTTTTATCCCAAAGGGAATAACCTTGTATCAATATAACCCAACTGTGGTTATAAATGTTGTTGTTTTTTCATGATCTGGCTAGTGAAGAGGGATCTGGTGATACCCGGAGCATGCGTCTAGGAAGCTCATCCTTTCATGTGCTACAGTGGTATCCACCAGCTGATTAATCTTTGGGTGGGGGAAATTATCTTTAAAGCATGCCTTGTTAAGATCGGTGAAATAGATGCAGACCCTCCACTTTCTGTTTCTCTTAGGGACAACCACTGGGTTGGATTACCATTTGGGGAACTGGACTTCCCGTATGGATCCTGCGTCTAGCAGTTTTTTAACTTCCTTCTCCACTGCTTTAGCTTTTTTCGGAGCAGTTCTGCGAGCTTTTTGTGCTATTGGTTTGAAATCTAGATCGACGTGCAGTCGATGATAAGTGATGTTCGAATCAATCCCGAGCAGCTCCTAAGTCTCCCATGCATAGACATCGAGGTTACTTCGAAGTAGGGTGACCAATTCCCTCTTTTCGTGGTCGGTGAGTAAGGTTCCAATCAAGAACTTTCTTTCACTTGAACTGCTACTGGCTGTGACTTCCTTCAGGTCCTCGATGACTCTTTTAGAAGGGAGGAGCCTAGTCTCCTCTACTCTTGGTCACCCGTATCTTAGTTGCTATTTGGAGGGCACTAGCCTCTCCTGCTCCTCATTCTTGCTTCTAACTTCCTCAACCTTCTTCTCTGGCTTGGGGCGAATAGCTGTTATAAAGCACTTTCTTGCCATCGCCTGATCTCCATGGATCTCCACCACTCCTCGTTCAGTAACACATTTTAGCTTCTGATAGTAAGTAGAGGGGATGGCCTTCATCGTGTGTAGCCATCCTCTGGCAAGGATCGCTTGGTAGGGAGAATCAATATTGACCACGAGAAATTCGATCATTTTCGAGATATTTCCTGCTCTTATTGGAAAGACAATCTTTCCCAAGGGGATGGTTACTTTTCCAGCAAAACCAACTAGAGGAACGGTGGCTTCTTTTAGGTCGGCGATACTTAACTTCAACTTCCTGAACAGGTCGAGGTACATTACTTCAGATGAGCTACCTTGGTCGACGAGAAACCTATTGATGTCATAGTTAGCTATCCTGAGTGTAATGATTAATGCATCATGATGTGGGTTTCTTACTACCATTAGGTCCTCATTCGTGAACACAATGTTCTTGTTGTAGTCGATATCCTCTGCTCGTCGATTCTTTCCTACTTGCATTTTGTCCAGGTCGATTAAAAAGCTTGCATTACTGCTGTAAGATTTTTGACTTCCATTCGAGTCGTGTTTCCTTGAATCTGTTTGAGGTTGGACACTCCATGGATTACTACAAAATCAAGGACGACGTCTTCCTCGAGCACGTTGTCGATCCTTTGATCTCCATTGGTAGCTACCTTCTTTGCCTTTTTTCCATAAATTTGCTTAAGTGTCCATCTTGAGCTAATTTTTCAAGGTGAGACTTTAGGGCTTTGCAGTGCTCGATTTTATGCCCGCTCTCCTTGTGGAAATCACATCTGAGTGCGTTGTCCCTCTTTGAAGGATCTCTACCCATCTTCCTGGTCCACTTTATAAACGGTTCATCCTTGATCTTTGCCAGAATCTTGTAGATTGGTTCTCTAAAAATTGTGTTTACTGCTTGAAATGCCTTCGAGGCGTCACTCTTGATCCCATTCTTAGGGCCATTCTTGCCCCCATTCTTACTCCCTTTCTTTTGACCTTTATTCTTATCACTCCCTTTGCCGGTGGTCTTGGCACGACCATTTTCTCCTGCATTGAGATGGGTTTGGCTTTGGCATATTTTTCGATACGAGCCATCAGGTCGTCGATGGTTATGGCCTCCTTCTTCGTGAGGGATTGGAGTAGGAGGCAGGAGATAGGTAAGACAATCTTAAAAGATGTCACGGTGACCTGCTCCGAGCAGTCCTCCACCTCATTGAACAGGTCCCAATACCTCTTTGCGTAATCTTTAAGGCTCTCCCTGGGATTTTTCTTCATTGTCAGCAAAGCATCCATCCTCTTTGGGTGGGAGCTGCTAGTAATGAAGCGAGCTGTGAAGAGCTCTGCTAGGGACTCGAAGTACCTAATGGATCTATGGGGGAGTTTTTTGAACCACTTTTGAGCCACGTCGTGCAAGCTTGATGGGAAAATTCGGCACATCAATGCGTCCTTGTGGTTCTAAAGGGTCATGGCCTATCTGTACTGTCTGACATGGTCGATGGGATCATTTTTTCCATCGTAGATCTTAAACCTTGGCATTGCGAACTTCTTGGCGGCTTCTTCTTCCTCTATTTCCCTTGAGAAAGGGGATTTCATCTGGCTCCTGAGAGCTCGCCTAGCTAGCTCTCTTGTCGATCTGGCACCCCAATGTGCTGGGTGTTAGTCCATCTCTCTTCGGACCAAATTTTGTATATAATTGTTTCCTTGGCCTAAGCTCCTGTAACGACGAGTTGGTTGTTGTTTCTCGGACCAGTCGTTATCTGATTTTTGTTCCTCAAATTTTTAAGATCCACGTCCTAGGCTCTTTCCTCAACTGCGAGATCTGCTCGCCTGAGGGATAGGAGTCCGATAATGACGTTGCCTTGTATTGCGAGG
This sequence comes from Sambucus nigra, assembly GCA_949130495.1. Lineage (NCBI taxonomy): Eukaryota > Viridiplantae > Streptophyta > Magnoliopsida > Dipsacales > Adoxaceae > Sambucus > Sambucus nigra. Next base: position 382,959,916 of record OX422217.1, read on the forward strand.
GAGTTCTCTCTCCATTTTCTCCAGTCTCCTTTTGATATGAGCATTCTCAACTTCTTTCTTGCGAGTGGCCTCCTCCTGCTCTTGGAGCCTAGCCTCATAGGCGTCGATCAGTCTAGAGACTTGCATGGACCTAGCTAGTCCCTAGATTTCTTCTAAGGCCTATCATTCTAGACGAGGCCTTGGGTTTGAGCGTCGAACTTCAGATCTAACGCTATAAGGAATAGTTTTCTCTTGAATATCCCCTGGTTGAGGGGCATTGTTGCTGTGATCAGACATTCTAGGTTCTTGTTGGGGAAGGTTTTCTTAGAGGAAGAACAATCGGTTCCCACAGACGGTTCCAATTGTGATGATAATAAATCTTAACACAAATTATAATCAAATGCGATCACCAGAAAAAGTAAAGAACATAAATCAGAATAGCTGCAATCACACACGACACAAGATATACGTGGTTCGGCAAATTGCCTACGCCCACGATGGTGCTCTCTGGTTGTATTGCTCTTTTATCCAGGGGAATGTTTTTAAATTACATACCCTTTGCCCCGAGACAGGGGTGCAATATATACATGTGAACTTCGGAGAGTGGGGGTGTTGAGAACCTCCACGTTGGCCCATAATCCCTATAATATCTCTTGAGAGATTTTGGGGGTTGAATGGGTCACTGCTGACTTGGTCATTTGTGAGACTTTAGAGTTTGGGTCAGACTCCCCTATTCTTGATATGGTTTTTTCAGTCTACTTCTATGGGCCAAGACAAATGGACGAGGTACCCACAATAATCATTTTAGGATTAATTTAATTAAAATAAACTTAAATTGGACTTGGTTATATTGTGTGGTTGAATATTAATGCATATATCTGTCTTGTTAACTATTGTGATCCTTTTCACCCCTTCCTTAAGTGCTTGTTACTTGGGTCAACACAAATTGGTGGAAGGGCTTGCATATTTGGGGGACACATAATAATTTTAGGCTTAATTTAATTAAATTGGACTTATTGATATTGTGTGGTTGAATATTAATGCATATATCTATTTGGTTAGCTGTCATGGCCGTGTTCACCCCTTCCTTAACTGATTGTTATTTGGGTTAACACAAATTAGTGGAAGGGCTTGCACATTTGTTGGACACATTGTAATTTCAGGATTAATTTAATTAAGGGAATTTAAATTGGCCTTATTGATGCTTTGCAGTTGAATAGTAATGCATATATTTGTTTGGTTAACTATTGTGGTCTTGTTCACCCCCTCTTAAGTAGTCGTTGTTTGTTTGAACACAAATTGGTTGAAGGGCTTGCACATTTGGTGGACACATAGTAATTTTAGGATTAATTTAATTAAAATGAACTAAAATTGTATTTGTTGTATATGATTGATCGGTTGGATGACAATAATCAATTTAGGATTAATTAAAATCATCACCTATAGGACTCTTATTCACACCCTCCTTCTATATATTTTCTTAGGAAAAATGAGTCATAGTAATGATTACTTTCAACAAGAGTATAAGAGGGTGCAACTGGACCACACTAAAACATCTATTATTCGTGTACGCTATATAGAGAGAACTTCTATTTACGAGTATGGGAATAGTAAAATTGAACGGTTTAATTACCTTACACATTGAGGAGTTGATCTCTCACAAGCATAATTGTTCGATCATATTTTTTTTCCTTGGTAGAACTCTAGGATGAGGCAGTGGAGAATGTATTTTGCCTTTAAAATCCCGATAGGGCACTGCTGCTGGTGATATTGTTATAAAAGGTTGAAAAAATATTCATCCATTGTTGATACAACCCCGTAAAGAGATAATTCACCCAAATTGTTACTTCTCGCGACATATGCACATTAAAAATGAGCATGCAAATAATTTGAAGAAGAAATTATTTTGAGTTCCTGTCACGCTTTATACATCAATAAAAGATACGCTCACCTAGTTGGTCTCGTGAAAATTTCATAAATTTTTAAAAGCTAATATTTGTTAGATGGAACTCAGACACATCGATCAAGTTTTAAAAGATGTTAAAAATTTATACATAAAAATGATCGTCATACATCCATCGCTAAAAACCAAATAACGAAACACCGCTAATTGGGTGATCTCCTACACCCCAACCTCAATTCTCAGCACCTGTCGGTTGGTAATACTCTACTCCACCGTAAATCTCGTCCACTACTCCATCTCTGAGTCATTAAACTTAACAAACCCTTGCTAATACAACACCCCCTCCTGCTACCAAGGAATTCCAAGCTAATGATAAGATTCCTATCGGGTTCTCCGTGATCGAGAATAATCCTACCGGTAAAAAACTTGACGTATATATTTTTAAATCCCGTTGTCAACCTCTTAAAAAGATGACTATATGACATCCTGCATATTTTGACATTTGAGTTGTCCAGTCCCCGCTGCCAAACTATGTTGGGCATCAGAATTAAAATACCATTCTAAGCATGTGACAAAAATATGAGATGATAAAAACTTTTTCCACACGATATAATCTGAATTTAAATCCAACGAATATAATCATCCACACAATAAATTCTCTCACCATTCTAACTCCAGAATAAAACTCAACTCCAAAAGATAAATTAATATTTAAATGAAATCATCCAACTGTAACTCCAACTGAAAAGGAACAGTAAACAACTATGGAACTAAATGGCCTATTAAATCCATAAATAATTATCTCATATATAAAATGACAGAACGAAAAATCTAAACTAATAAAGGGGTAAAATAGAACTCTAGCTGCACTCTACGAATCTCCAATACAATCTATGCAGCTACCCCGAGAAACTATACCTGAAAGGTTAGTCAACGAAATGGGTCAGAGCCCATCGCATGAATACCAGCTACTCCTCCCAATTAGTATTCATGATCTAGACATAAGCATCATACGAGATAAATATCAGAATAGAGTATTTTAAATTACACAATATAAGAACAAGCGAGTAAAATAAAATAATATTAACTACCCATATAGCTAAGCCACCCCATTATTCAAGTCTAGTTATATTATTTCAACCATTAATTATATCAAAGTCATTAACTTAATTTAATGTAATTAGCCAATTATTACTAAGCTGACACCACTATAGCCAGTAGACCTTTCTACTCATCCTGCACATATTTGGGCATGCCTAAAATTATTAACACGTCACACCTGATATACATAAGTCTAGTCTTGTCTGGATGAGACCCACTACGCTAGCATGTCCCTTTACAGACGGTCTCGGACTCAACACGATATTGGACTTCTTACCCACTAAGTCATGTTGAATAGTCTCGACCTACGAGACTATCTCATACCGAGACTATCTTCATTAGTTACTAAGAATACTTTCGGCCTTAAAAATTATAGAAACTCAATTTCATCCTAGTAGCTTCAGCCCAAGAGTGTTGGCCTCAAACATCTCTATGAGGTCGAGGCCTCGTCATCCGCTACGTGCGCCAAAAATGGTGTCGATCTCATCTCGACTCCATCATCGACATCAATGCTTCACCAGTCTGAGACTCTCACTCTCAGACATAGCATACACGTGTGGAACTTGTTACAGGGGTATTGTTGGCACGCATGACCAATACTATTGTAATGTGTCAACTAACACGTGAAGGGATATTTGTCAATCTTAAATTGCACACCTCAATGTACAACTATCATGCTCTTACTGGCTACTTGATCTCTCTCACACGAGTTGAATGTTTAGGGGTGATACTGTGCATCCCAATGATATAAAAGGAATCCATCATCTTCTTTTATGAAGATTAATCTATAAGAACCCTACCGAATCACATTGTGTTAGAAAGAGAAAGTATAGAAAAGCTTGTAACATTGTTAATGGCTTCTAACCTTCATATTTAGTGAAAGTGATTTACTCTTTGCACTGTGGACATGGTCCAAGGCCGAACTACATATATTTGTGTCTCTTATTCATCTTTCATCCACTTTACTTGTTATTTTACTTGTTGATTTGTTGTCTTACTTCACCATTATTATACAAATTTAGAAACTAAGTTGAATCTATCTCTAGGTCATATTCTGTATCATCATTTTGGTTCCATCTGTTGGAAGAGACTTTTTTTTCTTCTTCATCATAGTTTGAATTCTCTCCTCCTTGACTCTGGTAGTCATACAAATCCACCACTGTTGGAGCTTAATCACCATTGAAAGAGCTTGAGTTGGGTGTTTCTTGAGCTTTTCTAATTCATCTTATTTCTGGATTTCTTTTCTCATCTCTACTTTCTTTTTTATTTGATTGATTCTCACTATAAATGGCCACAGATCCACCTTGCAATGCCAGGTCAAGCTCCATCTAATTGCCTCAACAGTCAGAAATGGCAGATGTGGCGGCGGTGCTAAGGTCCTTTACGGCTAGTCAACAGCAAATGGAGCGACGACACTTGGCCTTCATCCACAACATAATGCGTATAATCCCTGATGATCCTACTGTGAACTCCGACTGCTAGGGAGACAACACATATAACAACAGGGGGACCACCCTTAGATACAGCGAAGGAGGTTCAGCACCACGTAAGGTGGAGAGATATCATTGAACCATAACGTCTCCTCCTTATAAAACAGGTTTAAGGTACCCGGATGACTTGTCCTGTGATGAGGAAGGGTGTTGGGAAAGGTATGAAACTTTAGATACATATCATCATCTAGGAGGCCCTCTAGGCCCAAATTACAAAGGAAAAAGTGTTCAGCATACTCCCCAAAGTCGATAGAGAGGCTTGGCATTTGACAGACTAAGTAGGGGGTTAACTTTTGACTGTCTTGACCTAAGGAGTGATGTTAGATGAGACTAACGCTCCCATAATATAGGTGTCACACGTTTCACGAATCGTCACGATAAAGAAAGGCTGAGACGAGAGCAGGAAAGGGAGGATCACAGAGAAGTTAACTGCAAATAAAGAACTGTCAGTAGAGAACTAGCTCCTAAAGTGGTTATGCCAGTAGAATGAGTTTGAGACATTGTAGTGCAAGAAAAAAACGTAGAATAGTTCAATTTAAAGTCTAGAAGATAAGATCGACTCTTTGATTAAAATTCAAGACCCTGAACATATGGGGTATATGAAGGGGTCTTCATTTGTGTTGAGGGTTGTCAGCTACCCTACTCCCACAAAATTCAATCCGCCAAGTGTGACACCAAGATATGATGGGAACATGAACCCCATTCACTGTATAGAAATGTATCAGTAAACTGCGGATATTTATAAGACACCTAATGAAAAGAGATGCAGATCTTTTTCCAATACTCTCACAGGCACGGGGCATATATGGTATACTGGCCTGTCGAGTGGGTCCATAGAATATATTAAGCAACTCTCAAAAAAGTTCATCCATAACTTTTGTTTTAGTATAAAGCCGTTAAAGTGTGTGACTCACCTATTATATATTAAATAAGGGAAGAATGAACCTCTTAGGTATTACATCTACCATTTTTACAAGGAAAAGTTAGAGGTTAAAGATTACGATGATAGCAATGTAATGACATCCCTCATCAGCGGACTTCATCCAGGAAAACTCAAATGGAACCTCTCTGAGGATCGTCCAAATTCCATGACAAAACTTTTGGCAACATTCGGGAGAATCATAAATGTAGAGGAGGCCATGGAGACCAAAAGAGGTGATATGAAGGAGGCATGCAGTGGAAACTCCATCCCAAGGCAAAGACAAAGATAAGGATGGGAAGAAAAAAAAATGAACGATAATAAGTTTGTAAAGTAAATTCCACTAACTGTAAGCCCAAACTTGATACTAAATGACATAAAGGATGATAGGGAGCTCAGATGGCCTAAAAAGTTGAGTCCCCACCACTTTAGAGGGACAAAAGTAAATGGTGTGAGTTCCACCAGGACCATGGCCACACAACTAACCGTTGATTTTCCCAGAAAGATGAGATTGAGAAATTGTTCAAATAGGGAAAGATCTTAAAATACATAGATAAGAGTGGGTGATGAGATGAGGGAATGAATAGGTTTAATGGAAGAAAGGTTACTATGCCGAGAAAATAAGTTCAGGCAAACAAGAACGAGTAAGAGTCGGATGACAGAGGTGAGGACAACCCTGATCTTCCAGCTAAACTTCCTACGATAAAAGGTAATTTGTGCGTGATTTACCTTGGTGTAAAAATGATCTGTGGCGGATTAATAGGTGGAGGTACTGAGCCAACCAATAGGAAGGCTCATATAGTTAAAGAAAAAATAGTACAAAAAGGGTCGAGGTTAACTCGACCAAAATTGAAGCTAATCCTAGCAATCTCAAGAAAGTTGACAGGGATAACCTTGTAGTTAAATTCTCATGCTAGATTTCAAGGATATTTTAGCCCCACCTGACAACCCCCTGGTTATCAGCACGTGAGTTCATGGATACAATCTAGCCCGTATTCTGATCGATGGAGGGTGCTCAATGGACATCATGTTCTGGGACTGTTTTAAAGTTTTGAATCTAAGTAAGAAGATATCGGTTCCCTTTCACTAGCCTTTGATTGAATTTAACGGGAGGAAAGTACACCTGCTCAGAGTCTATGAGATGGATGTTTGCATGGGAACCTAGTCGAGATACATGACTAGGAAAACTAGTTTCTTTGTAATGTATGAACATGTATTTTTATCCTACAACATTATCCTTGGGAAAGTAGCACTTAAAAATTTTAATTTGTTCTTTCCACCATACACCCGATAATGAAATTCCCGACTCCTTGTGGAGTAGGAGAAGTGCAAGGTGATCAGGTGGAGGCCCGAGAGTGTTACTTCACCTCGGTTGAGGAAAGGAAAGCCCATAAAAGGAAGACGACTTCCAATAACATTAATACCTTTGACCCAAAGGATGAAAGGAAACTCAAGAAGGAGAGCCCATCGAGGAGGTAGAATCCTTAGTCCTCAATGAGGACGAATGAAAAAAGCCATCTAAATTGGCTCATCCCTCAGAGCAACTATTAATAAGGAGCTAATCAAGTTACTGAGAGAATGGATGAGCATATTTGCTTGGAGCCATAGCGATATGTTAGGGATTGGCACCAAAATTATTTTTCATCGGCTCAATATAGATGAAAAGATCAAACCAGTAAAGCAAAGAGACACAGCATTGCGAGAGATCAGTATGATGTAATTCAACATGCGATCAAGAAACTATAGACCACGGACTTTATTAGAGAATTTCAATACCCGTAATGGTTTTCTAATGTCATCATTGCACCTAAACAAAATGGGAAGTGGAGAATGTGTGTCGATTTCACATATCTGAACAAGGCTTGCTCGAAGGATAGCTTCCCGTTACCCCGAATTCATCAGATGGTGGATGAGATAATACGTCATGAGCCCATGAGCTTTATGAATGCTAAATTCGGATACAACTAAATTTTAATGCACAGTGATTACACTAAGAAGACTTCCTTTATTATAGATAAAGGAACCTACTGTTACAAGGTGATGCCTTTTGGATTGAAGAATGTAGGGCCAACCTATCAGATGTTGGTCAGTAAAATGTTCGAAGGCCAAATTAGAAAGACAATGGAGGTATATATATATACTAGGTGTAAGCCCGCATAATGCGAGGTTGAGTCGCAATGTACGGAACATATTCGAAATTAAGAAAATATGTTTTGATCGTGTTCGTGTTCGTGTGGGAATTTTTTGGCTATATATATATATATATATATATATATATATATATATATATATATATATATATCACTGTTCTAAAAAACCCGCCTAGGCTTGAGGCTTGGGAGAAACTCCCCGCCTTAAGATTTTGACGCCTTATGCTTGGTAAAACCCTTATGGCATACTTTTTCTCTAAAAACAGCAATGCTTTAGTGAAACGATATCGCCTTTTAAAGATTTTTTTACAAACTGGACCATTATCTCATCCAAAATAATCAAATAATATTTTTATTTACAAATATTCAGACATATTTTTATGATATGTAAAATTTTAGTATTTTAATAGCCTTGTTATGGTTGAAAAATATTAAAATATATTAAAAAGACCTAAACGCCTTTTTACGCCAAGGCTCGCCTAGGCTTCTAAGGCTTAAGGTTGGCCTCCACGCCTCGATCACGCCCCGCGTTTTTTAGAACCTTGATATATATATATATGTGTGTGTGTGTGTGTGTGTGTGTGTGTGTGTGTGTGTGTGTGTGTATAATTGGAAAATTATATAATTAGTTTTGTACAGGTTAAATAGAGTGTATGCTCAATCTATAAATTTAATTATTTTGGGTTAAAAAATATATTTGAATCAAAACTGAATCTCCTTGTTATTGATTGTGATATCCATATTTGTGCTTCATAGCAAAATAAGTACATAGAAAGGAGGGGAAATCTTCCAACCAATGATAATACAAAAACAATAAAAAAAAAATATATAGAATAACCAATAAAAAACAAATAAGTTAAAAAAACATATTACTTTAGGAGTCGATTTTTTCCAATTCATTTTAAAAAATAGAAAATCCTTTACAAAAATCTAAATGACGTGGTAATAAATTTCAACATCCACCTTTTTCTCATATATGAAAAAATAGTCCTCAATTATAACTGAACCTTAACATGAGAGGAATTTGAAGGAAATGAGGGATAAAAAGAGTTGTGATGGAGCTTTTTGAGAATTTTAGCTGAAGGAAGTGAGGGATGAAAAGAGTTGTTAAGGAAGAAGTTTAAAACTCATTTTCAAACACCCCCAAATAGTTAATAATTTTGAAAGTATCGATCAAACCCACCCAAAAATTTAATACCTATGAAAATCCCAATTCAATAATTTTAATAGTATTGACACTAATTTACTCAACCACCCATTATAACTACAAAAAAAATATCCCTAAAAAATTCTTTTATCATTATATAAAATGATTGACACAATTCAAAAAACCAATTAAAAAAATTACATTAAACACCTCCAACAAACGATAACTTGAATAAAAATCATTCAAAAATTAGAGCTCGGCTCATGGTGGTATCTCGTTATATGTAATACAAATAAAGAAAATAAAACAACAAACCCACACCTGAGTTAGTGGGAAGTTTATGTTCCAGGAGTAGATATGTTATGCAGACATTACATATATAATTATAAAGATATTTAGGCAAGCACCTATAGTGCAGGGTTGAACGGAGACAACTGTAATGGTTTATGGATTGCTTTTTACCAAGTTATCTATCAAAGAAAGCAGACCTCATACCTTTAATCATCAGGAGCCAAGGTTGTATATCTTTATTACTATCATCATTCGCAGATCTAAAATAGATATGAATATATAACAATAGAGATGCAAAAAATACAATGAGACATCATCACCACATATTGATGCTTTTTTCAGCGATCAATCACCAAACTCATCCCAAATTGATTTACCACGAATAATGGAAATCTCTCATGTGCATTTAAATGGGTGCTTGAGGGATATGGATTGTGTGGGGAAGATAAAAGGGTGAGAGATGTTTATGGGGAGAAAGGGTTTGTAATTGCAGGTGAAAGAGTTTGGGGAGGGGAGAAGACAATCCGGTCTGGAGAAAAGAGAAATGAAATGAAAGAGAAAAAATAAAATATTCTTAAAATTTAGATTGACACATGGACATTCTAATTGAGGAGGAGTATTAACTCGTGTATAGCATTTTAGAAGTTATAATACATATATATATATATATATATATATATATATATATATATATGATATGCTTACAAATAGTATGAAGGCCAAGACCCACGTGATCGATCTGAAAATGACTTTTGATACAATGGACAGATATATAATGAAATTAAATCCCGCAAAGTGTGTGTTTTGTGTCTATGCTAGAAAATTCCTGGTCTTCATTGTTAACCAAGGGGGATCAAAGAAAATCTCACTAAAATCAAGGCGTTGATTGATATGAAGATGTCGAGAACAATAAAATATGTCTAGAGGCTAACAGGATGAATGGCTGCCCTAAAATGGTTTGTGTCCAAAGCAACAGACAACTGCTTACCGTTCTTTAAAATCCTAAGTAAATCTTTTTCTTGTGATAAGGAATGTGAAAAATCATTTCAAGAATTAAAGGCTTATATCGGCTCTTCAATGCCCCTCTCTCGGCCTATTTAAGGAGAAAAACTTTATTTGTATCTGGCAGTCTCAAAGTCGGCCATCAGTACGGGTATTATATGAGACGATGATGGAATTCAAAAACTTGTCTATTTTAATAGCAAGGCTTGGCAAGGGCAAATTTGAAATACCCAAATATGGAAAAGCTGGCACATGCCCTAATCCATGCTTCAAGAAAGATGAAGCCCTACTTCCAAGCACAGAATGGTGTTGTTGATCGATACGCCATTTTGGTAGATCATTCATAAACCTAAGAAATTGGGTAGGCTAATAGACTGGTCGGTAGAGTTAGGTGAGTTTGACATCGCCTACCAGTCGAGAAGTGAAAAAGGGTCAGGCATTGGAAGATTTTATATCTAAATTCACATGGATTACTGAAAATGATTCAGAAGAAGCATAAGCGTCCGAGGTGCCAACAATTGTTCAGAAACAAGCTATGGTCGAGGAGGTACAAGACGAAAAAATAGGGTGGGTGATAGACAAAGACTTCCTGATCAAGAAAGGAACATTTTATGAGGGTCCTTTTAAAAAAGAGGGCCCATTTAGTGCTTGTTCATTGATGGCCCGTCCTGCGTGAGTGGCAGTAAGGAAGGTTTAATACTATTATGGGACCGACATAGAGTATGCTTTATGATTCAATTTTAAAGCATCAAATAACGAGTCGAAGTATGAAGCTCTGCTAGTAAGACTTTCCCTAGATAAAGGCTTAATGTCAGACAAATGATCGCTCAAAGTGATTCTCAATTAATTGTCAATAAATACTGGGAATCTACAAGGCCAAAGATAAAAAAAAATGGCGAAGTACCTAGCTAGAGTGAAGAAAATGTTGATAATTTTTTATGAAGTCGTAATAAGAAGAATTCCAAGACTGGAGAATGGAAGATTTGATGCATTGGCAAGACTAGCATCGGCGGCTAGAATGGAGATCAGGCTATCTGTGCCTGTGGAAATTATGTTCAAGCCGAGCATCAAAATGAAAAATATTAACATGAGCCTTTGTTTAAACTTGAATTTGGGAGAATATTAGATGAACTCAATCATAGTTTATATGAGGGATGGAAAGCTACCCAGGATAAGGTCGAAAGAAGAAAAATCATATATCATGTGGCCACATTCACCATTATAGGCGATGTGCATTATAAAAGAGGCTTTCTCTTCCGCTTCTTCGTTGTGTGCACCCCACTTAGATAGGTTACGTTCTCTGAGACTTACACGAGGGGTCACGTGCAAGTCATGTAGGTGGATGATCCTTGCCAAAAGAAACATCACTCAGGGGTACTTTTAGTCGAGTCTCGCAAAAGAATCGACAGAATATGTTCAGAAGTGTGATAAATGCCAACGATTTGCAAGCACCCATCAAAAACTCTCGTCTATATCGGCCACTTATCCCTTTTTAATGTGGGTGATACACCTAGTTCACCCTCTACCTAGAGCGACAAGAAATTATAGATTCTTAATTATTGCAATTGGTTACTTTTCCAAATGGATGGAAGCATATGTTATGATTACAATCACCGAGGAAAAATGCTTCAAATTCATTTAGAGATACATGATTTGTCGATATGGCCTCCTCAATACCCTAATACTGGATAATGGAAAGCAATTTGAAAAAAATTCTTGGAAGCATACTGCGCAAAAGTTGACATTAAGCAATTTTCTTCTTCACCCGGCCGACTGTAAGCGAATGGGCAGACAGAAGTAGATAACTGAACAATATTAGATAGGATAAATAAAAAGCTGGAAGATGCAAAGGGGAAGTTAGTTGATGAGTTATATGGTGTCTTATGGGCATACAGACCAACAAAGAGGACTCCGACGGGAGAAATGTCATTTATGCTAGCCTATGGGTTCGAAGTTGTAATCCCGATGGAGATTGGTCTACTGAGCCATAGAGTCCAAACTTATGACCTAGAGGCTAACCTTGAAGAAAGAAGGCTTGACTTAGATCTAATAGAATAGAGACGAAAAGATACGGCAGTTGGACAGTCTGTTGACTAATATATGGCTGCCAAGTTTTATAATAAAAGAGTTAAGTATCGACCTATTGCAATGGGAGACCTTGTGCTTAGAACGTCATACAAAAGGCCAAAAAACTACACCCTAATTGGCACGGGCCTTATAAGTTTTCAAAGGAGGTTGTCCCAAGCACCCAACGGCTGGAGAACCTTGAGGGTGAACTGTTTTTCAATACTTGGAATGTGAACCACTTAAAAGATATTATCAGTAGTTTTTCAATCTCTTACTCATTTGAATTCTATTTTGTGTTTATTATCTTGGCAAAAAGGTAATAATTTTGGTTGTATGTAAAAGAATGAAATTTTTAATGAGAAATGTACAAGTGCTATCTCATCTTTTCTGATCATTCAATTTGTGATTCTGATAAGTGCTAAAACGTCATTTAATTATGGTGAATAAAATAAAAACTCTCTCACGGAGGTACGAGAGTGACCGAGGAGTCTCGGTTCAAAGATTTCACTCCAAAAACTTTAAGAGGATGGAAATACCTTTAACATCTTTAAATGGTGAGAGATCAAATAACATCATTTAAGTATGTTACACCTAAAACATCATTTAATTATGGTGAATAATTTAAAACTCTCTTTCAATGGTACGAGAGTGATTGATGAGTCTTAACTCCGAGATGTCACTCCAAAAATATTAAGAGGAGGGAAATCCCCTTAACATCATTTAAATGGTTAAAGATCAAATAAAATCGTTTTAAGTATTGTACACTTAAAACATCATTTAATCATGGTGAAAAATCCAAAACCCTCTCTCAGAACCATTAAGAGGAGGGAGATACCCTCAATAGTGGTGAAAGGTCAAATAAAATAATTTAAGTAAGGTACACTTAGAACATCATTTAATTATGGTGAAAATTTCAAAACTCTCTCTCTGTGCTACAACGGTGACTAAGGAGTCTCGGCTCCAAAAATTCACCCCAAAAATGCTGAGAGATGGGAAATTACTCAAAATTATTTACTTAATATAATTTCTTTAGTGAGACACCATCAAGCATCAAATATGGAAACTTGTAATGCAAATAGTAAGTTCAAACATTACACATGGTGTTTGAAACCAAGAATAATTGCATAGTATTCATCATAACAACAGCTAAATTAAACCAAGAATAATTGCATAGCATAGTATTGCATAGTTTGTGGGATGTGGTAATGAGCTTTCTTGTTTGACTGGTTGATCTTGAACTACTCTTGAGGATTAAGATATGATCTTTGCTAGCATTTGATTCAAGATTTCAGTCAACATTGATTTTCTTATTATCTCCATTGCCTTGGTTATGATTTTCATTGTCCTGGTTTAGAGCTTCATTATATGGCATGGATATGATTGTATGGTTGCAAGGATGATGTGTTCCTTATAACATATATCACAATGAATTGATTGTTTATTTTAATCTCAAGTAAATCAGAGAGAAAATAGTGAAGTGTGATATTATATCAATTGTTTTGTCATCATATAAAATACATTTGGTTTCACGTGGTCGATCAAGTAAAGTCTTCAGCAACAATATCATCCCCGATCAACAATTGTTTGGCTCAACTATCTATATAACATTACTTCCTTGATTTTCCTACTAGTTGATACATCTCTGGAGATACCCGGAGGTTATCATATCCACATTCCTACATTATTCCCCTTCAAATGGTTTGTCTGTTTGACTTATGTTCGGGTCATACATCGAGTTATTTTGAACCACTTAATGTTGAGAAGATACCCTCTGTTAAGAAAACCTCTTTCACATATGAAATGGCACCCAAGCGCGAGATTCCCATAACTGCCTCGAGTAGAAAAGGAAAGAAATGGAGAATTCGTTCACTCGGGTGAATGTGGATGACTCTTTAGTTAAGGATAGGGGGAAAAGATCAAACATATATATGACCTTAACATATCTCTTGCCTACATAATGAAGGTAAAGGAGACTATCGATGAGTCGATAACTGTTTTGGCCAATTTGGCCGTGGATCTGATCTCGAGGTTGATCTTTCTTCGAGATTGAGATTAGGCGAGTTTTTTGAAGAAGGATGATCTTGTCCAACATGTTTCCCTAACCTTATCTTTATTAAGTGTCTTTTATCTTACTCTTTTTATTGTAAGTTGATTTTTACTTTGATTAGAAAATATATTATATATGCAATTCTTACTTAAATTTTCTTTGATGGTGGAAAGAGATGTCGATCAAGCCATGAAGGACTCTAATTATGATGAAACTATGGTTCCCTTGAAAAATTCTCTAGACGAGGCTAAATGTTAGATGATAATGAGATGGAGTTAAGGGAGAACCAGAAAAAATCTTCTAAAGAAGTGAAGCAGATAAAGGTGGAGTTGACCACCTCTATTAAAAATTTATAGTGGCCTTGGAGGATTTTTAGACGGTTGAGGACAAATACATGTAATCTTCCTTCAAGCACACTAAGCAACAGATCGGCTACATAAAAAAGTCAAGTTTCAAGGAAGGGCAGGATGTTTCTGAACTTTTTGTCGAGCACCAACCAGGACCTCTTCTAGTGTTCGGACAAGAAAAAGAGGTCGTTGGTGACAAACTCGCTAAGGAACTGGTCAAGCCATAGGTCTTTTATATTTTCTCTTTCTTTGTTCCTTTATTATTTTGCGGTTGTAAAGATGTTATCCCCTTTTCATAATTGAATGAATTAAGGAAATATATTTTGGTTTATTGATTGTTGTTGTCGACCTTTTTTTATTTTCCTCTTTTGGAACACTTCGTGTAACAATATTTTAACTAGACTTTTAGTTTCTATCCCTTCGATGAAGTCAAACATGAGCTAGCTAATGGTAACCCAGACTATATTCTAGGGAAAGAGGTTTATGTCTGGACTAGGTCAGTGAACATGATTATTTTTCAGGGCTCTTAAAGAATATATCTTGTCAATTATGGTCTTATAAAGTAGATAGGTTATTAAAAGGACGAACAGGAGACACACGCGGGTTGTTTCTTTATTGTAAAAAGATAATATCAATATACGAGACGAGGTGTATAAGCTTTAGTCAATCTGATCATTTATGGGATTAATGTCAAGTACAAGGATCTTCGCCACAAGTTTTGTCATGGAATTAAGAGGTCATGGTGAGATTGTTACGATGAGGGTGTGCACAACTCCCCTTTACACATTGAGGATATTAAAGCAAGATCTTACAATCATGGTTGGCTAAACACCCCATGTATTTTGAAAGTGCCAAAGACCTCTGATCTCTGGTACTTTTGTGTCGTTGATGATATTCATTATGTTTTGCCTCCGCTGGGGAGTGAGGATTATTGGGTACCTAAGTACGTCACCCCCAAAATAAGTGGTACCGTATCCACCCCCAAGTGCTAAAGAAATGTTTCCTTTTGCCCAAACTATTCCCATAAGAAGTCGAAAAAACACTAGCCTATCCGGCCTACAAATAAATCTTAGCACTAGGATTATGTGTTAATTTATTTTGTTGTATGTACATTCTCTATAGCATAAAAAATTATTACTGATATAAGAGGTGTCGTCACACGCAATTGTAATCCTAGCCACAATTAGTGATATGTACATATGCGTGGGACTTCCCCCCATCACGAATTTTAGACGAACAACATGGTTGATTACACTAGTGCCTAAGGATCCCTTGTATGTCTTTTTGTTATCGCTTGGTCGTCCTTTCCATTTCGTTTCAAAAAAATGAGATGGTCACATTTGTTGTTTGAATAGTTAGACCGTATCACCATAGTTTAAAATACAAGCTTGAGGAAGCAAATTTTTATTAATTTAAAGGATGCCCGGCGGAGAATCATCAATTTCCACTTGAGACAACTGATAATTCAAATAAAAAGTAACAATTAGCCTAAGTTAAGGAAGTAACACAAGCTATACTTGAAATTCATTAATTAGTAAAAACATGAAATTAGAAGTAAACATTCTTCAAATTCGTTACATTCCATACTCGGGGGATGTCGGTTCCTTCCATTGTTTCCAAGTGGTAAGCATGATCGAGATTATGTCTTGTTATCTTGAATGGTACCTCCTAATTTTTCATCAACCTTCTGTTATAGGTTTTTTTGTGGATCCTACTGCCTTTTTTAGTACGTAGTTGTCAGTCTATAATTTCCTTGGCTTCACAATGAGATTGTACTATTGAGCAATCTGGTGTTAATACGATGCCAATATGATGAGTGCCAACTTTCTTCTTTCCTCGGTGAGAACTAGCTTTTTCCTCATTCTTGTGTCGTTTACACCTTGCTCTACCATGTTTCCATGCATTACACCAAAACTGGTACAAAAACAATTAGTAACATTAATCTTCCATTAGATAAAGGGTGTGGGGAAAAATTTAGTAATAGATATTTATCGTTACTAATAATGAATTTAGCAATGGTATTTTACAGTTAATAATAATGGATTTACCAACAATATTTTATCGTTAATAATTCTGATTTAGTATCAGACTTTTATGTTACTATTTCCACCTTACTACACAAGTTTCGTTATGCTTTTTTTCTAATTTTGTAATGGTAAAGGTTCGTTAGTAATATTAATACATATTTTTAAAAAATATTTATTTTCAAGATCCGATATCCTTCGTTAATATATCCTGAATTTAAACAAAAATCAATTATGCTTACAACACTATTCAAATCTCAAGAATATATACAAAAATAGTCATCATAAACAACGGCACTTTATTCAACATTTTCATTTTATATAATCTCCCAATCTTTATTTACAAAATAAACTTAAATATTGACAGTGATACACATAGTAATACTTTGGAACAAAATCTCTATTTAGAAATAACAGAGAAAAAATCATAATCTATACAAACCAAAATTATTTAAATATGTAAACCGTGATGACCACAAAACATTTATGTTTCATGTGCAACATTGAAACACACTAACCCTACACATACCATGACCAACAACCAACGTTTAGCAATGCCCTTCTTCAAATCTCTAGCAATAATAACACTACTTGTTTAATAATAACACTGTTTGGATCCATTGGGTCAACAATCATTTCCATACACATAGCCTCTAAAACCATCAAATCCAACATATTATAGAACTAAAACAAAAGGACACTGAATATTAGGTGATAAAAGTAATACCATAATAGTAAGAATCTGAGAAAATTGATTTCAAGGGTTATGAAGATAAACATATTGTGCCACAACTCGATGTTGCAACATAGACCTATGTAGATTTTTCATCACCTACTGGAAGACCTCATCATATATTGAAACATAACGTGTGGATGCAAGACATAAATATATATATTTCCACCTATATTATAACTTTAAACTTCATAACATAAAACAAACATAATAAATGAATTCCACGTAGAATGTATTTGGCTCTATTAGCTCATTTTCTGAAGCAACTATTTTGCAAGTAATATTCAGAATCATTTATTACTCTTCGATTAGTGTGCCCATTAAGTTCCATAGCTCCAACATGGAAGTCACACAATCTTAGAATTGCCATAATTTGAAAGGTTGATTAAAAATAAAACTATGTTATAACAAGTAGAGTCGTTTTAAAAATCATTATTTACTCGTTGCATCGTCTATAGTTTAACCTCTCTCAGACTTTGTATTGCAAAGGCGAATCCCACAATAGTATCATTATTGATGCTCTTTGTTCCTTAGGTCTTTCTTAAACTTAAATGAACCTCATTAATTATTTGCTTATATTCAATACTAAGCATCAAGCATAGTGCATTCAAAGTGTTCAGGTGGTCCAAAACCTGGTTCAGAGGCTCACTCTGCGCATAGAGAAAATTAAGATGATTAAAAAGAATTGATAGTTTAGTAATTGAAAGATAAATAATGTGAAAAAGTTATCCATGGAAGTTAGATGTGACCTACACTTGATCTCCGTATAACCCTTCACCACAATGTAACACCCCGCGCATTTTGGCTTCGACCGAAGCCATCCTACATCAGGCATCAAACATAAAATACCATTCTCAGCATGTGACATATATATAAGACAATAAGAATTTTATTCCATAAGATATAATGAAAGTTCATCCAACGAATATAATGATCCATGCAATTAAATCTATCACCATGATAACTTCAAAATAAAGTCCGACTCGAAACGATAGAGTAAACCTCAAAGTAAATAATCCAACTAAAATCTTCAATTGAAAATCATAAATAACTGTGGAACTGAATGGCCCACCAAAATCCATAGAAAAAATTCTCATGAAGAAAACGATGCAATGTAATCTAAACTGCTGTTGGATTTCCTTGGATTTTGGATATGTTCTAGCTAAAGGCGGGACAAAGTCGTGTAAGAAAAATCAACCCGATCGAGCATCGTTACGGTCATCTACATCACATTTTGGAAATCGAACCGTTGGATTTATGATCCTCCTTAAGTCGGACCCTCCCCCTAAGAATCCTTATTTAAAAAATTTAATAAATTCTAAATTTTAATCTTTTTAAGTAATATCCAACACGAAAACTTTCATAAAACCCAACTCATTACAAATTTAAAATTTCAACTAATTTAATTTTAGTTTCCCCCAAAATTACAAGTTATTACACACAATAACAACGCAATATAAGGCACAATCTTAACAACCACATCCGGATAAATTTCACAATTAGATCAAAACAAAGAAATAAAATAACTCACAATGGTCTTTGCGAGTGCCTTTGCAAGAAGTTCTATTGGCGTGAGACCATAATACACATAGATGACACAATTTTAACAACCACGTCAAGAGAGGAAGATGTTTTGGGGAGATTCCTAGTTACGCACTTTGGTACCTAAGGTTACATATATCTAAGGATATAATTATTTCACAACAAATAGGGCTTACAAGAGTCAACACCAAATTGCCTACACGAAATATATGTGAAAATAAACAAGGATTTATAGACGATTTAGATCATGCTCAAAGGATTTTGAACATGTTTATAAGATGATTCTGAAAGAAAAAAATGTACCTAACTTAATAGAATTAAATAGAAATATGCAACTTATGTTCTCACTAAATCCATGTCTCCTTTTATATCTGGCTTGTACCTTGAATAAAACCATGTTTTATTGATGATAGATGAGTGGTTTAAGGTAAGGAGTAGAAAACATATCAAAGATTAACCACCCATAAAACATGAAAAAAAATGGGGTTCATCTGAATACAATTCTTAATAACAACAAGCTGATTCTAATGTTAAATTCGTTAGAAAAAATAATCAGATGGATCAAAGGCTAAGACAGTGAACCGAATCAGTGAGTTATGTTTTGAATTACTATCTAGTAACAGTGAAACTTAAGATGTGGATGGGGAATTATATCCCTTTTAGGAGACCCTGCATATTAATCATATTGATCTGGACAAAGTACGCCTCCCTGACTTGCATGATATTAGGATCGATTTTTTAGTTTTGGGAGAAAATTTTCCACAGACTCTAAACACATTATCCTATATGAATAGGTTGGCCAAAGGATTTAGTTCTAAAAGTCCTTATAAACTTACACAAGTGGCAGAAGGACCCATCCACACTATAACCTCTCCAAACCCACCAAATAGTCCATTTGATTCATTTTCTTTATTGAAAAAGCGTCTAATGCAGTCAACACCACTGAGCGGTCCATTTTTAGCTCTTAATTGTGATCTATCACCAGCCAAAAATCCATCATTAGTTAGTTGATCAGCAATCAGATCAGCTCGATACAAGTAAGGAGTTACGTGTTAATGACAAGTTGAAGTCACTAGTAGAAGAAAAAATTACAAACTCTAAAGTGGTTATAGGTTCACAAAATGTGATGGGAGTAGGTACACTTCATTCAGTTGACAAATTTATGGATGATAACCCCACTGAACTTGGTGTATATTTCGATATTAGGTCAAGTGAATCTCATGGTGACTTGGAGGATCATGATGTGAGAAATAATATGGATTAGAGTATTAAGAATGACAGTGCAAAAGATATATTTCATGAATCAATGTCTCGTGCACAACCGGATAGTGGTATTCATGGATTAACTAGGATTTATAATCATACTGATGTTCGGCAACATGTTCTTGTTGCTTTGTAGCATATGGGTTTTATATGGAAACCTATATATTAATGTGTATCTTGATACAAACTCCATATACCATAAACCACTAGTTTCCAAAACCAACAATTAAGGAGAGGATAATTACAATGAATCCCTTTCAGTTGTCAATACAAGTTTAAGAAATCGAAAAATTCATGAGAGTGCACTTGTGCTCAATGTCCAAACTTATTTAACTAAACTCATTTTTATCACCGGTTTTAATTAAACACTAAAACATGCATCTAATTGTGATTGAAGGCAATATGAATTATCTAGCACCCAAACCAAAATAATCACGAGATAGATTTGAGGATCACCAACAGGGGCAAAACCTTTTATTTCTCTATTTACTGTAAATATTAAACTTACAAGTACATAGAAGAAGTACAGCATTTGTGACGACGAATACCCTCAGCTATCGATTCAAATTCTTCAGCAAGAGATCCCATAAAAGCTCCAATGGTCAGCAATGAAGACAACTTTATTTTGGACAAGTTTTACTCCAGAATGAGTAATGTGAATAAAAGGGTTTAAGAATGATTCGCATAAATGATTTGGGATGTTTGCCTGAATCAAAAAGGGTTTAGAAGCCTAAAAGATGAAGTCTTAAAGTGCAACATATTTGTAGAGGCGAAGTTGTAAGAGACTTACAAAACCTGATTTTGCAGTAGGTATTTATACGCTGAATAAAAAATTGAGACGGCACATGTCGTTCGAACGACATTTGCATGTCGTTTGAACGACATTAGATGTCATTACTAATGACCAAAGAAACGACCATAAAAATGTAAAATAGTACGTGGTCATTTGAAGCACCAAAGAAGCGACCCTTCGCATGATCTATCAAACGACATTGGGTCAAAAGCAGCCGTTTGAACGACTTATCAAGGACGTTTGAATGACATTGCTATGTCATTTTAATGACAAGAGTGAAAAAATACTATTTTAAAAAGCTCGCCTACAGGTCTTTAAAAATTTTATAAAAAATATCCAAAATAAATACATGAACATTAATAACTCCAATTAAACATTATTCCTGTAACGTAGTGGAGTTAATGGAGACCATTTGAAGATGCACTACGCACGTTGAAGATTATGGGTGTGTGTTGATGATGCATGCTTTTAGAGATTCGGATGATGGACGTCAAGGTTTAATGTGTGAAGACGTGCCAAATATAGCGGTATTTGACATATTAATGATGATCTAGAGTAACACAGAAATTCCTAGATGCTAGACGAACATTTATAAAATCATGCCCTTACAAATCTACCCCTATGTCTATGCCGGGACATTCATAAAAAATACGAATTATGCATCCCAAAAAAATCTTAAGACATACAATATAATATCCCCAAAAACCCATAAATGGAAATATCAAAGTACATGTCTTCAAAATCTTCAACATTTTCAAATCTTCAATTCTCCAATATTTATTTATCATCATTAGGGTGTGCAAAATAATGAAACTCAATTTGTACCTACACACATGAGACAAGAAATAAATACCTGTGATGTGCAAAAAGTTTAAAATATAATGATAAGCCAAAAGACACAATATCAATTATGCATAATCAAATCATTAAATCAAACAAAAATCTACTCCCCCATAATTCTTTTTCCCCCTTTTTATGATGTCCCCAAATAGACAAATAAGAAGAAACATAGAAATGTATACGGAGAGTGTCACAAGGTAATAAACTTCTCTTTTTCAATTTTTTAAAAATTTTCTTACAAAAAAAATATACAACACATAATCACACAATGAAAGAACACTAAGACAACAAAGTCGATGATAGCGTAAATGAAGAGGTGTGAATAAATTCGATAGGAAAATCAATGCAAACATTCATAACATATGTGCACAGTGAATTTTGGACATTCCTAATGAATGAACTCAAAATCATCCTTAGGTGTAATAATGCTGAATGAAAATGACACCGACTCAAATCTAATTAACAAATCAAAGTCTAAAATAATTTCCACATCAATAACATCTCAAACTATGTAATGCTTTTTCAAGACTTTGTCAAGACGTGAAAACCCACTGATTTCCAACTAAACTCCCTCATAAATAATAATGGTCATCTTTGTCTATTCTAGTCTTTTCTTTGGAATGATCATATAAACTAAACTAGTTTGGCCCTGGCAAATTTTTCCAATGCCACACTTTTGTGGCTCTTTTTTAAACTCTTTGGGCCTTGGCTACTTTTTACAATGCCATACTTTTTAGGCCTGTCTTAAACAGTGGCTTTCTCACAGAGGATAATTGTGCCTTTCGTAGCCATTTCTTGCGTATATTCATCATTTTTCACATTAAATAAATTCCTCATGGGCAACAGTTCATATATGCATTATTTTCATTGTCAAGTTTTATTGCATTTGGTTCATTTTAAAGACAGGATTGAGATAAAAACACTTCGACCAACATATGATAGACAATAATCACATAAATCCTCGCATGTGTGCATTAAAGGAGATAAGGAGCCAAACATGTAGACAGATATCACTAATCACATCGCAATGCATCCAAACATTATAAACCATATGGATGAAATGATGTAGCATCTCAAATCACAATCAAAAAGTCATGTGGAATATGGAAATGATGGTGTGACTTTGGCCATCCTAAGTGTTCATCCATAAAAGCTGTAAAAATAAATACAAAAGTCTATTTGTGTTTTTCAAAAAAAATTATAAAATAAAATCTTTTTTTCTTTTTCAAAAAATTTATCAAAAATAAATTCTTTTTGGCTTTTTCAATTTTCACAAAAAAAATGGAAAATCGTTTTATATTTTTCTAAAAAAATGGGAAAAAAAATATAATACACAAAAAATTGGTACAAATGATACAGTTTAGCAATAGGGACCATATGATAAAAGCATGAAAAATGTATCATATACTAGACATGGTAACCACCCCTTAGTCAACTATGCAGATTCCTAAAGACTTCCTAAGACTCGAATCTAAGGGCATCAAAAGGCTTCGTGAAAATTTGGCTAACTGGAGGTCGGTGAACACAAAACTCAAGGACACTTTTTTCTCTTCTACTAACTCTCGAATAAAGTATTCACGTATTCAAATATGCTTTGTGCACGAATGTTGGACTGGATTATGAGGTATGTGTATCGCGCTCGTGTTATCATAGGAAATAATCATGATGTCATATGAAATCCAATAGTCCTCCAGCATCTGCTTCATCCATAGAAGTTGCGTGCAACAACTCCAGGAGGCTATATACTCAGCCTCCGCAGTGGACAAAGAGATGGAGTTTTTTCTTCTTGCTCAACCAAGAGAAAAGAGCAGAACCAAAATAGAAACACCCACCAGAAGTGATCCAACTTCCATCTACATTCATGACCCAATTGGCATCCGTATAGGCGGATAAACTATCGTCGGTATCAAAGGAATACCAAATGTCGTATGAGAGGGTCACACTCACGTATTTGATTATACTTATAAGATAAAGTAAGTGCGACTCTTTTGGGGATGCCTGATATCACGCACAGACTCTAACACTAAAGGCAATGTTGGGATGACTGGCAGTCAAGTAGAGAAGACTACCTATCATACTCCGATACAAGGTTTATTTTATGTCATTACCTAAAGTGCCCTTACTAATCTTATTTGAGGTACTCATCGGGGTACGTGCATGCTTAGGAGAGTCTAAACAAATTTTCTTCACAAGGTCTCTTGCATACTTGGATTGGGAGATGAACATCCCATATTATAGCTGACAAACCTAGAGGCCAAGGAAGAATGTAAGCTCACCAACCATGCTCATCTAAAACTAACTCTTCATTTCCTCCTCAAATTCATTAGCATGGAGGGAGTACGTGGATCTAAATACTATGTCATCCACATAGACCTGGGCAACCAAAATAGCACATTTTCCTATCCTAACAAACAACGTCTTATCTACTCGCCCTTTCCTGAAGCCACGAGCTAGGAGATAGGAAGTAAGCCTCTCATACCAAGCATGGGGTGATTAATTCAAACCATACATGGCTTTTCTTAGATAATAGACCTGTTCTGGGTGCTTAAGGTCTTTAAAACCTTTTGGTTGTTCTACACAAACCTCCTCTTATTAAATGCCATTCAGAAAGGCACTCTTTACAACCATCTAATATAATTTGAAGTGCAGATGACATGCCATGGAGAGTAGTAAACAAATAGACCCGAGCCTCGTAACTGAAGCAAATGTCTCCTCAAAGTCTACACCCTCAATTTGTGTTTAGCCCTGAATGACCAACCTAGCCTTGTTATGAATAATGGTACCATTCTCATCCATTTTATTCTTATGGATCCACTTGGTACCAATAACATTCTTCTCACTAGGTCAGGGAACAAGTTCTTAAACATCATTCTTTCTAAATAGAATAAACTCATCATGTATAGAGGATATCCAATGTTCATCTTTGAGTGCTTCTTTGACGTTCTTGGGATCGACTTTAAACGTGTAGCATATAAATCTAACCAAGTTCTCTAGATGAGCACGAGTCTTGACCCCTAATGTGGGATCTCCTAGAATGGAAAAAAGGATCATAACACTTGCGAACCCAAGCAGGTGTGTCCTCTAAATTAGGATTAGGGTCTACCCTGGCTATGTGAAGGACAATGGGATCATCATATAGAAGTGCTTCATCCTCACAAAAATCTAGGATCAACAAATGCTGGTGGTTCATCATCTTTCACTATGATGTTTATTGACTCCATTACCTTAGAGTTTCTCAGATTAAAAACACAAAATGTTCTACTTTTCAATGAATATCCTAACAAAATTCCCTAGTGGCTCCGAGAGTCAAACTTTCCTAATTGCACTCTATCCCTAAGAATGTAGCACTTACTCCTAAAGACACAAAAATACAAAAGGTTTGGCTTCTTACCTGTCCACAACTCATATGGAATCTGAAGTGTTTATTATGATGATATACCCTATTCATCGTGCGACACGTGGTAGACACCGCCTCTCCCTAAAACCTCCTAGGCACTCTATGAATGAGAAGCATGCATCTAGCCATATCTTGAATCGTTCTATTCTTCCTCTCAGTAATCTTATTTTGTTGAGGAGTTTTCACAGCCGAAAACTCATGTTTGATTCCAAGGCTATCACAGGAAGTATCCACCTTTGCCTCCTTAAATTCATTGTTATTGTCACTGCGCATTCTATTAATAGTGACATCGTGTTGATTTTGTGGGACACGGCACTTGGTCATAAGAAACTCTACAGCAGCGGATTTTTCTCTCAGGAAACCTACTATGGAATAATGAAAGAAATCATCAACCATCACTAGGATATAACTCTTACCACCCAAACTCTCAGTGCGAGTAGGACCCATAAGATCTATGTGAATCAACTCAAGCACGCGTGTAATGGTAATGGAATTCAACTTTCGATGAGGACTACGAACTTTTTTTCACAGATGATCGGGTCCACAAACCACAAAAGTTGGCTTTCCAAGAGATGGAAAGCCACGTATTTGTTCCTTCTTCGCTAAACACTCTAAATCTCTAAAATTAATGTGACCTAGACGTTGATGCCACAGATCTATAAAAGAGATTGTGGAACTATTGCAAACAAATGAGGGATTGGGAACAATAATATAACAGTTATCTTATGTCCACACCCCTTGTAATAGATGTTTATCGGCTTGATCATAAATGTTACACTCCTTTCGGTCAAACTTTATCGCAAAGTCAGTCTCGCACAACTGGCTAATGCTAAGAAGGTTTACTTTCGAACCATTAACGTACAAAATATTCTCTAGCTTAGAAAACCCGGGTATCTCTACTGTACCTCATCCTACTATGCTAGATTTTCTCCCATCTCCAAAAGTTACTTTACCTTCCTTATGATCCTCAAGGTAGGTGAAAAATGAAACGTCACCTGTTATGTGCCTGGAGACCCCACTATCAAAATACCACTATGAGGTATTATGATCTTTAAGAGAAACATGAACAACAAGGGCTTTTGCGTCATGCTTAGGCACCTAAGAGGTGGTAACCTTGTGTTTACCCTTGTCATTGTTGGTTCTAGTCAGGATGTTGGAAGTATCCACTAACGGCAAAGACATCCGTTGGAATTATTCCATCAAACTATGAGAAGTTGTGACTAGAAACTCAACCTGCTCTCTAAGACTAGTAATATCACTAGTGTGGGGTGACGGAGCATGTGTACGTCGAGTCCAACCAAACTATAGCAATACTCTCTAAGGTGGCCTTTTCTCTTGCAATAATTACAAAAGTGAACGGGCTTAGTCCATCCTTGGTTTGATTTTCTTGGTTGTACTCTTCTTTGGGATTTTGGATGATGGCCATATGGATTCATTGTAAACTCGGGAATTGGTTCTGGTGTAATATGAGATGTGAAATCATCGTCAAAACCTATTTCCTGCCTTTAACCAAACCCTAAAGCGGGGTTGAGGAGTATCTTTCCCATTTTTCCAGATCTATCCTCAACCTCCCGGGATCTCTCAATATCATGAGTGAGTTAGGAAATAAGGGATTTAAATTTCTTTCGAGTCTCCACGGATGCAAGGATCTAATTCGTAAGACTAGCCACTTGTTTGGTCAAGTCCCCTTTCTCTTTCTCAAAAATACTCTCTCTCTCTCTAAAAGATCTCTCTCTCTCTACACAAACTTTCTCTCTCTCTCAAAGATATACTAACTATGTACTCTCTCTCTATCTCTCGTATTTTTCAAATCTTTCTCTAGCTCGATGATCCTAAGAGTTAACCCTTTGTTTTTCTTTTAGTTTAAAGGAGTCAGTATATAAATCAACAGACGCGCGTTATAGGTCACACTCGCTCTCACTTGAGCATCCTCACCCTCACCCACATCGTTTTCACTGTCAAGGTGTCCTTATGAGATATCATCTTCATCATCAGGAGATGCACTCATCTTACTCACATGACTATCCATGAATGTAGTGAAGTTACATTCATGCGGTGATTCGTCTCGTGAATCCACTTATTCAACCTCATTGTCGTCACTAAGGGTGAGATTTAAAGAATCTTTTCCTTTGCCTTGAAGCTTTAATCTAGTTGCACACTCAAAGGCTTTATGGCCTCTCCCATATCACTCTTAACACCTATTTTCCTCTCTCTTAGGGTTGTCCTTTTTATCTTTATCAAATTTCTTTCCATATTTATTTTTCTCAAAAATCTTTTTGTCTTTGAAATTGCCATTATTTTTTAGTTCGAGAACTTCTATAATTTTTTAGCAAACTGGGCTAAATCGTATAAATCAAAATCATATTCAGAATTTTACGTTTCTTCTATTTTTCTTTTAGATGACTCTTCTCTCTTTCTAGACGACTCCTCACATTTCCTAGACTGGGCTTTAAGTGCGATTCCTATCTCTTTAGGTTTAACTGTTTTAGGAAACATATCAATTTCATAGGTCTGGAGGTCTCTTATAAGATATTATAACCTAAGAGAATCTAATATTCTTAAAGAGTTAAGAACAATGACTTTCGGGATAAAAAGGGCAGGCAATGATCCTAAAATCTTTTTAACTACTCTAATGTCAGGAATTTTTTCACCAAGATTAAAGCATGAATTAACAATATCTGACAAGTGTGCATAAAACTCATCAAAACATTCATATTCAAGCATGGTTATGGTTTCAAATTGAGTAATTAAATTTTGCTATTTTGACACTTTAACCGCATTAGTTCTTTCATGAGTAAGTTGTAAAACATCCTATGACTCTTTAGATGTGGTACACATCATAATTCGTCGAAACTCATCAAAAGTGACGGCTCCAGATATAGAACTTAAACCATGTGAATTAAAATTACTCCACTTAAACTCTTCTTCAGTCCACAAAGACACAGGTTTGGGTAATATTTCATTACCAATAACATGAGTGGGTGCGGTCCACCCTCTTTCACAAGTGATCTAGACTCTTTCATCAATGGATTTTATTTTTTACTTCATACGGGCTTTCCAATATTCATAGTTTATCTCGTCAAAAAATGCATTCGATTATATAAGTTTTCCATTGAACTTTAGCACTTTTTTCAAAAATCAATTTTTTCAGAAAAATGATATTCAAAAAAAGTTGCAAAAAAATTACACGGTAGAATTGTGTAATTGGCTCTGATACCAATTTGAGAGTGCGCTTACGTTCAATGTCCAAACTTATTCAAATAAACTTAGTTTTATCACGAATTTTAATTAAAACCCTAAAACATGCATTTAATTGTGATTAAAAGCAATATGAATTATCTAGCATGCAAACCAAAATAATCACAAGACAGATTTGAGGAAAAATCCCCATCAGGGGTAAAACCTTTTATTTCTCTATTTATTGTAAATATTCAACTTATAAGTACATAAAAGAAATACAGCGTTTGTGATGATGAATACCCTCAGATGTCGGTTCGAAGTCATCAGCGAGAGATCCCTCAAGAGCTCCAATGATTAGCAATGGAGACAGCTTTTTTCTCCATTAGTTTTACTCCAGAATGAGTAATATGAATAAAAGGGTTTAAGAATGATTCATATAAATTATTTGGGATGTTTGAGTGAATCAAAAATATTTCTAAAGCCTAAAAGATGAAGTCTTAAAGTGCAGCAGATCTATAGAGGCGAAGTTGTAAAAGACTTACAAAACCTGGTTTCGCAATAGGTATTTATAGGGTGAATAAAAAATTGAGGCGGTGTATGTCATTCGAATGACATTTGCATTCTTGCCCAGATTATACTCAAGAGGGGGGGTGAATTGAGTTTTTGCAAACTTTTAAGTCAAATTAGTATTTTAGAAAAATAGTAAATTTAAATCACTTAAACAAATTTCAGATTAATAAAACTTTAAAGAATAAATCCAACAATTTCAAATAAATGCAACTAACTAATTTAAATAACTAAAGATGCAGATTTTAACACACTAGGAATATTAAATTAATTTCGTATTTAATATAAAGTGATATTTTGAAATTAATTATTTAATTCAAAAATAATTATTTTAACCTTAAAATTAATTTTGTCAAATTTCGGAATTAATTTATTTGCAAGATAGTGTGCTGAAAATATTAACTCAAGCAAGCATGTGCAAATAAATAAATAAAGGTGCGGAAAATAAATGACACCGAAATTTAACGTGGTTCGGCCAAATCCCGGCCTACGTCCACGCGCCTAGAGCACTTGTCTCCTTTGCGCTTCACTAATCCTGATCCACTTGCGGGTAGGATCAAACCACCGCGTACAACTGTTTGCAAGCTAACTCCGAGCTTCAAACCCCGTGGCCCACTTGCGGGTAGGAACCAATCACCGGTACAAACCGAAGCTTCAACAAAGCTTCACAACAAATCTGAATTTTGTAGTACAAGGTAAAATACTGAAACTCCTTAAAATACAATTTGTAATCTGAGTTTCTCCTTCTTTAATGAGACTTCAATAAATGATGTTGAAGTAGGCACAAGTCTTCTTCTTCAATGATTGAGCAGATGATAAAATTAATTGCTCTCTTGAAAGTGTAGCTGAGTAGTAAAATAAATGCTCTCAATATAATTTCAAGTATTTCTCATATTATCATTCAAGTCTGCTTTCTTCAATGCAGCTCTTCATAGCTTTAAATGTGTCTTCCAAAAACTAGCTGTTAGACACATGCATTTTGAGCATTAAATGCTCCTGATTTTGCTGAGAGTAGGTAGTAGAAAAATCTACAACTCTGATATGCAAATCTTCATATTTTATCTTCTCAGTAAAAAATATAGTTGTTGTAGCATGGAAGTGGTAATCTGAAAATATGGAGTCTAAAAGGTATATCACTCGGTATCCTCATTTGAGTATATTTGGATCTGCAAAAAATATTAGTCCACATGCAAATAGAAATATCTAATGTGTAAAGGATATATAGATTAAAGTACATTTTTCTGTCAAGAGAGTAAATGGGACACAGTAAGTACATGTGCAACTCAGTCACAGGTTTGCAAGAATATATATATGAAAGGTATACATATATATATTGTATAAAAAATATTTTCCACACTGATATAAAATGTTTCCGAACAGATATAAAAATAAATTTCTGACAGATATATGTATAAGGATTTTCGGACATAAATTTATAAAGAGGATGGATGAAGCAAAATTATAAATTTAACGTTATAAATAAAATGCTTTTATTTATCTGCCAAAGCAGTGATAAGAAACAAACTGTCCGAGACAGTTGATGACGTGCGGCTCAAGACTTGTAAAATATGTTAAATAAATCGTTAAAACTTATATAAATTTATTTATATAAAACGTTAACAGTTGGTGCCCATAATGACGCACGGCTCAAGGTTTATTCAGAAAGGACGAAAACAGATAAGTGGTCAAGTTTTTCTAGGGCTAAGCAGATATGATTTTTGAAGAACAAAATCTGCTAGTCTCACTCCTAAGCCCTACACTAGAAGGTAAGGTCACATCTCTGGTACAATATGTACACACATGCATTTAAGAGATGACGTGTCGCAGAAGAGAAACATTAGAGGGTACAAGCATCCAACTAAATGTATATATATAGATTATCATACGTACATACGAGAAAAAAAATAAACTCAACCAAGGACAAAGAACCACAGGCGTCAGTTCCGATAAAGGCCTAAGGCGTACAGTTACCATCGTGTAGAAGTACCCTAAGGCGTACAGTCACGACCTGCAAGAGGCTTTAAAAAATATATGTATTAAAAAAAACTGTGTGGCCGTATAAATGTAGCAGGTCTACTCAGTTTCTGTCAAATGGTCAAATTCGAAAATCATCAAGACAGCTAATGAGCTGTGACCGAGACCATGCACCAGGTCTAAGGTTTTCGGCTAAAAAGGATTACCTCAAAAACAGATATTTGGTTATCTTAAGAAGCCAAGGTCATGGCATAAGCATAGTATCATGCCAACTAACATATATAATATATTTATATAAAATATCTCAGTTAAAAAAAATTATTTCAAAAATACATTTCAGTAAAAAAATAATTTCGAAAATAATTAATTAGTTACACACAAAAAACATAGATCAAGAAATATGCATGTGTGTCAAATGTGTCAAGTGCAAATGTGCAACATACGTGAATACTTTTACTCGAATACGTCGTTGAATAGAGTCGAGGCAAGATTATACAATAATAAATATCTATAGAATAACCTAATAAAAATGTGTTTGGAATCATCAAAATCAATATATTAAGTTAAACTAAAATGTATATTAATTAAACTAATTTAATTAATTAGGGATAAATAACATTTTCGTTAACATGCATGTTGTGTGAAGGACATTATATATCGTTACTAACGACCAAAGAAACAACAAAAAAAATGTAAAATAGTACATGGTTGTTTGAAGAACCAAAGAAATGACCCTTCGCGCGACCTATCAAACGACATTGCATGCCGTCAGAAGCAGCCATTTGAACAACTTATCAATGAAGTTTGTACGACATTGCTATGTTGTTTGAACGACACGAGTGAAAAAATATTATTTTGAAAAGCTTGACTACAAGTCTTCAAAAATAATTTTGACTTAGGAAAAATGCCTCATTTTGATAAAAACATTTTATAAAATATATCCCTAATAGATACGTGAATATTAATAACTCCAATTTAATATTATACATGTAACTTAGTGGAGACCAGTTGAAGATGCACTATGCACATTAAAGATGATGGGAGTGTTTTGATGATGCCTTCTTCTAGAGATTCAACTAATGGACGTCAAGGTTGAACGTGTGAAAACATGCCAAATGTAGTGGTTTATAGCATATTAACAATGATCTAGGATAACACAGAAATTCCTACATTCCAGACGAACATTTATAAAATCATGTCCTTACAATACAAGTTACTAACATCGTATCATTTCAGCTGCAATTAAGTAATTTTTCTAAAATAATCACCAAGTAAGGATTTGACACGCACATAGAAATATCAGAGGGTTTTCTATCAACTCACAGTGGTCTTTGCAAGTTCTTTTGCAAGTACCAAAGTGTGTAACTAGGAATCCCCCCAAAATGGTTCCTTTTCCATTTTTCAACAAAAATCACCCCAATAAAAATCCTAAATTTAAGCATTTACATGTTCTCCTTTCGTTCGAATCAATAAATATATGCTTCTACATAATGAGGAGCTTCACACTAAAAACAAACACTAATGGTTGTCAATTATAACAAAAATATAATTCAAAATAAAGGTAAGTCCAAAGAACCTACATCTACAATGATTTAAAAAATTACACTGAACATGAATGATCAGTTGCACGCCATTAATGTCTAGTCCATGTGCCTCTGCATTTGTGGAAACTAATGTCATAAAATTGCCTGACCTGAATCCAGCAAGTGTGATTTGGAAGCATCACATTTTGAAGAAAGAACAAGTCATTAATATAAAGGGTCCTTAAGATATTAAGGATCTTGGGACATTACCTTAAGATATAAAGAGTCCTTTGGTCTTGGGACCGACAATGCTCATTAATTCGGGCTTGGGACATTACATTTTCCCTCCTCCTTTATCCGGGATTGGGACTACAAATGCTTAAATAAATATTGGCATTGGAGGAGTTAAAAGGGGTTTTATAATTAAAACA
The DNA here is from genome assembly GCA_949130495.1 of Sambucus nigra. Taxonomy (NCBI): domain Eukaryota; kingdom Viridiplantae; phylum Streptophyta; class Magnoliopsida; order Dipsacales; family Adoxaceae; genus Sambucus; species Sambucus nigra. The sequence continues at coordinate 382,992,626 of OX422217.1, forward strand.
CAATCCAACTATAGATAGCTCAAATAAAGTTCACAACAAAAACATAGTGCAAATTAAGTCCAAAACAAAATCATGGTCTAGACCCATAACCTAAATATATTTAAGCCAACAATCTATCCAAATTAAATATCCCCTAAAGACTAAGTTCGCAAAACTGTATTATCCACATTGAAGAGCATCAAACAACCTATCATTCGGCTTCATCACTTCCTCCGCATATATTTTCCTCTCTTCGAATCCAACTCGTTTACCATGAAATATATACTTTATTGCATCTGTCACGACAAACCCCTTTGCCAATTATACATTGTACCTATCAAGCAATATGAATTTTGGGATTGTTGGTAGGAAAAGGTGTGGTTATGCAAAAAGGATGAGGATCTCATGTGAAAACATTATTTAAATTTTGACAAAGATTCCTACATTGTTGAGTTGTATTGGACGTATGCTCACTTATCGATATGATTGGTGTAGCACCATTTATGTAAACCTTGCTTACGTTATTCTCTCATTCATCCACTCTATGTTCAATGTTTGTTACATTCTACACAACCAAAAAATCAAGGTTTATACACAAGTTTATGACAATATAAAAAAATAGAATTATTGACGAATGCACAAAAATAAAATCACAACTAGATCATGTAGTTTTTAATCACATCATAGCTCTAATCCATGAAAATGCAAAAAAAAATATTCCATCTTTTTGAAGATCCTTAAGCTCTTTCAAGATCCATTTCAAGATTTGCAAATCCTACCTTCCAGAGTCCTAGATCAACAAACCTCTCTCTCTCTCTCTCTCTCTCTCTCTCTCTCTATATATATATATATATATATATATATATATATATATATATATATATATATAATAGATGCAAGAGAAAGATAAATAATAGAAGCGAGAGAAAAGAAAGAAATAAGGGGTTATAAAACATTTCAAGTATATAATTATAATTTTCTATTTATTTCTTCTTTCCCTCATTCTCTTAGCAGCAAAGGGAGAGAGTTAACTCATAGATGAGTTGACAAAACAAAACTAATGGCCAAAAAATGAAGAAGTAAATTAGCTTGCACCAGGAACAGACCTAGCAACCACAATCATATCAAACGCTAGAATTATGGGTAAACAAAGGAAAAATGTCTTCAAATAAAAAAATCTTTCCAAGAAAATGACTTATATCAAGATAGATAAAGGGTGTAAACAACATGATCTTCAAACTAGAAAAGCTTGCCAAAAATATCCATCACTTCAATTAACTATGACAAAGCTATCCAAAAATATGAAAAACAAATCTCTTAACCCTAACTTACTCTATCAACACACAGAGAGATATTATCCAACAAAAAGAGGGCCAAAAATATCTAACACATCAATTAACTGCACAAACCTAACCAAATAGAGAATAAAAAGAAGATCTCGTAAGCATTATCAATTCCAGATCAATTATTACAACAAAGCAAAACAAAAACATCTAAAATTAATTCACCCATTATTATATTATTGTTGAGTTCAAAACCCAGTCCTGAAAAATTGGGTCTTCTATACGAGCTTTTAAGTAAATTTCAGCCTCCTGCAAGATAGTTGAAATACAGTGTAAGTTTTAAAGTACAATGAAACTTCTTAGAATCTGAATTAATAGAGATTATTACAAATTCGTACTCTTTCCAAATCGAAAGTTAAAAACAGTTAAAATACAGTTAAGTTTCAAAGTACAAGAGAGTTAAAAACATTGTGTCTAGTGTTTCTATAAAAAAAAATGCATGTACTGTGTGATAAACTGCGTTCGCTGTTTGAAATTGTGTTTAATGTTTGTATGTGCACGTAAACTATGATTATTGAAACTCTGTCTAGAATTTTAAAAAATATATTTGACTATCTCCACCCCTCTAACTTCATCTCTTTCCTCTTCTACCCACCACCTCCTAAACTTGATATTATAAATGCATACATACATGTAGGAGGCATTGATAAGCACCCAAAATTGTACAATTTATACCCCGAATAGATGTATTTTAGTTGCTATTTCTCGACAATATGGGTCTTATGCGCTTAAATGTTTAATATGCAGGTTTAATGTACGTTGCGGTGTTCAAACGCGTATTTTAAGGCAATTGTGCATTTTACGGAGCTAAATACCAATGTCCCTGACCCCATAACCTTTCCCGAGCCTAAAACTATCCCAAACCGTGTGTGTGTTGAGTTTGTGTCATTTTATTATTTTTTAGATTTTTAGTTTGAGTCTTTTCTATTTTTAGGATTTATTTTAGGTTTATTTTAGAATTTTTAGATTTTATTTTCTATTTTTCTATTTTATTTTTTTATTAATATATTTTTATTTTATATTGATTTTTATTAGTTTTTAGTTTTAGTTTTTAGGAGTTTGTTTTTAGTTTATTATATTTTTTTAGGACTTTAATTTTCATTTAGGTTTTTCATTTTTTTATTTCTTTTATTTTATTATTTCAGTTTTTTTAATAGCTTAGGATTTTATTTTTAGATTTAATATTTTTATTTTTATTATTTCTAGTTTATTTTATTTTTAAATTAGATTTTATTTTATTTTTAGTTTTAGTTTTATTAATTTTTAGTTGAGTTTTTATTTTAGTTGGGTCCAAATTGAACACACACAACCCTTATTACACACTCACTCACTCAAACCTATCCTACACCCACTAACCTATCCTACACCCTAAGCCTCACCCACACCCTTCTAGCCTACACCCTCATCCACCTAATCCTAACCTTAGTCATCTTCAACCTCCACATTTTCTCTCTCATCTCACCATCCCATTCTCTCTCCTCTCTCCAAACTCCATAGCCACAAAACAAAACCCATTACCCATTTCTCTCTCTTACCCAAACAAACCAGGTTTACCCCCTCTCTCTTAACCCCCGGCGCCACGCCTGCTACCCGCCACCTACCTTCGATCGCCGGCGTTCAACCACCTCCAACCCTCGTCGCGCTCTACTCGTCGGCGTGCCCCCTTCGCGCCAAATCCTGCTTCACCCCTCACGCCTCCTACCTACACCCCCTGCGCAGACCCCTCTCCCTCTTACCCGACGCCGACGGTGCCCTCCGACCTCCATCCCAACCGGACCTGAAACCAACCTTCAACCAGAAAACCCCCAAACCCATTTTATCCAAGCCAAAACCCATTTTGCCATTTTCCCTTTTAAAAAACGTGACATGCTATATCTCAAGGCCAACTTTGAAAACCAAAAGCCAACAAGACCAAGTCAACCAAACAAATGCAAGTCAAATTTCCCATGTGTCTTACTTTACCCATATTTTACCCAAATACCCACATACCTTACCCATTTCATTTCCAAACCCTTGCACGATTTCTTCACACCTGCCAACAACCAACAAACCAAACCAAAATCAAACCAAAAACCCATGTGCCAAATCTTACCCCAGATGCCATTTTACCCTTTTACCCATATTACCCCCAACTTAACACCTTTTAACCCAAATCAGATTTTTCCAAATATTCCCTCACCTCACACCCCTATGCACATGTGACCTCACCCAAAATACATGCACCTCTAGCCAATTTCCATTTTTACCCCTCATGCTCCATGCCTCCTATATATTGAGGATGAAGACCCATTTGAAAAGGATCTCAAAATTAGTTTTAATCTAGGTGTGATAAAATTCTCCCCACCCCTCTATGTTGAGTATTTGCATTTTTAGCAAATACCTCAATATAGAGGTGTGTGTTGAAAATTATCTCTAGGATAAAATTCACCCCACCCATCTATTATGGATTTTTGCATTTTTAGCAATTATTTCATAATAGATTGATGTAGTGAAATTTATCCCTTATGGGAGATAAATTCTAACCCATTACTTTATGTTGAGATTTTGCATTTTTAGCAATTATCTCAATATAAATTAATGATCTAGAATTTATTTCTTTGGGTGAATTCTAATGTATAATTTTATAATTTTAGGATTTGCATTTTTAGCAAATCTCTTTGATTATTTAATTGTCCATTATGAATTCATCCACTATCCTTTTACTTTTTAGTTTGTAATTTTTAGTTTAGATTCAATAAATACATGAGTGAGGGATTATGATTGAGTGATTTTTAATGTGTAATTGAGAGATTGTTGATGCAAATGAAGATTCCATTTCAATTCAAGGCTCAAATTGGTTTGATCTATTCCTCTCTTTTACTTTTAGTTTAATCCTCACATGCTTTCAATTATGTATCTCATATTTTTGGATGATGATTATTGAGGGCTAATCTCCCATTTATGGGATGAAATTTTGAAGCCCTCATGAGTCCAATGTAGTTAGTTTACTTTTTAGCTCAATTTTATTTACCTAATTTTTATTAGCTTTTACATCTTAATTAGTAGTTACAAAAATGGGACATATACCAAATAGTCCCTCGGACATTTTTTAATACCCATTTAGTCCAAACTTTTTTATTTTGCCTCAAAAAGTCCCTTGCCACATATTTTGGAGAGGGAGTGCCGTTGGCGCGGACCTCTAAAAATAAGAGGATATTGAGTGCTTGAGGGACTAAATGGGTTAAACTAAAAATATGTGTCCTTTTTAAAAAATATATATTTATAGTAGGGACTATTTAATAATTGACCCTATAAAAATTAGTATAGTTAGTTAGTTAAAATATTCCCTTGAAAAATTCATAAAAAAAATAGAAAAAAATATAATAAAATGCAAATGAATCTATATATATGTCCTCTCCAATTTTTTGTTTCACCCTTAGATTTGGATTGACTCCCTTACTTACCTCTACACTAGTTTTGTTATAATTTTGTAGGTTCAAGGGAAATTTTGATGGATAGAGAAGTTGCAACAACGACAAATCTACAAGAGAAGCAATTTTTCTTTTTATCAGGCATCCATATATACATATATAAAATCCATACACACAGCCACATACATACATAAAACACAAACACGTAAATCCAACACACTTAAATTAAACAACAACACCAACCATTAAAATAGACAACATCATTAAGAACAACGCCACCACAAGCTATTAAACACCACCACCATTATTCATAATCCAACACATTTGTTTGTGATAAAAGGTATCACAATAATCAAATTAAAAGCTTTCATAAAACAACATAAATTTATTCACTTTAAATCGCTAAGACCAATCATTTGCTTTGGAATCGGGACGATGCGGAACTTGGGAGGTTAGTCGATCGGATAAAACGGGGAGGTTGGTAAATCATAGCTATTGATTTGAGAGATCAATATTGTGGATATTTATTGATAGCTAAAGAGATTTGATCAATTGAATGGGAAGACCTAAGTGATGAGGCTTTTTCTTTTGGGTGTGTGGCAGTCGAGGATTTTATTTTGGTTGGGAGGGAAAATTTCCTTTTCACTTCTTTGATATTCACTATTAAAATATTGAACTAAAATTAGTAATGGATATAATAGATTACTAACGGTAATTTACTGGAAGAAATAGTAATGGTCTAATAACATCACTAATCAAAAAAAGTATGTTACTAAAAATGCATTTTGGTGTAGTGGTGGTCGACAATATGGATTTTAGGGTGGTCATTGCCTCCATTATGTGGGTTAGTGAAAAAGGTGTTTCCCCGGTAGTTATCCTAGGTGTTGTCCGATAAGCTCAGAGTACATGTGGGACTTCACCTATCTAAGTGACTTTCACTTTTTCCAGTCACTTTTGAATTTCTTCCAATATTGTCTTGTAGGAAGCTTCTACATGTCCATCATTTTGAGGGTATGCCACCAAGTTTTCATAGAATGGTCCACTCTCAAACTGCATTGCATTGTGTATGACAAAGTCCCATTGGGTCCCAAACCTTATTATGATGTTCCTATAAAATAACCTGATCGTATTTCAGTCTTCTATTCATTTTGTGAAGTATTAGATTTCGAGTAGCAAGTGTTTTCAATTTGCAAATGCTATGGGTAGAGGGTCAACAATATCAAGTCCCCATTGAGCGAAAGTTGATGATTTGGTCAATGGGTTTAGGTCATCGGTTGGTTAGTGTAGAAATGATCAGAATATCTGACATTTATAGTATTTTAGCACATATATTATGGAATCATTTTGGATGTAGGGCCTCAAATACCACTCCTTGTTTGATCTAAATGCTAACATCTTACCTCATAAATGTCTCTCATAGGTTATTTCATGGAGTTTGAACAGGATTTCATTCACCTTATTCAAGTGGAAGTAGCGTAGGTAGATCATGTAAATTATCATCAGTACATCGCCTCAAGGAATATGTAAAAATGGGTTGCCTTAATTATAAGCTCATGATACTCCTTTCCATTTTCTAGTAGCAATTCTTCCCTAAGGAATTTGATTATGGGATCCATCCAACTCGGTGCTTCATCAACCACTAGGACCTTAGCTTCCTCGATCTTCTTAGTTATGCTGAGATGTTAGAAGAACTCCACCTGAATACTTCACTTGAGATCAGAATAAATGGTTGAGGCTAAGGTTGTCAATCCATTTTCATGTCTATTATTTCCTCTAGGAAATAATTAGATGTGTACATCTTGAAATTACACGATCAACTCTTATGATTTCTCTAGGTAGGCAGATATGTGTTCATCTCTTGCATTGTACTCCCCTAATATCTGGTTGGAAACAACCTTTGATTCATAAGATACCTTCAGATAGGTGACTCTGAATAGTGCTTTATATTTTGTCTGATTATTTGATGCCTCAAGTCCAAGTCATATTGCTTACTAGATCAGTTCTCCATCTGGGGTGATCAGTATTATCACTACCCCTGAACCTTTGGAATATCGAACCTTCCAATTCCACTGACCATTTATACATTCGTCCAAACAGGTCGTATTTTTATAGAATAATATTTATCGAGGAAATTATCATAATTGTAAGAGAATGATCGTTAAATTAGTGCTTTAGCTTTCGATATGCAACTACCAATTCATAGACAAGCTTTTAGAGAGGGGGTACCTTTGTTCTGCTCTGATCAAAGTTTTACTCATGATATAGATCATGGCCTGGCCCTTTGCTTTCTCATGAGTAAAACCCCAACAAACTGCATGACTTGAGATAGATAAATATGAGTAAAAGTGTTATCCCCGGTTGTAGACTACTAAAATTAGTGGAGTTCTCAAGTGTCTTTTGATTTCCTCCGGTGTTAAGAAACATTCATCATTCCAGAACTACTTTTGTTTCTTTATCACGTGAAATAATGACCTAAATTTCTCAAATAATTTGGACATGAATTTATCAGCGATAAGCATCCCATTCAACTTTTGTACATCCTAAATCATGGTTGGTGGTTGAATGGTTTGAAGGGATTCAATCTGGTCGGTATTGGCTTCGATGATCCACTAACTGGCTAGATACCCGATGAATTTTTTTAACCATACACCAACGGAACACTTTGTAGTGTTAAGTTTTATTCTTAATAATTGGAGTGTTTAGAAGGTTTTTTCAGATCTTTTATGTTATCTTTTTCCTCCTTACTTTTGATTAACATATCATGATTTAAACCTCCCTGGTATTACCCAGTTATTCTCTAAACATCTTGGTGACTAGATGTTGGTGGGTCACTCCTACATTCTTCAACCCAAATGGCATCATTGTGTAGAAATAGAGGCCAATTGTATTGATAAATGATGTATTTCCTTGGTCGGGGACAAATAGAGGGATCTTATGGTATCCCAAATATGCATCGAGAAAGCTCATACATTCGTGATTTGTAGTGGCACCGAGTAGCTAGTCGATCTAAGGTAGAAGAAAACTATATTTTGGTCAAGTTTTGTTCTTTTTAGTATAGTCGATGCATAATTTTTTCTTCCTATTGATTTTATTAATCACGACTTGATTTGATACCCACTCAAGGAATTGAACTTCTATAATGGACCTTGCCTCCAGAAATATCCCCGCTTCTTCAACTGCCTTGGATTTTTGGGGATTATTCGATAAGATTTCAAGGCAATGGGTTTATAAGAAAGATTAATATGTAGTTCATATCACATTGTCTATAGGTTGATGCCTAGAATTTCGTATATCTTCCATGCAAACACATATTGATTCTTCCTCAAGAAACCAACCAATTCTTGCTTTTTCATACTAGGTAGAAAAGCACCGTCAAAAATTTGCTCTTTATATGGTCAGGATCAATAACTATGTAAGGACAAATTTCCTATAGAAGAAATTTGTATGTATGTTGCCTTAATTTCATGTTTGGACAAAACTATTTAAGTCATATGTTACGACTTGAGTGTGTTGATATTTTATGCCTATGTCATGGTTTCTTGAAGACATAGCGTCCAAGATAGAAAATCTATAACATTGTGTTGTGTTTCATGCTCATTTCCATCTCCTTATTTTGAGGATTTCTCAGGTATGGATGCGTAAATATTTTGATCCTTGGAGATTTAATATCTGATTGTAAGGATTTCATAAAATTGATTTTAAAATGATTTTATTTCTTTTAATACTTTTTAAAAGAAAAATATTTTTTAGAGAGGTCGTTAGAATGACACTAGGTATGTCGTTCGAAAGAGGTATGGTACCTCGTTAGAACATGTTCCATTGAATTTCGAACAAACTAACTTTAGCCTTCGCTAGAATCTCATTGGATACGTTTTTTAGCAAGAAACTATACTTCGTTCGAACAAGGTTCAAAGTTGTTTAAACAAGCCTGCGAATTTTTGTTGAATTTCAAATTTTTCAAATGGACTTTCATCGTTATCTCATTTTTGGAAAACCTCCTATAAATTGGAGTGCGGAGAAGCATTTTTAGTAAAGCGAAAATCTTATGATTTGAGTTCCCAAACTCTACTAAAAAAGTTCTTAGGTTTTATCCAAACCTTAGTTTACACTCAAACAGTTTTTAGATCAAAGTTTCATCTTATTATGGTTTGAGATCTAGTTTGTACGAAACTTAGTTTATTCTCCACATCTTTGTGAGAATTATTTCAGTGTGGTCGACTATGTTTATGTTTATGTGTTTGCATACAATGGACTTCGTGTATGACGGTTGCTGAGTCGTTCGGTGGATATCGAGACGTATGTGGACTCACACTTGGGGTAATGCACAAATGGACTCGTGCGTGTCATTGTGTGGAGGTTGAAGGAACTAAGAGCATCAAGTCTTGCTAGGGCGTCGAGTTTGTTTTGTAAGTCTACTATATAAGGACAAATTTTCGAATCGACTCAATTTGTAAATGTTGTCTTAATTTTGTGTTTGGACAAAACTTGTTGGAGTTATAGGTTAGGACTTAAGTTATTTATCCTTCAAGCCTTTCCTTCAAGACTGTGAGGTGTTATTAATGATTATAGTGGCCAAAGTTAAAGCGACATCGACTATAGATAGGTTTGGAGTCGAGTTTCATCTTCTGGTATGAGGGATCTCATTGAGGCATGAATACATGTTTATGTTTGAACACTGGATTTTGTTTTGGGTGTTAGGTTTTTATAAAATGATTTTATCCCTTTTAATATTTTTAAGAAGAAAAATATTTTTTCGAGAAGTTATTAAAACTAACTAGCTATGTCGTTCGAACGAGATATGGTACCTCGTTAAAATAGGTTTCGACGAACTTTGAACGAACCAACTTCAGCCTTCGCTGGAATCTTATTGGATAGCTCATCGGTTACGTGTTCAAACGAGATTTTATACTTCATTCGAATGAGGTACAAAGTCGTTTAAACGAGTCGGCATGTTTTCCAAGGCAAACTTCATTTTTCAATCTTATCTCATTTTGAAAAACCTCCTATAAATAGGAGTGCGGAGCAACAGTTTATGTGAGACTTTTCCAAGATTGTTAAGTTCCCAAACTTATTCAAAAGCTCTCCAAGTTTATGTGTTTGTTTTATGAAAAAAAAATTCAAACCAAAATCCTAGTTTACACCCATATTTGATATCCAAGAATCATATATACATATGTTATTTTGAGATCTCCTTATTTTGCATCAAAGTGGTTTGTTCTTCATACTGTGAGGGGTTTTTGCAGTGTATATATTTGATATTGTGCGGCGACTGAACTGAGTCATGAGATAAGTAAGATCGATGGGATACTGAGACATGGGAAAGTGCCTGTGTTGTGTGGATATTGGAAGGCATCCAATAGTGATTGCGAAGAAGGTTACACGGATCAAGGAGGCGTATCATGGCTTGAAGTTTTCGAGTCTGTGAGTAAGTTTAAATTGGTCTAATAAACTCCCTATATCATGTGGACTTATGTGGCTGGGTTGTTCGAGATTTTTCCCATTATAGGATTTTCTCGTACAACATCGTGTTGTGATTTATTTATTTTACTCTTAATTATACTCACCTAGATGAATGCTTAGGTCAAGACTAAAATTGGTAAATTGTTTTACACAACACTTATGATTTTCTAAATTGGTTCAAGTCAATTAAAAATTGTTAAGATAAAATTTAGTGGCATTTTTAATACAAACCCTAGGGCACTTAGCTTTTTAAAATTGGTATCAGAGAGAATTACACTAGTTTATTATGCTAGATCACTATTTTTTGCTTGTTTAGGGTTTAGATGGAGTTTAACTGAGAGAGTAGTTCCTTTTCCCCGCATCCATCGTTTGATGAACTATCCCTATTGGAATGCACTGATGAAATTTTCCCTAAAATCGTTAAACAAAAACATTTGGAACTTAATTGAGTTTGGGTGGACTCCTCCCACTAAAGGTTGTGATCCAAAGGCATATACTCTTGAACAACGGCTAAAAAGAATGCCTCAACTTTTAATTCCAATGGCGTGAACGTTATTTTTTATGTTGTGACCTTTGAAGAGTTTAGACATGTTATGACGTTCGAGAGCGCGAAGGATGCTTGGGGTATTTTACGATCCACACATAAGGGAACATGTATTGTTAGGGTTTCCAAGTTACAAAATCTGATGACTAAGTTTGATACGATTAATATTTTGGATAATTAGTCTTTTGATAAGTTATATATCAAGTTGTCAGATATTGTCAATTCCTCATTCAACTTTAGAGAACTTATCTCCTAGCCAAGAATGGTGCAGAAAATTATAAGGTCGTTACCTGAACAATTTAACGACAAAGTAACAGTCCTAGATTCGATAGGTGGTTTTGACACAATGAGAGTTTAAGATATTGTAGGTGACTTTCAAACCTAAGAGATGAAAATGTTTCCTCCAAAGAATAATGATGAAAAGAAGGGCATTGCTTTGAAAGCCCAAAAAGAGGACGCGTTGGATTCTGATAGTGACGGTGATTAGATGCTAAAGAGATTGCTAGGTTTGTTAGGAAGTTTAAGAAGTTTCTTAAGATCAGAGATGAGAAGAGTTTTTAAAATAAACCTAAGAACTTTAATGACAATGCTAGGAATAATAGGGATGGTTCTACAAATGTGAATGATCGAGACAAGTGCTTTGAATGCTAAGGGTTTGGGAATTATTCTCATGAGTGTCCCACTAGACGAAGAAAGGAGGGTAAGGAATCGAAGCTATATAATACCACTCGTAGTGATAGAAATTCAGAAGGTGTAAGACATTTTATTTAGGGCCACGTGACTAGACATGAACGCGGTGTAGTTACTCTCACAGGGGGAATCAAATTCCTCGATGAAAATAATCATGAGAATGACAAATTGTGAGCTTTAATTGGACTTTTGAGAGTTATATGTGGAGTCATTGAGGGAGAGAGAGATAATCTTAATAGTTTAATGGAGGTTTTGAATAAGGAGCTTATTGAGTTTGAAGAGACTAGGGATTTGCTCGAGTATATTGAGGGCTCGGGTATGTTGAGGATGAGAGAGATAGTCTTAATGTTTTAATGGAGGTTTTGAAGAAGGAGCTTCTTGAGTTTGAAGAGACTAGGAATTTTCTCGAGTATAGGATTGTGGAGTTAGAAGACAAACTGAGAGGCTCGAGTAATGTCAAAATTGATTTGGGGTCTAGGTCAAAAAAGTTGGATAAAATGTTAAGTTGCGTACGAATCAAAGATGACAACTGTGGAATTGTCTTCGATGATACAAATACTTCCGCTGCAAAAGCAAAGACCAAAGTTTTAAGAGAGTTAATAGTTGTTAGGGGCTTAAAAAAGGTCAACCCATAGGTAACATTCCTCGTGTCTATACTTATACACATTGCTATAGGAAAGGTCACCTTAGGACTTTTTGTTATAATCTTAGAAATGGTCCTAGGAAGTCTAATATCGGTGTCAACAAGTTTCCCAAACCCAAGATCATCACGTTACACCTACTTGGGTTAGAATATCCGATTTAGAGGCACATGGTAGTTGGCATATTGATTCTTGTATACCATCACATGATTCTTTAGATGTTATATCTTATGAGTGATTGTGGTTGCATGTTTTTCACACACTAGCTTTTATACTTCATGATGTATATGCTTGCTAGTTTTAGGATGTTTATCCTTTTGTATTTTGATTTTTCCTTTTTTTGGTTCTTATTGAGAAAATACAAAAAGATTTTGTTTGTCTTTTGAGTTTGTTTTCTTTTGATATCATAAATATTTTATAAACTCAAAAAGATTTTTTTTATTTATGTGTAGTTTAATTTTACACATATTTTATGGCATATTTGTGTGTTTTATCCCCTTTCTTCCATGTATCCATGTGACTAGGACTTTTGATTATGATTTTTAACGTTTAGTGTTGTTCATAATCATGCTTGCATGGAGTCATTCAAAATTGGTTTGCATAATGGATTCACATTGTATATGCCTCCGCACACACTTTGCACAAGATCTTTTGGATTTTAACTTCATATGTCACACCTAAATGAGGTGTTGTCCCAATAATCTTGCCATATTCATATTTTTTTAATATGGAGGAGTTGTGCATGTAAAAACCATTGCCTTTGATTTTGATGCTTTATCGAAAGTATGAGTGTGCACAAGAAAGGGCTACGGAAGGAACAATCTCCTTTGTGTGAAAGGTCACTGTTGGTAAGAGCCTAAAATATTGAGAGGCAATAAAAATATGAAGATTGCCAAGGCCATAAATTTTACATTGCTTCAAAAAAAATATCTTCAAAAGAAAAAAACAAAGAGAAAATTGATATAAAGTTTTGAGGGTGTTTAGTTGAAAATCAATGGGTTTACACAATGAGTTCTAGTTGAGCTAAATTATTTTGACGCTATGATTCGAGAATCATCAAAAAATTTAGGCTAGTGTGAATTGTGTATGTTTGTCCTTTTCAGTTATTTAATTGACATATGAGGCTAAACTGAATGTTGATAAATTATTGCGGTCAAATTAAACTACTTGGACATTTATGAATAATTGGATCATTTTTTCTTCTTTTTGGTTCGCGTCTCTTCACTCTGTACCACCTTGTTTAGATACATTGATCATATGCAAGTGTGTAAAGCTTATGTATTTGTGTATTTTGTGGTCATCGATACCTATATATAGTTGTTCTTCATTGGTATATGTGTGGTTATATATATGGTATGTTTTGTATTTTGAGCCTTTGCGTTTTCATTTAGTCCATGTTTGTCATATGTTAAATATTTAATTTATATTGGCGTGTGTTATGATAATCTTGGTATCTTAGATTTAAGTGCTTGCATCATAGTTCATATCATTTGTTCATAGTTTGAATTATTTGTGCTTGTGTTACTGAATTATTTTTCGTTGCATGCTTGCTTCGCATCATTGCATGATATACTTTATTTAGTTATCTTTACATGTTTTAACATTATGGGGGAGATTTGTTTTATTATTGTGCACCTTATTCTTTGTCTATTCCTGAACAAAAAGGGGGATAAATGATATCTAACTGTTCTCTTTCATGTGGGGATTTTTACCTTAGGGGGAGATGTCCTATCTTAGGTAGAGATTGTTAGACGAAGAGGGGGGATTTTTAATATGTAGTTTATATATAGTTATAGTCACTTTGCATCTAAAGGTTTGTCTAAGGTGCAGGTTAGCAGCGATGCAGTAAAGGTTTACACAAGAGCAAAGGTACTCGAGTTTGTGTTGGTCGAGCATTTGTACTTTTTCCTTTTGGGGGTTGGGGATTAAGTTTTATTGAGCTTGATGGCCCGACAAATTTATCGTTTTGAGTCTTGTCCCTTAATAGTCAAAGGGGGAGATTTGTAAGGACAAATTTCTTAATCGAGTCAATTTGTATGTATTCTCTTAATTCCATGTGTGGACAAAACTTGTTTGTATCATAGGTTAGGACTTGAATTGTTTGTGCTTCAAGTTTGGACGTGTTATTGAATATTGTAGTGGCCAAAGTTAAAGAGACATCAAGTATACATCGATTTCGAGATGATTTTCATCTTCGTCATCTGAGGGATCTCAGTGACGTATGAATACGTGTTTATGTTTGATCCCTGGATTCTGTTTTGGGTGTTAGGTAATTATAAAAATGATTTTATCCCTTTTAATATTTTTTGGAAGAAAAATATTTTTTCAATAGGTCATTAGAACAACATTGGGTATTTCGTTCGAACGAGATACGGTACCTCGTTAGAATAAGTTCCAACCAACTTCAAATGAACCAACTTCAGCCTTCGATGGATTATCGTTGGATAGCTCATTGGATACATGTTTGAAGGAAATGTTATACTTCATTCGAATGAGGTACAAAGTCATTCGAACGAGCCAGTATGTTTTCCAATGCAAACTTTATTTTTCAAGCTTATCTCATTTTTGGAAAACCTCCTACAAATAGGAGTGCGAAGCATCAGTTTTATCTGAGACTTTTCTAAGATTTTTGAGTTCCCAAACTTGTTTAAAATTCTCTCCAAGTTTTTGTGTTTGTTTTGAGAAAAAGTTTTTCAAACCAAAATCCTAGTTTACACCCATGTTTGAAATCCAATAAGCATAGATACATATGTCATTTTGAGATTTCCCTGCTTTGCATCAAAGTGGTTTGCTCTTCATAGTGTGAGTATATCATGCAGTGGATATCGTGTTTGGTATTGTGCGATGGTTGGACTGGTCATGAGATAAGTAAGATCGGTAGGATACCGAGATGTAAGAAAGTGCTTGCATTGTGTGGCTGTTGGAAGGCGTCCAATAGTGGCTGTAAAGAAGGTTACAAGGATCAAGGAAGCACATCAAGGATTGAAGGCGTCGAATCTGTAAGTAAGTTTAATTGGTCTTATAAACTAACTATATCGTAGTGAACTTATGTGGTTGGGTCATCCGAGATTTTTTCCGTTGTGGGTTTTCCTCTTATATCGTCATGTTGTGATTTATTCATTTTACTCTTACTTATAGACACTTAGGTAAATGTTTAGATGAAAACTAACATTGGTAAATTATTTTACACAATACTTGTGGTTTTCAAAATTGGTGCAAGTTAATTAAAAATTATGAAGATAAAATTTGGTTGTGTTTTCTGTATAACCCTTAGGGCATTTAGCTTTCTCAAATTAGTATCAGGGAGGGTTACATTAATTTATTGTGTTATATCTCTGCTTTATACTTTTTTTAAGGGTTTAGATGGAGTATAACCAAGAAAGTAGTTCCGTTTCTCGATCTCCAATATTTGATGGGTTAAACTATCCCTAGTGGAAGGCGCATATGTGATTTTTCCTAAAATTGTTAGATGAAAACATTTGGAACACGGTTAAGTTTGGGTGGACTCCTCTCACTGAAGGTGGTTCTCCTAAGTTGTGTACCTCCTGGACAACGACTGAAAAGAATGCCTCGACTTTTAATTCCAAGGGTGTGAACGTTATTTTTTGCACTGTAACCGCTGAAGATTTTAGACGTGTTATGACGTGTGAGAGGGTGAAGGATGCTTGGTATATTTTATGATCCACACAAAAGGGAACAAGTATTATTAGTGTTTTCAAGTTACATAATCTGACAACTAAGCTTAAGAAAATTAAGATATTTGAGAATGAGTCATTTGATGATTTTTATGCCAAGTTCATTAAAATCCATGAAGATAAAATTGGGTGATGATTTTGTACAAAATCTAGTGCATTTTACATTCTCATAATTCTGTGTCCTTTAAAATTCCATACATAGTAAATTTACGTGGTTGGGCCATTCGAGGTTTTTTCCATTTGAGTTTTTCTTGTACATCAAGTGTTGTGGTTGATTTACGTATTTTCTCCTGAACTCACCTAGATGCATGTTCAGATAAGATAAAATTGTTTAATCTATTTAATCAAACTTATTTAAAACTGATGATAAGTTTGATTTGGGTAACTACTTTAATTAAACTTTAAAATTGAAAATTTTTAAAATACTCGGTTTGTTTGTTTTGTACCTTATTCCATATAAAACCCTACGACCTACTGCAGTTTCAGTTTGGTATAAAATCTAGAATAATAAGTTATTGTGTTAGATCTATGTTCAAGCATGAATTTTAGTAGTTCATATATGGAGGATCAGTCACTTTCTGGACCACTGATGTTTGATGAGTCTAATTATATATACTGGAAAGAGAATAAAATCAGCACTTAAGTCGTTAAATGAGCGGCTATGGCAAGTGGTAGTTAAGGGTTGGTCCCCACCCACATCCTTATTTAGTTATTATAGGATTTACAAACCCGTCGAAACCTGTAGTGAGGATGAGCTTAAAATGTCCAACTATAATTCACGTGGCTTGAATGCTTTATTTTATACGGTCACGCAAGAGGAGTTCTGATGTATTATGACATGTGAAACATCAGAAGAGGCATGGGATATACTCTAACTCACTCATGAGCGTACTAGTATTGTAAAGGATTCCAAACCCCAAAAATTCACCACTCCGTTTGAAACTATTAGGATGGAGGACAGTGAATCCTTTGATAAGTTTTATGCTAGATTGTCTGATATAGTGAACTCGTCGTTTAACTTGAGAGAGATAATACCCGATACTCATGAAAAACTTGTTTACTAAGCTAATAACAAAAAGTTATAAGTTGAGTGAACTCCGAAATAAACTCGTTGAACAAAACCCTTTTCATAATACAACACTAGATGTGTTAAAACATTTTTCTAAATATGTTCTGTAGATTCGTTAGTTTGATTACCTTAGGTTTTTAAAACTAAAATGTTCAATTAAGTCTTAAGAGCGATAACATTCACCAAAGTAATTTACAAGATTCAAGAAAATTAGACACGCGATTTTTAACGTGGTAAAACCCTAAAATAAGGGTAACATCCACAATGACCTCTACGCCACAAAACAAAATCCACTAATAATCACACGGCACAAGTTACAACACTAAGCATGCAAATACAAGACCTAAATCTAAGTTCAAAACGTTACCTACACGAGTTACTCCACTCTCAAAGGCTTCTGACTTGATGTAGTCTTCTTTCCCGCAGCTTCCTTGCTTTGTCCTTGTCCTCTTTGATTATAGAAGCTCCAACAAACAAAATATCTCACCAAGAACCAAAACTCCTAAGTGTTCGTGTGAGAGCGAGAGTGAGAGTGTTTGTGAATTAAACTAAATGCAACAATGCTTCTCACCCTCTCAATCAATAATACAAGAAATATCCTATGAATTACAAGCCACTTCTATATGAAATGCAAATAATCCCAAATATGCATTGGATACAAGACTTCAAAAAATTTCAGATATGGAATAAAAATTTTGAAATCAAAACTAGTTTCAAAACTATTTATGTCCAAATTTATTTCACGAATTTGTGAAATTAATTTTTGAAACCAAAAATGTATTTATCAAATAGAAAAATATGCACAACAAGAAGTCTTGTGTTTCAAATTCATTTGAAACTATATTCTTGGATTCAACAACAACAAATATAATAACGATCCAAGAAAAAAATAAAGAACCAATAAAAATATAATCTGTGAACTATATAGTTCTTAGAGAGACAAATTGTTAAAGAAGGTCTTAAAACTTGAGTCAAACCACCAATTCCCCAAACCAAATAAACCCTAAACATTTTTAATCTCTCAAATGGGTTTACTATTTATTGAAGTTGAAAGTGTGGTATATGGGTTTGAAAAGGAAAGAAAACGGCATTCTATGAAAATGGTTTTTGGTTTTCTCTCTCTCTCTCTCTCTCTCACGGTTTTTCTCAAAGGAGATCTAATGGAGATAAACCTCTCTCTCTCACTATTTTTCTCACGAAGGAGAAGAAGATGAAGTATCCCCTTACTGATCTTAGTGTCGGCACCTCTCTATATATATATTTGTTCTCTCACCTCTCTACAGCTCTCCGTCGTCCCTCTCTTTAATTTCTCAAACCAAAAAAAATGAAACCCTAAGTCATGAATATATATACTCAGTTATGGACGAACGGTTATAATCCAAGGGTTGATGATAATTTTTGTTACAAACGAAGGTCTGGGATTTGCTTCATCAAACAGATTTCGTAACTGAGCGAGGATAAAAGTCGGTGGAAATACGTGATGCTGGTTGGTTGTTAAAGGAGTCACATGGATTGATATAAATCATATGTGGATCATTGATAACTCAAGATAAAGGGCTATGATCTTCCCTTCATATCTCAGATATGTAGCAAACGCAGATTGGTTGAGGAGGGGTGCACACGAACTGAGGCTATAGGCAGATTTGGCCGTAGATTAATTTCAAGATCAATGGACAGAATCTCATCTTAGTTTTTAGAGAAACACAAATTCCCCTGTGTTAACGAACTCGCGAGATCGGGCAAAAAAGAAATATCAGCCATGAGTTTTCTTAAGGCTTTGAAAATTCAAATTCAACCCCAAAGATTTAATGCCACAAAAAGAAATTCTACTTTAGCCTCAACCCTTTTAAAAACTCAATTTCAATTAAATCGGACATTTTAAAAACTCAATTTTAATTAATCAGAAAAAAATTATTTCAAATGATTAAAAAAATTATATAAATGACTTTCTTTTAAAAAAATGTTTGACGAGGTCTTAACCACTAAACAATTGTGCACACATAAAAAATGCATATATGTAAAGAGTGTGTGTGTGCGTGTCCTAATGTGGTTTATGAGAAAAATAATTTCCTTTGATGTTCATCGAGGTGCTTGGACTGGGATGCCTTTGATGAAGATTGATGCCTTTTTGAGATAGAGTAACTCGAAAAAATCTAATCCTATTTTGTCTCGATATCCAAACTAGTTGGAACTATGGCACGGACTCAAGTAAGTCAACCATATAATGTGTTCTCAACTCATACAGTCAAAAAAATCTTTGGGTCCTTACCTGAAAGATTTAATTCCAAAAATGATAGTTTTAAATTCCTTGGGTACTTTGGACTCTATGAAACTCGAAGAGCTTGTAGGTGATCTTCAAACTTATGAGCTTGATATGTTTTCCTCTAAAAAGAAGAAGAAAGATAAGGGCATTGCTTTGAAAGTCCGAAAGGAGGAATCATGTATTTTGGGTGATGAGTATGACATCGATTATGATCATATGGCCATGTTTGCAAAAAAAATTAAGAATTTTCTCAAGTTTGAGAAAAGCAACTTTAACAAGGCTATAAAATTCCCTAAAAATCGTAAGGGTGAATTTGACTTTAATACATTACTAATTGATGAATTTAAACTTAAATACAAATTTGTTTGAAAACTAGACTTTAATGCAAAACGTTAAAAAAAATGTTAAGTTTTAACAGATGCGTGACATTTTCAATTAAAATGATTTAAAATCGCAAAAAACTCTTACAATTGAAAAAGAAAACTTAAAAGACAAAAACTAAAAAAACATTGTTTAAAAAATTTTTAAAAAAAAAATCTTTCCTCACACACATATTCGTACACCCCCCACCCCACCCCCACCCACCCACCCTCTCAACCCCACACCTCCCAACCATCCACACACACGCACACACACTAACAAACCCTCACCATACCAACCCCTAACCACGCACACACATACCAGCTCCCCACCCCACCGACAGATACCTCCCTCCCACCCACCCACCATCGAAATACCCCCGCCCCCTTCTCTCTCTACCTCACACACACCACCACCACCATAAAAAACTAATCCACTAAACCCATATATTGAATCGCAAAACTTGACATCTAAATCTCCAAACTTAACATGTTTTTTAAGTTTTAGTTTTGATATCTCATTTTTTAGTTTTCTATTTTGAATTTTGAGATTTATTTCTAACTTTGTTTTGAGATTCAGTTTTCTGTTTTGAGATTCAATGCTGCTATCGAGAGTGGGTGTTGGGGTGGGCGAAAGGAAGTGGTTGTAAATGGTGGTGGGTGGAGAGATAAGGGTCAAGGGTGGTTGGGTGGAGAGAGAAGGGGATTCTGGGGTGGCTGGGTGCAGAGAGGATTGGGGTGCTGTCAGGGGTGGATGGGTGTGGGTTTGTGTGGTTGGGGAGAGAGATGTGTTTTTTCGAATTAAGGCTTAGACATTGTGTAAGGTTTTTCATTTTTTTAAACAATGTTTTTCAATTTATGTCTTTTAAGTTTTCTTTTTAATTTTAAGAGTTTTTTGGGTAAACCATTTTAATTAAACTTAACAGATTTTTTGACGTTGTATTAAAGTCTAATTTTTAAACAAAAATGTATTTTAAGTCTAAATTCACCAATTAGCAGTTTATTAAAGTCAAATTCACCTAAATCGTAATGCTAATTTTAAGAGTGATGAATCGGATAGATGCTCTGGGTGTGAGGGTTATAGCTAGAGGGCAGCTGAGTGTCCCACTAAACTAAGGAAAAGGGGTAAGAAATCGAAGGTGTACAATGCCACCCTTAGTGATAGTGATCCTAAAGAGGAACTCGATTCCTCCATTGAGCGCAACTACACCGGTTACATGGCTAGTCATAAGAGACTTGATGAAAAATCTTCCAATGAAAATAATTCTGAGCGTGACACTTCTGAGGCCATTATTTGTGACTCCCAAGTGAGTTAAGAAGAAGAAGAAGAAGAAGAAGAAGAAGAAGAAGAAGAAGAAGAATGAACTTCAAGTTATCTTCCGTGAGTTGTATGAGAAAACGACGAAATTAAAAAGGGCTAACTTGAAGATAGAAGATAGGTTGAAACAACATGTCATAGGTAGTGATGAGAGTGTTTTGATTAAGGATCTTAGGATATGTGAGAAGACCCTTAGGAAAAATCTCACATTTGTTGAGGGGGGAGAGATAGCCTTCGAGGATTAATGGAGATTTTAAAGAAGTATTTCCTAGTCTTTAATGAGTCATGACATTTGCTTTAGTCTAGGACTATGGAGTTAGAGAAAAAGATTGAAAGACTCGAGTAATGTCAAATTTTATTTGGAGTCTAGGTCAGAAAAATTGGGTAAAATGTTAGGTACCAACTGAATCAAAAATGGCAATTGTGGTATTGGCTTCAATATTCCAGATGATTCCGCTACTGAAGCCAAAACCATGCTTTTGAGAAAGCCAACTGTTGCTAGGAACGTTAGAAAAGGTCAATCCAAGGGTAATATTCCTCGAGTCTACACATGCACACATTATGGTAGGAAACATCACCTTAGGCCTTTTTGCTTTGATCTTAAAAATGATCCTAGAAAGTCTAAGTCTAAAGTCATCGAGGTTCTCAAAACTCAAGAGCACCATGTCACACCTAAGTGAGTTAGAAAATCAGATTTGAAAGCTTTACATGTTAGACTTGTTGATTTTTGAATGCCTGCACATGATACTTCTCATGCTATATCTAACAGTTGACTAGGTTCACATGTTTTCATATACTAGCTTTTGTACTTCATGTTATAATTTTTTAGGTTAGTGTGCATTGTGCATTGTGCTTGTTTGTCCATTATAAGTTCCCTTTATTTGTCACTATAAGGCTCAATCTTTGCTTGATAAAGTTAATTCAGTCAAAAAGAACTTTTCGAACATTTTTAAGTGATTGGGTAATATTTCATTTGTTTCTAATTAACTCCTCTTCACTCCATCCCACATGTTTAGACACATCGATAATATGCTAATGTGTAAAGCTTATTGTGTTTTGTGTATTGGTTGTGGTCGTTCATATATATATATATATATATATATATATATATATATATATATATATATATATATATATATATATATATATACGGTGTCATTTGTTTTGGGTCTTTGCATTTGTATTTAATACATGTTTTCCATGATCTTTATCTTTGAATCAAATTGGAATGCTATATGATCGTATCGGTATCTCTTGTTAATTGTTTACATTGGTATATCATGCTTCATTGTATCTTCAAGTTGGTATCAATTATTACATCAATATTAGTATTAATTGATCATTGTTTGGATTATTTATGCTTGTGATGCCATGTTGTGTTTGTTGCATTTTACACCACTACATGATATTATTCTTTCCTCTATATTTCCAATTGATATCACATGTTCTCACATTTTGAGGGAGATATGATTTATGGGGGATAAATTGTTTATTATGCATTCTTTCCTTGCCTATTCCTGAACAAAAAAGGGAGAGAAATGGTATCTTTCACTTCAGTTTTAAGAGGAGATCTTTATCTTAAGGGGAGACGTCAACTTAGGTGGGGATCGTTAAAAATAAGGGAGTTTTATTCTTATACAAATTTATATTTCTATATTGTGTTTGCATTTGAAAGTGTGTTTAAGTGTGCAGGCTTGCAACATCCTACAAAGTTTTCAAGTGAGAAAATCTACTCAAGATTTATGAGTTGGTCAAGTTGTATTTTTTTCCTTTTGGGGTTGGGGATGAGTCTTAGATGAGATTGACAGCCCATAGAATTTTTTATTTTTGGTTTTTTCCCGGAATAGTCAAAAGGAGAGATTTGTAAGGACAAATTTCCAATATAGTCAATTTGTATGTATTTTGACTTGATTTCGTGTTTGAACAAAAATATTTGAGTCATAGGTTAGGACTTGAGTGTGCTGACTTTCACGCCTATGACGTCTTGAAGACGTAGAAGCCAAGTTAGAAGATCTACATCATCATACCACGTTTCTTGCTCAATTCCATCTTCATATCTTGATAATCTCTCATGTATGGATGCATAAATATTTTGATCCTTGGAGATTTTATATTTGGGTGTTAGGATTTCATAAAATTATTTTTAAAATGATTTCATCACTATTATTATTTTTAGAAGAAAATAATTTTTTGAGAGGTCGTTAGAATGACACTAGGTATTTCGTTCGAATGAGATATGGTACCTCATTCAAACAGGTTCCAACGAGCTTCGAGCGAACTAACTTTGGCCTTCACTGGAATTTATCAAATGAGATTTTACTTCGTTCGAACGAGGTTCAAAGTCGTTTGAACGAGCCTACGAAGTTTTGTTAAATTCGAGATTTTTCAAATGGCTTTTCATCCTTATCTTGTATTTGAAAAACCTCTTATAAATAGGAGTGCGTAGAAACATTTTTATTAGAGATAAAATCTTATGTTTTGAGCTCCCAAACTCTATCCAAAAGGTCTTCGATTTTATCCAAACCCTTGTTCACGCCCAAACAATTTTTAGATCCAAGTTTCATCATATTATGCTTTGCGATATAGTTTGTGGGTATCTTGGTTTACTCTCCACATCTTTGTGATAATTGTTTCATTGCGGTGGACTCTGTATATGCTGATATTTTTACATGCGATGGACTTTGACAGTTGCTGAGATGTTCGATGGATATCGAGGTGGGTGTGGACTCACACGTTGTGGCAATGCATGAGTGAACTCTTGTGTGTCGTTGTGCGGATGTTTAAGGAATGAAAAGCATCAAGGTTTATAAGGTCGAGTCTGTGTTATAAGTCTATTGTTGTGTAATTCCATACATAGTGAATTTGCATGGTTGGGTTGTCCGAGATTTTTTCCAGTTAGGTTTTTCTCGTACATCGAGTATTGTGGTTGATTTACTTATTTTATCCTATACTCACCTAAATGCATGTTTAGGTTAAGATAAAATTGATTAATCTGTTTAATCCCAACTTGTTTAAAACTGGTTATAAATTTGATTCGGTTAACTACTTTAATTGAACTTTAAAATTAAAAATTTTAAAAATAAATGGTTTATTTTTTTTACGCCATTTGCCATATTAAAACCCTACGGCCTACTGCACTTTCAGACTACCTCCTCCAAAAGGTTCCATGGCACGATTAGCGGGAGTGACACGAGTTTCCTCCACCCCAGGTCGCCCGTGATTTAATTGTTATTTAGTCGGCAGACTCATTTTGGAGCAGCTTCTTCTACATTTTCTTTCTTATGTTGTTTTGGTATGATTGTTGCGATAAACCATTGTCAAACAGGGGCTTAATCTCCCCGTATCTCCATTACTCCCCGATCGATGATGCATTTGAGCTTCCAGTGGTAGGTTAAGGGTGTGGCCTTCATCGCATGAAGCCATACTCTACTAAGAATGACATTGTATAGTGAGTTTATATCCACCATTAAGAATTCAATCAACTTGAAGATTGCTCCTCCTATGATGGGTAGAACGAAATTTCCCAATGGTAAGGTAATTTTTTGTCAAAGCCAACTGACTATGCAGTGGCTTCTTTGAGATCTTCTAGACACAAATTGAGCTTGTTGAAAAGATTTAGATAAATAATTTCAGATGAACTTTCCTAATAGACTAGGAGCTTGTCGATGTCATAATTAGTTATTCGTAATTAGATTACCAAAGCATCATGATTGGAAGTCCTTACTCCTATCAGGTCTCCCTTGGTGGAAATAATGTGCTTTGTGTGATCCACATCCTGAGGTCAGAGACACTTCCCTATAACAGATTTACATGGATCTACCTGAAAGGCAACCATGACTGCGCTTATGTTCTTCATCTCTATTTGGAATGTATTTACTTGAATTTGACTGGGAGTGGATGCCCTGTGAATCATTTGTTCCCCTTCATTTCCATCCATAACATTGTTTGGCCTCTATTTTATTGAGGACTTCTCTTTATTGATTTTTCATTCAACATAAACCCCCAGGTGTCCAGTATGAACGAGCTCCTCCAAGTGGGATTCGAGAGATTTGAAATTATCCACTATGTGCTTGTGATCCTAGTGATAGGAACATATTAAAGTTGTATTTCTCTTCGTACGATCCCCAGCCATTTTTCTTGGCCATTTGAAATGTTGGTTATCCTTTATCTTAGGCAGGATCTTATAGATCGTCTCCCTAAAGAGAGTGGTGATGGCTTGATAGGATTTGGTCAGATATGATTCATCTTCGGTCTTTCTAATCTTGTTATTATTTCTCTCTCCTCTCTTAGGTGCGACTTCCTTAGGCCCAATGTTGTTCTCTAATCGACCTGAAAATCGATCACCCACTCCGCATTCGCATATTTCTCAATTATGGACATGAGGTCATCGATTGTGATTTTTTAAAGGATGGTATGAAAACTTGATACGTACAATCCTCTATCTTTATGTATACCTATCAATATCTTCTGGTGTATTCTCTAAGTGTTTCCTGCTACTTTTTCCTTGAGGACAAGGAGAGCGTCCATTCTTTTTGGGTGAGAATTGCTTATAATAAATCGACTAGTAAAGGCTTCAGTCAACTACTTGAATCTGGTAATTAATCTGGCGAGCATTGTTTTGAATCACTTCTGAAAAATATGTCCTAGGCTTGAGGGAAAAATTATGCACATTAGTGCCTCATTGTTGACCCACAGAATCGTAGCTTAGTGATATTGTCGAACATAGTCATTCGGGTTTGTCTTTTCATCGTAAATTTCTAATCTGGGCGAGCCGAATTTCTTAGGAGGCTCTACCTCCTCAAACATTGATCAAATGGGGAGCTAAACTAGTTGACTAGCACTCTGAGGGCTAAATTTTTTGTTATTCGAGTTCCCATGCGTGAAACTCACCCATCCAAGTTTTTGCAGATGAAGTTTCGCATGTCATCCTTCTCATGCTTATCTCTCCTCTTTGTAGATCTTTCATAACCTTTTCCTGAGGGAAGTTGTATGCTTTGTCGTCACGTACTTCCTCCTCGATTGTGAATCTTAGTCAACTAAAATCTAGGGGTACGAACGGCATCTAGGGACCTGCATTTTTCATAACGGAATTATCTCTCTAACTGCTCAAATCGAGGTTGGAGTTGGTCATTCTCTTCTTGCATACGTCTTGCATTTCTCTCCTGCTTGCATAAGTGTTCTTTTTATGCCTCGGTCATAATTAAAAACTGTCTTAGGCGGGATAGCTCGTGGTCATTGTGAGGTTGGTTACTACGAGGTTAGTATTGTGAGCCATACATCACACAAGGAGGAGGTGGTAGTGGGGCATATCAATTTTCCTGATATGATGCGAAATATGATGATTCTCTAAAGTATTACCATTGGTAAGATGCTGGTAATTGTGGTTGGGTTGGTGAGAATTAAATAAGGGATCCACCTAGGGGTACAACCTATACGGTATGGTCGGTAATGACCCTTCACCAATATCAAAACCACCATCTAAATGGTAAAATCATACTGTACCAATTTACCGACCGATACATCAAAATAAAAACCAAAACCAAATCGGTCAATTTTTTGGTATTTTCGGGGTTTTTTTGGTTTCGGTAATTTCAGTTTCAATCCGGATTTTTTCCGATAAATACCAAAATTTCAAATCGGTTTATGCATTCGGTAAATCTGGTATATATTTCGATATTATGCTTCTGATAAAATTCTATACAAGTTTCGATACCAATTTTAAACTCATTTAATCGATTAAATGCATTACTTAAAACTAAAATATAATATAAATTGCACTGAAAAATAAAATGAAGATCATAAAGCATAAACAAACTAAATTGCATAGTTAATTGTCTCCACTCCATATCTATATACATTAAGCTCCAAATTAAAATCAAACTGTATAAACAACTTATAAATACATGAAATTTTGCCATATATGAAGGGGTAGAGTCCAAAAATTTAATGGATTGTAATACAGTATAATTGTTAAGAAAACATATTTAAAAGAACAATAATTAAAATGAAAAGTTATAAATCACTCTAATGCAGTATAATTGTTAACAAACATGAGTCTAGTTGTTAACAAAATCACCACTGATACATAAGATAAAAAACATTATGCCGAACCAAAAATTGAAGCCCTCTGATATACAAGATAAAAAACTATCATGATGTCGAACCAACAATCATGATAAAAAATTAGGGCCCTCTCATAATAAGATAAAAAAATTAGAGTCCACCTCGGGCCACAAACATAACAGGGGGAATGAGAAATCTTGATTATAATAATCAAAGAGGAAAAGAAAGGACAACACATATATTAAGAAATTTTAAAAGAAAAAGAAAGGGGAAAGAGGAGAACATCTCGGCGAAATCAGTTAGGTAAAAGCTATGGAAGAACAACTATAGAAAACCAGTTAGGTAAAAACTAAAAATTAATTTTTTTTACCGAGCAGTTATATCATTATATGTTATGGAAGAACAGCAACTCCAGTGAACAAATGAACGCACATCGGCGAACAAATATATACACAAGACGGGAACAACACAAGAAGTAAACGCAAGCTGATTTGTCTAACTAAACGCAATATAATTCTGAATCAGAAATAAAAAATGATCAAGAAGAAGAGTTACCTTATCCAAGGAGGGAGAGATTCTTGGTTTGTTCAGTTGTTCGTTGTGCAGCTGCTGATTTTTTATTCGAGTTTAGGGTTGTGTGGCTTTTATAGTAAGTGAAATTAATGGATGAGATGAGTTTAAAAAAATTAAGGGTCTTGATATTTAGGTATATTTATTTTTTTAAAAAAAATTTGGTAATTGATATGGTAATATGCGGTAAGTCCGGTATGGTATTTCGGTAAAATAAATTCAGTAATTTTGGTATGGTAGATTCGGTACGATAAATTGGTACCGTAAATTCGGTAAATCGGTTTTTATATCTAAAAACCAAAACCAACCAAATTTTTTACGGTATTTTCAATTTCGGTAAAATCGATTTTCGATATTTCATAATATGAAACCAAAACTATTTTATTTTTTTTTCCAAAACGGTACGGTACTGTAAAAACCCGTACCGATTGCACCCCTAGATCCACCTGTTCCCATAGACGGCGTCAATTGTAAGTGCAAAAAACTTACAAGAGTTTGGTTAATTTGATCACACAATTCGCAAATATAAACTAACATAGAACACAAATATGTATGTGGCTCGGCAAGGATTGCCTACGTCCACAAAAGGGGAGAGCTTTTATTATCAATTGAGAGTAAAATCTGGGAGAATTATTAAGTCCTCTCTAATCATCTCTCATTAATGGGGTGGTTTTTTATAACACCAAATGCTAGTACCCCTGAAATATTGGGCTCTCTACTTATCACTTATCAACTCATGGTATTTAGTTCTATTTAAGTGCATCCATACCACGTGCCAACAGCGAAGTTTTCAAATAAACTTTTATCTAATTATTCCTATCTTTCATAGGCGTGGGATCCAAGATAAGTAGACCCCACGTGCTTCATAAGTTGTAAAATTTTGGATCCCACAATAACAAAGTCGCTTATCTACCTCGTGGAAGAGTCTTTATTATGATCAAGGAAAGATATGTCACATTAACTATATGTGCTATCAATATCTCGACGCATGATTCGTTGAGACAAAAATTGTTCCATATTTCTTCTTTCTCGCAAGGACGTTTCATGAGTTGAATGTATATTTTTACTTTTCAAATACACTATTTAAACACAGTACAAATCCAATATGACCCATTGTTAGGTCGATAAATGATTACGCTTGTACAAATTAGATGTTAGTATTTGCTTTCACACCTTCTTACATTTGATTTTCTATTTTTAAGTATCCGTCTTTAATAAAAATACTTTATCTTACTTAAATGGCATAACAAAATTTATTTTTCTCTAGCTTTAGTTAATTCATGAAGTGTGTTAGATAAGCTCAATGTATGTATATTAATTAATGTAAACGAAATAGGATATTAAACAAATTTTGAAATGTGCAAAGATACGAATTTAAATATCGATATTAAACAAATTTTGGATAGTGCCCTTTTAAACATATACGAATAATGGATAGTGTCTTACTTATAAGAATAAGGGTTAATTATACTCACACCCACCCACCCACCCCCCGAACTTTACCCCCAATTTTACTTCACCACACGAAATTTCATTCTCTAGATTTGACCCATAAAACTTCCGAAATGGTTCAAGGAATCCCCTAACACTAACACCGTCAATTGTTTGGACAAAAAATGACATGTGGCTCCCATGTGACTTTTTCAGGGGGTATTATTGTATTTTACCATCTTTTAAATGGTAAAACTAACAAACCCTTGTGTGTGTGTGTGTGTGTAAATGCGGTTGTGATACCAATCATATTAATTCGCAAATATTCAATGAAATACAAACACACTTATTTAATTATGTGTCTAAATTTGAACAAACCAGATTCAATTTTAAATCAGCCCCTAAACATGCAACTACGTGTCAAAACAAATCAAGCAAGCATGCGACACAAAATTCAGGAAAAAATCCTAAAGGGTAAAACTCTTATTTCTAGAACTTTGACAAGTTTACAAGACTATTGACTTACATACACCCTGATAATCGCCCACAAGTGTAACGCACGGTGTTTTCGTCAAACGTTCAAATCATCGGCTAGAAATCAATAGTGGTTCACACGCAACCATACCACAAGGACACGCAGTCTTAGATCTTTGCAGAGGCTCCCTCCACAGTAGCACGCAACTCTCGGTTGTAGAAATCTCCCCACACGGGATGAACAATAGCAAAGTTGATCTAGGATTCCAAAAGATTCACAAAAATAATTGAAATTTTTGGTGTGAATCAAACATGAGTTTTAGGACTCAAAAATGTGAAGACTTGATGTATTTGATCTCTCAAAAACGTCCCTCAAAGTCTTAGAAAAATACACCACCAAAATAGCCTTTTATAGAAAAAATAAAAAAAGTGAGGCGGTGGAAAATCTGGGACCAAACCGGTCTGGGTATCGGGTTCGTTTTTAGAAAAATAAATCGATCCGGTCATGGGTTCGTTTTTTAAAAACAAATCGGTCCAGTGAGCAAATTTGACCAGAAAGTTTTTTCATGCCGGATCGGTTCGATTATGAAATAAATCGGATTGATCCGGGTAAAAAAAATTATTCTTATAAGAAAAAATGCCTCGAAGTATTAAAAACATTTTAGAAAAAAATTCCAATACTAAAATGAAATATTAAGGAACTTAAACTCAAACTTTACCAAAGTTAATCTCGTCGAGGCTTGAATGTTGAAGAACGTTGATTATTCGGATCCGTCTTGACGTGAATGTGAGCTGGAACTTCAATGACGGTGTATACGACATACTAAATGGTAATGGACAAAATGTCCTTACACACTCTCGCTCTCTCTCTCTTTCATGAACACACACACATGCACATTACACTTATATTTGTGGGTTTGTTCAAATGGTTAGGTTTCTCGCTTTTGATTTTTTTGCGAATTTGTTAGAAATGCTTATCTTTCTCTCTCTTGAATTTTTCGTGGGTTTGGTGAGAAGGTAAATGGGTGTTTGAATCTAAGGTTCTATTAAAATGGAAAGTGATGAGGGTATTGGATTTGGGGTTTGAAGGACAAGGTATTTTTTTTTCTCCCCGTTTTGGAGAAGGCACCGGTGAATTCAAGTTTTTATTTTTTTTTCTTGCGATTTTCATATTATTGCATTTCTTTTTATGTAATATTCAATTTTTTTCAAATAAATCAATTCAATCTTTTAAATGTTTTTCAATTATTAAAAGTTTTTTTCTAATTTCAATTATTTCTACAATGCTGCAAAGTTTTTTTAAAATATTTTTTATTTTTTTATAAATAAATTACTATTATTCATAAACTATAAATATAATTGCTATGATTTCTAGATTTTCACTCAAAAAATCAATATTTTTCATGTTTTAAAACCTTGCTAAAAAATTTATAAAAAAACAATAATATTTATAAAAAATTCTTTGGTGTTTATACAACTTTCAGTTCAATATTTGTTGAGGTTGAATTTTAATGTTGACATTTGTAAATTTTTTATGGTTGGATTGTTTAAGAATTTGGTTGGTTTCAAATTGATGAATTTTATTGGTATTTCATTTGTTCGGGCTGAACTAATGTTTAAATATTTTTTGTCATTTTTAGATTTTTTTTTTTAAATCCTCTTTTCCCAAAAAAATCTAATAGTTTTTGGTATTTTTAAATGTGTCTATGATTTTCAGTATTTCAAATATATTTTCTGACAAATTTATAAATATTTTATTGTCATTTTTTAAAAAAATCAATCTATTTCAGTATGTTCCTACTTTTTAATATTTATTAGTAGATCCTGTTTTTTAAATATTTATTTTGTAATTTTCAAAAATATTAAATATTTTTTTTTAATTTCCATATCTTTTTAAAAAATTCTAGTATTTTTCAGATTTTTTGAATAATTTTGTATCTTTTTATTTAAAAAATCTGTAACTTTTAGAATTTTTAAAAATATTTTCTTTTATAACAAAAATGTCCTCATGTGCCACGCGCATAACCCAATTTCCGTCCAAATATTTAACATTCGTAGGGTTAGGACTTTGGGGATTACGTGAAACCTTTTTAAAAGTTCTTGAAATAAAAGTTCAAATTTTTGGGTGATGTAAGCTTCATTTGCTATTTCCGACTTGAAACGAGCTTCAAAAAGGGTGGGGTTATGCGTCGTGTATGTGTATTCTAGTGGGTGTATTAGATTAAAAATGTATAAGAGTTATAGTTTAAGATGTATTAGAGTTGGAAATAAAATTTACTTGGATTGAAAGGAGGAAAAAAGGTTGTAGGCAAGGGTGGACCTAGGTGGTCCCAAGGGTGGGCAGCCGCCCATCCGAAGGTTTTGAGAATTTTTCCAAGATATATGCTGAAAAAAATGGACTTATGTGCAACTTTTTATAATGAAAGGTATTGAGTTTATGCCATTTCAAAAGCTGAGGGGCGGAGCTGTAATAAACCATAGTTGTAATGTAAGATGCGCGTATGACTTTTGAAAAAAAAGAACCCTAATATAACCCTCTCTTCCGCATTTTCCTCTTAATCTCCTCTTCCATCTGAAGCTTTTTCGCCCATCACACCAGCTCCACCTACCACACCGCCCACAAGCTCACGCTTCTTCAGCTTCCCCGATGACATCACAGGACCCCCTCCCTTCGGCGTCATCCTGTCTCCTCTAACGGCAGCATGCACCCACCAGCAACAACTTTTTTTTGTTTTTTTCTACTAATATTATCCTAATAAATGTTAAATGTTAGTTTAATTAGTTTAAATGATGAACTAAACGGTTAATGCTAAATGTTTACTTTTTGAGTTCAATGTAAATTGTTTGAATGATTAAAATGTTCAATTAGTTTAATTTATCAATTCAATTTTTAATGTAGAAATAAATTAATGATTAAAATAGTTAATTGTAATTTCTGAATAAAATTGTTAAATTAGTCAAATTTAGAGCAATATTATATCGAGGTATTTAAAATAAATCCGCAAACAAAGTGGAGCGAAAAATTAGTGAATGTTAACCTCGAGATTTATAAAATTAAAAAATTACAAAAAAATATAATTAACCCAAAAAAAATTCACCTCGGCGCTCCCACCCCGAGCCCTCGACCTTTCCCAAAATATTCCGCATCCACTTGTCAAAAATCCTAGGTTTCTACAACCATAGGGTAGTAATAATTTGTTTAATGTGACAACGAGAATACCATCTGGAATGCCTAAAGTGGCGAAGCCACACTTTTTTTTGGGTGGGGCACTCCTAATTCCCAAGATACATGGGGGCCTACATACATATAAGTTTCATCCAAATTAGAGTTTGTCTTGAAAATAAAAAATAAAAAGACTTTTAACTTAATTAAAGGATTGGTTGAATGATTAATCACTCATGACTAAGGGCTTCCACCCCCAAGGCACATGTTCGATTGACCACATCAACATAAACTTGGGATTACAGACCGCAGAAAGTAATTTATGTTTCACAAGCTTTGTTCAGGACGAAAGGAATAATTTGAAATGCTCGCAAGCTGGCTCGAAATGGATACCCCTTCGCACCAAAAAAAATGCAACATTTAAAACTTATACGAATTTTGTGAAGCTTAGTTCAAATTTTGTATGTACAATCTTAAGGTACATAAATAAATAAATAAATAATAACAATAATAATATTTTATTTTTTTTTAGTTATAACTTTAAAATGCTAACAATTATTTTTTGGACTTTTTTTACTTTAATACGCTTGTGATTACCATGTTTTAAATTTGATACATTTCTCTAATTGTATTTTGACCTTGGTACAATTTTCGTTTATGATATCTTTATAGGTCACTTTTTGCGACGAATTTTCCATATTTAGCTACCAAAAATTGCCTAAAGTCAAATAAAATAGTTAAATGTACCAAACTCGAAACAATGTAATTATGAACATATTAAAATCAGGAAAAATAATTTATTTTTCTTTTATATCTCCGGAGTCCAAGAATCTTTCTTTAAGTAGCTGACTAAATGCAAATGATTATTTGTTTTATATTATACCTTGGACATCCAAGCCTAGGTTTTTTTTAAAACCGGACTAAAACACCAACAGTATTTTTAGTCCAAACAATCTGCACAGGCCAAAACACATTATGATGAGGTAAGGGCTCTTACCACCAAATTATTCACTTAAGGTTGGTTACAAGATAATGAATATTTTAAAAACAAAATTATACAGTTATTTCTTGAATGTTGAATTAAATAGAAATTGTTAAAACGGCATACCATGTAATGTGTCATCCACAAAGGATTTCTTAAATGTATGTTGAGAGTGGCTACTAAACTGTCCACGGTGTATAAAAATTATTGTTGATTCTTGAAATTATATGTTGGTATACCTAAATTCCAAAATATTTAGGGGCAGAAGTTAAAATTTCAAATTTTGAGGTGGGGCACTTGCCCACCCCACCCCAACCTCCATTTGACACTGCTGCCTACGTGGTGCACCAGCACCAATAAGTACAAGACACGTGGTATAGCAGTAAATGGTCATTAACACTTGCTAAGAGGCATGCTATAGTGTTGGGATACTTTTTCAACATGTCTTGCAATCATTGGTGCGGGTGCACTACACTGGCATGCTACGTACCCCACAAATTTTTAGCATAACTGGCGTTATGAAATAGAATAATGATAGGAGCACAAAAACGTACCCCAAAACCTATCCCTAACTTGATGTGAATTCCACGTCTAGTACTCACTTATTAAGTATTGCCATGTGGAATGGGTCCCGTCAGGGCATCCAAATTTATTGCTTTTGGAGAAGATGAGGACTTGCTTTGTACTCATAGCACCACTCTATGAAATAACTCGGAGGCGCTTTTTAGTTCAAAAATCTATGGCATAACTGGCATTATGAAGTGACTGGGTAGCGCCTATTGGTTCGAATATTTAGAACACAACCACGAGATTAAAAGAAACAGGTACAACAGGCAAACCAACCAGTTGAAGGGAATAAAGTATCATTACAATACAGTTTTGTCTCCTCTAATGTATTCAAATTTATATCTACAAATTAAGAGATTTAAAATTACTTGCCAATCGAAATTCAGGGGGAAGAAGTGAACAACGTTCCTTACCACCATTTATTCTTTCACCCATGCAGATTGAACAACACTGAAAGTTACCAAAGTCCTTCAAACATGCTAAGGGATTATTTCATCATCACCCCATGGCATACTTTTGGGTCCAGCTACGAGCAGTGGTCTCATATTTGGCCCTGTCAGTCTTGTACATGTGAGCAATTTCTGGCACGAGTGGATCATCGGGATTTGGGTCCGTCAACAGAGAACAGATGGACAGCAAGACCTGTCACATAAAAACTTATTTAGGTCCATTCAATAAAAACCTATAGTTCCCCTTAGCATACAACAAAGTTTTAGTAGTACAAATAAATAATTCATGTCCATAACAGTCATCGTCATTACATACAGCTCCTATACCCTTGCACTATGAAATCATAGCATATATTAATATGCTGGGCTTTCATTCATCAATGGGGCTGGGATTGATCTTTTTCTAAGACAAGATTAGGCATGTCAATGGGCTTGATTCGACTCTGAATCTGTCCTACTTATTTTACAATAGGCACCTTTAAAATACCAATATCTTCTTTAGGAGTTTTGTTTATAGTGTTATAATACCAAGATTCTAAAAGGCGCGAAGCATGGTCGAAACGTAGAGGTCGACCCTCAAGCCTTTGGAGCCTAGGCGTAAAAAAGGTCTTTTCCCTTTTTTAGTATTTTTTAAATTATTTCAAGGCTAGTAAAACAATAAAACAATACATACCTTGAAATTTGAAAATATATCCGCAGTCATCATTCAATTATCAATATAAATAATCAAATACAAAATGGATCAATCTAAGAAATGTATTTTTCAGCTTCAAATGAAACAAATAGGAAAAAAAAACTGAATGTATTTATATTGTTAAAACTTAAGAAGAAACAAAAAACATTGAAAGTATTTATATTTTTAAGTACGGAGTCAAACTTTGGGCTAAAAATAGGGAGAAAAAAAACTGAAGTGATTTGCTAGAAAAAATGAGAAAAGAGAGATATATACCAAAAAATCTAAAGGTTGGAGTCGGAAATGAGTTAGTCGAAGTCGAAAATATGTCGGAGGCTAGGAGGTTTTGATCGGAAGTCGGTCAGAAACAGGGAATAGTCGACAATGTAAGGTTTCTTTTGGACGAGGTAGAAAGAGATACAGTAGTTTGGATTTACGTTTGTCTTTTGATCATTTTGGAAGATATATTCGTCCAGTTTGTAAAAAAAACTTTATAAAACGACATCGTTTTGCTAAGGCATTAAAAAAACGCGCATTGACGCCGTTGACCGCACCTTACACACGCGTTGACCACCTTTTACCACGCATACGGTATAGGCGAGGCGTTTCCCCCATGCCTAAGCGCGCCTGAGTGCCGCTTAGACGTGCCTTTTAAAACGCTGATACACATCTTTAAGTTATAATCTTATTTGGTCATTTAGAAGTTTCAATGAGCAAGACTTAAAGGCACTTATTTCCTCTTTGTAATCAAATATATCATTACTTTTTTTTATTTAATGAGGGGGGTAAAACTCGGACAAATCATCTTTGGGCAACACCTCAAAAAATAATCTGTCATAACTCGTAAAGTGAGAACTGTATATGTTCCTATCTCTTCTTAACTCTCGTGCTATGCACCCGACCATGCCTAATTTCACCTTGGTCGGCAAGCTTTCCCTTCCACAAGTGACAACTAAGTTTTCAAACTAACCAAGCAAAATTGGAGGCGAACCTAATCGAGCTCAATTCTTAAACGACCTTGAGATCAAGTTCAATCTTAGTTTGTCTTCTTAACGACTAAGCTTTCCCTTCCACAAGTGACAACTAAGTTTTCAAACTAACCAAGCAAAGTTGGAGGCGAACCTAATCGAGCTCAATTCTTAAACGAGCTTGAGATCAAGTTCAATCTTAGTTTGTCTGCTTAACGAGCGAACTGAGCTAGAGCCAAGCACGAGTAGCTCACATTTTCGGGATCTAATTGAGCTTTTTTTATGCTTTAACAAACAAAACTAGCCAAGCACAAGCCAAGCATTGGTCGTTGAGCTCAAATTTTTTAAACGAGCCAAAGCTCCTAACAAACAGCTCCGTTTTTTACAACATGACCCATCTCAATAACGAACAAATCTCTATGTTTAGGGAGCATCCCCACAATCCCAAACTCCCCCGTCACCATGCTCAAAATAAAACAATCATCTCGCAATTGAATAACAAATGATCTATATATTCACTAGCCTGGTAGCAAAGAACACACCAATTAAGTGATAAAAGAGTATTGTGTCTTCTCTTTTGGATCATAGCATTAGTATCCACCTTCCCGTGACACACTAGCCAAAAGAATACATGTACATCTGATGGAATATCTCTAGTCCAAATGGATTTAAATGGTGGGAACGAATAAGCCCTCCCAAGATAATGCCCATTACCTAACATCCCTCAAGGATATGACATGAGGGTATGGTGACCATTCAAAGGGCTATGATTGTGGAAAAACACATTGATTATGGTTGCGAGAGTTTATATAGATTTTTTTTTCTTTGGACCAAGACAATGGGTGCAAAATGTGACAATCATGTGGTGCTCGAGCCAACTTGAAAAACTATATAAGCACCCAATCTCAAATTCAAATTGGAGAAATGTGTTCAAGCTCTACAACCTACAAAATCCGAGTTTGTTGGAAACGTAACAGACTTGAAAACCAATGAGGAGAAACTCTCCTTTGAACTACTTATCACTATGGTTGGGCGTTCTAAAATGGAGAGAAAATAAAAGGGAGTGATGTATACATGGAGTGAGTGAGAGAGAGATTTTACTTTTTCTATTTATTACTTCTTATGTAAATTTTGACAAGTGCCATTGCCCAAGCTACAATTGGTCTCAGATTCAAGACATAGGAAACAGTCTCTCCATATATGAGAGTAAGGTCGGCCGACATTCGCCTCTCCCGGACCCTACAGTTAAGCGAGAGCCTTATGCACTGGGTACGACCTTTTATGTAAGTTTTGCTTAAAATATATGTGTGCGCGCGCGCGCGTGTGTGTGTATATATATATATATATATATATATATATATATATATATATATATATCAGTGACGCTCTCCAACATACCTCCTAGCAACAGGCCTATAAACGTACCTATTTTTAAAAATTAGAACAAAAATGTATTTTTCAACCAAATTTAGTATACATGATCTATATGATGACGAGATCATCTACAAAAGAATCATCAAAAAATTCAACCCGAAAGTAGGTGAAATGAAAAATTGGTACATATGTGCATTTTTTACCGTTCAAATTTTTTCCACCATCTCACCCACTTCCAGGTTGAATTTAGACGATTTTTTTTGTAGATCTCCAAACTATGTAGATCATTTATACCGAGTTTGGTTAAAAAATTCATTTTTTTACTATTTTAAAAAATTAGTATGTTCTGTATGTTAAGTGAGGCATGTTCTGTATATATATATCGGTAAGATCCCAGATTGATTCAACCAAAACTAATTCATACCTATTTTGTAGCTATTGATTTATGGTAGGGTTCTCTAACTAATAGAATAAATAAAACCCTAGATATATAATCACTTATCTTTTGATTATTATTAAACTTTTATACGTTAG
Source organism: Sambucus nigra (assembly GCA_949130495.1). Classification (NCBI taxonomy): domain Eukaryota; kingdom Viridiplantae; phylum Streptophyta; class Magnoliopsida; order Dipsacales; family Adoxaceae; genus Sambucus; species Sambucus nigra. Next base: position 383,030,645 of record OX422217.1, read on the forward strand.
TAAGATCCATCAATGGAAGCTTTGACTTGTTGCTTAAACTCTATAGTCAACACCGAGATTGATTTGTGTGTTTGTATTTTAGTTCAGCAACACCCACTTTATATCAGATCTGATATTTTTAGCAAGTGTTGAACTAGAAAGATGGTAAATATGAAGAATAAAACTTCGAAGAATTGTTATGATTGCTTGGAACAAGGACACAAAGAGACCGAATAGAGGATAGACACTGAATAAAATTGAATGTTCCATGGCCATGGTGTAGTGATTCATGATGTCAGCCTTTTTTCAAGCATCGGGTTAGCTGATGGCACCCTCAATAAAGGCCGACCCCTGGAACTGGAGGTTGCTGATCATGCAACAAGTTGTCGTGGTGCTCTCTGAAGTTGATTCACCACATCACACCCACCAAAACAAAATAACACCAGTTGGCTCCCCGCGAAAAAGCTACAAGAAGCAGAAATCAATCCATTGCAACACGAGCCCAGAAAAAGTTATCAGGTTTAGTTGTGGTAGGCTTAGTTGTGGTAATAAACAGCTCTCTGATCTCGTGATTTGGGGCTCCCTCAAAATAAAAATAATAATTACTTTATTCTTTTCACAAGTAATGCAAGGTGCCGATCAAATTAACCAAGCAGCGATCATAAAAAAAATTAATGTGCCGATAAAATAGTGTTAGTTTGACCCTCCTCAATGATACAATACTAGACACCTGTACATTCCAATGACATCCATCGATCATTAGAAATGATTTCCACCTTGACCAATATACCCACCCGTAATTACCAAAATATCAATTAAAGCATCATCCCCTTTTGGACAATTTACAATCACAGATTCTAGGCTTAGTACATGTTTGTATATTTTTTCTCAATGAGATATAAAACATAACTGGAAATAACCTGAACTTGGAAGTGTTGTGTTGAATTGAGAACCTTACCTTTAGATTGCTCCTAGGTCTCAAATCACCCCTCAAGTCTCACTGAGTGAGAGAATGGATTGCAAGGCAATTTTATTGCAATAAAAAGAGCATAGCCTTGTAAAACCCAACTACATAGAGGAATTGAGAACCTTATCTTTGCTCCTAGGTCTCAAATCAGCCCTCAGGTCTCAGTGAGAAGTGAAAGTAATGTGAAACGCGGCGGAATAATAAAAACGCACAATTTAGGTTTCATCTCTCAGCCCTCAATTTAATTCATCATATCAATAATTTGAATACAATGGGCGGCCAAGCGCTTTATTTATAAATAATCCTAAACTTGGGGAGCAAGTCTTCTAATCAAACAAGGAAACTAATTAATAAAGGAAACCTAATTAAACTAGACAACAAATACCCTAATAATTATCAAAACAGTATCTAATTAATAATAAGATAAATACCTAGTATTTATCAAATACTAATAATATTATTAATTAATAATATGATATAACCGATAACATATTTATTTTTCCAATTCACGCCATTCTCCCCTTCTTCAAAAAGCTCATAATATCTAATTAATAATAAGATAAATGCCTAGTATTTATCAAATACTAATAATATTAACAATATGATATAATATATAATATATTTATTTTCCCAATTCACGCCATTCTCCCCTTCTTCGAAAAGCGCGTCCCTGATGCTAAAACCTTTAATGTTGAAGATACCAGACACGTAGTGCCCTCCCCTTTTCCAAAAGGCCGAACCACGCACCGTAGGGGATATTTGTAATAATTCATGTCATACCCACAAGTACTTTAAATATTTTGGACCTTTTTTAGCTTTTATTGTGGGTGGAAAATAATTTTTTGCAAATTGTGGAGCCCAAATAAAATATTTTTCAACATTTTAAAAATTGGGGGCTGCTCAAAATTTTCCACACCAAAAATATCAAATTTTGGATCATTAACCTCATTCCCAAATGATTTGTCTTTTAAAAATGGACCAAAGTCCAATAAAGACCACTTGGCAGCCAGCCCATAGTCTTCAAAAGCCTTAAGGGCTAGTCTTTCACTTAAAAACCCCATCTCATCACAAGAAAATAGTTGCCACTTTCTCATTACAAGCCGTTACAGCTTCTCCCAACTCAGTGACCTTGACACTTTGTGGACCCACCGAAGCTCTACCGGAACCGCCTTTAGTTCGGTGACCTTTGCCCACCTCCGACGAAGTCATCGAACCCATAAAAGAGGTGGAACGATGATAAGGTGTTGTTTTTATGGCAGAACTAGGTTTTCGACATTGGAAATCTGGGCAGAAAATCAAATTATCGTGGGGTTTAGTGGGTTATTACCGGGAGTTTGGGTTTAGGGGCCACCCGCCAAAGACGAGGTGGTCAGTAGTGGTGATGAATGACGAAAAATAAGTGGGACGGTTGGCATGTTGTCCAGTAGGAGACGATCTTAAGGATCCATTAATGATAATGAGAAGCGAAGGATCGTTCGCGAAAGAACGATACTCCACTCGTGGTGACTAGTTTTGGAGTACTAATCGTCGTCAAGTACACGTCGTACGATAGGTTTCTTCGAGCTCTTACCATAGCTCGTGATCTCGATACACACACACAACTTGACACACTCTCGTGTGAAAAATCAGGAGCGAACACAACTCTGGTACCACTTTGATGTGAAACGCAGCAGAATAATAAAAACGCACAATTTAGACTTCACCTCTCAACCCTCAATTTTATTCAACATATCAATAATCTGAATACAATGGGAGGTCGAGGGCCTTTTTTATTGATAATCCTAAACTTGGGAGCAAGTCTTCTAATCAAACTAGGAAACTAATGAATAAAAGGAAACCTAATCAAACTAGATAACTAATAACCTAATAATTATCAAAACAATATCTAACTAATAATAAGATAAATACCTAGTATTTATCAAATACGAATAATATTAATAATACGATATAATATATAATATATAATTTTTTTGTCCCAATTCGCGCCAAAAAAAATGGATTGCAAGGTAATTTTATTGCAATAAAAGAGCATAGCCTTTCAAAACCTAACTACATAGTGGACACAAAGAGTCAATGGTCTCCACCCTTTTGTACGTAACACGATCAGCAACCATATTATTTACAAAATTTGCATGAAACGACATAATACTAATGCACGTCATAATTTACTTGTGGCAATGCATGCTATATTTTTATCCAAACACCGTATCACATGATATATCACATCCTATATTTTTCTTATTAAATTATTAACCCTATTTTGCCTCTTATATTTTGCATATGAATTATTTCAACCTATGTTTAAAATAGGATATAGAGTAACAAGTTCATATCTAATATAAAAATGGAGACTACACATTAAGTAATATCAAAATGAGAACAACATACTTGAGAACACTCATAAAAAAAAATAATAACATAGGAAAATACTGAGAGTGAAATCAAACCTTAGATATTGTTAATGCTGGACTCCATTGTTCTTTCAGAATATCCAGACAAATACTTCCGTTACTGTTGATGTTTGGGTGGAAGACCTTAGTCCTAAATGCAACCTGAAATATTAACCACGTCAATCTTTTCAGGTCAAGAAGCTATTAAACAAGATGTCAAATAAAATCATCCATGCATAACCCTATTATGTGTCATGCATTGACACTTTCTCAAGCACAAAGTCAGGACCATTGGATTAAATGATTTAATGCACATACCATGGTGGCATTTTCACATCAATTATCTCAAAAAACAAGGTGACATTTTCAGTAGTAAAGATGAAGGAATCAACTCACAACTAGGGGTGTTCACGGGTCGGTTCGGGTCGGTTTTGGACCTTAATTCAAACCGAACCGATCGGTTCGGTTTTGGAAAAGGTCAGACCGAAACCGAACCGACTATGAAAAAACCCGTCGGTTTCGGTTCAAGGCGGTTTCGGTTCGGTTCGGTTTCGGGTCGGTTTTCAACGGTTTCATGATTGGGCCGGGTTTTTTAAGGGCGGTTTTCGGTTTGGGTCGGTTTTTAAGGGTGGGTAATGGTTTTTGGATATAAAATATAACTTATTTAGTTTTTTTTTAATATATATATTGATTTCGGGTCGGTTCGGTTTGAGTCGGTTTTTCCCACGGATAAACCGACAACCGAACCGACATGGTCGGTTTTTTATATCCGTAAACCGTAGGCCGAACCGGGCTAAAAAAAACCGGCGGTTTCGGTTCGGTTCGGGCCGGTTCGGTTCGGTTTTCGGGTCGGGCGGTTTTTTTGAACACCCCTACTCACAACAATGAACTCAAAACAATACTTCCCTATGATACATGGCCATATGAGGTACCACAGATGCAGGTAAACGTACAGCAATACATGTCATAATTAGGGTAGGTATAAGATGACTACTCCAGCTTTTTGTAAGAATCTCTCTCTCTCTCTCTCTCTCTCTCTCTCTCTCTCTAGCCTCTTAATACATCATCTTCGCTTCAAAGCGGGTATTATTCTATTTTTTTCTATATTCCTCTTTCTTCTCAAACTTTGTATATCTAAGAACCAAACCAATCTTAAATAATATCACATTTATACGATAATTTTATCCATAAAGACACAGATACATAAATACAAATATATCAATTCCTTGCAAGACAAGTATATTCCCTAGTAACACCTCAATGTTTCTATCTAAGAAGCACAGGTAGGACTGCTAATATATACAGAACACAATACGCCACTGATATACCAACACATTTTTTCCTTAAAAGAAGGATATAAATAAACTGAGATTAATTCAAATACTATACTTTTTTATGTGTAGAAGGTGTGGGACGTGTGTGCATGGAGCCAAGTGTAAGACGAGTTTATTTGTGATCTTTTTATTGCATGTGGTTAGAATAATAGAATATTCTTTACGAATGTTCTAGAATGGCTTTAAGGGTAACTTCGTGATTTTAGTTCATTTAGGGTAACTTGGGCTCGAAGTCCCTTGGGCCCCCGTCAATATGGTGTCTTCTCCTCTTTTGTAATTAGGTTTAGTGTACAAATAAATTTGAGATTGAGAGGCAATTGTTATTTCGCAACAATTTACATTGGTATCAGAGCGTATGCTCTTTCATGTGTTCACTGCTGTCATATTTTGTGTACTTTGAGGTATGAATTCCATGTCGTATCATGAAAACACGGAAGCATATTCACAGGATCAAATACATCTCTTAACGATCTCAAAGAAAAAATCAGGCAATGGAGAAACGAGGGTTTTTTGTTTGCACAAAAAAGTGTATGGCTATAGGCATGAATTTATTATGGCAGCTTGCTTACTAAGTTTGACGAGGTAAACAGTGATCGACAAAATCAATGCGGAATACAAAGAGGCTGGGCACTATTGCCACATGTAATTGGTTGAGAGGGGTATTCATTTATAGTGTATGTGAGTAGAGCGCTTCCTAAATGTATTTGTCATTTTTATCCTAAATGCATTTGTCATTTTTATCCATAAGATTATTATTACTCTTTTATAAGCAATCAGAGATTGCATATAAAAATTAACACCCACCAACGGGGGTGGAATTTCATGTTCAGGGTGTACACAAAAAAGACTGATCAACAAGATGAGGGCAAAAATAAAGAAGCTACTCCCTACTCCTAAACTCATCAAAGAAGTCCACCAAAAGGCCAACCAACGCCAAAAGCACTGCTCTAAACCACAGGCACAAAGTATTCAACAATGTGTATCGTAATTTGGTCAGATCCATATCCATACATTCAAAGCATCTTGACGTAAACCACTCGTCAAAAGGCTCCTAAAGTTATCTAAACGCCAATTTAGAGAGAGAGAAACTCTTTTCTATTGTCAAAATTCAAGTCTACCTCAAATGAGGCTACAAGGGAATATTTAAAGGGAGGAGTAGCTTAGGCTCCCAGCTAAGAGACTAATTACAAAAATGTCATTACTACTCCTAGCCTTTAAATACTAAAACAAAACAAAAATAACAAAAGAAAATAAAATACTAGTATTTCCAAAAATAACCCAAAAATGGCAATTATGCCCTCGATTCACATCAATATCCTCTCCTTGAAAAGAGTTCGTCCTCGAACTCAAAGGGGAAAACCAACCGAATCACCCTCCAAAACAGTAATCAGGGCATGTTGGGGAAGCTCCTCAGACGCGTCCAAATAGTCTGGTGGATGATTCATCGTCAATAATGCGTGGCGTCGCGGAAGAGAGCAATCAAAAGCTCGGTGCCCAACATTGCCACAGTTGTAGAACCGGAAGGCAGGAGGTCCTGGGGGAGGGGCAGTGGGAGTAGCGGAAGTAGGAGCTAAAGATGGAGCTGCAGGAGGAGTTGAGGCAGAAATCAGAGTAGGAAGAGTCCGAGAGGTCGGGAGAGTTGCGGGCGTTGTGTGGTACGCCTCGACCTTGGCCTCGTACTCAACCGACTACAGAAAGGTTTGTATCTCTCTCAGACCAAGATCGTGTCGAATGTGTGACTGCAATCCCAATATATAGCGGTTGATCCTCCGTCCCGGGAAAGCGATCTCTGATGCATAGAAGCTGAAACTGCTTCGTGTACTCCACTACCGATAAGGTGTCCTGTCTGAGAGATTGAACGCGAGTAAAGAGATCGCGTTCGTAGGTAGGTGGCATGAAGGACGTTCGGAGAGTAGCCTTCAACTCCAACCAAGACTAAATAAGAGGCAATCCGACCGTCGTTCGGCGGTAGCAGAGGTTATTCCACCAAACCCGAGCAAATCCCTGGAATTTGGTGGCAGCAAGGAGGACACAGGAACGGCCTTGAACCCGTTTGTACTAAAAAACTGGGCCATAGATTGGGGACCCTCCTCCTAATGAGTATCTGGACCCATCACGTAGCCTGGCACAAGTGAAACAACATCAACGGGAGGGGGTGGCATCTGTGCAGGCGGTGGATGAAGAGGTTGACCATGTTGAGGCACTGGCGGTGCTGGAGGAACACGGGGATAGTGCGGGCAAGCGCCTATCAAATGGCCAAGGTCGCCGCAATAGAAACAGTGTCAGCCGAGATGGAGCATAACGGTGGACATCGAGTAGGGGTGGAGGCACCCACTCTAGAACACTGGGGTAGCTATCCCCAAACTCGGAGGAGGACGAGGAGGAATCAGAATGATGTGGTGGGAGGGCGTACGTGAAGGCTGGAGCAATGGGTGATTGGGTGGTCTCAGATACTAGTTGGGATCCCCGGGTAGGTCGAATAAACCGTGGGGTTGGGAATACACGGCTGGGTCAAGGCTCAGGAGGGTATTTATTGAATTGGTTTGGTGAGGGAGGGAAAAAATTAGGGATCGGATAGGGTAGGGTGTGGGTTGGAGTAAATACAAAAAGGGTGGCCCCGAAAATGGGGGTAGACTAGGGTCGGCATAGTGGGGTGGGTTTTGTTGGATCGGGTAAGGGTCGGGTTAACATATGGGTTGTGTGGTATCGGGTTTGGGGAAAAAAGGAAGCGGCGGGTGGCTAGTGATTCCAGATGGGTGGCGGAGGGGGGGGGGGGGGGGGGGTCGAATAGGACCCAAATGGTGAGGTGGAGAGTGTCGGGGCAGTGTGGTGAAGAAGGGGTTTGGATCGGGGATGAACAGGGGCCGGTGGGTGGGGCGAGGGTGCTGGGAACAACCGGAGGTGCAGTAGGGTGGCTGTCGGTGGCGGGATAGAGGTTTGTAGTGTCGGGCGGCGATTGGGGATGGTCGAACAAGGCAGCAGGGGTAGAGGGGTGATAGCAAGGACTGTTAGTACATGGTAAGGTTGTGGTTAGGGCAGAACTAGGGTTTGGTGGCGTGGTGGCTAGGGTTTGGGGTGTGAGTCGGGCCATTTGAATCATAAGTTGTGCCATTTGATTTTTCATCTCTACCATTTGTTGCCTCAAATCGAGATTCTCATCTTGTTGTGGTTGTTTGAATTTCTTGGGAGCCATTGGAGAGTAGAGAACGATTTTTGAAAAAGAAAAAAAAAATCATCGATACACTAGCACCAATGTGGCGCTTAACCCGCTCTGATACCAATTTGACGAAAACTACCCGTCAAAAGGCTCCTAAAATTATCTAAACACTAATTTAGAGAGACACTATTTTCTATTGTCAAAATTCAAGTCTACCTCAAATGAGGCTACAGGGGGGTATTTAAAGGGAGGAGTAGCTTAGGCTCCCAGCTAAGACACAAATTACAAAAATGCCATTACTACTCCTAGCCTTTAAATAAATACTAAAACAAGATAAAAAGAAATGTTCAAATAAAAATAACAAAAGAAAATAAAATACTATTATTTCCAAAAAATAACCCAAAAATGGCAATTATGCCCTCGATTCACATCACATCTCCTTTTCCTCTCCAGTCATCTACCGCTACAAGACGCCATCACCTCCATCATGATCTAGTCATTGACCATTGTATCCTAAAAAGGGAGAGAATCACATCCCACAAGCTCCTCACCATCCAACAATACAACATAAGATGATCTACCATTTCCTAAGCCCTCTACCCTCACCTACTAGCCAAACCATCTCCCCCTTCTCTTCAAGCTAATTGTCGTCCAAGAACGCCTACTTAGCAACCATCCAAGCAAAGAGCCACTTTAATCGATGCAAATCTACCTCCAAGGAAACACTTCTCTCTGCTCTCCACCAATACAGAATACACAGTTTTCATCAAAAAGACTCCACTATCCCCCTTCCAAATTATACATCCTCGCCTCCCTCCAGAAAGCCCCTTTCCCTCCAAATTGCAGAAAAAACTAATCCACCTACTCCATCTCCCAATCATGAAATGCCCTGCTAAGATTCCAAAATTCCATCCATCGTTGCCTCTCTATTCCTAGCTCTAAGAGCCTATGGAATCGATCATCCAAGGAAACCTCTCCACACCAACAACTATACCTTCCAAGGAAATTATTAGTAAAATTATGCTAATCAAAAAAGGAATAAATGAATTCAAAATTTATTGAATATCCACCATGTAATTAATAGATTGGTATGAGAATGGCAATAACATATATTGAAATAATAATGTGCAAATAATCATATAAAATATGCATGTGCACGCATCGTTGCGGTTCAATAATTTTTTATACGAATATTTGTATTATAATCATTTTTAGTTAAGAAGTGATGATCGAGTATTTGACATTGAAAATTTCTTCATTAGATATTTATACATCAAAGATGAATCAAACGCATATTCAAGACCATCAGTAAAGTATCGGTATCCAACGTGGATGTCTCCTTCCTAGAAATATGTGTTCTTAAACTTTTATTATTACTTCCACGTTAGTGTAATTTCTTAATTCTCATGGTTCATGTATAGACTCATAACACACCCTAATTCTGCTACCCTTTTTTACATTGAAGTTGCATGAAGTCATTATTTTATTGATAAGTGATGCTACATGAACCCTTCAGAATGCATCTATGTTAAATACTATACACCCTTGTGATTGCATATACGTGTGTTAGCTTCGCATTGGATAGGCCACTACAAAGAAAATCAAACAACTCGAGGTACAGAGGTAGACAACAATTTAATAAAACAACAGAAGAAATACCTACCTTGGGTGGTTTAAAAGGATAATCTGGAGGAAAATGAATAGAAACTAGAAATACGCCCCCTGAATATGGGCTATCTGTTGGTCCCATGATTGTTGCTTGCCAATGGAACATATCTTCAGCTACAGGACCTACAATAAAGAATTCAACGTTTGATAACCAATATAAATATCTAGTCAAGCATGAAGTTGGAAACTAGAGAGGGCTTTAAAATACATGCATGAGGAACATCCTAAACCTAAGCAGCAATCTCACACACACTAATCAATACCACATCAATAAGATATTTTCATTTCCGATCAAACTAATATTAAAAAACCAAAACTATGATCTGCATTTAGCAAACATTCAACTGAATAAACAAACAATGGGCAATAGCTTAATTTTAAGAATTCATTTGTTATATTAGATTATAATAAGGGTCTTTTTGAGAAAAGACGAGTTTGGTAATATGATATTTGACTTAATCCCATTCTTGAAAAAAAATAAGACAAGCACCAATTTCATGCAAATCGACACCAAATTCATGGAAAATGACACTTTTTTACGTAAAATGTCACTTGTTTGCATGAAATTGGTTTCATGACTAATTGTTTTAAAAAAAATGGGGTTAAGTAAATACACGGGGTTTTGAAAAAAAGACCAGTACATGGTTACTTATGTAAAATACCATTTGGCCCCTAAACTATCACGATTGTTCCAAAATGGCTACTGAACTATCAAAAGTAGGTCCTCAAACTAATCAAACCGATTTAACAAGACGATCAATTTGAGCCGTTAAGTTGAATAAAAATGGGCCATGTGCAATGCACATGACTCCTTATGAGGGCAAATGAGTAACACATTAATATTACAAGGGGAAAAAGTAGGTAATACATTAACATTCAAAACACAAAAAAATAACACACTCATTCTATCTTCACTTGTTCATCTTCTCCCACCCAACCACCTCTCTCTCTCCCCTTCTTAATCTTTCTCTCTCACGAGCTCATTATTGCTAGAAAATGGAGGGCGTGTGGCGGATAGAAAACACAAGGCGTAGGGGTGGTGTCACAGAGCGTCTGTTTGCTGTAAATGGCAAAGGATTGGGGGTGGTGTTACATGTGATGGGGTTGGTGTTGGGCCCTACCCCTCACCCTTGCCAAAAAAAACTCTCCATCTCTCTCTCTTGAAACCGAAACTCAAGATCCCCTCTCTCTCTCTACCAAAAACCCATTGCAAACAATCTAACCAAAAATGATTTTTCCAAATAAAATACCCACTGACGATTTTGATTTTGTAAGTGTTGGTGATTCTTCGAGGCTAATGGTGGTTGTGGGTGTCGGTTTTGATTTTGGGTAGTGGTTGTTGGGAGTTAGTGGTGGTGGTGGTGCCAGTTTTAATTTTGGGAAGTGGTGCCAATTTTGTTTTTGAGGGCTATTGGGGGTGGTGGGGGGTGGTTTGATTTTAATGGTTATTTGGGGTTAGTGGTGGTGGTGGGTGATGGTTTGATTTGGTAATGATTGTGAGGGACTAGTGGTGGTGGTGGTGAGTGGTGGTGGTTAATTTAAAGTTTTATTCTGGTTTTTGTTATTTTTTTTTTTTTTTTTGTAGCTTTCCTCATTGTACGTGGTTCATTTCTAACTTACGTGGTCCATTTCTAACTTAAACCACCCACAACCACCATTAGCCTCGAAGAATCATCATCATCATCATCATCATCATCATCGTCGTCGTCGTCGTCGTCGTCGTCATCATCATTATCGTCATCGTTGCATTAATCTCATCATATGGGATTGGCCATATGGATTCTTCTTTTTCATTCTAATCTATTATAAGCAATATTATCATTCAAGTTTGATTCCTTAAAACATCTCCTAATAATTTCCTCCCACGATAGCTTAGAGCGGCCCCTTTCTCTTAATTAGTTTGAGAGCTTAGTTTACACTTTTGATAGTTTATGATAGTTTAGGACCATTTGAGCAATTTAGTCTAACTTTATTGTTTATAAATTCTTTCTAACAAAGTAAGCATAGTAATAAATACATAACAAAACTAGTACAATAATTCCAAAAAAATATAAAGGCAAATAATATAAAGAGCATACCAGCGCTGCATGATGTAGGAGGATCCTTTTGCAAATCCTTCAACTCCTTCAAGATGCGTTTGGATGCCATAGACACAACCGCTCTATTAAAGCTCCAACAGCCTAACCTTCGGTATAAACAAGACAGTCAGCTCAACAAACAAAATCTATCTTAACACTCAAAAAATCAACCAGATCATAAACTCAAACCCTAACAACGACTAACACGCAATAAATCAACCACAAAATTCTAGATCTGATTGAAAAAACCATATAAAGCTTCCGTATACATACACCTATATATATATATATACACCTATATATATATATATATAAAGAGAGAGAGAGAACCTGAGAAAAAAAAGTGAAGGCGAATCTGCGAATGTTTTGAAATGGAGGGAAAATGAATAGAAGTTGCTAAGGGAGAGCAGAATAATATATATATAATAATAAAGTAATAATTTTTTTATTTTTTTCTGCTAGATTTGAGACTACTTTCTAAAAGTCATAATTGGCGTAAAATGAACGGCACCTTTACCTTTTTTTACGTTGCCACTTGCCCTCCTAGTCCTACAAGTTGGACTTAGGTTCACCGATCTTCTCGTAAAAGTATTTAAAAAATATTTTTTAAGAGCATTCACAACTAAGATTGTCAATGGATCGGGTCTGAACTCGAACTCGATTCGGACCCAATCTGAATTAACGGATCTGAACAAATTTTATAGACGCGATTACTCGATTAGTTAATGAACCGAATCTGGATATACATGACTCCGATCCGATAAGAACTCGACCCGAATATTTATATAATATAATAAATATATACATATATATGTATGCATGTAAAACTATTTTTATATAAAACTTATGTTTTATATATATGTATATATAAAACATAAGTATATAAAACATAAGTTTTATATAAAAACAGTTTTACATACATACATATATATATATATATATATATATAGGGAAAGGATCAAGTGAGGTCCCAATTTAAGGACCCTGAATGAGGATCATTTTTTTAAAATAGTAAAAAATATATTTTTTGACTGATTTTTTTTTTATGATTTTTAAACATTTCAATAGGACCATAAAAAAATAATCAGCTCAAAATGAATTTTTTTACTATTTTTAAAAAATCTGTCAAACTTTGTCACTTTTTAAGTTGTTTTTAAGTTGTTAAAAACTTACAACGTTTGACCGATTTTTTTTAAATAGTAAAAAAAATCATTTTGACCTGATTTTTTTTATATGGACCTACTGAAATGTTTAAAAAGTATATAAAAAAAATTAGCTCAAAAATATTTTTTTTTACTATTTTATCAAAATTGGTTCGCGCTAGCGGTATGCAAACAGAGCTCCTCATGAGATCCGCTCTCTCTCTATATGTATATAACTTATATATAACTGTTTTTATATAAAACTTATGTAAAACTGTTTTATATATAACTTATATATATATATATATAATTGTTATATATATGTATATGTATATATAACTAACTTATATATATATGATATATGACAGTTATATATATGTATATGATATATATCATATATATATAAGTTAGTTATATATACATATATACATATATATAACTGTATATATATGTATATATCTATATAATAAAGTAAGAAAGTTATGTATGTCATAAGTTTGATCGATGATGTCATGAAATATATTTTTCCTGCACTACCTAATTTAACCATATATCATTTGAGTTCCCCTCTTTTCCTACACTCAAATTTATCTTCCCCTCTTCCTCAAAATTCAAAAAAAGGGTAAAATGGTAAGTAACCTTATTCTTTCATTTCACACATACGCTCCGTTACTCTCTCATACCACACAAACCCCAAAATTCATGCCTATCTCTCTTATCTCTCCCGCGGCTCACTTTCTCTCACATTTCTCTCTCTCTCTCTCTCTCGGTATGATTTATCACTTTCTCTCACTTTCTCTCACCTTTCTCTAACGTGATTTGTTTTCATTTCAAACCATCAAGAAATTTTCGCAGGAATAGAAGTATGAAGACAGTATGAAGAAATTTTCATAGCAACCGGGTATGTTTTCGGATCTGTTTCTGGGTCGGTTTCCAGATTTATTTTCATAGCAACCGGGTCTGTTTCATAGCAATCATCTTTGCGTAAGTATTTACCAACGTTGGTAAAAATAAAAAAATGTCATTCTTGCATATCCTTAATTTTTTTTTTTGGTAAAAACAAAAAAATGGGTATATAGCTGTCACTTAAAACACATGTGGGTTCTCATTTTTTTCGTTTGTGTTTTATGCAGAATCGTGTAAGGGTTTGAAGAATTGGATTTGGTTTTGTTGAAATGGAAATGGGTTTGGAATAGGGGTTTGGGTTTTATGCAGGTCTGGTTTAATTCGCAAGAGGTAGAGGTCGAAACCAGGTTTGTGTGGGTGGAGTTTTATGAGATTTGGAGCTGACCGGAGTTTTGTGTGGGTGGAGGTTTACACCAATGGGTCAAGGGCGGTAATGGGGTCGCTGACAGATTTAGGTTCAGAAGATGTTTTGGTAAGCCTGGGCGGAGTTATGGGTTTTCGGGTTGGGTGTTGGGTTCGTGGTTTGGTAAAGCATGGTTGAGGTTTTATGGTTTGGATATGGCTGAAATGGTTTTTTTTGTGAGGGTTTTTTTTATGTTTTTTTTTTTGTGGGTAGCTGCTTGCTCCTTTACAATAATGCCCCAACATTTGTATTGCTAAAACGTTTGTACAGAAAAATTGAGTGGAGCAAGCAATTTTGCGCAAGTTTTTACCAACGATGGGTGATTCAAAATAGCTTTGTGTAAGTTTTTACCAATGATGGGTGTACAGAGCATCTGTGCGTAAGTGGAGCAAGCAGTTTTTCTGATTCAAACGATTTGGTACCGAAGCTATTGTTTCAATTTTCTGTGTTGGAATTGATGTTTCAAATTTATGCGCTGGTATTGAAGTTTTAATTTTTTGTGATGGTATTAAAACTATTTAATACAGATTTAGGTTGTGTATTGAAACAATTGTTTCAATATTTCTGTATTGGTATTTAAATGATTGTGTACCATTTTTTTGTGTTTCAATAGTTAGTACTGATTTTTATTTCAATAATTTGTACTATTTTTTATTTCAATATTTGGTATTGTTTTTTTTATTTCAATAGTTAGTACTTTTTCAGGTGCGAAATGCGTAAACTTGCATATTTGGGTGTTCTTTAGATTGTGTACTACTTTGAGGTACTAATTTGTGGTATATTTGGGCATAAGTAGGTAATTCAAAATTGGTGGTGTAATTTTTTTTTGAAGTTCCATCATTTGACACACATTTTTTCCTGTTTCTAAAATGTATTTTGTTCTTACCCTTGGCACTAATTATTTCCCATTTAATTTGTAGCCGACTTATTCCTTCACGTGGAGAACCTTATCATATTCGTGGTATGATATTTTTACCTCTTATCTCCTATGGTGTTCCTTATGATCTTTTTAACTTATTTTTTATGTCGTTGTTTTTCGGACAGGTCGATGAAGACGCATATGGTTGGGACCATATGGTTAGGCATCAAAAGTGGATGAATACCTGCAATTAAGAAAACTTATAGCTCTTGCTATTTTTTGACATATTATTTATTTCTTTGACTATATATCTCATTGTTTTATTTTGCGTATGACTATACTTCATATTATTTACTTTGATGAAAACTTACACCCCTATCTATATATTGGCATTGATTTTGGACATAAATCTTAAATTCATCAGATAAAGATTTCACCACGCCGTCATTTACACTCACTCGAAAAGTAATATTTTGGTAGGTCATTAAAATATTCATAAAAAAATTAGTTCTTTATTTACACAAACTATTATATCATGTATTTTGTCCTTTTCATTTAAATTTTTGGATATGATTTTACGTTTAAGTGTGTGTTGGACATCTCAATTTATTATTAACTATACTAGATAGTGTCATCAGATAAAAATTTTTATTTTAAAAATTGAGGGTGTGTGAATGTTGGATGGCTAAATTCATCACTAGCATTTATTTTGATTTGGTTGTGATACAAATTTTGGTCCATGATGGATTATATTGTTTTTAATTGTTTATACGATGGTTATTGTGAAATAATAGTATTGTTGTTGCCTTTTGTCTCCCTTTAAATAAAACAGATTGTTCTATTAACAAAAGAGATTTTGCCATTTTTTTTCAATATGTTATGTCCTGTATTAATAATAGTGTAGTTGATATTTTTATTTTTAAACAGGGTGAATTGTTCTATAAACGTAGGAAACTTTGTCCAAAATTTTTAAATTATCAGATTACACATTAATAATAGTATGGTTGGTATTTTTGTGCTTAAACGGGATGGATTGTCTCATAAACAAAAGGAATTTTTCCCAATTTTTTTGTAAAACAAACAGGTTCGTACCATAGGTTATTTCAAAAATTGTTTATCTGTTGCGAGCTAAATACGACGTATGGTTCTATAAATTGCATGCACTTTTGAAACGATAATTTTTTAAACAAAAGTACTGAATTTTGGCTCAATGGCTCAATGTTAATCTCATTTTTCTATTTGACTCGCCACACTTAAATACATCAAATATCAATAATTGGATCTCTTATATTTTATTTTTACTAAGTTTCATTTTACTCTTTATTGTTTCTATGTTTTGTTGGGGAACGATGTTTTTGTCGTTTTGCGACTACGCACTTTCGAAATTTTTGTTGTTTTGTGCTTATGTACTTTGATTTTTTTTGCCATTTTATGATAATCAGCGTGCCTTCAGGCACGGGCATACCCTAGTATGTATATATATATGTATATAACTGTATACATATATATAACTGTATATATACATATATATAACTGTATATATATGTATATGTATATATAACTAACTTATATATATATGATATATGACTAACTTATATATATATATGACAGTTTACATATATACATATAACTAACTTATATATATATGATATATGACAGTTTACATATATACATATACATATACATAACAGTTATATATATATATATATATATATACTAGGGTATGCCCGTGCCTGAAGGCACGCTGATTATCATAAAATGGCAAAAAAAATCAAAGTACGTAAGCACAAAACAACAAAAATTTCGAAAGTGCGTAGTCGCAAAACGACAAAAACATCGTTCCCCAACAAAACATAGAAACAATAAAGAGTAAAATGAAACTTAGTAAAAATAAAATATAAGAGATCCAATTATTGATATTTGATGTATTTAAGTGTGGCGAGTCAAATAGAAAAATGAGATTAACATTGAGCCATTGAGCCAAAATTCAGTACTTTTGTTTAAAAAATTATCGTTTCAAAAGTGCATGCAATTTATAGAACCATACGTCGTATTTAGCTCGCAACAGATAAACAATTTTTGAAATAACCTATGGTACCAACCTGTTTGTTTTACAAAAAAATTGGGAAAAATTCCTTTTGTTTATGAGACAATCCATCCCGTTTAAGCACAAAAATACCAACCATACTATTATTAATGTGTAATCTGATAATTTAAAAATTTTGGACAAAGTTTCCTACGTTTATAGAACAATTCACCCTGTTTAAAAATAAAAATATCAACTACACTATTATTAATACAGGACATAACATATTGAAAAAAAATGGCAAAATCTCTTTTGTTAATAGAACAATCTGTTTTATTTAAAGGGAGACAAAAGGCAACAACAATACTATTATTTCACAATAACCATCGTATAAACAATTAAAAACAATATAATCCATCATGGACCAAAATTTGTATCACAACCAAATCAAAATAAATGCTAGTGATGAATTTAGCCATCCAACATTCACACACCCTCAATTTTTAAAATAAAAATTTTTATCTGATGACACTATCTAGTATAGTTAATAATAAATTGAGATGTCCAACACACACTTAAACGTAAAATCATATCCAAAAATTTAAATGAAAAGGACAAAATACATGATATAATAGTTTGTGTAAATAAAGAACTAATTTTTTTATGAATATTTTAATGACCTACCAAAATATTACTTTTCGAGTGAGTGTAAATGACGGCGTGGTGAAATCTTTATCTGATGAATTTAAGATTTATGTCCAAAATCAATGCCAATATATAGATAGGGGTGTAAGTTTTCATCAAAGTAAATAATATGAAGTATAGTCATACGCAAAATAAAACAATGAGATATATAGTCAAAGAAATAAATAATATGTCAAAAAATAGCAAGAGCTATAAGTTTTCTTAATTGCAGGTATTCATCCACTTTTGATGCCTAACCATATGGTCCCAACCATATGCGTCTTCATCGACCTGTCCGAAAAACAACGACATAAAAAATAAGTTAAAAAGATCATAAGGAACACCATAGGAGATAAGAGGTAAAAATATCATACCACGAATATGATAAGGTTCTCCACGTGAAGGAATAAGTCGGCTACAAATTAAATGGGAAATAATTAGTGCCAAGGGTAAGAACAAAATACATTTTAGAAACAGGAAAAAATGTGTGTCAAATGATGGAACTTCAAAAAAAAATTACACCACCAATTTTGAATTACCTACTTATGCCCAAATATACCACAAATTAGTACCTCAAAGTAGTACACAATCTAAAGAACACCCAAATATGCAAGTTTACGCATTTCGCACCTGAAAAAGTACTAACTATTGAAATAAAAAAAACAATACCAAATATTGAAATAAAAAATAGTACAAATTATTGAAATAAAAATCAGTACTAACTATTGAAACACAAAAAAATGGTACACAATCATTTAAATACCAATACAGAAATATTGAAACAATTGTTTCAATACACAACCTAAATCTGTATTAAATAGTTTTAATACCATCACAAAAAATTAAAACTTCAATACCAGCGCATAAATTTGAAACATCAATTCCAACACAGAAAATTGAAACAATAGCTTCGGTACCAAATCGTTTGAATCAGAAAAACTGCTTGCTCCACTTACGCACAGATGCTCTGTACACCCATCATTGGTAAAAACTTACACAAAGCTATTTTGAATCACCCATCGTTGGTAAAAACTTGCGCAAAATTGCTTGCTCCACTCAATTTTTCTGTACAAACGTTTTAGCAATACAAATGTTGGGGCATTATTGTAAAGGAGCAAGCAGCTACCCACAAAAAAAAACACAAAAAAAACCCTCACAAAAAAAACCATTTCAGCCATATCCAAACCATAAAACCTCAACCATGCTTTACCAAACCACGAACCCAACACCCAACCCGAAAACCCATAACTCCGCCCAGGCTTACCAAAACATCTTCTGAACCTAAATCTGTCAGCGACCCCATTACCGCCCTTGACCCATTGGTGTAAACCTCCACCCACACAAAACTCCGGTCAGCTCCAAATCTCATAAAACTCCACCCACACAAACCTGGTTTCGACCTCTACCTCTTGCGAATTAAACCAGACCTGCATAAAACCCAAACCCCTATTCCAAACCCATTTCCATTTCAACAAAACCAAATCCAATTCTTCAAACCCTTACACGATTCTGCATAAAACACAAACGAAAAAAATGAGAACCCACATGTGTTTTAAGTGACAGCTATATACCCATTTTTTTGTTTTTACCAAAAAAAAAAATTAAGGATATGCAAGAATGACATTTTTTTATTTTTACCAACGTTGGTAAATACTTACGCAAAGATGATTGCTATGAAACAGACCCGGTTGCTATGAAATCAAATCTGGAAACCGACCCAGAAACAGATCCGAAAACATACCCGGTTGCTATGAAAATTTCTTCATACTGTCTTCATACTTCTATTCCTGCGAAAATTTCTTGATGGTTTGAAATGAAAACAAATCACGTTAGAGAAAGGTGAGAGAAAGTGAGAGAAAGTGATAAATCATACCGAGAGAGAGAGAGAGAGAGAGAGAGAAATGTGAGAGAAAGTGAGCCGCGGGAGAGATAAGAGAGATAGGCATGAATTTTGGGGTTTGTGTGGTATGAGAGAGTAACGGAGCGTATGTGTGAAATGAAAGAATAAGGTTACTTACCATTTTACCCTTTTTTTGAATTTTGAGGAAGAGGGGAAGATAAATTTGAGTGTAGGAAAAGAGGGGAACTCAAATGATATATGGTTAAATTAGGTAGTGCAGGAAAAATATATTTCATGACATCATCGATCAAACTTATGACATACATAACTTTCTTACTTTATTATATATATATATATATATAATCGGGTCGGGTCGGGTCTCAGGGTCCTTAACGGATCCGGATCTGGATCCATTTTCTGAGACCTGTCGGGTAATCGGGTAAGACCCGATCCGTTAAAAATATACCTGGATCGGATCTGAATATACCCAGCCCCGATCCAGACCCGGTCCATTTACACCCATATTCACAACTACGGAAGAAGAATACGAGAGGATTTATAAATTTATAAAATAACATGTTTACAATGGTGGAGAAAAGGGAACAAATTTTATATAAGAATTTATAAGCGTTCTTCAAATTTAGAGAACAGTTATAAATTTCGTAAAAGTTCCTACGAACTTTATTTGTTCGTAAAAATTCATACGAACAAATGATGTTCGTTGTAACTCCAAATAATTAATTTATAGTGTATATATAAGTTCCAACGAACTATATTAGATCGTAGGAAGTGTATAACTCCATATTTTACCTATCCTACGAACTAATATAGTTCGTAGGAAGTGTAAAGTCATTATCTTACCCTTCACCAGTGTTAACACATTGAGCCACTGGAGTTTTTGAATTTGGAAATTACCTTTCGTTTGGGAACACCACTCTAGATGCTCTAAGTGTGCTATTTCTAAATAGGGTAATCATATCCTCATCGGGAGTTAGTATTGGACTAGTATCGAATGTACTTTATATCTCTTGTTTTTTGGCGGGATCCACACCATAGTACAAGTCGTATAAAGCGCATTCGGTACTAGTCCGGTGTTAACTCTCGGCAAGAGTAACATTTTCCTTCTAAATAATGTGTTGATAGTATAGCATTTTTAAATGGGTACAAATATTTTCTCTTTCTGAATTTTGTAAGAACTTTAATTTTCTAAAAGATAAAATTAATCTTTATTCTAACATCAAATAAATCCCATTTTACCATTTCTACTGTCGCCGTTCACTTTCACTATTTCACTATTTAACCAAAATTCATTTCATTTTACCTTATTCATAAACTCAAAATATCATAAAAATTCATTTCATATTCCATTTACATATGATAATATCAGATGAAGAAAGTCTGGATTCGAGAGAAATGTCAACCCTAACTCTTACACAATTACTTGAGTTTAATGAAATAATTCATTTCAAAAACACAAATGACATTGAAGACATTTCAAAGGTGAAATTACCAGCCATCAACCTTATTACATTTCAACTCCAATACCTTAGGTGATTTTTCTTCTATATATATTTCATTATATAGATATTAGTTATTAAATAATTATTAGAATTATCTATATATATTAGTCATGTCTGCGTTCTTTGACACAAAGTTGTGTATTTCATTATTCGTATCATCACAATATAAGCATTCACTATAAAAAAAATTCTTTTTACTACGGTGCTCCAACCGTCTCAAAAAGTCCTGTAGCCGTCTCAAAAGCCTTTTGTGACGCCATTTGAGATGGCAAAGGAGCGTAGTATTAGACCCCCGTTTTAAAAGCTTTTTGAGACGGCAGAAGCCGTCTCAAAAAATTATTTTGAGACGGGAAATGCGCCGTCTCAAAAGGTCATTACTTACAGGACCCTTTTGAGACGGCAAAAAATCCGTCTTTTAAAGTTTTTTTTAGAGACGCCAGCATACGTCCCCAAAGAGTTTTTTGAGACGATAACTTAACCATCTCAAAAAGTCCCCATTTATGGAACCCTTTTGAGACGGCAAAGAAGCCGTCTTTAATAATTTTGGCACCAAAATTAAAATTTCATCAATTCCTTAATATACTCTATATAATTATAAACAAAACATCTTAAAAACAATATGACATATTTTGCATCCCATTTCAACATATAACATATAATTTTCCATTCAATTATAATTAAAGTTCATACAAAGAAAAAATACACAATTTAAACATTATGTCCAACATAGATCTCTCAATACAATTTCACTAATCTCATTAGAAAAAATACATAAAAAACCATTTATCCCTAACATAAAATGATGTTACGCAAAGTAAACTCGCAATCTTCAAGCATACGACCTCCAGAAAAACGACTCCAATGTCTTGCCTTGTCCACAAAAGGTTTTCACCTACAATAAATTTATTAAGTGTCAGTTACCTTAAACAAAGAAGTAAATTTTTTTAATAGTTCCTATAGATGACAATCTCTAAAAACCTTATCAAGTTTGAATATCTTCGTATTATTTACTTTAAAAAATACTTAATATTTTTTAAAAAATTCGGCAGAGTCTCCTTTATTTATTCATGAAAATCAACATGTTTAAACATAAAAATTAACTCAAAAACAACGACAGAAATAGCCCCAACTTTCTAAACAACTAATATACATAAATATACACATTACGATTCCTTTTACCGTTGGACAACATAATGAACAAAATTTAACTTGAATATGTATCACCCCTGCTTGTGGTTGAGAGCAAGGCTAAAGAGGACTTAAGCGATAAGGTCTTTGTTCGAGAGAATCGATGCAAAAGCTCCAACGATAAAAGGCTCAAGTATACCTACAACAAGTCCTCATGGGATAGTAAACTTCCTGCAACAAATGGGATACAAAACGCAATTAGCTATGGTTCTGAAAAAGTCAAGAAACATTAACTTGATTTAGATACTTAGACAATAGTTGTTTAAAACCCAATACAAAAACCAGCTCCAAAGATGTCATGATTATATAAATATAAAATAAGAACAAACACTAAAAACCTAGCTGATTTAACTATTTAACACTTAATGGACTAATTACAAACTAAAGCAACGACCTGACTTGAAGACTGAAACAATATACTTATAATAATAAAACAGCCACAAAAAGAGTAATGAAATGCCCCATAACCAATTTACGAAGTAATAAAGCAACTAAGCCCACCGATCATACCGAGTACCAGCTAAGATCGACATTTGGAGTTGCCCCATACGATAATATACACTGTCCACTGCATTTCTACTTATTAATGATATGAACATGAAGTTGAGTGTAGTTCGTGAAGATAATGAGGTTTTTTAATGCTGTTAAAACTCTAAATTCTAACACTTGTTTAGTTATTAATGGCCACAATAAATTTTTGTATGTTCATTATTGGGAGATAATATAAATTGATCTTATAATTGCTCTGCAACAATCATTACACCTATAGCTAAAGCTACATGAGTCAATTATGTGCCCTCTAAAATATATGAACTTCACATTTAGGACTCAAATTGGCTATGGGAGTGTCAGGGTTATCAGAATTTATAATTGGGAGGTGGAGTGCAACATCAACGGGGTTTAGTATTTTTTTTAATAGAGATGGGCCGGGAGGGTAATAGAATTTGAGATGAAGATGAAAATAAGTAGTTTCACGCACTTATTCACAGAGAGAAGAGTGAGTGAAGAGAAAGTAACACCCGGTAGTAAATGTGTGGAAATCTAGATAGGCGTGTGTGATGATAATATAGATTACATTTACAATCCAACAGAATTACACAGTTAAAACTGGAACCAGAAAAATAATATATTGTTGGGACTCATGTTTTCTTAGTATATGATCAGATAAAGAGCTGTAACAAGTGCCTCTGAAAGGGGGGATACTGGGGCAACGTCAGTTTATGACATAATCAAATGCTAGAAATTTGATCACATACTTCGTTGGATAACGCCAAAAAATATTTAGAACATCAAATTAACCCACAAATTAGGCATAATCATACCATCCAAATGAGAAATGATACCTTTAAAGGGATTCTTATTTTCAACAGAGATTTAAAAGCAAACAGAGGAAGTCTCTATTTATCCTAGATTCCCAAACCCAAGGTTAATAAAATTGAGTTTTGGTGTTTCAACCAATTAGTCTAATTCTAAATTAATAGAAGTTATAGCAACAACTTTATAATTCTGAAGTCCTTTAGATATATGGGGGGATGAAGGAAAACGTGTTGGATCAAAGATATGTGCAGATTTTAAATATTTAGCTCATAAGAATTCAGCACAAATTGAGTCGTTTTGGAGAGAAATTAACATCAAGAAAATGTCCTACTCCTATACCTTTATCCCGTGGGTAAACAAATTAATCCAACGTCATCTATTCTCACCCTCTGAGCTCCAAAGGAAAAATGTGACGGCACAGTTAGATCATGAATAACAATGACATTAGGATCGAGGACCGAAAATATGTGGAAAGTCATAGATTGTAAAATGTTGTTTATAAGAATTAACCTATTCAGCACAAATTATGCTTTACTGCTTCAGCAGCTCCTGCTTTAAAATCAAAGAGGTGAGGAAGGCCCATTCATTCGAGGTGAGGGAAGCCCATTCATTTGAGGTGGGCCTGATGGCAGTAGCTGCGAAAACTGAGTTTGTTCATGAGAGTGGGTTTGGGTTTGGGATTGGGCTTTCGGAACGAAATATGATTGAATTTTGAAGGTAACTCAGGTAAGCCGAGATAAGAGATTGGGTTGCATTAGGCCAAACTAAATTTGGTGGAAAGATTGTGGGAGATGGTGGACCAAATTATTCCCTAAAGGAGTTTCCGCCACTTGTGGTGGCAGAGGTGGCTGCTGCGGGTGGTGAACATGTCATAGACTGGTGTTTTTGTGTATATACTTATTTCAGGAATTCAACAAAGCAACGTCCTTTAAGGACTTTGTGATTCTTGGGTTACCTCTATCTAAAGTTACAAAAGAGTAAGGGGATATAAATGAGAAAACAAAACGTAAGAATGGGATCTCTAGTTTTTTTTGTGCCTAAAATGATCTCTAACCGATATTTAGGATCAAATGTCGATTGACCGATGTTTAGCATCAATCGACGTTTAAGATCAAATGTCAGGTGACCAACATGAGATTGTGTAGTATCCAAGCAAACCTAAGATTGTGTAGTATCCAAACAGAAGGTGGAGCTTGTATAGATGGATTCAATGGATCCTTCTTCACTACTTGTTGGTCAATTATGAAAGCAGACCTGATATAAGCCATCCAAACCTTCTTTTGGGGAGCTGAAATTACCAAGTCTTGGAATTTAACTCTCATTTATCTCATCCCTAAATCACTCAATATCAAAACTTGCAAAGACTTCAGGCCTATAAGTATTTACAACTTCTCATATAAAATAATTTCCAAGATTCTTAATTCTAGATTGAGCCCGTTATTTCCCCTATTGATTTCTCCTTATCAAATTGGATTTATAAAAGGAAGAGGAATACTATACAATATTCTGCTTGGAAAATAAATAATGCAGCTTTTAGATTGAAAAACAAAAGGTGGAAATGTAATCTTAAAGCTTGATATGAACAAGGCTTATGATAGAGATGCGCACAAATATCCTATTCAGTTATTATCAGAGATGCACACAAAAACAGAAAGCTTTTAGTTGTTTATGATACATGTCATATATATGAAAGAAACTCCCTCTGGGATTCTATTCAGTTATTATTAGATATGCGCACAAATATCCTAATTTTAATTGAAGGTGATTTTAATATAGTATGTAATGCTAAAGAAAAAGTGGGAGCAAATGATTTTCAAACTTGCATCCAAAATATCTCTTTACAACACATGGCGTATACTGGATCAAGGTTTACCTGATCTAAGTCTATTCCTGCAGATCAAACCAAGAAGCCCTTTAAATTTCTAAACGTCTGGTCTTCATATGACTCGTTCATCACTAATGTATCTTCTTCCAGGAATAAACCTGCCCCTGGTAGACCAATGGAAATATTTGGTTTCAAAATAAAAAGACTGAGAGCTGACCTGAGAAGATGGAGTAAAACCAAAGTCAAAGACTTATTCTAAGAGATTAAATACCTAGAAGACAAGTTGACCATTGAATAAAGAAAATTTGAAGAAGATCCAAGCCCTGAAAATAGCAATGTCATGTCCAAGACTAAAGAAAATCTAAATTTAGCTCTCTCTAATGAGGAAAAATATTGGTTTCAAAAGTCAAAATGCCTCTGGATTTCTGAAGGGGATAGGCATACCAAGTTTTACAATCTCAAGTCAACCAGCAAAGAATAAGTCAATGGATCCACTAAATCAAGGAGGAGAATGGGAGAATTTTGGAAAATCATGATGACATAGCTAACTATTTTGTTTATTATTTTTCTGATCTTTTTTTGCAGGTCAAACTACAAGTCAAACCATTCTCAAATCCATCACTAATTTGGTTAATGCAAAAATGAACCAAAACCTTTCCTTAGTTCCAAAAAAAGAAGAGATAAAGAGGGTTATTAAAGACATAAATGCTAACAGTGGAGCTGACATAGATGGATTCAATGGATCTTTCTTCATTACTTGTTGGTCTATTATAAAAGCAGACATGATTCAAGTGCTGGAAACACACACATGTCTGCCACATAAATATAAAGTATTCTAACTTACATTTCAGAATACACACAGATGTAATGTATTCTAACTTACATTTCAGAAAACACACAGTTTCATAGTACACACAGTTTCTGAATCTTGCATTTCACCATCGGACTACCATTGGATTGTTGGTGCAACAAGAGCACGTATATGTAGTTTGCAGCAACGAAGTGTAGGATAGGGAAAGTCTACGACTAGGGGTGGCTTCTGTCAGCGTTATATGTTTGTATGTGATTGATTGACATAAAATTAAGGCATAGAGATATGATTACAACAGAGAGTAGGATAGGGAAAAGAGATTTTACAACGAAGAGTAGGATTACAACGGACCGTGCATGTCCTTTACTTATTAGCATCCTATCTGCTTGAGAAATGCAAAGGTGGATATTTTTAGTATGTTTTTCAATGAAGTCTCCATCTTCAATTTTGATTTTATTGATAGCCATTATACCTCTTCTAGCTTTAACTGTTTAATGGAACAACTTAGCGTTCAAATTTTCCTCTTTGAGCCTTTTAATCTCAGATTTCTTCCGCTAAACATTTCCTTCAGTACTCAATGCTTTGTGAAACTTGGATTTAGATTCATTCATATTTCCTTCACTCCCCTGTGGTTTAGACTCTCTTGCTGCCCTGCTCTGTGTGATTGATTAAAGCTCTCCGGATGTGAAACTTGGATTTAGTATACTATATCATATGTGACTGCACTTGCCCATGGATAGTTAAGGAGGATAGTTTATAGTACTTTAGTATTTTTTATATTAAATCTAATTGTATGGCTCTGTATTTGATTCTCTATATATGTATTGTACCAAGTTTATCATCTATTTTATTTGTACGCATCTTATTCTTTTTAATGATTACTCCCCCTTCCTAACGCACAAATCACTTGGCAGGTTACCCAATGGAAGCAATAAGAAGCATAGATCCAATGGTTGAAATAAATAATGAGAGAAAATGAGAGATATGGAGTTGTTTGATAGGTATAGTAATCAGGCATTTAAAAGTTGTGAGAGTTTTCTCTGGAGATTAATGAAGCACACAGATGGTTGGGTGATAGTTTGCTGCCAAAGCTTTAAGGCTGCATCACTATCACTCTATTATCAAATATCTGATTGATTTTGGTACAGTAATTTTAGTTGAAGTACTCTATGTACAAGTATTTTTTAAGGGTAATTAAAGGCTAACACATTTGGGGGACAAAATTTGACTGAATCAGTTATGTGGTGCGAGTGAATTGTTCAGTCAAACTGCGCGTGGATCCCTAACCTACTAATGCAGTCATGCCAGATCTCCGTGTCAACCTAAAATAACCTTTTCTATTATTTAACATTATTTGTCTCACGTCCCAATTGTTTTCTTCTTCTGTATTAAAAAAGATGGAAGAAATGATGACATTATGCAACATGGTCATTGAAGCTGGTGGGAAAATGGTGTTGTTCCAGTTGATGCTACTACATATAAGTACCATGACATTAGTGTGATAAGTCATTAAATTTTCTTTCAAATTATACTGTATTACTGTTTTCCAATGGCTGCTTCATTCTAAACTTGCATATTTTATTGGATGAAGAAAGAGTTGAATTGTTCTCTGTAATAATTCTACAGGTACACAAAAATTGCTACATAGAAGTGACTCCATTATGTGGAAACTTTACATTGGTTGGCACGTGAAGTCGTGGAGGAAGGATCCCATGTGATGTGTCGCTTATCGATGTCTCCCTAGAATTACTATACTCTATATGGTTATTTTTAAATTAGTTTGTATGGCTGAGACTTATAGGTTTGTCTATTGCTTTACACATGACATAATCTTTGCCTCATGAACCAGTTCATAGTGATGACAAAACCAGGTAATCATGAGCTGCCTTTGCTTTGGTCCAGAGTTATTTCTGGCTCTCTATTTCACTTCCTTAGTTCTCTGTCATCTTGATCTAATGTTTGCAAAGAACTAAAGGTGTGATTTATTACAAAGCAGAAAATGCATTCAATTTTATATGCCACTGGGTTCAACTAAGAAGTTGTTACTAAAGTTCACATTATGTATACCATATATCACATTATGTATCCAATGATAAGCACACATATACCATGTATCCAATGTATACCATATATCACATTATGTATACCATATACCATATATCACATTTACTTTATATTCTTATCAATTTTTCTGGAACAATTCTGATAACATGTCTAACTGTGTTAAGATTTTTTATTGTTTTTCAAGTGAACGGGATAACTACTAACAAAGTTGAGTAACTTGGGCAAGGATATCAACTACGAAGCATATACATATCTTATCCTGAAAGTTGATTTTAGCAAACTTAAGTTGTAGAAACAAGGAAAACTGATTTCATTCCATATGATGATGTCCTCATGTTTGACCAATATTTTGGGTTGGATTGTGTGGTCTCTAATTTACACCTTTGTCATACATTTTATGTTGATTGGTTAAAGATTCTCTCCATTGTTAATGTGAGTATGCGTATGTTTAATTGAGTGGTTGTATTGATGATCACAAATCTTCCTCATTTAGATTTTGATGTGTTCATGTCGAATACCTTCGTTTAGTTTTATGTTTAGGGGTGTGTCGTTAGTTGGGGTGTTTATGGTTCTTGGCGATGACGTCGTGTCGTGAGTCCAAGTACTTATATTGGGGGTTAAATTTTGGACTATTTGTTATTTGTTAAGCGGGGTGGATAGCCTTATAAACAAAGGATATTATGGCCAATTTTTTTAAAATTACGCTTTGTTTTGTTGGGGGGAATGAAGTTTTCACCTTGCCTTCAGGCACGGGTATACCGAGACCCAAATACCACCCCATAAATAAAAAGTTAGATCTCAGACCCCATAAATAAAAAGTATGGGGGATTGCACATACGAGTTTTACTATTTTATATGGTGTCGCTGCCCACACAAGTTTTACTCTTTCATATGGTGGCGTGCCGCACACGAGTTTTACTATTTCTTATGGTGGCGTGGTTATATCAAAGGGATTAAGGATGTGGTGGAGTGGATTTTGGGTGGGAATTTCTCAATTATTTTCATTAATCCTTATCTAGTTCCCCTTTTGCGCCGTCAAATTTATATGGGCAGTCGATATTCCATCCAAAGTGCAAATATCCTCTTGGTTTATGGCACACGAGAAGGTAAACACTCATGAATTGGTCCAAAGAAGGATATCTAGTCGCTTCCCTTCCCTGTTGGTATGCTATGTGTTGTAATGCAAATGAAGAGTTGGATCACATGTTTATTTATTGTAAGTGGGCATCATTTGTTTGGAACAAAGTGTTAATTGTGGAGATGGTGTTTCAGGGAAACAAGAAAAGCATAGATAGCTTTAGAGATCTATAGTTATTGCCGCTTTTTGAATAACTTGGAATGCGAGAAATTCTAGAATTTATAGTCATAAAGATAGAAAAAGAGAGCATATTGCAGAATAGTCACAAAATAGTTTGGTTGGTAAAAATATCTTCTGCAATATGCTCTCGTTTTCTATCTTTGTGACTCTATAAATTTTAGCATTTCTCGCATTCCAAGTTATTCAAAAGCGGCCATAACTATAGATCTCTAAAGATATCTACGCCTTTTCTTGTTTCCCTGAAACACCATCTCCGCAATTAACACTTTGTTCCAAATAAATGATGCCCACTTGCAATAAATAAACATGTGATCCAACTCTTCATTTGCATTGCAACACATAGCAAACCAACTGGGAAGGGAAGCGACTAGATATCCTGCTTTGGACCAAGTCATGAGTGTTTAACTTCTCACGTGCCATAAACCAAGAGAATATTTGCACTTTGGATGGAATATCGACTGCCCATATAAATTTAATGGCGCAAAAGGGGAACTAGATAAGGATGAATGAAAATAATTGAGAAATTCCCACCCAAAATCCACTCCATCACATCCTTAATCCCTTTTATATAACCAAAAGGTTATTGTGGTTAACCCTGAGGCATATACGTACGGCGATGAAGTGCTCAAGAAAGTGGACGCTATGGGGAAGCCGGTACTTAAAGAAATCTATCCCACAGAAGACAATTTTATATTCATAGTTGAGTCCACAGGTGCGGTCAAATCTTCTCAGTTGGAGCTCAATGCCGTTGATATCCTGAAACAGAAACTCGATGCAGTTCGTCTTTCGGACGAAATTATAGAAGCGGATGAACAGTTTGATGAATTGGGTGCCCATATGTGAGGTGGGTGATCGAAATATCTTTCATGATGTACTTCATCACTTACAAAATGGATGATGAACTGTCCTTTGTAAAGCATGTCGAGTTTCTAAGGACAGTCAACCTATAAACTCTTGTTAGTGTTGCGCACGTGTTGGAATTTTTTCATTGTTTATAGGTCCTCACAATGAAAATTTGTATTCATATCCCCCCGGGGGATACTTGATACTCACAGGTTGTATATCTCATTTGTTCGAAAAGATTAAATATTCATGGGGTAAGTGTGTTTTTATATTCCAATTTAAATCGTGTGTATTATTTTGGTTTCACTATTTGAATTTGAGTTTTTGTATTAATTTGGACACTATTTTAGGAATTTCTTTAATATACGGTGGAATTATAAGCCATTTTGAGTATCTTAACATGTATTTTGCATGTTTTGTTGGGAAACAAAATTTTTACCGTTTTAAATTTTTTTTGTTGTGCCTTTAGGTACGGGCATTCTGCTAGTTTATATATATATACGTCTTGTCTTTGCGGTGGCATGTCCTGTTTTTTCAATGTTTGTTATGTCAGCGTGTTCGTGTTCGTGTTCGTGTCCGTGTCGTGTCGGACACGACACCCGTATCCATGTTCGTGCTTCATATTCCGATGAGATATACTTGGATAACATTGTCGATTTTTTCAATGGTTATAAATGTTTGAATTAATTGGGTCTGTCACATATATCACAAAATAAAATCATAATCGAATAGAAAATCAAATTAGTGGCATAAAATACTTCCAAAGGACATGAATTAATTAACACAAACAAACATATCAATAATTTAACTAAAATTCATATAAACAAGTATACATATTTTCTCATAAATTAATCCTAAAACTATACTACAACAACCAATTGACAATCCGGGTTTTTAATTGGCTCACCCTCACCCTCCTAACACCACTACAAATAAATCCAGTATAAAAACTAATGATATTAATCAATAACCAATAATTAAAATTACCTTTTATCCGTATCAATTCGTCGATACTATAACTTGAATGTGATTAGCTTAGTCAATCAGATTGTCTTCCTACATCCAGAAATCATATTACAAATTTTAAGGTCAACCATGTATCACTGATTGCAGCAGTTGAAACATAGAATAAACTAAATCCCAACTATCAAACACAGATTCGAAATAAAATTGCTGAAACCAATAGCATATTCATAATATCTCATAAATTAGTAATTGGTCCACTGCTTAAATCAGTATGACACTACTCTTCACCTCCTATACAAGCTTCCTACCAATTCAATTAAGAACATAAACCCTTTCACATGTAAGAATGGCATAAAACATAAAAATAATTAAGAGAGAATAAATAATGATACCTACTCAACTTCACCAGCGACGATTGCGATGGAGAGGGATGGTGTTAGGGCTAGGGAGGGTGTGTGGGACTTAGGGCGGTCGGGGGTTGAAGAAGCAGAAGAACGGGCTTAGGGCGAGGCTTAGAAAAGACGATGGAGAAGGGTTTTCGTTTGGTCTTCTTTTGATTTCTTTTTTTATTTTCTTAAAACTTTGCTATAGAAGGAGCGGGAGACTAAGGGTGTGTTTGATTGTCATTATTTTCCATGGAAAATGAGATTTTTCTACTCACTTTCCTTTTTTTAAAGTGTTTGATTACCAAATTTTCCAAGTAATTATTTTCCATAAAAAAGGGTCACGTGATGTATTTTCCACCAAAAAACAGGAAACAGATTTCTAAAGTACCCCCAAAGAATCGGATTCTAGGTAAAAGTTTTCTATCCCACGTATAGAGAAGGTGGACTCCTATTTTCACTCAACTACCCATTCAGCCACTTTTTAAAAAGAAATTTACCCGCTCTCTCATTACCGGCAGAGGAAAAGAGGTCTTAACACCCATACAACCCATTTCAGGTTAGTTTTTTTTGGCAATCTGCTTTACTCTCCCAATCAATTTCATATTAGCAGAAGATAGTATATGTAGTATATGTAGCCATCATCATCATTTTGTCCAATACGTAACAATCTTAAAACAACAAAGGTTGGATTGTATCTGTAGCTTAAACAATCAATTTCTTCATAGATTATTCATCATCTTCTAACAGTTGTATAAAACCTCCATATATATATATATATATATATATATATATATATATATATATATATGCGTGCTTAATTTACACGGCAAATTTGAAGACCCACGAACCAAATCAACATATCTCTCCTCTTTCCTTTGTCACGCAGTACAAGCTCAAATCAACAAAAGTGAAGTCTCTCTCCTCTCTCCACTGTCACACGTTTGGAGACCATCATTCTTAACTTTTATAAAACCATTACCAAACCTTTACAAAAACAACCATTGTTACAAAAGCTTGTTTTTTAGGTAACTTAACTGTTACTTTTGCTTTTGCATTTTTTATATACGTTAAATGTAAAGAAACCTTTGATTTTGTAATTTTTTATATATGTTTTATGATAAGAAACTGTGATAATAGTTTGTAAAGGTTAACTATTATTTAAGGAGTTTGTAAAGATAAGAGTTACCTGTTATTTAAGTTCCATGATAAGAGTTTGTAAAGAAACAATTAACATTTAAAAAAATTACGTGTTAACATCACTTAATAAATGTGGCCGCGTCAGCGGCACTAATCAATTGTGATAAAAAGTTGCACTAATTTTTTTTTGTTTTTAACAACTTAGGATTTTTTTTACAAAGATATTTTTTTTAGTATCGCTTTTTATCGCAATTAGTTAGTTCCGCTGGCGCGAACTTTTTTATCAACTTAGGATTTTTTTTATAAACTTTTTTTATTGCCGCTTTTTATCGCAATTGGTTAGTGCCGCTGGCGCGGACCCACATCTCTTAATGAATGTGGGTCCGCGCCAGCCGCAATTTGTTAGTGCCGCTAGCGCGGACCCACATCTTTTAGTGAATGTGAGTCTGCGCCAGCGGCACTAACCAATTCCGATAAAGAGCGGCACTTATAAAATATTTTTATAATTTGTTTTATTTTTATTTTTTCAAGCATCACTTCAAAATGGCAAGAACACCAAATAATGACCAACTTGTGGGTGCATTTTGGGCAATGGTACTGCAAGCAGTAGTTTTGTATAAGACTATTAAGCATTATCGTGACCGACGTCTCACTAGAGCACCTTATAGAAATTGGGATCAAGATCGGGCCATAGTACTACATCGATTGTACAACATGAGCGATAGGGTTTGTCACGAGCAGCTTAGGATGAAACGAGGTCCATTCCACCGGTTATGTGCTAGTTTACGTGCTTACGGGTTACTCGATAGTCGATTTGTGAGGGTTGAGAAACAGGTTGCTATCTTTTTAACCACAGTTGGCCATGATGAGCGCAATCGTGTTGAAAGTTTACATTTCTTTAGGTCTGGACAAACAATAAGTCATTACTTTCACAGAGTTTTAGATGCATGCCTGATGCTCTATAGGGATATAGTCACCAACGCAACTGTCGCGAATTCCCCATACGATAAGGATCATGTTGAAGACTGGTACCAATACTTTGAGGTTAGGTCTTCTTACTAAATTTTTTATTTTTTTCTAATTTATGTATGTTTTTTATTAACTAATCTTTTTTTATAGGATGATGTGGGCGCAATAGATGGTACTCACATAGCTGCGAATGTTAATTTACTAGAGCAACCTAAATATCGTAACAGAAAGCAAGTCATATCCCAAAATGTTTTAGTGGCGTGTACATTTGATATGAAGTTTACTTACATTCTTGCCGGTTGGGAGGGATCAGCACATGATGGTCGACTATTAAGGAGTGCTATTTTACGACAAGGACCTAAGTTAACGGTTCCTATTGGTACAATTTGCAACTTATTATCTTTCATAAATTACAACAAACTAAATCTCATTATCTAATTATGGTTTATTATAATACTAGGTAAATATTATCTTGCCGATGTTGGATTTCCATTGATTCCGGGTTTTCTTTCACCATATCGAAAGACTCGTTATCACCGTAGAGACATCGATGGTCAACGACCAGAAAATAGTAAAGAGTTGTTCAACTTTCGCCATTCATCACTCCGTAATGTTATCGAGAGAACAATAGGGTTGCTTAAGAAAAAGATTTGCATATCTAAGACATCAACCCTTTCACGATATTGATACACAAGCAAAAATAGTACTTGCTTGTTGTGCCCTTCACAACTTTATACGAATTGATGACATAGATGATGTTTGTAGCGATGAAGAGATTAGTGATGATGAAGTTAACCCCGATCCTCACGATGTACCTGAAGTTGCCTCCCTTAATGCCCACATTACTTTCACACCCGAGGCTAGTTGGAATACTAGGAGAAATATTACGGCTATTGTAATGTGGAATGAATATCAAACGAACCCTAATGTTGGGGTTAACTTTGATTGAGATCTTTTGTTATGAATTATTGCCGACAAATTAAATTTTTAATTTTAGATTTATTATATTTCCATTTACAATTATTGGTATGCATGTTCAATTGACTAATGTCAAACAGGTTTAACATGGCAACTTATCGCCCAAGTGGAAGTTCTGTGCCATTTCGTGTCCCACGACCTACCACGACCACGTCCCCTCACCCTGATATTGAGGAAGTTAGTCAACCCTTTTCTCAATCAGTTCCAGGTAGTGCAAAAAAAGGGCAAGTTCGTTGGACAGATGAAATGGATGAGCACTTGGTAAACACACTCATTGAACAAGTGTTAGCCGGGACAAAACGGGATGGATTCACAGCAACTCAAATTTTGAAGGTGGTTGAGCGTGTATATTCTGTATGTGGCGTAGCGGTTGTTGAGAAGAATGTAAGAGGACATTTGAAGACTTTGAAAAATGATTATACGGATCTCCGTGAGCTATTCAAGGTTAGCGGTTTTGGGTGGGACGCCAATACTGGACGAACCACAGCGGATCCTAATGTTTGGGAAGAGTACATTAAGGTAGCACCAAATTTTTTTATTAACTTTAACAATTATTTATTTATATTTTTTCGTTTGATGAAATTTGGTTATTTATTAATTTTATATATTTTTATTTAGGATAAACCTGATGCAGCGAAGTTAAAGGGGAAGGTGTGTCTTCACTACCAGGATTTGGGTATTATTTTTGGTGATGACATTGCAACGGGTGATCGAGCCGTATCGGGAAATGACTTTCCCCCAATGAATGCAAATGATGCTAGTGAAAATATTGAGGTGAACTTGGACAATGAAAATGAGGCAGATGGGAATGTTACTACTGAGGCAAGTCCTTCAATCACGTCCAAACGAACCTCGCAAGGAACAAACTCAAAAGTTCGACGTAAACGTCGGCAACCTGTGGACGATGCTTCTGCTGCCTTATCTGTTATTGCTGATTCATAAAAAAAATTATTGTTGCTTTAGAAATGCAAGCCATTGCATTTGAAAAGCAAGCAACGCAAACTCATGTCAATTGGAAAGTTATTTTGGACAAGCTCAAGGCCATGCACATAGAGAAAACTGATATAATGCAACTCATGAAAGTTTTAGAGCAAGACAAAGAATTGGGTCGGATATTCATCGACTTAGATGATGACGAGTTTGCTTGTGCTTGGATTGTTGACAAGATTGGATAGGAGTCGACAAATTGACATCGTATTTTAATAGTTTTAAGACTTCTTTATTTTGTTGGGTTAATTATTTGTAGTTTTTTAGACATTATAGTTTTTGTTGATTATGAATGAATGTTTAAGCATTTTAATATTGAAGTTTATATTTTTATCATTTCAATGACATGTTTCTTGGGTTTCAAATGTTGAAAGTTTAATGATATTTATTTATTAAGTTTTAAATTTGATAGTTTTTTAAAAAATAAACTTTTACATATATATAGTTGTTATAAGCGTCTCATTTTTTAGTTGGAAAATAATGCTAATCAAACAACAAAAGTTGAAAAATAGTTAATTTTCCAGTAGGAAAATGAAAGTAATCAAACAACCACTAAATAGTTTTCCATGGAAAATAATTCCATAAAATAGTTTTCCATGGAAATCAATTATTTTTAATTCATTTTCCAACTTTGCAATCAAACGCACCCTAAAATTTACTAAGGGGGGGAATCCAAAATTTTCAACCGTCTCATAAGGTATACTTTTTGAGACGGCTATTAATTTGATGTCTCTTTTAATAGTATCTTTTGAGACGGATAATAAAAACGGTCTTAAAAAGAGTAATTTTTAAGACGGGTAATTTTTGCCGTCTCAAAAGGTGAGTTTTAGAGACCCAATTTTTTGCCGTCTCAAAAGCCTCCGTAGTAAAAAGCAATTTTTTTTGTAGTGTTCTTAACATTTACAATATTAAGAATCACTATTTTTATAGATTTAAAGTATATTTTCGGCCAAACAACTTGATGCTGGTGTGCGTATGAAACAGTATAATCATCCTAACTTCTTTTTGAAAATATATATTAAAATCAACTAGCTAAAAAAATACATTAGTTTTCCCCAACTCAATAACATTTACCAATAATAAACCTAACTCGAGGAAATGCAAATATCACTACAAAATTCATCACAGAGTCATAAAAAATATTCGATATTTCAAAAAACACCTTCTTATTTTTATAGTCACGATAAGGACATGCTGAAAATTAAAAAATAGATACCAAACTAAATAACAACAACTTTATTCTTAACCGATTATGGTTATTTCATCCCCATTGTGGTGTAAGGTTTTGAGGAATTAAAACACTAACATGGTACCAAAGTGTTATTTTTAAAGGATTTGGGTTCCAAATCATGGACTACATTTTAATAAAACATCCTAAAACATGTGGTTAATCAGAGAAGCGAAATCATTATTCAATCACTTAATCTTAAAACCCGTATTTATTCTTTCGCTACAAATCACAATTGGTAAAAATTAATGAGTTCTACACACAAACTTAATCAAATAATTATACTTTTATTAAGATTATTATATCACTTTAACAAAAGAAATAACTTATTATATATTATTTTACATCTTTAAGTCATGCTCAATAATTAAGATACGGAATATAAAGTAATAATAACAATGTACGTATATATTGTACTTATCCACACCTCACAACTAAAACCGCACTAGCCAATATCAAAGTCAAACAATTATGCCATACCTATGCTAAGACAGTCCAATGATTAATTTTACCCAACAATTAAACCCAAATTCAACTAGATTATTTTTTGTCCATTATAAATACTAAATATTTATGATTTATGCTTTATTAAAACCATTAATTTAGGAGAGGGGGAATCCATAATGTAAGATTGATTGCCTTCATATAAAACTACTAAACCAATTCAATGTCATTTAATGCCATTTAAGTTTTTGTAAGATGGCGATACCAAGAATTATATAGTTACTTCAAGGTTAAACTTTCTTCTGGAGAAGGCAAGAAAAAGTCATATAATTTTCTTTTAATTTTCATAGATTACAAACCCACGAAAGAGAAAACACTCCTTAAATCAACAAAACCATATTCAATAATAGTTTATATAATAAACCAACTATGTGTATTAGATTACAAAAATTATCTCGTAAAATTACACAAAGGTAGCTGGCATTATCATAAATTAATTAGGAAAATTTCAAGCTTAAATAAGATAACAAGAATGCATTTCATACAAAATTTACCCACATATAGTTAGCATAATAATTTTTTAGGAGAGTTGAAAAAATAATATGTCGATGCAACTCAAGCCGATACATCAATTGGAATAAAAAACTTTGAAATAATAACAAACTGTTTACCCACCATTTGTTATAATAACTCCTTTGGTGTATATTTTTGCAACATTGCAAAACATAATTACCTGAAAACCTAAAGAAAGACAAATAAGGCATGTTTTCCTATGTCTTAAAATCATCCATCCCAAGGCCTGTTAAATTTATCCAAATCCAAAAACAGATTCAGAGTGTATGATTGTAAACCAACCCTGGGTAGAAATCCTTAAAAAAAAAATTTACTCACAAACAACATATTTGTAGAAGAGGTACCATAAAACTCCTTCCCATATTTGAGGTGCTACCAAAGCCATGAACAAAAGTTAAGCAACGCAATTTTGTATTACAAAGAAAAACTAGTTGTAACACCCCGTATTTTTAAGGATTTGTATATTGGGACTAATTGGTGAGACAAGGGTTAATATTTATTTATAATGAATATTACTTAGTGAATGAGTAAGAGTAATGATAAGAAAATATTATGATTATCGTGAATGAAAAATACGGCAGTTACGGAAAATTTAGTCACCGTGTCGGAACTGAATTTTAGAAAATAAAAGGTAATTTCAATTTAGATAATTCAAATGGTCATTTCGAGTGCGCTAGTGTGTTCGTAAGGGTCGAAATAGTCAGAAAAGTGTACTTTGGGATTTAGTTTGGATCCCGGGGTATTTTTAGGCCAAACTGGCACCCCAGAGGGGTATTTTTGTCTTTTGAAATTTTGGGGAATATAAACCTACGAATTTGATAAGTGTATATCAAATTATGTGTTGGGGAAGTTAGGTTATCAGTCACCAAACCAAAGAGAGGCTACAGGAGGAGGAAGGAGAAGGGTTTTCAGGGAGACTCTAAGGTTTTTCCACCATTCTTGCACCACCACCACCACCGTTGGGTAGATCGAAAGGAGAGAAACGCCACCCGAACACCAGTCTACCGAAATTCAGACCTACGTTTAGAGGCAAGTATTTATCTTGCTACTTTTTGAGCATATATAACATCCATGTTAGTGCAAAATGAATAACCCCATTAAAATATGAATGTTTGATTGAATTGGAAGACTAAAATCATATTATTGGGTAGGAATCATGATAGGTTTAATCCTTTATGCATGTAGAACGAATTTGAGGTATTATTATGATGAATATATGAATAAATCTGAGTTCTTGTTGATGTTCTTGAATCAAAAGTATAATCTAGGGTTCTTGGAGTTAAATGTTGAATTAATTTGATTTAAAGGAATTCTTTGAGGATTCAATGATTCAATTGCATTAGAAATCATGCAATTATGTTAGTATAATGTTTAGAACACTTAATTGAGAGTTTGGGGTTGAATTATGGTGATTTAGAGGGATAAAAACTCGTGGAACTCGTAACTAGTATTATGCAAGAAACGAGACATGTTACAGCGAATCGATTTTCCCCCTTGACTGAATAGATTCGGAAATAGAATCGATTCAGAATAAGGCCGAATCGATTCGATTTCTCAGAATTTGACAATTTTTCCCCTTTTTGCTTATAACTCATGGGAAACGATCGGTTTAAACTTGGGAGTAATTTTAAAACATAATGGGATATATTTCAATTACCAGTAGGCAAATGTTGGGGTTGAGACTTAGTTACATTACGAGAAATTTAGGCTAAAGTTGATCAGGTTTAATTGGGTAATAAAACCTATCTCGGAGAATGATATCATGCCACAAGAAATCAATAGAATGTATGACCTAGACCAGTAGGGTACGAGTGAGGATCTACTGAACTAACTTGAGGGACAAGGGGTAACACTCGACCATTGGTAAACACTCGGCATTATACGATGAGAAGTGTTATGATAAAGTAATGATACGTAGAATATTTGAGAGTTATTATACGACGTACGGATTC
The DNA here is from genome assembly GCA_949130495.1 of Sambucus nigra. Classification (NCBI taxonomy): domain Eukaryota; kingdom Viridiplantae; phylum Streptophyta; class Magnoliopsida; order Dipsacales; family Adoxaceae; genus Sambucus; species Sambucus nigra. The sequence continues at coordinate 383,070,584 of OX422217.1, forward strand.
TTATTATAAGTTGAGTGTGTACTGATATCAATATGTGGAGGGTATACAAGTCATTGTTATAGGTTGTGTGTATACCTATGTTGAATATATATATATAGGTTGTGTGTATGCCTATTATGTGCTTTCTTAAGTGTGTAAACATACATACGATGTCCGCTATCACGAAGGGTTTTCACGTTGTGTACAGTCTTATCCTTATGAGCCCAATTTGGGGGATTTTAGACTTGTGCCTTAGAGCATAGAACCTAGGTATGTGCTATCTGAGTGTATTATAGTTTCGACGGTCAATTGGGCACGTTTGGTGTGTGCGTGACCCATATACTTGGAACTGTGTTTGCCTCCAATATGTGTGATTTGATTTATGGTTCGAGGGTGATATCGGAACTGATGTCCTTATTTAGTACGTGATGTACCAAGACTTGATAGCAGAGTATGCCTGCATCGCAGGTCACCACCTAGGGATGTCATATACATATATATTATGCTAGTGATGTATATATACATCTCTCTCTCTCTCTCTCTCTCTCTCTATATATATATATATATATATATATATATATATATATATATATATATATACACTAGGGTGTACCCGTGCCGATGGCATGGTATTAATTTGTTCCTGTGATATTTTGTACCCGTGCCGGTGGCGCACGATAAATTTGTTTCCGTTATATTTTGTGTTTTAAGCGTGTCGCCAATAGTGCAAATATAAATATTGTTCGAAATTCCAGGGTGTACCCGTGCTGATAGCACGATTTTAAAATTTCCTTAAAACATATGAAGTATCAACAATGTGTCTACGAAATTTCATGCGTGTCAAAATGACATTACACGTGGTGTTAAAATTTTCTTGAAACATATGAAGTATCAACAATGTGTATACGAAATTTCATGCGTGTCAAAATGACATTACACGTGGTGTTAATAAAAAAATTTAATTATAACGGGAACAAATTTACCGTCGTGCCGTCGGCATGGCGATAAAATATCACGAAAACAAATTTATCGCGTATCGCGTGCCACTAGCATGACAATTATCTCATTTCAAAGTTGTTTTAAAGATATAAAATTTAAGCGCATATAAAATCAAATTTAAGCTCATACAAAATCATATTGGACCTTAACCATTATTCTTCATGCCTATTACTAACCTTCTTGTTACCTAGGTCTGAGGCTTTATGTGCTATTATATATTGAGAGAGAGGAGGTGTGAGATGTTCATTCTTTCATAATCTTTCTTCCTTTTATAATATATGCAAAAAAGATTTAGAAAATGGAGCCGAAATATAACTTCACAACAATCAATCCATAGTTCCATAATTTTGAACACAAAAGATATCAATTTAGATAATTTTTAAAAGAGGAAACGTGATATCAAATTTTAAAATGCCTAGAAAGAGTTTTATCAATTAATTAATTTTTAAGTTGATTAATTGTTATATTAATGTTAAAAGAATTTTTTATATTAATAAGGATAGTTTATTAACGAAATAAACTTTTGTTTCTTAAATGACTCATTGATAGTTAATTTTAGATTGACACAGAGCCAAAGTTGTAATTATTAAATCCAAATTCTATAGTTGGATTATGCAACATCCTATCGCATAAACCAATAAAGACTTGCACATTCTTGCGTATGTTTCTGGTTTGCAATTATTGTATGGTCATAATAGATTGGTCTTTTCTTAATAGGGGTTATTGATTGATTTAAGATTTTTCCTACAACCACATGACAACTTAGGTACAGTCTGGTCGCCTGACACCCATGCTGATAGGTGTTTAATAAAAAAAGTGCGCATTTAATTTCTAATAGATAAAAATATATATTCCGAGTTTTTTTGTGATGGTGGATAACTGTTTAAAAACGAAAAAATATTCACTCAAATACTTTATACTTTAAATTTACATATCAATTTCCTAAATTAACAATTATTTCATACATAAAAATATTACAGGCAACAAAAGTAAAAAAATATTTCTCAAATAGGCAAAAGATTCAAATAAAACAATACAATCATAAACATTAACGTGTCATAACTAACTGACTAACTTCCTTATTTTGCTAAATCTTTTGAAATATCGAACACTTCGCCTAGTTTGCCCACTTCCTTTGCAATCCCTGATAAGACAACTCTTGATCAAAGTGTTATATACTCTAAAAGAAATAAAAACTGAAAAGACAAACGCAATAGTGGAGAGACGAACGCAACAGTGGAGAGAGATTCATCAAGTGATGGTGACTTGAGCAAAAAATATGCTGCCAAGTCTATAATGGACAGCAAAGCCATTTAAAATGATAGGTGCATCTCTCACTCTCAAACCCAGTAATTATTGTTATTTTTAATTTTTTGTTTCCAGTAGGGCCCTATATAGAGTAGGCTCTATTAATGAGGGCAAAGAGCTCTCAATGAAAACAAAAATCGAGAAGTCAAAAAGAAAAAGGAGACACGAAACTCTAACAAATTTGAGATTCTAATAAAGTTGCAATGGTACGGAGCTGTAAGCCTACATGGGCTGGGTGTTTATCGAGACTTCCCCCTGCACTTTATTCAAAGGCCTTATCTCGAGCCTTGGGCTATTTTTATTTTATAACAGGAGTGTGATATTTTTATTAAAAACCAACCACAACTTTCTATCCACAACTTCCTATCTGAAATTGAGTAAACACCCACAGCCTTCCAAAACTGGGTTTACATGGAAAATAAACAAAATAAAAAGTAAAAATAAACATATAACGAAAAATAAACTTGAACTTGTAAACAAAGAAAAAATATCAAAACTGTATCTACTGAATAGATACCACAATATGTAAACTTGAACGTGTGAAGAAATAAACTTCAAAACTGGATTTGTGAGTTGGTCGTCCTCTTCGTCCTCCTCCGCTTCAAAACTGAAGCTATGTCTACACCAGAGGCATCCTGGAAATAGCCAAATGAGAGAAAGAAATAAAAACGAACCCAAAAAACCTTATGAGGGAAACATAATGAACTACAACGTATTTTACGGACGGGATCTACTTCTGCAAAACCCGTTGTTCACTACTTACCTCTACTCCATCTCCACCAGAAGAATATAAGGGACCACCACCTGAAGAACAAAACAGAAAGATCTGAGGTTAAAACGAAAAAGAAAACATAAAGATAGAGACAGAGAGCACCGCCAAATTAGATCTCCATTTTTAATAAATGGGCAATAATAGATACCCAACTTGTATAAAAGTGGGAGTTTAAAATGACCCGTCTTATGAGACTTAACAGAAGATGGGGAAAGAAACTTATCTCATTAGAGTCACCAGCTAGAGCTCTAAATGACTCCAACTCAGTGGCATAATTTTTTTTATTGATCTGATATCATTATTTCTTTCTCTTCCACGACCTGATTTTCAACAGAGTGAGTACCTTCAATCTCATCAAAGTATCAGTTATTATAAATAAAATATGACAAACTAAAAGACCATGTATGTTTGAATACAAATTTTTCATCAAAGTATCAGTTATTATAATTCCTAGATCACACAGATTTGTTAAAACATGATGCAAGTTGAAACCCATCAAACTTTGAAACTCATATTCTCAAACGTACCTGGTGTTGATAGAAGACGATGTATGTTTGACTGATGTATGCTCGGTATAGTTTGGTGTTCAAATGTGAGGAGAAGATTAGAGAAAGGGTGATTTTTTATTAGGGGGTGGGATTTGTATATGGGAGTAGAGAGAGAATATTAAAGCTATAGATGGGAGTGTGGGGAGAGATTGTAGAGGGAGGCTTGTGCCCTGTATTTTTCCTTGCCCTCGAGCCTTGTGTTTTTTGTGGGTACAAATGGTCAGAACGACGCAATTGGTTTTGGCTGTGAAATGGGTTATTCTCGAATCAAGTTCATAGAAAACGTGAGAAGTAATCTAAACCGTTAGTTGATAAAGACCAAATCCCCCAAGATTTAATCTCAGCCATCAGTTGGTCTAGACAAAAAAAACCTCCTCCTTTATTATATATATATATATGTGTGTGTGTGTGTGTGTGTGTGTGTGTGTGTGTATACTATATACGTGTGATTGATTCTACTACGAGTGTTTTAGTAGATATTATGTATGGCAATATCTAAGTTAATCTCAGTATGTGTAATTTTATAATTAACTGGTAGCTCATAATAAATGAAAGGGGTTGTAAATTTTATATCGTATTATATGGGCAATACGGGTGGGCACAAAATTATTAAGCGAAAAGAGATTTAAGTCAAACTAGTTAGGCGGGGTAGCATAACTAGGTGAGTTTGAAGAGTACTTTAGGCATGTACGATAGTTGAGAGGTGAGGATCTCAAGTGAGATTACGTGAAACTAACATGTGTATAATATGAACTCTTTAAATGCATTTTAAATACTTGCTAAAATGTTTTCAAACTGTTTTACTTGGGCTCTGACCCGTTTCAAATCCATTTTTATACAAAATAGAATAATGGTTGGGTAATCCATGAAGTAAATTCCATGATAATGAATAATGGTTGATCTTGGCCATTGATTGAGTGTATCATTAATCTATCGAAAAAAAATATGGACTCTTGCTTTAGGACAGATGGAGTATATAATTTCAACATTTACAAAATGGAGGTTAAAGTAATTAAGATATTTTTTGGATTTTGAATCAATTCCGTTTCAGTTGAGCCCTACCTTATTCGTCGTGAGTTGTGATGGGGGGTATAAACTTGAGGTTGTTGAAGCCCTTATACTTTTGACTCATTTGAGTCTAGACTGTATAAGAGCTCATCTAGTTTGGAAATTGTGACAAAATAGTGTTTATCCTAGAAACCAAAGAGCTTCAGAGATTGGGTTGCTTCTTCTTCTATCTATCATGTAATGATCCTAAGACTATAGCCATCACTCACACACTTAGAATTTGATTCTTGCATATCATATTGCACCCCTATGTGTTTTAATGTTGTGAGTGTGTTTAAATCCCTCAATTTGATTTTTAATAATTTTTTGGGAATTTAAAACATATTTTAAACAAGGTTTTATTTAATTAAAATTTGATTTAAAAAGTCTTGGGGTTATTATATAAATATGGATTGTTGTGTTTATTGGCCTAAAGTTACTCTGGGTAGAAACCGAAAGCGCTAGAGACTTTAGGGTTGGCTTTGTAATTATTTTGGGACGCGCGTTTACCTTCGTTCACAGGCCAACACCTGCTGTCTTCTGATTGGACCAAACTGTGTTTCTTTACTGAGACAAACCATCGCACGCTTACAGCCCTTGGATCTATCCTTATCGATGGCCTGCATGTCTTTTGAGTGGATCCCCGTGTAATCCCTTAAGCCAATCATAGCCTGTTTAATCCACCGCCTGTTGTGAGCCCTTGGATTGCAGTCAAAGGATCTTGACTCAATCTCAGCCATTGTTTTTGAACGATGCTCTGGAATCTTCCTCTCTTCCTATTTAAAGACCCTTCATCTCAGCCTTCGAAAGCTTTTGCCATTTTGAAAAGTCTCAGAAAATAGAGAGAAGAGAGAGAAGAGAGAGAAGAGAGAAGAGAGAAGTTAGAGAGAGAAACCAAAACCTAGTTAGAAATCCTAACTTCGTCCAAACACTTCTCAAGTCCAATCTACTTACCTCTCCAGAAAAACCACCATAACCAAAAACACCATCCTTAGTGTTTTCTTAGGTTTATGAGAGTTCTGGTTAAGAGATCTTGGGTTGCTGAAATCCTTGTGTTCATAAATCTTATTTCCAACTTAGACATAGACTCAGATCTTGTTTCTTTTTCAATAGAAATCATAGATCTGAAGTTTTTCATGTCACAGAACACTTAGTTGCATTTATTTCTCATCTTGAGAATTTTGTTGTTGATTGTTTTCTGTTAAAACATTTTTCTTCTTCAAAGATCAACAATAGATGTTTTTCTATTTCTGTTTTTACAAAACCTAACCTGACCTAGTGGGATTCGCACTTGGAGGGTTCTCAATCTTCATAATATTTTCAAAACTGATTGAGAAAGGTCTTGACCGATTTCTTAAGCAAGATCTCCGTGGAATCTGGGTTAGTTTGAAAGGTCGAAAAGGTTCTTGGTTTTGTAAGAAAGAAAAATAACAAATACACTGCATATAGACTTTATATGTGATTTGTTAGGATCGTCTGTAACTAATAAGTGTGTGTGTGTGCATGCATGTGTTTTAGAACACCATTCACAAACATCTTCACACTACGAACACTGAAAGTGTTGGCTATAAGATTTGGTGAAAAATAAGTCGACGTAAAGTGCTGGAACAAAGAAGAGTTGACAAACTGAGACAACTACATCAACAAACAAGATCTGCAGAAAAGTTAAGGACGCCAGAGGGTATAATCCTGAACTTGTATAGATTTGTTTTTGTGTGCATGTTAGTTAAATAGGTTGTAACTCATATATTTATTTTAGTGATTGTTTTTGTTTTACTCCGTAGAGGGAGTCGTGGATGTTTCCTCAAGGTTGAGGTTTCACCACGTTAAAAATCTGAGTATCAATATTTCTACATCTTCTCATCCCTTTCTAATAGTGTGCTGAGTTTAAAACATTTTAAACTGTTTACTAAAACTTGTTATCAAATCTTGTCCCTATCTCGTACATACTTTTGTTAACACATCTTGTGTTCAAAATCGTTTTGATTTAAGTAAAGAGTTTCTTCAAAAAACTTTCGGAGTTGCTTAAATAGTTTATTTTCATAAACGGCTTTGGCAACGCTATCTCAATTGGTATCAGAGCATTTGGTGAACCTTTTTCAAAAAGATCCTGAGTTTCTGAAACTGTTTTCTCAAAATCATTATGGACGAGAAAAACGAAAGATATGGTAACTTGACCAGACCTCCAGTCTTTGATGGAACCAATTTCTCTTACTGGAAAGTAAGAATGATTGCTTTCATTCAAGGCACTCTGGGAGATGATGTCTGGGATATCATTGAAAACGGATACTTTTATCCAACTAAACCAGCCACTGATGGAAGCAATGAAAGGATTAAGAAAATATTGAGTGAGTTTACTCAAGAAGAGAAACAGGTTTCTCGAAATAATAACAAAGGCAAGAACGCTATATTTATGTCTATTAACGAACATGAGTTCAAGAGAATCTCATCCTGTACCACTTCCAAGGAAGCATGGGATACCTTGATTACTGCACATGAAGGAGACTCTAGGGTAAAAGCTGCTAAGACTCAGATGTTAATCCAACAGTATAATACCTTAATCATGTCTGAATCTGAGTCTTTCGATGATTTCTATATGAACCTTACTGATATTGTCACTAAACTTCATGCCAATGGTATAACTTATGATAGACAAGAAATTGTCTCTAAAATTCTGAGATCATTGCCACAGAAATTTGACAATAAAAGATATGCTATTGAGGAGATGTGTGATGTAAATCTCACTCCTGAATTACTCAGTAGTAAATTAAGAACTGTGGAAATGGAATTGGAGTTTAAGAAACAATTGACCCACACTAATAGGAAACATACCAATTCTAATCTTAGCTTTACCTCTAAGATGATTAAGCCTGAGTTAAACACCTCTAGTAATGATTCTGATGAGGACTGTGACTTAGAAAGTCTAGATAATCAGATTGCCCTAATGACAAAACAATTTAAGAAAATTGTTAAATTTAGAAACAGTGTTGCAAATAGACAGGGCAAGTCTAATTATACCACTCCTTCAAATCACAAACCTCATGAGAAACCTCATGACAAACAGAACAAGGACAACACAAGACCTCACAGAGACCTCAAGAAGACTGAATGCTATAGATGTGGTAAACTAGGACACATTGCTCAAGACTGTAGAGTTAATTTAAATGCCCAAAACAAACACTCTAGAGCCAATATCTGCAAAACCTGGGATGACTCAAGTGATTCTGAAAATGAGGAACTTGAGACATCTGATGGTTTTGATCCTTGTTTAGCCTTCTTTGCCAAAATCATATACAATGATGATATGCCTATGCTTGATAGTGAGGATGAGTTTAGTAATTCTAGTTCTGTTGCTTTGAATCATACTTTAACTGGTTTAGATGCTTTACTTACTGAGAACATTAATACCTCTTCCTCGGGGTGTGTGAGTCAAAGGGAAATCGATACTGCTGATGTCAATGGGTGCGTGAGTTTAAGAAATGAAACCTTAGGGGTCACTTCACACACTTCACTTAGTGACTCTGACAATGATGATCTCCCAGACATCCACACTCTATATGCTAAAACTCTTAAGAAAAGCACTAGACTAGAAAAGATTGTTAAAGATCTTACCAAAAAGCTAGAGGATCTAAGCCTAATGGTAAAACTGAATGCTGAAGAGTATACTACACAATGCATGTCTCATGACAGTGAAGTTAAAGTGTTTGATGAAAAACTGAAAACTTTGACTGAAGCTAATGAAATTCTGGAGAAAAAATACAAAGGGACATTATTAGAATTGGAACAAACAAAAGAAAAGACAGCAACTGTTTTCAAAAAATTTACCAAATTTGAAAACAATTCTAAATGTTTTGAGGAATTCGTTGCTGAATCTAAAACCAATTCTGATGATAGAACTGGAATAGGGTTTTGCCCCAATTTAAAGACACAAACTAAACATGTTGAACCTATCAAGTTTGTGTCAGGAGGCAAAAGACCTATTGAAACATGTCCAGACTTTCATTCTCTAAAAACTAAGTTTGACCATCAAAACACCAACACTGAAGATGCAAGTTGCTCTAAGCTTGAAAGTTTACCAAAGGGAAAATATGTCTGCCCCCCTATTAGGAAAAGTGAACCTGCTTTCAAATCTGTGCTACCTAGGAATAAAATTCAGCCTCAAAATTTCTCAAAACCTTTGTTTAGAGACTTTCCTAAGGAAAACCCTATTCTGAGCAATCTTTATTGCTCCTATTGTGATATATATGGTCACTCTTTCGACAATTGCTATGCTAGGAGACTGATTAAACCTATCTACAACACTCCTATGTATCATAACTTTAACTATTCTAGGAGGAGTCGTAACAATTATGTCCTTCCCAGGCCACCAGACAAAAACTCTAACTATAGGAATAGAAGGACTAAACCTAAAAGGACATTTACTAGAAGGATTACCAGAACCTTTTCTAAATCAAATGCTCAGGAATTCAAATTTACTCAAAATCATGCGCAGAATGTTTTTCAACAAAAATCTAATGCTCGCAAATTTTATCAAATAAGAGCAAACAAGTGCAAACTAAAAACCAGGGCAATTTGGGTTAGAAAAGATGATCTAGCACCCCAGATGAAGTGTAACGTTGTTGTTTCTGCTCTAAAAGCTGAACTTACATCTTCTGGATGGTACTTGGATTCTGGATGTTCCAAGCATATGACAGGTGATGATACAAAACTTTTAAATAAAACCCATTTTGATGGTGGAAAAGTTGTTTTTGGTGATGGTATATCATCCCAGATCATAGGCAAAGGAACCCTTAAAGAAAAAGGACTTCCTCTTCTTGAAAATGTTCTCTTAGTTAAAGGTCTTAAGGCTAATTTACTTAGCATTTCACAATTCTGTGACTCAAATTACACTGTTACCTTTTCAAAGAACAATTGCAAGACTTTAAATGAAAAGGGAGAATGCTTAATTACAGGATTCAGGACCCCTGACAATTGTTATACTATCATGTCTAGTTCTGAAATCTGTAGTGTTGCCAGAATGGATGACAACGAGATATGGCATAACAGAATGGGTCACATTAATTACGAAAATTTGAGTAAATTGTCTTCTCAACAGATAGTTAGAGGAATACCAAAGATTAAACCTATTCATAACATTGTCTGTGGTCCCTGTCAAGAAGGAAAGATTGTTAAAGCACCTCATAAAAGGGTTAAAGATATCCTTACCTCTAATCCCTTAGAACTCATCCATATGGACCTAATGGGTCCTTCTCAAACTGTTAGTCTTTGTGGACACAGTTATATTCTAGTTATGGTTGATGACTTCACCAGATTCACTTGGGTAGCTTTCTTAAAACAAAAATCCGATACCTTTCAAACTTTTTTAAAGATTCTCTTACGGATTGAGAATGAAAAAGACACTCAAGTGAATAGAATCCGAAGTGATAGAGGTGGTGAATTCAAAGACACTGGTATTGTAGAATATTGTGACTATAATGGTTACAAACATGAGTTCAGTGCTCCTAAGACCCCTCAACAAAATGGAATAGCTGAGAGAAAGAATCGAACTCTTCAAGAGATGGCACGTGTCATGCTCCATGCTAAGAACTTACCTAAGTATTTTTGGGTAGAATCTATTCGTACAGCCTGCCATCTTATTAATAGGGTCTATCTTAGAAAGAATTCGAAACAAACCTCTTATGAACTTTGGTACAATAAAAAGCCTAATCTTAAGTACCTTAGAACCTTTGGTAGTACCTGCTATGTTTGCAAAGATAGGGAACACTTATCTAAATTTGAGAGTAGAGGAGATAAAGCCATATTCTTAGGTTATTCACCTAACAGTAGAGCTTATCGAGTGTATAATCTTCGCACTAAGACCTTAATGGAATCCATAAATGTAATTGTTAGTGACACTACTGTAGAAAGCAGGACTAGTGAATTAACTATAGAAGAAGAATCGTCAAATATTTTAGAAAATGACTCTTCTGAAATAGATAATTCATTACCTATTGAGTCACCTGAAGTACCTAACTGGGTTTCTAAAGATCATCCCATAAACAACATAGTTGGTAACCCTGGTGAACCAGTACGTACAAGATCCCAACTTAGAAATTATGCTCTCTATGCTTGCTTTGTTTCTCTCTTGGAACCAAAGAATGTAAATGAGGCATTGAATGACTCTCACTGGATTTCTGCTATGCAGGATGAACTTTTACAATTTGTCATTCATGATGTTTGGTTTCTTGTTCCACGTCCTGATCACAAAAAGGTTATTGGTACTCGTTGGATTTTCAAAAATAAAACTGATGAAAATGGGATGATAATTAGAAATAAAGCTAGACTAGTTGCTCAAGGTTACTCCCAAATAGAAGGACTTGATTTTAATGAGACGTTTGCTCCTGTTACTCGTTTAGAATCAGTTCGTCTGCTTCTTGCTATAGCTTGTCACATGCATTTTACATTATATCAAATGGATGTTAAATCTGCGTTCCTTAATGGAATACTTGCCGAGGAAACCTATGTAGAACAACCTAAAGGGTTCATTGACCCTAATTATCCTAATCATGTATTTCGGTTGAAAAAGGCTTTATATGGTCTTAAGCAAGCTCCTAGAGCCTGGTATGAGCGGCTGTCCAGTTTTCTGCTGGACAAAGGTTTCAAAAGAGGTGGAAATAACCAAACCTTATTTGTCAAACATTTTGGCAAACACATTACTATCGCTCAAGTCTATGTAGACGATATCATATTTGGATCCACTTCTACCTCAGAAGTAAAATCTTTTGCTGAAATTATGAGTAAGGAATTTCAGATGTCCCTTATGGGGGAGTTACAGTTCTTCCTAGGTCTCCAAGTCAAACAACAACCAGATGGCTTGTTTCTTTCGCAGACTAAGTACGCATTAGAGATAGTTAAAAAATTTGGCCTCGAGAGTGCTAAAAGTGCTAAAACGCCTATGAGTACTACAGAAAAATTATCTAAAGATGAAAATGGAAAATCTGTAGACTCTACCTTATATCGTAGTATGATTGGTACATTACTCTATCTGACCGCCTCGCGTCCTGATATCATGTATGCTGTTTGTGTTTGTGCGCGTTATCAAAACAACCCCAAAGAGAGCCATTTGAACTCTGTCAAACGCATAATTAAATATGTTAAAGGCACTCTAAATTTAGGAATTTGGTACACGAATGACACACCTAGCACTATTATTGGGTACACTGATGCTGATTGGGCTGGGTGTACTGATGATAGTAAAAGCACTTCAGGCGCATGTTGTTATATTGGTAATAACTTGGTAGGATGGAGTAGTAAAAAACAGAACTGCACATCTCTCTCGACTGCTGAATCTGAATACATAGCCGCCGGTAGCTGTTGTGCCCAATTGTTATGGCTTAAACAAATGCTAAGTGATTATGGTATTCTAGAACCCACACTTCATCTCTATTGTGATAATCAAAGTGCGATTAACATTTCTAAGAACCCAGTTCAACACTCGCGAACTAAACACATTAAAATAAGACATCATTTTATTCGTGAATTAGTTGAAACCAAGGAATTAGAAATCAATTATCTTTCTACTGATCTACAACTTGCAGATTTATTTACCAAACCTCTTGATTATAATAGATTCATTTCTTTACGTAAATCTATTGGTATGATTTGTGTTGAGTAAATACCTGTTATATTTGCCAAGTTCCTTCCCTTTGTCCATTTGAGACAAAATGGGGGAGAAATTTGAGTCTACTGCATATACTAAAAAGCTTGATCTTAGTAATTTTTTGCAGGTATTCTTCTTGTACAGTCATTCTTCATTGTAATAATAGGATGTTAAACTGTATATAGTTGAGTTATGTAATTTTTGCTTTCTAGGATTTGGGTAGATAGAACCTTTATAGGAATAAGCTTTTCTTTTTTGATTGTCGCCCTACGAGTTGAGATGACTCAAAGGAGATTTTGTCTCATATTTCCAAAGGGGGAGATTGAAGCCCTTATACTTTTGACTCATTTGAGTCTAGACTGTATAAGAGCTCATCTAGTTTGGAAATTGTGACAAAATAGTGTTTATCCTAGAAACCAAAGAGCTTCAGAGATTGGGTTGCTTCTTCTTCTATCTATCATGTAATGATCCTAAGACTATAGCCATCACTCACACACTTAGAATTTGATTCTTGCATATCATATTGCACCCCTATGTGTTTTAATGTTGTGAGTGTGTTTAAATCCCTCAATTTGATTTTTAATAATTTTTTGGGAATTTAAAACATATTTTAAACAAGGTTTTATTTAATTAAAATTTGATTTAAAAAGTCTTGGGGTTATTATATAAATATGGATTGTTGTGTTTATTGGCCTAAAGTTACTCTGGGTAGAAACCGAAAGCGCTAGAGACTTTAGGGTTGGCTTTGTAATTATTTTGGGACGCGCGTTTACCTTCGTTCACAGGCCAACACCTGCTGTCTTCTGATTGGACCAAACTGTGTTTCTTTACTGAGACAAACCATCGCACGCTTACAGCCCTTGGATCTATCCTTATCGATGGCCTGCATGTCTTTTGAGTGGATCCCCGTGTAATCCCTTAAGCCAATCATAGCCTGTTTAATCCACCGCCTGTTGTGAGCCCTTGGATTGCAGTCAAAGGAGCTTGACTCAATCTCAGCCATTGTTTTTGAACGATGCTCTGGAATCTTCCTCTCTTCCTATTTAAAGACCCTTCATCTCAGCCTTCGAAAGCTTTTGCCATTTTGAAAAGTCTCAGAAAATAGAGAGAAGAGAGAGAAGAGAGAGAAGAGAGAAGTTAGAGAGAGAAACCAAAACCTAGTTAGAAATCCTAACTTCGTCCAAACACTTCTCAAGCCCAATCTACTTACCTCTCCAGAAAAACCACCATAACCAAAAACACCATCCTTTGTGTTTTCTTAGGTTTATGAGAGTTCTGGTTAAGAGATCTTGGGTTGCTGAAATCCTTGTGTTCATAAATCTTATTTCCAACTTAGACATAGACTCAGATCTTGTTTCTTTTTCAATAGAAATCATAGATCTGAAGTTTTTCATGTCACAGAACACTTAGTTGCATTTATTTCTCATCTTGAGAATTTTGTTGTTGATTGTTTTCTGTTAAAACATTTTTCTTCTTCAAAGATCAACAATAGATGTTTTTCTATTTCTGTTTTTACAAAACCTAACCTGACCTAGTGGGATTCGCACTTGGAGGGTTCTCAATCTTCATAATATTTTCAAAACTGATTGAGAAAGGTCTTGACCGATTTCTTAAGCAAGATCTCCGTGGAATCTGGGTTAGTTTGAAAGGTCGAAAAGGTTCTTGGTTTTGTAAGAAAGAAAAATAACAAATACACTGCATATAGACTTTATATGTGATTTGTTAGGATCGTCTGTAACTAATAAGTGTGTGTGTGTGCATGCATGTGTTTTAGAACACCATTCACAAACATCTTCACACTACGAACACTGAAAGTGTTGGCTATAAGATTTGATGAAAAATAAGTCGACGTAAAGTGCTGGAACAAAGAAGAGTTGACAAACTGAGACAACTACATCAACAAACAAGATCTGCAGAAAAGTTAAGGACGCCAGAGGGTATAATCCTGAACTTGTATAGATTTGTTTTTGTGTGCATGTTAGTTAAATAGGTTGTAACTCATATATTTGTTTTAGTGATTGTTTTTGTTTTACTCCGTAGAGGGAGTCGTGGATGTTTCCTCAAGGTTGAGGTTTTACCACGTTAAAAATCTGAGTATCAATATTTCTACATCTTCTCATCCCTTTCTAATAGTGTGCTGAGTTTAAAACATTTTAAACTGTTTACTAAAACTTGTTATCAAATCTTGTCCCTATCTCGTACATACTTTTGTTAACACATCTTGTGTTCAAAATTGTTTTGATTTAAGTAAAGAGTTTCTTAAAAAAACTTTCGGAGTTGCTTAAATAGTTTATTTTCATAAACGGCTTTGGCAACGCTATCTCAGTTGTTGCTCGAATTCATCACCACATGGAGAGGAGAAGAGGGAGTATATATATATATAATAAAGGAGCATAGTTTTTGAAAAATATCTTCACTTTTTAAATGCATGACATTTTCTCATTTCATGCCCATGCATAAAATGTCATGCTAATGTTTTTTTTCAAATTTATTTTTTAAAATATATTTTTTAAAATTTATTAAATAAATATTTTTTAAATCTTTTAATTTTTTTTATTACTGGCATAAAATTTGTTTAACTATTTTTTATTTTTTTTTCTCTTAATTTTTTTTAAAGTTTTTTTTTTTAAAAGGGTGGGTTATTGTGAGATGGGTTTTATCACGAGGGAAAATTTATCGTCGTGCCCTCGGCACGGGCATCCGCTAGTGTGTGTATATATATATATATACAGAGAGAGAGAGAGAGAGAGAGAGAGAGAGAGGACACTACAAGATAAGAAGTAAAAATACATAGAGAGATCAGAGAGATACACCGGGGGTTATATTAATAAAGAATGAAGAGAAATGGTTGCATCACATGATTCATGTGTGTGTGTGCAAGAGAGAGAGAGAGAGAGATGGGTAAATAATAAGGAGGAGTAAATGTATATAGGGTTTTTGGTGCTTAAGTTGGATATAAGGAGGAGTAAATGTATATATATATAGAGATACACCGCATTCTCTCTCTCTCTCTCTCTCTCTCTCTCTCTCTCTCTCTCTTCTTCACCTACCTCGTTGTGCATAATCTCCTATTTTATTTTGCACTAAAGCTAACAATTTGTGTTCTTCTCTATGTGTAGCTTTTGATTCATTCGTGTAATGCTCCGTATATGTTGAGAAATTATATAAACATTATTTATGTATGTCGATTATAAATAATGTTGTACGAGTCGAATTTGGAGTATAAAATTATATTAATGGTTTTTTATGTCCTTGTTAAGTAGTTGGACTAATAAGTCAATGTTGGGCTTAAGTTGGATATATATGTTTGGTGTTGGGTCGGACTCAAAATGAGTTTAGAATGCTCATATATTATTAAAATTGTGCATAACAGGTGACCTATTGGGATAAGTTTGAAATGGTTTTGGCTATGTTTTAGAGCCTACAAGATGGTTTTAATTATATTATTATATTATTATGGTTTTGGCATAATAGGTGACCTATTGGGTCAATGAGGACTAAAGGTTTTAATGATATTATTATGGGATTAAGTTAAACCACTAATATGCAACACATCCAAAACCTAACCTTAGCAGCTAGATAGATAAATAACGATTGGGAGAAAAATTGAAATGGGGAGACTTAGAGTTTTGAAGCTACTTGGGGAAATTCATTTTACACCAACCAAGCCAAGAAACTTGTTATACTCTTCTCCTTTTGTATAATATAATTGTAGTAAAATGCATGTCACATAAACCTTAATTTAATTATAAATTAAAGATAATTATTAGTTGTTAAAAAGGAATCAGGTTTAACTACATGTGGAGATTTGGGATGTACAAGCTATGGTTTATGTTAAACAGTATATTTGGAAGTATTATTATAATATTGACTAATTAAATATAAAAACTAAGTTTAAACCATGTTGCATTATCTATTCACAATGTTAATTTGCGATTATATGATTAAGAATAAGGGAAATTATGTCAAAAACATGTTTTGAGGAATCTAGGGCTTATAAGTATAATAAACTTGTGAATTATTGGATTAACGATACTATATGTGTAAAATACCCATGTTAGATGTTATTTAAGTGAGGTTTTAATCCATAATCATATGTTGGATTGTTAAGCTTTAATTTAGATCATTTAGATTTGGAATTGGTAGAAATTGGGGTTGAAACCCATAGTTGTGCAAAACCATTTTTTCGCATCAACTCTAGGGTCGAAACTTTTTAACCCAACTAGATAGTCCAGTTTGAGCTATTGAGGTGGGGTATATATTTTTTTCGGTTGAGAATACAACCTAGAACCCTCTAGAAACTTTTTTAAAGGACGATGGGGACTAGGAAGGAGTATTATTGGAGTTCGTGGGTGCTAACACACCTTTGTACCTTTTTGTCATTTAATTTAACAGTTATGAATCGTATACATTTTGTGAACCTCGTAGGGTCATCCTTAGGGCATGTGCACATTTATTAATATTTTACGTGCATGAATTTATCCTATAATGGGTTAGTTATGAAGTTGGTTTAGTGCTTCATATAATAATATGATGGTTAGGGACTAGTTTAGTGCTTAGTCTAACAATAGGATGATTAGGTGGTTGGTTTAGTGCTCAGATTAAAAATAGGATGGTTAGAAAGCTAGTTTAGTGTTCGGTACAATAATAGGTTGGTTAGGGAGTTGGGTTAATGCTCGATATAATAATAGATTGATTATGCAGTTGGTTTAGTTCTTAGTCTAATATTAGGTTAATTAGTGAGTTGGT
Source organism: Sambucus nigra (assembly GCA_949130495.1). Lineage (NCBI taxonomy): Eukaryota > Viridiplantae > Streptophyta > Magnoliopsida > Dipsacales > Adoxaceae > Sambucus > Sambucus nigra. Next base: position 383,087,625 of record OX422217.1, read on the forward strand.
TTAGTTATGTATTGTAATAGGTTGGGTTAGTGAGTTGGGTTAGTGATACAAATTATAATAGGTCAATTAGAAGGTTGGATTGATTCCCATAACATAATGTAATGTGTCATTTGGTGGCCCAATAGAGTATTTACAACTCAATATAAAATTTAGTAACAATTTAGAAGTGTATCTTGGAATCTTAAGAGGTATCATTGGTTGGGAGGGTGATTTCCCTATGATTCGTTATGCTTTGGCACGAATTAGGCGAGTGCTCGATAGGACGTGAATGAAAATGGGTTTGTTGGTAGGATAAGTGTCCCATGGTCATGTTATGACGAATTGTGGTGGGTGGGATAGTTTGACTGAGGGAATATGAATGGATATTTAGTTATGTTTGGGTGATGTTTGGTAGTTTAGAAGGTATCACGCCATTGAATATTGACAAAAAATAGACTGGACAAAAATTTATCGCGAGGGTTCCTTGTTTGGATTTCACATCCCACTCATAGAGTTCAGTTTTGATTAGGATTTTGGAGATAATGGGGAATTGGGGTATTTGGGATCGCTGCACGGTCAAACCTAAGTGGGTTGTGTATGTATTAATGTTTTATGAATGATTTAATGGTTTAGTGGAAAATGGTAAAATTGAAGGATAAGTAGTGGGAGGTATAGTATTTTTTTTGTACGAAGGTGAAATATCTAAGTGTTGTGGTTTTTCTTAGATAACATCCTTAAGGTCAGAGCGTACCTTTATAGTAAGAATTCCATGTTATGGGCGGTTGAAGGAAAATGATGTTGACTTGACCCAAAAAGCAGGACTTGTAGTACTCACAACCCAAAAGATACATGGGTTTTGGTCGACCCATGGTATGAATGACTATTCCAGAACTTATAACACGCATGACTAAATGCAAAGCAAGATCCTAAGTAATGGAGTCTACTCTGGCTCAACCATTTGGGAGGTGATCAACTCGAGAAGAAATTGACTACAGTTGAAATCAATCTCTTGAACGTTGTACACAAACACGACTCATCATTTGTATAAATAAGACCCCCCACTATGAGGAGAGAATATATTGACAGTCAATCACAATAACATTGTAAATTTGGCTTGAACTCTTACATAACAACCCTAACACCCAAAGTTGTTATTTCTTAAGTAAAAAAGCTCATCCCCCTTTCTTGTGGGCGTTGGCAAGATCAACTTGTCAAACGATGTATATCGTACGTTATTTTACCTTTTTTCACAACACTTCAGGTATATTTGGGTAATTTTTAATATTGTAGATTCAGTTCCCCTATAATTTTTCACCATTCGTGGGAAGAAGAAAATTCCTACCACAAGATTTTCCAAACTTTGTGCCATATGTGTTTAGCATTATCATCGTTTGTATGAAGGAAACTGATATGCCCCAAGTGTTACCTCGGCCTAGAGACACCAACCTCGGCCGAGATACTGATCGACCCAAGATAAGCCATGGGCCCACGATATCATCCCTCGGCCAGACCAGGGTCGGCCTAGGCCGACACTATCATCTACGCTCCCAATGGACACTACGCGCATCACAGGCATCAACAGCATTCTCATATACCTGGGTATGGCAACCTCGGCCCAGGTTAGGCTGAGGTGACAAGGATCCTTGAACCTTCAATAGAGCCAGTTCAACCTCGGCTTGGGCCGAGGTCACAAGAAGACTTAGTAATTGTCAGCATGGAATCATTCCTACCACGGTTGGGGCCGACCCAGCATAATGACTCGGCTGAGACCAGGCCGAGACTCCCTATGACACCTCGGATTGAACGAATACCAAGCCTCTACAGCTCGGCCTCTCCCAGGCCGAGGTCATCCCTCAACATTGCAGCCGAGCATCTATTGAACATTTGGATAAGGACACCTGGGCACAAATCAGTTGTAACAAGATTATTCCCCACATGTGGGGAGAGTATTTCATCATCATTACTTACATGTGGCAGTGACATATGGCACTCCCCCATTGGTGAGGCTACCACACACATGCACATTACATGCATGGGAGGTACATTACACCCTCTAGGCACTATATATAGGGATCATCCCCTACCTTGCAAAGGGATCCCAGCTATTCAACCCTAGCTGAAACTCTGTCTAAATATACAGTAGAGAGAGAAAGCTTAAGAGAATTGTATCAATGGTCATTAGTGCCTTCATTCAGTGATATTACTCACGCACTCACAGTGGACGTAGGCCAGATTGGCTGAACCACTCATATTCCGGTATTGATTCCTCATTTCCTCACCTCATTCTCTTATCTCATTGTATAGCTGTGCTGCCATTGTTATTCATATATTGAGCTTGGAAACACCTTATCTGGTGGTGCTGATTCTTAGCATCATCATTTTGGCGCCGTCTGTGGGAACGAGAAGCTATCTCTTCCTACTTTTCTGCTTAACCTCATCGGAGACTCTGGTGGTGAACCAGGAACCACCCCTTGCGTGGAGCTGTTTCACCATTGAAAGAGGTCCTTTAAGGTATTAGGCTCACTTGCTACTCAAGCTCTATACAGTTAACATATGGCACCAGAATTACCACCGCCTCTTTCGCCGCCCGGAGGTGGAGGGCTAGCTCGAGTCAGGCTCCTCCCCAGTTCGAAATGGCGGAGGTAGCAGCAGCCTTGAAATCTTTGGCTGCAACACAACAAGCCATGAAGGAGCAATTTGCCCAGCTCAGTCAAACCATGATGATGAGGCCACCTGGAGTCTCACCGGACATGATCACTCCGGCGACAGTTCAGCCTCATCCTGACGCCAGGGGACCACCCCAGGCGCCGATGAAGGACCAGCCTACACCCCAGCGGAGAAGGGACGTTGCTGACCCTAGGCGCTTGCGCCTGGGGAAGCAAGGAAACCCTTGCCCAGGGGGCAGGTATGATGACCTAGGAGCTGAAAAGGCCCCAGAAGACTGCTGGGAGCCGTATGAGGTGTCAGATAACACCATACGACCTCTTAGGCAGAGTCAGGGATGTGTCAGCCGAAGAAGAGAAGAGGCCCAACAAAGAGGGTCGGCCTTTGACAGGTTGAGTAGAGGGTCGGCCTTTGAGAGGCTGGGCCCAGTTAATGACCTGAGACAGAGGCTATCGAGGTCAAGGAGCGCGGTAGGCTCCCAAAGAGGGGATAGGCAGGCTCGGACAGACCAAGGACGACCCTGTGAGAGAAGAGCCAGGGAGAAGGAAGAGGTCAACAGCCAACGGGTCGTGGCTGGGGAACCCTCTGTCCATCGCAGGGAGGTGGCAGGGGATAACCTCGGCCAAGTCGATGACAGAAGACCCTGGAATGATTCAATCCAACACCTTGAGGAGAAGATAGGGGACCTCATAAAGAGAAGGGACCCATTACAGAGGGGCTACTCGGAGGGCTCCCCGTTTGTGGCTAGGATAGTGGGGTTCCCAACCCCAGATAAGTTCAAGCCTCCTACAGTGACTCCCAAATATGATGGCAGCACTAACCCAGTGCACCATATCGAGATGTATCAGTCGGCGGCATATATTTACTCGATACCCGATGAGATGAAGTGCAGGGCCCTCTCGGGAACCTTGACAGGGGCAGCGCACAGCTGGTTCACCTCTCTTCCAAAGAACTCGATCGAGAACTTCAAAGGCTTGGCAGAACAGTTCATCCACAACTTCTGCTTTGGGGTAAGACCTCAAAAGAAGACTACCCACCTGCTATATGTCAAACAGGCTAAGGGTGAAAGCCTAAGAGACTACATAGCAAGATTCAACAAAGAGAAGTTGGAGGTGGAAGACTATGAAGAAAGCATAGCTATGACAACCCTTATAGTAGGCCTCCAGAAGGGGAAGCTACTGTGGAAACTGGCGGAAGACCCTTCTAGGTCTATGGCGGAGTTGCTGGCAACCGCAGGGAAAATGATGAATGCATAAGAGGCAATGGTCGCCAAATATGAGGAGGAAAACCGCGATAGCGCTGGGAGGTCCCAAAGTAAGAAAGAGGGGAAGAAGAGGTCAGGTGATGACAAATTCGCTCATTACACTCCTCTGACTGTGAGCTGTGAACACATCCTTAATGAGATTAAGACTGACCGGAATCTGAGGTGGCCAGAGAAGCTGAAGGCCCCACTACATAAGAGGAATAAAAACTTCTGGTGCGAGTTCCATCAGGATCACGGTCATGTCACAGATATATGCTTTGCTTTAAAGGATGAGATTGAGAAGATGCTGAAATCTGGGAAGCTCAGAAGGTATGTGGATGGCAAGGCCCCAAAGGGTGGAAGAGAAGACCCTAAGAAGAGAAGAAATGACAGATGCCGTGGCAATGTCCCGGCCAGAAGGGACGATGACTCAGAGGGAGACGATGGAGATGACCCGGATCTCCCGCCAAAGGATGACAACACCCCGGTGAAGAGGGTGGGAATGATATCCTTTGGTATTAGCACCATATGTGGGGGATTCGCAGGAGGTGGATCTGAGGTAGCCGATAGTAAGGCTCATGTAGCGGAGGCCAAGTCAGTGGCCAAGCCTGAGGTTGTGAATCTGACGTCTTCTGACGCAGTACAAAAGAGGAAGAAGGTAGACATGGACACCCTCGTGGTGGGGGTCTCCAGACTCGACTTCAAGGGCATCTTAGCCCCACATGATGACCCTTTAGTCATAGCAACAAGGGTGCATGGGTGCGATGTAGGGAGAATCCTCATAGATGGGGGAAGCTCAGCAGATGTGATGTTATGGCCTTGTTTCAAGAGCTTGGGTCTTAGCAGGGCAAGGCTGGTGCCCTACCATCACCCGTTGATAGGCTTCAGTGGTGAGAAGGTGCACCCATTGGGCATGTATGAAATGGATGTACGGATGGGGGATGAATGGCCTAAGAGGCTGACCAAGAAGATCAACTTTTTTGTTATGGACGAAAATGTCTTTTCGGCCTACAACCTCATCATCGGAAGAGTGGACCTCAAAGAGTTTGAAGCCGTGCCGTCGACGGTCCATCAGATGCTAAAATTACCGACTCCTTATGGAGTAGGGGAAGTGCAAGGGGTCAGACCACGACGCTGGAGTGTTACTTCAACTCGGCCGAAGAGAGAGAGGCCCATAAGAGAGCAACCGCCACTTACAGAATTGACACACTTGATCCCAGAGACGAAACAAAATTGAAGAAGGGCGAGGCCGCGGAAGAGGTATAATCCATCATCCTCAATGAGGACGAGCAGGAAAAAATCGTCCAGTTCGGCAAGGCCCTAGAGCAAGGGATCAAGGAAGAGCTGATAAACTTCCTCAGGAGGAGGCAGAGTGTCTTCGCATGGAGTCACGCAGACATGCCTGGTATCGACCCTGAGATCATGACCCACAAGCTCAACGTGGACAGAGATTCCAGGCCTATCAAGCAGAGGCGAAGAGTCTACTCGAGGGAGAAGTATGGGGTCATCCGGGAAGAGGTGAAGAAGTTGGAAGAGGCCGAGTTCATAAGAGAGGTTACCTATCCGGAGTGGCTTAAATGCAGTCATTGTGCCTAAGGCCAATGGAAAGTGGCGAATGTGTGTAGATTTCACAGACCTAAACAAGTCTTGCCCGAAGGACAGCTATCCCTTACCTAGGATAGACCAGATGGTGGATGCAACGGCAGGGCACGAGCTCATGAGTTTCATGGATGCTTATTCAGGTTATAACCAAATCTTCATGGACGCCGAAGACTCTGAGAAGACAACCTTCATTACTGACAAGGGGACGTACTGTTACAAGGTGATGCCCTTTGGCTTGAAAAATGCGGGGGCAACGTATCAACGTCTTGTCAATAAGATGTTCGAGGAGCATGAGAACGTATGTGCTCGCGTTCAAATGATCAAGTTATATATTAAACACCTTTTAACCCAAATAAACCCTAAACATGCAACTAGGTGTGGTTGAAACAATATGAAATCATGCAAGAGTTATTCAAACACACATAATTAAGGAAAAATCCCCCACAGGGGCAAAACCATTTATTTTCACTATAATTTGTAAGAAACGGCTTACAATCGGATTACAATGAAAATACAAGTTGACTAAGAATTACCCTCAGGTATTGGATTCTGTATTCGCGGCTGGAATTATCCCTTTCCAGTAGGGCTGCAATGGAGAAGAAGAACGGTCTCCTCCACAAGGGTTGAACTGCAAAAGCTGCATTCCTGGGTTTCCAAAAGGATTCACAAATGTATGGAATTTGTGTGAATCAAAATACCTAGAGTATTGGTACTCAACAGGTGAAGACTCAGGGCTTTCTCTGCTATGAAAATCGTGTGTAGAAGTCTTAGAAAAACCACTTCCCGTAGTGGGATTAAATAGGAGAACTTGAGCCCAAAAATTCGGAACATGATCTGAGCACGATCTGTTTGGAATTATCCTCGTCGGATCGGTCCGGTCCCTTTAGGCGGATCGGTCCGGTGACATCGGATTGGTTCCTTTTTGAAGACGGATCCATCCGGTTGGCATCAGATCGGTTCGGCATTTTGACTTCATCGGTTCGCTATGGATCCGGGGTATACTCGCCTCATCTCAGTAGGAGGATCGGTCCGGTTCCTTTAGGCGGATCGATCCGGATGAACCGGATCGGTTCTTTTATCTGGGCCGGATCGGTCCGATCTGTTCCATGATTCCTTTTCTGCTTTTGATATTCAGATTCTGTTGATGAGCGTATGATTCTTGAATTTTCTCAACGGTGTAACGGCGTACGACATATAAAATGCTAATGGACAAAAATGTCCTTACAAATCTCCCCCCATGTCTATGCCGGTACATACATAAGACAAAGCAGTTATCTCAACGCTTTTCTCATCAGGGTGTGCAATTCAGTTATCAAAGTAGTACCTACACACATGAGACAAAGCAAAATACCAAGTGACATATCGAGTTTGAAATGAGATAAACATATATACCAATTTATGAACAAAACTCAAAATTTCATCTCCCCCATAATAAGATAATTCTTTCTCCCCTTTTTATGATGTCCCCAGATAGACAAATGAGAGAAATAAATCAAATAAGCAAGTGCGGGATGTCACAAGGATAATATCACACCATGAATGAACACACAGCAACCAAGTCGATGATAGCGGAAATGAAGAGGTGTGATCAAATTCGATAGGAAAATCAATGCATACAAACATGACATATGTGCACGATGAATATTGGATATTCCTAGCGAATGAACTCAAATGCTTCCTTTGGTGTAAAAGAGTGACAGTATAAGATATTGACTTAATCAAATCAACAAATCAAAGCTCAAAATGATTTTCACACCAATAACGTCCAAAATGATTTTATGCTTTTTCAGGACTTTCAAGGAAGTGCAAACCCGTTTATATTCTCCAACCAAAATCCCTCAGATATTATATTGAATAGAGGCATTCTAAATTCTCAAACTTTGGAGAATTAATGGTGAAATCTAAGTGGCCCATATTTGGCATGACTTGCTTTTTATTGCCTTTTAAATTTTTTTGGGCTCTTTTAACCTCTTTGGACCTCGGATATTAAAATTCCTCCATTTTTAGGTCCTTTTTAACGGTGGCTTTTGCGCAAAGGATAAATGATTACCTTTAGCAGCCCCTCCCTGTTATACAAAAACACATAGTCTCACCAAGACGGTTTTTACATGCATTCCAATCTTGTCAAGTTTTATCGCATTTTATACATTGTATAGACAGGATTGAGATGGAAACACTCAAGCCAACATGAGATTGATAAGTGCAATAATCAAATATAGCCGTGCATGTGTGCAATAAAGGATATAGGAGTCAAACATGTAGGAACATATCACTAATTACATCTCAAAGACTCCGACCAATGTAAAGCACATGGATGAAATGATGTAGCCTCTCAAATCTCTATCAAACAGTCACATGGATATATGGAATGAAGTTGTGACTTGGCTAACTTAAATGCTCATCCAAAACACAAAAATCTTTTTGGTCTTTTTCAAAAAATTTATCAAAATAAAATCTTTTTGTATTTTTTCAAAAGCAATATAAACAGCAAAAAGAGTAAAGAAAAGCTGTACAACAAAGAATAGTACATATAAACAGACTAGCAATAGGAAGCATATGATATGAACATGAAGAAGCATCCTATTCTAGACATAGACCAACCCCTCAGTCAACTGTGCAAATCCCTAAAGACTTCCTAAGACTCTCAAATCTAAGGGCATCTAAAGGTTTCATGAAAATATCGGCTAACTGACGGTCGGTAGGAACAAAACTCAGGGATACGACGTTCTCTTCAACTAACTGGCGTATAAAGTGCTCACGTATCCTGATGTGTTTTGTGCGCGAATGCTGAACTGGATTGTGGGATATGTGTATCGCGCTCATGTTATCACAGGAAATGGTCATGGTGTCCTGTGATATCCCATAATCCTCCAGCATTTGCTTCATCCACAAGAGTTGTGTGCAACAACTCCCGGCAGCTATGTACTCAGCTTCCGCAGTGGACAAAGAGATGGAATTTTGTTTCTTGCTCATCCAGGAGACAAGAGCAGAACCAAAATAGAAACACCCACCAGAAGTGCTCCTACAACCATCTACATCCCCGACCCAATCGACATCCGAATAGGCGGACAAACGGTCATTGGTATCAAAGGAATACCAAATACCGTATGAGAGAGTCCCACTTACGTATTTAATGATACGTTTTAGAGCAAGTAAATGTGACTCTTTCGGAGACGCCTGATATCGCGCACAGACTCCAACACTAAAGGCGATGTCGGGATGACTGGCAGTCAAGTAGAGAAGACTACCTATCATACTCCGATATAAGGTTTGCTCTACGTCCTTGCCTGAAGTGTCCTTACTAAGCTTGGTAGTGGTACTCATAGGTGTACGTGCATGCTTAGCGGAGTCTAAACTAAATTTCTTCACTAGGTCTCTAGCATACTTGGATTGGGAGATTAACATCCCATCCTCTAGCTGACGAACCTGGAGACCAAGGAAGAAAGTAAGCTCACCAACCATACTCATCTCAAACTCACTTTTCATCTCCTCCTCAAAGTGGTGAGCATGCTGGGAGCATGTGGATCCAAAGACTATGTCGTCCACATAGACCTGGGCAACCAAAATATCACCACCATCTCTCCTGATGAACAACGTCATATCTACTCCCCCTCTCTTGAAGCCACGAGCTAAGAGATAGGAAGTAAGCCTTTCGTACCAAGCACGGGGTGCTTGCTTCAAACCATACAAGGCTTTCCTCAGATAGTAGACGTGCTCAAGGTGCTGAGGGTCTTCAAACCCTTTTGGTTGTTCCACATAAACCTCCTCCTGTAGAATGCCATTCAGAAAGGCACTCTTGACATCCATCTGATATACTTTGAAGTGCAGATGACATGCGATGGCGAGCAGAAGACGGACGGACTCAAGCCTCGCAACAGGAGCAAATGTCTCCCCAAAGTCTACACCCTCTATCTGTGTGTAGCCTTGAGCGACCAACCTAGCCTTATTTCTGATTATGGTACCATATTCATCCATTTTGTTCTTGAAAATCCACCGGGTACCTATCACATTAGTCTCACTAGGTCGGGGGACTAATTCCCAGACATTATTCCTTTTAAACTGAAGCAACTCATCCTGAATAGCAGATATCCAGTGTTCATCCTTGAGTGCTTCTTTATGGTTCTTGGGCTCGACTTTGGACGTGTAGCAAAGGTGTCTAACAACGTTCTCTAGCTGAGCACGAGTCTTGACCCCTAGAGTGGGATCGCCAACAATGGCAGAAGGGTCATGACTCTTGCGAACCCAAGGAGGTGTGTCCCCTAACGCAGGAGTAGGGTCCACAGATTGTGAGAGAGGAACAGGTAAATCACCGTCAGAACACTCCTCATCCTCACACAGAAGGTTAGGATCAATAACCGTCGAAGGTTCGTCATCTTGCACGGTGACGTTTATTGATTCCATAACCTTAGATCTCTTCAGGTTAAAAACCCGGTACGCTCTGCTAGTCGATGAATATCCTAGAAATATTCCCTCGTCGCTTCGGGAGTCGAACTTTCCTAATTGCTCTCTATCCCGTAGGATGTAGCATTTACTCCCCAAAACACGAAAATATGCCAGGTTGGGCTTCTTGCCAGTCCACAACTCATAAGGAGTGTGAAGTGTGTGTGGACGTAAATACACCCTATTCACCGTGTGGCATGCAGTAGATACTGCCTCTGCCCAAAATCTCCTAGAAACTTTACGACCTAGAAGCATAGATCTAGCCATATCTTGGATCGTTCTATTATTTCTCTCAACAATCCCATTTTGCTGAGGAGTTCTCACAGCAGAAAACTCATGTTTGATCCCAAGGCTATCACAGTACAGATCCACCTTTGCTTCCTTAAATTCAGTGCCGTTGTCACTACGTATTCTGTTAATAGTGACACCGTGTTGATTTTGCAAGACACGGTACTTGGTCGTTAAAAAATCTACAACATCGGATTTCTCTCTCAGAAAACCTACAATGGAGTACTTGGAGAAATCATCTACCATCACGAGGATGTACCTCTTACCACCTAGACTCTCAGTGCGAGTGGGACCCATAAGATCCATGTGAATCAACTCCAGAACACGAGAGGTGGTAATGGAATGCAACTTCCTATGAGGACTACGAATTTGTTTTCCCAACTGACAGGGTCCACAAATGGTCGAAGTTGACTTTCCAAGAGATGGTAAGCCACGTACTAGGTCCTTTTTAGATAAACGATTAAGATCTCTAACGTTCACGTGACCTAGACGTTGGTGCCACAGATCCATAGGAGTGATCGTGGCGCTGTTGCAGATAAGTGAGGATGCGGGCTCAGTCCCATAGCAATTATCCTCGGTCCTCACCCCTTGCATCAAAAGTTTATCGGCTTGATTGTAGACTTTAAACCCGTCCCGGTCAAACTTTACTGCAAAGTCAGTGTCGCACAACTGGCTAATGCTGAGAAGGTTTGCTTTCAAACCTTTGACGTACAAAACATTTTCTAGCTTAGGAAAACTAGGTAACTCGATAGTACCTCGTCCTATAATGCTAGACTTACTCCCATCTCCAAAGGTGACTCTGCCATCTTGATAGTCCTCAAGAGTAGTAAAAAATGAGGCATCACCTGTCATGTGTCTGGAGCACCCACTATCAAAATACCACTGAGAGGTATTATGTGCTTTGAGAGCAACATGAACAACAAAAGCCTTTTTATCTTTCTTAGGTACCCAAGTCGAGATGACTTTTTGTTTGCCTTTGTTGTTGTTGATTTTAGCTGGAATGTGAGAAGTATTCACTAACGGCAAAGAGATCCGTCGGAATTCTTTCATTAAACTCTGAGTCGTGGCAGCTAAGAACTCAACTCGCTCTCTCAGACTAGAAAACTTATCAGTATGACGTGGTGGAGCAGTAGTACGTCGTGTCCGACCCATGCTATAGCAAGTTTCCCTAAGGTGGCCTTTTCTTTTGCAATAAGAACAAAAGAGTACAGTCAAAGGCGGACCTTGGTTTGCTTTTCTTGGTCGAACTCTCCTTCGAGGTTTTTTAAGGTGACCATAAGGAGTTGTAATAAACTCAGGAACTGGTCCAGGTGAAATTTGGGACGTGGAGGCACCATCATACCCAATTCCTTGACGATCACCAAAACCTAAAGCGGGGCCAAGGAGCATCTTTCCCATATTCCTAGATCTGTCCTCGATTTGTACCTTGACTTCCCTTGCTTTCTCAAGATCATGAGTCAACTGGGCAACAAGGGCTTCAAGTTTCTTTCGAGTCTCCACGGAGGAATGTAGATGACTCTTAAGACTAGCCACTTGCTTAATCAAGTCCCCTCTCTCTTTCTCTAAAACACTCTCTCTTTCTCTAAACAAATTCTCATTCTCGACACATGTAGATTCTCTCTCTCTCAGGGCGGTGCATGTGGAGAACTCTCTTTCTCTCGCTTTCATTAAATCTTCCTCTAAGCAGGTGATCTTAAGAACTAACGCTTTGTTACGCTTTTTAGTTTTAAAAGACTCAGAATATAACTCAGCGTAGGCGCGTTGTATATCACTCTCGCTCTCACTTGTGTCATCCTCCCCCTCACTCACATCGATCTCACTGTCGAGGTGTCCTTGTGAAGCATCATCCTCAACGTCGTGAGGAGAACAAGGAGTGCTCACTTGGCTGGCCATGAATGCGGTGAAGTTACACTCATGCGGTGACTCATCTCCTGAATCCACCGTCTCGACCTCACTGTCGTCACTAAGGGTAGCATTAAGAACAGCTTTCCCTTTCTCTCTATTCAGACGATTGGCACACTCAAAAGCTCTATGAACCCTACCATCGCACTCAAAACATCTCTCACTTTCTTTCAGAGGAGGATTTTTGGAACCTTTTTCATTTTTCTTTTCAAACTTATTTTTCTCAAATTTCTTTTTATCTTTAAAATTGCCATTTTTCTTAAATTTGAGAATCCTCTTGAAATTTTTTGCGAAAAGAGCCAAATCATCTAAGTCAAAATCGCACTCAGAATCTGACGTGTCAGTCTCTCTCTTTCTAGATGACTCTACCCTCTTTCTAGCTGACCCCTCACTCCTTCTTTTTTGGGCTTTAAGAGCAATTCCCTTATCTTTAGATTTAGCATTTTTAGGGAACATATCAATTTCATAAGTTTGCAAATCTCCTACAAGTTCTTCCAATTTTAGCGTATTTAAATTACCCATAGAATTTAGCACAGTGACTTTAGGGATAAAACGCTTAGGTAAAGAACGAAGAATCTTTTTAACAACTCTAGCATTCGGAATATGTTCACCAAGATTAAAACTAGTATTCACAATGTCAGAAAGTCTAGCATAAAATTCATCAAAGCATTCAGAATCATGCATGGTGATTGTTTCAAATTGAGTTGTCAAGTTTTGCAACTTAGACTCTTTCACAGCATTAGTTCCTTCATGGGTGAGTTGTAAAACATCCCATGACTCTTTTGACGTGGTGCACGTCATTATGCGTTTGAACTCATCAGGTGTGACAGACCCAGAAATAGCACTTAGACCCTTAGAATTAAATGATGACCATTTAATTTCTTCATCAGACCAAGAAATGTCAGGTTTCAAGTTGGTCATATTATCAACAGTCACGGTGGGAGGAGTCCACCCTCGTTCAACCAAAATCCAGACACGTTCATCAATGGCTTTTAAAGCCGACCTCATACGGGCTTTCCAATAAGCATAATTTGTCCCGTCAAAAACAGGCATTTTATAATATGACTTCTCCATTTGAACATGCACTTTTTCAAAAATCAATCTTTTTAGAAAATTGATATCTTAGAAAAATTTTGGGGAAAAAGGAATACGCGATAGATTAGCGTAACTTGCTCTGATACCAATTTGAGAACGTATGTGCTCGCGTTCAAATGATCAAGTTATATATTAAACACCTTTTAACCCAAATAAACCCTAAACATGCAACTAGGTATGGTTGAAACAATATGAAATCATGCAAGAGTTATTCAAACACACATAATTAAGGAAAAATCCCCCACAGGGGCAAAACCATTTATTTTCATTATAATTTGTAAGAAACGGCTTACAATCGGATTACAATGAAAATACAAGTTGACTAAGAATTACCCTCAGGTATCGGATTCTGTAGTCGCGGCTGGAATTATCCCTTTCCAGTAGGGCTGCAATGGAGAAGAAGAACGGTCTCCTCCACAAGGGTTGAACTGCAAAAGCTGCGTTCCTGGGTTTCCAAAAGGATTCACAAATGTATGGAATTTGTGTGAATCAAAATACCTAGAGTATTGGTACTCAATAGGTGAAGACTTAGGGCTTTCTTTGCTATGAAAATCGTGTGTAGAAGTCTTAGAAAAACCACTTCCCGTAGTGGGATTAAATAGGAGAACTTGAGCCCTAAAATTCGGAACATGATCTGAGCACGATCTGTTTGGAATTATCCTCGTCGGATCGGTCCGGTCCCTTTAGGCGGATCGGTCCGGTGACATCGGATCGGTTCCTTTTTGAAGACGGATCCATCCGGTTGGCATCGGATCGGTTCGGCATTTTGACTTCATCGGTTCGCTATGGATCCGGGGTATACTGGCCTCATCTCAGCAGGCGGATCGGTCCGGTTCCTTTAGGCGGATCGGTCCTGATAAACCGGATCGGTTCTTTTATCTGGGCCGGATCGGTCCGGTATGTTCCATGATTCCTTTTCTGCTTTTGATATTCGGATTTCGTTGATGAGCGTATGATTCTTGAATTTCTTCAACGGTGTAACGGCGTACGACATATAAAATGCTAATGGACAAAAATGTCCTTACAGAGCAGATAGGTAAGACCATGGAGATGTATGTGGACGATATGCTAACGAAGAGCCTGAAAGCGTGTACTCACGTAGCAGACCTTGAGAAGACCTTTGATGTCATGGACTCGTACAAAATGAAGCTCAACCCAGCGAAGTGTGTCTTCGGGGTAGGAGCTGGGAAGTTCCTGGGGTTCCTCGTTAATCAGAGGGGGATTGAAGCAAACCCTGAGAAAATCAAGGCATTACTCGACATGAAGACTCCTAGGAGTATCAAGGATGTTCAGAGACTCACTGGAAGAGTGTCGGCCCTTAACAGGTTTGTTTCCAGAGCCACGGACAAGTGTCTTCCGTTCTTTAAAGTTCTGAGAAAGGCCTTCCAGTGGGACGAAGAGTGTGAAAAAGCCTTTGACCAACTCAAGTCCTACTTGGGGTCTCCCTTGTTGCTGTCTCGGCCCATCACGGGGGAGAGGTTGTTTGTGTATCTGGCAGTCTCTGAATCAGCCATCAGCGCAACCATCATACGGGAAGAGGATGGAATCCAGAGGCCTGTGTACTTCAACAGTAAGGCCCTTCAAGGGTCTGAACAAAACTATCCCCGAATGGAGAAATTGGCTTATGCCCTTATACATGATTCAAGGAAAATGAGGCCTTACTTTCAAGCTCACTCCATGGTAGTCCTTACAGACTCCCCGCTAAGACAGGTTCTGCACAAACTTGAGAAGTCCGGGAGACTGATGACCTGGGCCATCGAGCTAAGAGAGTATGATCTTACCTACCAGCCCAGGACAACCATCAAGGGGCAGGCCCTCGCAGACTTTGTCGCAGAGTTCACTTGGGAAGAGGCCGAGATAGAGAAGGGCTTGGATAGCGGCGAAGAGACGAACCGTAGTGTCTTCCGAGATTCGGAAGAGACTGCCCCGAACGTCTTCTGAGGCTGAGAAGAGGTTGTCCCAAGCAAAACCCGAAGCAGAGTAGAAGAAAATGAAGAGGATCGATACCTCTTTGAGAAAGGGATTATGAGATAAGGGGTCTTCTCATCAGATGCAAACGTATGGAGCCTCTTCATTGATGGCTCTTCCTGTGACAGTGGAAGCGGCGCGGGGTTAATACTCTCGGCTCCAGATGGCGCCAACATTGAATACGCCTTGAGATTTAGCTTCCAGGCTTCAAACAACGAGTCTGGATATAAGGCCATGATAGCGGGTCTCCTATTGGCAACAACTCTTCGAGTAAAGCAGCTCCTACTCCATAGCGACTCAAGATTGATTGTCAATCAAGTATTGGGGGTATACGAGGCCAAAGACGAAAGGATGGCCAAATACTTGAAGAGGGTCAGAGGGTTGCTAGAGTACTTTGAAGAGGCAAAACTGAAGAGAGTGACCCGACTGAGCAACAATCACGCTGATGCATTAGCAAGGCTGGCCTCGGCAATGAAGACAGATTTGGGAAGGACCATCCCAATCGAGGTCTTAGGAAAAGCAAGCATCGAGGGGGATGAGGTATGTAATCCTTGTCACAATGTGAATCTAGGGGACTTGTGGATCGACCCGCTCGTCAGATACCTAAGAGAGGGGGAGCTACCTGAGTCCAAGCTGGAAAGGAGGAAATTGAGATATAGGGCTGCCAAGTTTTTATTGGTAGGAGATGTCTTGTATAAAAAGGGGTTTCTCTTGCCCCTCCTCAGATGTGTGCATCCCATGGAAGTATCCCGGGTATTACAGGAGGTTCATGAGGGCTCTTTCTCTAGCCACATAGGGGGAAGGCCCTTAGCCAAGAGGATCATCACTCAGGGATACTGGTGGCCTACCTTGTCTAAGGACGCTGCAGACTATGTGAAAAGGTGCGACAAATGTCAAAGGTTCGCCACTATCCCTCATCAACCTCATCAGCCTATGACATCAATCTCTTCTCCATGGCCATTTGCGGTATGTGGAATTGACTTAGTAGGACCTTTGCCAAGAGCTGTCAATAACTACAGATTCTTGATAGTTTCCATTGACTACTTTTCAAAGTGGGTAGAGGCAGAACCGATGGTAACAATTACAGAGCAGAAGACCTTCCAGTTCATCTGGAAAAACATCATATGTAGATATGGCCTCCCAAACACGCTCATCTCGGATAATGGGACCCAGTTCAAGAACTCCTCCTTAGAGAAGTATTGCCAAAGTGTGGGGATTAAACAGTTCTTCTCATCTCCTGGTCGACCTTAGGCCAATGGCCAAACCGAGGTCACAAACAGAACCATCTTAGATGGAATCAAGAAGAGGTTAGAAGACACGAAGGGGAGATGGACAGAAGAGGTCTACACAGTGTTGTGGGCCTACAGAACTACGGCCAGGACACCAACAGGAGAAACCCCATTCATGCTAGCACATGGCTCAGAGGCTGTCATACCAACGAAAGTAGGACTACCAACTCATCGGATTCAGACCTACGACCCTGACAGAAATGGGGAAAAAAGGAGGCTAGACCTGGATCTTATCGAAGAGAGAAGAGAAGACGCAGAGGTCAGGAAAGCAGCCTACCAGCAGAGGGCAGCGAGATTCTACAACCGGAGGGTGAAGTCAAGACCCATTGCAGTGGGAGACCTAGTGCTAAAGAAGACCCTACAGAAGGCAAATAAGCTACACCCAAACTGGCATGGCCCCTACAAAGTAACAGAAGAGGTTGTGCCCGGCACTTACAGATTAGAAAACCTAGAAGGAGAACCTTTCACTAACCTATGGAATGCTGACCACCTGAAGAGATATTACATATGATGTTGCATAGAATTTGTAATTTGTAAATCTACCATCTTATTGAGAAGAGGTTATTAATAAAGATCAGTTCCATGACAAGTTCTTGCTCCATTATTAGATCGGAGATATTATATGGGGATAACATCATAAGTGATGACCTCAGACCCTCATAACATCACTCGGTGGTGACGAGGTCTGAGCTCAGACACCTTCCTAGATGACCTCAGACCTTTAACATCATTAATTAGTGATGACGAGGTCTGAGCTCAGACACCTTCCTAGATGACCTCAGACCTTTAACATCATTAATTTGGTGAAGTTCATTATGAGGCTAACATCAGAAATGATGACCTAAGACCCTCATAACATCACTCGGTGGTGACGAGGTCTGAGCTCAGACACCTTCCTAGATGACCTCAGACCTTTAACATCATTAATTTGGTGAAGTTCATTGTGAGGCTAACATCAGAAGTGATGACCTCAGACCCTCATAACATCACTCGGTGGTGACGAGGTCTGAGCTCAGACACCTTCCTAGATGACCTCAGACCTTTAACATCATTAATTTGGTGAAGTTCATTATGAGGCTAACATCAGAAGTGATGACCTCAGACCCTCATAACTTCACTCGGTGGTGACGAGGTCTGAGCTCAGACACCTTCCTAGATGACCTCAGACCTTTAACATCATTAATTTGGTGAAGTTCATTATGAGGCTAACATCAGAAGTGATGACCTCAGACCCTCATAACATCACTCGGTGGTGACGAGGTCCGAGCTCAGACACCTTCCTAGATGACCTCAGACCTTTAACATCATTAATTTGGTGAAGTTCATTATGAGGCTAACATCAGAAGTGATGACCTCAGACCCTCATAACATCACTCGGTGGTGACGAGGTCTGAGCTCAGATACCTTCCTAGATGACCTCAGACCTTTAACATCATTAATTTGGTGAAGTTCATTATGAGAACAACATATTAGGTAATGACTGCTTAATAGCATTCAGAGGCATTCAAAGATCAAAATAAGAGAAGAGATTGACATTCAGTAAGAGAAGATAATATAACATTCAGAGGTGTTACAAATTACAAGTTCAGTTACAAGCTACAAGTTAAAAATTACAAGTTACAAAATACAAATTTTTTACAAGTTAAAGGTCTGAGGGGGGAGCATTGACAGTCTCGGCTGGGTTGACTTGATCAGCGTTGGTCACCTCGGCCACATCATCAGCAGGGTCAGTCCCTCCGAGCTCAGTCCTGTGACACCCCGCCTAATTAAATACCGGGCGATCACTCCTTTATTAAATTAAATCAAGGTGAACAGTTTGGTTCATTCTTAGCATCACTGCATTAAAAAGAAACTTTCCAATTAAACACCCTAAATAATTAAGCTAAGTGTCAAAACCAATTTTTAACATTAACTTCCAAATTTTATTTAAAGAAAAGATTTTTTTTTTAAATTATTAACAAAGCTCAATGAATAAGATTCACACCATAATAAACTGGAACGAAAGAATCCAATATATAAAGCATTCATCAACGAATGTCAACATGCGAGAAAATAAAGTAATACATCCGTCCTGAACAAAATCCCAAAATAACGAACTAGGAAATAACTGAAATAACAAGGTCCCAACATAAAGAAATAATGGAAAGGGCTACACATGCCCATCTGAATGAAAATGCTAGGAGTGGATCTGAATGAACGAAGTCGTCTAATCAAAAGACCTGCAACTCCCACCTAAGATGCAGCGCGATCCTTCCAAAAGATTCTAAGCAAGACGCCCCTGTGGCTGGGCACCTGAAATACATACATATATATATATACAAGGGGGAGAGGGAGAGATAAAACGGGTCAGAGCCCGAAAGTGTGTATGATTTAAAATTAGTTTAGCAAGTATTTAAATTGATACAGGCCAATGCAATAACATATTAGTTCGACACTCTCTTGAGAAATTCTCACCTCTCTTCTAGTGTGCACGCCTATCGTACTAACCTTCCCCAAATGGTTTAACTTAACATATTATCATACTAACCTTCCCAATAATTTAGTTTATCTTAACTTACTCATAAGTTTTAAAAAATCGAACAATGTCAACGTGTGAAAAGGGTACTTTCAAAGTGTAGCACAACTCTCGTTTTAGCTTCATTAATTTATAAAGTTTCCTAGTGTCATATTATACTCTCACAAAACAAGTATTTCCAATCTGATTCATCAAACATGACTTACTTACCAAATCACAGTAGGTAGTTCCAAGTTTCAGAACTTCATATATATTAAATACTCGTGTAATATATATATTCTAATGGCACCCCACATAAAAATTATGGTGCGGGCATACTCTGCTATCCAATCCCCGTATCGCTCACACAAAGGGAAATACAAATTCGGAATCACTCTCGAACTGTATTAACATATACAAAACAACGTTGAGGCGAAGCATAGATTCCAAGTCCAAGAGGTCAGTACATACCCACACGTCTCTTAGGACCGTCCGACTATCAATCCGATAGCCCGTACCTAGGATCTCTATCTTCTAGGGTACAAATCAATATCCCCTATAAAGCAACACAGGATAAGATCATCCCAGCGCGGTAACCTGAGGGATAACAAGTAGTGCGGGTACGTTTTTCACATGTATATAATATATGCACATAGAATCATATATATATACTACTTTCATCATATTAATATAAGTCACTCTCGTTACCCATAATTACAACATTTATCCTTAATTTCACATTATTAGTATTACGCATAAGGTTTCGTCGCTAACCTTAACTCGAAGGGTTTTCTCACTAGTTATGGAACACTCATGGGTTCTATCCATCCAAGTAACAAATTCAGTAGGTAGACATCTATTCACTATCGTAGGTATTCATCATAATCCCTCACTTGAAATACGTAGTTCGTCATTCCTTAATTAATTATCCCTAAAACACAATAATCATTTCATAATAAAGTTCTCAACACTTAATCATATGTCCTACTGGTCTCTCCTATATCCCAAAACATTTTATTTAATATGCCCAAGGATTATTCCATGATAAATTAATTCAACTAATTAAACATGGGGAAATAAGAGGCTGCCAGGAAGGGTCGATCGATCGACGGCTGGGGCTCGATCGATCGAACCTTCGATCGATCGACGCTCTAGGGTCGATCGATCGATCAAGCAGGTCTGCGAAAATTCTGCAGAATTGCAGTTGCGGGTTTCACCAAAATTCTTCATTCAAATTCATATTTTCCAACCCTAATCGTCCCAAAACTTATACCACAACCATAATAGCATATTACCAGATGTTTCTAACGTTAAGCATGCGTATAACCATCATTAAACATGATTAAACAACCTAAAATCTCATCTAATCATCAAGAACCCTAAGTTTTCTTAACTTCTATTCTAATCAGTTTTTCTCCAGAATTTCCTTCTACATAATCATCAAAATTCGTGGGTTAATCATCTACATCATATAAGACTTCCAGAATATGGTTTTAATATTTTCTACATGCAAATTCCTATCAAAAAGTGGGGTTTTCTTCCATAGATTATACTCCTAATCATTCCTAACTAATATGAATATTGCACCAACGAAAATACGCAAGTTAAACACTTGCCTGGGATTTCAGAGGTCTGCTTTCCTGCTGATATTGGTGTGGTTGCGTTCTCCTCCTCGCGATCTACGCGTTGGTGGTGACGGCGGTGCAAACGGTGGTGTTTTGGCCTTGAATCTCCTTGAAAGGTCTCTCCTCTCTTCTCTAATGGCCGTTCTAGGGTTCTGAATGTTCTAACCCTAAAAGGCTGACTTAAATGGCTGCTAAGGATGGCTGAAATTCGTGGGTTTAATTACCCTATTTTGTAAAATGACCAAAATGCCCTCCCGGGTCACTAATTAAGTCTAAAAACATCCCGAGACCCAAACTAAACCCCCGGGTACACTTTTCTGACTATCTCGACCCTTCCGAACGCGTTGGCGCACTCAAAACGACCATACGAGCAACTTATAAAATATTCACTTTTATATATTAATAATTAATCCCGACGCGACACGGGCGCGTCCCGACTAAAATTCCCAAAACTGCCATTTCATTCACTCGTGACATTTACTATAATCAATATCATATATTACTATGCTCATAAGTAATATTCAAAAATTTCATATAATTACTAACTCACGTCACGTCAATAATTATAACATAATTAATTTCCGGATTTTTATTAAATAATACACTCTCATTAAATTTAATAAATCCCCCAAATTAATATAGCATAAAAATACGGGGTATTACATACTTCCCTCCTAATAATGGAATTTCGTCCCGAAATTCGGAAAATAAGGCATACCTGGTAAAAACAACTCTGGATATCTCTCGCGCATATCTGCTTCACGCTCCCAAGTGGATTCCTCCACATTATGGTGCTCCCACTGGACTCGCACAAGTGGAACTACCTTCGACCTCAATCTCCTCTCACTATAGTCTTGGATAGCCACCGGTCTCTCCTCGTAAGAGCTATCAGGCTGTAAATCGATCTCGTCTATTGCGATGTGAGTATGGGCCATATCATCCCGAAGATATCGTCTCAACGACGAGATGTGGAATACATCGTGGATGCGATGTAAATGTTCTGGAAATCCCAACATGTATGCTACTGGCCCAATTCTCTCGATGATGGGAAATGGTCCTACGTACCTCGGAGCCAACTTCCCCTTCTTCCCGAACCTCACCACTCCTTTCATAGGAGATACACGTAACAACACTTGATCTCCCAACCTCCTCCGAAATCGAGAACACACATTCGTAGCATATCTTCCAACATCTGATTAGTACGCTCTGTCTGTCCATCTGTCTGTGGGTGGTAAGCTGAACTCAGTCTCAACTCGGTGCCCATAGCCTCCTGAAAGCTTTCCCAGAAACGTGACACCAAAAATCTTGTCTCTATCTGACACAATATTCAGGGGCACCCCATGTAATCTGACAATCTCAGCGATGAACAACTGGGCATACTGACCCGTGGTATAATCTGTCCTCACTGGCAGAAAATGAGCCACCTTGGTCAAACGGTCTACAATCACCCAGATAGAATCGTGGCCCCGCTGTGATGTAGGCAACCCGGTAATGAAATCCATGGAAATACTTTCCCACTTCCACGCGGGTACTTCCAACGGCTGAAGTAATCCTGACGGTTTCTGGTGGTCCACCTTCACTAGCTGGCAAGTAGAACACTTGGACACAAATTCAGCGATGTCCTTCTTCATCCCACTCCACCAGTACTGTCGTCTCATGTCCTGGTACATCTTATCGCCTCCCGGATGTACTGCAAATCGGGACCCATGAGAATGAGTCATCACTTCATGACGTAACTCCGCTCCTTCTGGAACCACTAATCTCCCATTAAACCGCAACCCTCCATCCGAACTAACAGAATAGGACTCAGCACCCTCGGCTAGAAGTCGTACAATCTGCTCCTGATAAAACGGGTCTGTGGTCTGTGCCTGTATCACCCTCGTAACAATCTCGGGTGTGACTGACATCACGGATATGAAAGAACGTGCTACTGCGTCCCGGTGACCCAACTCCTTCCACTTTGCTTTCCAGATGTCCGCTACATCGTCAACCGGTCTACGGCTCAACGCATCAGCAACTACGTTGGCTTTCCCCGGATGATACTGTATATCGAACTGGTAATCTTTCACAAACTCTAACCATCTGCGCTGACGCATATTCAGCTCTCGCTGAGTGAACAGGTACTGCAGTGACTTATGGTCTGTGAACAAACGGAATTTCTCGCCCAATAAATAGTGCCTCCAAATTCTCAATGCAAAGACGACCGCAGCTAACTCCAGGTCGTGGGTGGGGTAATTCTTCTCATGCGGCTTAAGCTTGCGGGAAGCAAAAGCTATAGCCTTCTCCTCCTGCTGAAGTACTCCCCCAAGTCCTCGTAAGGACGCATCTGTGTAAACCAGGTACTCTACACCCGACTTCGGTAAAGCAAGGACTGGTGCCGAAGTAAGCTTTTCCTTCAGCTCGTCGAAATCCAACTGACAAGCGTCATCCCAGACATATGGTACCCCCTTGCGAGTCAGATTCGTCAATGGACCCGCTATTTTGGAGAATCCCCGAATGAACCTCCTGTAGTATCCGACTAACCCCAAGAAACTACGCACTTCCATCGGTGTCGTGGGCTGCCCCCACTCCCTCACCGTTGACACTTTGCTCGGGTCAACTGCTATCCCTTGCTCAGAAACAACATGGCCCAAGAATTGTACCTCTCGCAACCAGAATCCACACTTCTCGTACTTAGCATACAACTGATGCTCTCGTAGAGTCTGAAGAACCTGCCTCAAGTGCTCGGCATGCTCCTCCTCGGAGTGTGAATATATCAAGATATCATCTATGAAGACAATGACGAACTGATCCAAGAACTCTCTGAATACTCTGTTCATCAAGTCCATGAAAACGGCTGGGGCATTTGTGAGTCCGAACAGCATCACCCTGAACTCATAGGACCCATATCTCGACAAGAAGGCAGTCTTTGAAACATCCTGCTCTCTAATCCGTAACTGATGGTATCCCGACCTCAGATTTATCTTCGAAAAGAAAGTTGCTCCCCTCAACTGGTCGAATAGATCATCGATTCGAGGCAATGGATACTTATTCCGTATCGTGACCTTGTTCAACTCCCGGTAGTCCACGCACAATCTCAGTGCACCATCTCTCTTCTTTACAAATAAGACTGGAGCGCCCCAAGGTGAGGTACTCCTACGAATGAAGCCCTGACCTAATAGCTGATCAATCTGATCTCGTAGCTCTCGCATCTCTGCCGGAGCCATACGGTACGGTGCACGTGCTATAGGTCTCGTATCCGGCAATAAATCTATAACGAAGTCTATCTCACGACTGGGCGGTAGGCCTGGTATATCCTGAAACACATCGGAATACTCCCTAACAACTGGGATCGAATCCAAAGGAATCACAACCTCCTTAGAGGTATCCTCCTCAATGTAATATAAATGAGCGGTCGAACCTCCCTCTGGGCGAGGCATCGCTACTACAAACATCTCTTGCCCCGGAATGGCAAAAATAATGCTCCCACCGAAGCAATCAATCATGGCTCTATAAGATGCGAGCCAATCCATACCAATGATCACATCATGCTCGTGCATGTCTAAGACTAGCATGTCTGCAGGCAATACCAAGCTACCAATCTCTACCCCTACTCCCCGGCATATAAAGAATATAAGTGACCCACTCCCCAGTGGTGAGTCGACACACGTCACGGTGCTCTCTGCTGTGGCTAATAATCCTAAGGACTTCGCAAAATGCGTAGCTATAAAATAATGCGTTTCCCCCGTATCAAACAAAACTTTACCCATAGTACCATGGATAGGAAACATACCCTCAATCGCGGGTGGTGCTTGTGGAGCTGCTGCCTGGTGGACGTTATAGACACGTCCATACTGCAATTGCCCCTGCTGCACTGGAGCTGCTGGAATGGATGGTAGGGCTGGCACCTGGGCTGGAGCTGGAAGGGCAGGTGGAAAAAGTGGTCTCTGTGGCTCATTACGGGCTCCCTGCTGCTGTAGGGCCCTATCGCCCTCTGGGCAATCCTGACGCTTATGGCCGTGCTTGCCGCACACAAAACACCGGCCTCTGAAATTACTTCCCCTCTGTCCCTGCTGACCACGGCCCTGCTGGCTGTTACCTCCACGCCATTGGCCCTGATGTGCACGCTGTTGGCCTTGCTGGCCCTGCTGCTGTCCCTGCGGTCGGTGTTGACCCTGCTGGCCCTGCTGATTAGGCTGACCCTGATGGCCCTGCCTGAATCCTCCGAATCCCTACCTAGAATCACCTGAGCGGAATCGCTTAGCAGGGTCCCCCTGATGGGAACTCTGCTCGTGCTGACGAGTCTGTCCATGAGTTGGTGCCCCACCGGCACTATTACCCCCGGTCCTGCCCTGCTGGCTGGACTCTCCTGCTCTCTTGCTTCCCTGAAGGTGGAAGCGGTGATCCTGGCAATGTAGTAACGCTGCATTGAGTACATCAGTGAAAGTACTTAGGGATAGATTTCCAATAAGGTGCTGACGGATCCTCCAAGCTAACCCGTCGACGAACAGCAAAATCTTCTTGGCCTCAGTGGGTGCCTCATCCGGCACAATAGTGAGAAGTCTCGTGAACTCCTCCTCATACTCTGCTACAATAAGATTATCTTGCTTCAGATTTAGTAGTTTCCGCCTCATCTCCGTCTGCACTGCAGGTGGAAAATACTTGCGGTCAAACCGCTCCCAGAACATCTGAATAGGGATCGTGTCCCTCTCTTCCAAAGTAGTAGTGGACTCCCACCACTGTAATGCGGCTCCCACCACCTTGAAAGAAGCCAATAACTGCTTTTGTACTTCGGTGCACTCATACATGCGAAGATGCCGCTGGATGTCTTTCTTCCATTGGCTAACCGTGATAATGTCGGAGCTACCAGAGAACTCAGGGGGATGTGCTTTCTGAAAAGCATCTCGAACCCTCTCCCATGCAGATGGAAGCTGTACTGGTACTGACAACACTGCCTAGACCTGGGGTGGAGCCTGCTGAATTACCGCTATCGCGGCATTCACCGCCTGAGCAACTATGGCGGCCACTTCATTAGCATTCATTGTGCCTGGTGCCGGAGCTGCTGGTTGCTCGGCCTGGGCACGCCTATCTTTCGGAGCACGTCTCGGAGGCATCTGAAATGTGAACAAAATTTATCAGTCTACAGTTATCATCGAATTTCAATTAATTGAAGACTTAAACGTAAAAAATAAAATACAACAAATCCTAAAAATAGGGCTCTATAGCAAAAACGTTAAGCTGAAAGCGAAATAAGCCGTACAGATCCTATGGACACTAGAACCTGATGCTCTGATACCACCTGTGACACCCCACCTAATTAAATACCGGGCGATCACTCCTTTATTAAATTAAATCAAGGTGAACAATTTGGTTCATTCTTAGCATCACTGTCGTAAAAAGAAACTTTCCAATTAAACACCCTAAATAATTAAGCTAAGTGTCAAAACCAATTTTTAACATTAACTTCCAAATTTTATTTAAAGAAAATATATTTTTTTAATTATTAACAAAGCTCAATGAATAATATTCACACCACAATAAACTGGAACGAAAGAATCCAATATATAAAACATTCATCAACGAATGTCAACATGCGAGAAAATAAAGTAATACATCCGTCCTGAACAAAATCCCAAAATAACGAACTAGGAAATAACTGAAATAACAAGGTCCCAACATAAAGAAATAATGGAAAGGGCTACACATGCCCATCTGAATGAAAATGCTAGGAGTGGATCTGAATGAACGAAGTCGTCTAATCAAAAGACCTGCAACTCCCACCTAAGCTGCAGCGCGATCCTTCCAAAAGATTCTAAGCAAGACGCCCCTGTGGCTGGGCACCTGAAATACATACATATATATATACAAGGGGGAGAGGGAGAGATAAAACGGGTCAGAGCCCGAAAGTGTGTATGATTTAAAATTAGTTTAGCAAGTATTTAAATTGATACATGCCAATGCAATAACATATTAGTTCGACACTCTCTTGAGAAATTCTCACCTCTCTTCTAATGTGCACGCCTATCGTACTAACCTTCCCCAAATGGTTTAACTTAACATATTATCATACTAACCTTCCCAATAATTTAGTTTATCTTAACTTACTCATAAGTTTTAAAAAATCGAACAATGTCAACGTGTGAAAAGGGTACTTTCAAAGTGTAGCACAACTCTAGTTTTAACTTCACTAATTTATAAAGTTTCCCAGTGTCATATTATACTCTCATAAAACAAGTATTTCCAATCTGATTCATCAAACATGACTTACTTACCAAATCACAGTAGGTAGTTCCAAGTTTCAGAACTTCATATATATTAAATACTCGTGTAATATATATATTCTAATGGCACCCCACATAAAAATTATGGTGCGGGCATACTCTGCTATCCAATCCCCGTATCGCTCACACAAAGGGAAATACAAATTCGGAATCACTCTCGAACTGTATTAACATATACAAAACAACGTTGAGGCGAAGCATAGATTCCAAGTCCAAGAGGTCAGTACATACCCACACGTCTCTTAGGACTGTCCGACTATCAATCCGATAGCCCGTACCTAGGATCTCTATCTTCTAGGGTACAAATCAATATCCCATATAAAGCAACACAGGATAAGATCGTCCCAGCGCGGTAACCTCAGGGATAGCAAGTAGCGCGGGTACGTTTTTCACATGTATATAATATATGCACGTACAATCATATAAATATACTACTTTCATCATATTAATATAGGTCACTCTCGTTACCCGTAATTACAACATTTATCCTTAATTTCATATTATTAGTATTACGCATAAGGTTTCGTCTCTAACCTTAACTCGAAGGGTTTTCTCACTAGTTATGGAACACTCGTGGGTTCTATCCATCCAAGTAACAAATTCAGTAGGTAGACATCTATTCACTATCGTAGGTATTCGTCATAATCCCTCACTTGAAATACGTAGTTCGTCATTCCTTAATTAATTATCCCTAAAACACAATAATCATTTCATAATAAAGTTCTCAACATTTAATCATATGTCCTACTGGTCTCTCCTATATCCCAAAACATTTTATTTAATATGCCCAAGGATTATTCCATTATAAATTAATTCAACTAATTAAACATGGGGAAATAAGAGGCTTCCAGGAAGGGTCGATCGATCGACGGCTGGGGCTCGATCGATCGAACCTTCGATCGATCGACGCTCTAGGGTCGATCGATCGATCAAGCAGGTCTGCGAAAATTCTGCAGAATTGCAGTTGCGGGTTTCACCAAAATTCTTCATTCAAATTCATATTTTCCAACCCTAATCGTCCCAAAACTTATACCACAACCATAATAGCATATTACCAGATGTTTCTAACGTTAAGCATGCGTATAACCATCATTAAACATGATTAAACAACCTAAAATCTCATCTAATCATCAAGAACCCTAAGTTTTCTTAACTTCTATTCTAATCAGTTTTTCTCCAGAATTTCCTTCTACATAATCATCAAAATTCGTGGGTTAATCATCTACATCATATAAGACTTCCAGAATATGGTTTTAATCTTTTCTACATGCAAATTCCTATCAAAAAGTGGGATTTTCTTCCATAGATTATACTCCTAATCATTCCTAACTAATATGAATATTGCACCAACGAAAATACGCAAGTTAAAAACTTGCCTGGGATTTCAGAGGTCTGCTTTCCTGTTGATATTGGTGTGGTTACGTTCTCCTCCTCGCGATCTACGCGTTGGTGGTGACGGCGGTGCAAACGGTGGTGTTTTGGCCTTGAATCTCCTTGAAAGGTCTCTCCTCTCTTCTCTAATGGCCGTTCTAGGGTTCTGAATGTTCTAACCCAAAAGGCTGACTTAAATGGCTGCTAAGGATGGCTGAAATTCGTGGGTTTAATTACCCTATTTTGTAAAATGACCAAAATGCCCTCCCGGGTCACTAATTAAGCCTAAAAACATCCCGAGACCCAAACTAAACCCCCGGGTACACTTTTCTGACTATCTCGACCCTTCCGGACGCGTTGGCGCACTCAAAACGACCATACGAGCAACTTATAAAATATTCACTTTTATATATTAATAATTAATCCCGACGCGACACGGGCACGTCCCGACTAAAATTCCCAAAACTGCCATTTCATTCACTCGTGACATTTACTATAATCAATATCATATATTACTATGCTCATAAGTAATATTCAAAAAATTCATATAATTACTAACTCACGTCACGTCAATAATTATAACATAATTAATTTTCGGATTTTTATTAAATAATACACTCTCATTAAATTTAATAAATCCCCCAAATTAATATAGCATAAAAATACGGGGTATTACAAGTCCCTCCCAGAGTTGCAGTCTCGGCTGGAGCAGGAACCTCGTCTTCTACCTCTTGAAGGGCCTGTGCGAACTGAGGGTCGGCAAAGCCGAGACCCACAAAGTCAGAGGCCTTCAGAGTGCCGACCTCCTTCTCTCTAACCCCAACCCATTTGGTAGTGGCTTTGATACCTCTTTCAAGATATTCAAAGCCATAACCCATGAACTCGTCTGAGCCTTTGTACTCAGAAATTATTTTGGGGGTGGCATCTTCAAGGGCAGCTTTGACTACCGCGCTGACCTTCTGTTGTAGAGCGTCATCTTTGGCCTTCAGGGCTTTAGCGTGAAGAGAGACATCTTTCTCCAAGCCCTTGACCTTATTCTCAGAGGTCTGTAGCTCTGACTTCAGACGATCTACCTCGGCATTCAGGGCACTCTCAACCTTCTCGGCATCTTTCCCCTTCTGGATGAGGGGAAATTTCCTCATAACCCAGTTAGACAATTGATACATGGCAGTCACCCCCTGTACATTTAATGAAGAGGTTAAGTGTGAGAAAAATCAGATGTTGCACTTATAAAACTTTGATAAAGGAATAAGTCATACCTGGACGACTCGGTGAAGGACGAACTCAATCATCACAGGGGTGTCCATGGCTCTTTAAAAACGCTTGTCTGCCTCGGTCATCACAGTGATAAGTGCGTCCATGGCCTGTCTGCTGTTGCCGACCACGCTGTCAGTTAACTTCAACTGCTCCAGACGAGCCGTCAGGATGTCAGCCAAAGAAATTGGGATCGCAGCCTCAGAAGTCTTCTTTTGTCTTGAGGTCGGCCTCTGATCCTCAGATGCCGGGACCTCAGGGGCCCTCTTCTTGGAGGCCTGGGATTTGGATGTAGTGGGAGGTGGAGGAGGAGCATTTAGACCAGCCTTCTTTGCAAGCCTTGCCAAGCTCGGAGCTGCCATCTCCCACAGTTTGTCTGGGATACCTGGTGGTCTCTTTGCAACAGTTAAAAGATAAAGGTTAGAAATTAAATATAAATGAGGTCAGAGGTTAGACTTGAAAAGAAAAATCCTTACCAAAGTCGGCAAGGGGACTCCCACCCAGGCTCGTCCCCGAGAGATACTGGGGGGTCAGCAGATGTTCGAACTTGACAAACAGACCATGTGCCCCTTGGTCTTGCAGG
Organism: Sambucus nigra; assembly: GCA_949130495.1. Lineage (NCBI taxonomy): Eukaryota > Viridiplantae > Streptophyta > Magnoliopsida > Dipsacales > Adoxaceae > Sambucus > Sambucus nigra. The sequence goes on from OX422217.1 coordinate 383,117,682, forward strand.
GCCTTCACCTTTTTGATATTTTGAAGACTTAGACCGGGGTCGGCCCTTGCAGACGTGGTGACCTTACCCCATCTGAGGGGTATCCTCGGCCCAAGAGTGGAAGAGGGAACAGATGAGCCGAATTCCCATGGCCCTGAGGTGAAAAAATATCGGGGTTTCCAATTGTGATTTGAGGTCTGAGTCACCTGGAGCATATTCTTCTCAGGCCTTCGAGCCACAAAATGATAGTAGCTCGGATGGTTTTTGGCCGAGGTTGGGACATAGAAACCAGCAAAGACCTGAATTGGGAGGTCAGAGTGGTGGATTGCCCTCCACAAGATAATGGCCCCTGTAATGACTCTCCAGGCATTGGGAGAGAGCTGCGAGGGGGCCAAGTTGATAAAAGAGAGAATGGATCTGATGATAGGATGAATGGGTAGGCGAAACCCTAACTTAAACATCTGCTCGTACAAGCAGATTTCTCCATCTCGGCCATGGTAGGCCCTCTCTTCCCTCAGAGGTCTCCTTAATTTGATTGAGGGACTGATGGAGTATAAATATCTGAAGTGCAAAAGATCCACTTCAGTGACTGTGCTCTCGAACTCGGCCGCTTCAGATACGTCAACATCACTTTCAGTATCGTCATCATCGTCAAGCTCAATGTCAGCTGGAGCAGACGTAGTTGGGTGACCAGGGAATCTCTGAGCGAACTCAGCCCCTGTAACGACCGACAGAGGGATGGCATCAAGAATGGGTGGCACAGCCACACTCGGCTCAACAAGTTCAACTTCTGAAGAAGAATCTGAGGTGCTTGAGCCACTTTGGGATGAAGCTCGGTTGGATATGTCGGCCTGATCAGGCCGAGGTGTAAAATCCATGGCTTCTTGGAAGGAGTCCACAGACATGGGGTCTGAGGTGGAAGACTCAGACTCAGACATCGGCAATGGGTTGGCAGAGACGTCTGTCTGATAGAAGTTCTCAGGAGGATCAGGATATACCACCTTGAGAGGTGGGGGAAAGATGGGTCTGACAGGAGATTCTTGTGACCTACGAGCTTCCTCTTGAGCTCTCTCTATTTGCCTAATCTTTTCTAGGGTCTTCTCTCTAAGAGAAGGGAAATCCTCAAGAAGCTGGTATAGGGGTCTGAGCATCAGAGGACGACCCTAAACTTGAGAAAAACTCCTAAAACTACAAACACGATTGACTTATAAAACAAAGAAGTTTAAAGATCAAACTTAAAAGTTTTCAAGAAAATGCAATTCGCCGGAGTTAATGGAGCTCGTCGAAAAACTTAAAAGGTCACCGAAAAATGCAAAAAAAATATGAAAAATAGAGGAAATGGAAAAGGAGAGGTACCTGGAAGTGAATCGATGAATGAAACGAAGAGAACTCGCAAGAAAACTAGGGGAAACCCTCTGCAGAAGAACGTTGAGTGGAGGAGCTTTGGAGAGAGAGATTCGCAAGAATAGTGTGCACGGGAACGAAATGAAGAAGAAGAAAGAGAAAGGAAGGGTTTAAACCCTTAAGTACTTGGGCACACTTACCAAGGCCCATCATTGCCTTGGGAAACCCAGGGGGCAACTGACAGCACACGCCAGCCAAGTTTACACGCCCTAGCTTGGGACAGGTGTCATACAGGTATTAGTCTTGGGACGGATAGGCCTCAGAGGTGAAGCAATCCCCTAGCCACTTGCTCTTGCATATGACTAAGGCCTGGGGGTGATTGATATGCCCCAAGTGTTACCTCGGCCCAGAGACACCAACCTCGGCAGAGACGATGGCCGAGATACTGATTGACCCAAGATAAGCCATGGGCCCACGATACCATCCCTCGGCCAGACTAGGGTCGGCCTAGGCCGACACTATCATCAACTCTCCCAATGGACACTACGCGCATCACAGGCATCAACAGCATTCTCATATACCTGGGTATGGCAACCTCGGCCCAAGTTAGGCCGAGGTGACAAGGTGCCTTGAACCTTCAATAGAGCCAGTTCAACCTCGGCTTGGGCCGAGGTCACAAGAAGTCTTAGTAATTGTCAGTATGGAATCATTCCTACCTCGGCTGGGGCCGACCCAGCATAATGACTCAGCTGAGACCAGGCCGAGACTCCCTATGACACCTCGGATTGAACGAATACCAAGCCTCTACAGCTCGGCCTCTCCCAGGCCGAGGTCATCCCTCAACATTGTAGCCGAGCATCTGTTGAACATTTGGATAAGGACACCTGGGCACAAATCAGTTGTAACAAGATTATTCCCCACATGTGGGGAGAATATTTCATCATCATTACTTACATGTGGCAGTGACAGATGGCACTCCCCCATTGGTGAGGCTACCACACACATGCACATTACATGAATGGGGGGTACATTACACCCCCTAGGCATTATATATAGGGATCATCCCCTACCTTGCAAAGGGATCCCAGATATTCAACCCTAGCTGAAACTCTGTCTAAATATACAGTAGAGAGAGAGCTTGAGAGAATTGTATCCATGGCCATTAGTGCCTTCATTCAGTGATATTACTCACGCACTCACAGTGGACGTAGGCCAGATTGGCTGAACCACTCATATTCCGGTGTTGATTCCTCATTTCCTCACCTCATTCTCTTATCTCTTTGTATATCTATTCATATATTGAGCTTGGAAACACCTTATCTGGTGGTGCTGATTCTTAGCATCATCAGAAACCATATTCGTTTTTAGAGAATGTTAGAAATAAGGACTATGCTCCATCTATATCCCTAACAACAACCACTGATGCCAAATCTCTGTGACACCCCACTCAATTAAATATCGGGTGATCAGTCATTTATTAAATTAAATAAGAATATCCAGCTGGTTCATTCTTAGCATCACTTTCGAAAAATAACTTCCGTATTAATCACCTAATAGTTAATTAAGCTAGTGTCAAAACCTTCAATTTTAATTTAAGAAAATCCATTTTAACTGTAATCCATTCCACAATAATGAATAATAATTAAATGACATCACAACTGAACTAAATGTAACTGGAATAAACTCTCTAGTTTAAATGTCTCAATACCATCATCCAAACAAAACCAATTATAATAATACCGACATAAGTAAATACAATGTCTGAGGTAGAAATGGAATAACTAGAATCCTGGGCGACATACCCGAAATGAAATAGATACTACAGATGTTTGAGTCAATATAATAGAATCGTCTAATACAAAATCTGTAACTCCCATAGCATCCATAGCACGTTTAATATCCAACACTCTACGCTGGGCACCCCTGTGGCTGGACACCTAATATAAAAGATAGAGGAGAGAAGAGAATATGAAAGAAAACGGGTCAGAGCCCGATCGTAAAATATTTTAAAAATAGCAAGTGCTTAACAAGTGCAATTAAGCAATTATTATGTACATGTTAGATTCTCGGGTTCTCGCTTGAGAATATCACCTCTCATCTAGAGTGAACACCTAACGTACCTCATAATCCTCCTAGTTAAGGTTCATTATGATTCTAACTCATATAATTTTTCATTCTTTCCCACACAATACGTATGATAATTATACATGTTCATTGCTCTTTAATATGCGCTAGACTTTTCAAAGTTTTAAGACTAAGCATTCACTTACTTAATTCAATTTAGATTTCATTATTCTTTTACATATACTAATTTCACACAGTAGATTAAATCACACTATATATATTCATCACACTATTATATATACTCATATGGCACTTTCCAGACACAGCTGCGGTGCATACATACTCTGTTATCACGTCCTGATACATCTATCACTGCATAAAGGACTGTTGGTTCGACGTCTCTCACGAACCATAAATCTCATAAAACATATATTGGAGGCGAGCATGCTCCCCAACCAAATGGGTCACGCACATACCTACGTTCCCATTCAATCGTCAAAACTATTATTCTCACCGATAGCACGTGTCCAAGGTCCTATGCTCAGGGTACGGATCTAAAATCCCCCCAATGGGCGTATCAAGATAAGATTGTCCACAATGCGAAACCTCCACCCCAATAGCAAGCAACGTAGGTATGCCATACACAATATAAATTATAATATAGGTATTCACCCAACCTATATATATAATAACAATTGGGCACGTGCACAACCCATATGATAAGTCCCATACGTAGTATATTTATATCTCGAATATCCTATGTATTTATGTAATACCTCGTAATTTTTAATAACTTTTATTATGCGATAAATTGAAAGTTAATGGGGATTAATTGGAATTAATTAATAATTAATTAGGATTAATTCGGATTTAATATTACTAGGGATTATAGTAACATGTGATTCTGAATATTACTTGGTGATATATAAGTAATATATGAATATGAAGTTATTTATATTATCGTGAGTTACTAATACGGTAATAATAGAAATTAAGTCGGGATGCGGTATGCGACGCATCGGGACTAATTTAAATGAATAAAGGAAACAATATTTTATATCAACCTTATGGTCATTTCGAGTGCCCCGTTGCATCCGGAAGGCGCGAAATAGTCAGAAAAGTCTATTTGGGTGTTGGATTTGGGTCTCGGGTCAATTAGGAGATGAAATGACATCCAAAGGGGTAAATTAGTCATTTTACACGGGATATGAATAGTAATTTAGGGTTTGGGTCTTATTATAAAGGTGTTGGTTTAGAGGAACATAGGTTTATTCCATTCCATCACAAGATATTTGAGAGGTCTTAGTGTGAGAGAGAGTGAGAGGTTCCTTGGGAGAAGAAAATATTACTTAGAGAAGGGAAGAGTCTTTAGAGGCAAACCAAAGGGGATTAATCACCTTCTTCCACTAGCACCACCACCGAAAAGTCGCCAAAAAATGAAGAAGACCACCATCATCACCAAAGGTTCAGACCTACATAACTAAGGCAAGTGCAATCCTTGCTTTATTTTGATGCTTAAAATATCCATGTTAGATAGAATAGTTAGGAACTCAGAAATTGTATGTTTCAATGATAAACTATGGAGTTTTGATTTAGTTATGGACATGAGAATTAGATGGAATGAATCTCTTTATGTACAAAGGTTTTAATCCACGAAATTTGGTTTCAATTGATGGGAGAAATCTGGGTTCATAACATTTTCTGGGAGAAATGTCAAAATATGAGAATTCTGGGAATGCCATGATTTAATCCAAACTAATTGATGAATTTAGGTTGTTTGATTATTAAAATTCAATCATATACCTTGCTATATCAATTAAGATGATTTATGAGAAGTTTTGGATTTATTTATATTGACTTTAGTGTAAAAGAAGTATCAAACCTGTAGGTGATAATATGCAGAAACTGGGTTGATATCTGATCGATCGACTCAAGAATGTCAATCGATCGATCCCCTCTGGAAATGTGAAATGTTTTCTTTTAAAGTTTTGATTGACTCCCAATTTGTGAGAAAGATTTAGTGATGATTATTCGAATATGATGGAACTTAAGGGAGGACAGTAGGTATACTTGAGACTCGAAAAATGTAAATTCTGTGGGATTAAATCGGGGAAAGAACTAAGGGGAATTAACTATATAAATTTCGGTAGAAATAATATTTGAATGATTTATCCAAATGTGAGAGACTTAGGCGATTGCTGAAAAATTATATTTAATCGAGGATAATATTATGTAAGTGGTATCCACATTATAATAGTCGATGAATTAAGTTTGGATAATTTTAGTACATTAACGAGGAGCGAAATACTTATGTCAATGTTGGAAAATTGTTATTAAAGTGAGAAGGATATTATGTGAGTGATAACTACATAATAATAATGTGACAAGAAAATGATTATAATTAACAAGTACGGGTAGTGTTGATAAATACAACAGGTACTTGGGGATAGGATAAATTCCTAAAATTACACATAGGTCGAATAAGTACCTAATTTTATATAGGTAAATGATAATACCTATTGTTTGATAATTTATGTGTATGGCATACCTAGCTTACTTGCTATCGACGGGAGGTTTACGCGTGAGGACAGTCGTATCCTGATGAATCTATGGGATCTTTGACTTGTTTCTCGAGAACATAGGACTTAGGTTGATTACCATTAGTGAGAACAATGGTATAGAACGGTCATTTGGGTGCGTAGGTATATGCGTAGCCCAAAGGCTTAGGACTATGTTCGCCTCCACTGTTTGTGTTTGATGATTGTGGTTCGAGGAATCTCTATCGAACCCATAGTCCCCTATACAGTGACGAGATGTATTGGGACATGATCGCAGAGTAATGCAACACCGCAACTATGTCTCGAGGTGAAGTATATTATATATATAGTAGAGTGAATGTATATATATACACATGAGGATATCTATTATGTGACTAAAGTAGAATTGAAAGATAATGATATCAAAAATTAATTAAGTATAAGAATACTTAAGTGAATTGAATTAATAGGGGGCTTATCCATGTTGAATCTAAGTGGATATATATGTTTATAATATTATTACATGTATTATGAGATTAATACGTGGGAATGAATTGGGCTATAAATAATGGATACATTGGGTTAATCTAGTTAGCGTGGGATCTGTAACTAGGATGACTTAGTGGTACGTTAGGTGTGTACTCTAGATGAGAGGTGATAATCTCAAGAGGGAGTCCGTTAATATAACATGTATAATTTTAAGTGATAAATATTGTAATTATTCACTTGCTGTTTTAAAAACTATTTTCATCGGACTCTGACCCGTTTCCTTGCATATTCTCTTCTCTCTCTTGTATCTCCTATATCAGGTGTCCATCCACAGGGATGCCAACCTTAGAGGATTATGATGCTGACGAGTTATGGACACTATGGAGATGGAGCTTTGTTTTAGATGCCTTCATATTTGTTGATTCCTACTCTATAGTTGATTTTTATTTAGGACATGTCGCCCAAGAGGATTATAGTATTTTCCCTTCTATTAGAGTCTTGATTTTATACACATGTCGTTGTGACACATTTATTATTATTGGGTTTTATGTATGGAGATATTTGCTGGAAAGTATTATTCTAATTACATTTAAATTCTATTGTGATTCATTTATTGTTGTGGATTGGATTATTATGAAAATTGTTCGTAATGGCTAAAATGGAGTTTTTATTAAATTAAAATTTGAATTAGTTTAACACCTGCTTAGTTAGATATTAGGTGATTAATGTTTTTTGACAGTGATGCTAAAAATGAACCAACTATAAATTATGTTTTAATTGGGTATAGGACTGGTCACCCGATATTTAATTTGGCGGGGTGTTATAATTTATAGATTATGACTATAATTTAATTTGGCGGGGTGTTATAATTTATAGATTATGACTATACTTCTTAAAGTATATTCCCGAGCTTTTCTCATCACTCGAAGGGTATCATTTATTCCTCATGTAAATTCATCAGGTAATCATCTACACCCTACTAGTCCATGTCATTATAATCCCCGTGAATTAAATTTATCTTCAAATTAGGTTTATTTCTCGATAATCCCTAATTCAATTTAACCCTTTATTCCATTTCATAGGACTAAACCCATACATTAACATGGCCTACTTGTATACCCCTATACTCCCATTACTTTAAGAATTTAGTCCCATGATCAAATCCAAAATGATCCCACAAAAATAATAATCAAAAGGGAAGGTTGGACAAATCTGGGCAACCGAATCGATTCAGCCTGGTTCGAATCGATTTACCCCTGTCATCGAATCGATTCATCCTGGTCCGAATCGATTTGCCCTTACTGATCTACAACATTCATCATTTTAATGGATACGGGTTTCAATATTTTTCATCCTCAAAACCATCACCAAATGATCCTAAACTCCCCATGGATCATCCCAAATGATACATCAAGATATGTGAACGATTTCTAACATCTAAACATTACAAAATCATCAACGAGTTTCAATTAAATCAAGTTAATTCTCTGAAAATTTTAAAAACTCTTAATTCATCATCCTTATTCAAGAACTATCATAAATCCCAAATTTCTTCACCAATTATACCCAAATTTCGTGGAGTTGATTCTATATTCAAAAAGAGATAAATCCTAGTTAATTTTCATTTCAAGGATTCAATTAAGATCATCAAAATTCATCTTTGCTTCATGTATCTTTTCTAAATTTCATTACGAGCCTAACATGGACAATATATATGCTATAATTTGCAATAATAAACCACTTGGCTCTAATTCGAAGGTCTGAACCATTAGGGAAGATGATTCTAGGGATGTTCCTCCTTTTTTCGATCAACCTCCAACGGTGGTGGTGGTATAAGATGACTCTTGTTTCTTGGTCTCCTAGAAAAATCTCTCACTCTCCTCTAAGCCTTGCCTTTTGATTTTGGTGAATGAACCTCAATTCTACAAACTCTACACTTATATAAGACCACTACAAATTCGTAGTTACTATTCACCTGATTCGATAAATGACCAAAATACCCCTCCATGGTGTCGGTTTGGTCCCAAATTGACCTGAGACCCAAATTAATCCCCCGCGCAGTCTTTTTCAGACTATCTAAACCTTTTTGGACACTTTGGCACACTCGAAACGACCATTTGGATAACATGAAAATAAGTTACTTTTTATTCCATTTAAATATAGTCCCAACACAACTCACACGTGCTTCACGACTTATTTATAGTAATTGTCGTCTTTATAGCTCTCGATAATTTTATAAAGTCATAATCATATATAAAGTCATAATCATATATTACTTTTAATCACTAAGTAATATTCAACATAAATCACATATTACTTTATTCTCGAGTAATATTTAAATCCGGATTAATTTTTAATTATCCCATAATTAATTCTAATTAGTCCTATTTTAAAAGTCATTAAAAATACGTGGTGTTACAATCTTATGGGTGATTTGTACCCGAATCATATTCTTGTAGGAATCATTGCTGATATGACACCCTTATAAAGTCACCCTATAGGTATCCAACATTACGGATTGTTGATCTGTACAAGGGATGTCTACATGAGTGTGATATAGAGTTTGCCCACTTAAGGTTACAACTGCCGGAGGAAATGAGTAGGCATGGATCAAGCTCTCATAGACATGATTGTCATCATATAAGAAGAATTCGCTCACCAAGGACTCATAATTCTCATAATGATGTTAAGGTATTAAGATCTAAGAGTACTCATGAAGACCTCATCGTCCAAGTTGAAGAAAGACACACTTACATTCATATAACTACCAACGAGTTAGATTTAAACATTGGGCAATCTTATGCTAATCGTTGTGATGTTCCCATCAGCATGCCTCCTCCACCAAGGAGGATTGCAGATTAATACGACCTATGCAATTTCATAATGTAGGAATTTGACAATTAACTTTAGACGAATCGCACATGCACGCCAAAGGCTTGAGAAGGAAAGATTTGGTCCATGGATCAACCTCACCAGTTATTGAGGAGATGTATGTGACTAATCAACCTATGAAGTTTCCATAACTGAAAAGCAATACTTATGATGGCAATATTGAGCTTAACCATCACATTCAATACTATAAGAAGTCTACGTCCCTTTCATATCACAACAATGCCCTAATGTGTTGGATTTTTCCACCAGAATTGGGTGAAATAGGCCTTAAGTGGTTTGAGAAGGTTGCCTATAGGTCGATCTTTACCATGGTTGAGTTGTTCGAGCAGTTCACAACCCAATTTATCACTAGTAGCAAGACAATGAAAGAGATATATTTCCTAACCTCACTTCGTGAAAAGCATTTGAAGTCGCTAAGGAAGTATTCATAAAGGTACTAGGAGTTGTTCAATGACATTAATAACAAAAAAGAGTAGTTGGTCATCTTTTTAATCAAGTTTGGCCTTTTTCATTTAGATAACTTGTATCAATCACTGACAAAGAAGCCAACATCGTCTATGGATGATTTAATGGCCCGCATTGAGAAGTACATTGAGGTAGAGAACGAATTCCTCATGTAAAAGGTCAAGCTTATTAGTTTGCAAAGGAAAACAAGTACAAAGATTAGAAGAAATAAGGAAATAGTATAGCACGACCGACCCCAACTAAAAAGGGGGGTAAGTAAGATGCCCACAAAAGAAAAATAAGGATACCGACTAATGATATTACGAGTCAGTCGACACCTTACAATCTCATCCATCATATTAAAGATACTTACTACAAAAAGCCTCTAAAGATGACATGCAATTCCCACGAATGTGCACCTACCATCATGGTCACAATCACATAAACGGAGAATTATTAGATTCTGAAATGCCACCTGGAGGACTTGGTCCATGTTAGACACCTCAAGGAGTACATAGATACATGGAAGACTAAGGTGTCCAGACGAGTTAACAATGTTCAAAAGAAATACAATAATGATTTACCTTTTTTAGGTATGTTGGACGTCATCAATGGCTATACGGGCCTTACCTAATGAACTAGTAAAAATTATGTGAGTGGATAAGAATTAGTGCCAATATCTAAGAGGCCTTCTAATTTTTTATTTTTAATTCCGTCATTAGTAAAAGAAATCACAAGGAGGTTGATTTCGACTTAGTTACCATGTTCTCTAATGAAGATCTTGTCGGAGTCGAACTACCTCAAAATGAGATTCTGGTCCTCACCTTAATGGTCATTAACTACAATGCGAAGAGGATTCTGGTGGATCAAGGAAGCTCCTCGTAGGTCATGTATGTGGACATAACTAAAAAGCTTAGGTATAATATTCACGACATGGATAACGAGGTCGGACTATTGATAGACTTCAATGGTAATATGTATGCCCCTTTGGGAAAGATTAAGCTTACAGTTAAAGTTAGTTCAGTCAATGAAAATACAAAATTCTAAGTAGTTGAATATAAATTTATTTACAATGCCATTCTTTAGAGAGGGTAGTTGTATACTATGAGGGTCGTAGTGTCAAATATCTATCAGAAGTTGAAGTTTGTGATCGATCAATGTATAGTGGAGATCAGGGATGATTAGACAATGGCTAGGAGTTTTTTTTAGTTATTTTTGCCATCAAACGAAAGCAGACCCAGCAAAAAAAAAGGCCAAAAAATAACGAATCTAAGATTGATCAAACCAAATGAGAATGCGCTTTAAGGCCCTTTATTGTGTAAACACAACCTTTTCAATTTTAGTTAACCCAATTTTATCTTCTTAAACCCTACACATGCATCTACGTGATTCAATCCATTACATGAATAAAGCATGAAGGTAAAAGAAACAATTGAAGGAAAAAAAAAAACTTTCGGGTAAAACCTTTATTTCACTATAAACAGTATATCACAACTTACAACATAGCAAAATCTGCAATGAATCTACCGCAATAAATCCACATAGGTACGCAGCCTAACTCAACAAAGGACTCCCGCAAGAACTCTCCAGAATCACAACTCTCGCCTTCATCAAGGCACTCCCACAAGAATCCCCAATGACTATAGTCGATAAATGTGTAATAAATGAAGAACTAACTTTCGATAAATATGTTTAAGATCACAAGCTTTGGAATTGTGAAATTTGATCTTAAATAAACTTCGAATGATGGAAAACTAATGGGAATTTTCGCAAACTATTTTTCTGAAAACGTCTTGGCAAAGTACTGTATTTATTTCTGAGTAAAAATCGTCCAACAGAACTGAAACAAAAAAATTGAGGAGGTAGGTCGTTCGTGCGACATCCCCATGTCGTTTGAACGATATGTGAATGTCGTTTGAATGACATACAATGTCGTTTCAACGACTTCATAAACTTGATTTTTTTTAATTTTCCACGAATTTTCTAAAATTATTTTGACTCAGAAATATTTAAAAAATGTTTTTTTAAATTTTAAATTTAATTCTCAATATTTAAAGACCTTTTAAATAATCCATCATTTAAACAAAATTCTAAGTCACACAACTTCACTTAAGCATTCATACCTGTAAGGAAATAAATATCCAATTGAGTCCTTTGTAGTTTTGGCTCAATTCTGGACAAAAAAATTTGAGTCATAGGATAGAGTTATTAACCATCGTTCAAGCCTATGACATACTAAAGTTGAAGACGTAGCGGCGAAGTTTAAAGCTTCATCAAAATACCGAGTTTAAGTGCTATGTTTCTACGTCATCAACATCATATTCTATAGTCTCCAAAGGTATGAATGCATTTCTATATAAATATAGGGAGACTTGGAATATTTTTATATTGGGTGTACTTTTATTTTAAACTAAGGTTTGTTTTCAGAAAGGTACTTTAAAACTTTAAAATAATGTTTCTGGGCCTAAAAATGGAATTTTTAAAATTTCTGGCGTTTGGTTCGAAGTTGTCGTTCGAACGAGTTTATCGTTCGAACGAGAATTTCGTTCGAATGAGGTTTGCAAATGACTTGCCTCTGGAAACTCATTAGATAGTTCGTTCGAACGAAATGTCGTTCGAACGAAAATATCGTTCGAACGAGATTTCGGTGGGAACAATTTTTGGCAATTTTTTGGCACTTTCCCACTACTTTGTCCCACTTTTCTTTCACAGAATTTAATGACTTCGGGAACAGAATTTTTCTAAGAACTTTTTCCAACTCCTAGAGAGTGTCTGAGAGCTTAATTCTTCCATAAAAAGTTCTCTTGGTGTATTCAAATTGTTTTATTCAAAGAACAAAACCAAGTTTGCACCCAATAAACATTGTTTAATCCAAGTTTCTCTCTCTTTCTCTCTCTCTCTCTCTCTCTCTCTCTCTCTCTCTCTCTCTCTCTCTCTCTCGAGTTAGGCTCTCCAACATACCTCATTAAACATACCTAGCAACATACCTATTTTTTTAAAATAGTAAAAAAATAATTTTGAGTAAATATTTTTTATATGGGTTCATGATAGTTAAATGTGCTCCTGTAAAAAAATGAGAACAAAATAATGTGTTTTGATATTTTTAAAAAATAGGTAAAAAAACTGACAGTTTTAAAGGGTAAAAACTGACAGTTTTTTTAGCTATTTTTTAAAAATATCGAAACACATTATTTTGTTCTCATTTTTTTAACAGGGGCACATTTAAATATCATGAACCCATATAAAAAATATCATCTCAAAATTATTTTTTTTACTATTTAAAAAAAAGGTATGTTACTAGGTATGTTGCTAGGAGGTATGTTGGAGAGCCTGACTCTCTCTCTCTCTCTCTCTCTCTCTCTATATATATATATATATATATATATATATATATATATATATATATATATATATATACACATACATCTTGATTGGAGAGTTTGTTTTGGCACCGGATTCATCTCTACCGTAAAAGAGAGTTTGAGTTTGCTTCTACATCCCACAAAGAAGAAGCTTATTTGCGTTGATGTACCCACTTGGAGAAAGGCTCCTTGTTCGGGTGACGGTGATCAGAAAAAGTCTGATCGGTGGATTCTGAGATCGCGGTGGAGCTCCGTGGTTATTCGCTAGGAAGAGGTGTATACAAGAAGAAGCGTCGGGGCTTGGACGGAGTCAAGTTGAGTGTTGTAAGTCTTACTGTCTTGTATTTGTAAAACCATACTTTGTGAATTTATGGCTAGGGTCGTCCGAGTTTTTTTTCCGTTGTGGGTTTTTTCTCGTACATCGTGGCGTAGTGATTCATTATTTATTTTATCTTGCAAAATCACCTAGAACGCATGCTTAGGTAAAAAGATGAAATTTGGTTTAATCACTACTTGTTTAATTTGGAAATATTGGGTAATGTGTAGTTAATTCAAGTCATTAATTTAATTTGTTAAAATGTGGTTTGGCCTAATTTACTAAAATGAATTAAATAGTTTGTTAGGCAAATTTTTAGGACTTGTGTTGAGTTAAATTTGTTTAAGTGAAATCAAATTGTGTGTGTGTGTTCCATCATATTTCACTTTGTTTAATTTTAATTTGGAAAGAAATTAAAATTTGTGAATTTGTTTAATTGAACCATCATCTCACGCTTTCGCATCTCCTAAGAGGAAATTACTCTTTTTTGAAGTAAAAAGAATTTTTAATATTGGGGGCCTTGTGTTCCAATAATACCCGATGTAATAACCCGCGTAATTTTTGGGGTATTTTCAAAAATAGAGGAAAAATAAAGTTTTTGATAAAATTATTTTTATTCCTCAATTATGTTGAGAATTATTTTTAAAGGCGAGAATTTCAAACGGTTTCGAAATCGGAGTTAAAACGGAGTTTATAATGATTTTTAAATATTGTCCCTTATAAATTATTTTTGGCCGAACTGTCAACATACCTTGGCGATCGATCGATCGAGGCCAGGGATCGATCGAACGATCCCCTCAGGTTTCATGAACAACAAGTATTTTTAAGGAGGTTTAGTTTGTTTCAAGTTCTATTCTTTTTACCTTATAAAAAGGGATCGTGGGCAATTATTTTGGAACAGTCTTGTGGCACAAAAATACCCAGAAAATGTATTTTCTTTTCCGCTATTTTATACACAAACAGTACCCTTTAATTTATGCTTTCAACCTTAGGTTTTGAGGTATTCTTGGGGCTGTTTTGGTGTTTGTTCTTGGAGGTGTTTTGATGATCTTAGAGAGATGATCTTGATGATGTGATGGTGATTTCTGGGCAGATTTATCGTTGGTTTCTCATCGTGGTTTGAGGTATGGGGTTTTACATATAATGCTCCTTTAAATATCTCGAGAGTTTATTCTCTTGATTTCATGTTTAATTGAACTCATATTTGAATTGATAAATTCTTGGAAATCTGGAAAAATAATTATTGGAATTATTTTGATTCCTATGGTATTATTTATTTTGTTGTTGAGCACGTTGTCATGAGATTTTAATATGGCACTGAGGTTGGGCACCCGCCAAAATTTCTGCTTCCCGGGATTATGACTTGATAAAGCATATGCGGATGGGGTGAGGCCTGGTGACCCATTGATGTGTTGTTGAGAAATTTAAATGCTATTGAGATTCGCATTTGATTTGAATATTCGTACTCATGTTGTTACACTTTATTCATCACTAACATATCTTTGTTGAGCATCTTTTGTGTCGTATTGTGTACTTTCCCATATTTTCTTTTGTTGGCAGGTTAGCGTGGATTGGGACGCTATGGACCAATTGGGATGATTTTTTAGCGTGGATTAATTGGGAAGAATTTTTAATAAAAGATGAGAATAATTGTATTTATTTTTGTTGTATAGAGCATTAGAGATTTGTTTTATTTCGAGATAGATAGTTGTATTATTTCGAGAGATAATTGTTGTATTTAATTTGAAGAAATTGAGATTAGTGGTTTCTTTTATTTTATTGTGGGATTTAGATGCTATATACCTTGTTGATTGATGGATTTGGTTAGTTTTATCGATAGTAGCGCTCTGTTCGCTCTCCCCGGGCGGGCGGGGTGTTACACCTGAGTGATCTAGAACAAAGTGAATGTAAAGAATTCAATTCAGCTTGATATCATCTTCAAAGCTTTAACCACAAATTCTTCATATTGAAATGTCGTAGGCTTCAAGGAATCTCAATATAAAAACTAGCTTAGACTCAAAATTGTTTTGTCCGAAATTAAGTTAATTACAAACAAATTGACTATATTTGAAATTTGTTCTTACACCAAATAATAGTGAAAGGGAGCTTGGCTAGGGGTTTAATAAACAACAGTGGACCCTCATAACCTAGAAATTGAGGAACTATGAAGATTTCCCATCAATCCAAATCAACCAAAAAGTTCTTCTTAATCGGCTCATAATTGCCTGAAGAGGAAGTTGATAAATTATTCGAGTTCCTCGAAAAGGGCATGGATGTTTTCACATGACAACTGTACCATTTTTGAGTTATTGATTCAATAGCTTCTTGTCATTGGCTACACACGGATCATGCATGCCAACTAGTAAAGTAAAAGTCGAGGAAGTCGATTTAGAGAAAGTGAAGGTAGTAAAGTATAAAGTTGAGAAGCAACAATGGTTGTCCAAAAATATTGTGGCAAGTGGAGGGTATATGCTGATTTCATTTACCTCAACAAGGACTGTCCCCAGAGCAACTTCCTTGTGACCAAGATTGATCAACTGGTAGACTCAACATCCATTCATCAATGGATGAGTTTTATGGATGCCTACTCTGGGTACCATTAAATACCACTATTCGATCCCGATAAGGAAAGTACCTCCGTCATTACCACGTTAGGATTGCACTACTACAAAGTGATGTTATTTGGCCTAAAAAATGTAGAGATGATTTATACAAGATTAGTCACTAAGATATTTAGAAAGCATATCGGCTCAATAATAAAGGTGACGACATGCTTGTAAAGAACAAGCTAGTGACCGATCATATCACGAATCTCACTAAAACCTTCAAGATCCTCATAAGTTATAAGATAAAATGCAACACCTTTAAAGTGCCTTTGAGTTCAAATCAAGAAAGTCTTTTGGATACCTGGTCACCTAGAGGGGCATAAAGTTCAATCTAAATCTGATAAAGGCGTTGTGGGAGATGAAGATGCCAACTATAATTATAGAGGTGCAAGTGATCATAGAGATGCTTATGACTCTTAAGTGGTTTATATCTATGTCATCAGATAAATGTTGGATATTCTTTTAAGACTTAAAGAAGGCCAACACGATGATCTAAACCCCAAAGTATTATAAAACACTGAAGCAAATCAAGAAGTACCTCGTCTTCCCACCCTTATTATCAAAACTAGTCAGTAGTGAGAAGCTCCATTTCTACTTGGTCATTATACATCATAAATATAGTGGGGCGCTAGTCCAATTAAAAAACGAAAAACATTAACGGGTGTACTGTGTTAGCCATATTCTCCTTAATGATGAAAGGGGATATATGGCCATAAAGAATCTATTTTTGGACCTGATGATGTCATCTAGAAAAGCGAGACATTATTTTGATACCCACTTCATAGTTGTACTCATCTCCCATCTTCTTAAGGATGTCTTGAAGAAGCCCGACTTCACCAATTGAATGACAAAGTGGTTATTGGAGTTACTATGGTTTGATATCAATTATGAGCCTAGAATTTCCATAAAAAGCTAAGTCATGGATGATTAATCATAATAGCCTAAAGGAGGAAGTAATTCAGTTTTGTCTCCTCTTGGAGATGTTCAATGTCAATTCGGGAGACACAGTCCTCCACAATCCAGCCAATTGCATGTCTAAATAGATCCTATTCATGGATGAAGCCTTCAATGAGTGAGATTTCAGCATTATCTTCATCTTCATTACTCCGTATGGGAATTTTATTAAACAAGTTATACACGTTTGGTTCAAAGTCTCCAATAATGAATCAAAATACGAAGCAATGGTAATCGATATAAGGAGGGCGTTCGTAATGGGTGTGAAAGACCTTTTCATCCACTATAATTTGAACCTTATAGCTAACCATTTGAGCGACGACTACTAATTTAGAGATAGAAGGATGCAACAGTACAAAGACAAATCAAAGATCTTTCTCAAGGCCTTTAGACCGGTCTCAATAAAACAGATGCCAAGAAACAACAATGGTAATGCTAATACAAAAAATTATCCATCTACATGAACCAGTCAGAAATGGACATTTGTCTCCTTACGTAGCAACAATCCTAGTCAACAACCAATTAATTAGCCTCGAAGATAGTTGCTCGGCAGGCAGGTCGACCAATATGAATAATGCAGATCATCAAAGTAGATAAATAGTCACCATTTTGGAAATAGCCAAGGGTCTATCCATATGTGTTCTAGACTATCAACCATCACATGCATTATGTACGGGTGTAAATGCTTAAATATATAAAGGCATTCCAAACCTTGATCTCTGAGCCACTATAAATACGTTATATTCCTTTCACAAAGGGTAATATAGAACGAATTCTAAGTTTTTCTTCTTGTAGTAAGAGTACCTAGCTTTCTATAAACCCTCAAATGAATACAATAACAGTGGACATAGGTTTTTCTTCACAGCCAAACCTCTTTAAAGACTATTTATCTCTTGTGTGAATATTTCATTACAAACTATATTTTATCTGTGATTAGAAAATTGGATCTAGTCCATTTTTTTACATCAACAGATTGACGTCGTCTGTGGGAATATGTGTCCATTACCGTTGTCTATCTTATACGTCCTTGTTCAAGGGAAAATGAATTACCCTGAGAGTAGTACTAGAAATAAAGGCAACACTACCATCCCATCTGCTCTGCCAATAATAGTCAACTTAAATCGAATTCTTACAAGTATTGCCAGGGGTAAAGATGTTATGCAGGAAACCATAAGGCAATTGGCTCAAACATTACGAGCTAGGTCTACAACTCTTTCCAGTCAATATATAGTTCCTTCTCTGAGGAGAGAAATGACACCTTCGACTCCTAGGCATTGCCGACATAGCTATTCCAGGTCTTCACGCGATTGGTCTTAGTATCCGAGAGTAAGCTCATTAATCAGATCCACTGAATTTTATGATGGACATTCTCTTTCTCTTGAAAGACCAAGCGTTTTGGAAAGATTTAGCAGAGCTTCACCTTTTGATTATTTGGGACCCCGATCAAATATGAATCATACGAGAGTTATCCAAAACCAATTAACACCCAACCGAACATTGTGAAGCCTCAATCAGGTTTAGATTAAGCGTTCGACGATCTGTGCATGCTGAGCAGACTTCTCAGGAAGAGATCTCAGCATAAACACATGGTTAGAATGTTCGAGCTACTTTGAACAGATCCAATGCAGGCAATCCTTCATGTAAAGGATAAATCGAGCAATTAGAAGATCGACTGAGAGAAATGACCATGGCAAAGAATCCATTGCAGTGGAATTTTATCAAGGGATCTCCTTTAATTCGGGTAATTATTGATTTCCCAACTCCATCCAAGTTTAAACCCCTAGTGGTTAACACTACATATGATGGTAAAACAGACCCAATTCTACACGTTGAGCAGTAATAGGCTGCAACTGACATATATTCTTTTCCTGATAAAATGAGATATAGAGTTTTTTCAAGCACCATGGTTTAACCCAAATATGGTACAACAACTTGCCCCGAGGACAAATTGATAACTCCAATTAGCTTATCGAGCTATTTATCAGCAACTTCTATTATAAGCCCAAGCTAGCTAAGAGAGTAGCCCATCTCCTGAGTGTCAGGCAGCGAGCGGGGGAAACCACCAGAGAATATATCACCCATTTTAACAACGAGAACTAGAATTGGTTGATTATGAAGAGAAAATAACCATCACCTCTTTAATGAGTAGGTTACTTCCAAAAAATCTATATTATGCTTTGGTAAAAGAACCTCCCTAAACCATGACTGAGCTCATGGCTAAGGCAGGAAAAATCATAAATGCCGAGGAAGCAATGCCTGCAAAGTAAAATCCCACCACTAAGTCTGAGAAGAAGGAATAGAAATAAAAGAAAGATGATAAGCTTAAAAGTATGGAGCACATACTCCATTGACGGTCAGTATTGCCCATATCCTGGAGGAAATTAAGTGCAATAAATATTTACGATGGCTCGAGATGCTGAGGGCACCACCCAACATGAGGGATAAATCTAAATATTATGATTTCCATAAGGATCGTGGCCACACGACCGATAACTATATTGATTTAAAGGACAAAGTGGAATCCCTCATCCGCCGAGGAAAGTTGAACAAATTTATTGATAGGTACGAAAGCCGAGAAACCAGAGGAAGGCCAAATTCTCCTTGTAAACCTAGAGATGACAGGAAGTAAAACCATGAAGATGGTTATGAAGACAATCCTGACCTGTCGAAGAAGCCCAAGTAACTAGAACTTTAAGTAACAATGGTACGTTTTGGTTATTTTGATTGTCATGTCATTACAGGTGGAGATGCAGGAGAGGGAGCTCAAACTATAGAGATAAAGGCCTACCTAAATGAAGCACATACCTACTCCTATATGAAACAAATCAATCTGAATGATGATGATTGACCCAGGAAAGTCAACAAAGATAAATTGGTTATCGATTTTTCCAAAAATGATCTTTTGGGGGTACTCTATCCTCATGATGACCCATTGCTTATCAAGTTTAGAATTCAAGAAGCCATCGTCTCTAGGGTTCTGATAGATAATGAAAGCTCGACTAATATCATGTTCTACCCCTGCTTTCAGAGTTTAGGACTGAAACTTAGCCAACTAAAACCATACCACAGGCCCTTGATAGGTTTTTCAGGAGAAAAAGTCTATCCCCTTGGGACAGTCAAGCTAGAAGTGTTGTTCGGCATTTGGCCAGCAAGCCGCACCAAAAAGATACGCTTATTTATTATGGATAAAAATGTTTAGTCTGCTTACAATGCGATTTTTGGCAGGGTAGGACTAAAGAAATTTTGAGGCCGTACCATCCATAGTCCATTAATGTTTGAAGTTTCTTACTAATTTTTGGGTGGGTGTCGTAAAAGGTGATCAAAATGTGGCCAGAGAAAGCTATTACTCCTTAACCGAGTAATAAGATTTGGTTTATCTGAAGAAGAAGACCACCACTTACTAGGTAGACACTACGGATCCCAATAGTGAATCAAAAGTTGATACTCTAAATCTCCAAGATGAAACGAAGCTAGCCAAAGTGCAAATTGTAGAACCACCGAAAGCATAATCTTGGATGATGACAAATCAGGGAGAACCACCCAGATCGACTCCATACCAGTTCCACTCCTTAAATAAGAACTGGTTGCATTCTTAAGAGAACGAATGAATGTATTCACTTACAGCCATGAAGATATGCCTGAGATTGATCCCAACTTCCTCTGTCATTAGCTTAATGTTAACAAGGACGCCAAGATGATCAAACAGAGGCACAAGGTGTTCAATCTGAAGAAAAACCAAGCTATACAAGAAGAGGTGGAAAAACTATAGAAAGCCCAATTCATTGAGGATGTCAAATATCCAACATGGTTGGCCAATGTCGTGATGGAAAAAGGAAAAATAATAAGTGGCGAATGTGTGTAGATTTTACTGATATTAACAAAGCTTGCCCAGAGGATCATTTTTCTTTGCCCATAATTGATCAGTTGGTGGATGCCATATCAGGACATGAGCTATTGAGCTTCATGAATGCTTGTTCTGGGTATAATCAAATAAAAATGAAACCAGAAGACAGGGAGAACACTTATTTCATTACCAACCGAGGTACATATTACTATAATGTATAGCCCTTCGAGCTTATAACGCTAGAGCAACGTACCGAAGGTTGGTCAATAAGGTGTTTGAAGAGCAAATTGGGACAAATATGGAGGTTTATGTAGATGATATGTTGACTAAAAGCAAGAAATCTTTAGATTATATCAAGGACCTCATCCAGACTTTCGATCAGCCAAAAAAGCATCAAATGAAGTTAAATCTGACCAAGTGTGTGTTCGGTGTGCAAGAGGGAATTTTTCTCAGCTTTATAGTAAACCAAAGAGGAATTTAAGCTAACCTTATAAAAATAAAAGATCTGATAGAGATGCAGTCATCGACTTACAAAAAGGATGTTAAAAAACTTACTGGTAGAGTGGCAGCCTTAAACCTCGAGCAACAAATATGTGTTTACCATTCTTTAAGGTGCTTAGAAAGACCTTTGAGTGGAATGCAGAGTATGAGTTGAAGAAATATCTGGTATCTCAACCATTGTGGTCCCGACCTATTTAGAGAGAAAAAATATACTTGTATTTAGCTGTTTCTGAGTCCGCAATTAGCTCAGCTTTAGTTCAATTGGAGAATGGGATTCAAAAACTATTCTACTACACCAACAAAGCATTCAGGGGTGCTGAAATCAGGTATCCACGCTTGAAAAAACTGGCCTTAGCACTCATTGAAGCCTCCAGATGAATGAGGACTTATTTTCAAGCACACACTATAGTAGTGTACACTGATCTACCTCTTCAGTAAGCACTCCACAAATTTAAAAAGTCAGGAAGATTGATGTATTGGGCAGTAGAGATGGGAGAATATGACATCATTTACGAACCAAGGTCATCATTGAAACGACAAAGTTTGGAAGATTTCATTGTAGAGTTCACTTATCCAAAGGTTAATGACTAACAAAACTTGCCTGCCGAGCAGACTTCTTCGAAGAGAGATTTACTCAAAATCAAGCCAAAGTCGTAGCCGACTTACCTGAATCATCCCGCACTCAAGAGATGGATCAGAAGTATACTGACGAAAATAAGGAGATATTCCTCCATGGAGTTCTGTTTGTAAAAAGCTTTAATCGTGTGATATTCCATTGTGGAACTTATATGGGGATGGATCTTCATTCGCAATTGGTAGTGGAGAAGGTATTATACTTAATACTCCTGATAATATTAACGTTGAATATGCCCTTAGATTTTAATTCAAAGCATCAAATAATGAAGCTGAGTATGAGGCTTTGATAATCAGACTGAAATTAGCCCGTTCATTAGGCGCCGACCAAGTAGTGGTGCACAGTGATTCACAATTAGTTGTCAATCAAGTGCTTCATATATATGGAGTTAAGGGAGGGTTGATGACTAGATACTTGGCCGAGGAAATGGAAGTCATTTCCAAATTTCCAGACGTGCAAATGAATAGGATACTAATGATAACTAACGCTCAAGCTGATTCACTTGCTCGGCTAGCTTCATCAATAAGAATAGAACTCAGGAGAAGCATTCCAATTGAGATCTTGGTAAGTAGGAACATAGATGATGATTTAATGATCAGTTTCATTACTACATATTTGGGACCTTTCTGGATGGATCCGACCAGAGCTTACATCGAAGAAGGAACCCTGCCAACTGATCCAAAAGAAGTAAATAAGCTCTAGTATAAAGCAACTAGATATGTGCTGGATAAAGGAGTTTTATACAAAAGGGGATTTACCATTTCCTTACTACGTTGTGTCCATCCATTGGAAGTTGATAATTTGATCAAATAGGTGCATGAAGATTTTTATGAAGCGTATTCAGCTGGTTGGTCATTACTCTAAAAAATCAACATATAGAAATACTACTGGCAACCTATAAGGGCATACTGTAGGGCCTTTGCAAGAAAGTGTGATAAGTGCTAGAGGTTTTCTATAATTCACAAAGCACCTAACGTTTCTCTAGCACCGATTACTTCTGCTTGGACATTCCCTATTTGGGGAATTTATTTGGTCAGCCCACTGTTGGCCACTAAAGGCAGGTTAAAGTACATGGTAATTGCTGTTGATTATTTTATAATATGAGTGGAAGTAGAGCCTTTGATAGAGATGCCTTATGAGAAGGTAAACCAATTCATGTGTAAGAACATCACATGTAGGTATGTCATGTCTTATGCCTTCATTACAGACCATGGAACCCAGTTTGATAATGATGAATTGAAGCATACTTTATTCACCCCTAGATCCAAAAACTCCACTATACACCAAGCCATCCATAGAGCAATGGTCAGACATAAGTGATGAACATAACATTGCTTAATGGATTGAAGAATAGACTTGATGCTGCTAAGGAAAACTGGATTAATGAATTGCACTATGTTCTTTGGGATTAAAGAACAATATCGATGATTCCAAGTGGAGAAACACCTTATATGCTTGCGTTTGGGACATAAGCCATGGTACCGACCGAGATAGGCCTACCAACTCACAGGGTACTGAACTTCGATTCTCCTAAAAGTGATTTTATGAGAAGATAAGACTTGGACATGTTGGAAGAATTCTGAGAAGATATTGTCCTTAGAAACGCTGCATACCAACAAAGGATTGCTCACTTTTACAACAAAAGGGTCAAGCCGACCAACTTAAAAGAAGGCGACTATGTCCTCAAAAAAGTCATCCATAATGGCAACAAGCTTGAGGCCAACTGTCATGGCCCATATCATATTCTGCGATCATCCGACCAGGGACTTTTTGGCTAGAGACACTTGATGGGGAGGAATTCAAGAACCCTTGGAACGCCGAGAACCTCTGCAAATATTATCAGTGAATAAAGGCATTGTCATATTGTATTTCCTTTTACTTTATGATCAGTACAACTGTGATGCAAAAAATTAGACTAAGCCTAATTGATTGATCACAGATAAATAATTAGAAACAAATAAGACAAAGAGAATTTTTAAAGTGGTTTGGCTCCTAAGGAAAATCCTACGTCCACTGTTATGTATTGGTTGCCTTGATTTGTTTTTCGATCCCTTGCAATGAGGGTGATACAGTGTATTTATAGCCCAAGAGGGATACTGATAGTTATCGTGTAACATGACGAAATGCCTTTATTTGTTAAGCATTTACATCAATACATAATGAGAATTATGAGAACACACTATATATTGACTCACTTGAGTCTACATATATAGGAGTTCCAACTAGTTTAGATATATAAACAAAATAGGTTAGTATAGTTTGAGAACTCCATCTCCTCAATGGTACATCTTCATGAAGAAATTCAGTCCAAGAGAACCTTCAAGGGGAAGTACATTCTAAACCCTAAAAACCACAATTAGGACACATGCACTGCATCATACATATCATATATTGTGTTAATGATTTTTTTAACACTTCGCATCTTTGTAAAATCAATTTAATTCAATTTAAAATAATTTTACATATTTTAAATATTTTTTAATGATTTTTGAATTAATTAAAATTTATTTTTTAAAAGTGTTTTGGGTTAAAGTGGTATTTTAGAAACTAGATTTCTTTGCTGTTTGTTTGGCTGGGTAGAATCCGAAAGCGCTAGAGAATTGGAGGTGTGCCTTATAATTATTTTCAAAACACGCATTTTAAATCCCATCTGGTGCGTACATGTGTTGGCTTCCCAATGACACGATTTGTGTTTTCTCTTAGACACAGAACGCGTATACCTTCTCAGCCCTTAGATCAACTTCATCAACGATCTGCATGCGTTAAGAGTTAATCTGTGTGACCCAAGCCTTAACCAATCAGTGTTAGTTTAATCCACTGCTTGTGATGAACCGTTGGATCTTAGTCAAGTTATATAGACTCAATCTCGGCCATTGGATTGATGTCAATGTTCTCGATCCTTCGTTGCTCAGTATATAAAGAGACCAAGTCTCAGCATTTTGAGACTTTTGCCAATTCATTAAATCTGAGAGAAAAGAGAGAGGAGAGAGAAGAGAGAGGAGAGAAAAGAGATAGAGAAATTAGAAGAGGAAACCATAGTTTCTTCGTAGATCCAAACCTCTGTGAGATTTCTCCCTAACCAAACACCAAAACCTAAAAGACCCATACATCATAAAACCCACATTTTGAGAGTTAGATCTTTCTAGGGTTTCTGTGTTGTTGGTTTCGTGTTTTTCGTTTAAAGACCTCTTCAAATTTTTAATTCTCTCAGAACTCATCTATAAGAAAGATTTAAGTTTCATTATTGAAAGTGAGTCTTTCTAAAAGAAAAAATCTCACGATTATAGTTTTTTGTTTCTCTTTTCAGATCTAGCATCTCAGATCTATTTTGTTTCAACGAGTTTTTGAAATAAAGATCTTCTATTTTCAAAAATAAGTTTTCAGATCTAGTGAGTTGTGTGTTTCTGAGTTTTATTTCATATTTTATGAAATACTAGTGTTCAAAAATAAAAGATACACAAAAGAACTCGTGCCAAAGTTTTAAAGTGTAAAGATCTGAAAATAAGTTTTATATATAAAAACTTGTTGAATCAATCCTTGCATGTTAAGTCTGAATCTGTTTTATTAAAGTAGACCTCTAGTCTAGTTGGATCTCAATTGGAGGTTTACAATTTCAAAAATATTTTCAAAACCCTAAAATTGTTTAAGACCTTGAACCGTCTTCCAACAAGGTATCCTTGAGATATGTGGTTTAATTAAAGATCAAGAAGTCTTTACTTAAAAAATCAAGATTCAGAAATAACTTTCATATTAGAACTGTTGTAATTTTTTAGGATTGTTTGTATAAATTCTTGAGTGGGTGAGTAGCATGTTTGCATGTAGTAGCACATCACAAACACTATATCACACGAACACTTAAACACTGTGGTTATGTCTGAGAATCTTGAATTTGAAAGAGTTGCTGGAATATGAATTCAGAGGGAAGGAGATCAAGGAAAAGATAAAGAAGCATCAAGAAAAGATCAAGTTCCAAGTCAGAATACCTTTGGAGTGGAGAATCTCGTGTAGGTACGTTCTGAACTTAGGTTAGGATCTTTGTGGTTTGCTTAAGTGTTGTAACTTGATTTTTATTCTAGTGAATTTTTGTTTTATGGCATAGAGGTCACCGTGGATATTTCCCTTGCTTAAGGGTTTTACCACGTTAAAAATTCCTGTGTTTATTTTTGTGAATGTTCTTAACTGTTGTTGTGATTGGGACTGCATGATAATTTTAGTAGATGTTTATTAGATTTTAAAAAAGAAGGTAATTAACTATCAAATTTAATCCATACATTCAGAAACAGATTTTATAACACATCTTGTGTTTTTTGAAAAGAGTTTTGCCCAAAAAGTTTATTCGGAGTTTACACAACCATAACATTTTGTTATCAACTTTGTAAACAAAAGGCTTTTAGTATCAAGGTTGTTTTTTAATTTAAATGTACTATTGCTGTCGCTTCACTGTTTGCGCAGTTTGTATGATTGTTGTCGCTTAGTTAGCTGTACAGGCTGGATTTTTGACAGTTGGTCGGTCGTCTCAGTTGCTCGGGCTTCATTATTGGTCGGGCTTCCTCATTGGTCGGGCTTCCCCGTTAGTCGGGCTTCATTGTTGGTTAGGCTTCCCTATTGGTCAAGCTTTTGTATCATGCCGACTTGGACTTGTGCCATATTGAATGACACGTGATGGCTTGTAATTGGTCCACGTAGGGTAATAAATTTTGGTATCAACAGAAGGCCCCAATGTTTCATACTTGGAGCTGATGCAAGAGTGTGAAATATTATGCTTCAACATTAGTTCGGGCGGCTTGGTCAGTTGCAGACCTTCCAGGCTTGCGAAGTTTATCCACTTAATTGATAGTTTTTTAGCGCGAATGGCAATTTTGTAAATATTTTAAATTTTAGCGAATAGTTCTGCGGTATCTTCGCCTTTTCCCTCATTAGCCGTCCTAAACCCAATTGTCATTCGCTTTAATCATTAGTTTTCCCAGTTTCCGATGCGTCTTATAAAAAGAGCGATTAAATTTCGATCATTTGCTACCTCTCACTTATGACTCTGCTATTGTGTTCTTTGAACTTTCGTGCGATTGTTTTCTTTTCTGTCTTCATTCTTGCTAAATCCTTACACTTTTGTAAGAATTTTTCTTCTCTTCTTCTTTGTTTTCTTCATCATGGTTTATTCTATAGAGTCACTTGATAAGTTCAGAATTGACTTTATTATTCCCTCTTGGGTTGTATTGGAACATCCCACTTTTCCTTCTGACTTTTTCTCTCTTGCTAAAGGCCATTGGTTCCCTTCTATTTTTATTGTTGCATGTGGGTTCACATTTCCTCCCAATCCCCTATCTGGAGTTTTGTCAATATTTTGACATTTTTCCTACAATATTGGCTCCTAACACATGGAGAGTAGTGAGTGGAGGATATAGGTTAAATCAAATAAATGGAACCCATCTAGGGATTCTAGAAATAATGTTTTGTTATAAATGGGTAACTAGCGATACCATTTTTTATTTGAAAACTAGGGCAGTCAGTAAAGCTTTAGTAGTAATCTTCTAATAGGGATTATTTTGATCATGGGGTAGTTGTAAAAAATTGGCAACATACTCCCTTAACTGGAGGTGCTAAATACCAAGGACCTAGATTTTCTCTCTTTAGCAATGGGATAGGTTTTTCAATGTTTTAAATTTTTTTGCCCTGTTTATATTTGATAAAATGTCATACGGGCTGTTGCTTCATAAATTGAATTGCAGTTGACCATACCCCCCCCCCAAAGAGAGTGAAGTAAATTTCAAAGAGTTGAAGTTTGTCTGGGGGCTTCACAAGGTAGTTGCTGAGGAGCACGTTAGGTCTGCCTCCTATCTGCTTCAATACAAAAATATCGTTTCTTCCTTTATTTCCAGACCTGCTGCCTCTTCTGTTCTGGTAATTGATCTTGATCAAGAGGTTGCTGTTGATTCTGACACTCCTCTATCTGAAATCATGAAGAAGAGGAAGTTTCCTGACCTTCTCAGTGGTAGCACTTCTGGCTCCCAAGCACCTGCCGAAGGAGATAAGAAGAAAACAAGGGATGTTATGAAGCCCCCCCATTCCTAAGGACCCAGTCCCCAAAGACCCAACCCCTAAAATCCCAACTCCTAAAGATGCAACTCCCAAAGATGCTGAAGTTCCTTTGAGGAGACTTAGGAGAGGGCTTGCAGAGAAGTAGGTCGACCAGGTAACCGATCGATTATCCTTGGTTGAATTACCCTCTTCTGATGTTGTTCCTCTAGCAACTATTACTCCTGGTTTGGACAAGAAGTTGATCAAATCTGGTACTCTTCCAGACCAAGGGGGTGGATGCCATGCTCCTCCGAACAAGAGTTTCTGAATTGGCTGCTCAGAGCCTTGCATTAGTAAGTAGTTTCTATTTTCTTGGTTTGGTTATCTTTTATGTTTATCCTATACTCATCTTGGTCTTCGTCTCTTGCATTTCTTGGTACACTTTAATAATATGCTGGAGAAGAGTGATGCAATTAGGGATTTTTCTTCGTATGATGTAGAGGAAGACCTGGCTGGCTTGAAAAAGTCTCTACTCGAATATCAGTAAGACCTGGAGATTGAGATGAATAATTAGGCGAATAAACTGAAGACGACTGAAACTACTGGTCAAACGTATGATGAAAATGCCCTTAAAGCGGAGCACAAGGCAAAGGAGGCTGAGCGTAAGGAAGATAAAGCTGAGCGCAGGGTAGAGGAAGCTGAGCGCAGGGCAAAGGCTGCTGAAGAGCTTTTATCCTCTTCCAGATCTAAGAGAAAGTCTGCTGTGAATGCCTCCTTAAGTGCTGCTTGGGAAAAAGGCTGAAACAAAGCCATTTCTGCTGCCTCTGCTCAAATTAAGTATGGAAAACAAAAATGCTTCAGAGATGGTTGGGTTGCTGCCCTTCAGGAGTTGAACACAACTGAAGGCTCTGAACCTTTTTAGAGATATATTCATGGTCCTCCTCCAACCATTGAGGATGAGATCGAGGATGAGGCTAGTTCTGGAGAATCTTCCCTAGTGGTTGAATTTGCTGCAGATCAACCTAAAATTTCTGAGTCTTCTCTTCCTCCAGTCGAGCAAACTGAGCAACTCCAGTCTGTAGCCCTTTCTTTTGAGCATGACAAAAAGGTTGAGAATGATGGGGAGAAGGTGTAAATTTGTTCGGCATTTCCCTTTTGCTTTTATTACTTCTTTTTTCTTTATTTTGATTGTACTTGAACTCTTTGTTATCAATAAAAGAACCTTTTATTACTTTGTGTCTCTTGTTGATTATACCCGTTCTCCATTCTTATTGTTAATTGGTGGTCATTTCTTCTTGCTAGTTTATAGCGAAGATGAAACAACTGTCTTTCAATGATACCGAGCTACTGAGGAAGTGCAATGCTTTTTTCAAAGAAAGTCATACGAACTTGTCCGAAGAAGAAATTATTCAGTTGCTCGGTGATGATGTTTCAGAACAGGCTAAAGAAGCCTACAAGTATTTGCAGTACTTACTTGGTCGGGCGTTAGTAAATAATATTGCCTACTATAAGATGTTAGAAGAACTCCAAGAACAACATAAAGAATTTACTGCACTGTTGGATCAGAGCTACGAGCAGAAGTATCAAAGTTTGAGTGTAGGTCGGGGCTTTGATAAATTTATCTCTGTTTATAATAAAAAGGAAGCTTTACTTAAGCTTGAAGTTGAAGAAACTAGGACTGTTGCCAAACTCCTGGAAGAGGAGAATAATAATTTGAGGGAGGAAGTGAATCTTTTGAAGTCTGCTTCTGGAGCTGTTGTTGCTACTACGAATGAGGATTACTCCTTTTTAGAGGCTGAAAATGCAACATTAAGAGATGAGTTGGAAGCTTAAAGAAAGATTAAGCATGTATCCTCTTCTCGAGTAAGAAATAGGCCTGGCCAAGGAACTACAGAAGAAGTTAGGACCCAGCAGTCCCTTGCCAATCAAGCCGTATAGGTAAAAGTAAAAGATCGAGCTATTGCTGAGATGTCCCAGAAGCTGCAGACCTTGTTTTGACAATTATGCGCTCAATCTTCTCAATTATAGGTTAAGGATGTAGTATTAAAGAAACTGCAGTCTCAGGTTGATAAATTAACCTTTCAATTCCACAAGCATCCAGGAGAAGTTTGGATGGATGGGTATAATGAAGCTCTGGGACATATTGATGATAGACTTCAACAGGCTAAGAATGAGTACTTAAAATGGGGTTGGATAAATGCTTTAACCTTGGAGAAAGTAGATCATAACGACTCTTTGTGGGATTGGTATGACCCAGGCTTGCTAGAGCTTGACAATCCTCCATTCAAGTTAGATATTAACTGGATTCCTGTTCATCGTATTTATTAATGATTGATTTCAAAATACTTAGGAGATTACGATCTATATGATGAACTAGAAATCGTTCGACCTCCTTATCTGCTTGATCGTCCTGGTAGCAGCAACACCAGGATGCTTCAGAACTTTAACTTCATCAACTCCCCTTTTACTTTGGAGGATCCTCCAGCTGGCACGGATCCTGTTTCTAAGGTTGAAGGAAAATGTCCTGTAGAATAAGACTTTGTATTTTGTTTCTGCATGTTTAAACAATAATATTTAACCATTTGATTTAATGACAAGTTTATTTTATGAATAGATCAACTTTTCATTAGTCTTTGCATATATGAATGTTTTTTTAGTCTTTGACTATGAATGGATCAACTTTTAGTTAATATTTAGTTTTTCACCGGATCTATTGATATCCTTAGGCTTATCCTAGGTATTATATCAATTACCAATGCATCACCATGGTTCTACTAATGTACCCAAAGGTTTTAGGTAATTGCATTAATTGCTTCGGTTCTCAGGCGTGAGTGAAACATTTATCCATCTTTTAGCCCAGTTTAGATGAAAATTATTCATCCGGGTCTTCGTTAACCAAGCATTTGGGACTTATAATTTTTCCTTGCGTGGTTTTTTATATATTTGGCAACTAATTTTATTGGTGCCTTTATTGATACCAACCAACTTTGTTGGTGGTCTTTATTGATACCGACCAACTTTGTTGGTGGTCTTTATAGATACCGACCAACTTTGTTGGTGGCCTTTATTGATACCGACCAACTTTTTTGGTATTTGTGGGTTGTTGACCAACTTTGTTGGTGTATTTGTTGCATACATAATGTAGTGCATAACACTAGTACTCCAAAAAAAAAAAATTAACAATTTTGGGGAAATCGCATTCTCATTAATATTGAAATGAACTTAATACAACATGTTTACATCACGGATAGTATTTCCTCAACCTCTTCCAGTATGTCTAAGTCCAGCCTTCTCATCAAATCACTAACTGGGGTATTGAAGTTAAGAACTCTGTACCTAGGTAAACCTAGCTCAGCAGGAATTACTGCTTCAGTACCAGATGCTAACATGTAGGGAGTTTCTCCAGTAGCTGTTCTAGGAGTTGTTCGGTAAGCCCACAAGACAAACTACAGTTCAGTGATCCAATTTCCTTTAGCATTTTCTAGCCTCTTTTTTCAACCCATTCAGCAGATTTCTGTTAGTTAACTCTGTTTGGACGTTGCTTTGAGGATGGCCAGGAGCAGAATGGATTTTTGGGACGTTGGATTGGGCACAATAAGCAGCAAATTGATCGTTGTTGAACTGTGTGCCATGATCAGTGATAAAGGCGTAGGACAAGCCATACCTGCATATGATATTCATCTAAATGAACCAATAAACCTTTTCATAGGACATATCAATCAATGGTTCAACTTCCACCCATTTAGTAAAGTAATCGACAACTATAATCAGGTACTTGAACTTTCCTCGGGTGGTCAGTATAGGCCCAACCAAGTCAATTCCCCACATAGCAAAGGGCCAAGGTTAAGTAATAGGTGTTAGAAGGTCTTGTGGAGACTTGTGTATGCTGGAAAACCTCTGGCACTTATCACACTTTTTGGTAAAAGATGCACAATCTGCTCGCATAGTTGGCCAGTAGTAACCCTGCGTGTGGATTATTCGCAACAATGTTCTTCCTGCTACATGGGATCCACAGGACCCTTCATGGACTTCTTCAATCAAAACCGTCACTTCAGCTGGATGCACACACCGTTGTAGAGCAGCAGTTTATCCTCTTCTATATAACACACCACCATCTAGCACATACCTTGCGACTTTGTATTTTAGATTCTTAGCTTGAAGTAGGTTGGCTGGCAGAATTCCTTCTTCAATATAAGCTTTTATGGGATCCATCCAAGATGGCCTCATATTAACCGTAATAAAATTAACCATCAAATCATCGTCAATACTCCTATTAGCAATTAGCTTAATAGTAATAGTTCTTCGCAACTCAGTTATGGTTACTAAAGCTAGCCAAGCAAGTGCGTCTTCTCGGGCATCTTCCAACCTTGGGATCCTGATCATTTGGACAGCTAGCAGAGTGGCAATTATATCCAAAGATTTAGCTAAGTATCTGGACATCAGTTCTCCTTTAGCTGCATATATGTTCAACACCTGATTTACCACTAACTGTGAATCACTGTAACCACAACTTGCTCGGCATTCAGTGATTTAGCTAGATTTAAATGAACAATCACAGCTTCATACTCTGCCTATTTATTGGAGGGTTGAAATTGGAATCGTAGAGTATACTCTATATTTAGCTCGTTTGGAGTATTGAGAATGATTCTATCTCCACATCCAGTTGCACAAGATGACCTATCAACATAAAAACTCCATATGGGGATATCACTGTCAAACGCTTGGTTTGTCAGAACCCCTTGATGGAAGATTTTATCCTTCACCTCCTCATATTTTTTCTTCATCTCCTGTATTCCACTGGACGGTTATGGTTGATCTTTTTCTACAGTTTCCCCTGCTTAGAGTTGGTCGGGCGTATCTCTAGTAGGTCTGCTGACTCCTGGATATTTCTCAGTTAGAATTCCTTATTGCTCGGGGACCTCAGGATAAGTGAATTCTAAAATAAAATCCGCCATAGCTTGGCCTTTTAAAGCAGTCATTGGTTCATACACAAGATCATATTCCCCTAACTCTACAGCCCAATATATCAATCTCCCGAATTTTTTCGGCTTATGAAAAGCTTGCCTTAGTGGCATATCAGTATATACCGCTATGGTGTGAGCTTGAAAATATGGCATCATCCATCTACTCGCCTAAATTAAGGCCAATTCTAATTTCTTCAGTCTGGGATATCTAACTTCTGCTCCTCAAAAAGCTTTTCTAGTGTAGTAAACTGGCTTTTGAACTCCATTCTCTTCCTTGATCAAGACAGAACTAACTGCTGATTCAGATACAACGAGATACAAATACATTTTTCTCCTAATACTGGTCAGGAGAATAGTGGTGGTGTTCCTAGGTACTTTTTCAATTCCAGGAAGGCTTTTTCACATTCATCGTTCCATTCGAAGGTTTTTCTGAGCACCTTAAAGAATGGAAAACACTTGTCCGTTGCTCAGGACACAAACCTGTTGAGTGCTGTTACACGCCTTGTTAGCCTTTGAACATCCTTTTTACAAGTCAGGGATCGCATTTCTATCAAAGCTTTGATCTTATCTGGATTAGCTTCAATGCCCCTTTTATTTACTATATACCCGAGGAACATTCCCTCCTGAACTCCGAAGACGCATTTGGTAGGGTTTAACTTCATCTGGTGCTTTTCCAATTGATCAAACATCTGGCTGAGGTTGGCAATATGATCAATAAATTTTTTGCTCTTAGTGAGCATATCATCAATATACACCTCCATGTTCTTGCCTTTTTTCTCCTCAAACACTTTGTTCACCAGTCTATGATAAGTAGTACCTGCATTTTTAGTCCAAATAGCATAGCATTATAGCAATAAGTTCCTTGGGAAGTAATAAATGAAGTACTTTCTCTATCTTCTGGATTCATTTTGATCTAGTTATAACTAGAATATGCATCCATGAAACTTAGCAACTCGTGCCCTGAAGTAGCCTCCACTAGTTGATCAATTCGCGGTAAAGGAAAGTGATCCTTTGGGCACGCTCTGTTCAGGTCAGTAAAATCCACACACATCCTCCATTTATTATTTTTCTTTTTAACTGTAACTACATTGGCTAACCAGTCCGGGTACTTCACGTCTTCAATAAAGGAAGCTTTTTGAAGCTTCTCCACCTCTTCCTGTATAACCTGGTTCTTCTCTGGGCTAAAAATCGTTCTTCGCTGCTTCACATGCTTAACCTCCTTATTAACATTAAGCTCACGGCATAGGATATTTGGGTCTATGCCTGGAATATCTTCATGGATCCGCGCGAACACCTATTTTCTTTATCTCAAGAAAGCCACCAACTCCTGCTAAGAACCGATTCTAATGACGTTCCTATTTGAGTTGTTCGTTATGGTTTATCATCGTACAGAATAATGCTTTCTGTTGCCTCTATCACTTGGCCTTTTACAAGCTCTTATTCGTCTCATGGATCTAAGGTTTCAACCTCAGATTTATTGTTCGGCTCAGATATATCCACTTGATAAGTGGTTGTTTTCCTCTTTATTTCCAACATATCTTCTTCCTCAGCATAGGACTAGTAGCATTCCTGAGCTACTTTCTGATCTCCTTTCACTACTCTAACTCCAAAGTTGTTCAGGAACTTCAGGTATTGATGAACAGTAGAGGGTACAACTTCGAATTTCTTCGGACCAACTCTTTCCATGATCATGTTATCGTCAGAATGAATATTTTTGTCCATTACAAAGAATCTCACTTTTTATGTCCTACTCGCTGAACATGTCCCGACCAACACATCTAACTTGATTGTCCCCAATGGAAATACTTTCTCTTTAGAGAATCCAATGAGTGGCATGTGGTAAGGCTCTAATTGGCTGAGTTTTAAGCCCAAACTGTCAAAACAGGGATAAAATATGATGTCTTCCGAACTTCCATTATCCACTAATGTTCTTGCTACTAGTACTTCTTTTATCCCGACTCTAATCACTAAAGGGTCATCGTGAGTATACAACACTTCCGGATAGGTCATTCTTGGAAAATCCAATTACGAGCTTATCCTTGTTAACTTGGTCGGTCTTCCTTGACGAGATTGATTCGCTGGATGTAGGAACAAGCTTGAGCCTCATTAAGGTACGCTTTCATTTCAGCTGTATGATTTCCTCCTTCTGCATCTCCACCTGTAATCATATGGCAATCAAAGGATCCAACACTGAGTGTGAATAACTCGCGTTCAGGATGTCTAGGTTTCTTGGGAAGATCAGGATCGTCTTTTGGATCATTGTCATGATTCCTCTTCTTACCTTCTCTAGGCTTAACATGTGATTTATATTTCTGTCGACCTCTACCTCCATTTCTTCCACCAGTCTGCAGATCAACAAATTTAGCCAATTTTCCTCTTCGGATGAGTGCTTCTATCTCATTCTAGAGAGCAATACACCAGTTATTCGTAAGACCATGATCTTTGTAAAATTCACAATACTTGCACTTATCCCTCTTATCAGCAGGTGACCTTAATTTTGCAGGCCAACTCAAATCATTATTATGCTTAATTTCTTCCAAGACATGATGTATATCCACCATTAAGGGACTGCAATTGGTAAATTTTTTGAGCCTATCGAGGATTTCTTTTACTTTCGAATTCCTGTGCTCATTGTGATTCTTGTGCTCCTTCTTATCTGACTTCCCTTATATCTTTGCTTATGCCTTTGCATCTGATTTTTTTACAGCCATAGCTTCCTTGACGTTCATAATCTTTGTTGCTTTGGACATCAATTCTGTCATCATCTTCGGGGGATCTTTTGCCAAAGTATAATACAGTTTGCTGCGGAGCGAACCATTCATGAGGGTAGTGATTGCAGTCTTCTCTTCATAATCAATGACTTTCAATTTCTCGTTGTTGAAACGAGTGATGTAATCCCTAGTACTTTCTCCCACCTTCTGTCTTACACTAAGTAAATGAGCTATTCGCTGCACTGGTTTTGCTTCAAAGTAAAAATTACCAATGAATAACTCAGCGAGTTGTTGGAAGCAAAAAATCTACCCCGGAGGAAGACTATTATACCAGATTTGAGCAGACCCCGTGATTATTCCTAAAAATGACCTGCACCTCATCTCATCAGGAATAACATAAATATCATCCATTTCTTGGTATTGTTCTATATGAAGAACTGGATTGGTCTTCCCATCATATTTGGGAGTAACCACTGGGGCTTTAAACTTAGTCGGCATAGGGAAATCTACAATGGTTTGCAGAAAGGGGGATCCCTTAATAAAACTTCTCTAGAGAAGATCCTTGGCCTTGGGCATTTCTCCCAACCTGTCTTCCAAACGTTGAATGGAACCTTTCCAAGCATCACTGCCAACATCAGATCTATGGGTGGCGACTTTTTTTGTGCCGACCAATTAATCGTGTCGAACTTTCTTCTTGCGAACCTTCTCTCTGGCTGGACCGATCAGTTCGTCGGGTGTTTAATCTGGATTGGGCTGAACCTTCCCTTAAATCGATTGGTCTTCGAGTATTTCTCGATGTAACCTGTAGAGCATTTCCCTGGGGTCCCAAACGGTTGAAAGGAGAGGCCCTACTTAACTTTCTAAGGCACTCAATATTTCTGGGATGAGGGACTGTCCATCAGAGGAATTAGTAATCCTGATAGAATAAGTTGCTCCAGGAAGGTACGAAAGATCCCTTAAAGTTATGAAACGGCTATGCCCAACACTCCTCATTGGCAGTGGTGGCATATTCCTTTGATTAAGTTATGCATGGAGTCCAGTTTGTAGAGTTTGGGCCAACTGTCGTATAGTATCCTGCATAGCCTCTTGACCCTTGGCCAAGCTAGCTAAAATTCCTATTAAATCATTATCATTTGGAGGGATAGAGGGAGTAGGCGGAATTTCCTCATTTCTAGTACTTGATTCAGGAATTTCAGCCATGGATGATAAAGGAGTGAAAATGTTTAGTAATACGTTCCCACAGATGGCGCCAATATGTTGATGCAAAAAAATAGACCAAGCCTAATTGAATGATCAGAGATAAATAATTAGAAACAAATAAGAAAAATATAATTTTTAAAATGGTTCGGCTCCTAAGGAAAAGCCTACGTCCACTATTATGTATTGACTGCCTTGATTTATTTTTCAATCACTTGCAATGAGGGTGATACAGTGTATTTATAGCGCAATAGGGATACTGATAGTTATCGTGTAACAGGATGGAATGCCTTATTTGTTAGGCATTTACATCAATAAATAATGAGAAATAAATGCACTATTGCTGTCACTTCACTGTTTGCACAAGTTGTATGATTATTTTCGCTTCGTTGTCTGTATAGGCTAAATTTTTGGCAGTTGGTCAGTCTTCCCAGTTGCTCAAGCTTCATTGTTGGTCGGTCTTCCTCGTTGGTCGTGCTTCATTATTGATTAGGCTTCCCTGTTGGTCGGGATTTTGTATCATGCTGACTTGGACTTGTGTCATATTGAACGAAACATGCTGGCTTATAATTGGTCCACGTAGGGTGGTAACTTTTGGTATCAACAACAACTATCTTTCAAGTTCAATAAAAATCTTGATTTTAATTCCCTCAATTTTTTCAATTTTTTTCGGAGTACGACATTATACATCCCCTAGAAATAACAAATAATAACTCTTGGTTTTCAGCCCTTGTCGATCAACAACACATACTTAATCAGGTTGAACTTATCAAATTCGAGATACACCTACAGCTTAATGCACAGTCATATCTCACCCGACTAAGTTATTACTTCATGTATGACTTCGTATTAACAAGTCACGAACAAGAAGTTTTACCCGACTAAGTTAAATACATGATTATATTCCTAACACACTTGGTCGCCACTAATAACTTACTTCATGTATGACTCCATCTTTGTCGAGTCAAGAACAAGAAGTCTGCAATACTTTGTATAGAACTCAAACAGTTAAAAATAAGTTTTACCCGACTAAGTTAAATGCAGGAAGACATGTATACATTCCTAAGCATTGGAGTACACACATATATTCCTTATACACTTGGTTACCACTGATAACTGATGCTAGACTTGGATCAACAAAACTATTTGTAGTTTTATCTAAATGCATTGGTAGAATTTATGGCCCTATAATTATAGTTTAATAATTCATTATTAAATGATAACTTAGTTGGCTGATTGATTAACTAATCATAAGTTGGCAACACAAAAGCATATATTTTTATTCAAATACTAATTGTATTACATTCAAGATCAAATAAGAATTATTCAGTT
The DNA here is from genome assembly GCA_949130495.1 of Sambucus nigra. Lineage (NCBI taxonomy): Eukaryota > Viridiplantae > Streptophyta > Magnoliopsida > Dipsacales > Adoxaceae > Sambucus > Sambucus nigra. The sequence continues at coordinate 383,155,867 of OX422217.1, forward strand.
GGGCGTTTTCCTTGAGCTTTGGAAGTTTGTGGCATTCTCTCCATCCCAACAAGTGGATTATCCAGAGTATAAGGGGAATTGATGTAGTTAAAATCCCTCAGCATTTGATGAGGAGGACGAATTATTTTATGCGCACCATAAAGACCGTAATCTTTCAGGTATTTGGTGATTAAACACTGGGGAATAGTATCATAAGAAATCCATGATATGTCCAACTTAAATGGGGGCTTGTCACAATCCAACAAACCGGGCTCATTCCAGTACCATAGCTCCCTATTTTGGTCATATTTCAGTAAGGTCAGCAAGTTGGTCCATCCCCATATGTAACCTTCATGATGACTCCGAGTAATATGATCATCAACATGGATAATAACCTCATTATAGCCTTCCATCCAGACCTCCCCGGGCTATTTGTGAAATTAAAAGGTCAACCTTTCAACTTGGTATTGAAGTTTCTTCAAAACATCACTCTTCACTTTCAACTGGACCAATTGATTTGCGATGGCTTTATCCTTAGCTTCCAGTTGGATGGACAAATCAACAATGGCATGACTCTTTGCTTTTAACTAGGCATCTTGGTCGGCTAGTGTTTTTCTAGTTCTTGCTACATCTATAGTTACTCAAACAACCCTTTGTTGCCTAGACGTTTGCCCAGGTTTGGTTTTCTGCAGTGCTTCAAGTTCTTCTACTAATCTGGCATTCTCCGTTTCCAAGAAAGAAGAACCCTCACCAGGACCACTGGCAGATGATTTTTTCAGGTTGTCTATCTTATTTCTGAGCCGATTATTTTCCTTTTCAAGCAGTTTGGCTACTTTTCGAGATTTATCCACTTTTTGATTCAACAAGAACATTTTCTTATGTACATGGAGGCATACTCTTCAAGCTTTTTCTCAAAGCCACATCCTTCACTCAAGGCTTTATACTTACCTTCATAGTTGGCATGGAGTGAAGCCAAAAAAAACATGTGGTCTTGAAAGAGTTGGCGCTTGCGTTCAATTAAGAAATAATATAATAAACACCTTTTTAACCCAAATTAACCCTAATCATGCAACTAGGTGTGATTGAAACAATATGAAATCATGCAAGAATTATTCAACACACAAAGTTAAGGAAAAATCCCCCAAAGGGGGAAAAACCATTTGTATATCACTATAATTTGTAAGAGAAACGACTTACAATCGGATTACACTGAAATACAAGTTTTTGACTAAGAATTACCCTCGGGTATCGGATTCTGTAGTTGCGGCTGGAATATCCCTTTCCAGTAGGGTTGGCGCCTGGAACTATCCCTGTCCAGTAGGGCTATAATGAAGAGGAAGGAACGGTCCATTTCACAAGGGTTGAACAACAGCAATGGTGTTCTTGGGTTACCAGAATTGATTCACAATAGGTTTGGAAGTTGTGTGAATCATGGGTATGAATCAATGGACTCAAATACCATGAAGACTTAAGAGTTATGGAACTCAGAAAATCGTGTGTAAGTCTTGAGAAAACCAACTCCCCGATCGTGGTATAAATAATAATTTATTTGCCCTAAAAATCTCCACACGATCTGTTCGTGGTTATCCAGGGCGGACCGGTCCGGGCCTTAGGCGGATCGGTCCGATGGCAGACCGGTTCTTTTGTTTTGAGGCTGATTCGGTTTGCATTCGGTTCGGTGCTCACTGGCTTCAATGTGCAAGGCAGATCGGTCCGGTGGGGAGGCGGATCGGTCTGGAAGCGGATCGGTTCTTTTAATTTCTTGGCGGACCGGTCCGGGATGTTAGCGGATCGGTTCTTTTTTCATTGAGGCGGACCGGTCCGGCTGACTGGATTTCTGATTCCTTCCTTGATTCGATACTCGGATTTCGTTGATGACGATGTGGACATGAATTTCTTCAACGGTGTTACGGCTAATGACATATACAAGTATGTTGGACAAAATGTCCTTACAAATCTCCCCCTATGTCTATGCCGAAAAATACATAAAAAATCTGAATTATCTTGAATCAAAAATGCCTATACAAATCTACCCTTCCATGAACCCGAAACTGAAAGAGGTACAAATGATAAAGGCTGCATCGTTTGTTTTGCAAATCTTCGGATCAGAAATGTCAACGCTTTTCTCATCAGGGTGTGTATCATGGGAATATCAAGTATGTACCTACACACATGAGATAAAGCAAATACCAAGTGACGTGTCGAGTTTGAAATGAGATAAACATAAGCATATATATCAATTTAAGATGATATTCTCAGAATTTCAAAACTCCCCCATAATCAGATAATTCATTATAATTCATTCTCCCCCTTTTTATGATGTCCCCAAATAGACAAATGAGAGAAATAAGTCAAGCAATCAAGTACCGGGGTGACACAAGGCATAAAATCACACCATGAATGAACATAACACAACCAAGTCGGTGATAGCGTAAAAGAATGGGTGATCAAAATTCGATAGGAAAATCAAAGCATACAAACATGACATATGTGCACGATGAATATTGGATATTCCTAAAGAATGAACTCAAATGCTTCCTTTGGTGTAAAAGATTGGAAATATAAGACATTGACTATATCAAATCTACAAATCAAAGCTCAAAGTGATTTCTACACCAATAACGTCCAAAATGATTTTCATGCTTTTTCAGGACTTTCAAGGAAGTGCAAACCCGTTTTTCAATCTCCAACCACACTCCCTCAGATTTATATTGTGAATAGAGGAATACTAAATTCTCAAACTTTGGAGAATTGGGTGAAACCTAAATGGCCCATATTTGGCATGAATTTCTTTTTATTGCCTTATCAATTTTTTCGGGCTCTTTTAACCTCTTTGGACCTCGGATATTAAAATTCCTCCATTTTTTAGGTCCTTTTTAACGGTGGCTTTTGCGCAAAGTATAAAGAATCAACTTTCGCAGCCCCTCCCCGTTAAGCAAATAATCACACAGTCTCACCAAAACGGTTTTTACATGCAATCCAATCGTGTCAAGTTTTATCGCATATTGTACATTGTGTAGACAAAATTGAGATAGAAACACTCAAGGCAATATGTGATAGACAAGTGCAATAGACAAATACAGCCGTTCATGTGTACAATAAAGGATATAGGAGTCAAGCATGTAGGAAATATCACTAATTACATCTCAAGGACTCCAATCAATGTTAAGCACATGGATGAAATGATGTAGCCTCTCAAATCTCTATCAAACAGTCACATGGAAAAATGGAATGAAGTTGTGACTTGGCTATCTTAAATGCTCATCCATAAAAGGAAAATCTCTTTTTGAATTTTTCAAAAATTTTATCAAAATAAAATCTTTTTGTGCTTTTCTAAAAATTTTTCTACAAAGAAAATCTTTTTTTTTTGTATTTTTCAAAAATAAGAAAAATAAAAAATAAAGAAAACTAAAAATAATACATGCTAACAATAGGCAAAAATGATGACATAAAAAACAACCTATGCTAGCAAACAAGACAAGATCTCAACCGGGAGTAACGGTGGAGTTTTCCAAAGATGGTGACATCTTTTGAACCAACTCCACTAGATCATGTGTAGTCTTGATCAAAAACTTCACTTGCTCGCGAATATGTGCAAACTCTCTATCAAAATGAGCAGGCAAAGAATCATGAGTGGGTGCATGTGCATGAATGTGTGAAGTGGCATTATGTGGCACAAAACCCAACTTAGAACAGAACTCCCTAAGATGTCCTCGCTTCTTGCAGTGGGAGCAAACATAAACCGGTCTAGGAAGTAATTTGTCAACAATTTTGGGATGAACATTCCTAGACGGACACCCACGGTGGATATAGGCTCGGGAGCATTCTCTAATGTGACTTGGACCTCCTGTGCTTGTTTGAGGTCATCCTCGAGATGGGATACACGTGTCGTCAGACTAGACACCGTGTTGGACAAGTCACCTTTTTCCCTTTTTAGCTCATCACTTTCTACCTTTAACTCACGAATTCGAAGACCTAGGATCCTATTTGACCTTTTTGTTTCCATGGTCTCGATAAACAACTTTCTAAAGGCATTTTGGATCAACCTATCATCACCATTCTCATCCTCACTATCGCTTGGAGAGGTGGGCATGGCAACTTTCTTGCGCTCTCTCCTAAGATTATAAGGACACTCAAATTTCTTGTGCCCTATCCCATTGCACTCAAAACATCTTATTTTCTCACGATCTTTCTTTCTCTTTCTCTCTTTTCCATTCTCACAAACACTCTCTCTCTCTTCAAACAATCTGAACTCTTTCTCTAGGGCAGTGATCCTAAGGACTAAAGCATTGTTTTGCTTCTTGGTTTCAAAAGACTCGGAATATAGTTCAGTGTAGGCGTGTTGAAGATCACACTCGCTCTCACTTGCCTCATCATCCTCCCCCTCACACTCTTCGCTCTCACTGTCGAGGTGTCCCTGTGAGTCAGCATCCTCATCTTCGTGAGGTACACTAGAAGAACTCACATGACTAGCCATGAACGCGGTGAAGTTACGCTCATGCGGTGACTCATCTCCCGAGTCCACCGACTCGACATCACTGTCGTCACTAAGGGTAGCATTCAGGACAACTTTTCCCTTTTCTCCATTAAGACGAGTGGCACACTCAAAGTCTCTATGACCCCTACCTTCGCATTCAAAAGATCGCTCACTGTCTTTCTTAGGAGGGTCTTTGAAATCTTTCTCATTTTCCTTTTCAAAAATATTTTTCTCAACATTCCTTTTATCATTGAAATTTCCACTTTTCTTGGATTTGAGAATTCTTTTGAAATTTTTTGCAAACAGAGCCAAGTCATCTAAGTCAAAATCACATTCAGACTTGGACTCAAAAACTTTTTCTTTCTTTTTCTGAAAATGAGTCTTTAAAGCAATCCCATTATCCTTAGCCTTAATGGTTTTGGGAAACATGTCAATCTCATAGGTTTGAAGATCTCCTACAAGTTCTTCCAGCTTAAGTGATTTCAAATTTCCCAAAGAGTTCAAAACAGTGACTTTAGGAATAAAGCGTTTTGGGAGAGTTCTCAAAATATTTTTAACAACCCGCGTGTTATCAATCTCCTCACCCAAATTAAAACAAGTGTTGACTATGTCCGACAAACGTGCATAAAACTCATCAAAGCATTCAGACTCAGACATGGTGATGGTTTCAAATTGAGTTGTTGAATTTTGCAATTTTGACTCTTTAACAGCATTTGTTCCTTCATGGGTAAGTTGCAAAACATCCCATGCTTCTTTTGAAGTGGTGCACGTCATTATGCGTTTGAACTCATCCGGAGTGATGGAACCGGAAATAGCACTCAATCCCTTAGAATTAAAGGAAGACCATCTTAATTCATCTTCGGTCAAAGTCGTGACAGGTTTCAAATTTGTCACATTATCAACAGTGACGGAGGGAGGTGTCCACCCTCTTTCAACAAGAATCCATACCCGTTCATCAATGGCTTTTAAAGCCGACCTCATATGGGCTTTCCAATACGCATAATTAGTACCGTAAAAAACAGGCAGTTTATTGTATGATTTCTCCATTTGAACACGCACTTTTCAAAAATTAATTTTTTTTAGAAAATTGATTTCTTAGAAAAATTTTGCGGAAAAAGGAATACGCGATAGATTAGCGTAACCTGCTCTGATACCAATTTGAAAGAGTTGGCGCTTGCGTTCAATTAAGAAATAATATAATAAACACCTTTTTAACCCAAATTAATCCTAATCATGCAACTAGGTGTGATTGAAACAATATGAAATCATGCAAGAATTATTCAACACACAAAGTTAAGGAAAAATCCCCCAAAGGGGGAAAAACCATTTGTATATCACTATAATTTGTAAGAGAAACGGCTTACAATCGGATTACACTGAAATACAAGTTTTTGACTAAGAATTAACCTCGGGTATCGGATTCTGTAGTTGCGGCTGGAATATCCCTTTCCAGTAGGGTTGGCGGCTGGAACTATCCCTGTCCAGTAGGGATGTAATGAAGAGGAAGGAACGGTCCACTTCACAAGGGTTGAACAACAACAATGGTGTTCTTGGGTTACCAGAATTGATTCACAATAGGTTTGGAAGTTGTGTGAATCATGGGTATGAATCAATGGACTCAAATACCATGAAGACTTAAGAGTTATGGAACTCAGAAAATCGTGTGTAAGTCTTGAGAAAACCAACTCCCCGATCGTGGTATAAATAAGAATTCATTTGCCCTAAAAATCTCCACACGATCTGTTCGTGGTTATCCAGGGTGGACCGGTCCGGGCCTTAGGCGGATCGGTCCGATGGCAGACCGGTTCTTTTGTTTTGAGGCTGATTCGGTTTGCATTCGGTTCGGTGCTCACTGGCTTCAATGTGCAAGGCGGATCGATCCGGCAGAGAGGCGGATCGGTCCGAAAGCGAATCGGTTCTTTTAATTTCTTGGCGGACCGGTCCGGGATGTTAGCGGATCGGTTCCTTTTTCATTGAGGCGGACCGGTCCGGCTGACTGGATTCCTGATTCCTTCCTTGATTCGATACTCGGATTTCATTGATGACGATGTGGACATGAATTTCTTCAACGGTGTTACGGCTAATGACATATACAAGTATGTTGGACAAAATGTCCTTACATGTCTTCTTGAAGATCTTCAATTATCTTGTAATATGCGACATTATTTGACATTGCCCTATCTAGCAAGCAATGAATATAGATGTATGACTCCCTAACTTGGTTGGACACATCTAGATCAAGCAATTTGACTAAGTCTTCTTCAAATAAAGGAAAATGTACAATTTTCAGAAGATTTCTACTCTGCCTGAGCAGGTCGGATTTAGCAGAAACTATGGCCTTTTTGCTACCATCAAACTGAAAATTGCAAATGTAAGAACATAAGTATGATTATTGAGCAAACATAATACAAGATGCATGACTTGATGAAGATAACTCAACCAAGCATGAAGGCATAAATATGGTAAATGCAACACATTTAGCCAAAGGGAAATGTTTTCATTAATAAACCAGAAGGTTTTACATAATAATGATCCTATTACATGGCAGAAAAACAAAAGGAAAAACAAATGAGTTAAACCTTCTCCTTATCCTGAATATTAATTTATGAGGGAAGTTAGATAGAAGGGGTGGCTTCACTAATTGGCTTTAAAGAAGACCCAACAGGATGAATGGAAGAATCTCAAGACCCTTCCTCATCACCAAAGTCTTCCTCTAAGTTTGGAGGAGAGCCTGGATCATGCCTATGAAACAACTCAGAGTCTTCAGCAGTACCGATCTCCTTGAGGGCATCCAACCAGCCATCTTTGAATGACTTCTTCCTGACATACTCAATCTGATCAGAGGCATCCATGAACGCTTTGTCCCAACCCTTATTAAAGGAGATTCCTTTATTTTCTTATTCTTGGCCTTATCTGCAACCAGGTCAACAGTCAGACCGACTGTTTTCTCTCTAACAGACTTGATGAGGGCTTGATTTTCCATCAATTTATCTTCGACCACCTTGGCCCTGTCATTAGAAGTTGTCAGACTGGTCTCAACAGTCTTCAACTTTCCCTCAGCTTCAGTGGCTTTCTCATTAGCTTTATGCAACTCTCCTTCCCAAAATTTCTGCCTAGACTCTAATGCATGCCTTGAAGTCTCCAAAGATTGTCTTAAATAGGGTTGCCAATGGACCGGGTCTGGACCCGGACCCGATCCGGACCCGACCTGAATTAACGGATCTGAGCAAATTTTATAGACCCGATTATCCGATTACCCGATTAGTTAATGGACCGGATCTGGATATACATGACTCCGATCCGATAAGGACCCGACCCGAATGTGTATATATATATATATATATATATATATATATAACAATTTTACATACATATATACATACATATAGTATATATGTATGTAAAATTGTTATATATATATATATATATATATATATATAAGTTATATATTTATATAAAAACAGTTTTATATAAATATATATGTATGTATGTAAAAACTGTTTTTTATATATATGTATGTAAAACTGTTTTTATATACATATATATATATATAAGTTATATATATATGTATGTATAAAAACAGTTTTACTATATATATATATATATATATACAGTTATACAATTTTTATATATATATATATATAATCGGGTCGGGTATTCGGGTCGGGTCTCCGGGTCCTTAACGGATCCGGGTCTGGATCCATTTTCTGAGACCCGTCGGGTAATCGGGTAAGACTTGATCCGTTAAAAATATACCTGGATCGGATCTGGATATACCCAGACCCGATCCTGACCCGATTCGTTTACACCCCTAGTCTTAAACCTTTAAAGGCTTCTTCCACATCTCCTCTCAAAGAACGTAGTTGATCGTCCTTATCCATTAACTAGACGAAGGTCACCAAAAACTGCACAAAGGGAAAATATCAGATTATGAGGAGAAAAATAAGACAGTAAGGATAAGTAGCAAAGGGTAAAGAGTTATCAAAACAAAACTCTGGCAAGAATTTTTTGCCAACTTTGATCGTGGTAAGGACGCAACAGTCGCTCTATCAGCAGAGCGAGTACCAGTTTTTATCAATTTCCTAGCCATGCTAGGATTAATAACAACAGAGGATGACCTTGCAATAGCCATGTCCTCTTGAATTTTCTCGACCAACTCCTGGTCGGTAGTGCTCTTCTCAACTTACTTATTCGAAAGACCTTCTTAACCTCTTGAATTGAGGTGCAGTAGTATCAATCTCCTCAGTAATAATGACTCGAGAAACTTTTTCAGCAACTTTTGATATTTTCTTGATCACAATGGACTTCTTGGCATCAGCAGCCTTGCCAGTCTTCTTTACAGCTCTCTTGGCAGTGGGAGACAAAGCTCTAGTCATCAAGTCAAGAATTTTCCTCTTGCCCGTAATAGCAAGTGGGGAGGTGGGAACAGTAGAAATTTTTAATGACTCAAAAGAAGACGAAGTACCAAAATCCTTTCCTCAATCGAAGAAGTGGGAACTGGTTCCTCTTCTAGATCAATGGGAGCTAAAGCTGAAGCAGTGGTCGGCCTAGCAATAAAGGAGGTAATCGAGCTCTTATATTGTAATAAGTAGGAGGTTGATTTGGGGTGTTCCTTGCCAATCCTCTGATGAATGCTCTACAGGAATTTCAACTCTCGAAGATTGATGTCCTCTTATTTAGGACACTTTTTGTTGCTCTCAGCTGTGAAAAACAGGACAAAAGCATTCGTCAACATATCATCAAATAGTTGGTTAGGAAAAAAGGGAAAGATACAATAATCAAAATCAACAACCTATGCCGCGTTTTACTTGGGGAAATCTGGGCCCATCAAACACTTCTCCTATTTGAAGAGGATTATATTGCCAATTCTTTGCTATTAACCCATAATCTAAAGTCTTTATAGGAGTCTGGTAAATTGACGACTAAGGCTCTATTGGCAAACCTAGTTTTCATATAATAGGTACTGTCACTCGTAACCCAGTTGTAACAAAACATCAACTCAAGGATGCCAATGTGGGTACCGTGTATTTGGTTAAGCCTATGTATCTCATTCACTACTCTCCAAGTATTGAAGGCTATTCTAGCAGGGACGCCATCAGAATATTGACAGAATTAAGAAAGAAACAATTGGGGGGAAAAGTGAAACCACACTTAGCTATGAATAATGAGGGAATCCAGTGACCCTCCGGTAGTGATAACACCTCTACTAGTGGTATAAACATTTCTAACTCTACCCAATAAGGGATGTTTCTTTCCCGCCTAAATTCCGCCAAGGAATCCCCATGAACTATGTAAACCATGATTACAACAAAGAAAGAAATTAAAAAGAAAGGGAAGAATAAAGCTTACATAGAATATGGTGGAAGAAGCAAAGATAGGACACAAAGGAAAAATAAAAGATAGAAAGCTTGGAGAAGAAAGAGAGTTTGAAAGCTTGAAAAGTTATGGTTCAAAAAACTGACAAAACTCTCATCTCTTATAGCTTACATAGAAAACCATGCATGTGATATTTACTTGTATCGACGATTGACGTTCTGATGGCTGCACAGTTCTAAAAGCGCAAAAATACCAATATACCCTTTGGCGATTTGCTAACTTTCAAATTATTCACAAAAATGCCACGACACAATCAAGGCATGGAAATTTTCACAAACACCATAAGTTGGCTTACGCTGACCAACTTTGAAGAAAACATATACCATCATTTCAGTAAAAACATCAAAAATGAATTATTGGGGACTTATGTTGGTACAAAAAATTATCCATCTACATGGACCAGTCACAAATGGACACTTGTCTCCTTACGTGGCAACAATACTAGTTAACAGCCACTTAATTAGCCCTAAAGATAGTTGCTCGATAGGCAGGTCAACCAACGTGAAGAATGCAGATCATCAAAGTAGATAAATTGTCACCATTTGGGAAACATCCAGAATTCTGTCCACACATAGTTTAGACTATCAACCATCACAATCATTATGTACGAGTGTAAATGCTTGAATATATAAAGACATTCCAACCCTTGATCTCCAGATCACTATAAACACATTGTATTACTTTCACAAAAGGCAATATAGAACGAATTTTAGGTTGTTCTTCTTATAGCAAGAGTACATAGCTTTCTGTAATCACTCAAATAAATACAAAAACAGTGGACATAGGCTTTTCTTCACAACCGAACCACTTTAAAACTCTTTATCACTTGTGTGATCATTTCATTACAAACTATATTTTATCCGTGATTAGAAAATTGGATCTAGTCCGTTTTTTGACATCAATAAGTAATACTTAAGCTTTTTCTACTGTAGCCTCAACAATTAATACTGATTTATAAAGGATTATTAAGAAAGCGAGTTCACATGGATAGTCCGTATATTAGGTTGTGCACACAGAGATTCAAATTTTAACCAAAATTTTTCTTGATTAATAATTAACCGTGCATGCAAATTCAAGTCCAAATTAAATAGGCAAATCACACAATCATCTTCTTGAATATCTTCTTTGTTCTCTTTAGAAATTGTAGGCAGTTTCTCTGATGTAGAAATTTTCTTTTGGAATTTTCTTATAACACACTCTTTGGTAGAATCCTTTAGTTTTGGGAGGGTTCCTTGAATGTCTTTCTTATTAAAATTAACAGGTTCCATTCCACTTTCTTCACCAGAGGTAAAAAACTTACATATTTCTTGTTTGTGGCCTTTCTTACAACAGTAATTACAAAAAGAGCTCTATGATTTTGTCTAATAAGCTATCAGTAGGAGCAAAAAAGAAGATCTCAGAGTTACTTGATTTTAAAGTAAACACCTCCAATATTTCTTATTTGGGATGTCTAATTTTTTCTGGAAGGAAAAAAACATATATTTTGAGCCTTTAGGGGCTAAAATCAGGGATAAAATTGCTAGTTGGAAATCTAAAGTTCTATCTCCTGGAGGTAAAATCATCCTGATCAAACATGTGTTATCCTCTACTCCTTTATATTTAATATCTGCTGTGATGCCTACAAAGAAAACCATCATTATTTGCGAATTTCTTCTGGAGTTCTAGTATTGGTGAGCATAGACATCATTGGTGTAAATGGAGAATGGTTACTAGACCTACTGATGAAGGGGGCTTGGGTATTAGAAGTCTTACTGATATGAGTAAAGCCTTTGCTCTTAAGAGTTGGTGGAAGTTTAGAACTCAAGACTCTCTTTGGACTAAACTCATGTTTGCCAATTACTGTAGAAAAACTCATCATTGCATAGCTAATGGAAATTTGGGCTCTCAATCTTGAAGAAGAATGTGTCAAGTTAGAGATGAAGAAGAAGAATCCATCACGTGGAGAATCAATGATGGCTCTTGTAGTGCTCTTTATGATAACTGGTGTTCTGCTGGTCCTTTATATATCAATATACCTCAGCAAATGTTCCCCTCAAAGTTAAAGACTCGTGGGATGATAATAAAAGATGGGATTTTAATAAGATTTTAGCAGTGTTCCCTCAAGATATTTTCGATACAATTATGGGATCTTACGTTAGTAAGGTTCAACAGAAAGATGAAATTATTTGGACAACCTTTACTAATGGTAAGTTCTCTATATCTTCAGCTTGGGATCTAATCAAAATCAAATCTACGACACGATGGTCTTTTTCTTTTTCTTGGCAGAAAGATATTCCTCCCAAAATGTCTATATTCGTATGGAATACGCTTAAGAGGTTTCTTCCCATTGATGAAAAATTAATGGCCATTGGATGGCACGACCCTTCTAAATGCCGCTGCTGCATTTTTTTCTAAAGAAGAAAGTATAAACCACGTATTTGTAAGGGGAGATTTAGGTGTATCAGTGTGGTCCCATTTTGGTAAAGTTTTGGGCATCCCTTTAGTGAGATTCGATATCATAAGCAGGTGTTTACTATGGTGGATTTCTGATCCAAATAATTTCAGTGGATTGTGTAAAAAAATGATGCATATTCTCATTTGTTGGTCCTTATGGTGTAGTAGGAATGAATGAAGATTTTATGAAGCTTCTCCAAAGGTTTCAAAAATTATCAAACACATTGACGCTTTATTTTCCTCCATTTTTAAAATGATCCCTCATTCTCCGAAGCAATTTTCTATTTATTCATTGGGAGATTTCAAGGTGCTTAATGAGTATTGTATAGTGAAGTGGCATCCTCCTCCAGCTCATGCTCTCAAACTCAACTCTCCTTATTGTCTCTTCATATGGATTCTTAGAAATTCAAAAATAAGCGGAGGTGGTGGTGTCCTTAGAAATTCTAATGGATATGTTCTTTGGGCTTATAGTCATTTCTTTGGTGTTAAATCCAACATCGAAGCAGAAGCGTTAGCTATTTTAGAAGGTTTAAAACACTGTGAGGACTTAAAGGAGTATGAGATCATAGTTGAATCTGATTCGAAGATTATCATTGATATCCTAAACAAGAAGTTGACGTGTCCTTGGAAAATAAAGGATATAGTTGAAGATATTCAGTCAATGTTTACAAACTTCATTATTTCTTTTGTTCATGTGTATAGAGAAGGCAATCAACCTGCTGATTTATTGGCCAATTTGGGAAGTCATAATCAAATCTCCTTATTGTCTCTTCATATGGATTCTTTCCCTCCTATCCTTAGAGGAGCTTTAAAGATGGACAAATGGGGTCTCCCTGCTATCAAGCTCTCAAATTTTTTTCATTAGAATCTTTTATCTCTCCTGCAATTTTTAGTTATTTATTGTAAGGGATTTATTTATAAAAAGCCTTATTTATTGCATTCAAGTTTTGCTATTGTTTTGTTAGCCTCCGATCAGGGCTATTATGATATTTGGTTATAAATAACATGTGTGTGGGTTAATTCCCTCTCCCCCCCCCAAAAAAAAAATCCAAGCACAGAAGAAGTAAGGAAAAATCCTTTTCGGGCAAAACCTATATTTCAACACTATAGAGAGTTTAACAGATTTAACGACTTACAAACTACTTAGAGATCTACTAAGTATAATTCAACAGTCTTCAAGTCTCCATAAGACACGACACGATACAACACCGTCCATAGGAAGCAGTCTTGCCTCGATATCTACCGATTAGCCCCAAGATATCGAAATCCTTTATTCTTCAGTCGTAGAGCCTCGGCTCCACAAATCGACAGTAGAGTAAAAGTTTATAAGGGGTTGATGTAGTGTATGGAAACTTCGGTTTGAAAAAACTCAACAAATCACATAAGAGATGTATGATTTGAAAAGAAAGGTGTTTTTATGAAACACAAAGATGAAAACTTTTAGTGCGAAGATATCAGATGATTTTCGCTAAAAGAGTTATGAAAAACTGACCAGTATAATCCTTTTTATATGAAAACACATTTTTCGAGGATACAAAGTCGTTCGAACGAAAAAAGACTCTCATTCTAACTAAAACAATGGTTTTGTTTTAACAAGGCAAGTCTCGTTCGAACGACATGCCAATTTCGTTCGATCGTCATTCCAACGATCTTCCAACCAGAGTGGTTATGTCAAACAGGGCCCCTTCGTTTGAAGTTCGTTAGAAGTATTTTCTAATGAAAATAACACTTCGTTCTAACGAGATTTGTTCTCGTTTGAATGAGAAAGGATCTTGCTCCAACGAGATAGGAATCTCGTTCCAACGAATTGAAAAAAAAAAAAATTATATTCAAAAATCATTTTAAAAAAAATACATCGATAAAAAGCAAACATCCCGGATTATATTTGATGAGTAAAATGAAAATCATAAGTTCATATACCTCCATAAAATGTTCGTGATGATTCCAACGGCTTGAATCTTGGATACGTAGCTTAGTCACTAATAGATCTTCAACTGATCAAGGAGGAAAATACAAATATAGTCTTCAGTTTGTAGCAACAGTTTGTAACGGCATATACAAAAATTCCTAAGATATGAGCAATTACAAAATCTTGCTCTTACAAATTGTAATACCCTGTATTTTTGTGATATTTATTTTATGGGATTAATTAATTAAATGCGTATTAATTGGAAATTAATCCGGGTTAAAAATACTAGCGAGATGCGAGTTGGTATTTGATTATATGTGCATATGATTATATAAGAATCTGGAATTTTGAAATTTGTCGTGAGATTTATATACGGCAATTTGGGAATTTTGTTGAGACGCGTGTGACCGCCGCGTCATGGTGTATTATTTTAATTATAAAAGTAACTTTTATTTTTATTATCCGTATGGTCATTTTGAGTGCGCCAATGCGTCCGGAAGGGTCGAGATAGTCATAAAACACTAGCCGGGGGTTTAGTTTGGGTCCCGGGGTATTTTTAGGCCATACCGGCAACATATAGGGGTAGTTTGGTAATTTTGCATTTTGGAGAATTAAAAGTGACGAAAATTGGTAAATTACATCTGATGTGGATTTGACCCACTAAGCCACTAACCAACCCTTATTAACCCTATAAACTACGGGAGTTATTAGAATTAGGTTTTCTAATCTTTCCCAAAATAAACCCTAGCCACCATAGCCATTGGAGAAGAAGAGCTTGTTGAGAGAGAGAGAAGGAATTCTGCAGAGAAAGAAAGAGAACACTTCACAGATTCGTCATCAAAATCAGAGATAAACTTAAGGAAAGTGATTTAATTCCATTTACTTTCAAAGAATGTTCCTTCCATGTTAGATAATTCAAATTTATGTTTGTTCTTGGAAGATAATGAAAAACCCATGAGCTTGGAAGTAGAATACTAAGTTTTGATGAAAGGATTGCATGTAGAATCATAGTTAGAGGACTAATCTGATGTTGATATATCTTGTAAGACACAAAAACGGATTTAATTGGACAAATTAAGGATCTAATAAATTTTAGGGTTCATGTTCTTGAAAAAAATTGGGGAAAAGTGTAGAAACTTGTGATTTAATGATGTTTAGGATGTATTAATTCCTTAAAAGATGTTAGTATATGACCTTAGTATGTTTTAGGATGATCGGAGACCTTAAAACATTGATTGGACGAATTTTGGTTGAGACTTGAGGTGTTAAAATTGGTGAAAAACGAAATTAGGAAAATCTGGGCTCGAAACTGGTCGTTCGTTAGAAGACCTCCCCAGGTCGTTCGAACGAGCTCATTCGAACGAGCTTCTAACGAGTTGACCAGTCGCTTCTAACGTGGGGAAATTTCGTTCGATACCTTCGTTCGAACGAACTGTATTTCGTTTGATACCTTCGTTCGAACGAGATATCGTTAGAAGGTACAGTTCGTTAGAACGAACTGAAATCTCGTTCGAACAGCCTCGTTCGAACGAGACTTCTAACGAGCTGGCAGTTTAGGCCTTTTTGGCCTGTTTTGATTTTGGGAGGTCCGTAAACTTGTTCGAGGATAGAGATAACATTCCTTTGATGGTGTATTAGTATACTTGGGACATTTGGTTATAATGAGGAGTAAATTATATAAATGTGGATCGAATCAAATAGACTTTTGAGTCGAGACGTGAGTGCCTACTACGACGTGAGAATAAATATTGGCGTGTATAAATATGGACCGGGATTATCTAAATTGTATATATATTAAGTTGGTACGAGAATGCGATATGTACTACATTAAACTACGGGATTACTAAGATGTGTGCTTACTTAGTATTGGTATATGAATTTTGTGTATGACATACCTACCATACTTGCTATCACGGGAGGTTTACGTTCGCTTAGGGACCTCTAATCCTTGTGTTACCCAGATTTAGACTGGTTACCTCGATGAACATAGGTCAGAGAAGGACTTATTGGGATGTTAATAAGTCTGCTGATCGTGGGAGCGCAGGTATGTGCGTGACCCATGTGATGTGACTGTGTTCGCCTCCACTATTTGTGATTTGTGTTATCTGAACTATTCCTGAGAGATTCGGAATATGTGATCCTTATGTACGTGATGTACCGGGATGGATAGCAGAGTATGTGTGCACCGTAGCTTAGTCTCGGGGTGCTTATATTGTATATTTATGTTGTGGAAAATATACGCTTAATAAACTGGAACTTTCATATGGTATTGTGTGTAACTATGGAATAACATAGAGGGATAATCTATAACGAGTTGTATTACTTTTGTATGAGAACCTGAAGTACGTTAAGCCCTATTTAATTGAGATCGTTATAATGTTAATGGAACCGAGTAATAAGGGTAGGACCTATGACAGTCTAGCTAGATATGATGTCACTTAGCTAGTGGTTTGTGTCGTATTAGATGGGTACTTACGTTAGGAGTGCACAGTTAGACGAGAGGTGAGAATATCATGTGAGTGCACGTCCTAACATGTACTTTACATTTAATGTTTTAAATGTTTTTAAAGCACTTGCAGGTTTTTAAAATATCTCCACATTCGGGCTCTGACCCGTTTGCTTTCAAATCTACTTTTTTTGTAAAACCATTTTAGGTGTCCAGCCACAAGGACACCATGCATAGGATATTCATTCAGGTGACGAGCTGTAGCTGTTTGTGGAAGCTACAGGGATTTGCTTTTAGACGCTTCTATCATTTGGATTCCGTATTCAGTATTCTTCAGTTTTAGGGCATGTTGCCCAGTTCCATTAGAGTTACTTTTCCATTACAGTTTTCAGACTTTGGCATGTATTGATTCAGTATTTCGTTACTTATTTCAGTTGTGGGATTTGTATTGAGGAGTTTTCCTCCAGACTTTATTTACATTATGTGATGGTTATTCTATTTACTTCGTTTTGGTGAATGGTGTTATTATTCTTCATGACACTTATTGCATGTTAATCAGACTTTAATTAAAATTTGGCAACTTACTTTTTAAATACTAGGTGGTTAGTAATCATTAAAAAGGTTTTCGACAGTGATGCTATTAACTGAACCAACTTGGCATTTTGAATTGATTTAATAAAGGAGTAGCTACCCGGTATTTAATTAGTCGGGGTGTCACACAAATCTCCCCCTTTGGCTATTCTGGTACAAAAAAAAGTGAAAACCAAATTACAATTAAACCCTTAAGACAATGTTTTAATTCTCTCCCAAACCCAAAAATGGAACGACATACGAGACGTTGTCTTCAACTAAAATTCTTCATCTTGTGTAGTCCATGAGATCACCATCAATGCGAAAGAGACCTACACACATGAAACAAAAGAATACCGTGACATGTACGAAAGTTTAAAGTGAATTAAAAACTCCCCTCAATTTGTTCTCCTTTTTTTTGTTTGTAACTGACAAAGGGTTAGAAACTAAGCATGAATAATAAGCATCATCCGAATCCAATAGAAATAGCATCATAAAGATAATCAATTAAGCACATGCGATGAGATTTGAAATAAGCATACCGACTATTTTTTGAAAATTTTTAACCTTTTCAAGTATAATTGGTATACGTATAAAAGGTACATATAGGTACACAATACATAACACCATGGGATAACACTAAAATATATGAATCATGAAAGGGGAATGTAATTATCCATGGGTAATCAACAAAGGAATTCATAACATAGGTGCACGAATCATGAGATACTTTTAAAGAAAGAACTCAATTTCAAACTTAGGCGTAAAAATTTTGAACTTAAATGAAATTGACTCAACTTATGCAACATGCCATGAATTTAAATGATTCTTTAATCAATAATGTCAAACTATTTAATGCTTTTCAAGAGAGTCCATTGTGCAAACCCATTGATCTTATACTTTATAACAACCTCAAAATCTCACATATATATGAATTCACTCTCAATATTTTTGAAGATATCATAATGCTCATATGTAGCGAAGCATCAATGAATATAAAATAAATGGCCTTAGCACTTCTGTTTTTGTGGGCCGTTAATCTTTTAGGATATTTTTACAAATGGTGGATTTTAACGCAAAGAGAATTTTGCTCTTTTGTAGCCCCCTTCCATTGCTTAACATAAAATAAGTTTTTCAGGAGACGGAATTCGAGCAATGGTTTTTACAAGCACAACTTTTCTCTATTAACGTTTAGTTCATTATTAAGCACGATTGAGATGAGAACACCGTATTTGACATATGACAAGTAAGTACAATATTGAAAAAATTGGTGCACGTGTGCAATAAAGGTGATAATGAATCTAGCATGAAGAAAGTAATCACCAATGAATAACGAAATGCTATCCACACATTATTAAGCACACTAACGAAATGAAGCTATATCTCAAAACACCATGAAAAAGTCACATGAATGGATGAAATATATGAGTGATTTGAGTATCTTAAATGCACTTCCATATATGGTGAAAACCGAAAATAATTTTTTTTGGAAATTTTCAAAATTTTTCTTAAAAATTATTATTTTTGGATATTTTCAAAATATAGAAAAAAAGAAGCATATAAATATATAGAAATACAATCTAGCAATAAGGATATAAGATATGAACATGATAATCGCCCTACACTAGATAAAGTATCCGAACTCAATCAATGAAGCAAATACCTAAAGACTTCCTAAGATTCTTGAATCAAAGTACATAATAGTGTTTTAAAAGGCGTGCCTAAGCTTGAGACTTGGGAGAAACACACCGACTTAGTCTTTTATGCCTTATTCTTGGTATAAGGCATAAGGGGCAATTTTTTTTAAAAACAAAAACGATTTTGCGGAACGATATCGCCTTTTAAACGCATTTTTTTTAAAAAAAAGAACCAATATCTCATTCAAAATAATAAAAAGACAAACGGTATCCCAAACTTCTCTGCCTCTTGTCCAAAAAACATGCATTTTTTCTTTCTTCTTCTTCTTCTTCTTCTTCTTCTTCTTCTTCTTCTTCTTCTTCTTCTTCTTCTTCTTCTTCTTCTTCTTCTTCTTAGTATTTAAAAAAAATAGTATTTTAGTTTGCACAAATTCAGACGTATTTCAAGGTATGTACCATTTTAGTATTTTTAATAGTCTTGTTGTAGTTAAAAATATATAAAAAAAGGCCTAAACGCCTTTCACGCCTTTTTACATCTAAGGCCTGCCTAGGCTTCTAAGGCTTAAGTCTTGGCCTCCACACCTCAGTAACGCCCGTATTTTTTTAGAACCATATAAAGGTTTAGTAAAAATATCGGCTAATTGACGTTCTGTGCTCACAAAGCTCAAGGACACGACCTTCTCGTCTACGAGAACATGAATGAAATGCTCATGTATCCTATTGTTCTTTGTGCGGGAATGTTGGACGGGAATATGAGATATATGAATTTCACTCGTATTATCACACGAAATAGTCACCGTGTCTTGGGAAATCCCATAATCTTCCAACATTTGTTTCATCCACTTGAGTTGCGTGCAATAACTGCTGACGGCTATATATTCGACCTCCATCGTGGACAAGAAAATGGAGTTTTTCTTCTACTCAACTAAGAGATAAGATCACTCCCAAAGTAAAAATACTCACCCGAGGTGCTTCTACAACCATCAACATCCTCGGTCCAATCGTTATTCAAATTGCTGGACAAACGGTCATCAGTATTATAGAAATACAAAATACCATAAAAAAGAGTGCCACTCACATATTTGATGTAAGTTTAAGTGCAAGCAAGTGGGACTCTTTCGGGGATGCTTGTGTAATATCCCGTAATTTTAATGACTTTTAATATGAGATAAATTAGAAGTAAAATGGCGATTAATTGGAATTAATTATGAATAATAATTGGAATTAATTCGGATTGAATATTACTAGTGAATAAAGTAATATGTGATTGATATTTAATATTACTTACTGATTAAAAGTAATATATGATTTTATGGTCGCCATTGAATATTACGCGAATTATTAAAATGAAGTCGGGACACGCGCGTAAGTCGTGCCGAAACTAAATTAAAAGGGAAAATAAGGAAATAATTTATAAGTCATTCAAATGGTAATTTCGACTGCGCTGATGAGTCCGTAAGGGTCAAAATAGGTAGAAAAGTCTACCCGGGGGTTTGATTTGGGCCTAAGGTCAATTGGGAACCAAAAGGACACCCTCGCGGGGTATTTTGGTCATTTTCCCGGGGATGTGAATAGTACCCACGGGATTTGAGTTTTATTATTTAAGATTAGAGTGTGTTAAACTAAGAGATCATTTACCAAAAGACTAAGGAGAGGAAGGGAGAGAACTCTAGGAAGATGAGGGGTTTTGAGAGCAAACCAAGGGTTGCACCACTTTGCACAACCACCGAAAAAGTTATTGGAAAGGAGGAGGAAGCATCCTACACACATCTTCACAAAAGGATCAGACCTACACCTTAAGGCAAGTGTAATTCTTGCTCTAATTAGTGAGTATATATCCATGTTAGAATAGGATTTATGTTTACCGATGAGAATATTGAAAATTGGGCATGAAATTGATGAATAAATGAATTAATGGGATAGGTATTGCATGTAGTTGAGAAATTCATATATGGATGTTACCAGATTAATGGTTTAAATTGTAAAGTACAAAATTATATTTTGGGCCTTATGAAGAACATGAATGGTGAATATAGAATTCGAGGATTTTAAGGATTCTATTAATTTAGATAAAAACCCCTCTTGCAATTAAGGAATTAGATGTTTTCTATGTGTTTTAATCATCCATGAAGATATATAAATGTTGTGGAGATATTTGGGTATGCTAGAATATAATCTATGAGGGTTTGGGTGTAAGGCCATGAAGAAAAACACAGAAAACTGAGGTTGAAGACGCTGATCTCGTTCGAACGAGACTTACTGTCGTTCGAACAAGATGCCATCTTGTTTGAACAAGAATTCTGGGTATCTGAAGAGATTCCATAAATTCTATTTTAGCCCAGAAAAGTTTAGAGAATTGTATTTTAGCCCATAGTAGGTTCTGAATAATTTTGGTACATTAACAAAGAGTGAGAGACTTGGGTTAATGTTGGAAAATTAAATTTTGATTTAAGAAAGGAATTATGTGAGTGATAACTACATAATAAAATACGATAATGAGATTAAATCATAATTAACAAGTACGGGTTGTATTCAAGAAATACAACGGGTAGTATTTGACAAATACAACGGGTAGTTGGAGTAGGATAAATTCTTAATATGAGACATATATCGACTGTGTACCTATTATTATATAGGCTGAGTGTATACCCACTGTTCGATGATTTGTGTGTATGACATACCTAGACTACTTGTTATTGACGGGAGGTTTGCACATTGAGGGTGGTCATGTCCTGATGAGCCTTATGGGGGATTTTTTACTTGTTACCTCAGAACATAGGACTTAGGCTGGATTCCCATTAGTGAGAAAAATGATATTAAACGGTCATTTGGGTGCGTAGGTATGTGCGTAGCCCAAAGGCTTAGGACTATGTTAGCCTCCACTACTTGTGTTTGGATATTTATGGTTCGAGGGATATACAAAACCAACAGTCCTTTATATAGTGGTGAGATGTACTGGGATTAGATAGCAGAGTAGTGCATGCACCGCAACTGTGTCTCGACGTGCAGTATTGTATATATATATAATAGAGTGAATATATATATATATATATATATATATATATATATACTTGTGATATTATCTACTGTGTGAATTAAGTAAACATAAAAGATAGTGAAATCTGAAATTAATTAAGTTTGAGAACGCTTAATTATACTGAGAATTGAACTAATAAATATTTATTACATGCATTGCGAAGAAAATACGTGGGGAATATAAGGGTTATGGATAGATGACACAGTGAATTAATCTAGTGAAAGTGGGAATAATAACTAAAATAACTTGGAGTTACGTTAGGCATGCACACTAGATGAGATGTGAGAATGTCAAGAGAGAGTTCGAGAAATCTAACATGTATATAATAATTGCTAATTGTAACATTTATTCACTAGCCGTTTTTAAAATCTTTTACAATCGGGCTCTGACCCGTTTCTCTTGCATATTCTCTTCCCTCTTGTATATACTATATATCAAGTGTGTAGTCACAGGGGCGCCCAATATAGAGGATTGGATATTTATTTGCTATGGATACTATGGAGTTGTGGACTTTGCATTAGACGCTTCATTTTATTGATTGCTGTACTCTGTAGTCATTTTCTTCTACGGTATGTTGCCAATGGATCCTTGTCATTTTCATTCTATCTCAGTCATTAGTTTTAGTTATGTTGGTTTTGGATACATTTGGTTTAACTTGGTTGAATGTATTGAGATGTTTTAAACTGGGAAGTTTATTCGAGTTAAATTAAATAAGCTTTGATGGTTATTATTTATTATTCATTGTGGACGATTGGGTTATATGATAAATGATTGCTATTGTTAAAAAGGAATTTTATTTAAAATTTAAAGTTTTAACACTAGCTTAATTGATTACTAGGTGGTTAATAATGAACGAAAAAAATTTATTTTCTGACAGTGATGCTAAGAATGAGCAACTTAAAAATTCGAATTAATTGGATAAAGGATTGGTCACCCGGTATTTAATTAAACGGGTTATTACAGGATGTATCAGAGCATCAGGTTCTAGTGTCCTTAGGATCTGTACGGCTTTTTACGTTTCAGCTTAGCGTTCTTTGATTTAGAGCCCTATTATTAGGATGCTTTATTCCTCGGTGTATTACGACTTACGTGCTCCTAGCAGTAAATATAAGTGATGCAATTCTTATACGAGCTCGGTCGGGCATCAATGACTAGCGAGGGTCTTTAGAAGAACAACAGGAGGAGGACTCAACCAAAGACTTATAAGATTTTGGAAATGGTGATTTATATTGAACCCACCATAATGGATGTTCAGACCGAGGATGATAAAGAATACGTTCCAGAGCTATAGTTCCAAAAACCATCACGGATGACGTTTGTACCGTTTTAAACTCACTCAACACTATCAGTGAAGGGAGAGAGAGTCGGAAGGACTCTCGTGAAGGAATAAATCTAAAGGAAATTATGTAGGGTGAAGTGTAATGACACCAAGGTTCTGAAATATTAGGTGAAGATTTTTTGCTCATGAGAAGTGATGAGAATTATACGTCACATACAAAGAAGCATGTGGCAAGCTAAAACGAGACATTATAGTATCGATCGACTATGAAACCATCCATTTAATATTTAACCATGATATGAATAGGATTTCAAAATTTATCTCATGTGGGCAATAAAGAAAAACCCAACGCGAGAGAGTCAACTTGCTTAACGAATTCCTTACCGAACGAAAAATAGGGTATACCAAAGATAAGACAAGTTCATTGTGTGGAAGAAATAGAGAATTAAATACTCAAATGCGGATGGAAATTTGATGAAGATGACTAGGGTCAATGTCGCCAAGAAATTTGTAACTGCCTCCAGAAGAAGGGGAGCCCGAAGGGTTGGGAAAACTTAGCCGAAAGGCAAGATTGAATTCGATGATTTTAGTAGAACAATGCTGGAAGGTATACCCAGTAGGGGATCTTATTAAACTGAGATGATTATTAAATCTCAACTAAGTGGCGATGAATTCAGCCAAGACTAGCGAGGTCAACCACGTGTTCCATACGACGAGTCGAGTCAAAGGAAAAACGAAAATAGTAACTGAGAACAAAGATTGCCAGGTTCGAGAGAAGGATACCCCAAAATGGTCAGTAGGGATCAGTGATAGGGAAATTTCCCTATGTATAGAGAGTGGGGTTACCAGTGTTGTATGTCTCCACATTGAGAAGTGAGGCTGATATGTTTGGGAATGTTAAACTATGCCAGTTAGGCATAACAACTGGAGGAGTGAAATTTCCAGTGGAGGAATTGGGTCAAGATAATTTGGCCCAGGAAATTTACAACCCAAGAGTAGTGGGATTAGGAAGGACCAATGGAGTCCTCAATAACTGTAGCATACCGTATTTCAGGGTTGATGGGGCCTAGGATGTAAAAGGGAGGCCAGTAAGGCCACAATTGAGGCCTAGAGATTTGGGACTGGCGTTTTAATGATGGGTGTGTAGTCATAGAACATAATAATTTGCCCACAATGAGGAGGGGGCAACTATTGGGTGAAATCCTAGCTGTATAACGACTGTCGGTGATCATGGGTTATTTTGGCAGCGAGAAGTGCGTATGAGGACTCTACGATCAGGTGAGACTGATGAAGTTTTGTTTCATTCTTGTGAATAAAGATTAGTTCAAGTGACTTGGGTGTTTAACAATATATATATAAATGATTAACACTAAAATTTGTGTGCGAGTCGAGTTTAGTGGATACTTAAGTTTTAACAGTCTGATTACACGCGTATTTATCATGGGTAAAGGGGCTTTATGATGTCGCCCGGGTGTGAGCCGGGAGGGTCCTAAAAGCATGGTTTATTGTTATAATTCACAACTGCTTTGAGTTCGCAAAGTAGAGTTTATTATGATAATGTGTAGCGATTAATTATCGAATGTTTAAACGATAAGAGATTGAGTGATACGACTATCGTGCTGGATACTCCGGGTGGGTAATATTACTTTTGAGAGGCGCCACCTGAAATAGGGTTGGGCCTATATATCTGTATTTATATGACAAGTGCATGGTATTATAGACTTCAGTGAGTATGTTGTCTATTTATATGTGATTACGATGCGTAGGGATTTCTTTATTGATGTGATTTAGAATACATTGTATTCTTTATCGAGGAAGGAGATATAGCTCATTATATATATATATATATATATATAAAGCACTGAGAACTTGGGATAGTGAGAAGTCCACGTTTCATGTTATTTTTAAGGACATACGTAGACTTTTATGCCAATATGCGTAGATTGTGGAAAGGTATAAATTATGGACTACGGGCATTACGAATCTCGGCGACCGACTATGTTAGGTAGTAGTGTATCGGGAGGGTTCCTTATTTGGATTTCGCTTTGCGAGACATCCCACGCATAAAACTAGCGAACGTCGAGAGTTTGACAGAAGTTTGGTCAATCGTACATAAGTTTCGTACTTTGGTCATTATACATATACAAGAATATAACTGAGAGTCGATAATTCCACTATGATTTAAGAAGAATATATTTTATTCGTGAAATTATACGCGAGACATAAGGTGTCTGGGTGCCCTAGGTAATTAAATCTTGATTTCCATTTGGGAAGTATGGGATAAGATAAATAAATACAGAAGTTGAGATATCAGGACTTGATTGTACGATCATTTATATTAGTTAAGACCACTATTAACCAAATGTCCACAAGGATGGTCTTGTATCAGGAAGTTGATTATGATTGTCATCTAAATTTGACAACATATAGCCGGGTAAATCGAAGATTATTCCGTAAGAGCTGGCGGAGGCCTACATTTAACGAGAAACTAAATTTTAGAGTGGGGAGGGTCTTATGACACACGTTGTGGCAAAGTCGCATAGATCACGGTTAGAGGAACATTCGAGAGAATATAAAATGTATCAGGTTATAATAACAGTAGTGATGGGATTTAATGAAGAGGAATATTGCTAAATTCGTCTTGCAGTGGGCCACTTGTCTATTGGTAAAAAGGGTGGACCATTAGAAACCACCAGGGGTTTCTTCAACCGTTAGGGATTCCTAAGTAGTAATATGAGAGTATTCCCAAGGATTTTATCGCTAAGGTAAATAATTTCGAAAGGGGTTACGATCTTATATAATGATATTGGATCGATTGACCAAAGTAGCTCACGTTATGCCAGTAGGGCTGATTATCCTACGGGACAGTATGCGTGGATTTTTAATCGCAATAGTGAGGTTACATGGGATACCGCTAAATATTGTGTCAGATCGGGATGAGATTTTTATGTCACGATTTTGGGAAAGTGTTCACGAGGCTATAGGTACCAAAGTGCGATTGAGTAAGTCATATCACTCACAGACCGATGGGCAGACTGAGCATACTAATGAGATGCTTAAGGATATGTCACGTATGTGTATCCTAGATTTTGGGGGCAGTTGGTAACATTATTTTCCACTCGCGGAGTTTGTATATAATAACTCCTACCAGTTCACCATCGGTATGGGTCCATTTGAGGCTTTATCAGGTAGACCTTATCGATCTCCTGCGAGTTGGTTAGAGGTGGGGGATAACTAGCTACTTGGGCCAGAGGTGATACATGATACGCTTGTCAGGATTGAGATGATTCGTAATTGCATTTGGATAGCTCAGGATCGACAGAAGAGCTCACCGATGCAAAGAGATTCTTCAGGGAGTTCAGTGTGGGGGACCAGGTTCTTTTGCAAGTGTCTCCTATGAAGGGCATAATGCAATTTGTAAATAAAGGGAAATTGGTGCCGAAATATGTAGGATTTCCTATTATCGAGAGAGTTGGACCGGTAGCATAAAGACTGGGGTTGCCGGAGTACTTGCGTCATATCCATGACGTGTTCCATATTTATTCGCTGAGGCGATATATCCCTGATGAGTTGGCTCACACTCATGTTGTATTAGAGGAGATTGACTTGCAGCCCGATAGTTCTTACGAGGAGAGATCGGTGGCGATCTTGGACTATAGCGAGAGACGGTTGAGATCGAAAGTAGTTACGCTTGTGCATGTCCAGTGGGCGCACTATAATATTGAGGAGTCTATATGTGCATGTCCAGTGGGCTCACACTCATGTTGCATTATAACATGTATGCTTTTATTTTTGAATTTCAGGACGAAATTCCGTTATAAGGGGGAGTATGTAATACCCCGTAATTTTAATGACTTTTAATATGAGATGAATTAAAAGTAAAATGGCGATTAATTGGAATAAATTATGAATAATAACCGAAATTAATTCAGATTGAATATTACTAGTGAATAAAGTAATAAGTGATTGATATTTAATATTACTTAGTGATTAAAAGTAATATATGATTTTATGGTCGCTATTGAATATTACGCGAATTATTAAAATAAAGTAGGGACACGCGTGTGAGTCGTGTCGGGACTAAATTGAAAGGGCAAAAAGGGATATTATTTTTAAGTCATTCAAATGGTCATTTTGAATGCGTTGATGAGTCCGAAAGGGTCGAAATAGGCAGAAAAGTCTATCCGGTGGTTTGATTTGGGTCTAGGGTCAATTTCGGTCTATCCGGTGTACACCCCGAAGGGGTATTTTGGTCATTTTTTGAGGGATGTTAATAGTACCTGCGGGATTTGAGTTTTATTATTTAAGATTAGAGTGTGCTAAACCAAGATATCATTTTCCAAAAGGCCAAGGAGAGGAAGGGAGATGACTCTATGAAGAGGAGGTGTTTTGAGAGCAAACCAAGGGTTGCATAACCTTGCTCCACCACTGAAAAAGTGATTGGAAAGGAGGAGGAAGCATCCTACACACATATTCACCAAAAGATCAGACATACACCTTAAGTCAAGTGTAATTCTTGCTCTAATTAGTGAGTATATATCCATGTTAGAATAGGATTTATGTATACCGATGAGATTATTGAAAATTGGTCATGAAATTGATGACTAAATGAATTAATGGGATATGTATTGCATGTAGTTGAGAAATTCATATATGGATGCTACTAGATTAATGGTTTAAATTTTAAGACATGAAAGTATATTCTGGGCCTTATGAAGGACATGAATGGTGAATATAGAATTTGAGGAGTTTAAGGATTCTATTAATTTAAATAAAAATCCTTCTTGCAATTAAGGAATTAGATGTTTTCTATCTGTTTTAATCATCCATTAACATGTATAAATGATGTGGAGATATTTGGGTTTTGTTAGAATATAATCTATGAGGGTTTGGGTGTAAGAACATGAAGAAAAACGAAGAAAACTGAGGTTGAAGACGCTGATCTCGTTCGAACGAGACATATTGTTGTTCGAACGAGATGCCATCTAGTTTGAACAAGAATTCAGGGTATCTGAAGAGATTCCAGAAATTCTGTTTTAGTCCAGGAAAGTTTGGAGAATTTTATTTTATCCCATAGTAGGTTCTGAATAATTTTGGTACATTATCAAAGAGTGAGAGACGGGCTAATGTTGGGAAATTAAATTTTTATTGAAGAAAGGAATTATGTGAGTGATAACTACATAATAAATATGATAATGAGATTAAATCGTAATTAACAAGTATGGGTAGTATTCGAGAAATACAGCGGGTACCCGGGGTAGGATAAATTCTTAATATAAGACATAGGCCGGGTGTGTACCTATTATTATATAGGTTGAGTGTATACCTATTGTTTGATAATCTATGTGTATGACATACCTAGACTACTTGTTATCGACAGGGAGGTTTGTGCGTTGGGGGCAGTCATATCACGATGAGCCTTATGGGGGATTTTCGACTTGTTGCCTCAGAACATAGGACTTAGGTTGGATTGCCATTAGTGAGAACAATGGTATTGAACGGTCATTTGGGTGCGTAGCCCAAAGGCTTAGGACTTTGTTCGCCTCCACTACTTGTGTTTTGATGTTCGTGGTTCGAGGGATATACCGAACCAACAGTCCTTTATACAGTGACGGGATGTACTGGGACTAGATAGCAGAGTAGTGTATGCACCGCAGTTGTGTCTTGGGGTGCAGTATTGTACACACACACATATATATACTTGTGATATTATCTATTGTGTGCATTAAGTAGACATGAAAGATAGTGAAATCTGAAATTAATTAAGTTTGAGAACACTTAATTATACTGAGAATTGAACTAATATATATTTATTACATGTATATGGATAGATGACACAGTGAATTAATCTAGTGAAAGTGGGAATAATAACTAGAATAACTTGGAAATACGTTAGGCGTGCACACTAGATGAGAGGTGACAATATTAAGGGAGAGTCCGAGAAATCTAACATGTATATAATAATTGCTAATTGTAGCATTTATTCACTTGCTATTTTTAAAATCTTTTACAGTCGGGCTCTGACCCATTTTCTCTTACATATTCTCTTCCCTCTTTTATATACTATATATGAGGTGTCCAGCCACAGGGGCGACCAACATAGAGGATTGGATATTTATTTGCTATGGATACTATGGAGTTGTGGAATTTGCATTAAACACTTCATTTTATTGATTCCTGTACTCTGTAGTCATTTTCCTCTACGGCATGTTGCCTATGGATCCTTGTCATTTTCATTCTATCTCAGTCATTACTTTTACTTATATTGGTTTTGGATACATTTGGTTTAACTTGGTTTATTGTATTGAGAAGTTTTAAACTGGGAAGTTTATTCCAGTTATATTAAATAAGTTTTGATGGTCATTATTTATTATTCATTGTTGTGGATTGGGTTATATGATAAATGATTGCTATTGTTAAAAAGGAATTTTATTTAAAATTAAAAGTTTTAACACTAGATTAATTGATTACTAGGTGGTTAATAATGAAAGAAAAAAAATTATTTTCCGATAGTGATGCTAAGAATGAGCCAACTGAATAATTCGAATTAATTGGATAAAGAATTGGCCACCCGATATTTAATTAAGTGTGTTGTTACAGCTTGGTATCACGCAAAACTCCAACATTAAAGGCAATATCAGGCTGACTAGCGGTCAAGTAGAGAATTTTACCTTTCATGATCCTATAAAGGGTTTGCTCTACCTCCTTGCCTAAAGCATATTTGCAAAGCTTAGTCGATGCACTCATAGGGGTGCGTGAGTGCTTAGAGGATTCTAAAGCAAACTTCTTCACTAAGTGCATAACATATCTGTATTGAGATATAAATATCCCATCCTCAAGCTAACGAACCTATATACGTAAGAAGAACGTAAGCTCACCAACCATGCTCATCTCAAACTCTCTCCTTTTCTCCTCCTCAAAAGTGTGAGCATGTCGTGAGCACGCGGATCCAATTACTATATCATCCACATAAACTTGGGAAACTAATATCGCACCACTCTCTCTTCTAAAAAACAATGTCTTATCCACCCCCTTATCTTGAAGTCATGAACTAAGAGATAATAAGTGAGCCTTTCGGACCAAGCACGAGGTTCTTGCTTCAAATCATATGAGGCCTACATAAGATTATAGACGTATCTTGGGTGCTTTGGGTCTTCGAACCCCTTTGGATGTTCCACGCACACTTCCTTCGGTAAAATGCTGTTAAGAAAGTCACTCTTGACATCTATTTGATATAAATTGAAGCGTAGATGATATGCTATGGCGAGTAGTAAGCGAACATACTCAAGCCTAGGAACATGAGCGAATGTCTCGTCAAAGTCTACACCCTCAATCTGTGTGTAGCCTTGAACGACCAACTTAGCCTTATTACGAACTATGGTACCATTCACATTTATCTTATTATTTTAAATCCACTTAGTTCCAATCACATTAGTCTTGATAGGTCGAGGAAATGACTCTCGAACATCCTTTTTGCAAAACTAAAGCAACTCATATTGCATAGCAGATATCTAATGCTCATATTTGAGTGCTTGTTTCACATTCTTGGGCTCGACCAAGGAGGTGTAGCATAGGTAGCTAACTATATTCTCAAGCTGAGCGAGAGTCTTGACACCATGTGTAGGATCACAAAGTATAGTGGAAGGGTAATGAATATTTCAAAACTAAGAAGGTGGATCCTCTAAATCAAGAGTGAGGTCCATTGGGGTAGCACGAGGAATGATGGGATCATCACCGGGGGGTGCATCGTCCTCACAATTGGGGCTAGGGTCAATGATGTCGGTCACTCATTGTCTCAAATTGTAAAGTTTATTTACTTCATAACCTTAGAGCTTGCAAGGTTAAACACTCTATAAGCCCTACTTAATGATGAATAACCTAAAAATATCCCGTCGTCGCTCTAGGAGTAAAACTTTCTTAAGTTCTCTTTATCTCTCAAATTATAGCAAGTACTCCCAAGGACACGGAAATACGATTGGCTGAGTTTCTTCCCCGCCCACAACCCAAATGGCGTGTGTAACATGTGTGTATGAAGATTTACCCCTTCACCGTATGACATACAGTACTCACCGCTGCCGCCTAAAAATGTCTAGGCACATTTTTCCCAAGAAGCATGGATCTAGCCATCTCTTGAATCATACAATTCTTCCTCTCAACTATTCCATTTTATTGAGGAGTATAAACGATGAAAAATGTGACACCCCGCCTAATTAAATACCGGGCGATCACTCCTTTATTAAATTAAATCAAGGTAAACAGTTGGTTCATTCTCAGCATCACTGTCGATAATTTTTTTTTTCCAATTTAACACCCTAAATAATTAAGCTAAGTGTCAAAACATTTTTCATACAAACTTCCAAATTTTAATTAAAGAAAAGATTTATATACAAAACAACATTTCTACGATATATAATCACACCACGATGAACTAAAATAAAACCATACATTCGTCAATCGAATGACAACATAATAAAACTAAAAATCATAAACCATCCTGAATAAATCCCGTAAAACAATACAGGAATAACTGAAATATAAAAATCCCAACAATAAATGAAATGATGAAAAGGGCGACACGTGCCCAATAAATGAGAGTAGTAGGAGTGGAGTCAATAACAGAAGTCGTCTACTCAAGTGACCTGCAACTCCCACCTAAGCTGCAGCTCGTTCTTCTCAAAGGATCCTAAGCAAGACGCCCCTGTGGTTGGGCACCTGAAAATATACGTATATATACAAAAGAGAGAGAGAAAAAGAAACGGGTCAGGGCTCGAAAGTGTGTTTGATTTTAAAATACGTTGAGCAAGTATTTAAATTGATACAGGCCAATGCAAATCATATTAGTTCGACACTCTCTTGAGAAATTCTCACCTCTCTTCTAATGTGCACGCCTATCGTACTAACCTTCCCAAATAATTTAGTTTATCTTAACTTACTCATAAGTTTTCAAAACCGAACGATGACAATGTTTTAAAAAGGTTACTTTCAATATGTAGCACTCCTATCGTTTTAGCTTCATTAAATTATAAAGTTTCCCTGTGTCTTCTCATACTTTCACAAAACAAGTATTTAATAATTTGAGTCAACAACCATGTTCTACTTAACAAATCACAGTAGGCAGTTTAAAGTTTATAACCTCCTATATATATTAACTACTCGTATAATATACATATATAACAGCACCCCAACTAAACTATGGTGCGGGCATACTCTGCTATCCAATCCCCGTATCGCTCACACAACGGGAAATACAAGTTCGGAATCACTCTCGAACTGTATTAACATATACAAAACAACGTTGAGGCGAAGCATAGATTCCAAGTCCAAGAGGTCAGTACATACCCACACGTCTCTTAGGACCGTCCAACTATCAATCTGATAGCCCATACCTAGGATCTCTATCTTCTAGAGTACGAATCAATATCCCCCATAAAGCAACACATGATAAGATCGTCCCAGCGCGGTAACCTCAGGGATAGCAAGTAGCGAGGGTACGTTTTTCACATGTATATAATATATGTACACACAATCATATAAATATACCAATTTCATCATGTTAATATAGGTCACTCTCCTTACCCATAATTACAACATTTATCCTTAATTTTACATTTTTAAGATTTCGTATAAAGTTTCGTCTCTAATCTTAACTCGGAGGGTTGTCTCACTAATTACGTGACACTCGTGGATTTTATCCATCCAAGTAACAAATTCAGTAGGTAGATGTCTATTCACTATCATAGGTATTCGTTGTAATCTCTCACTTGAAATACGCAGTTCGTCGTTCCTTAATTAATTATCCCTTAAACCCAATTATCATTTCATAATAAATTTCTCAACACTTAATCATATGTCCTACTGGTCTCTTCTATATCCCAAAACATTTTATTTATAATGCCCAAGAAATATTCCACGGTAAATTAATTCAACTAATTAAACAAGGGGAAAAAGAGTTTGCCAGGAGGGGTCGATCGATCGACGTCTGGGGCTCGATCGATCGAACCTTCGATCGATCGAACCTTCGATCGATCGAACCTTCGATCGATCGACGCTCTAGGTTCGATCGATCGATCAAACAGGTATTTCGAATTCTGCAGAAGTGCAGTTACGGGTTTGACTAATATTCTTCATTCAAATCCATAATTTCCAACACTAATCGTCCCAAAACTTATACTACAATCATGGTAATATATTTCCAGATGTTTCTAACGTTAAGCATGCATATAACCATCATTAAACATGATTAAACAACCTAAAATCTCATCTAATCATCAAGAACCCTAAGTTTTCTTAACGTTTGTTCTAATCAGTTTTCTCCAGAATTTCCTTCTAACATAACATCACAAATTCGTGGGTTGATCATCTACTTCACATATTATTTTCAGAATATGGTTATAACGATTTCTACATGCAAATCCCTATAAAAAATTGGGATGTTCTTCCTTTAATTATACTCCTAATCATTACTACACTAATATGATTATTGCACCAACGAAAATACGCAAGTTAAACACTTGCCTGGGATTTCAGAGGTCTGGTTTCCTGCTGATATTGGTGTGGTTGCGTTCTCCTCCTCGCGATCTACGCGTTGGTGGTGACGCCGGTGCAATCGGTGGTGTTTTGGTCCTTGAATCACCTTGAGAGCTCTCTCCTCTCTTATACAATGGCCGTTCTAGGGTTCTGAATGTTCTAACCCTAAAAGGCTGACTTAAATGGCTGCTAAGGATGGCTGAAATTCGTGGGTTTAATTAGCCTATTTTGTAAAATGACCAAAATGCCCTCCCGGGTCACTAATTAAGCCTAAAAACACCCTGAGGCCCGAACTAAACCCCCGGGTACACTTTTCTGACTATC
Organism: Sambucus nigra; assembly: GCA_949130495.1. NCBI lineage: Eukaryota > Viridiplantae > Streptophyta > Magnoliopsida > Dipsacales > Adoxaceae > Sambucus > Sambucus nigra. Next base: position 383,189,861 of record OX422217.1, read on the forward strand.
TCGACCCTTCCGGACGCGTTGGCGCACTCAAAACGACCATACGGACAACTTATAAAATATTCACTTTTTAATTAACATAATTAGTCCCGACGTGACACGGGCACGTCCCGACTTAAATTTTCGAAATAGTCATTTAATACACCTATGACATTCAATATAACCAATATAATATATTACTATGCTCATTAGTAATATTCAACATGTTTCTTATAATTACTAACTCTAGTCACGTTAATAATTATAACATAATTAATTTTCCGGATTTTTATTAAATAAATCATCACATTAAATTTAATAAATCCCCAAATTAAATATAGCACAAAAGTACGGGGTATTACATACTTCCCCCCTAATAATGGAATTTCGTCCCGAAATTCTGAAAATAAGGCATACCTGGTAAAAACAACTCTGGATATCTCTCGCGCATATCTGCCTCACGCTCCCAAGTGGATTCCTCCACATTATGATGCTCCCACTGGACTCGCACAAGTGGAACTACCTTCGACCTCAATCTCCTCTCACTATAGTCTAGGATAGCCACCGGTCTCTCCTCGTAAGAGCTATCAGGCTGTAAATCGATCTCGTCTATCGCGATGTGAGTATGGGCCATATCATCCCGAAGATATCGTCTCAGCGATGAGATGTGGAATACATCGTGGATGCGATGTAAATGTTCTGGCAATCCCAACCTGTATGCTACTAGCCCAATTCTCTCGATGATGGGAAATGGTCCTACGTACCTCGGAGCCAACTTCCCCTTCTTCCCGAACCTCATCACTCCTTTCATAGGAGATACACGTAACAACACTTGATCTCCCACATTAAACTCCCGGAAGAACCGTTTCGCATTGGCGTAGCTCTTCTGCCTGTCTTGGGCTACCCGAATACGACTCCTGATTATCTCAATCCTCGCGGAGGTCTCCTGAATCACTTCTGACCCTAATAACTTGTTGTCACCCACCTCGAGCCAACAAGTTGGAGAACGACAAGGCCTGCCGTACAAAGCCTCAAATGGAGCCATGCCAATCGTAAACTGATAGGAGTTATTATAAGCAAACTCTACCAGTGGAAGGTGTGGCTCCTAACCTCCTCCGAAATTGAGAACACACATGCGTAGCATATCTTCCAACATCTGATTAGTACGCTCTGTCTGTCCATCTGTCTGTGGGTGGTAAGCTGAACTCAGTCTCAACTCTGTACCCATAGCCTCCTGAAAGCTTTCCCAGAAACGTGACACAAAAATCTTGTCTCTATCTGACACAATATTCAGGGGCACCCCATGCAATCTGACAATCTCAGCGATGAACAACTGGGCATACTGACCCGTGGTATAATCTGTCCTCACTGGCAGAAAATGAGCCACCTTAGTCAAACGGTCTACAATCACCCAGATAGAATCGTGGCCCCGCTGTGATGTAGGCAACCCGGTAATGAAATCCATGGAAATACTTTCCCACTTCCACACGGGTACTTCCAATGGCTGAAGTAATCCTGACGGTTTCTGGTGGTCCACCTTCACTAGCTGGCAAGTAGAACACTTGGACACAAATTCAGCGATGTCCTTCTTCATCCCACTCCACCAGTACTGTCGTCTCATGTCCTGGTACATCTTATCGCCTCCCGGGTGTACTGCAAATCGGGACCCATGAGAATGAGTCATCACTTCATGACGTAGTTACGCTCCTTCTGGAACCACTAATCTCCCATTAAACCGCAACCCTCCATCCGAACTAACAGAATAGGACTCAGCACCCTCGGCTAGAAGTCGTACAATCTGCTCCTGACAAAACGGGTCTGTGGTCTGTGCCTGTATCACCCTCGTAACAATCTCGGGTGTGACTGACATCACGGATAAGAAGGAACGTGCTACTGCATCCTGGTGACCCAACTCCTTCCACTTTGCTTTCCAAACGTCGGCTACATCGTCTACCGGTCTACGGCTCAACGCATCAGCAACTACGTTGGCCTTCCCCGGATGATACTGTATATCGAACTGGTAATCTTTTACAAACTCTAACCATCTGCGCTGACGCATATTCAGCTCTCGCTGAGTGAACAGGTACTGCAGTGACTTATGGTCTGTGAACAAATGGAATTTCTCGCCCAATAAATAGTGCCTCCAAATTCTCAATGCAACGACGACCGCAGCTAACTCCAGGTCGTGGGTGGGGTAATTCTTCTCATGCGGCTTAAGCTTGCGGGAAGCAAAAGCTATAGCCTTCTCCTCCTGCCGAAGTACTCCCCCAAGTCCTCGTAAGGATGCATATGTGTAAACCAGGTACTCTACACCCGACTTTGGTAAAGCAAGGACTCGTGCCGAAGTAAGCTTGTCTTTTAGCTCGTCGAAAGCTAATTGACAAGCATCATCCCAAACATACGGTACCCCTTTGCGAGTCAAATTTGTCAGCGGACCCGCTATTTTGGAGAATCCCCGAATGAACCTCCTGTAGTAACCAGCTAACCCCAAGAAACTACGCACTTCCGTCGGTGTCGTGGGCTGTCCCCATTCCCTCACCGCTGACACTTTGCTCGGGTCAACTGCAATCCCCTGCTCAGAAACAACATGCCCCAAGAACTGTACCTCTCGTAACCAGAATCCGCACTTCTCGTACTTAGCATACAGCTGATGCTCTCGTAGAGTCTGAAAAACCTGCCTCAAGTGTTCGGCATGCTCCTCCTCGGAGTGTGAATATATCAAAATGTCATCTATGAAAACGATGACAAACTGATCCAAGAACTCTCTGAATACTCGGTTCATCAAGTCCATGAAAATGGCTGGAGCATTTGTGAGTCCGAACGGCATCACCCGGAACTCATAAGACCCATATCTCGTCAAGAAAGCAGTCTTCGAAACATCCTTCTCCCTAATACGTAGCTGATGGTACCCCGACCTCAGATCTATCTTCGAAAAGAAGGTTGCTCCCCTCAGCTGGTCGAACAGATCATCGATTCGAGGCAACGGATATTTATTCCGTATCATGACCTTGTTCAACTCCCGGTAGTCCACGCACACTCTCAGTGAACCATCTCTCTTATTTACAAATAAGACTAGAGCACCCCAAGGTGAGGTACTCCTACGAATGAAGCCCTGACCTAATAGCTGCTCAATCTGATCTCGTAGCTCTCGCATCTCTGCCGGAGCCATACGGTACGGTGCACGTGCTATAGGTCTCGTATCCGACAATAAATCTATAACGAAGTCTATCTCACGACTGGGCGGTAGGCCTGGTATATCCTGAAACACATCGGAATACTCCCTAACAACTGGGATCGAATCCAAAGGAATCACAACCTCCTTAGAGGTATCCTCCTCAATGTAATATAAATGAGCGGTCGAACCTCCCTCTGGGCGAGGCATCGCTACTACAAACATCTCTTGCCCCGGAATGGCAAAAACAATTCTCCCACCGAAGCAATCAATCATGGCTCTATAAGATGCGAGCCAATCCATACCAATGATCACATCATGCTCGTGCATGTCTAAGACTAGCATGTCTGCAGGCAATACCAAGCTACCAATCTCTACCCCTACTCCCCGGCATATAAAGAATATAAGTGACCCACTCCCCAGTGGTGAGTCGACACACGTCACGGTGCTCTCTGCTATGGCTAATAATCCTAAGGACTTCGCAAAATGCGTAGCTATAAAACAATGCGTTCCCCCGTATCAAACAAAACTTTACCCAGAGTACCATGGATAGGAAATATACCCTCAATCGCGGGTGATGCCTGTGGAGCTGCTGCCTGGTGGACGTTATAGACACGTCCATACTGCAATTGCCCCTGCTGCACTGGAGCTGCTGGAATGGCTGGTAGGGCTGGCGCTTGGGCTGGAGCTGGAAGGGTAGGTGGGAAGAGTGGTCTCTGCGGCTCATTACGGGCTCCCGGCTGTTGTGGGGCCCTATCGCCCTCTGGGCAATCCTGATGCTTATGGCCGTGCTTGCCGCACACAAAACACCGGCCTCTGAAATTAACTCCCCTCTGTCCCTGCTGACCACGGCCCTGCTGGCCGTTACCTCCACGCCATTGGCCCTGTTGGCCCTATTGTGCACGCTGTTGGCCCTGCTGGCCCTGTTGCTGACCCTGCTGTCGGTGCTGACCCTGCTGATTAGGCTGGCCCTGTTGGCTAGGCTGACCCTGATGGCCCTGCCTGTATCCCCCGAATCCCTGCCTAGAATCACCTGAACGGAATCGCTTAGCAGGGTCCCCCTGATGGGAACTCTGCTCGTGCTGACGAGTCTGTCCATGAGTTGGTGCCCCACCGGCACTATTACCCCCGGTCCTGCCCTGCTGGCTGGACTCTCCTGCTCTCTTGCTTCCCTGAAGGTGGAAGCGATGATCCTGGCAATGTAGTAACGCTGCATTGAGTACATCAGTGAAAGTACTCAGGGATAGATTTCCAATAAGGTGCTGACGGATCCTCCAAGCTAACCCGTCGACGAACAGCAAAATTTTCTTGCCCTTAGTGGGTGCCTCATCCGGCACAATAGTGAGAAGTCTCGTGAACTCCTCCTCATACTCTGCTACAGTAAGATTATCTTGCTTCAGATTTAGTAGTTTCCGCCTCATCTCCGTCTGCACTACAGGTGGAAAATACTTGCGGTCAAACCGCTCCCAGAACATCTGAATAGGGATCGTGTCCCTCTCTTCCAATGTAGTAGTGGACTCCCACCACTGTAATGCGGCTCCCACCAGCTTGAAAGAAGCCAATAACTTCTTTTGTACTTCGGTGCACTCATACATGCGAAGATGCCGCTGGATGTCTTTCTTCCATTGGCTAACCGTGATAATGTCGGAGCTACCAGAGAACTCAGGGGGATGTGCTTTCTGAAAAGCATCCCGAATCCTCTCCCATGCAGATGAAAGCTGTGCTGGTACTGGCGCCACTGCCTGGACCTGGGGTGGAGCCTGCTGAATCACCGCTATCGCGGCATTCACCGCCTGAGCAACTATGGCGGCCACTTCATTAGCATTCATTGTGCCTGGTGCCGGAGCTGCTGGTTGCTCGGCCTGGGAACGCCTATCTTTCGGAGCACGTCTCGGAGGCATTTGAAACATGAACAAAATTTATCAGTCTACAGTTATCATCGAATCTCAATTAACTGAAGACTTAAACGTAAAAACAGGAATATAATAAATCCTAAAAATAGGGCTCTATAGCAAAAACGTTAAGCTGAAAGAGAAATAAGCCGTACAGATCCTATGGACACTAGAACTTGATGCTCTGATACCACCTGTGACACCCCGCCTAATTAAATACCGGGCGATCACTCCTTTATTAAATTAAATCAAGGTAAACAGTTGGTTCATTCTCAGCATCACTGTCGATAATTTTTTTTTTCCAATTTAACACCCTAAATAATTAAGCTAAGTGTCAAAACATTTTTCATACAAACTTCCAAATTTTAATTAAAGAAAATATTTATATACAAAACAACATTTCTACGATATAGAATCACACCACGATGAACTAAAATAAAACCATACATTCGTCAATCGAATGACAACATAATAAAACTAAAAATCATAAACCATCCTGAATAAATCCCGTAAAACAATACAGGAATAACTGAAATATAAAAATCCCAACAATAAATGAAATGATGAAGAGGGCTACACGTGCCCAATAAATGAGAGTAGTAGGAGTGGAGTCAATAACATAAGCCGTCTACTCAAGTGACCTGCAACTCCCACCTAAGCTGCAGCTCGTTCTTCTCAAAGGATCCTAAGCAAGACGCCCCTGTGGTTGGGCACCTGAAAATATACGTATATATACAAAAGAGAGAGAGAGAAAAAGAAACGGGTCAGGGCCCGAAAGTGTGTTTGATTTTAAAATACGTTAAGCAAGTATTTAAATTGATACAGGCCAATGCAAATCATATTAGTTCGACACTCTCTTGAGAAATTCTCACCTCTCTTCTAATGTGCACGCCTATCGTACTAACCTTCCCAAATAATTTAGTTTATCTTAACTTACTCATAAGTTTTCAAAACCAAACGATGACAATGTTTTAAAAAGGTTACTTTCAATATGTAGCACTCCTCTCGTTTTAGCTTCATTAAATTATAAAGTTTCCCTGTGTCTTCTCATACTTTCACAAAACAAGTATTTAATAATTTGAGTCAACAACCATGTTTTACTTAACAAATCACAGTAGGCAGTTTAAAGTTTATAACCTCCTATATATATTAACTACTCGTATAATATACATATATAACAGCACCCCAACTAAACTATGGTGCGGGCATACTCTGCTATCCAATCCCCGTATTGCTCACACAACGGGAAATACAAGTTCGGAATCACTCTCGAACTGTATTAACATATACAAAACAACGTTGAGGCGAAGCATAGATTCCAAGTCCAAGAGGTCAGTACATACCCACACGTCTCTTAGGACCGTCCAACTATCAATCTGATAGCCCGTACCTAGGATCTCTATCTTCTAGGGTACGAATCAATATCCCCCATAAAGCAACACAGGATAAGATCGTCCCAGCGCGGTAACCTCAGGGATAGCAAGTAGCGAGGGTACGTTTTTCACATGTATATAATATATGTACACACAATCATATAAATATACCAATTTCATCATGTTAATATAGGTCACTCTCCTTACCCATAATTACAACATTTATCCTTAATTTTACATTTTTAAGATTTCGTATAAGGTTTTGTCTCTAACCTTAACTCGGAGGGTTTTCTCACTAATTACGTGACACTCGTGGATTTTATCCATCCAAGTAACAAATTCAGTAGGTAGACGTCTATTCACTATCGTAGGTATTCGTTGTAATCTCTCACTTGAAATACGCAGTTCGTCGTTCCTTAATTAATTATCCCTTAAACCCAATTATCATTTCATAATAAAGTTCTCAACACTTAATCATATGTCCTACTGGTCTCTTCTATATCCCAAAACATTTTATTTATAATGCCCAAGAAATATTCCACGGTAAATTAATTCAACTAATTAAACAAGGGGAAAAAGAGTTTGCCAGGAGGGGTCGATCGATCGACGTCTGGGGCTCGATCGATCGAACCTTCGATCGATCGACGCTCTAGGTTCGATCGATCGATCAAACAGGTATTTCGATTTCTGCAGAAGTGCAGTTACGGGTTTGAATAATATTCTTCATTCAAATCCATAATTTCCAACACTAATCGTCCCAAAACTTATACTACAATCATGGTAATATATTTCCAGATGTTTCTAACGTTAAGCATGCATATAACCATCATTAAACATGATTAAACAACCTAAAATCTCATCTAATCATCAAGAACCCTAAGTTTTCTTAACGTTTGTTCTAATAATTTTTCTCCAGAATTTCCTTCTAACATAACATCACAAATTCGTGGGTTGATCATCTACTTCACATATTATTTTCAGAATATGGTTATAACGATTTCTACATGCAAATCCCTATAAAAAATTGGGGTTTTCTTCCTTTAATTATACTCCTAATCGTTCCTACACTAATATGATTATTGCACCAACGAAAATACGCAAGTTAAACACTTGCCTGGGATTTCAGAGGTCTGGTTTCCTGCTGATATTGGTGTGGTTACGTTCTCCTCCTCGCGATCTACGCGTTGGTGGTGACGGCGGTGCAATCGGTGGTGTTTTGGGCCTTGAATCACCTTGAGAGCTCTCTCCTCTCTTCTCCAATGGCCGTTCTAGGGTTCTGAATGTTCTAACCCTAAAAGGCAGACTTAAATGGCTGCTAAGGATGGCTAAAATTCGTGGGTTTAATTACCCTATTTTGTAAAATGACCAAAATGCCCTCCCGGGTCACTAATTAAGCCTAAAAACACCCCGAGGCCCGAACTAAACCCCCGGGTACACTTTTCTGACTATCTCGACCCTTCCGGACGCGTTGGTCTACTCAAAATGACCATACGGACAACTTATAAAATATTCACTTTTTAATTAACATAATTAGTCCCGACGTGACACGGGCACGTCCCGACTTAAATTTCCGAAATAGTCATTTAATACACCTATGACATTCAATATAACTAATATAATATATTACTATGCTCATTAGTAATATTCAACAAGTTTCTTATAATTACTAACTCTAGTCACGTTAATATTTATAACATAATTAATTTTTCGGATTTTTATTAAATAAATCATCACATTAAATTTAATAAATCCCCAAATTAAATATAGCATAAAAGTACGGGGTATTAAAAAAAACTCGTGTTTGATGACTATTACATCACAATAGCTACCTGTTCAAAATTTTTAAATATAGTACCATTGTCACTATGCATCCAAATAATAGTGACACCGTGTTGGTTTTGTAGGACACGACACTTGGTTGTTAGGAACTCAACTACATCGGACTTTTCTCTAAGAAATCCCATAATTGAGTATCTTAAAAAGTGATCGACCATTACGAGAACGTATCTCTTACCACCTATTCTCTCCATACGAGTAGGACCCATATGTATCAGCTCCAACACATGTGCAAAGCCCCCGACCTCAATTTAGGGATTACCCGTAGTCAACCCGATTTTGACCCGAGCGATAGGTGTGAAGTGAAATAAACATCCGATATAATATTTCTAATATAGTTTTATTTTAATTAACGTTTCACTTGTTTAGCATACGATTCCGATTTCAAGTCAAACTAAGTGAGGGACCCGTGGGGAGAACCTCAGAATCCAAGCATACAGAGCTACTAACATAAAATAAAAGAGAGTACTTACCTGTATGACGCTCTCAAAATACAAGATCTCACCCAACCTACTATAACAAAATGAGGGAGTGAGCCGAATTCTCAGTGGAAAATATACATAAATGCAATATAGAATCGAACGACAGATAGAAGATTCCAACACGTTATGCCTACATGCACATGCAACTACCTTGTATGTGTGTGTGTGTATATATATATACCTTTACTCAATGCATGAAACCGTTTTACTTACGAAAATGTTATTTATCCCGATCAATTCACCTTAATCTTGTGAAAGAATTTCCCTTTCTTAGAATGAAATGTATCCATTTATTTAACATACAGTTAAATACATAAATTACTGTACTTGGTTTGACCGTAAGCCATTTCTTCACCGAAATTTTTCTTTTCATTTTAAACAATCCACATTAGTATTTTCATTGAAAATCACCCTTTCAATACATGTGAACATCGTGTTAGAAAATACGTATTTGGTCTTTGAAAACCTTTCACAACACGCCCCTGTGTTAATTATGAGTTAAACCATGTAGGTTGCTTAATGACCCATTTAATCAATTAATTTTTCTTTTTCTTCACCATATGGACATTGATAAATTTTCACATCTACTTGTCCATTTTATCCTTTATCGAAACATTTATTAATCCATTTAAGTTAGGTTGTCTTAACACATTTTCACCACACAACCCATTTCTTGACATGTTCCTTTATCCTTTTCACAGAATCTTCCAATAACCACGTACTTTAACGGGCTCCACAACATCAATGACGTCATCATATGCTCTGGCCAGTGTTTTGGGCCTTTCACCCCAGGGCTCCTGGACCTCCTTAATTTTTTGGGTGTCATCCGAGTTCCTTTTTAATGTCTTTTGACATTTTACAAATGTTCACATTATTTCACTATTCCTCTTACTCGGTCGAAGCCAAACCCGGGGTTTCACCCTAACTCGTGTTACACTTTGAAAATCATTATTTCACGTCCTTTACACTTTTGCATTGATTTTATTCCAAAATAATATTCATTTGGACCATCATGTGTAACACCCTTTCCAATAGTTTTATTTCATAAAAATGTTCCACTTTACGTAGGATTTCCATTTCACCCATTTGTTTCTAAACTCATCTTTTACTCCATTTTCACAAGTGTTAATTTTTCAAAACACCATTGAGTTACCCACACCAAATTCTTAAGTTTTTTTAACACCTTAACACCTTTTTAACCGTTTGGAGTAATATTCTTCTCAATTGAAAACATATTTATTTCATTACCTTTATTTCTATTAATCATTGAACATATAAGACTACTCTATAAGAAAAATTATGTTTTCTCTATTGATACTTGTAGTCTTGAAATCTTATATTTATAACACATTTCAACACCAATTATACACACCTTAAGGGCTGAATTTTTTTTAATTCTTCATTTCATGTTTAAACCCAATAAGACCTTCATTAAACTTGTTTTTATGTTCATCATCAAAATACAACAACTTTATGCACACGAGAAGGTGAATTTTAACTAAAAAAATCCCATTAAATGGGTTAACACTTGAAAAATATACTTTTCTAGACTAAAGGACATTTTATTTCTAAAAACTCAAACCAATTGTGGCCATCCCCTGATCGTCGTGGCGAGTGAGAAAGGAGGATCCTAGGTCTCGGGCATCCCTCTCGGGAGGGCTTCTACCGGTGTCATTGATGAGGTGAAAAACGTAGAGAGATGGAGTCGCCAGTCTATTTTACTCAAAATAGACAAAACAAAGGGGATCCATCCTAAAGGATAGCATCCAAAGACATACTGATACTACGAAACCAAAATGATTCAAAAAGGGTCCGGTGGGGAGGTTACGAAATGGGGAGGTGTTAGGCACCCATTCCGCCCTTACGGTCTCTCATGGGTTTTTTGCTATTTTCCTTTATTTTCCCTGTTATATGTGTGAATGTGTATATATAGTGGAGATAGGAATCATCGACTTGTATCATGGAAGAGATAAAGCGAGTCATCCGTTGTTCCTAAAAATAATATTAGAAACTAGGATTTACGCGATTATCCTTGCGTTGATCGTTATGATGGAACGATAATGCGTGTGGAATAATACGCCACTAAGAACAAATATATATATTGGGACAACCCGCCAACTAAAATAATAGGTGGCCAGCCCAATACTCTAATAATCACAGGAATCATAGATGGTCCATTCTCAGGATCACCGTCGATTAAAATAATAGTACGAGATAACCACCCATCATTTTAGAAAACATATTGTCAATAAAAGAAAATTTTGTAAATAAAAGAAAACACTTAGACAATCCCATTTGCGAAAATGGTGGATATAAAAAAATCGATAATGAAGAACGATAATTTCATAAATAATCATCGAATAAGCTGTCGGTGCACAGACTAATACAAATAGTTACACCGAGTATTACATTTCAATATTTACAATATAGTAAATGAGTGCAACGCTTGGGTAAACACGCCCGAATAAATAAACTGAACTTAACTAAAGTACAATGGAAAGAAGCGTCTAATACCAATAACATACAACATCCGTAATATGCTGTAGCTCCATGACAATCGAAATGGAAATGTAAATACGGGTGTCCATGCAGTAGAGCACCTGTAACGGCAATAATATGTGCAGAAACAAAGAAATATAGATACGGGTCAGGGCCCGGTTTGATATGATTCCCATGTGAATAAAATGCATGATAGTTAAGTGCGTAATTCTCTCGCAGTTAACAATAATATTTCTCACCTCTCAGTCTAAAAGCAACCTAGTGCAATATCAATGATGATGTTCTATTTAAACAAATAACAGAAGGCTAACTTCTCTCCAGTCTCAACACTATGCCCTTATTCGTGCGTGGGGTGTCTCGCAAAGCGAAATCCAAACAAGGAACCCCCCCGATACACTACTACTAGGCAAGGTTGATCGTCGAGATACATTAGATCCTGTCCTAATTAATTCAAGTACTAAAGTCTAATTTTTCTCCAGCCACAACACTAAGCCCTTATTCGTGCGTGGGGTGTCTCGCAAAGCGAAATCCAAATAAGGAACCCCCCGATACACTACTACTAGGCAAGGTTGATCGTCGAGATACATTAGACCCTTAGCACAATATTATATGTATCTATATATATATGAGAGGTCTCATCTAAAACTACTCAAGGATACATAATTATATCCATTCACCATCAAAACATAATTCCCATTTATTCTTTAGGAATATATAAATGGTACAACATTTTATCAAATGTTCACCAATCAATTTCATCGTATACCAATTCATTTCATAAATTCGTTCCTTATTAGGAAATATAATCACAGTTTTATGTTCTTAGTGGCATTTCATCTCAATTATACACTTTGTAAAAATATCTTCCTTATCAGGAATATAATCATCATCATATGCTCTTTGTGGCATTTTCATCGTGCTCTTTGTGGCACTTCATCATGCTCTTTATGGCATTTCATTGTGCTCTTTATGGCACCCATATACATCAATTTCAACTTGATTTAGAATAGTTATAATTACATATATATATAACAATTCTAAGACCGCCCGCCCGGGTTTCCCTACTGTGCGTGCCCCTAAATGGCTATCATCTTCCAAGGCATGTTATTTAGACAACCTGGGATCCTACCAAACATCGGGAAGAGGCCATGTGCCTGCGGGATAGTCAAGACCACACCCGGAATCTCCTACCCATCGCAGAAAATATACAATCACAAACGCTCACATGGCCAAGGGACTATATCCATCCTGCGTTAATTTGTCAGGGGCATCACGACAACGCGCAAACTTCCCTTAAGATAACGATTTAGAGAGGGTGTGTATCCATACCTTTTAACATTTATAAAAGTCATCTTCCTTTTCATTTGAAAACATCCATTATTATATTCTCAAAATCATATGTACTTATTTATTAGTACAACATTTAATAATATACATTTCTTATTCTTAGAGTCATATTTTATTAATGACTTAAGACCCCAAGTGACATTAACCTCATCAAGTCCCCAAGACTTCAATATAATATCACAACCATTTAAAAATGAATCTCCCTCAAGGAGTGTCTCCCAAATGTTTCAACATTGATATTTTATCTTCAATTTATCTTTCGGTTAATCTCCTATATCATTCGGATATTGACCTACGCAAACTAGCCCTCGGGGTAAGCCCAAACATCCCATTAAATCCTAGGGCATTAGTCTACCCAAAACCACCCTTTAGGACTCCCCATTAATCCCCAAAGAAAGGTCCCTAAGCCTTGGACCTAAAAGAAAAAGGGCTAAAAATAAAACTAGGAAAAATCTCACAAAAACAGGGGAACCGAATCGATTCGCCCCTTGGGCCGAATCGATTCGCCCTTGCGAATCGATTCGCTAAACAGCCGAATCGATCCGGTGAGCAAAAACTGACTTTCTGCAATTTTCGAATCGATTCGGTTTTAACCCGAATTGATTCGGTCTGCCAGACCTGTATCCCTCTCCTTATCCGAATCGATTCGCCCTAGGGCCGAATCGTTTCGGTCCTAAAATCTTGCCCAGTTTGGGCTACGGGTTTAAGAACCCTAAAATTCCCAAAACCTCAAATCTTTGATTTTATCCAACATCAACAACATCTAATTCTCCCAAATCATTTCTACACCATTAATAACTACTAGTTTATCCTCAAATCAGATTAAAACTAAGATTTAAGGCTTTAAGCACCAAAATCACTAAATACCCATTTAGGGTTTAAATCTCCAAAACTTAACTACACATGCAATTTATCACATTAAATCACATCTAGCAAGTAAGAAACTTGCCTCGGGGTTCATAGTCTCTGATCCTCTTCCGGTAGCAACGATTTCCGGCCTCAATCTTTCATTTTCTCTCTTTTCTCCCATTTCTCCCAAGATCTCTCTCTCTCTCTCTCTCTCTCTCTCTCTCTCTCTCTCCTTTGGATTCTAACACAGATGAAGAAAGAAAAGGGGTGGGGGAACTTAAACGGGTCTTAAAACATAAATTCCCTCTTTTAATTGCTAATACACCATTAGAATGACTCGTATCCACTTAATTGAGTCATAACGCGTTAAAAGTGCCCGAAACTCCAAAATACAACTTGGCACTTATTTCGACTATCTCGACCATTATAAAAACAACCGCACCCCTATTTTGGCATTCGAGAAAATGTGAACAAATTTTTTGTTCCAAATTTTATTTTATTTCATTAATTATACCACAATTTAAATATGAACCATAACCGCAACATATCATAATATAATGCCATTTACCTTCTCATACGGTAAATAGACAAAACATAGTAAATATTATCCCTTAATATCACGGGAAACAATATTTACTCCAACTTCCCCTATTTTATAGAATTTGCCCATCGGGCAAAATAATATAAAATAGCCGCTCAAAAGCCTGGGTTGTTACATGCTCCTCCCCTTAGAAAGGAATTTTGCCCTCAAAATTCAGGCATATAGTATAACCATATAAAGGTATACTATACTGAACTATCATTCTATCATTCCTAGAAAACCCCTTGGTAAAAATGGCGTCCCTATTGGGCTCGGACTAAGGTCATCATTGTTCGATCTTAGTCTATCTTCTTCTTGCTCTAACATAGCACCTAATCGTTCCTCTAGAACTATCGATCCTACCTTTCTACTACGGAAGGAGATACTTATTTATCCCAGCACCCTACTTACAAAAATGATCCGAACAATTGTACGAAGGTTTCGATTACTACACTACTACTCCCATACTTCCTCTTCCCACCACTAGTCTCTTCATACTAGTGGGTGAATTGGTCAATCATAGACATAAATGCTCTTTCTAGAGCATCCCATCAAATAAGCTCGTTCTACTTGGCATCCCGTGCCTTCCCTAATCTCTCCGACGGTTCCCTATTCGGCGCATCTAACCGATCGAATTTCTTTAGTGAAAGGGGATATTCAATCGATAGTCCCTCACGAGCTCCAACTTCTTGCTCGTAAAAAGACCAAATTCCTGCCCAGGAAAGAGTGCCTCTATTCCTTAAGGAAAATATTAACGCTACGAACTCTATATCAAGCGGGGGATAATACTTCTCATAGGATTCAAGTCTATGTGACGCATAAACAAAGGGGTTTATGCGCTAGCATTAATACTTCCTGTCCCTGGCAAAGGCTCGTCCGTTAAATCCACTCTCGAATTTAATAACACGAGTGCAAGAGAAATAGTCAACTCATACTTCTACTCTTCAAAAGATAGGTTACCAACGTAACGCTATATCTAAGAAAGGCCCCTCCTTAAATGGCCTAACATTCCGAATCACTCAAGCTCCTAAACTTCCTCGTTCTATGGGCCAAATCCCACTTAGAGTTAACCCACAAACCTATTTTGGTCAACTCCACACCGCCTCCCTAAAATCATGCTACATGCCTTAAGGGCCTTACATCCTAAAAATCCTAACATCAATCTATCTATCCTAATCAATTCGTATGGGTATTATCCTAACTAGATCCCTAGTGTCCAAGACCTTTCCCAACTCCCGACATTAGCTCGGTTTCATGCGTGGGACGTCTCACCGAGGCGAAATCCAAACAAGGAACCCTCCCATTACACTACTACCTCGCATTGTCGGTCTTCGAGAAGTTATGGTCGGAGACACATGATCGGGATCGCTAAAATCCTAACTCTAAGTCTTACCACTACAACAGAAAAATAAGAATTTTAACTGATCGAGCGCTTACTTTCTGTAAGGCACTACAAATACTTTATCCTAATATACATACATACATCTTTTATAGATGACCTTATCATTAAGGCATAAACACAAGTCTCTATTAGACTTTCATATCTTAGTCTTCCCCATATCTATTAGAGGAAAAACTATCATAGTGCCCATATATCACACATCAACTTAGCCCTTCAATCACTCATTTACGTGATTCTTGGCTAAACCTTTCCAACCCAGCATCTCAACCAAAAGAAAAGTAAAGAAAGAAAAGAATATGCGCATCTCTCCACTCCCAACGTCGTTAAGGTTCATGTGTGGAGCGTCTCGCAAAGCGAAATCTAAACAAGGAACCCCTCCACCCAATCCCCTTAACTAGTTGGTTGTGGAGATCAGGCAACATCATACACAAGCAAAGCAAACAAAGCAAGCAAGTAATCAAAAACAAATAAAGTAAGACACATAAAATAAAATAAAAATGAAAACTAACTACACACCGTAAACCATCTCTATAAAGTCTCAATCCTATATCTAGGTGAGATATTATAGAACAACTAGCTCTTCTCTAGAACTAGAAAATAGGATAGCCTCGCAATTTATTCGCTTGCTATCGCCCCAACCGATCCGAGAACATCTCTTCTCGTATATTACATATAATACAAGTAGCACATACCACACATATCACTCGCCCCATAATGGGTGAAAGAAAATATATAACTTCCCTATCATGGAAGCCATGTAGATATACTACCACAAGCTCAATATACACACTCGAATCTAGGGTAAATACAATACCATTCTATCTTATCGTAAGGAACACTCCCCCCTCCTCTATGGTGGAAATTCCCGCCAACATATTAGCCAATTTCTTTGGCCATAATAATGGTCTTCAGACACATCATTCTAGTCGCACCCAATACAACTACTTCCATCTCTAGCTACCCTGGCGATCACTCGCGTAGTTCCCTTAACTTCTTCAGTAAAGAGAACATCTTATTTTCCTCCTCTGCCTTAGTTCAATGAGCCTCCCCCGGGTGTATGTCCACCGCTGGGGCCACACGAACACTACTTCTCCAAAAGTGTTAGCAACACTTACTTGTGAGCCTATCATTTCCATTGAAAGGCTCTCTCACTTCCTTGTACCAACCTTATTTCAGTGCACAGTTTCCTTGACCGTAACACCCTATCGGCCTCTGACCTAACCTCGCGTGAATACTTGATAATCTTCTTTCTCGTCATTCCTGACATCCCATAGAAACTCGCTGTTATAAGTATCTAACGGGTTTCTCTATGGGCAAAACATCCCGTTCCACCAAAATGAGGCTACTGCCGTATCCGCCACTTAAATCTCGCTCCAATAGGTGAAAGATTTTCCTTCCGCTCTTCGCACCTGGGAACCTCTATGCCCCATTCTAGACCAGACTCTCGGGCCTCATATTCTTACTAAATGAGATTTCACTTCTCCGATCCGTCCGAACTTCAACATGTGGTCCTCATCAAGGACTTCTCAATCTTTAGATTGACACTGCTCGAAATCCCAAGCTTAGTACCACTCTCTACTGACAGAGGCACATGGAAAATCAACTCTACTGTACTTAGTAGTCACGGCAGCAATATGAGAAAATGCTAAAAAGGGAGTGACCTCTAAAGCGGCCTACATCCCTGACTACAACTTACAGCTCTTAGAAATCCCGTCTCGCTACGCCTTCATGACAACCTCCCTTGATGCCTATCATCTGATGACTTACTAGTATCACACGATAGCGTAAAAGATTTTTGGGGTTCTCATAGCATAACAGAAGAATGAGACCTCACACAAGGAAATCAACGATCTTAATCTTAAGGCTCTACGTCAAATCAGAAGTAACGCAGAAAGCGAAATACATCCGCACAGATTCCTAAGGACTCTAGAACCTAATGCTCTGATACCATCTGTGATAACCCACCAACTAAAATAATAGATGGCCAGCCCAATACTCTAATAATCACAGGAATCATAGATGGTCCATTCTCAGCATCACTATCGATTAAAATAATAGTACGAGATAACCACCAATCATTTTAGAAAATGGATTGTCTATAAAAGAAAATTTTGTAAATAAAAGAAAACACTTAGACAATCCCATTTGCGAAAATGGTGGATATCAAAAAATCGATAATGAAGAACGACAATTTCATAAATAATCACCGAATAGGCTGTCGGTGCACAGACTAATACAAATAGTTATACCGAGTATTACATTTCAATATTTACAATATAGTAAATGAGTGCAACGCTTGGGTAAACACGCCCGAATAAATAAACTGAACTTAACTAAAGTACAATGGAAAGAAGCGTCTAATACCAATAACCTACAACATCCGCAATATGCTGTAGCTCCATGACAATCAGAATGGAAATGTAAATACGGGTGTCCATGCGATAGAGCACCTGTAACGGCAATAATATGTGCAGAAACAAAGAAATATAGATACGGGTCAGGGCCCGGTTTGATATGATTCCCATGTGAATAAAATGCATGACAGTTAAGTGCGTAATTCTCTCGCAGTTAACAATAATATTTCTCACCTCTCAGTCTAAAAGCAACCTAGTGCAATATCAATGATGATGTTCTATTTAAACAAAGAACAGAAGGCTCACTTCTCTCCAGTCTCAACACTATGCCCTTATTCGTGCGTGGGGTGTCTCGCAAAGCGAAATCCAAACAAGGAACCCCCCCGATACACTACTACTAGGCAAGGTTGGTCGTCGAGATACATTAGACCCTGTCCTAATTAATTCAACTACTAAAGTCTAATTTCTCCCCAGTCACAACACTATGCCCTTATTCGTGCGTGGGGTGTCTCGCAAAGCGAAATCCAAACAAGGAACCCCCCCGATACACTACTACTAGGCAAGGTTGATCGTCGAGATACATTAGACCCTTAGCACAATATTATATGTATCTATATATATATGAGAGGTCTCATCTACAACAAGGATACATAATTATACCCATTCAGCATCAAAACATAATTCCCATTTATTCTTTAGGAATATATAAATGGTATAACATTTTATCAAATGTTTACCAATCAATTTTATCGTATACCAATTCATTTCATAAATTCGTTCCTTATTAGGAAATATAATCATAGTTTTATGCTCTTTGTGGCATTTCATCTCAATTATACACTTTGTAAAAATATCTTCCTTATCAGGAATATAATCATCATCATATGCTCTTTGTGGCATTTTCATCGTGCTCTTTGTGGCACTTCATCATGCTCTTTATGGCATTTCATTGCGCTCTTTATGGCACCCATATACATCAATTCCAACTTGATTTAGAATAGTTATAATTACATATATATATAACAATTCTAAGACCGCCCGTCCGGGTTTCCCCACTGTGCGCGCCCCTAAATGGCTATCATCTTCCAGGGCTTGTTATTTAGACAACCTGGGATCCTACCAAACGTCGGGAAGAGGCCATGTGCCTGCGGGATAGTCAAGACCACACCCGGAATCTCCTACCCATCGCAGAAAATATACAATCACAAACGCTCACATGGCCAAGGGACTATATCCATCCTGCGTTAATTTGTCAGGGGGCATCACGACAACGCGCAAACTTCCCTTAAGATAACGATTTAGAGAGGGCGTGTATCCATACCTTTTAACATTTATAAAAGTCATCTTCCTTTTCATTTGAAAACATCCATTATTATATTCTCAAAATCATTTGTACTTATTTATTAGTACAACATTTAATAATATACATTTCTTATTCTTAGAGTCGTATTTTATTAATGACTTAAGACCCCAAGTGACATTAACCTCATCAAGTCCCCAAGACTTCAATATAATATCACAACCATTTAAAAATGAATCTCCCTCAAGGAGTGTCTCCCAAATGTTTCAACATTGATATTTTATCTTCAATTTATCTTTCGGTTAATCTCCTATATCATTCGGATATTAACCTACGCAAACTAGCCCTCGGGGTAAGCCCAAACATCCCATTAAATCCTAGGGCATTAGTCTACCCAAAACCACCCTCTAGGACTCCCCATTAATCCCCAAAGAAAGGTCCCTAAGCCTTGGACCTAAAAGAAAAAGGGCTAAAAATAAAACTAGGAAAAATCTCACAAAAATAGGGGAACCGAATCGATTCGCCCCTTGGGCCGAATCGATTCGCCCTTGCGAATCGATTCGCTAAACAGCCGAATCGATTCGGTGAGCAAAAACTGACTTTCTGCAATTTTCGAATCGATTCGGTTTTAACCCGAATCGATTCGGTCTGCCAGACCTGTATCCCTCTCCTTATCCGAATCGATTTGCCCTAGGGCCAAATCGATTCGGTCCTAAAATCTTGCCCAGTTTGGGCTACGGGTTTAAGAACCCTAAAATTCCCAAAACCTCAAATCTTTGATTTTATCCAACATCAACAACATCTAATTCTCCCAAATCATTTATACACCATTAATAACTACTAGTTTATCCTCAAATCAAATTAAAACTAAGATTTAAGGCTTTAAGCACCAAAATCACTAAATACCCATTTAGGGTTTAAATCTCCAAAACTTAACTACACATGCAATTTATCACATTAAATCACATCTAGCAAGTAAGAAACTTACCTCGGGGTTCATAGTCTCTGATCCTCTTCCGGTAGCAACGATTTCTGGCCTCAATCTTTCATTTTCTCTCTTTTCTCCCATTTCTCCCAAGATCTCTCTCTCTCTCTCTCTCTCTCTCTCTCTCTCTCTCCTTTGGCTTCTAACACAGATGAAGAAAGAAAAGGGGTGGGGGAACTTAAACGGGTCTTAAAACATAAATTCCCTCTTTGAATTTGATACCGATTCTGCCTTTTTTTGCAGCAAGTCCGGGTGTCGACCACTTAGTTAAGGGATATCAGAGACTGGATTTGATGACTTCCCATATTCAGGATGCGGTCCCGGTTCCTTCTTACTTGGTGTCGTCTGCTTCGTCTGAGGAAGAGTCTGGCTCGACTAGCGGTGGTGCATCTTCTCGTCATAGGGGGAAGAGAGCGCGTCGCAGAGGTGAAGTTTAGGTTAGAGGGAGAGAGAGAAAGTGTGGGTTCGGGCTGTGTCCCGTTATTTTTGCTTTTCTTTATTTCCTACAAAATTTGATGTAACACAGAAAAACATATATATGCAATGCAATGGGGTTTTTTATTATCTTTTCTTAATGATGAATGAATGCATGCACATGTGCTTTTTACTTTGCTGCCGAGACCATAAAAAGAGACATTTTTGGGATTTTGAAAGAAAGTTTTATTCAAAATGAGAATTTATATAAAGATGAAAAGGGGATTTTTGAAATTCTGTTGAGAATATCAATTTATTTTGAGTTTTCAGAATTTTGACAAAAGAGGAAAAAGGAAAATTTCCAGAAGTAGGGAGTTGCTGATTGGCAAACACCCTGTCCTGCCTATTGGCATATCAGTCCAGTCCCATCAATTCAAAGCTTTCATTAGTACCCTCTTCAGCCGTGGGTACCTTGTAGGGCAGGATTTCTTTCGATTTCTGCAGAGGTTATGTCTTTTGTGGGAGTTTTCAAGTATAAAAGAGGGGTAAGAGTGGAGTGTTTTCATCACACCTTCACATTCCTACTTTCTTGTTCTGTGAGATGGCTCTCCCTGGTAGTGTTGAGTTTGACAACTACCTCGAGACTTTGGAGGCGATGTGCTCCTATAATCTCGACTATGATGCTTACAACATGCGTCCAGTTTCTTTATGGCGTAATCATCCCATAGAGTGGAACATGCTGATGATGGCGGTACAATTCTGGTACCCCGAAGACCATGTATTACGCTTCGGCTTGGAAGAAGTCTGTCCGACTTATGAGGAATTTTCTGCCATATTGGGGATAAATCCTGACATTATTGCAGCTCTACCTGAGTATTTCCGTTCTCCTCGGGAGTTATTGGCTAGGCTTCTTTGTATTTTGCGCTCGGCGGCCAGACCACTCGTGGATGGAGGTATGATCTCTCTTCCGACGGTGTTACGGTCCGTGCATTTGCAGGAGGTTGGTGATGCTGAATACACCGGAGCCGTTGTTCTGGGCTTGGTTTCAAAATTATTGCTGGTGACTGGGGAACTACTGGTGGACCCACAACTTGTAGTTATTACCTCATTAATTTCCTATCGTTGCAATCCTACGGCGGTGATACTAGCAGAGACTTTAAAAAGCCTGGATGCCTGGCGAGAAGGTCGTTCTGACTTTCTGAGGGATAGCCCTGTAATGCTGTTCATGTGGTTGTCTGAAAGACTTCTCTTTATGACTCCTCCAAAATATCCTTTGTCGGCTGTACCCAATTCTTCTCGCGTTATTTCATCAGTGTTGGCCTGGATATTGGGAGCTGGGAGAACTGGTTCGTGGAGCATGGGGCTCTAAATCTGTACTGGTCAGTGCCTTGGTGGGGACATCTACTACCTATTCTGGAGCTAGGATAATATCCGTACGTTTCGCTTATTGGCCTCTGACAGACCTCTTTTTATTTCTCTTGGTGGCTTCTGTGTCAATTTGGCTGGGAGCAGGTCATGCAACCTCGAACACTAGATTTCTTTCTGGTAGAATATTTGACTGAGTGTCTGCGTATGCGGCTTGGCTCTTTGTGGGAGAGTCGACGTCTGTCGACCCGTGCCTCTCAGTCTGTTGAGAGAGTTTGACACATCCCTGGGTATTATATATAGTGGTTGTGGAGAAGCGTAGTTAGCAAGATGTTGGTAGTGGAGACTGGACAAAGATAATTTGACTTATTTAATACCATGGAAGGAGGTGTTGTGGTTTTTTCGAAGCTGGTTCCAGCTTATCGATCCATGGAGCGTCTGCGGCACTCTATTCAGGCAGGGGAAGCTTGGGGACCCCAGAATGTAGATGATGATGACGGAGCAGGCTCCTCTGGTAGCTGTGGATAGGACTCTTAGAGAGTTTATTTTGTAATGGAAAATAAGTGTGGGGATTTTATTTGGATTTGAAGGTAGGGGGAGGGAATTATCCGCTCCTTTTCTTATGTGATTGTACCACAATTTCTTATTGTAAGGACACAAATTTCCAATTGAGTCCATATATAGTTTTGGCTCAATTCTGGACAAAAACATTTATTCATAGGTTAGTGATTTATTGTAATATTCTCAAGCCTATGAAGTGTGTGTTGAAGACGTAGCGGAAAAGAATTTAAAGCTTCATTAAATGCCAGTTTGTGTGCCTCATTTCTACGTCATCAACTAAGGTTCCATGCTCCCAAGGTATGAATGTAATTATATTTATATAGGAGCTTGGAACAATTTGTATTGGGTGTTAGGTGTAATAAAAAACTGCATTTTATTTTCAGAAAGAATCAATTAGAACTTTAAAATAAGTATATAAAAGTTTCTGGGCCAAAATCGAATTTTACAAACTTTTTGGTCGTTCGTTAGAAATGTCGTTCGAACGAGTTTTTTCGTTCGAACCAGATTTCGTTCGAACGAGTTTTGTCGTTCGAACCAGTTTCGTTCGAACGAGTTTGCCAACGACCCTAACTGGTCAGTCGTTCGATATGTCGTTCGAACGAGTTTTTCGTTCTAACGAGGTTCTAACGAGCCCAGGCTGGTCGCTCATTAGAAGTCTCGTTCGAACGAGAATCAAGTTCGTTCGAACGAGATTCCAGCGGGAACAGTTATTTGGTAGTTTTTTGCAGTTTTTCCCCACTTCTCCACTTGGTTTTCAACCAACCTTTTTCATACATTATTATGTGCGGGAAACACATTTTCCAAGATATCTTTTTCATACCATACAAACTCCTAGAGAGCTTTTTGAGAGAAAATTTGTTTAAGGAAAAAGATCATGTTTTGAGTGTTATTTTAATGAAAAATCCTACACACTCTAGTGTTTACACCCAATAGTTGTTTATCCAAGTTCTATATATACATATCTTTACTTGGAGTTTTTGGCACCGGTTTTCTCTACCGAATTCAAGAGACGTTTCGGGTTTGCTTCTACACCCCATCACAAAGAAGACTTTTGTTGAGATTCTACCCACACAGATAAAGGCTCCATGCTTGGGTGACGGTGACCATATAAAGTCCCATCGGTGGATTCCGAGACCGCGGTGGTGTTCCGAGGTTGTTCGCTAGGAAGAGGTTTCTACGAGAAGGAGCGTCGAGGCTTGAGAGGGATCGAGTCAGTCGTTGTAAGTCTATCTGTCTTGTAATTGTAATTCCGTATCTAGTGGACTTGTGGCTAGGGCCGTCCGAGGTTGTTTCCCGTCTTGGGTTTTTCCTCGTACATCTCGGCGTAGTGTGACATTGTTTATTTTATCTTGCTCAATAATTTAGAATCCATGCTTAGGATAATTTCAAGATAAAATTCGGTTTAATTTATCACACTAATTTAATTTGGGACTAAACTAAATATTGGGTAAATGTGGTTTATTCAAGTCTTTTGCTAAAATTGGTTTCGCCTAACTTTGATTAATTGAAAATTATGACTTAGGCAAATTCTAAGACTTGAATTGGGTTTTAATTTGTTTTGAGAAATTAAAACTTGTTGTTGTTGTTTTGAAAGTTGAACCATCACCTGTTTTACAACGCTTCCGCATCGATTTACATAAAAGGAAATTAAATAATTTTTTTTTTGTGTTTACACAAAAAGGAAATTAAATCTTTTAATTTGTGATTATCAAAACCCGGGGATTCCACAACTTCAAATTGGTATCAGAGCCAAAAACGATAAATTACTTCGTTAAGATCTTTTAATTTTTGGCTAAAATGGATTTTTTCCCATTTTCAAAATTTCCTATTTTTGATGGTTCAAACTACGCGTATTGGAAAGCGAGAATGAAATCGGCACTTAAATCTATCGATGAACGTGTTTGGATGTCTGTAGTTAACGGTTGGACCCCACCAACACATTTAATTAAAAATGAACATGTTCCCAAACCCGTCGATAGATGGACTGAAAATGAGTTTAAACTTGCTAACTTTAATTCCCGAGGTTTAAATGCCTTATTTAGCGCTGTCGCACCGGATGAATTCCGACGTATTATGACGTGTGAAACCGCTAAAGAAGCTTGGGACATTTTACAATTAACTCATGAAGGAACTAGTGTCGTTAAAGCTTCAAAAGTCCAAAACCTCACCACTCAATTTGAAACTATCAAAATGGATGAAAAAGAAACTTTTGATAAATTTTATGCTAGACTTTCTGATATTGTTAATTCATCATTTAACTTGGGAGAGAAAATACCTGACGACCGTGTTGTAAAGAAAATTTTGAGGTCCCTACCCGATAGATTTATTCCTAAGGTGACCGTTTTAAATTCTTTACCCACTTTAGCCTCTATGAAATTAGAAGAGCTTGTAGGTGATTTACAAACCTATGAACTAGATATGTTTCCCTCTAAAACCGAAACGAAAATCGAAAAGGGCGTTGCTTTAAAAGCCCGAAAAGAGGTCAAACAAGTAGTAGAGAGCGATAGTGATAGTGACTCGGAAGATATGGCTTTGTTTGCTCGTAAATTTAGAAAATTTCTTAAATTTAACAAAGATAAAGTTAAAAATGATTTTAAGAAATTTGATTCTTCTAAACATGATAAAAGCGAGAAGTTTTCTAAAGCCGAGAAGATCCCTAAAACTAGTAATGAAAATTTAGATAGGGACGAGTCTAATAAGTGTTTTGGTTGTGAAGGTTATGGCCATAGGGCTTATGAGTGCCCCACTAAACTAAGGAAAGAGGGTAAACGATCCACTGCATATAATGCGACCCTTAGTGATAGTGATAAGGAAGAGAAGCCCGATTCCCCCAGTAAGAAAAATTTTGTGGCTTTTATGGCTAGACATGTGAGTGATAGTGAGAACTCATCGAATGATGAAATTATAGCACATGCCACTTCCAAGGTCATTGTACATGATTCTCTTATTTTTGATGATAGTGAGAGTGAAGAAGAAAGAGAGAGTGAAAATGAAGAAGAGGTTGATGAGAGTGAACTTCAAAATGCTTTTCATGAATTATATAAAGAATCTATTAAATTGAAAAGAGCTAATTTGAAGTTAGAAGCGAGTTTAAGAGAGAGTGTCAAGGTCATTGATGAAAGTGCCTTAATAGAAGACCTTAGGACTCATGAGAGGACTCTTCAAGAGAAGCTTAACTATGTAGAAGGTGAGAGAGATAGCCTTAGGGGTTTAATGGAATCCTTAAAAAAGGAGCTTCTTGCTCTTGAAGAGCGAAATGTTTTACTAGAATCTAAAATTTTAGATTTGGGAAATAAATTAAAAGATTCTAGTAATGTCAAATTTGATTTGAGTGTCGTTTGGAAAAACTAGATAAAATGTTAGGAACGGTCCAAATTAAAAATGACACTTTTGGTTTAGGCTTCAATTCTTGTAATGAATTTAACCCTAAAGTCAAAACCAATGTTTTAGGAGAATCTTCTAGGAATGCATTTAAGGATCCCTCCTTAGATAAATTTTTTCGACATGTTCTTACTTGTACACATTGTGGTCGAAAAGGTCATCTTAGGCAATTTTGTTTAGATCTTAAACGAATTCCTAGAAAATCCCATAGTAAAGTAACCACAATAGCTAACGTTCCTACACCCCAAGATAGTAATTCTTCATTAAAATGGGTTAGGAAATCCGACTTGGTTGCCTTACAAAATAGGGATTTTGATTCTCATTTACTTTCACATGCTTCCTCTCTTGCTAAATCTAAAGGATAAATGTGTTAGTGTTTGCATGCTTTAGCGTTTGTACTTCATGCCATATTCATATGCTAAATGTATGCTTGTTTAGTCATTTTCTAGTCATTGCCTTATTTCGTATCATATGCTAGAAATTATGACTTGTTTATCTTTTTGTATTATTTTTTTGTGTTTGATTTAACTGCAAAATATAAAAAGATTTTTGTTTATCATTTGTGTTTTATTTATTTCATTTATGCTTAATGAAAAATACAAATGATTTTTGTTTAGTCTTTTGAGTATATATCTTTCTTTTTGATTAAAAATGTTAAAAACTCAAAAAGATTTTGTTTGCTGTGTATTTTTGTTTGACACACTTTATGTGGCATATACTTGTGTTTGAATCCCATCATTTACGCTCCCACGTGGATAGAACTTTTAGTTTAGATTTTCAATCCTTATTATGTTCTTTACCATATTTTATGGAGTAGTTGGATTTTGTATTGTTTAAATGGATTCTATTTCTATATGCCTCTTTTCACACATGCACGAGCTCTTTTGAAATCTTAATGTCACATGTTATATTTGAGATTTTTGAGGTGTTCTCCTATCAATCTAGTCATCTACATATCTATGACCTAGGAGGACTAGTGCATGTCAAAATCCGTTGCATGTGAGATTTGTGCAAAAAATGAAAACATGATAATTTAATATATGCACGGGGAAGGGCTCCGAAAGGATGAATTAAATCCTTTGCGATAGTAAGCCACCGTTGATTGGATCTAAAAGAAATACGTGATCCAAAGGCCTAAAAACAGAATATTTGGCATTTAAAAGAAAGCAATTGCCAAGGCCTATGTTTGTTTGATATATTCATTCAATAACAAAAGAATATATATGCTCATTGAGGGAGAATTGGATGGTATATCAACGGTTTGCACAATGTCCGTTTATCCTAGTTGTCTTTAATGTCATGACTCTATTTGGTTTGTAGAATCATCATCATGCTAGGCTTGTATGCATTGTGTATGTTTGTTTATTGAGTTCAATCTTTATATTGTCACATGAGGTTATATTTAACTGTGATGAAGTTTGCAATCAAATGAGAACTCCGTGAACGTTTCTTAAGTGTTTGGGTCTAAATTTAATTGTTGCTAGTACACACCCCTACACTTCCGTTTCCATATGACATTTTTTTGCCATACGAGTGTGCAAACTTATTGTATTTTGTGTCATGTGTGTGTTTATATCTATATATATATGCAAGTGCTCTATTGGTATATTTTTGGTATCTATATATATGATATTTGTCTTTGCCTTGATTTTATTGCCCATATGCTTACATGTCTTATCACTTTAAGCTGGTTATTAGTTCTTTTTCCTTTGCCTATTCCTGAACAAAAAGGGGGAGAATGATGATAGGGGGAGAAATGGTATCTAATCCTATTATTACCGTATCTTAGTTTGGGGGAGATTTATCTTAGGGGGAGACGTCTTTCTAAGTAGGTCATGTGTTCTTTCTAAGTAGGTCATGTGTTTAAAGGGAGAATTAATTTAAAGGGATTAATTAATTGCATTTAATATTTTGATATTCCCTATGCATTTGATGAGTTTTCTTAAGTGTGCAGGTATTCTACTAAAGAGGCATCTTTAAAAGGCAAAGTGTTTAATCCTTGGGTTGAGTCAAGATTGGGCGGGTTATGTTTTGAGTCTAGTGAGCTTGACGGCCCTTTCGGATTTTTGTTTTGGTTTTTGTCCCGGAATAGCCAAAGGGGGAGATTTGTAAGGACACAAATTTCCAATTGAGTCCATATATAGTTTTGGCTCAATTCCGGACAAAAACATTTATTCATAGGTTAGTGATTTATTGTAATATTCTCAAGCCTATGAAATGTGTGTTGAAGACGTAGCGACAAAGAATTTAAAGCTTCATCAAATGCTGGTTTGTGTGCCTCGTTTCTACGTCATCAACTAAGGTTCCATGCTCCCAAGGTATGAATGTAATTATATTTATATAGGAGCTTGGAACAATTTGTATTTGGTGTTAGGTGTAATAAAAAACTACATTTTATTTTCAGAAAGAATCAATTAGAACTTTAAAATAAGTATATAAAAGTTTCTGGGCCAAAATCGAATTTTACAAACTTTCTGGTCGTTCGTTAGAAATGTCGTTCGAACCAGATTTCGTTCGAACGAGTTTTGTCGTTCGAACCAGTTTCGTTCGAACAAGTTTGCCAATGACCCTAACTTGTCAGTCGTTCGATATGTCGTTCGAACGAGTTTTTTGTTCTAACGAGGTTCTAACGAGCCCAGGCTGGTCGCTCGTTAGAAGTCTCGTTCGAACGAGAACAAGTTCGTTCGAACGAGATTCCAGCGGGAACAGTTATTTGGCAGTTTTTTGCAGTTTTTCCCCACTTCTCCACTTGGTTTTCAACCAACCTTTTTCATACATTATTATGTGCGGGAAACACATTTTCCAAGATATCTTTTTCATACCATACAAACTCCTAGAGAGCTTTTTGAGAGAAAATTTGTTTAAGGAAAAAGATCATGTTTTGAGTGTTATTTTAATGAAAAATCCTACACACTCTAGTGTTTACACCCAATAGTTGTTTATCCAAGTTCTATATATACATATCTTTACTTGGAGTTTTTGGCACCGGTTTTCTCTACCGAATTCAAGAGAAGTTTCGGGTTTGCTTCTACACCCCATCACAAAGAAGACTTTTGTTGAGATTCTACCCACACAGAGAAAGGCTCCATGCTTGGGTGACGGTGACCATATAAAGTCCCATCGGTGGATTCCGAGACCGCGGTGGTGTTCCGAGGTTGTCCGCTAGGAAGAGGTTCCTACGAGAAGGAGCGTCGAGGCTTGAGAGGGATCGAGTCAGTCGTTGTAAGTCTATCTGTCTTGTAATTGTAATTCCGTATCTAGTGGACTTGTGGCTAGGGCCGTCCGAGGTTGTTTCCCGTCTTGGGTTTTTCCTCGTACATCTCGGCGTAGTGTGACATTGTTTATTTTATCTTGCTCAATAATTTAGAATCCATGCTTAGGATAATTTCAAGATAAAATTCAGTTTAATTTATCACACTAATTTAATTTGGGACTAAACTAAATATTGGGTAAATGTGGTTTATTCAAGTCTTTTGCTAAAATTGGTTTCGCCTAACTTTGATTAATTGAAAATTATGACTTAGGCAAATTCTAAGACTTGAATTGGGTTTTAATTTGTTTTGAGAAATTAAAACTTGTTGTTGTTGTTTTGAAAGTTGAACCATCACCTGTTTTACAACGCTTCCGCATCGATTTACATAAAAGAAAATTAAATAATTTTTTTTTTGTGTCTACACAAAAAGGAAATTAAATCTTTTAATTTGTGATTATCAAAACCCGGGGATTCCACAACTTCATTTATTAGTGAAATAAACAAGTTTTTGATCATCCAGCTGTGCCTTTTGATGAGTTTTGTATTTTGAATTATTTATACCGATCGCTAAGGCATACATAATCCGTTTGTTCAAGTATATGTTAGAATGAACTGTCATTCTTGGAGATAAGAAAAGAATAGTTTTTTGTGAAAAAGAAAGGTCCGTGCTCATGTAAAATGTGTGAGCTGCCTACGTACCTCTGGGTTTTTGAATTTTTTTTAATTTTCTTGAAAATGGTCTTTGCAGAGGATCAGGCCCACGTAGTTCTGGGTAGAGGGAAATGAAGATTTTTTTTAGAACAGAAGGGAGATGAGAAGAGTCGTAGCGCGCCGAGATTTTGAACTAGGGGTAGAATTTCTTGAGACGGTCCAGGTTGACTGGACGTGCCATCTTTTCTCCATCTAGGTCGGTGAGCATGGCGGCACCGCCGGACAAGATCTTCTTGATAATGTATGGGCCGCTCCAATTGGGCTTGAAGTTCCCTCTGGGGTCTCAGATGGGTTCTATTATTTCTTTGAGGTCTAAATCCCCCTCTCGGACATCGCGGTCCTTAACTTTTTTATTAATTGATAGGACTATTTGGTTATGGTATCCTTATATATGGTATAAAGCTTTCAATCTCCTTTCATTTAGAAGGGTCAGCTTGTTAAGATGGCTTTGGCACCAGTCTTCTTCGCTGACCTTGCTTTCAAGCATGACGCGCAACGAGGGTATTTATAGATCCACGGGTAGGATTGCTTCCATGCCGTAGACTAGAGAGTAAGGGTTAGGCCGAGTAGAGGTTCAGATTGAGGTTCGGTAGTCCCAAAGGGCGTAAGGGATTCGGTCGGCCCAATCTCGACAGCTTTCAGTCATCTTACTGATGATGGCTTTGAGGTTCTTGTTGGCGGCTTTGACTGCACCATTGGTTTGAGGTTGGTAGGGAGAAGGTTTGTGTCTCTGAATCCCATACTTGCTGACCACTTCTATAACTTCTGCCTCGAAATGTAACCCGTTGTCTGATACTAGCTCGTACGAGACCCCATATCGGCAGATGATGTTTTTCTTGATGAATTTGGCCACTTTCTTAGCGTTCAACACTGTGTATGACTCTGCTTCAACCCATTTGGTGAAGTAATCAATGGAAACTAGGATGAATTCATTCCTGCTGGAATCCTTCAGTGTAACCTTACCTATGATGTTGATACCCTAGGCGAAGAATGACCAGGGAGAAGTCATGTTGTATAATTCACGCGGAGGTAGATGCTGAAGATTGGAGAACTGTTGGCATTTGAGGCATCTCCGAACATAGGCGGTGCAATCCTGGGTCATGGTGTTCTAGTAGTAGATTTATCGGATGATCTTCTTGGGAAGCATGTGACCATTCATGTGGGGACCACATTACCCGTTGTGGATTCTCTGCATTACCTCTTCAATGTCAGCCCCTGCGATGCAGTGTAGATGGGTTCCATCGAAGTTTCTCTTGAATAGTGCTTTATGACAGATGATGTACTGGGCAGCCATTCTTCGGAGGGTTGCTCAGTCTTTTTTATTGGAACCCTTGGGATACCTACCATATTTGAAGAGGTGCCAGATATCATAGTACCAGCAATGGGCTAGCTCAGGATCTTCTACGGTGACAAGCTCAATATGGTAGCAGTGGGTAGCTTTATCTTGCTTTTGAACTAGGAAGGGGGTCATTGTTATTCATTCAGGCATGTCGACCATGGAGGCCAAGGTAGCAAGGGAATCATCTAGGTTATTCTTTGCTCGAGGTAGGTAATGGAAGGTGATATCTTGGAATTGGGAGGCTAGTTCTTCTAAGTGGGCATGTAAGGGTTGGAGTTTCTCGTCATTGAATCTCCTCTTTCTGAGCACTTGACCGATGATGAGGGAAGAATCCTCGTAGACATCTAGGTATTGAATACCTTTCTTGAGAGCAACTTTGAGGCCTACCGTGCGTGCCTCGTATTTAGTCATGTTGTTGGTGTAAGGGAAATCCAATTTGATGGTGATGGGAGTGTGGGAGTCATCTGAGGCAATCAGAAGTATCCCAATGCCATATACCTTTTTGTTGGAAGCGCCATCAAAGAACATTTGCCATCGGATATTGTCCTAGGAAGTGCAGAGGATGTTTTTATTTGGGAATTCAGAGATCCACACATCAACTTCATCCATGGGGTAATCATCGAGGTAGTCAGAGATGGCTCTTCCTTTCATGGCTTTCTGCGTGATGTACACGATATCAAACTCGGTTAGGAGCATCAACCACCAGGCCATTCGATTGGATAAGGCGATTTTCCCTCCTGATTTCGGCATAGGCACTATGTTGGCTAGCCATGTGGGATATTCTATCACATGAATGAAGCCCACATTCAGCTGTTTGACCACCTCTTCTTTGACTTTGAGCGACCATTCCGTGCAGAGATTTCTTAGCTTTTGTTTCACTGGCTTATAATCTGGAAGATTGGGGATCTCATGTTGAGATATTTCTGGATCAATGCCAGGCATATCGCCATAGGACCATGCAAAGACATCCACAAATTCCTTTAGCAATTCTTCGAGTTGTGCACGCTCATGCTTGTCAAGGGTAGCCCCTATTCTAATCTCGCGCTGTTAGCTACTAGAACCGAGGTTTATAACAATAGTCTGTTCTTCATTAACTTGAACGCAGTTATGTTATTTATTATTAACCTTATTTAGATCAGTTAAGAATTGTTCATTTACAAAATCATCATCATTAAAAGTTTGATTGGGATTTAAACAATTGATATAAGGCACAACAAGATACTCAAAATCTTCATTTATTTCATTGATAGGAAAAACAACATTGAGAACCTCATTAAATTAGGTCTCGATTACATTTGAGCAAGGATAGACAACAAAAGAAGAAATGGGGGTAAACATTGGGATTAGGGGGATTTCAATAGGTAGAACTAGCTCAGCATGCCAGTTGAGGATAGGTGTATCAACAACTTTAATCAGGTGGGATGGATCCAGTGATGTAGTGCTTGAGTGAACCATGCAGAGTGTTAGCCCCAGTGTTTATAAGTTGAATGAGTTCTCAGAGTCACTTTCCTCAGAATCTTTAGTATCTTTGATGAACGGTTGTACACGGTGTTGGGAACTTTCGACCCATGGGTAGCTGTCTTAAAAAAAAATCTCCATTCCAGGCTTCATTTTCTTATCTGTATGGTCATACCATGGTTCTGAAAAGCCATAAAAGGGAAATTTCTCACTCTCTTTGATGAATCTTCCATTCAAGGAGTCACCTGGGATGGTTTGGTCACAGTCTAGTCTCCACTTTGGTCGAGACTGGCGGATCATTTTGAGCTCTTGTTATGAAGGTTGATACCCCTTAGGAAAGCTTTCTTCAGTTCAATGGGATCAAGTATACCTTGCTGTCTTTGTCCTAGCCCCAGTCCGGACATGAAGTGAATGTGCTTGAATATATGAATCACATTGACGTTGCCATGAGGGTCATATTCTGGACAAACCCTTTCTTTGAAATCGTCCCCTGCTGGGTGTAGGAGTGGCTCAACTCAGAATCCTGATAGGAGCATATCATTTGACCCATGCTGTATCTCAAGGATTGGATTGCTGGTGCTTGCACCCTCGGCATTATTGTCATCGCCCAAGATGGTGATGACCCGTCTGTCGACGAAGAACTTCAATTTCTGATGGAGTGAGGAAGACACACCCTTGATACTGTGGAGTCAAGGTCATCCGAGCAACAGGTTGAAATAAGCTGGGATGTCAATAACTTGGAATTCAATGATAGGGTTTATAGGGCCAGCCCCTATTATAAGTTTTATGGATCCTATCACCTCCCGACGGGTATTATCGTAGGCATGTACAGTAGCGGAGATTGGAGAGAGGTCACTTTCCTTCAGTCCTAAGCATTTTAAGGTTCTTAGTGGGCAAACACTCAAGGCGGATCCATTAGCGACAAGAGAGAGTGGTACGACCCTCCCCATAACTTCAATGGAGATGTTGAGTGCATGATTGTGGTTTGGACCAATTCTGGAGATTTGTTCTTCGAAAAAGGATAGCATTCGGGTAGAGGTAAAGGATCCAACCAAATTTATCGCTTCTTCTGGTGCGGTAGAAGGAGGAACTGTGGGTCCAGTGAACAACTTGATCAAGGCATTTCTGTGCAGTTAAGAAGACATGAAAAGCCCCCATAGAGTGATGTTAGCTTGAGTTTCCTTTAGTTGATCGAGGATCTTGCTCTCCTCGAGGGTCATCTTTGGCATAGGAAGGTTTTCAACACCCTTCCTTTTGTTATTTGCCGGTAACGAGCTTGGGGTCTAGTAATGCCTCCCTGATCTGGTCATGTGATTTACCGAAGATGGGAAGAACATGAACCCTGTCTCTTCGTTAATCTCGAGTTGTTATGCCATATTGCTTATTTCTCCGAGGAGTTGTTCAAATCATATCATCCCACACATGTCAGCTACCGGGCCAGTTTTATATGAAGCTTGCTCTTCATTTGAATCTTCGAACTCTTCTCCCCATCTGGTGGCAACAACTCTGTGTTTACATATAAAGTCAATGCATTACATAACTTCAATGGCTTATTCATATATGTCTTCCCATTCTGTGGGGATATGTAAGGGTGAGGGGACCAGGTGCCCTTGCAATTTCAGAGTATCAAGTAACTCGATCATACTACAGATGTCGTTGGTTTGCCTGAATAATTCTGTCATGATTTGGACAATATCATCTAGGCTGACTTCATCGGTTAGTACTACCCAACGGTCTGACTCTCAGGCCCATTTTCGTGCTTCTAAGAACAGCGTACTGAACCTCTGGCAATCAATGGTCATCTGTGAGGGCAATTTCAGCCCGAACTCCAAGAGTTGGTTTAACACTTCTGATAATTGCATACTTCCATTTTCGAAATGGGTACGAGCGGTGATGCATGCTCTATTAAGGAGTGATAGTGCTTGATCAGCAAGGCTAGTAGGGTGTAGGAGGAATTATGGGCAAGTTTGGAGAGGTTTAGGAGAGTATATGGGTGTGATTTGAGTTGAGGGATCAAATTCTGGGTTCTCTTCTAGGAAGATGACATTGGCATGATTTGGGAGTGGGTTGTGAGTAGTGTTTGGCTCAGGATTGGCTGGTGGGGCAATGGTACCCCGGTCAATTAGACCTTGGATTATGTTTCGGAGGTGAAAGCATTGTTCGGTGGTATGGCCAGCGGTTTGGTGAAAGGCACAATGGGCATCTTCCCTGAAGTTTTTTGGGAGTGGATTTGGCAATGGACGGGGATCCAAGGGTTTGATAAGGTTTCAGCTTAACTTTGGAGAGGGGAGCATGGAGCTCGGTCTATTACTATCGGACTGGGACAGGGCGGCTTTCTAGTGCCCATGAAGTGGTTGGTTGAGAGATGTTGTTGATGGTTGAGACTATAGTACTGACAGGTTTGTCACATTTTCTGGGGGTGAATTATCCGGACACCTTCTTTGGTTCAACTTCTATTTTAGAAAGAACTTCCTCGATTTTGACTCATTCTTCTCTGAGATCTCGGAAGTGGGGATAGTATTATCCTCCCATCGTTGCTCGGATATGGGGTAAGAAGTTCTTCTTCACTATGATGACTCGTTCTTCCTCGAAGGGCCGGTTGGTCATGGTAGCTGCTTTTTCCCTTTATTGGGCTTTGAAGTTACTGACTGATTCCCTAGAGTTATGTTTGAGTAGCTCTAAATCATGGCGGATGACCTCAAGCTCTTCAGTGTACTTGTACTGCAATATGAATTCTCGGGCCACATCCTCCCAGCTACGGATTCTGGACTCCTCGAGAGACAAAAACCATCGGAGGGCGCTATCCTTCAAAGTTTGTTGAAAAAATTGGGCCATCACCTCTTCAGAAGCGCCTAAGAGAGTCATGGCACGGTGATAACTGTGAAGATGGATGATCGGGGGTCCACTTCTTCTGAATTTCTCAATATTTAGCATCTTGAACTTGTCGGGTAACCTTGCTTTAGGATAAGGAGACTTGTGGGTGTAATCCATGTAATTCCCAGAGATTCTGACTTGGTCCAACTTCTTAGTTAACATCTTGATATCATCTTTGAATTTGTATAACTCTTCCTCTTTCGGATCAATGATCAGAGGCAAGTTAGCCCCAAACTGGGCAAGGTTCGACATCGAAAGCTGGGCGAGCGGCGACCCATTAGCAGGAGGGGCACGTGGAGCGTGCTGATACTCTTCGAGAACCCAGATAGGCTCGAGTGTACCCATACACTAGAGAATAGGGCCTTGGGCTCTTGAGGAACGGGAACCTGGTTTCGTTGCATATCTCGAACATCAGTCTGGAGGTTGTCAATCTTGGACACGAGCTGAGCTCGGACTACCGTCATATTCGGCTGCACAATGGGTGCTTGGTCTGTGTTCTCCATGGAAAGGGGATGGATACCGGACTCGGAAGAGGTAGCAGGGGAACGGACAGAACTCCGAGGTGATTTGACTGAAGATCGAAGACAATAAGGAGCCAGGCCAAGGGAGTGCGATCGACATGAGAAGGAGTAAAATGGGATTTATTTTTGAGAAAAAGAATGAAAATATTTCGGATATTTTTTTTTCTTTTTGAGATTGAAAGATAAAATATTTTTTGTATTTTTGATCAAGAAAGGATAAATGTTTTTGGATTTTTGATAAAGTAGGGAGAAATTTTTTTGGATTTTTGATAAAGAAGGGAGGAATGTTTTTGGATTTTTAATAAAGAAGGGAGAAATGTTTTTGGATTTTTTATAAAGAAGGGAGAAATGTTTTTTTGGGAGACGGTCTCAGCATGATTATTATGATTATTATGTTCTCACTTGTATAAAATTCTCCTAAATGCAAAATGAAATGCCAGACGGGACCCGAGCCTGGAAAAATTGGGTTCGTGATATATGTAAAGTTATGGCTGGACATGTAACCAGGCTCACGGTCGGGGTCCCGTTTTAAAAATGCGCAAAAATTTGGGCGACTGGCCGACCCGAAATTTTGGCAGAGTTTCGGGTTGAAATAGGAAATCTTATATGTGTGTCTTAGGCTTGACACCTATATACGGGTATGAAGTTGGTTAGGTGAATCGAAAAGGGTTCCCCCCTTTGGCGTGACTTCCACGATATACGTCTTGCTCTTGCAGGCAATCGGTACGTGTGGACAAGCCATTTGATATACCTGAGTGTACTTGAATTGCCTCACTATATACTTCGTGGGGACGGTACATGTGAGAGCGAATTCGATATACTTGGCGTACGTTAATGAGTTCCCTGCGATATACCTCCCGTCATGACTTCGGTCAAGCGGTACGATGCGGGGGAATCGTTCGATATACGTCGAAGGTACTTGGCCAATGGAAGGTGAGAGTTATATCGCTTAGGCTAACTACGCCCTGCCGGACCAACGCCCATTACGATGTGACCCTCCAGTTATTGGACAAAATTTGGTCAATCACAATGCTCTTTGGTGATGTCGTGTGAATCATGCATGATTCTATTATTAGTATCTTATGATGAGAATGCCTTTCTTGATTATGCCAAACAGGGAGCAAAGTATAAGTACCAATGGTACACCAAGTATGGATGGGTGATGCATGCAAAATATGGATATATGTGATCTTAGGTGCACGTGGTGTGAAGTGTACATGGAGAATTTTTTTACAAGTGTGTGAATAGAAACATAAGTATGGGGTACACATGGAAAAGGGGAACCTACAAAATGGGGGAAAATATAAACAAGCATAACATCCATCTAAATAGAGTCTAGCCCTCAAAATAAAATCCCCAGTAGAGTCGCCACTGTGGCCATCCCCCGATCCTCCCGACGGGTGAGAGAGGAGGATCCTAGGTCCCGCGCGTCCCTCTCGGGAGCGCTTCGGCCGGCGTTGTGGATGAGGTAAAAAATGTAGAGAGATGGAGTCGCCAGTCTATTTTACTCAAAATAGAAAAAAGAAAGGGGAACCATCCTGAAGGCCAACATCCAAAGACATACTGATACATACGAAACCAAAATGATTCAAAAAGGGTCCGGAGGTTAAGTTACAAAATGGGAAGGTGTTAGGCACTTATTCCTCCCTTACGATCTCTTATGTTTTTTTTGCTATTTTCCTTTATTTCCCCCGTGATATGTGTGCATGTGTATATGTAGTGGAGATAGGAATCAACGACTTGTATCATGGAAGAGATAAAGCGAGTCATCCGTAGGAATGTTCCTAAAAATAATATTATAAAATATCATTTACATGATTATCCTTGCGTTGATTGTTATAATGGAACGATAACGCATGTGGAATAATACGCCAACAAGAACATATATATATATATATATATATATATATGTGTGTGTGTGTGTGTGTGTGTGTGTGTGTGTGTGTGTGTGTGTATGTGTGTGTGTGTGTGTGTGTGTGTGTGTGTGTGTGTGTGTGTAGATGTATAGAATCTAAGAGAATTGAGTTTAGAGCAAATAGAAAATGAGAGAAAAAGTAAGAATAGGACTCAAGTTTCAGGTTTTACCCCGAGACGCCTATGTATACTATAGAGGCATCAAAGTCCACGTAGTTCCCATGAAAAATGAGGGGTGGGGTTTATCCCATAAATCCGATCGGGGCTTCTCTTATGTATGTGTGTAAAAAAAAGTGTTTTAGTTGTGAGAAAAGTGTGAGAATTCCCGTTTGGAATTTATGAGCAAACCCTTTTTCTTTTTTTTGAGTTTTTATTTATATGAAAATAAGAGATGTGAAATAATACTAAATAAAAAAGTACATTAGGATATGTGAGATGAGAGAATAAAAGTGCTAAGTAATAAAACAAGTTAATGCGAATTTATGAGAATTTAAGGAGAGAATTGAGAAAATTGGACCTTCTTGAAGATCTTGAGCTTGATCTTGAATGTTGGAGAGAATCCCTTGCACTTGGGTGATGATGAAGGGTATTTAGTTCACCAAGTTTGATGAAAAGTATGATGAAAAGTGAAGGTTTAAAAGGGATTTGGATGTGGAAATCACGCTGACTTTGAGAGAGGTTTTTTGTATTCACCGAGAGTGAGGTATTTCAGATCTGGGCTCCCTTTGCAATGAGGTCAGACCCTCATTTTTATAGGCCCAGGGAATTGCCGATCGACATAACCCTGGTCCTGCCAATCGGCAGGTGCGTTTAGGTACA
The DNA here is from genome assembly GCA_949130495.1 of Sambucus nigra. NCBI lineage: Eukaryota > Viridiplantae > Streptophyta > Magnoliopsida > Dipsacales > Adoxaceae > Sambucus > Sambucus nigra. The sequence continues at coordinate 383,228,518 of OX422217.1, forward strand.
CTGCCGATAGGCAGGGTCTGAGACCTGTCGTTTGGCAGTCTCTTTCAGGCTCCTTGGAAAATCACTCGTAGAGCGCACACCGTTGATCCGAATCACGCACGGGGCAAACCGTTGGAAAGTTAATTCATATACCTTCAAAAGTCCTTGGACCGTTTCTGGGTTCGGGAAGTGATTTTGGGTGAAATGTGGCTCTGAAGCGCTCATCGGTCCTTTGAATGGGAAACTTTGGACACAAACGGATCGTTCGTCCATATGGTAAGTCAGAATCGCGCAGAAGGCAGACTGTTGGAAAGGTTAGGAGATGTACTTCGACATTCCAAAGAGTTTGACCCAGTTTGGGGAGTTGACTTTGGTCAACCGGGCCCTGGAAGCATTCGATGACCTATCGGAGTAAAACTGATCGTTCGTCCGTATCGTAAGTCAGAATTACTCACATGGCGGCCCGTTGGAAAGGGGTTTCAATTCACTTTAAAGATTCATTCAGTCTTGGTCGAGCTAAAGAGTTGGCTTTGGTCAAATGGAGCCCGGGAGCACCCGGTGGCCTCCTGATCGGGTTTCGATGGAAAATGGGTCGTTCATTGGTAAGTCAGAATCGCGCACGGGATGGACCGTTGGAAAGGAGATTCAGTGCCCTTCGAAGATTCATTCAGTCTCGGTCAAGCTGAAGAGTTTGACTTTTGGTCAAACGGAGCCTGGGAGCATCCGATTTCCTCTAGGTTAGTACCCGGGGTATGACTTGGGTTGGTAGTGATGACGGGAGGTGCTAGGGACCTAAGGAGAGTTTAGGGGGTAATAGAATGGGGTGTCTACACCAATGTCCACTTTTGATAAAATCTTAATTTTTGCAAGAAATCAACTTAATTTACCAAATATCTTTAGCAAGATGAAAATGTAAATTTAAAACATTTTTATTCCATAAAATTTTTTATCACCTAACTTCATGAAACATACTATTTACATGAAAATCCCAATCATTAAAAAAAAAACCTTATAATATTTACTCAAAATTTATATATAACAAAATAACATTTTTGTCAACATTTTTATTCCATAAAAATGTTTAATACAAAATTTACTCGACACCCATCACTTTATCATATGCTTTCTGCTCTTAAATTCTAATAACAAGACTATCAATGGACAAAATAGAGTCTTAAACTAAGAGTAGATTTTTCCACCTCAGATGAAGCTCCAACAATGGTAGGCATGGAAAGTCTTAGAAGATGGCAACCTCCCACCTCCTAAGGTGGTGTCAAGGAGGTTTCTTAGTTCCATCGAGCTTGTCTCCATGAAAGCTCCATCAAAACCCTCTTCAAGCTCCATGAATCTCCCACATTCATCTTCTCCAAAACCCCAACAACATCCCTAAAAGTCGTAACTATACCCAAAAATAGTGGAAATGGGTATCTAGGGTTTGGATATGATGGGATACTAGAATAATATGGTGGCATAAGGTTGAAGAATAGTGGTGGTATGGTGTATTATGGTAGAGAGAGGTGGACGAATGCACAAAAATAGTGGAAGACCCCCCTTTCTCTCTCTCTCTCTCTCTCTCTCTCTCTCCTCCTCTCTCCCTCTCTCTCTCTCTCTCTCTCTATCATTTCCAATAACCCAAGTGAACCCAAACAACGCTAATAAAATCCTACAAGACTTTCAAATCCCCTTTTTGCCTAATCCGGGCTCACCAGAGCTCGACAATTCATCAATCTAACGACCCAGAATGAGACAGCACACAAGGTAACTCGTTTTAAAATCTGAATGACCTCATTCGAACGTGATTCGCCCCTCGTTTGAATGAGAAAGGCATATCGTTCGAACCTCGTTCCACCCCCACTTCAAACGACCTTTGAATCGTTCGAATGACCTGAACTTCTTTCGAACTACCTTTTTCCTATTTTCTCTAAATTTCCAATTTTAACCCTTAAACTTCAAACAATCCTTATTAAGAATCCCAACCAGTTAATTAAGAACATGAACCTAGTCATGGTGATCTAAATCTCAGTGTCTTTATATTATTGCAACTCATGCGAGAAAATAAATAAAAATATTGGGCGGGGTAGTACAACATGAGAGGTGGTAATGAGATTCAACTTTCTATTGGAACTTCGAATTTACATTCCTTATATTCCTTGTTGGCACGGTCCTTAAACTGAGGAAATTGGTCCAAGTGATGGTAAGTCACGAATTAGGTCCTTCTTTACTAATCTCTTAATGTATTTAAATTTCACATGACCCAGTCGTTGATGCCAAAGGTCTATAGAGAAGACTGTGGCATTATTGTACACAAAAGAGGACTTGGGAATGATACCATAAAAATTATCCTCGATCCTCACTCCTTAAAGTAATAGTTCACCAAATTGATCATATACTCTAAGGATACAAATTTCCAATTGAGTCCTTTGTAGTTTTGGCTCAATTACATACAAAAACATTGGAGTTATAGGATGGAGTTCATATGTATCCATCCAAGCCTATGACGTATTTGTTGAAGACATAGCGGCCAGATTTGTAAAGCTTCATCATTGCCGAGTTTCTAGTGCCTCATTTTTACGTCATCAACTTGAAGATTCCAAGGTCTCCAAAGGTATGAATGCATTTAATATACATAGGAGACTTGGACAATATTTTTATGGGTGTATTTTTTGGTCAAATGGATTTTATTTTTAGAAAATACTTTTTAGAACTTTGAATAAAAAGTTTTTGGCCTTAAAATGTAAAATGAAGATTTTGACTTTTTGTTCGAAATTGTCGTTCGAACGAGAATGTCGTTCGAACGAGAATTTCATTCGAACGAGTTTTGCCAAAAAGTTTCCCTTTTGGACACTATCATTCGAACGAAATGTCATTTGAATGAAATGTCGTTCGAACAAAAATCTCGTTCGAACGAGATTTCTGGGCGGGAACAGTTTTGGCAGTTTTATCCCATTTTACCACTTTTTTGTCCCACTTCTTTTTGGCAGTTTAAAACTTATGGGACAGATTTTTCCATGGACTTTGGTACCTTCCTTGAGATATATTTTGAGAGAAAATACACCAACCAAAGTTTCATGTTTTTATGTGTTGAATTTCAAAGAAATATTTTCAATAAACACATGAGTTTTCACCCATAGGTTGTTTATCCAAGTATCTCATATATATAATATTTGCTTGGAGTTGTTTGGCACCATTGGTTCATCTATACCATGAAAGGAGAAGTTTGGGTTTACATCTACATCCCACAAAGAATAAGACATTTGGTTTACGCTAGCTACGGTGTTCCCACTCAAAGAAAAACTTCGCGTGAGGGTGACGGTGTCCAAGAGTCCCATCGGAGGAGTCCAAAACTGTGGAGGAGTCCATGGTTATCTACTAGGCACAGGTGGTTACAAAAAGGAGCTTCAAGGCTTGGATGGAGTCAAGTTGTTGGTGTAAGTCTACTGTCTTGTAATTTGTAATTCCGTACTTAGTGGATTTGTTAGGCCAAGGCCGTCTGAGGTTTTTCCCATTTTGGGTTTTCCTCGTACATCGGTGCGTTGTGGGATTGTGAATTTATTTTATCTTTTGTCGAGTGTGAATACTACCGCTAGCAACTCCTTCTCCGTGGTGGAGTAATTGAGTTGTGGTCCGGTAAGGGTCCGATTAGCGTAGTAGATGACATGAGCTTTATTATCTTTTCTTTTGCCCAAAACTGCCCCTATCGCATAATCGCTAGCATCACACATAAGCTCGAATGGTAAGGATCAATTTAGAGCTTGTATAATGTGAGCGGACACAACCATGTTTTTCAGTTTTTCAAAAGCGCTTTGGCATGCTTCCGTCCATTCAAATAGGGTGTCCTTCATAAGAAGGGTGCTTAAGGGTCTAGCGATGGCGCTAAAGTCCTTAATGAACCTTTGATAAAACTTTGCGTGGCCCAAGAAGGAGTGCACGTATTTCAGCGATTTCGATGGGGGTAGGTCAACTATGACATCTATTTTTTCTTGATCAACCTCGATCCCTTTGGATGACAAGATGTGGACAAGAACTATACCCTCGGTTACCATGAAATGGCATTTTTCCCAATTCAGCACTAAGTTCTTTTCCACACATCGGGCTAGTACTTTCTCAAGATTATCTAAACATAGGTCTAAGGAGGTGCCAAAAACACTAAAGTCGTCCTTAAACACCTCTATCCCTCTCTTAGTGATGTCACTGAATAAGCTCAACATGCACCTTTGAAAGGTCGCCGGTGCATTACACAAGCCAAATGGCATACGTTTGTAGGCAAACGTTCCAAAAGGGCAAGTGAATGTTGTTTTCTCTTGATCAATTACATCTACCTCAATTTGGTTATATCCAGAATAACCATTTAGGAAGTAATTATAAGGGTGTCCCTCTACTCTTTCAAGAATTTGATCAATAAATGGTAAGGGGAAATGGTCTTTCCTAGTTCCCTGGTTGAGTTTCTGATAATCAATGCAAACGCGCTATCCAGTGGTGGTAATTTGGGGAACTAACTCTAACTTGGAATTTTCAATCACAGTCATGCCCGAATTCTTCGGGACGACTTGAATGGGTCTCACCCACTTGTTGTCCATGATTGGGTAGATAATCCCGACATCCAAGAACTTTATGATTTCAGCTCTCACCACATCTTTCATTGTGGGGTTTAGCCGTCTTTGCATTTCCCTCGAGGGCTTAACATCCTCTTCGAGGTGAATCTTGTGGGTACAAATTAGAGGGATTATTCCCTTCAAATCTTCTTTGCACCAACCAAAAGCACTTTGGTGCTTCCTCAAAATCTTTATTAGTTTACCCTCCTGCTCTTCATCTAAGCTAAAGGAGATAATAACAGGAAATGTCTCACTTTTACCTAGGAAAGCATATTTAACACTGGAGGGTAGTTTCTTCAACTCGAGAGTCAGGAATGTGTCGTTAGAGGGCACCATGTGTGCGTCTCTTGGCGGTAAATATTTGAATTGAGAAACCCAATTATCATCTCTCACATCCTCGTGCGACGCGCTCTCATCGAGTAAGCCCTCAACTCCTCTATCTCCCTCTCGGACTCGGTGTAGGCTCCCTCACTCTCATAACTAGAAGCTAGGCAAGCTTCTAAGGACTCTCCATAGTAATTTTCCTCAAAGTTCTCTTCTACAATCTCCTCAATTACACTCACCGCGTGAATATCATCTTCTTCACCTGCCTGTCGGGCTATGTTGAAGATGTTTATTTCTAATGTCATATTCCCAAAAGTGATTTGCATCTGCCCATTTCTAGTATTGATGACTGCGTTAGCCGTGGATAAAAATGGGCATCACGGGATGATGGGAACATGATTTTTCTAGGAGAAGGAGGGATCCGTGTCCCAAATGACAAAATCTACCGGGAAGTAGAAAGTGTCCACTTGGACTATCACATCATCAACTCTACCCATTGGTATCTTCATGGTATGATCCGCTAACTGGAGAGTGATCCTTGTGGGAATAAGATTACCCATATCAAGTTTCCTATAAATTGAATAGGGTAGGATATTGACACTTGGCCCCAAATTGAGTAAGGCTTTTTCAAATTTGTTCTCTCCAATGGTGCAGGAAATGGTGGGGGCACCAGGATCTTTATATGTAAGTGGGAGATCATTAAAAAGGACCTAGCTTACGTTTTTTGCTAGAAACACGTTCTTCTTTACCTTCATCCTCCTCTTGACTGTCAATAAGTCTTTTATGACTTTTGCATAGGATGTAATTTGCCTTATTACGTCGAGGAAAGGTAAGTTCAATTTTACGTTCTTAAGCACTTCCAGCACTTCCTCACTTATGGTCCCTTTATGGGCAGGATATAACCTTTGAGGAAATGGCGCAGCGGAGGGTGGTTTTACAACTACCTCGGGCTCACTAGTGTTTTCCTTTTCACTCTCATTCAAGGATATATCTTCGTTCTCTTTCGTGCCGGGTGAATTCTCCTTGTCTTTTGAAATGGCATGTGGGGGAGGTGATAAATCAACAACCCTCCCACTACGAAGAGTGGTTATCGCTTGGCAGTGCTCCTGCTATTCGGTAGAAGTGGAGCTAACACTAGGTTGACCTTAGGAAGGTCTTTGGCCTTGGGGAGGAAACTTACCCTTCTCTTGGGTGCTAAATGCGGCTTGCATCTTGGAGATGTTTGCATTTATTTTAGTGAACAAGCGTTCATATCGAGCATTGTGTGCACCTTGAGAATTTATGAATTGGTTCATTGTATCCTCGAGGATCCTTCGCTGTGGGGCTACATATGGGACTGGAGGTGGTGGCGCTTGTTGGTACTGAGGAGGTGGTGGAGGTGGAACAACCTGTGAATGTGGGTTCATCGCAGCTTGTGGTTATCCATAGTTGAAACCAGGATGGTTCCTCCACGATGGGTTATAAGAATTCCCATACAGGGCATTAAAATTCCCCTTGAATCCTCCTATAGCATCCACCTTCTCGATGTGCATGTCTTTGTAGGCAGAGATCATTGGGCATTGATGATGCTAAGATTTAGCACCACCGGATAAGTGATAATGAGCTCAAACAGTGGTAACCATGGCAGTCATAGAGATGTAAGTATATAAGTGTGTAGAAGGAGATGAGTATAAGAGGAAATAAGACAATGATGTATAGTGGTTCAGCTAATTTGGCCTACATCCACTGTGAGTGTGTGATCCACTAAGTATGGGCACTAATGGCCTTGGATACAATGCACATAAGCTCCTTTCTCTCTCTACTGTGTGTACAAGCAGAGTTTTAGCTAGGGTTACAATAATCGATTCCTCCCCTGTAGGGTTTCAAGTGACAAGTATATATAGGTCTTGGGGGGTGTAGTGTACCCCCTAAGTATGCATGGTGCATGTGAATGATAATCTAGCCAATACCCTGTTGACACCTGTAGATGCCAAATGATGACATAATATTCCCTCACGTGAGGGTGTGATTTTGTTATAACGGTCTCCCATGTTCCATGTGAGCCTCACGCGCACTATTCCACGCGTCTCCCAAACCACGCGCTGTGATGATGTCACCCTCGACCCTTGAATATGAGGGAGAGGTTGCAGTGTACGAACAGATGTTCAAGGTTGGTGTCAAATTCCCTCTGCATCCTCCTGTCGTAGATATCCTTTCAGCCCTCGGCGTTGCCCCCTCTCAGCTTCCTCCCAACTCCTAGAGGACGATCCTTGGCTACATCTCCTTGTGGAAGAATGCTTTCACTGATGAGCCATCGGCCGACGTATTTTTGGCCTGTTACAATATCACCTCCTCGTCCAAACAGCCTGGGTACTACCACCTGGGGGCGAGGAGGTCTGACAAAAAACTTCTCCACGTGGCACAGACCTCCAACCACGATTGGAAGAAGAGATTTTTCTTCGTTTATGGGGAGTGGGAATTTCCCGCCGAGTCTCAACATTTGGACGATAGTCCGAGGGTTCCCAGAAGATGGTCAAACCCCTCGATGAAGGCCAGGTCTGATCCCGGACTTAGTCTGGATGAGAAAGATATAGTTGAGTATCTGAGGGAACGAAGGAGAGGGGGTGAGATTGCAAAATTTGAAGATATGATGACCCCCAAGTTCCTCAAGGAAGTTGGTCTGAGGGTCGGCCCCCTGACAGAGCTATGTGAGTTACATTAATTTTTGCTCATTCTTTACTTTTTTCAAGTGTTTCATCTTTGTCTCTGCATCTTTCAAACGGATCGTCCTCCTTTCAGGTCGTCCTGCAGGTATATCAGATCAACTTTGGGAAATGACTTTTTCGAGCTTATTGTCTGGTTTAGGCAAGAAGAAGGGCAAGGAGCCTCAGCAGGCTCCGAGGAAGACAAAGGCCGTGGGGCCGACACTTGTTGAACCGAAAGCCGACGGTCACAAAAGAAAAGAGCTTGAAGTCCCTGCTGACCCTCGGCCGAATTCTAGGACGAGGGCGAGGGTGGAGTCATCTGAGGGGGCTGGTTCCTCTTCTAGCATGGGAGCCCTCTGGTCCCAAAACTTGACATCACTGAAGGCCGAGCCATCTTCCTTGATCACGAACCTAAGGGCAGCCAAGGCGTCCATGTTTTCTACCCCCTCGGCTGCTGATTACGAATTTCTGTCAAAGATGCCCCCGGCCAAGGTGTATGACTATGGTCTGCACGCACTGGCTCAGGTACTTATCTTTACTTTATCTAGTTAAATTTTTCACTAACTGTTTCCTCAGCCTCTTAACAAGTGTCTTTTTCTATGCAGTCTGTCTGTGCCTTTACCTCGGCCACTAAGTGGATGGCTGAGAATCAACAGAAGTTTCATGAAGCCGAGAGGGCCATTCAGCATGAGGCCGACCTGCAGACAGAGCTCGAGACTGTAAGGGCTGAACTGGAGAGTGCCAGGACTGAGCATGCCAGGGTCTTAGATGAGCTGACGAGACAACACGATGCCGACCAGCAGACCAAGGACCTGCTTATAAAGGAGAAGGATGAAGATTTGCTCAACTTGGAGGTTCAACACAAGGCCGATCTAGAGGCGGCTGTCAAGAAAGCCGAGGCCGATGCTGTGTAAGCCTACAAACTCTCAGACAAGTTTCAAGGCTTCGGCCTTGAATACTTGGAGAGGGGAATTAGGACGGCCTGTCGATGGGTCGTCTTAAAGTTCACAGATGCAATGTCGTCTGTTCGACCTTCTCTTAAAGTAGTTCAGCTGGATGATCCCCTCATTGCTGAAGCCTTAGCTCAAGGGGAGTCTTAGCATGTCGAAGGCATGGGCACGTCTGAGGGTCGGCCTGTCATGGTCATAGAAGAATCTCCCATTGATGTCGAGGACTGCCCTCTGATTTTGCTCAATAGGGTGGCTGTCTATAACCTATACCCTCTTCGTGTAATCCATTTTTGTACTTTATTTTTGTAAAACGAACAACATTTTGTAATATAATGCCTCTTGCTGTCTTCCATACTCGTCTCTTATGTGATTTGTATTGTGGATTTTTTATACTAACAATATCACTAACCCCTCCCTCGTCTGTCTTGAGGACCATGGTGGGGTCGTCCCCTCCATGCGACCTCATTATAGCCGAGGGTTATAATCACCAAATTAATGGCTTTAAATAAAGTTTTCCCTCGCCTTTCTTGAGGGAAATGGTGGGGTCATCCCCTCCATTGACCCTCTTTATAGCCGAGGGTTCCAATAACCAAACTAATGGTTTTTAACCAAGTGTTCCCTCGTCTTTCTTGAGGGCAATGGTGGGGTCGCCCCCTCCATTGACCCTCATTACAGCCGAGGGTTACAATAACCAAACTAATGGTTTTTAATCAAGTGTTCCCTCGTCTTTCTTGAGGGCAATGGTGGGGTCGTCCCCTCCATTGACCCTCATTATAGCCGAGGGTTCCAATAACCAAACTAATGGTTTTTAATCAAGTGTTCCCTCGTCTTTCTTGAGGGCAATGGTGGGGTCGTCCCCTCCATTGACCCTCATTATAGCCGAGGGTTCCAATAACCAAACTAATGGTTTTTAATCAGGTGTTCCCTCGTCTTTCTTGAGGGCAACGGTGGGGTCGTCCCCTCCATTGACCCTCATTATAGCCAAGGGTTCCAATAACCAAACTAATGGTTTTTAATCAGGTGTTCCCTCGTCTTTCTTGAGGGCAATGGTGGGGTCGTTCCCTCCATTGACCCTCATGACAGTCGAGGGACCAAACTAATGGTTTTTAACCAAGTGTTCCCTCGTCTTTCTTGAGGGCAATGGTGGGGTCGTCCCCTCCATTGACCCTCATTACAGCCGAGGGTTCCAATAACCAAACTAATGGTTTTTAATCAAGTGTTCCCTCGTCTTTCTTGAGGGCAATGGTGGGGTCGTCCCCTACATTGACCCTCATTACAGCCGAGGGTTCCAATAACCAAACTAATGGTTTTTAATCAACTGTTCCCTCGTCTTTATTGAGGGAAATGGTGGGGTCATCCCCTCCATTGATCCTCATTATAGCCGAGGGTTCCAATAACCAAACTAGTAGTTTTTAATCAAGTGTTCCCTTGCCTTTCTTGAGGGCAATGGTGGGGTTGTCCCCTCCATTGACCCTCATTATAGCCGAGGGTTCCAATAACCAAACTAATGGTTTTTAATTAGGTATTCCCTCGTCTTTCTTGAGGGCAATGGTGGGGTCATCCCCTCCATTGACCCTCATTATAGCCGAGGGCCGTTTCTGAACATGTTTTCATGCGTACTAGAACTGATAAACACAGGATGAAGGGAAACACTGATATTTCTCATTAATTTTCCAGGTGTTCTGTTGGAGTAACTCCTATTACAATTATGGTCTATCAAGACCTTACAACACTACTGATAGTATTTTTTCAAATGATCTGCATTCCAGGGGTTGGAAAAGGGTTCCCCCTCTAGGTTTTCTAGTCTATAGGTTCCAGGGACGACTTCATCGATGACCCTATATGGTCCATGCCAATTAGGATGGAGCTTGTTGGGCTTTTGCCAAGTCTTTTTGAGGACCAAGTCCCCCACTGCAATTGGCCTCTGTTTCACCCTCTGATTGTAAAACCTTGCGGTCCTCTGCTGGTAGGCGGCCTGCCTTATCTCTGCGTCTTCCCTCTTTTCCTCAATCAGGTCTAAGTCGAGTCTCCTTTCTTCTGTATTTCTCCGGGGGTCATACATTTGGACCCTATGAGTAGGAAACCCAATCTCGCTGGGGATGACGGCTTCTGAGCCATAAGCTAGAATGAATGGGGTCTCTCTGGTAGAGGTCCTCACTGTCGTCCTGTATGCCCACAGCACGGCATATAACTCATCGACCCATCTTCCTTTTTCCTCCTCAAGCCTCTTCTTGATTCCATCTAGGATTGTCCTGTTTGTAACTTCTGTTTTCCCATTGGCCTGAGGTCGGCCCGGGGTAGAGAAGAATTTTTTGATACTCACCCTTTCACAGTACTTTTGTAGAGAGGTATTCTTGAACTGAGTCCCGTTGTCCGAGATGAGGGAGTTAGGGAGACCATATCTGCATATAACATTTTTCCAGATGAACTGGAAGGTCTTCTGCTCTGTAATTATGACCATCGGTTCGGCCTCCACCCACTTTGAGAAATAGTCAATAGCTACGATGAGGAACCGATAGTTATTGACTGCTCTTGGTAAGGGTCCTACGAGGTCGATCCCCCACACTGCAAATGTCCATGGGGATGTAATAGAGGTAAGAGGCTGATGGGGTTAGTGAGGGATGGTGGCAAATCTCTGGCATTTATCGTACTTTTTTACATATGCCGCGGCGTCTTTCCCCAAGGTCAACCACCAGTACCCTTGGGTGATCACCCTCTTCGCTAAGGATCTGCCCCGAATGTGTCTTGAGCACGATCCTTCGTGCACATCTTGCAAAAGGGATGGGACCTCAGATGGGTGCACACACCTAAGTAAGGGGAGTAAAAATACCTTTTTATACAAGATGTCCTCGATGACAGTGAACTTTGCAGCCCTGTATCTCAACTTCTTCCTTTCTTGCCTTGCTTCTGGCATCTCCCCTTCTTTAATGTACCTGATCAGGGGGTCCATCCACGAAGCTTCCTGAGAAACATTTAGGCAATTGCTAAGTGTTCCCTCAGCGTCTTCAATAGTTGGCCGAAGTAAAATTTCTACTGGACCGTCCTCCTGATGTCTGTCCTAGTTGCCGAGGCCAACCTCGCAAGGGCATCAGCACGGCTATTGTCGAGCCTAGGTATCCTCTTTAATTTCATTTCTCTGAAGACCTTCAGTAAAGACCTCACCTTCTCAAGGTACTTAGCCATCCTCTCGTCCTTGGCCTCGTAGGCTCCCAGTATCTGATTCACTACTAGCCTCGAATCACTGTGAACCAAAATCTGGCCGATACTAAGTGATCTGGCCAAGGAGAGGCCCGCTATCAAGGCCTCATATTCAGCCTCATTGTTGGAGGCCTTAAAGTTGAACCTCAGGGCATACTCAATGTCTGTGCCGTCGGGTGCTGATACTATTAATCCAGCTCCGCTCTCGCTTTAGCAAGAGGACCTGTCGACGAAGAGACTCCACACGGTGTGTTCTTCTGAGAAACCTCCCTCGGTGAGTGACCCATGTCTAAAGAGATATCTTCCCTCTTCATTTTCAACCACTTTCCTTCTAGCGGTGCTCGTCTCAGCCTTATATGTAGGTGTGTCGGTGAGCTCACCCTGTCGGGTATCTATCTTCCCGAGGCTCTAACCCTCGGCTTCATCATCTTCCCAAGTAAACTCGGCTATGAAGTCTGCCAATGCTTGCCCCTTAATGGCCGTCCTCGACTGAAACACTATGTCAAATTCCCCCAGCTCTATAGCCCAGGCCATTAACCTCCCTGATTTTTCAGGCTTGTGCAAAACCTGCCTAAGGGGAGAGTCAGTGAGGATGACCATTGTATGGGACTGGAAGTATGGCTTCATCTTTCTTGATGCATGGATCAAGGCGTAGGCTAACTTTTCCATCCTTGGATATCTTTGCTATGCCCCCTGGAGTGCCTTTCTGTTAAAATACACAGGCTTCTGTACTCCGTCTTCGTCTCTCACAATGGCTGCACTGATGGCTGACTCTGAGACAGCGAGGTATACATAAAGTCCTTCACCCTGCACGGGCCGTGACAACAGCAAGGGAGACCCCAGGTATTATTTTAACTCCTTGAAAGCCTCATCGCATTCTTCACTCCATTCTAAGGCTTTTCTGAGAATTTTAAAGAATGGTAGACACCTGTCTGTGGCCCTAGATACGAACCTGTTCAAGGCAGCAACTCTCCCTATGAGCCTCTGAACGTCTTTAATGGACTTGGAGGTCTTCATCTTAACAAGGGCCTTTATCTTTTCAGGATTGGCCTCAATGCCTCTTTGGTTGATAATGAACCCCAAGAATTTCCCTGCTCCGACCCCGAAGACACACTTGGCCGGATTAAGCTTCATCTGGTATTTGTCCATCGTATTAAAGGTCCTCTCCAGGTCTGCCACATGATCCTCTGCCTTTAAACTCTTAGTCAGCATGTCATCTATATAGACCTCCATAGACTTCCCAATTTGGTCTTCGAACATTTTATTTACGAGGCACTGGTACGTTGCCCCCGCATTTTTTAGGCCAAAGGGCATGACCCTATAACAGTATGTCCCCTTGTCAGTAATGAAGGCTGTCTTCTCCGAGTTTTCAGGGTTCATGAAGATCTGGTTGTACCCTGAATAGGTATCCATGAAGCTCATGAGATCATGGCCTGCGGTAGCGTCTACCATCTGGTCAATGCGGGGGAGAGGGAAGCTGTCTTTGGGACAGTGCTTGTTGAGGTCGGTGAAGTCCACACACATTCTCCACTTCCCGTTGGCCTTTGGGACAATGACTGCATTGGACATCCATTCAGGGTAGATGGCCTCTCTGATAAACTCAGCGTCTTTTAATTTCTTGACCTCATCCCTAATGACCTCATACTTTTCCCTAGAGTAAATTCTCCTCTTCTGCTTTACCGGCTTCACTCCTTCTACCACATTGAGCTTATGGCACATGATTTCAGGGTCAATCCCCGGCATATCTACATGACTCCACGCGAAGACTCTTCGTCTTCTCCTCAACAGTTTAATGAGGTCTTCCTTGATATTGGGCTTCAGAGACTTGCCTATTTGGACGTTTTTTTTCTGAATCATCCTCATCGAGGATGATGGATTCTACCTCTTCCGCGGCCTCTCCTTTATTTAGCCTCGTCTCATCCCTGGGGTCTAGGGTATCAATATTGTAAGTGGTTGTAGCCCTCTTGTGCGCCTCCCTTTCTTCAGCGGAGTTGTAGTAACATTCTCCCGCCGTTGTCTGGCCTCCCTGAACTTCCCCCACCCCGTAAGGGGTAGGAAACTTAATCATCTGATGGACCGTAGATGGCATAGCTTCAAACCCCTTGAGGGCCACACGCCCCAGTATGATGTTGTAGGCCGAAAACACACGTTCATCCATCATAAAGAAGCTGACCTTATTGGTAAGCCATCTCGACCCCTCGTCCCCCATCCTAACATCGGCCTCATACACTCCAAGGGGATGAACCTTTTCCCCACTGAACCCAATCAATGGATGATGGTACGGGACGAGTCTAGCATGGCTGAGACCTAGGGATTTGAAGCATGTCCAAAACATTACATCTGCAGAAATGCCCCCGTTGACCAATATCCTCGGCACCTCACACCCGTGCACCCTAGTTGTGATGACGAGTGGGTCATCGTGTGGGGCTAGGAGGCCTTTAAAGTCCATTCTCAATAATCCCACTATCAGGGTGTCCATATCAACCTTCTTCCTCTTTTTTGACTTGACCTCCAGAGAGGTTGAGTGTACCATCTTCGTCACTGCCTTGGCCTCAGCCACATGGGCCTTCCTATCAGCGACCTCAGACCGTCCTCCTGCTAGACCTCCGGAGATCATTCCCACTCCGAGCGAGATTATATTAAGCCTCTTCACAGGGCCTTGGTCATCTCTCGGCGGGAGGTCAGGGTCTTCCTCATCGTCAGAAGGGTCATCCCCTCTTTTTTGAGGACCTTCTCTACATGCCTCACCTCGCTTCTTCCTGGGGTCGTCCCCTCTTGAAGGCACCTTTATCGACGTACTTTCTGAGCTTCCCTTTTTTCAGCATCTTCTCAATCTCGTCTTTCAGAGCAAAGCATTTGTCTGTTATGTGGCCGTGGTCTTGGTGGAATTCGCACCACAGGTTCTTGTTTCTCTTGTTGGGGGCTACCCTCAACTTCTCAGGCCACTTCAGGGATTGGTCACTCTTTATTTCATTGAGAATATGTTCACAGCTGACCGTTAATGGGGTGTAACCAGCGAACTTGTCGTCCGTAGACCTATTCTTCCCCTCTTTGTTCTTCTTAGGGTATTTACCCCCACTAGCGCCTCTTCGGCATTCATCACCTTTCCTGCTGTTGACAGCAATTCAGCCATCGTCCTCGGAGGGTCTTCAGCAAGCTTCCATAACAGCTTCCCCTTTTGGAGTCCTCCAAGCAGGGCTGTCATGGCAATGCTCTCCTCATAGTTTTCCACCTCCAGCTTCTCTTTATTGAATCTGTCTATGTAGTCCCTCAGACTCTCATTCTTCCCCTGCTTAACATAGAGCAGGTGGGTGGTCTTCTTCTGTGGCCTCACCCCAAAGCAAAAGTTGTGGATGAATCGGTTTGCCAACTGCTTAAAGTTTTCAATGGAATTTTTTGGAAGAGACGTGTACCAGACATGTGCAGCCCTAGTCAGGGTACAACATGGTGGACAGGGTTAGTTCTCCCGTCCTATCTTGGGGTGACCACAGGTGGCTTGAACCTTGATGGTGTAGGGAAGTTGACTATCTTCGCCACAAAGGGTGAGCCTATGGTGTATCCCTTCTGAAGAGGGTCCCGGCTCTTCAGTATATCACCGATCTTATCCTCTAGTCACTGGATCGAATCATTCCAGGGCCTCGCAGGGTCAGCTTGGCCGATGTTATCCCCTGCCTCCTCTTTAAGGTGGACGGAGGGTTCTGCTGCGGCAGGCCTGTGTCGGATGTTTACTTCCCTTTGACCGCCATCCCGTCCTTAGGGTCGGCCATCTTCTGCCTCCCTCCTGGACCTCGCAGCACTCCTTGACCTGGATAATTTTTCCCGCAGGTCATTTACTGGGCCCAACCTCTTAAAGGCTGACCCCCTGCTCAAGCGATCAAAATCAGAGCCTCTCGGGCGATCATCAGGATTTGGTCTCCCGCACTTTCCTCTACTTTCCTGGAGGGGTCGTACAGTATTATTGGAGACCTCATATGGTTCCCAGCATTCTATAGGGGTCTCCTCTCCCTCCAGATCGTCATACCTGTCCTCAGGGCAAGGGTTTCCTTGCCTCCCCAGGCGTAGACGACGGGGTCAGCAACATCCCTACGCCGCTGAGGGGGTGGCAGGTCTTTGCGTGGTGCCTGGGGTGGTCCCCTGGCTTCATGTTGTACTGTAGCTGCTGCCGGAGTAATCATCTTAGGTGAAATCCCTGGTGGTCTTAGTATCTTCTGGCTTAGAGCTGTGAACTGCTCCTGCATCATCCGCTGGCTTGCTGCCATAGACTTTAAGGCTGTCGCCACATCAGCCATCTCAGACTGAGGTGGTGGATGACTGGAACTGGGTCCTCCCCCATCATCCGGCGGGGGAAGTGGTGGTGGTGGCATCTCAGGTGCCATGTGTTTGAGCTATGAAAAGCTGAACTAAAGAAAAGACTGGTGAGCTTGAGAACCTTAGTGGGTCTCTTTCAATGGTGAAACATCTCCTCTCAGGGGGAGAGCTGGCTCACCACCAGAGTGCCCAGTGTGGTCAAGCTGTACAAAGGAAGAGATGTCTTCTCGTTTCCACAGACGACGCCAAACTGATGATGCTAAGATTTAGCACCATCGGATAAGTGATAATGAGCTCAAACAATGGTAACCATGGCAGTCATAGAGATGTAAGTATATAAGTGTGTAGAAGGAGATGAGTATAAGAGGAAATAAGACAATGATGTATAGTGGTTCAGCCAATTTGGCCTACATCCACTGTGAGTGTGTGATCCACTAAGTATGGGCACTAATGACCTTTGATACAATGCACATAAGCTCCTTTCTCTCTCTACTGTGTGTACAAGTAGAGTTTTAGCTAGGGTTACAATAATCGATTCCTCCCCTGTAGGGTTGCAAGTGATAAGTATATATAGGTCTTGGGGGGTGTAGTGTACCCCCCAAGTATGCATGGTGCATGTGAATGATGATCTAGCCAATCCCCTGTTGACACCTGTAGATGCCAAATGATGACATAATATTCCCTCACGTGAGGGTGTGATTTTGTTATAACGGTCTCCCATGTGCCATGTGAGCCTCACGCGCACTGTTCCACGTGTCTCCCAAACCACGCGCTGTGATGATGTCATCCCCGACCCTTGAATATGAGGCTGAGGGCAAAGTTCCTTCCGGTAATGAGTCTGGCCTAATTTGGGCCTCGTACTGTCGTACCCTCGGGGGGTCGTCCGCAGCCTGATGAAGGGTCGGCCCCCCTGAGGGGTCGTTCGGAGCCTGATGAAGGGTCGGCCCCCTGATGGGTCGTCCGGATCCTGATGAAGGGTCGGCCCCTTGAGGGGTTTACCGGAGTCTGATGAAGGGTCAGCCCCCTGAGGGGTCCTCCAGAGCCTGATGAAGGGTCGACCCCTGAGGGGTCGTCTGGGCCTGGTGAGGCGCAGGGCGCCCTCGGCATGGCTGAGGGTATATACGGGTATATCAGGCATGCCTTTATGGAGTGTCCCACCTGAAAGATAACACACACTTTTTCTTTAGAACCATGGCTGGATTCAGAGATGTTTCTCAACCGATCATCAAACCACTCCTTCATATCTCTCTGAAACTGATCAAATCGATGGTCTATTGAGGTATTACTATCCAAATGGTATAGACCGAAGGCAGTTTGATTGGTAGATGGTTGTCTAGGTCGAGCTTGGTTGGGATCAGATATGTCCCATGCTTGAGTAGTCTCTGCGACATACTTAAGGTGGGCCTCAGCGTCGCATGCGTCTAAATCCCAAAAGGGTCTTTCACACATCGTTTGATCAAGTTTTTTGGAAGCTATTATCAACCCATTATGGAAGAAAGATATCACTAGGTGTTTATCAAAACCATGATGGGGTCATGCGCTTACTAACTCTTGGAACCGTTCCCAACATCTGTCAAAAGACTCATTATCGTGTTGTCGGAAAGCTTGGATTTTAGTCTTGGCAGAGTTGGTCTTGTGATGCGGATAGAATTTTGAGACAAACTTGGACTGCATATCTCTGTAGAAAGTGACAGAGTTTCGGGGTAGAGATCATAGCCAGGTCTTGGCTTTATCCTTTAAGGAGAAAGGAAAAAACTTTAGACGAATGACATCTTGTGTGTAAGTTTGATCACCAAATGTGTCACATGCCTCTTCAAACTCATGAATATGCAGGTATAGTTTCTTGAAATCCATGCCATGAAATGTAGGGAGAATCTGTATCATCTCATTGCGAAAGTGGAACTGACCAACAATATACGGGAGTAAAATGCAACCAGGGGTGTTAGTCCATTCAGGAAAAAGTAAGTCTTTCATGGGACGATGGGGAATTCTCCCTCTCCAGTACCGAAACTTGCTGCGTCAGACATTACGCTCGCACTCTCTTCAAATGACTCTGTGTACTCACTTGGTATCCCAGAGGTGTGACTCGAAGTTTGACTCAGGGTGTAGCTATTGATATAGTGCTCAGGAGTAGGAATAGGAAACCAAAATTATGGGACACGAGGTGTGTGGGGGCTTTCAGAGTTATACTCAACTATAGGGTTTTCGTGGATTCTGACTGGAGTATTGTGAGGAGTCTGAGTGTGTTTAGGATTTTGCATTAAAAGCTTTATAAGATGATGATAATTTTTTTTATTTATATTTTTTTAGTTTTTTTTTGGATTTTTGTAAAATTTTGGTCAAAGTTTTAGATTAGCTTGATCTAACCTAAGTCTACTTGAATACACGGCAACGACGCCAAAAACTTGACGCGACCACAAATGTGTCTGGTGTGCGTGCTATTTAGGCTCAAGTGCAAGCCTGCCGCTCAAGTAATAATCCGATAAGTCGGGTATCGATCCTCAGGGAATTAGGACGAACGGAGTCGTAACGACGCTGGACAGATGAAGGAACCCTAACTTTTTCTCTAAAAAGAAGGAAAATGTGATTTGATTTGCGAAACAACTACAACTATATGAAATTTTGAAAATGATTAACTAATGAAATTTTGAATAAATGAAATGCAACTATTCTACTGCAAAATTGCAAATGACTTGACTAAAACTTTAACTATGAAAGGAGAAAGATAGGTCGGATTACAATCCTCCACACCCTAGTAATTCACTTCGTAGGATACTAGATTCAGAATTAAAGCTTTAAATGAATATGACTTTTTAATACTCCTAAGTATTACATATATGAGGGATCGTACCCCACACAATACGTAAGCAAAGGTTGAATTAAAATCCAGTCTATATTTCTCCTAAGTATTACATATATGAGGGATCGTAGCCCGCACAGTATGTAAGCAAAGGTTGTATTAAAGTAGTATCATATGAACTACGATACAATTCATCTAGGGTTTTAATTATAACATCTATTTCCATTATCATGAATTACATCGGGTGGGGTTTATGCACCCCGACCCTTGAAAACTTAGCCGGACATATTAAAACTAGAAGAAAACACGTTTTGGATGAACAAAAACATTTTTACTAACGAATGAAGATGAAGAATGATGAAATTGCTATTAGAGAAGTAACTACTGCAATAATGAAAGCAAGAATTAGAATGGTATTACTTGAATTGCAAAACTGGAACAAAAACTAGGGTTTCTTTATTATTGTCTTCTCTAAACTAATTACAAAGCTTCCCTACGAATCAGAAGCCTCCTAAATGTCTGGGAGATGTTTACAATTTATAATCTACGATTTCTAAGAGTTTCAACCATGCAGGACTCGAATTTTACAAGTGGATGAGTTTGAAATTCCGATACCCGAACCGATCCCCTTGAGGTGATTTGGTTTTGTTCCATCTTTCAATGCTTTACAGGAAGTTTTTCCACGATCGGTTCGGTTCATTTTTTCTATCTTCGGTTCGGTTTCATCTCTTAGTGCTTTTACAGGAAGCTCTTCAAGCATAGGATCAGTTCGTTTTTCTTCCTCTTCGGTTCAGTTCCATCTTGTTTATTCTTCACAGTAAGTTTCCCAGGATGGGATCGGTTCTTTTTCCAACCCATTCATCTTGGTTCCATTTGTTCAGGAACTTTTCCTCCTTATATGTTTTGAAGATTTGTGACTTTTGGTCCGGAACTCGGATTAGGATGTCGATCCTTCCTTGTGCGCTGAATACCTGCAAAATAGATAGGAAATACACAAAAATCGGCGTACTAATTAGAATATGTCAATAGCGATGATATGAGATAAATCCACTCGAATTACACTTTGTAGAGCGATAAAAGACTCTAAATTAAGGGGATAAATAGAAAGAATTTATGCCTAATCAGTGAGTGATAGTGTAAAATTGTCCGAAAATGACATCTCAAATCATGACACTTTCGAGGACTTTATTTGTGAAGTTAAAAACGATGATGGTAGTGAGAGTGGAGTAGAGAGAGAGAGAGAGTGAAAGTGAAAATAAGGTTGATGTGAGTGAACTTTAATTTGCTTTTCAAGAATTCTATGCCGAATCTATAAAATTAAAAGGGGAAAATTTGAAGTTAGAAGAGAGTTTAAAAGAGCATGCCAAGGTCATTGATGATAGTGCGTTAGTTGAAGACCTTAGGACATGAGAGAGAGCTCTTCGAGAGAAGATTGAATATGTATAAGGCGAGAGAGATACCCTTAAGGGTTTAATGGAATCCTTAAAAAAGGAGCTTCTAGAGTTTGAAGGGAGAAATGGTTTGTTAGAGTCTAGAATTTTAGAATTAGAAGAACAATTGAGAGACTCTAGTAAGGTCAAATTTGATTTGGAATATAGGTCCAAAAAACAAGATAAAATCTTAGGCATGGTCCAAATAAAAAATAACACTTGTGGTTTAGGCTTATATTCTTGTAACGATTCCTTTATTAAAGCCAAAACTAATGTTTTAGGAGAATCCTCTAGGAACAATGTTGTATATCATTCCTTAGGTAAATCTTTTTGTCGAGTATTTAAGTGTTCACATTGTGGTCGAAAAGGTGATCTTAGGAAGTTTTATTTTGATCCTAAATGAGGTCCTAGAAAATCCCAACATAAGGCAACCGAGGTAGCTAAGATTCCTATATCCCAAGATCATCATTCATCATTAGTTTGGGTTAGGAGGAGCGACTTGGTGGATTTACAAGATAGGATTTTTGATTCTCATTTACTTTCACATGATACCTCCCTTGCTAAATCTAAAGGTTGAATGCGTTAGTTGTTTGCATGCTCTAGACTTTTGTGCGTTATATCATATACCCTTGCTAGTTATATGCATGTTTATTTTCTTTCTAGTCTATGCTCCATGATTAATAACATGCTAGAATTATGATTTATGTTTATCTTTTGTATTATATTTGTTTCATTTTATGTTGCATTAATTGAAAAATACAAAAAGATTTTAGTTTATCATTTGTATTTTATCTTGTGAGTTTTTTAGGCTTAATGGAAAATTCAAATGATTTTTGTTTGTCTTTTGGGTAAATATTTTCATGTTTAGCTAAATTTTTTTGAACGAGATTTCTGGTCGGGAACAGTTTTGGCAGTTTTATCCCATTTTTCCACTCTTTTGTCCCACTTCTTTTTGGCAGTTTAAAACTTACTCGGGACAAATTTTTCCATGAACTTTGGTAACTTACTTGAGAGCTCGTTTGAGAGAAAATACACCAACCAAAGTTTAATATTTTTATGTGTTGAATTTTAAAGAAATATTTTCCATAAACACACGAGTTTTCACCCATAGGTTGTTTATCCAAGCACCTCATATATATAATATTTTCTTGGAGTTATTTGGCACCATTGGTTCATCTCTACCATAAAAAGGAGAAGTTTGGGTTTACTTCTACATCCCACAAATAAGAGGACATTTGGTTTAAACTGCCGTGTTCCCACTCGAAGGAAAGCTTCGCGTGAGGGTGATGGTGTCCAAGAGTCCCATCGGAGGAGTACGAGACTGTGGAGGAGTCCATGGTTATCTACTAGGCACATGTGGTTACAAGAAGGAGCTTCAAGGCTTGGACGAAGTCAAGTTGTTGGTGTAAGTCTACTGTCTTGTAATTTGTAATTCCGTACTTAGTGGATTTGTTAGGCCAGGGTCGTCTAAGGTTTTTCCCATTTTGGGTTTTCCTCGTACATCGGCGCGTTGTGGGATTGTGAATTTATTTTATCTTTTGCAAAAATCACCTAGAACGCATGCTTAGGTAAAAAGATAAAATTGGGTTTAATTCGCAATCTTGATTAAAAATGGTGCATGTTTAATTTTTGGGTAAGTTTTGTTTAAGTTAATTTAATTCAAGTTGGCACTAAATTAATTGAATAATATACTTGCCTAAGTTGTGTAAACTTGATAATTAAATTAATTTGGTTTGAGTGAATTTAAAGTGTGTGCGAGTTTACTTTAATTCACTTTGTAGTGTTTAATTTTAATTTGTTGTAAGAAATTAAGATTTGTGTTCACTATAATTTTCCATCTTTTAAAGAAAGGAAAATCAAATAAAATTTAGAAAATTACTATATGTTTGTAACCATCTTCATTCCGAACTTAAAAGGAAATTATACTTAATTTTAAAAGAGAGTTTAAAAATTGGGGGCACATATTCCAATATATACTTTGAACTCCTATCGGTCGAACTTTACCGCAAAGTTTGCATCGTGAAGTTGACTTGTGCTAATCAAGTTTACTTTCAACCCTTTAACGTACAATAGATTGTCTAGTTTAGGAAATTCGGATATCTCAACACAATTACGTCCTAAAATACTAGACCTACTCCCATCTTCAAAGGTGACTTTTCCTTCCTTGTGATCCACAATATCAGTAAAATATGACTTGTCAGCAGTCATTTGCCTAGAGCACCCACTATAAAAATACCATTGGGAAGTGTTTTGAATGTTAAAAGCAATGTGAACAACAAAGGTCTTTGTCTTCATGCTTAGGTACCCAAGTGGATGTTTCTTTTTGTTTACCCTTATCCTTGCTGGCTCCAGTCGTGGCATTAGAAGTATTCTTAAAAGGCGTATACATCCTTTGAAATTCTTCCATTAAGCTTTGAGAAGTCTCGACTATGAACTCAACTTGCTCTCTAAGACTAAAAAAGTCACTATAGTAGTGTGCAGGAGTATATGTACGTTTAGTTCTCCCTAAATTGTAGCAAAATACCCTAAGGTGACCTCTTCTTTTGTAATAAGTGCAAATATAGACTTGTTTGGGTCTACCTTCATTCGTTCGTTTAGGTTGAACTTTATTTTGTGTTTAAGTAGAGTCCCATAAGGATCCATCATAAATTTAGGAACCGATTTTGGTGCGATATGGGAAGTGGATTCACCGTCATAACCTATTCCTTACCTCTACCTAAAACCTAAAGTGGGACCGAGGAACATCTTTCTAACCTTTTTCGATGTATCCTATATAATGACCTTAACCTCACGATAAAGTTTAAGATCTTTATCGAGTTGGGATACAAGGGCTTTGACGCTTGAAGATCTCTTGTAAGACTAGCCACTTTGTTGGTCAAGTGACTATTTTCCCTCTCCCCTAAAATGACTCTCTCCTAAAGACACTCTCACTGAAGACTCTCTATCTCTCTAGTCTCTCAAATCCTTCTCTAAACCTAGATGAGAGGACTCGCTCTCTCTCGACTCTCTCAAATCCTTCTTTAAACCTCAAACTCAAAGCGCCAAACTTTTTTTTTTCATTTTATATGACTCGACATAAATACATTGCAGGTCACTCTCTCCCTCACTTAAAACTTTATCTCCCTCATTCTCTCTGGAATTACTAGACTCGTTGTCGAGGCCATTATGTTTGGAAATGTCCTCATCGACCTGAGATATATTCTAAGTACCAACATGTCTAGCCATAAACAAGATGAAGTTATGTCCATTCAGTGATTCATCCCCAGAATCCACCGGCTTGACATCGCTATCACTAAGCATGGCATTAAAGGAAACTTTATCTTTTCCTTGGCTCTTAACCTTATATCACACTCATGAGATTTGTGACCCTTACCCTCGCACTCATAACATCTCTCCTCATCTTTCTTAAGGTACTCTCCGCTCGCATTTTCAAAATTTTTCTTTCTAAATTTATACCTTTTGTATTTCTCAAAAGTTGTCTCCTTTGGAAGTATTTTCTTTTCTTATCTTTAGAAATTTTTTACCAAAAGGGCAAGATCCCTGAGATCAAAATCGTACTCAGAGTCAGAAGAAACCACATCTTTCCTTTTAGATTGAACTTTTAAAGCAATTCCATTTTCCTTAGGTTTAACACTTTTGGGAAACATGTCGATTTCATAAGTTTGAAGGTCTAATGCGTGTTCTTTTAACCTAAGCCTATATAAAATTCCCAACGAGTTAAGAATAATGAATTTAGGAATAAATTGGGATATAAGAGATCTCAAAATCATTTTCACGACGCACGCCTCGGGAATTTCCTCATGCGAATTAAAACTAAAGCTAACGATATCGAATAATTGTGCATAAAATTCATCAAATAACTCAGACTCTAGCATAGTAATGGTCTCAAATTATGTAAGAGATTTTTTAGCTTAGAAGCTTTCACAGTTTTGGGACCCTCGGGAGTGAGCTGGAACGTATCCCATGCTTCTTTAGTCATGGTGCAAGTTATGATGCAGACGAACTCGCTAGGGGTGACGGCTCAAGAAATGGCACTTGATATGCGTGAGATAAAATTGCTCCATTTTAGTTCATCCTTCGTCCTAGTGATGGCATGTTTAAGACTATGACATCATCATTGGTCACAATGGGTGGTATCCACCCTCTTTCACTAACAAGCCAGACACGCTCATCAATCGCTTTCAAAGTCGACCTCAGATGATCTTTCCAATAAGCATAATTAGACCCATAAAAATAGGTGGCCTAGATACAAATTATCCATAGACCCCCAAATTTAAATGATCACACAAAAACTTAGTGTAGCCTGCTCTGATACCAATTTGAGAAAACGGGTTCATATTGATAGTCCATATATTAGGTTACGCACACAAGGATTCAAATTTTTACCAAATTTTATTTTTATTAATAGTTAGGTGTGCATGAAAATTCAAGTCCAAATTAAATAGCCAAATCACATGATCAAACCAAGCATATAAGAAGCAAGGAAAATTTCCTTTCGGGCAAAACTTATATTTTAGTACTGTAGAGAGTTTGAAAGACGTAACCACTTACAGACTACTGAAAGCTCCACTAAGTATAATATGGGGGTCCTCAAGTCTCCAACAAATACGGCAAAATCCATTATCATCCACATGAAGTAGTCTTACCTTGGTATCCACTGACCAGCCTCAGGCTATCGAAATCCTTTCTTTTTCTCTCGTGGAGCCTCGGCTCCGCAAATCACCAGCTGATTAAAACTTTACAAGGGTTTGATGTAGTGTATGAAAATTTGGGTTTAATAAAACTCAACAAATAATATTAGGTATGTATGATTTGAAAAGAAAAATTCTTTTATGAGACACAAAGATGAAAACTTTTGATGCAAAGATAGCAGATGATTTTCGCCAAAAGAGTTGTGGAAAATTGACCAAAAGAATCCTTTTTATATGAAAACACATTTTTCAAAACGACGAAGTCGTTCAAACTAAAAATAAACCGCTGTTAAAAAAAATAATGGTTTCGTTCTAACGAGGTAAGTCTCGTTCGAACGAGATGCAGATTTTATTTGATCCTCTTTCCAACGAATTTCCAACGAGAGTGATTCTATCAAACATAACTCATTTCATTTGAAGTTCGTTAGAAGTTTGTTTTAACAAAAACAACACTTCGTTCTAATAAGATTTGTTCTTGTTTAAACAAAAAAGGATATCGTTCCAATGAATTGGAAAAATAAAAAATAAAATTAATTTCAAAAATCTTTTTAAAAAAAATACCTCGATTAAAATTAAACCTCCCAGAATATATTTGACAAGCGAAATCAAAACCATAAGTTCGTATACCTCCATAAAATGTTCATGATGATTCCAACGGCTTGAATATCGGATACGTAGCTCGATCACTAACACATCTTCAACTGACCGTGGAGGCAAATGCGTAGTAGTCTTTTGTTTATAACAATGGTTTGTAATGGGATACTACAAAATTCCTAAGCTATGAGCAATTATACAATCTTTCTCCTATAATTATCGAGGTAGAATACATCAATCGACCAACCATAGAGGTTCCTGAACTAGATATTTTGGTCATGGAGACTAACCAGATGCTTAGCTGGATGGATATGATCATTGCTTACCATAGTATTATATATATCTATATATATCTCATTTTTTCATTGATTCAAATGACTATCTTTTCCAACTATCATTCACCTAACCTCTGCTTAATGTTTGTTTCCAGATTAGGTTGATGAAATCCTTAAAGTGATGCTGAAAGAAAGTTATGGAGCCCATGCTAATGTACGATCACTGGACCATCGGGCAATTTCATATGGATATCGGTGGACCTTCATGTAAAATGACGCAATCAAATTTGTTCGGAAGTGCCCTAAACACCAATAGTTCTCCCTAATCATTAGACAACCGACAGGAAACTTGAACCCTCTCATAAGTCTTCGGCCATTTGCCAAGTAGGGGATGGACATAGTCAGTCCACGACAATGAACTCCAAGCGATCTCATTCCATCACGACATGTAATATCCTGGAATTTTAATAATTAAATAATTGAGATTTAATTGGAATAAATGTGTATTCATGTTGTTAGACAAATTAAATTTAGGAAGTTTTTTGTATCTTAGGATGTGTACCATTTAACCGGTCTTGAGAGGATTTTAAATGATTGAAACAATGTTGGAAACATGTTAAGTTAGGCCTCGGGGTTGGTTTACCCATTGGGATAAGTTTTGGAAGCATGAGGTTGTTATTTTGGGCTTATTTGAGGGTATTAAATTATGCAGAGGATATATGTACGGGAATGAGGATTAGTTCGAGGGACATTTAGCCTGATTTACTCGGTTATGGTGAGATACCATATTCGTATATATGTATTAGATGTTGTATTTTTGTATGTTATGTGGGGACAAATTAGGGT
Organism: Sambucus nigra; assembly: GCA_949130495.1. Lineage (NCBI taxonomy): Eukaryota > Viridiplantae > Streptophyta > Magnoliopsida > Dipsacales > Adoxaceae > Sambucus > Sambucus nigra. Next base: position 383,255,189 of record OX422217.1, read on the forward strand.
GGGTGTGTTTGCTCATGATGAATTAATCGGTGGGTATTTGATGGTATTATTTTATGGGATCGAGTACAACGCCCCTGGATGATGTCGCGGGATATGTATTGGTCTATATCATAATATTATGCATTATTGGTCATTGTCTCGCGCGAGGGAGATATAAAAGGCTTGACCCTTCACGTAATCTTGGTATGTGATTACACAATGGTGTGACAGTATGGTGATTTTATCATTATATATGTTTATTTATAATACATTAGGAGTGGGACCTCCTATATATTGACTTAATAATGGTACAATATGTCCCCAAAAGGATTGTTGCCTTTTAGTTATGCTTATATATACAGTTGGTCCGACGATGGATATATTGATAAGAGTATGTTGGATCGGGTTATTGTGGTTACTATAATATGCTTGCTTTATAGAATACAATGTAGCATATGGGTACTACGTATATGTATAACACTTCGTGTATAAATAGTGATTTATGATATCGTGTTATGTCATTAGGTAGAGATTATGTACCTAGTTTTGTGAACCTTAATATTTACTTATATTGCATATAGTATAATAGATAGATAGTTACATGCATAACCAACTTAGAGATTGAGGAGTATACTTGTTGGGCTAGTGATGGCCTAGGTTGTATGATTTTTATATAGTATAGTAGTTAGACTATTGATAAGGATGGTTTATCGGGATTGGGTAGTACAATAGTTATCTTAATGATGAGTTGAACTTATGTGGGTACTATACAAGTTAATATAAAGTCCATAAATTACTTATGTATTTGGAAATTATGGGATATAAGGATGCTACAAGTTGGTATGTTATTATTAGTCACAATATTATACCGTAGTGCGAGTTAGGAATTACTTAGGGTACACGAGTAGTCTTGGGATTTGGGTACGTACATTGTTAGCTATTTTTAGAGTAGGATGGGCATGTGTGGTTAGGATTCCCTTAGATAGAGGTGCGTTGAGATACATTAGGAGTGAGTGCCGATGAGGATGACAAGATATGTAAATGAGACTCACTTAATATTCTTAAAGTAAAGTTAGATAATATATGAAAAATGTGGGGTTTAACTCACATAATTTCTTAAAAATATTTTTTCCAGGTATTTAATAGTTGCTGGAGCAGGGATGTGCGAACCATTTGTAGGGCCAACCTTATATAGTTATCATAATATGAGATGTATCGTTACTTTTTACTGTATTTCCTTTGCAGTTAGACTTTTCATATTCAGTTATCTATTTTATGGGTCGGGGGTGGGGTGTCTAGAGTTGTTAATTTTCATTGGAATTTTTTTCAAGACTTGTATCATGGAGATTTATTTTATTCAAATATTCACTTTCATTTAAATTTATTTTATTGTCTCATATTGATAATTTATTATTGTCGTTGATATCTTATTACTTATTCATTTATGCTTATAGTGATATAAATCATTTGACGTCTCCTATTTTTGGCTTATCAGACTGGTATGTTGACAATGGGGGCGTTACAGTTGTTATCAAAGCATGGTCTATAGCCTTAGGGTGTGTGTGTGACCATTTCATTTTCAATGAGTATTCTTTAATACATTTAGAGCTTTTCATATGGCTTTGTACTCTAATGTTGTGAGTAGCGTGTGCTGATGTTGTTTATGTTTTCTTGGGAGTTAGTGAGACTCTGGGAATAGTTGAACATAGAGGGGTTAACATGATGAAGGCCGTGGATAAATATGTGGTCGAAGATGGAATGAGTGCTTATACAAGGGTCACCCTATATGTGAAGATAACTAAGTAAGTTGTCATATTTGGATAAAATATCATAATTTAAAGCTTTTCGCGGGTACATATAGTTTATGTGCCTCATATCATGCCGACTTTGAGACATAAGAAGGTTTGGATTTTAAGGGAACCTATTAGATTTTTGAGTTTTATGTACATTGTGGTGGTGTTAAAATGGCAATTGAAGATAAAGAAATTCCCTCATGCAAATGAGTGCACTAAGGAAAAAAAGCTATTGATTGCTACATCTTGGCAGGTTAAAAGTCACGTGGTAAGAAAGATATGTGTGGTTAGTCCCCATGATAGTGTGGATTGGCATTATTCTCAGATATAAGAAAAATTTAAATACTAAGTAGCACCCCTATATGATTGGGGTAGAAAAGACGAGAAAATTTTTAACCTAGGAGTAGGGTCATCGCAAGATTGTTTAATTGTTCTATAAGTACACCCGAGGATGTGTAAAATAAAAATGAGGAGAAGTGATGTTTTCACTATTTGGGTAGAGTAGGCCCAATAAGAGGATGTTGTGAGATCTATTTTCCTACACATCTTGAGCATCAGTAGCGGATGCACTAGTTACGTAAAATATTAAGGTGCGACAGAGTTTTAAAAGGTAAAGATAATAGCACGATTTTACCAAGGATCAAAATAACGAGAGTAAAATCGATAGCATCCTTGCTAAAGGCAGTGGGATAAACATAAAAGAATGCTACGAGATATCGAAATGAGCCACGGGGGAGAGCTCCTAATACATTTCATGAATAAAGATATAAGTGCTTAACATATAACCACGTAATTGTCAGGTGTCTGAATATATCTTCGGGATAGTTTAGGTAAGAACTAGTGATGGTTTGGTTATTAATTATGAATTTACTAGCGTTGGCATTACCACCAACACCCAAGGGGTAGCCGTGTGTTTTGTGTGATTTTATATTGATGTAACACATTGTTAGGATCAGGTGTAGTCGTATGTGAATTAAAGATTTATCTAAACTATGTATGGGTTATTGAAGTCATCATTAGTTTTTGATTCCTATCATTTGTTGCTATAGTGTAATTTCATGTTAGTCCAATTTCAGTGTTAACCTAGGATGAGTTGTCACATTATAGTTTGGGCTAGGGTCTGACAGTGTTTTATAACCCACATCTTGATGATGATAAGTGGGTATGAGCACCTATTGTTCATAGGTCGAGATGCGAATATATGATGTAGATATGTGCATACATAGTTTGATATGTGTAACTATTGTGTGGATATATGGGAGTAAAGTATCCATATTTTGTGATATTGTTTATGGATGCATGGGTCTAGTAAGAACCTATGGCATGTTGAGATGATAGATTGACTAATGCCATAGTTATTTCATTGGAGATATAATAAATCACACGATTCATTATATTTAGACGTCATATGTATAGTAGATGGTGACGCAATTTTATATGTGAAATGAGCATGCTTGATTTTCCCAATGTTACCTATATACGTGTGGGTTGGTTTTTGACATAGTTGCATGGTTATGACTTGTGGTATACACTAGGATATGGTATGGCTTATGATGTAGACACATATTGGAGTGAATATGATGATTTTGATTTTTGAGGAGCTCGAGATTCACTAGAATATGGTTTTGACTGTGAGGGACATTGGTTCACATGGAAATAAATACGAGGCTTGGTATGTATGTTGGAGAATTTATAAGCTATTAGGATATGCCCTTATATAGGTAGGTTATGAGTTACTATAGTTTTCCTTGTATGGATTATTTGGCCGATGTAGGGGTTCTTGCTAGAGTTGAGATCTGGTTCCAACAAACTACCGTTTCTCACTTGATTGGATTGCATGTGAGTTATATATATATATATATATATCTGTGTGTGTGTGTGTGTGTGTGTGTGTGTGTGTATGACAGTGGGTGGGTGGGTAGGGGGTGGGGGTCTCTGTATGTGTGTTATTGGTGGACCATGTGAGTTCCTCACATGTTATATAATTTAATTGTGGGTCGTGGCGATGCCTTATAGGGGATTCATATTCTGTGTGTGATAGTATTGATGTTTACATATGGGATATGAGTGTGCGTGGAATATCCCAGGGTTTTAAAGAATTAATTTATGGTTAATAAATCATAAATTGTGAAAATAGTTAATGGTTATAACTTTAAATTAGTAATTTTGCTGAAATGTGAAATTCGGATGTTTTCGAACTTATAAAAATGTGGAATCGTGTAAACATGTCGATTTGGACTTAATTATTAATGATATAATTTTTGATTTAGTGGGGTTATAAAATTATTTCAATAATTCAATTTAAACCAATGTGCAAAAACAATTATTGATTTTATGAGATGAATATCCCTAAGTTATGATGACAATCTGCCAGAAATTTTGCAAAACTTCAAACACATGCCGTTTTATATGTACTTTCAATTAGACTATGAGCCATAGATGTAAAGAAAAATATGGATCTTAGCTTCCCAATGAGCTCCGAGTCAGGTCATTTGGAATTATGTGGAGGGAGTAAGAACAGTCTTAGTAAAATGTGTTTAATATGTCAGAGTATTAGATTTGTGTGTATTTGACGTCACTTCAAATGCATATTATTTTATTTGTACTTTTGAATTAGACTGTGAGCCATAAATGTTAAGAAAGGTACGGATCTTAGCTTTCTAATTAGCTTTGAATTAGATGATTTGGACTTCTTTGGAGGGAGTAATAACCGTTTTAGTAAAATGTGTTAGAATATTAGATTTGTGCGAATTTGTGATTTTTAGAAATTCTAATGGGATACAGACTATTATATTTTTACCTATTTATAGGGAGCTCATTGGAAGACTTTTTCAAACTCATATTAACCTATTCTTAAGAGACTTTCTCTCCAAAAATACCTCCCCTCTTTCATAAAAACCCTAATCTCCATTACAGAAAATTTTCAAGTATATTTTTGAAGAACAAGGACCTATTTTTTCAAGATCATCCAAGAGATTTTCTTTGTCAACTTTTCAAGAGGAACACAACCATATCAATGGATTTTTTGTAGGACAACTTTGATCAGGCATGAATACTTCTATTGTTCCCCTTAAGTGTTGTAAGTTTTTAATATTGCCAAAACCTTAATTAATCATGTTTTCTTAAAACTAATTAGGAAAAGTGAAGGTAAAAATCAGGGTTATTTTTATTAAATTAAAAAAGATGATTTAATACTTGAAACAATTGCATGCTTCGATTAGAGGTTTAGGTTGCAGTGGAATTGTAGGACGATTCGCATGCTAGAATTAAAAATATGAACTTGGAATAATATTTCGACTCGTAAAATGATGATATTGATGTGTAAGTTGTAGAATAGAATTATTGTCATGTAACGTTGTTAATACACATGTTAAAATAAAATTATGTATCAACTGATAAAATATCACTTGTATTGAAATTATAAAATTTGACAATATCTGTGACTATTTGGTAGAACTTGGTTATTACATGATTAGATGAATGAAATTGAATGGAATTGAAACCACAAGATTAATTTGAAAAATTGTTGTCATAAATTAAAATATGATTCATGTGGAGATTATTCGTATTAAATTTTGATACCGTGGAAACGTTGGGACTTTAGGAGTAGTTATACTTTCACCCTTATTTTACAGGCTGCTTTCTAGGTATGGGAATAGTAGGTAGACTTTATTGTTGTTAGCACATTCTAGGTATGGGAATCGTGAGTGTGTGAAGGTACGCTTGTGCATTTTTCTAGGTGATACTAAGTAGTACGTCATTACTTTATTCTGTTTGCCTAGGCGTGAGACTAGGTGGTAATTTTTGGTAGGCATTCTTCCTAGGTGGTGGACTAGGTAGTACTTATGTTTCCGTGATCTCTAAGTATGGGACTAGGGATAATTTTTATTGTGATACTCGAATTAAGGGCTGGGATAATAAAGAGTAAGAGAACTTGATTAAGAATTAATAATTAATTCCTAAGATAATAAACGGGTATTAAAATGAATTTGCATCGCGAGTATGGGCAGGGATAACAATAATTAACCTGACTGGCTATAATGACGTGGGTGTGTTGGTGTCACGAGTATATACAGGGCTAAAGATAATTGGGCTGACTAGCTATAGTGACTTATCATGTGTAGAACCTCACAAGTATGTGTAGAGCTAACAAAATTGGGTTGACTGGCTATAGTGCGGGGAATAGGTGTGATGTGTTAAAACTTAAGCATGCCAGTAGTATGTTCAGGACTAATCGAAAGGTTTACTGACTATAGTGGTGTCATACTAATAAGAATAATTAAATAATTAAATTGATTAAGATAAAGTTTTAAAGCCAATTCACTATTGTAATCATATAAATGGACTTGAATCATATGGTAGCTTAGGTGTGTGAGTAGTTAGTATTGTTTTTCTTTACTCACATGTTCTAATATCGTGCCATTCAAATACTTTATTGTAACATTTGTCACATATATTTCTTATATCTGGATTCATGGATCCTAATTGGGAGGAGTTGCTGGTATTTATGCGGTGAGCTCTGACCCATTGCGCTGACTAACATTTAAGGTATAGTTGCTGAAATAGTTGCGTAGGATGGATGGGAGATTTATGGATTACAGCTGGAGTTTAATTTTATGCTTGAGTAGTTTAGATTTATTTAATTATGTCGTTTTATTTATGATACAGTTATTTACGAATTTGATGGGCCATTCGATTCCATAGTTGATTACGAGTTTTGAGTTTGAGATTTGTAGTTAGATTATTCATTTAAGTATTAATTTATCTTTTGGAGTTGAGTTTTATTTTGGAGTTAGCATGATGATGAATTTTATTGTGTGGATGTTTATATTCGATGGATTAATTTTCATATTATATCTTGTGGAAAATATTTTTAATGTCTCATATTTCTGTCACATACTAATACTGGTATTTTAATTTTGATGCTCGGTGTAGTTTAGCAACGAGGACTAGACACCTCTAATGTCAAAATATGCAGAGTGTCATAGTTGGTATCAAAGAATGGTCTTAGGTCTCGTATATTGTGAGTCCGTTTAACTTTCACGTTACCGATTTGATTCTCTCTATTGATTCATACTCTCTAAATAATTAGGTCTAGCATATGTGTTAGTTGTATTTCTTCGTGATATGGAGTTTTGTGTTAAGACCGTTGTAGGCATTGAGGCTAAAACTAGTAATCTTGGTGTGAGGATACTTAGATTTTATTTTGGAGATGCGATTTATTTTGAAGATCATTAGTACAAATGTTAGGTATCTCTAGCATCGATGTGGTGATGTGATTTGATTTGAGGACTTAAGCATCCTGATGACTTTTGGAGATATAATCGACCGGTGATTTATGGGAGAGCGTAATACATCGTTATTTTCATAAGTATGATTATATATATATATATATATATATATATATATGTATGTATTTTACTTTTACTCTTGGGGTAGGTGCTTGTGGGATTGGGTGTATAGGTACCTAGTCGTGTCATTCTACGGGTCGGCATACGTGAGACTTATTTTATTTGCGCGAGTTTACATTTTACGCTTACGCTTCATCGAATTTCGAGGATGAGATTCTTGTGTTAGTGAGGGAGAATCTAATACCCCGGATTTTTGAAGGATTAATTTATCGTAAATTGTGAAAATAGTTAATGGTTATAACTTGAAATTGGTAATTTTACTAAAGTGTGAAATCTGGATGTTTTCGGACTTATAAAATGTGGAATCATGTAAACATGTCAATTTTGACTTAATTATTAATAGGATAATTTTTAATTTAGTGGAGTTATAAAATTATTTTGAGAATTCAATTTAAACAATATTGATGAAAATAAAATATTGATTTTATAAGATGAATATCCCTATGTTATAATCTCAATCTGCCAAAAATTTGGACGTCACTTCAAACGCACGACATTTAATTTATACTTTGGATTAGACTTTGAGCCATAGATGTAAAGAAAGATATGGAAATTAGCTTTTCAATTAGCTTTGAATTAGTTCTTTTAGACTTATGTGGAGGGAGTAATAGCCATTTTAGTAAAATGTGTTTTATCTATAAAAATATTAGAGTTGTCCGAATTTAACGTCAATTCAAATGCATGCCATTATATTTGTACTTTGAATGAGACCGTGAGCCATAGATTTAAAGAAAGGCATGGATATTAGATTTTTAATTAGCTTTGAACATGTCATTTGGACTTATGTGGAGGGAGTAATAGCCATTTTAGTAAAAGGTGTTTAATATGTCAGAATATTAGATTTGTTCGAATTTGTGATTTTTGAGAATTCTAATGAGATAAAGACTCTAATTTTTTACCTATTGAAAGGGACCTTATTGGAGGACTTTTTTAAACTCATATTAACCTAATCTTAAGATACTTTCTCTCCTAAAAAAGCTCTCCTCTTTCATAAAAAACCTAACCTCTATTAAAGAATATTTTCAAGTTTATTTTTGAAGAAAAAGGACCTATCTTCTCAAGATCAGCCAAGAGAATTTCTTTGTCAACTTTCAAGAGTAACACAACCATGCCAACAAATTTTCTATACGATAACTTTGATTAGGCATGAATAATTCTATTGTTCCCTTTAAGTGTTGTATGTTTTAACCTTAATTAGTCATGTTTTTTTAAAATTAATTAGAAAGATTAATCAGGGAAAGTGAAAGTAAAATCGGGACAGTTTTTATTTAATTTAAAAATATGATTTAAGACTTGAAACATCGCATGCTTAGATTAGAGGTTTGGGTTCCGGTAATTTTATTGGACGATTCGCATGCTATAATTAAAAATATGAACATGGAATAATATTTTGACTCATATAATGATAATATTGATGTGTATATTGTAGAACAAAATTATTGTTGTGTAACATTATTAACAAGCATGTTAAAATGGAATTATGTGTTAATTTGTAAAATATCAATTGTATTGAAATTATAAAATTTGACAACATGTGTGACTATTTAGTAGAACTTGGTTATTACATTATTATATATATGGAATTAAAATCGTAGAGTTAATTAAAAAAATTAGTTATTAATTAAATTATGATTCATGTGGAGATTGTTTGTATTAAATTTTGACACCTTAGGAACATTGGAAATTTAGGAGTAGTTACACTTTCGCCCTTTTTTTTTTACATGTTGCTTACTTAGTATGGGACTAGTAAGTAGACTTTGTTGCTGTTGGGACTTTCTAGGTATGAGACTAGTGAGTGTATGCACATACGGTTGGTCATTTTTCTAGGTGGGGCTAGATTGTATGCCGAACTTTATTCCGTTAGCCTAGGTGCGAGATTAGGTGGTGATATTTTATAAGTATTCTTCCTAGGTTATGAACGAGGTAATACTTATGTTTTAGTGATCTCTAGGTATGGTATTAGTGATTATTTTTATCGTGATACCCAAATTAAAGGTGGGGAAAATAAAGAATAAGAGAAATTGATTAAGAATTAATACTTAATGCCTAAGATAATAAATGAATATTAAAATAAATTTGCGTCGCGAGTATGTGTAGGGCTAACGATAATTGGTCTGCCCGTCTGTCTATAGAGACATGAGTATGTTGGCGTCACGAGTATGTGCATGGCTAATGTTAATTAGGCCAATTGGCTATAGTGACGGGTTGTGCGTGGAACCTCACGAGTATGTGCGGAGCTAACAAAATTGGATTGATTGCCTATAGTGAGGGGAATGGGTGTTATATGTTGAAACTTAAGCATGCTAGGAGTATGTTCAGGACCAATAGAAAGGTTGACTGGCTATAATGGTGTCACATGAATAAGAATAATTAAATAACTAAATTGAGTAAAATAATAGTTTAGAGCTAATTTACTTTTGTAATCACATAATTGGACTTGAATAATGGGGTGGCTTAACTGTGTGGGTGGTTAATATTGTTTTACTTTACTCGCATGTTCTTATATCGCGTAATTCAAAATACTCTATTGTAATATTTATCATGTGTGATGTTTATATCTGGATTCACAGATCCTAATTGGGAGGAGTAGCTGATATTCATGCTGTGGGCTCTGACCCATTGCATTGATTAACATTTTAGGTATAGTTACTGAAATAACTGCATAAGGTGGATTGGATATTTGTGGATTGCAGCTGGAGTTTTATTTTATTGCTTTAGTAGTTTAGATATATTTCATTCTGTCATTTTATTTATGAGATAGTTATTTATGGATTCGGTGGCCATTTGGTTCCGCGGTTGTTCACAGTTCAGTTAGAGATTTGTAGTTGGATTATTCATTTAAGTATTAATTTATCTTTTGGAGCTGAGTTTTATTTTGGAGTTAGCATGGTGATGGATTTTATCATGTGGATGTTTATATTCATTGGATTAAATTTCAGATTATATCTTGTGGAAAAAGTTTTTAATGTCTCATATTTCTGTCACATGATAGGAATGGTATTTTAATTTTGACGCCCAACGTTATTTGGCAACGGGGCTTGGCCAATTCCAATGTCAGAATATGCCGGGTGTCACAGTGCATCAACCGATTGGGACCATGAGTAGTCATGTTGGTGATATGTCTGTGGTTGCATATATGTATAAAACTGGATATAGTATTCATAGATTTGGTTAGCCATTAGTCTAGGGTGGTTAAATATAAACTGAGACATAAAGTTTATTAATGGAGATAATATAACAAACAAGATGCTATTGGCAATGAAGGAATAAACTTAGTTGAAATGAATCAAATTCTTTAGTATAAAGTCACAAACTCTTGTGTATAACTCATAACTCAATAAGAAGCAATAAATATGATCTGTTTATAACCATAAATGAACACTTGAAACAACTAGTTAGAGGGAGAGAAAAGCAAGCACTCTAGATACACCCCAGTAAGCAGATCAAACACCAGGTTATGAAGGAATAAGGGTCAAAGCTCAATCAATGCCTATGTTCTTGATAGAAATCTCGGGCAAAGATATTATTGATTATCTTCTTGTAATAACTCTCTCTCAAAAGTATCAATATCTCTCCCTGATGTGTGATGCCTTATTTTTTTGTCCCCCGTCACTCTCAATGGAATAACATATTATATAGATATGCTCTCAGTCCCAATCTCGGGGGACCTTAAATTCCCTTTTCTCTTTTATGTCGCTTATGATGGTCCCCCATCAACCATCTAATGGGGTACAAGACTGTTCAACATGGCATAAAGTTTTCTCCAAGCATGGATGAAAGTATTACTTTAATGAAAAATAATGACCGCTCTTTACCAAAAAATTATATAAAGTTTGTCGACATGGAATCTTGTGTATAAGGAACATTCCTTTTTGTTAGTTAATACTTTTCTATGTCAGCACCTATTCACCACTCATGAACACATTTAGTTGAGGAAACTCGTGGTTGGTAGTAGCATGTTTCTTTGGCTTATGTTCTCTTGAACTAAATGGTATTTTACCTAGTGTTTCTAAAGAGGCTAAGTCATGCCTTAACGTTGCCTCGCTTCTCAATACTCCAAACCAGTCCCCTTAAAAGTTCCCTAAGTGATGTTGTTTGATAAAGTGTGAAAGCTCTCCCAAGTTCTGCCAAACCTGGTCCCTCGTGGATACCTAACAACCTCACTAATATTACAATATGTCTCATATATACACAAAGCTTAAGTCAAAATAAAATACAAAGGTTCTTCGAATCGCTACCAGGAAACTCGTGGTTGGTCATAACATGTTTCTTCGACTTATACTCTCTCGAACTAACTGGTGTTTTACCTGGTGTATCTAAAGAGTCTAAGTCATGCCTTAACATTGCCTTGCTTCTCAAAACTCCAAACTAGTTACCTCAAAAGTTCCCTAAGTGAGGTTATTCGATAGAGCTTGAAAGCTCTCCCAAGTACTGCCAGATCTGGTCCCATGTGGATACCGAGAAACCTCCCCAATAATAAAATATATCTTATAAATACATAAACTTAAGTCAAAATAAAATACACAGGTTATTCGAACAGATCCTAGGAAACTTGTGGTTGGCTGTGGGATGTTTCTTCGACTTATGCTCTCTCGGACTAACTTGTGTTTTACCTGGTGTATCTTAAGAGGCTAAGTCATGCCTTAACGTTGGTTTGCTTCTTAATAATCCAAACCAGTTCCCTAAAAAGTTTCCTAACTGAGGTTGTTCTATAGAGCATGAAACCTCTACCAAGTCCTGCCAGACCTGGTCCCTCGTGGATACCGAGAAACCTCACCAATATTACAATATGTCTCATAAATACACAAATATTAAGTAAAAAAAATACAAAGGTTCTTTGAACAACTCCCTTAGGAAGGCTTCCTCTGTGTCATATTCTAACATTTGGATTTGTTTGTTGCTTTCAGTTTCCTCTGTGCTTTCTCCAACTTCCTTTGCATTTGCTCAAGCAAGCTTATGAGCCAGCTCACTTGACACCTTACACTCCTTTGTAATATTAATAATCTTTATTGAATCCTTCTCTAGTTTCTTTAATAAGGGGGATTATATCTAATTACATGCTTCTCTTTAACCCCCCTTACATTTGTTCCCTTTTAGAGAAATTTATTATGTAAATAAGAAATTTCTGTACGAAACGCCTTGCTATGAAATACCTTTTCTTCTGCAAACATCTCCTCATGTGAACTCAAAGGAAAATATTGTGACTTTCCATCCTCATAGTAGGAAAATATTAATTTTGAACAACTTGATTAGTGGGAGATCATTGTGATAAAACTTGATTCGTGGCAACTCATCGCGAACAAACTTGGTCCGTTGGAGCTTGTCCCAAATAAAAAAGTTAAACAACTGGCACTTGAAAATAGTGCAAAAATCTTCCTTTGTAAACATGTTTCCCTCTTTTTGGCGCGTGTTAACAATTAATTCTAGAGTCTAATCGTCTGATGCCTCTGTCATCTTTTTTCCACGTGGCGAGTCAGGGTGATCTGCATAGAGTTCATTTTTTCAAAAGTGATCATTACTTTTATAATACCCATACATGGGAATAATACGTTAGCATTCAAAATGGCTATTTCTCAACTGTTTAAAACCCAACACTTAATCGATTTTCCAAACCTTTGAACTTTTTTCCATTAAAACTCAGAGCCCAAGCTTTTCTTAGAGAGAGAAAGTGCTATTTGTCCTGAAATCCTTCCCGTGTTGTTTGCACATCATTTTCATACATTAAAACCTTCATTTCACCTCAATGGCTTCCTCCAGTCATCAACCATAAGTTTGTTGCCAAGTCCTAGAGGCTCAGACGGTAGCGCGTCAAGCCAAATTGCAGTTATACCATCGTACCCCCTATTTTGGGGAGAAACATAAGTTTGTGGAAGAATGTAAAGAATTTTCTAGTCAGTTGCAAGCCAAGGCTGACACTCTGGCGTTGTTGGAAGAACCAAAGGAAATAGAAGACTAGGGATACCTAGACCCTGGTTGAACTCTCCATTTTGGTTAGATAGTTTGGACTATCTTTATTCCCACATTGATTTCAATTCACCTAGAGGCTCCTCATAAGGTTTTGCTAGTCAATCAACTTATTTCCATCAAATATACTCTGTCATCCTAAAAAGAGTGGGTCTTATCAACACTTGTTGGTTTGGGGATTTTACTTTGTCTACGCACTATGTAGCCCTCCAGTTATTGGTCTCTCGATGGAAGTGTCCCACACTTTTTTGTTGCAGCTTAGGGTCAATTTATGATCACCCTTGAAGATGTCTATGAGCTGATAGGCCTTGATTCCTATAGTGCCCTTTCTTATAATGATGAAGCTCTTGATACCGTTGAAGTTACAATGCGAGTAGACTTAGATAAAATCTGTCGCGAATATATTGGGGATTTCAACAAAGCTAACTTCACCCAGCTTATCAAATTTTATTGCAAGGTTCCCCCTAAACCCATTAAAGATGAGAAGGACAAAGATATCATTCATGATATAGCTTTTAGTGAATGTAAAGGTTCTCGTTGGAGTTAGCTGCCTATATTTTGTGTGTGCTTTCTCTCTTCTTTTTATCGGGTAAGACCATCGATCAACCTTGTAGAGACTTAATTAATATATATACGAGTTTGTCTCATGGGGTTAATCTTTCACTTGCTATTAATGCTCTTTCACCCTCTACACTTTTTTAGATATAACTCATGCTGATATGGAACGATCTTTAGGGAGGTATGACATATCAAATTTCGCTAACACCATTTTCTTAACATTGTTCCTTTACTCGAGGTTCCCCATTATTTTTCTTCGAAGATCCCCATCATTCAATCTACTGTGAAATGTCTAAGATTATGCCTTGCTATAAGAAGAAAAGTATAAACGACTTTCTTTATTTTCTTGACGAGTACTCTGCTTTTGTTATCACGCCTTACTGTATGGAAACCCAAGACCAAATGTGCCTATTTTTTTATGAGGACAATCTTCCAGTTGAAGTAGTGACAACATAAATGATTATTAACAAACTTGCTTTATCTATTATTCTTGTTCTCATTCCTGGACGTATTCCTTCATTCACTAAGTGGGGCATTGAAAATGAGGCCTATCACTCCCACCATTCTGCTAGATAGTTTGGGTATGACCAATGTGTCCCCCCATGATCTGCCAAAACAATATAGCTGATGAATCTTTCTCCAGATCTTGTTCGAACTTTACAACCCCTGCCATTATAGCGTTTTGGTCAGAATTGAAGGACAAGGTCATCGTTCCAAACAACAAGAGGATGGGTGATGTGTTATTTAGCGGGATTATGCATTTTTGGCAATCTCAACTCAACCAAATCAGAGAGTGTCTCAAAACTCCCCTTACCAATCCATTAGTGAAACGGTATGGTCCCAATGATCTTGGGCTGAAAAAAAATCAGTAATAGGATTTGAATTTGAGATAAGAAATACAAAAAAATTCCACTATAGGAGTTACCTCCCTTAGCACCATTGAGGGATGCACCTCAAAAGGGAAAGATGAAAACTATTTCCCCCGCTCCCACTGCTATAAAAGGAAAAATCTTCCTCTGCAGTTGGTTCATCAATGGAAGAGGCTTCCCTTCCAACTCCCAATAAATCTAAAACTACGAAAGGTGCCACTGAATTGGATGAGGTGCCTCTAGAAGCCATTCGACCACCTAATCTAGACTTGGTGGAAAAGGTGTGTTTAGTAACTGTTAAAGTTATATGTGGTTTCAATATTTTTCCATTTATTCCCCCTGGGTAACTCTCTGTTTATCATATTGTTGCTTCTCAATTTTATCGTAAGTAAAGCTCTAACTCTGGTCAATAAAAAGAGGGACCTTCCACTGGTGCCCCTTCTCAGTGCAATTTTTTTTAGCACCAAATCCTAAGGAAACACAAAACATAGTAACGTGTTATGATACCCCTAAGTCCAAGTCCAACTCCCACACCTCTAGGTTCCCCTGGACATATTATTTTAGAAGATAGTTTTGTAGATGAGGATGTGATAAATTCTTCAATGCAACCTCCTCCAAGGCTACACATTTCTCCTTCCATAGGTAACCCTTTATTTATTTTGTATAAGTTTTTTTTACGTGCTCCCTATGATGCTTTATATTTTTCTCTTTACTCTTTAGTAATCTTCAACTCCTGGTTATTCTCCATCACCTACAAAGTACCCCCCAAACCCAATCGTTGATGAACATATCCCTGAACTAACTCTAACTCGTCTTTCATCGATGGTTAGACTTACATACTCAAGACATTCTTCCTCCAGTAATATGAATGCAGTAGCATGTAGATTATCGCTAGAAGCTGAAACGGTTGGGCCATCAGGTAGTACTGGTGAAGTTTCAATGACACCTGACCTACCTTCTTCAACGGTATCTGACTCACCATCCTCCATTATTTTACCACTATTTGTGCTTCCTCCAGTCAACTTTCTAGAACAAACTTGTCTTTTTTGTCTTGAAAAAACTTTTAAGTATGCCTCCTCAAACTGTTGTGTTGATCATACCGAAGTGATATGTATTTTCCCAGGTGGATGTTATGGCTATTGTTAGTTCATTTAATGAGTCTCTTTCACTTCACCCCCTTCCGAGGTCAATTTTGGGTTGGATTCCCCGAGAGAGTTTGGAGGAGGTAAAGCTTTTGAAAAGTCTTTCACTAAGTTTTTAACACAAAGTTAAAGATTGAGTAAACTCCAAAAATAAACTCGTTTAGGGAACTCCTTTTTTGAGATCTTAAAACACGTGACGTGTATAAAAAAAATTAAGTTGGATGTTAGACTTGGTAGACTGATTACCTTAAGTTTTAAATCAAAAACCTATACTAGATATTTGTATTAAAACCAAACCGTGGAAGAAATTAAGAACTAAATCAATAAGTTGACACAATGAATTTTAACGTGGTAAAACCTCAAATTTGAGGAAACATCCATGGTGACCTCTGCACCATAACCAAAAAAATCCACTATAAATAATTATACAAGAGTTATAAGCACATAAACATGCAACACAAGATCCTAGGCTAAAGAACATAAATATACCTAAATGAGTGAAAACCGCCTCCACGGTATTCTGATTCTGGCTTTGATCTCCCTGACAACTTCTTTGCTTTAACTCCTTTGCTTCCTTCCTTTGATGGACTCAGCCAACACAAAATCTCTCCAAGGAACCACACTTTTACAAGGTGTTCGTGTGAGAGTGTATGTGATTGTGAAGTGCAGACAAATGCATCATGCAACTCATTTCTCTCACAATATTTATACAAATAGTCCTACGAACCACAAATATTCTATATGACATGTAGGGTTTCACTTCTCAAGAAAATAAAACTTCTTATTTCGAAAATTATTTCAGATCTGAAGTAAATATTTTAAAAAATACAGATCTAAGTTTTGAAAACTTTATTTATATACAAAACAAGTTTCACAAACTGTAAAACTTAGTTTTAGAAACGAGTCTTTCAGATCTAAAAAAAATTAATTTTATTGAAATATCTTTTTCCATAAAATGAAAACAGAGTATGGATCTAAACAAATAAACCATATAATACAAAATCCAAACATGAAAAGGTATATAAACCGTAGATATACGTGAAAATGTATCTCAATGCATTTCTTACAATTTTTAGGAAGAAATATGTGTCTGGGTTGGGTGTTTGGGAGAAAACCTAATGATTTTCTATTTCTGATTATTGGTTTTGTCTCTCCTTTCCTAACCTTTCTCTTTTCTCTCTCCACTCTACCTTCTTTCTATTTATTTCTCTCAAATGGACGAAGTGGTAAAGTCTTCAAATGCTTTAACTTAGGGTCTTATTCATACTAACTAAGGAACCTTCTGGACAATCGAACCAAATAATTGGTGGAGATTAAAATGACCATTCGAATGCAAATCTAACAGAGATAAATGGACCACTCAATCGCCTAATCCTATTGGCTCATTCTAAGCTCACTTGGATTAATTGAGATAACATGTAAAACTTTGATTAAAATAGATCCAAGGGTTAACAGTCATCCTCAGTAATGTGAGACAACAAAAACACAAATTCCTCCAACGAGAAGCCAACACGCGTCACAACAACATCCGTTGTTGACGGGTGTTTTTAGAGTTCTAATTAATCCAATTTGCTACCCCAAATGTCTCTGTCGATTTTATATTCTACCATGGTAAGTTTATTAGGAATAAGAATAATTATATTTTAGCCCACAACATTTTAAAACCTTAATTTTAAATGTTTAAAAAATCAATTTTAAATGTTTAAAAATCTTCTAAATTTTTTATAAAAATTCCTAAAATCATTTTAACACATGTACACACACCCACACTATAATATGCATTAATTTTGTCCTAGAGTGTGTTCAGTGCATCGAATTACTTCCCTTTATGGCAATGAGGTTGTCTTGGACTGGTTCAATTGTTGGTGAAACTTTATAATACCATGGAGAAGATACTAAAAAATAATCTATCCTATTTTGTTTACATATCCAAACTAGTTGGAACTCCTATATGGTACATACTTAAGTAAGTCAACCACATAATGTGTTCTCATCTTTAATTTGGTTATAACTGTTTTCTTATTATTTCATGTGTTAACTCGTACTGAGTTTTCTCTCCCTCTGTTGATGCAGCTTTCCCGAGGTGAACCAATTATTTCTGCCAATGAGGTTCCATTGCCCTTAATGGAAAATTCCCCTTCCCACCTTGAGACTAGTGCTTCATCATCGGAGCCTACTTTTGGCCTGGCTCTTATGCTAGTTGAAACACAATTTACTGTTCCATCTCAAGAGGAATATACCTATGCTTAAAGCCCTATTGTTGAACTTAGGAATGCAAACACTACCTTAGCTTCAACTGTGGTTGATCAAGCTCTTGAGGTATTTTTCAGTTTTGAAAACACACCTTCTTGGTGATTTAGCATTATTTTAGCTATTTTTTTCTTTCAAATTTCAAACTTAGGAAAGCCTTTGTTAAAAACAAATTCAAACCTTAGACCTACTTGATGACTTAGAAAACTCCTTATTAAAAAAAAAATCAAATCTCACACCTTCTTAGTGACTTAGAAAACTCGTTGCTAAGGTTTTTTCAAAATCTCACACCTTCTTGGTGACTTACCAATCTCTTTGCTAAGTTTTTTTTTTCAAATCTCACACCTGCTTGGTGATTTAGCAATCTCTTTGATAATATTTCTTTCAAATCTCACCTACTTAGTGACTTAACAAACTCTTCACTAAGAACTTTTCTCTTAAGTTACTTCTCTGGTAATAAAGAAATCGCTAAATTGTGGCTAACTCTTATTATGGTGTCTTTGGAATCTACGAGGGAAAAAATTACTCCATTTGAGGGACCTCACGTTATTCCTTCTCAAGCCGTTATGTCTTCTCAATAAATAAAGAGTTTCCCCGTTATGCCAGAGCCACCTCGTGCTAAGTCCTCTAGCGACACTGATCTGGCACCACGACCAATGCCAACATAGCTGATAGTGAATCTGGGTGTGAGATTCCACTGTCAAGCATTACACCTCATGAATTCTACCAATAGGTGCTTCAATAGTGTCCCTTTATTTAAGGCTGCCATTGCACGGTGATAGAATAACTTATTCAACATCACCCATAAACTTTCGCCCTTTTATTTATGAAATTTGTTTTTCGAGAAAAAAATGAAAAATTTCAAAAATAGTTGGTTGTGTTATGCCTTTGAGATTATCTTTACACATGCTTAATTTATATATTTTGTGATTATATCTTATCTTCTACGTGATGCTTCGTATTTCATGCTTATGTTTCTACTTCTTTGTCTATTTCGGATAAAAAAAGGGGGAGAGCAAATTAAAATGAGTTTGATTTATGGGGGAGAGTTTATTTATGAGTTTTATTTTATTTCAAACTAGATGCGTCACGAGGTACATGTTTTTGTCTCATGTGTATAGGTACTTAAAACGCAATTCAAGACACATAGATGAAGATAAAGTTTGTCAAAAGGAATAAGAAGAAGTTTGAAGATAAAGAGACTTATGCCATTCTGTCATAGGGTTAGGAAGGATGTTAGTATTTTTGTCATAGGAGATTTGGATTTTAATTTGGTGTTTGGTAATGTTTTTTTATTTTGTACCGGAATAGCCAAAAGGGTAGATTTGTAAGAATAATTTTTTTAGGATTGTTCATAGCATAGTTTTAGAGTAGTTTGGTGTATCTTGTTACAAATCATCATGCACCGTTAAGACGAATTGACCTTGAGCGTCTCCAAGTTTGAATACTTCCCGACATCTCGTAAAGGTATAAAAAAATTTAGAGTTTGAATTAACTTACAAAATTAATGCTTGGGATGTTTATTTTTTCAAAAGACGAACATGGATTTTTTTATTTTCGAAAAAGAAAGATTATTTATTTTTTATCTCGTTCAAACGATATTGCTAAGTCGTTTGATAGGTCATTTCTTTTATGCTTTCAAACGAGGATCAAATGAGGCTTACTGTTTTGATTTTTTTAGGTCGTTAGAAACGAACTTCATGTCATTTGAACGACATTGCTATGTCGTTAGAACGATGTCTTATTCTCGTTCAAATGACCACGTCGCCTCGAAATTTGTGAATGGCATATAAATACCTATTTCGTGTTCAGAACGTTTAAGACTTTTGCCAAAACTATTTCTGCATAACTTTTGCAAAAGTTGTTCATGTTTTAGTGTTCCAAAACACTATTTAATTCACAACAAAACATCATTGGATATTGTTCTTGTGAATTCGTTTAAGCCCTAGAAAGTTTAGTATCTTTGCATACACCTTGTGGATAGGATCTCTATGGATGACTTGTGATACCTGTGGGGATTCACTATTGAAGACGATGGCTGAGGCTGACGGAGGACTGTGGTCTTGTGATTCTGGAGAGGATCATAGATGTTCATTAGAGATTTGCGAAAATCAGTGTTTTATGCTTGTGGCGGTGATCAAGTAGTTTGTAAGTCGACTGTCTTGTAGATTTCTAATTGAATAAATGGTTTTTTCGTTTTTTTTCTTTTTTGAAACACAACCTTAGTTGATTGCTTTGTTTGATTTATCTTTTTTATCACAATAGATGCATGTTTAGGATAAAAAGATAAAAAACTTTTTAAAATTGGCTTTCAAATTTATAAGTGATATTAGAGCACTCATTATTTTATCCCAACAATTGGTATTAGAGAAGGTTGCACTAAGTTATTATGTTAGATTCTTGTTTAGTGATTTTTGGGTATTTTATTTTTCTCTCGATGGATTCTTATAGTTTTGATGATTTAAATTGTTTGAAATTGAAGTTTTCTAAAAGAATTGATTTCTTAAAAAGAGAATTGTCGTTTTAAAACCGTTTTGGAACTTATGAAAACTGTTCAAAATCAAAGAGATTTATTTCGCAAGAGAATTGTGGACATGGACCATGATTTTAGAAAATTAGAATTGTCCAAGAAAGAAAGTGATGAAAGAGTCCGATTTTTAGAAAAAGAATTAGAGGACTTTAAAAATTCTAGGGTTAATGCTTGTGCCGTTGAAGAAAATGTTTTGATTAATGATTTTAAGGCACGTGAGATGACTCTTAGGGATAAGTTTGATTTCATTGAGGGGGATCGAGATAACCTTCTAGGAATGATTAGAAATATGAAGAAGGAGTCCCTAAAATTGGAAGAGTATAATTCTTTGCTTGAGTCTAAAATTTTGAAGTTAAAAGATGATTTAAAAGACTTGAGTAGTGTTTATAGTAATGGTACTAGCTCACAGGTTTCTAATGCTTTGAGTGTTAAAGTCAAAACCATTGTTTGCTTTAGAGGGTCAACCAAGACCAATGACGTTAGAAAAGATCAACCCATAGGTAACATTCCTCCCGTTTACACATGTACACATTGCGATAGGAAAGGTCACCTCAGGCATTTTTGTTATGATCTTGGATGAGGTCTTAAAAAGTTTAAGTATAGTGTCCCATCGATTTTCATAACCCTTTGAGTTAGGTATACATCTGTTTGGATTAGAAAATAAGCTTTGGAGATGCTAAAATGTTAGGTTAGTTCTCACATGCTTGCACATGATGCTTCACATGCTATCTCTTATCGTTGATTTCTTGCATGGTTTGTTTGTCATACGCTAGTTGTGCTTCATGATATATGTTTGCTAGTATTATAACATGTGTACTTTTTGTATTAAAATTTTCTTTTATTGAGCCATATTTGAAAAATACAAAAGGATTTTATTTTGATAAAATTTTTGAAAAATACAAAAAGATTTTATTTTGATAATTATTTTTTGAAAAAGACAAAAATATTTTCTATTTTTATGTATATTAGTTTTACACATTTGGTGTGTTAAATCCAATTCAATCCGCAATTTCCACGTGGTTAGGACACTTGGTTATGACTTTAGATGCTTGGATTGATCTTAACCATGTTTATGGAGTTGTTTCGAACTTAGTCTTCATTATGGATTCGACTTTGTATATGCCTCTGCACACATATGCATGGGCTTATTGGATTTTACTTCACTATGTATATTTGAGCTTGGTGATATGTTATCCCATCAATATTTTCATCTACATGTTTATTTGACTATGGGGGATTTGTGCATGTAAGAACTGTTCCCGTGAGAATTTATTTAATATTGAAAAATATGAGTAAACACGGAACAGGGCTGGGAGAGATAGGTTGACACTTCGTGAAAGCCACCGTTTGAAAAGAGCCCAAGAAAAAATTAAGGCAATAAAAAGATAAATATGCCCAAAAGGGGCCATATAGTTTAGTTTGTTTGATCTTGCAAAAGAAATCACTTTAAAAGAAAAGAAAATAATAGAAAATATGAATATGTTTATCTTTTGAGGGTGTTTAGTTGACGACTAACGGGTTTGCACAATGACACCCAGTTATGCTTATTTTGTCATGACACTATTGATTTGTAGAATCGTCAATATTATAGGCTTGTGTGCATTGTGTTTGTTTTGTTCATTATGTTCAACTTTATTTATCACTTGAGGCTAAAACTTAGTTTGATAAAGTTTTGAGGTCAATTAGAACTTCTTGAACATATTTGAGTGTTTGGGTTATAATTCTTTTATTACTAGTTCACACCCATTCATTCCATTCCACATGTTTGGGCACATCGATAATATGCTCGTATGTAAAGCTTATATATTTTGTGTCATGTTTTGTGATCGTTTATACCTATATATGCGTTCTGAATTTGCTTTGATATATTTGGCATATATTATATATGGTATTGTTTGTTATATTTGTTTTTTGAGAAAAAATTAAAAAATTTCAAAAATAGTTGGTTGTCATTTGCCTTTGAGATTATCATTACACATGCTTGATTTATCTCTTTTGTGATGATATCTTATCTTCTACGTGATGCTTTGTATTTCGTGCTTATGTTTCTATATCTTTGTCTATTTCAGATGAAAATAAAGGGGGAAAGCAAATTAAAATGAGCTTGATTTATAGGGGAGGATTTATTTATGAGTTTTATCTTATTTAAAACTCGATGTGTCACTAGGTATATTGATTAAGGGTGAAAAGTAGCGCTTGTCAAATGTCGATCAATATTTTCTGTTCATCGCCTTGATACAAAAACCTAAACTATTGACTACACTCTTTTAAGGGAGTATAACGGCCAAGTCCGGGTATCGAAAATCCACATAGACGAGTTGCTAGAATTTTACTGATTTAATACTTCTAAATAAAAGTGTAAAAGGTATTTTAACAAAAAGGAAAAGATAAAAAAATAAAAGATTATACTAGGCAAGTGTATTTAAACTACGTTAACAAAGCGAATAATAACTATAGGTTGCGTCGGATATCCCTCACCCCGAGTCAATTGGTATAAATGGTTACATGGGTTCACGAGTTATTAAGATTGCGTCTCATTTCGACAGCTAATTAAACCCAGAGTTGTCATACCCCTAAATTCTCATAAAAGTCTAATAAGATTTTGGTGTCAACAAATACCCCAAAAATTACGCACGCAAGGTCGTAAATACGGTCATACGTGACATATCCCGTTAAATCTCCTAGGTATAATAACTAGGACAAACCAATTGAAATAAACCCATAAAAACTCTATCACCATAGCAAAGCAACCAATCAACCCTAGGTGAATTCAATCCAACACAACCTAGATTAAACTAGCCACTACACATAAATAAAAGCATTAATTAAACTAACTAATTAATTAAGCAACAACTAATTAAATTAACACTACAATTTATCTACCAAGAAATAAATGGAAAGCATGGAAAACTAGGGCACAAAGCATTTAAAGAAGAAGAAAAGTGTCCACTTATATAAATGGGTGTCAAACCAAAAAGAAAAAGGTGGAGAGGGGTGTTCTCCATAAAATCCCTAAAATGGACAAACCCCAGGAGAGAGAAGCTCTCAAAAACCTACCTAAAAACTAACTAAAATGAAGATTTCTTTACAAATAAACAAAAGGGTTACTTTTATACCAAGTGGGAAAAAGGAAATAAAGATAAAGGAATAAGAAAAGAAATAGGGGATAAGTCCTAATTAAGGAATAAAAGAAAAAGAGAAAAGAACAAAAAAAAAAAAATAGAAAAAGGGGATAGCAGCTCACTCGCACAAAACAGGGGACCGATCGACTGGTGAAAAGGGAGAGGGCACACTGTCAAAACCTCACGGCAAAAACTCAAAATTCGATCGATCGGCGACAGCGGCGCGACTGACCGACCCTGTAAGTAATCGCCCACATCGAATAGCAACTAGTTTCCCAAGTCTAGAGCAGCCCCAACTCAAGACTCATGCTAGTGTGATCGTGGGGAAAATACCATGGAATAATTAGAGACCTCCACGCTGCTACCTTGTTATCACGAGAGCTGCCTTGCTAGTACACTAACAAAACCAAGACCCACCATTGATGCAAAACCCGAAACCAGCTGCTATATCAAGGGAAAAAAACCCACACATAGCAACATAAATCAAAACTCCATGGCCCAACAATGGCAAAACCCACATCAAAATGCAACGCAACAACTGCTACAATTATGAAGCCAAAATCGAGACCCATTTGTGTTTTGGCTTGGAATGCTGCAAATTGACCTCAAATTGCAGCACCACATCGAAGCCAAAAACCCCCATACCCATTTTCAAGCCAAGACCACCATACCCATGGATGTTCCCGATAGAAATGACTTTTCGGTATATCTTTTTCTTTGTCGTTGCTTGAAAAGTCCTTCTAATCAAAACCTTATGTACCTACAAAATATATGAATCTCAAGTGTAGAGGTAAGTAAGGGTATCAATCCAGTTTCTAGGGGGTACGCTAGAGACAAATTCAATTGTAATTCACTTTTTATTTTTCTTTTGTGCTTTTTAGCTTTTCTATTTTTTTTAACTTTTTCAAATATTAAAACAAATGGGTGAGGTGAGGTGAGATAAGATTTAACTAAAATATGAGATGAAAACAACTAACTAGAAAGTGACTAAAAGGGAAAAATTAAGTCTAACAAGTGAGGTAAATAATTGTGAGAACAATCAAGGAGTGGGATTACACGATAAATTTTAGCTATTCTAATTAATTAATTTAATTATTTGAATTCTCCCAAATTAATATTAAAATTACAATCCAACTCTCGTTGCAAGTGTAATTATAATAGTAATATTTTAGAAAATTAAGTTTAACACCCCACAACTCTAGAAAAATAGATCTACACTCTTTTTAATTAATCACCCGCTAGGATGGATCGATTAAAATTCATGTAAATCTAAGAAAATAATTTTAGAGTTGAAATTCAAGTTATAATACCCCACTTAAGAAACCCATATCTCTAGTTCGAATCTAAAATGGGTATTATAATTAAAATTTCGATTTTCTCTCGAAAATCATTTACCCTCTCTCGAGGCGTAAATTTAAGGGTGAGGGATCAAAATTAACATTCAAAGGGACTTTTCAAGTAATTAAACTAATTAAAATAAAATAACATCAAATAAGGGTTTTACCCCACCCCTTGAAAGGGGATTTAGCCTAACATGATATGAAATATGACAAATTATAATCAAAGGCATAAAATAAATGAGAAGAGATGAGAACAATCAAACCACAATCTTTTGAAGTGAAATTGAACTTCTGTTCTTTGAAATTAAGCACAATCCATCCAATAGGAGCATCCAACAATAATCAACTCAATTGAATTTCACACATTTATCACTCACAAATATCTAAAAAAAATGAAAATAAAACTATTTACAAATATTTCTACCTAATTTATTCTAACCTAACTCTCTACTTTTCTCTAGAATTTTCTCTCTATATTTGATGACGAGTTCCCTTTCAAATGGGGTCTTGAGTCTTCTTTTATAGTAGATGCATGGCACACATGGGGCTAAGGGGCATTTTCGGAAAGGTTTAATGTGCATGGAAATGGGGTGTGAGGTCATGCGGATGAGGAGAGATAACAAATCTGATTTGGTACAAGAGTGTTTTGGGTAATGGGATAAAAAGAGGTTGTTGGGGGTAGAAATGGGAAAATGGGTTAAAGGGTTAAATGGCATGTGTGGGAATTAAGTTGGTTTTGTTTTATTTGGAGTTTGGTCTTGGCAGATGGTAGAAGTCATGGAAGGGATAAAAAGGTAAATGGGTTTGAATCCGGGTTTGACACAGATATATTGTGTTGTCGACGGGTTGAATCTCGGCCGGAGGGAGGTCGGGTCTTGGGGTTGCATCTCCGACTGGAGCTGGGATCGAGGTGATCGCCGACAAGATAGAGGAGGGAGAAGGTGGGTCATCGCTGGCCTGAGATGAAGCCGGAGGGGGTCGGGACGGGTTAGGATGGCAGTAGGGGGTCGGTTTTGACGGGTCAGGACAGATGATCTCCGCCCGTAGGAGGGAGATTTCTCGGTGGTAGGCATAACGCCGGTAGAGGGTTAGAGGTCCGACCGGTTTCAGCTGGGGGTTCCAGCGCTTGGGATTTCGCCGGAGGCAGGTGGCAGGAGGGTCGATCAGTTAGAGGGTCAGATGTTGGTTTTAGTTGGAGGTGTGAAATGGGTTTAATGGTGTAAGGTTTGTTAATGGGGGATTGAGAAGAGAGAAGGTGAGAGGTCGAAGATGGGTGTGGGGGTTATTATGTGTGGTGAGGGTATATGAGAATATGGTGGGTGTGAGGGTTTAATTTGTGTGAGTGTGTTGTGTATAGAAGTAGGGCGTGTGTGCGTGTGTTAATTGGGACACCTAAAAAAATAAAACTAATAAAAAAAATAAAATTAAATCTAACTAAGAATAAAACAACTAAAAAAATATTAAAACTAAAAAAATTAAATCCTAAGCTTATAAAAACTAAAATAATAAAACAAAAGAAATAAAAAATGAAAAATCTAATAATATATGAAAACAAAAATCCTAAAATATAAAATCTAATAAACTGAAAATAAACTTCTAAAACTAATCTTAATAAAATAAGACTAAACTAAAACTAATAAAAATCAAAATAAAATAAAATTATACTAATAAAAATAAAATAGAAAATAAAACCTAAAAATCCTAAATAAATTAAAAATAAATCCTAAAAATAAAATTGATTCAAACTAGAAATCTAAAAAATAATAAAAAGGGACAAACAAAACACACACATGGTTTGGGGTAGGTTTAGGAACGATTTAGGGTAGGCTAGGGTTACGGGATAAGGGAATTAACTCCATTTTAACTGCAAATTGCTTGAAAATTTAGCTTTTGACACCGCAACTGCAATTAAGCCTGCATATTGAACAATTAAGCGCATAAGACCCATATTGTCGATCATTAGCAACTAAAATACGTCTATTCGGGATATAAAATGTACAGTTTTGGGTACTTATCACACCACCCCCAAATAGAGCGTTGCTAGTCCTCGAGCAATAAGATAGAGAGAAAGAGAAAGATAAGTAACCAAAAGTGTAACACTTTCGTGGGCACTTGTGATTGCACTTAGCATGCGCAACAAGCTTTTAAACCTATGGGTTGCCCTACAGGACGAGTTGTGTCTCCTGAGGGTTTGCAGGGAATATACCCACAAAATTCTTATTTGCAAAGATTTATTGAAAGGCAGTCAATCTCTTATTAGATGTAGAATAATCGCACAATCCATCAAGAGATAAATGATTTCAGAAATACAAGCTAGAATGTGTAAAAAGTTTAGCTAAGTAAATACTCAAGGCACATCCTTCCTAGAACTCAACGTGTGTAGTGTGAATCAGTCAAAACGGGTCGAGTATCATAAGAGTAATTCCTAGATTTCCTTTTCGGAATCAACGCTTCAACTTCCAATCTCACAGGATTTAATTCTCTCAAATGAACTCTCGAGATATGTGTTAGTGTATCGCTCTTGTGTGTGAGGAGGTGAGTAAAAATAATCAACTTCAAACGTCTCACACACACATATGAAAGAACGAACAATAAGAAAGAAAAGTGATCTCATGAAAGAAATGCTAATCACTATAGTGAGAACGTCGAGTTATTCACCACGTTGACTTTCATTTTTCCGAACACCTAGGGGAACATATGGATGATAATGGGTGAGGGGGAATGAAATGGGATGAGATGAGGGCTAGGATAGGATGGGTGATATGATGGAAGAGTGTTTTATACTTTAGGCACAAATGTCTTTATTACTAACTACAAACTATCTTTCTTTCTTTTTTTCCGATTTTTCTTTTCTTTTTCTCTTTTTTTCTTTTCTCTCTTACTTTTCAATCCAACAATGAAGACATTTAACATTTGGCATCAACACTCTTTTTCTCAAAATGATGGATGATATATGAATGGAGGGGGGAATGTATGATGTGGGGAATATGGTAAAAATGGGTGAAATGAATGGGAATATGATATGGGGTAAAAGTGGTAGGTGTATGGATGAAAATCCTAGTGATCGGGAAAAATTTTAAGACACGCGTTTCTTACAACTCGAAAAAGATGTCATTCTCAGTGATCAATCCAAAATGAAGAATAATGAGATCATACAACAATTAAAGTGTGGACCCAAAGGAAGTTGAATCAACTTGTGACTCGGAGATTCCGTAAAACTCTCTGAAAGGGTGAAAGGCACGAATCTCACAAGCTAAAGTCTCCACTAGTGATCCTTAAGGTTCTCTTGGAAATTGTAGTACTCCTTAACTCTAACCGTAGTGACATGATAAGTGCGCAAATTTTGTCGAGTCTAGAAATTCATGGTGCAAAATGCCTTGATATGTATTACATAAGCTATTAGAAAATAAATTCTCTATCTTGATTCCTAGACTTTAAAAGATGGATGATTGAAAATTCACATCAATGAGTGAGATGAAAGAAACTGCACGAAATTTAAAAAATTAGGTTTAAAACTCAAAATTTTTCAAAAGAGGTACGATTTTGATAAAATTCCCCACCCCCAAACAAAAAGGAACATCATCCTCGATGTTAAGGAAAATGATTTTTAAAATTGAGAGCATGAGGGAGGAAAGAGATTACTAGAATGAACCGCTAATGAAGTGGACAGAGGTAGCCAACAATAAACCTGAATAAAGGATAAGAGAAAAAAAAGGTGTACAAGTCTATAACATGGAAAACATAGGGTGATGTGAAACACCACCCCCAAACAGAATTAGACTAGTACAAGAAATGCGGGCTGCCTCCCGGTAGTGCTAAGTTTAATGTCTTCATCCAGACCGAACCATTATCACCCTAAGGATAAGAACTATGAAAGCACAGGGTGGCAAAAAATTGGGGTGATGAGAATCACCCCCAAACAAGACTGAAGCGTCAGTCTTGCTGGAAACAGGCTCAAGTGGTCAATACACTTGTATGGAAAAATGCATCACGTGATGAAAAGCATCAGTGGACCAAGAGCGGGTGGGTATTAGGGTAAAAGTGAGAGTGGAAAGGTATCGGTCATGGGATTTGTTGAGCTGGAAGGTGAGGTCAACTAGGGCCCTATAAGCATGGTGCTCTAGTTGGTGAGGAAGAAAATATGGTGGGGAGAGTGGAATGGGGTGGGGCTCATAAAAATGACACGACCATTCTATAAATGGGCGATGATAATGGTCGTGCCGTGACACGCCAGGGAGTTGTTGAGAAGAAAAATCAACACCACAAGGAAGTGGTGTGCATGGAGGAATAAGCTTGGTGTCACGGAAGTGCAGAGTATCACCACAAATACTCTCGTGGAAAGTGGATGATGGTTTTCGGTTAGGATCTAAAAATATTGATGGAAACTTGAAATGTGTAAAGTCGAGATACAAACTAGGTGGTGGGGTGGAAGGAACAATGGGTGGGGTAAAGGGTGAAATAAATGGTGGATCGGGTGGGATAAATGGTGGAGGAAGATGATCCAACTCAATCGTGGGAGACACACACTCATTGGGAGGAGTAAAGGAATACTCATAAGGGAGTGTGGTTTCTAAAGATGGAGTTGTCAACTTCTCCATAAGAGTAGCATCGTTGAATGAGGTGGATGGGTAAGATGAGGCACCAAGATCAGATATAGAGGAATCACTAGTAATATCGGGCTCAAAGGGAGCCATGCATGGTGGGGCATGATCCATATCCGGATAGTTAGGAACAATCATGGATTCTATCTCGGGAAAATGGTGAACACTCGTAGCCAGAGCTAACCTAGAATGAAGTGGTTCCTCGGGAACATAAGGGTGAAACTCGATAAGCGTAGGCTCGGGCATATTTTTGGATATGACGAGAGTGTGAACCTCAAGGTGGGGTTCATTTGGACATGTGTAACACCCCGTAATTTTGAGGATTTAATATTTAATTATTTTTGGGAGTTATAAAAATATTTAAATTGGAAAAACTTAAATTCATGAGTTGGAGAATTTATTTGAGTGAGCCGAATTATTTATAATTGGCGATTTTTAAGTTTAATGGTTTGAAATCTCGTGTTTCGCATTTTGAGATCGTAATTAGGAAATGAAAAAAAGTATTTCAGATGACAATTCTGAGTGCGCGGTTGCGGCCGGATGGGTTGAGATAGTCAGAAAAGAGTACTCGGGGGTTGTAATTGGGTCTAGAAGTATTTTTGGGCATAGCCGGGCCCACACGGGGCGAGTTGGGCCTTTTTAATTAGGCCCACATGGCCAAAAAGGGGATTGGATGTTTTTAACCTAATGGAGAATTAGGGAACGACAACCAACACAACTCTAAGCCTAAGGCTTGAGAGGCAAATTGGGGGAAAGCAAATCAAGAGCAATTGGGAGCTTTTGGAGCCAAATTAAAGGGTTAATTTGGGGTGTTCTTCGTCAACCAATTTCTACACCAACGGAATCAGACCCTACGAACGATTCCAGGCAAGTGGTTAACTTTTGTGATTTCTAAATTGATGATAATCAATTCATATCATAGTGATGTGTAAACCAAAATTCGTTTTAGGGATAAATGGGTACAAAATGGGGTTTTTGTTCATGAATCTATTGAATGAGATTCATAGTAAAAATTGTTGTGTTGAACATATCTGAGTATAGATATTTTATTGGAATAAGAATTCGAAATATAAACTGGGGGAAATCTGGATTTGAAATTTGGTTTGTAGAACAAGATTGATGAATTTTAATGGAAAACCCATTTCGAAAATTGTGAGATAAGTTGAGAAATTTATAAACTAGAGGGTGTATATGATGTATAGGATCAAAGTTCATATGTTTATGTGATGGGATGACTTGATCAGGGGTTGGAATTAAGTTTTACAAACCTTGAATTTTTGTGAATGGTGTAATGCAGTGGGGGAAGAAGAGCTGCCCAGGGATGATCGATCGATCGATCGGGGCCATCGATCGATCGACAGTCGAAATTCTTTGACAGGTCGGGTTGTTGGTTACCCTTGTTTTATTTTTGGATCTTGGGTATAATTTTATTTACTGAACAATTATAGAGAAATTAATAGCTAGGAGCTCAAAAGATAGCTATTAGGAATTGACCATTTAAGTTAAGAGTTGGGACTTAAAGTTAGAATTTTGGGTGAAACATATTTAAATGAAAAAAAAATGGACTAAGCGAGCGAGTTTGGGTATGTTGCTAATTATAGGTAAATATAATTGGGAAATTTATGGAGATGAATGGGTGACACATTGTGGGCAAAAATGTGGGTATGAAATTATGATATGTAAAATGGACCAAGTGAGTGAGTCCGGGTATATTGGTTAAGTGATACCAAAGTATTTAATTAATTATTGAGAGAGAGAGTAATTAATTTGGAGTCGGAATATAGACTCGGGAAATATTAAGGTATGGGCCAAATGAGCGAGTCCGGGGATAATGGTTGGCTGACACCAAGTTATTAAATTAATAGGTGTGATAATTAATTTAATTAGAGTCGGATTGTAGACTCGGGGAGGTATTAAATTAATATGTGTGTTAATTAATTTAATTAGAGTCGGATTGTAGACTCGGGGAGGTATTAAATCAATATATGTGTTAATTAATTTAATTAGAGTCGGATTGTAGACTCGGGGAGGTATTAAATTAATATGTGTGTTAGTTAATTTAATTAGAGTCGGGTAATAGACTCGGGAATGTATTAAATTAATAGGTTTGTTAATTAATTTAATTAAAGTCGGACCATAGACTCGGGGAAAGTATTATGTTAATTGAGGTGTGAATTAATTATATTAGAGTCGGACCATAGACTCGGAAAGCTGATAAATTATTAAGTGAGAAAATTAATTATGTTGAGTCGGGCCACAGACTCAGGAAATTACGGGCTAGTGTACGGGATTTTGAGTACACGGTAAAGCCGGGGTTTATATTATATATATATACGGTGTAGTGATAGTATATATATACGTGTATATATATTGTGTGTGATATTAAATATCAGTGACTAGATATTTATTCAATTTATATACTCTAGTGCTATCAAGGGAGGTTGCGCGATGTGGGTGAATGCCCTAGCTTGAGGAGTAGGGCGAGTATATCCCCAGGTCATAGCATTTGGTATATGGGTGAGGGGATTATCTCACTTTCAGGGAAGGAATATGACCGCCTCCACTACGTTTATAGTTTGGGCCAAGTTGGTGAGCGATTTCCAACTCGGGGAACTAGGTTTTGTGAGCACACCTAGTGAGATAACACTTTAGAGGGAGTCATCCGGCGAGGGTATACTCGGAGGGATGGATATACGTATGTTATATGTGTGGATGCTTTAGTAAAGGTACGTATATAATGGTATTCAATATTATATACGGGTAATAATACAGTGTGTGATGTATTTACTTTATATAACTTGTGACACGGTTATATGCTACCATTTAAGAGGAATTAATTAAGTTAGTTGTGAGATAACTTATAATTCAAGAATCATTATACTCGGGTTAGAGTAGTATGGCAAGGGATGGTTATACCAGGACTAGTTGGGAGGGGTAGTACAACTAGGTGGGGTTAAGGTAACAGGTAGGTGTGCACAATAGTGGAGGGGTGAGAATGTCCACAAGGGAGTGCGACACTAACTTAAATATGAAGCGCATTTATGCATTTTAAATTAGTGCATTTAATTCACTTGCTAAATATTTTTAAAATATTTTGGGTTCTAACCCTTGCTATAAAACTATTTTCAAAACCTTTTAGGTGTCCAGCCACTGGGACGCCTGGATTGATATTCTATTCCAAGGATACGGAGCTGCGACATATGTGGATGATAGCAGGAGTTTGGATTAGACGCATCATTCATTCATTCCAAGAGTAGGAATCTTGTATCAGTTTCAGTTTTATTTAGGGCATGTCGCCCAGATTTTCAGTTCAGTTTTCAGATTTGTTTTATCTGTGTTTGATTTTTGTGTTGGTTTATTTCACTTTGGTGGCTGACGGCTTATTCGGAAAATTATTTAATTAACGATTCAATTTATTTTCATTCAGTTGTGTGAATAGTTTATATTTAATTCCGCATGTACTCTTTTGTTTAATAAAAAAAATTAAAATAGGCACCAGCTTTTGGAATACTAGGTGGTTAGTAAGTTTTAAAAAGTTTTCGACAGTGATGCTAAGGATGATCCAACTGGGATTCCTGTTTTAATTTGGTATAGGACTAATGACCCGGTATTTTATTAGGCGGGGTGTAACAACATTTTGGGATTTGATCAGGCTCACTATCGAAAGATAAGTCAACACAATTATCGACTTGGGACCCGGACCATGGAATGGTCTCGACTTTAAGATTCTCAGGAGGATAGGATTGGTAACACTCAGGATCTGTGTCACAAGAGGGCACATCATCGTCACACTCGATGGCAACGATGGCTGGGGCCATGGGAATATCTGACTCTCATGCACACACCAATTCATTTAACCTTTGTTCAAGCCTTTGGAGAGCTTGAGTTTGAATTGTTTGCTCTTGCTCAAGTATGAACTTTTTCAAGAGGGTTTCGAGATTGGAGGTGGATGATAGTGGTGGTTGAGTGGAGGGTGGTGGCGGTTGGTGAGGTGGACACAACTCGCTATAATCAAGGCTATATGGAGAATACTCATATGAAGTGTGTGGAGTGGGGCCAAGTTCATCATACACGAAAGGATCGCTTTCGTGATGGACAATTGGTTGATGCACATGGGGTGCGTAGTGAGGTAACTGATCGTGAACAGGTGCACAAGGTTGCCATGACTACTGTTGGAACGTGTGAGGATCCACAACATCGGGTTGGGATTTGTATTGCGTGGAAGGGTGATCAGGCCTCCGCGAATAACTTGGGTACTCACACAACTCGGGATTAGATACATCGGGAGAATAGGCCGAGGTGGGTTCTGGAACAGTGTCATATGGATACATATGTTCCATGGCGGGTTTGTATGGATATGACAAGTATGAACACTCATGGGACATGTGATCGGCATAATCACAGTGGGTGAACAACAAAGGATGCGACACGCCGACACTTGACACCGAGGGTGATGGAATAGGAGGTACGTGCATAGATGGGTCAAGAGTACCAACAATAATCGTGAGAGATGTGAAACCACTAAGGATATCATAAAGAGACGGCTCACGATCACTCTCAAACGTATTCCGTGACAATGGAAAATGACCAAAGTAGTCCCTTAAAGGTCGTTCTTCGGCCATGAGGAGAGAAATATTTTTTTTTTGATTTTTAAATTTTTTCAAAAGGAAAGAAAATATTTTTGTATTTTTTTATAAAAATGAAAGAAAATATTTTTGGATTTTTTTTTGGAAGAAAAGGTGGGGAAAGATATGGACTCTTATAATTTTGACGAACTCACTAAAATCGACCACCGAAAAATGGGATTGGACACATATACAAGTCAAGAAAATTTCCTAACTAGCACATAGCCAATTTTTATCTTTAAGTTTAGTGAAAGGGGTAGTCAAGATTTAATTAAGTCCGCGGGTGATAAAAATCACAGAAATATTTGTGATCGCCTTTGAAAAATGTTCTCATAGTGGGCTACCTAGTTGATTGATTTTAAATTTAATGATGGCTAGGGTAACACAAAATTGGTAAGCGAGTGAGTCGGGTGATGAAATCCCTTCTCGTGAGTGACCGGGTGTAGGTCTTAGTCAATTAATTCATCACACCATTCGAAAATGCGAGAATAAAATCAAATAAGAGAACACAAAAGAATTGACTCGCTAACAAGAGCGGCGCGAGTGTGTAAGAAATGTACCTCACACGGTTTTTAGACCGTGGGGTGCCGAAAATTTTAAGTCGGTCGGGGAGAGATCACACCTATCTCAGTCGTCCCCAGGAGTCCTACCGACCCAAGGTAAAGAGGCTTCTTTTCCTCGCCTTTGGACGCCCTCTCTATACCTTATCCGGTTTTCCTGTCACGCTTGTCTTCAATTATTACAATTTTTAAATGAAAATGAAATGGTGTCTCTAAGCACCGCAATACAAGCCAAGGATAAAATCCTAATACAAGCCTTCTAAAAATATAAAAATGGTACAAAAAATAATAAAGTGCAAAAAAAATAAATGAACTACAATATGAAATCCGCTCCGAGCTTCACGATCCCAAGAATGGAAACGACGCCATTTGATAGAAATGACTTTTCGGTGTATCTTTTTCTTCGTCGTTTCTTGAAAAGTCCTTCTAATCAATACCTTATGTACCTACAAAATATATGAATCTCAAGTGTAGAGGTAAGTAAGGGTATCAATCCACTTTCTAAGGGGTAAGCTAGAGACAAATTCAATTGTAATTCACTTTTTATTTTCCTTTTGTGCTTTTTAACTTTTCTGTTTTTTTTTAGCTTTTTCAAATATTAAAACAAATGGGTGAGGTGAGGTGAGATAAGATTTAACTGAAATATGAGATGAAAACAACTAACTAAAAAGTGACTAAATGGTAAAAATAAAGTCTAACACTAAAATAAGAGATAAAGTGAGGTAAATAATTGTGAGAACAATCAAGGAGTGGGATTACACCACAAATTTTAGCTATTCTAATTAATTAATTTAATTATTTGAATTCTTCCAAATTAATATTAAAATTACAAACCAACTTTCGTTGCAAGTGTAATTATAATAGTAATCTTTTAGAAAATTAAGTTTAACACCCCACAACTCTAGAAAAATAGATCTACACTCTTTTTAATTAATCACCCGCTAGGATCGATCGATTAAAATTCATGTAAATCTAAGAAAATAATTTTAGAGTTGAAATTCAAGTTATAATACCCCACTTAAGAAACCCCTATCTCTAGTTCGAATCTAAAATGGGTATTATAATTAGAATTTTGATTTTCTCTTGAAAATCATTTACCCTCTCTCGAGGCGTAAATTTAAGGGTGTGGGATCAAAATTAACATTCAAAGGGACGTTTCAAGTAATTAAACTAATTAAAATAAAATAACATCAAATAAGGGTTTTACCACACCCCTTGAAAGGGGATTTAGCCTAACATGATATGAAATATGACAAATTAATAATCAAAGGCATAAAATAAATGAGAAGAGAAGAGAATAATCAAACCACAATCTCTTGAAGTGAAATTGAACTTCTATTCTTTGAAATTAAGCACAATCCATCCAATAGGAGCATCCAATAATAATCAACTCAATAATCAACTCAATTGAATTTCACACATTTATCACTCACAAATATCTAAAAAAAAATGAAAATAAAACTATTTACAAATATTTCTACCTAATTTATTCTAACCTAACTCTCTACTTTTCTCTAGAATTTTCTCTCTCTATTTGATGATGAGTTCCCTTTCAAATGGGGTCTTGAGTCTTCTTTTATAGTAGATGCATGACACACATGGGGCTAAGGGGCATTTTTGGAAAGGTTTAATGTGCATGGAAATGGGGTGTGAGGTCATGTGGATGAGGAGAGATAACAAATCTGATTTGGTACAAGGGTGTATGTAACACCCCGTAATTTTGAGGATTTAATACTTAATTATTTTTAGGAGTTATGAAAATATTTAAATTGGAGAAACTTAAATTCATGACTTGGAGAATTTATTTAGTGAGACGAATTATTTATAATTGGTGACTTTTAAGTTTAATGGTTCAAAATCTCGTGTGTCACATTTTGAGGTCGAAATTTGAAAATTTTGAAAAGTATCTCGGATGGCAATTCTGAGTGCGCGGTTGCGTCCGGATGGGTCGAGATAGTCAAAAAAGAGTCACCGAGGGTGGTAATTGGGTCTCGGGGTATTTTCGGGCATAGCCGAGCCCACACGGGGTGAGTTGGGCCTTTTTAATTAGGCCCACATGGCCAAAAACGGGATTGGATGTTTTTAACCTAATTGAGAGATTAGGGAATGGCAGAAAACTCAACTCTAAGCCTAGGGCTTGAGAGGGAAATTGGGGGAAAGCAAATCAAGAGCCAATTTGGGAATTTTGGAGCCAAATTGAGGGACTATGCCAACGGATCAGACACTACGAACACCTACAGGCAAGTGGTTTACTGTTGTGATTCCTAAAGTGATGATAATCAATTCATATCATAGTGTGTGTATATGAAAATTCGTTTTGGGTGTGTAACCAAGATTTAAATTGGGTTTTTATGAATTTCGAGTAATGAGCATAATTAATTACTCAATGGATGTTAAGTTATGATTTGGATCTGTTAAGATTAAATTGTAGAGTGGATTACAGTATGTATAGTGATTACATGGACTGAATATGGTAGGGTCGGATTTGGTAGAACAGACCCGGGTGGAAAACCCAAATCGGATATACTTAGGGTTTTGTAAAA
This sequence comes from Sambucus nigra, assembly GCA_949130495.1. Classification (NCBI taxonomy): domain Eukaryota; kingdom Viridiplantae; phylum Streptophyta; class Magnoliopsida; order Dipsacales; family Adoxaceae; genus Sambucus; species Sambucus nigra. The sequence continues at coordinate 383,292,476 of OX422217.1, forward strand.
TTTATTGATGGATTAAGGTCTCTAGGGTGTTTAGAACCTTTTCTGGTGTGGAGGATATGTTGGTTGTGAAATGGGTAAGGGTTTGGGAGAAACCAAAAACTTAAGGATTCGTTAATGGCTGCAACAGCAAGCCGGGGAAGATGATCACCTGCTCGATCGATCGATCGACCGACCGACTCAGGGGGATCGATCAATCGATAGTCCCAGGAACTTGACAGTTCAGCGAGATTGTTTATAAAGTGGATTTTATTAAAAATTTAATTCCTTAATTTTATTTCGTGATAAATTCATATGGACACATATTTCCTTAACAATTATAGGGTGATATAATTGGGTTTAGGAGGGTGTGAACGGTATGGCATGAGATGAACGAATTTGGGAGATAATTCATAAGTATTGAAATTGGGCCGAGGAATAATGTTCGGGTATTATAGTTGGGTGATGCTACATTATTAAAGGAATTGACGTGAAATAATTAATTATGGACCAAGTGGGCGAGTCCGGGTATGTTGGTAATTATAGTTAAATATAATTGGGAAATTATGGAGATGAATGTGCGACACATTGTGGGCGAAAATGTGGAAATGAAATTATGAGAGGTAAAATGGACCAAGTGAGCGAGTCCGGGTATACTGGTTAAGTGACATCAAAGTATTAAATTAATTATTTAGAGAGAGTAATTAATTTGGAGTCGGAATATAGACTCGGGAAATATTAATGTATGGGACAAGTGAGCGAGTCCGGGGATAATGGTTGGGTGACACCAAGTTATTAAATTACTAAGTGTGATAAATTAATTTAATTAGAGTCGGATTGTAGACTCAGGTAGGATTAAATTAATAGGTGTGATAATTAATTTAATTAGAGTCGGATTGTAGACTCGGGTAGGATTTAAATTAATAAGTGTGATAATTAATTTAATTAGAGCCGGATTGTAGACTCGGGTAGGATTTAAATTAATAAGTGTGATAATTAATTTAATTAGAGTCGGATTGTAGACTCGGGGAGGTATTGAATTAATAAGTGTGATAATTAATTTAATTAGAGTCGGATTGTAGACTCGGGGAGGTATTGAATTAATAAGTGTGTTAATTAATCATATTAGAGTTGGGCCACATACTCGAATTGGTGTAAATTAAATAATGTGTAAATTAATTAACTGGGGGTCGGACCACAGACTCAGATCGGTATTAAATTAATGGGTGTAATAATTAATTTAATTAGAGTCGGACGATAGACTCGGGGAGGTGTTAAATTAATAAGGGTGTTAATTAATTTAATTAGAGTCAGACGATAGACTCGGGGAGGCATTAAATTAATGGGTGTGTTAATTAATTTAATTAGAGTCGGACCATAGACTCGGGGAAAGTATTATATTAATTGGGGCGTGAATTAATTATGTTAGAGTCGGACCATAGACTCGGGAAGATGATAAATTATTAAGTGAGAAAATTAATTATGTTGAGTCGGGCCACATACTCAGGAAATTACAGGCAGTGTACGGGATTTTGAGTACACGGTAAAGACGGGGTTTATATTATATATATACGGTGTAGTGATAGTATATCTATATGTGTATACATTGTGTGTGATATTAAATATCCGTGACTAGATATTTATTTTGTTTATATACTCTAGTGCTATCAAGGGAGGTTGCGCGATGTGGGTGAATCCCTTAGCTTGAGGAGTAGGGCGAGTACATCCCAGGTCATAGCGTCCGGTATATATGGGTGAGGGATTGTTCTCACTTTCAGGGAAGGAATATGACCGCCTCCACTACGTTTATATTTTGGGCCAAGTTTATGAGTGATTCTAACTTGGGGAAACTAGGTTTTGTGAGCACACCTAGTGAGATAGCATTTTATAGGGAATCATCCGGCAGGGGTATACTCGAAGGGATGGATATACGTATGTTATATCCGTGGATGTTGTGGTAAAGGCACGTATATAATGGTAGTAAATATTATATACGGGTAATAATACTGTGTGTGATGTATTTACTTTATATAACTTGTGACACGGTTATATGCTACTATTTAAGAGGAATTAATTAAGTTAATCGTGAGATAACTTATAATTGAAGAAATTATTATACTCGGGTTAGAGTAGTATGGCAAGGGTAGGTTATACCAGGAGTAGTTGGACGGGGTAGTGCAACTAGGTGGGGTTAAGGTAATCGGTAGGTGTGCACAATAGTTGAGGGGTGAGAATGTCCACAAGGGAGTGCGACACTAACTTAAATATGAAGCGCATTCATGAATTTTAAATTACTACAGTTAATTCACTTGCTAAATATTTTCAAAATGTTTTGGGTTCTAACCCTTGCTATAAAACTATTTTCAAAACCTTTTAGGTGTCCAGTCACAGGGACGCCAGGATTGATATTCTATTCCAGGGACACGGAGCTGCGGCATATATGGATGCTAGCAGGAGGTTGGATTAGACGCATCATTCATTCATTCCTAGAGTAGGAATCTTGTATCAATTTCAGTTTTATTTAGGGCATGTCGCCCAGACTTTCAGTTCAGTTTTCAGATTGGTTTTATTCCTGTGTTGGATATTTGTTTTGGATTATTTCACTTTGGTGGCCGATGGTTTATTCGGCAGACTGTTTAAATAATGATTCAGTGTATTTTCATTCAGTTGTGTGAATGGTTTATTTTTTAATTCCGCATGTACTGTTTTGTTTAATTAAAAAGTTAAAATTGGCACCAACTTTTGGAATACTAGGTGGTTAGTAAGTTTTAAAAGTTTTCGACAGTGATGCTAAGGATGATCCAACTAAGATTCCTGTTTTAATTTGGTATAGGACTGATCACCCTGTATTTTATATGGCGGGGTGTCACAGATGGTATCAGAGCATCAGGTTCTAGTGTCCTTTGGATCTGAGCAGCTTTTCATGTTTTGGCTTAGCAATCTTTGATATAGAGCCCTATCATAGGATTATTGTATTCTCATACGCTTGCGAATTTACGTTCTTCTGCAAAATTTATATTTGAGAGTGAATTCATACCAATTCAATTCTCATTCCAGATGACGCCCATGAGAGAGAGAACATCTAAGGCAGCTGGGGTAGATGAGACGAGGGAGACTCGTTAGGAGAAAGAGTTACCGCAACAACTGCCAGAGGTGATTTTGGCATCACAAGTAACGGAACTTGTGGCGCAGGCGGTTGAAACGACGGTGGTCGCAACGGCAGAGTACTTTCCACGGGATCAACCACAAGTGTTAGTGGCGCCGGATGATTAGACTCACGCGGAGTCATCGGGGTGGAAGCAAGAGAGACGGGTTGTTTTTAGTCGGAACCCACCAGAGTTGAGAGGGGGTTCAGAGGTAGTGCTAGCGTGTCAAGGAAGAGGGATATCCAGTGTCACCTACGCATGGGAGATTGCAATGAGGTGCAGAAGCAAATGCTAAGCACTTTTAGTTTAGTGGGAGCAGTGCTACAGTGGTGGGAGTCGATCACCACAGTGAGGAAAGGGACACACTAGCTATTGCAGAGTTTTGGGTGCGGTTCGATCGCAAGTATTTTTCCCCAGCGGTTGAGACCGAAACAAGGAGAAAATTTTATGAGGTGTCTTAAGGAGACCGTTAAGTGGCCGATTACGAGGAAGAATTCACTCGTTGGCAAAATTTTGTACCGGATGAGGTAAACAAGGAAAAGAGAAAGAAAGAAAAGTTCATGGACGGGTTAGTCTGGAGAATCAGACAACAGTTAATTTGTAAATACGCATTAGTATCTTATACTGATGTCGTTAACACAGCACTCCGGCATTGTTAGGAATATTGCTTCCACGTGAAAGGAAGCAGTAGGGGAGTGGGAACAAGCCAGTTGGATAAGGCAGGAGGGAACAATACCAGTGGGGTATCCCAGCAGCAGACTGGGGTAGATCAGGGACAGGATTTCCAGTAGGGAAACCATGCCAAACGATTTAGAACTGGAGGCTATCGACAGGATGGCCAGGGATTCCAATAAGGTCGTCATGGAAGGGACAAATTTTAGGGTGAATGTATTAGAAGGTGTTTCGTTTGTGGGAAAGCGAGACACATGAAGAGAATTTGTCTTAAGCGAGGCAGGGGTCAACTACATGATGAGGTCCTGGATGTACAACCACTAAAGCAAGTCATGGGCACATTCGGGAAAGGAGAAGATGCTCTAGAACCTGAGGATCAACCGTTGCAGCTGGAGTATGGAGGTAATTATCTTTACCCTATGGGCATGGGGTATATTTTTGAGTGACAAAGAGGATGTCATAAAATAAGACTTATTTTTTACTAGAATTCGCGGGTGAGTCGAATTTAGTGGGTGCGTTGGCTGTAGCAGCCATAGTGTGTGGATAAACTTTCCATGGGGTAGCGGAGTCCCTTGGTGTTCTTCATGGGAGAGTGGAGGAGTACACTGAGTGAAGGTTTGAGTTATGCGAGGAGCTACTACTTTTGAGAATTATGGGAGTAGGGTTAATAATAATTTTCGAATTATCGGCTGGATAATGATGGGCTTTGAACCATTGTAAATCGCAGGGGTAAGTTTTGGTGTTCGCGACAACAGGATATGGTTGGTACTAGGTATCATCGGAGAGGGCTTATAGCCTATATATATGTGGATATATATGTTGTATTGCGTGGTGCGATAGCACATGGTGAGGTTTTGTGTTCTCACAGTTTATGCCGGTAAGTGGGGATGTTTACTTAAGTGAATCAAGGTGGTTAGAATTATTTTCGAGTAAAGAGAGATAGCTCGGGGTTTATTTTACGAAAGGACTAGAGATAGTAAGGGCGCGGTATTTTATGTTGTCTTTGGTAGCATGAGAGTAAGCGTATATACTTTTGTGTTGAGAGACAAGTAATTATGGGGAGATGTTTGGACGTTAGCACATGGGTTGGGTACCCGGGCAGTAAATATATGTATATATATATATATATATATATATATATATATATATATATATATATATATATATATATATATATATATATATATATATATATATATGGGATATGAATAGAGGTTCGAAGTTATATTACGGGTTACGACTAGCATAGTCGGGTAGCTTTCGTGTTGTAAATCACGGGGATAGGGTGTATGGGTACCCGGGTTAATTAAGGCAAATTTTGTGCGGTTAAGCACAGATATAGGGTGTATGGGCGCCCTGGTTAATCTAAATGCATACTTGTGTAACGTATGGTTAAAAGCGGATGGAATAAGATATAGTGGGCTTGGATGCACAAAACTAGAGAGTAATACGCGAACCTTGGAACATTACGCTCATCTTAATTTCGAGGACAAAATTCCTATGTAAGGGGGGAAGTATGTAACACCCCGTAATTTTGAGGATTTAATACTTAATTATTTTTGGGAGTTATGAAAATATTTAAATTGGAGAAACTTAAATTCATGACTTGGAGAATTTATTTAGTGAGACGAATTATTTATAATTGGTGACTTTTAAGTTTAATGGTTCAAAATCTCGTGTGTCACATTTTGAGGTCGAAATTTGAAAATTTTGAAAAGTATCTCGGATGGCAATTCTGAGTGCGCGGTTGCGTCCGGATGGGTCGAGATAGTCAAAAAAGAGTCACCGAGGGTGGTAATTGGGTCTCGGGGTATTTTCGGGCATAGCCGAGCCCACACGGGGTGAGTTGGGCCTTTTTAATTAGGCCCACATGGCCAAAAACGGGATTGGATGTTTTTAACCTAATTGAGAGATTAGGGAATGGCAGAAAACTCAACTCTAAGCCTAGGGCTTGAGAGGGAAATTGGGGGAAAGCAAATCAAGAGCCAATTTGGGAATTTTGGAGCCAAATTGAGGGACTATGCCAACGGATCAGACACTACGAACACCTACAGGCAAGTGGTTTACTGTTGTGATTCCTAAAGTGATGATAATCAATTCATATCATAGTGTGTGTATATGAAAATTCGTTTTGGGTGTGTAACCAAGATTTAAATTGGGTTTTTATGAATTTCGAGTAATGAGCATAATTAATTACTCAATGGATGTTAAGTTATGATTTGGATCTGTTAAGATTAAATTGTAGAGTGGATTACAGTATGTATAGTGATTACATGGACTGAATATGGTAGGGTCGGATTTGGTAGAACAGACCCGGGTGGAAAACCCAAATCGGATATACTTAGGGTTTTGTAAAATTTATTGATGGATTAAGGTCTCTAGGGTGTTTAGAACCTTTTCTGGTGTGGAGGATATGTTGGTTGTGAAATGGGTAAGGGTTTGGGAGAAACCAAAAACTTAAGGATTCGTTAATGGCTGCAACAGCAAGCCGGGGAAGATGATCACCTGCTCGATCGATCGATCGACCGACCGACTCAGGGGGATCGATCAATCGATAGTCCCAGGAACTTGACAGTTCAGCGAGATTGTTTATAAAGTGGATTTTATTAAAAATTTAATTCCTTAATTTTATTTAGTGATAAATTCATATGGACACATATTTCCTTAACAATTACAGGGTGATATAATTGGGTTTAGGAGGGTGTGAACGGTATGGCATGAGATGAACGAATTTGAGAGATAATTCATAAGTATTGAAATTGGGCCGAGGAATAATGTTCGGGTATTATAGTTGGGTGACGCTACATTATTAAAGGAATCGACGTGAAATAATTAATTATGGACCAAGTGGGCGAGTCCGGGTATGTTGGTAATTATAGTTAAATATAATTGGGAAATTATGGAGATGAATGTGCGACACATTGTGGGCGAAAATGTGGAAATGAAATTATGAGAGGTAAAATGGACCAAGTGAGCGAGTCCGGGTATACTGGTTAAGTGACATCAAAGTATTAAATTAATTATTTAGAGAGAGTAATTAATTTGGAGTCGGAATATAGACTCGGGAAATATTAACGTATGGGACAAGTGAGCGAGTCCGGGGATAATGGTTGGGTGACACCAAGTTATTAAATTACTAAGTGTGATAAATTAATTTAATTAGAGTCGGATTGTAGACTCAGGTAGGATTAAATTAATAGGCGTGATAATTAATTTAATTAGAGTCGGATTGTAGACTCGGGTAGGATTTAAATTAATAAGTGTGATAATTAATTTAATTAGAGCCAGATTGTAGACTCGGGTAGGATTTAAATTAATAAGTGTGATAATTAATTTAATTAGAGTCGGATTGTAGACTCGGGGAGGTATTGAATTAATAAGTGTGATAATTAATTTAATTAGAGTCGGATTGTAGACTCGGGGAGGTATTGAATTAATAAGTGTGTTAATTAATCATATTAGAGTTGGGCCACATACTCGAATTGGTGTAAATTAAATAATGTGTAAATTAATTAACTGGGGGTCGGACCATAGACTCAGATCGGTGTTAAATTAATGGGTGTAATAATTAATTTAATTAGAGTCGGACGATAGACTCGGGGAGGTGTTAAATTAATAAGGGTGTTAATTAATTTAATTAGAGTCGGATGATAGACTCGGGGAGGCATTAAATTAATGGGTGTGTTAATTAATTTAATTAGAGTCGGACCATAGACTCGGGGAAAGTATTATATTAATTGGGGCGTGAATTAATTATGTTAGAGTCGGACCATAGACTCGGGAAGATGATAAATTATTAAGTGAGAAAATTAATTATGTTGAGTCGGGCCACATACTCAGGAAATTACAGGCAGTGTACGGGATTTTGAGTACACGGTAAAGCCGGAGTTTATATTATATATATACGGTGTAGTGATAGTATATCTATATGTGTATACATTGTGTGTGATATTAAATATCCGTGACTAGATATTTATTCTGTTTATATACTCTAGTGCTATCAAGGGAGGTTGCGCGATGTGGGTGAATCCCTTAGCTTGAGGAGTAGGGCGAGTACATCCCCAGGTCATAGCGTCCGGTATATATGGGTGAGGGATTTTTCTCACTTTCAGGGAAGGAATATGATCGCCTCCACTACGTTTATATTTTGGACCAAGTTGGTGAGCGATTCCAACTTGGGGAAACTAGGTTTTGTGAGCACACCTAGTGAGATAGTATTTTAGAGGGAATCATCCGACAGGGGTATACTCGAAGGGATGGATATACGTATGTTATATGTGTGGATGTTGTGGTAAATGGACGTATATAATGGTAGTAAATATTATATACGGGTAATAATACAGTGTGTGATGGATTTACTTTATATAACTTGTGACATGGTTATATGCTACTATTTAAGAGGAATTAATTAAGTTAGTTGTGAGATAACTTATAATTCAAGAATCATTATACTCGGGTTAGAGTAGTATGGCAAGGGATGGTTATACCAGGACTAGTTGGGAGGGGTAGTACAACTAGGTGGGGTTAAGGTAACAGGTAGGTGTGCACAATAGTGGAGGGGTGAGAATGTCCACAAGGGAGTGCGACACTAACTTAAATATGAAGCGCATTTACGCATTTTAAATTAGTGCATTTAATTCACTTGCTAAATATTTTTAAAATATTTTGGGTTCTAACCCTTGCTATAAAACTATTTTTAAAACCTTTTAGGTGTCCAGCCACATGGACGCCTGGATTGATATTCTATTCCAAGGATACGGAGCTGCGACATATGTGGATGATAGCAGGAGTTTGGATTAGACGCATCATTCATTCATTCCAAGAGTAGGAATCTTGTATCAGTTTCAGTTTTATTTAGGGCATGTCGCCCAGACTTTCAGTTCAATTTTCAGATTGGTTTTATTCCTGTGTTGGATATTTGTTTTGGATTATTTCACTTTGGTGGCCGATGGTTTATTCGGCAAATTATTTAATTAATGATTCAGTTTATTTTCATTCAGTTGTGTGAATGGTTTATTTTTTAATTCCGCATGTACTGTTTTGTTTAATTAAAAAGTTAAAATTGGCACCAACTTTTGGAATACTAGGTGGTTAGTAAGTTTTAAAAAGTTTTCATCAGTGATGCTAAGGATGATCCAACTGAGATTCCTGTTTTAATTTTGTATATGACTGAACACCCGATATTTTGTTAGGGGGGTGTCACAGGTGTTTTGGGTAATGGGATAAAAAGAGGTAGTTGGGGGTAGAAATGGGAAAAGGGGTTAAAGGGTTAAATGGCATGTGTGAGATGAAGCCGGAGGGGGTCGGGACGGGTTAGGATGGCAGTAGGGAGGTTTCGCGGCGGAAGGCATAACGCCGGTGGAGGGTTAGAGGTTCGACCGGTCTCATCTGGGGGTTTCGGCGCTTGGGATTTTGCCGAAGGCAGGTGGCAGGAGTGTCGATCGGTTAGAGGGTCAGATGTTGGTTTTAGTTGGAGGTGTGAAATGGGTTTATTGGTGTAAGGTTTGTTAATGGGAGATTGAGGAGAGAGAAGGTGAGAGGTTGAAGATGGGTGTGGGGGTTATTGTGTGTGGTGAGGGTATATGAGAATATGGTGGGTGTGAGGGTTTAATTTGTGTGAGTGTGTTGTGTATAGAAGTAGGGCGTGTGTGTGTGAGTGTTAATTGGGACACCTAAAAAAATAAAACTAATAAAAAAATAAAATTAAATCTAACTAAGAATAAAACGACTAAAAAAATAAAAATAAAATCCTAAGCTTATAAAAACTAAAATAATAAAACAAAAGAAATAAAAAATGAAAAATCTAATAAAATATGAAAACAAAAATCCTAAAATATAAAATCTAATAAACTGAAAATAAACTACTAAAGCTAATCTTAATAAAATAAGACTAAACTAAAAGCTAATAAAAATCAAAATAAAATAAATTATACTAATACAAATAAAATAGAAAATAAAACCTAAAAATCCTAAATAAATTAAAAATAAATCCTAAAAATAAAATTGATTCAAACTAAAAATCTAAAAAATAATAAAAAGGGACAAACAAATCACACACTAGGTTTGGGGTTGGTGCCATGTCTATTCGGGGTATAAAATGTACAGTTTTGAGTGCCTTTCAGTTCCCAAAATGGGTACTCTAAGAACTCAAGAGGCCGAGCAAACTTACCAGCAATTATATCACATGCGCCCCAAGCTCCAATTTCGGATGAAAGGCTCTAATTTCGATCGAAAGCAAAACCCGAGCATGGCACCAAAATCGCCATTTTTGTTTGCTGCAAAAGTTGGACAAAAGATAAAGGGACATGGATGTAAATAAATAGATTGTTAGTAAATAACTAAAATAATAATAAAATAATATCTTATATTTGTTTCCCAATTAAAGGTCCGTGTTTTCTTCGTTCGGACTCCGATTTGAGCACCGCTCATGTCCAAACGAAGATTGGCCCGAGAGATATAACTTCCGTGAAGACTTTGGTCAAAAATACCAAAGTGTAAATTACCGAAATGCCCCTGAACGTGCAAACTTCGACTAATCTTTACCGGAACATGATGAAACTTTACATTAAGCACCGCAACACCTATAAAAGCACAATAATACCTCAAATAAAGTGTTAGCACATAAACAGAGGCTATTTGATTAACGAGCATACATATAGGCATTAAAGTACCCGAGGGGGCTAAAATGCATAAGTTCGAGGGTAATAAGTGCTATGATTCGGGACGAATCATATATGTTTTTATCTCATGTGTGTAGGTACTTAAAGCTCAATTCAAGACACACAGATGAAGACAAAGTTGGGCAAAGGGAATAAGAATACATTTGAAGACAAAAAGACTTATGCCATTCCATTCTAGGGTTAGTAAGGGTGTTAGGATTTTTGTCATATGAGATTTTGATTTTAATTTGGTGTTTGGTAATGTTTGTTTATTTTGTACTAGAATAGACAAAGGGGGGATATTTTTAAGAATATTTTTTATGATTATTCATACCATAGTTTTGGACTAGTTAAGCGTATCAAGTTACAAATCATCATGCACTATCAAGACGAATCGAACTTGAGCATCTTCACATTTGAATACTTCTCGACATCCCGTAAAGGTATAAAACAATTAAGAGTTTGTATTAATTTATAGAATTAATGTTTAGGATGTTTATTTTTTCAAAAGACGAACATGGACTTTTTATTTAGAAAAAGAAAAATATTTTTTTTCTCCCATTCAAACGACATTTACATCTCGTTTCAACAAGATTGCTAGTTGTTTGATAGGTCATTTTTTTTATGCTTTCAAATGAGGATCAAACGAGGATTACTATTTTGATTTTCTTTAGGTCGTTAGAAACGAACTTCATGTCTTTCGAATGACATTGCTATGTTGTTAGAACGATATCTTGTTCTCGTTTGAACGATCGTGCCTCCTCAAAATTTGTGAATGGCATATAAATACCTGTGGCGGTGACCATGTTTTAGTTTTACAAAACACAGTTTAATTCACAACAAAACATCCTTGAATATTATTCTTGTGAATTCGTTTAAACCTTAAAAAGTTTAGTATCTTTGCATAAACCTTATGGAGAGGAACTCCATGGCTGACTCGTGATACCTGTGGGGATTCATTACTGAAGATGAAGGCTGAGGCTAGCGGATGATTGCGGTCTTGTGATTCTTGCAAGGATCATAGTTGTTCATTAGAGATTTGCGAATATTAATGTTTTATGCTTGTGACGGTGATCAAGTAGTGTGTAAGTCGACAATCTTGTAGATTTCGAAGTGAATAAAAGGTTTTTCGTTTGTTTTTTTCTTAAAACTTGGCCTTAGTTGGTTGCTTCGTTTGATTTATCTGTTTGACCACAATAAATGCATGTTTAGGACAAAAAGATAAAATCTTTTTAAAATTGACTTTTGCATTTATAAGTAATATTAGAGCACTAATTATTTCATCCCAACCGTATGGAAACTGTTATGACATAGGTAGTGAACACTCAAATGACCATTATAAATAGAGATACGATCAACTAACATTTGAGCAACCTTAGCGATCAATCTAAAGATCGGTTCAACTTCAGTTGACTTATTAATCATTTGAAACTCCTAAAGGAAGCTTTAATGGCGACTCAACGTGAGTTGTACTTGAAGAACGTTGAGGCCCAACGTGTTGAGGAGGGAATACTGAAGAAGCTTGACCCCATTATTGAGGAGATTAATAATAAAGTCAAGGCAGTCGAAGAGGCTTTGTCCAAGGTTGTGAGTGATCGCAAAGTAGAGTTGGAACAAAGGTACAAATTTGAAATGAGACTCCATGCCGTCGTGGAAGCTCAACAAGCTTGTGTTCAACATGTTGCTTTTCCCTCCTAGACCTGTGGTTTCTAATAGGCTAGGAATATTTTTTCCTTTCTTGTATTTCTGGGCAACAATCTCCATTTGTAATGTAACTCCATTAAAGTTAAAATATAAAGAAGAAATATTTTGTTATGGACATTCTCATTTTTTTACTATTACTCATTTTCTTACTTGCAAAATTTATGTTTATAACATATATTGTGATTTATTTTGTATGTATGTGCTTGCTCGTAATCTCCAAACACCTCTAAAAAAACTTAGGAACAAACTCAAAAATAAGATTATTTGAAACAAGAGTAAACTTTCAACCACTTGTTGTTAACTTTGAAAGTCATATTCTCTTCTATCTTAGAGATAGAACAGTAACCTAAATTATGTGTTTCTTTGAAAATAAATGGTCCCTCCCAATTGGTTGTGAACTTGCATATGAGAGTCCTCTAACGTGTCTAATAATTTCAGAACCAAATTTCCTTTTATAAATTTTCTTAGCTTCACTAAATTGTCCTAAAACCTAGAGAGTTACTTCGTGTACATTTGGAAGTGTTGTCTCGTATCATGTCTGTGTTCGTCCAATGCTTCTAGTTGAACGTACTTATCTTCAAGAAGGATATTGCTTCGTGAATCATATCTTTCTAGAGGTACTTCTTGTTCAACTAATAAAATTACGTCAACTCTATAGACCTAGGAAAAAGGTGTATAACCTATTGGCTTCCTTTTGATCGCTCCATAATCCCATTGTACTACTAAAATTTTATCATCCCACGCTCCATAAAAGTCCTCCATCGTCTTTGCTAAGATGTTAACCAATGTCTTGTTTTTTGCTTTGGCATGACCATTGCCTTTGGGGTAGGCTTCCGTTAAAGTGTGGTGCATGATCGAATATTTGTCTGTGAGCAAGGTCACCTATTTAATGATGAATGAAGTTCCATTTTCAGACAAAATAATGTTCGGGAATGCCAAAATGGCAAATTATGTACTCTTTGATGAATTGTGCCACCATGCTTATTGTTGCTCTCTTCAAGAGTATTACCTTTGCGAACTTTGTAAAACACTCTCTTACCACGATTATCCAAATTTCCCCCCTTTTTGGAGGTTTAATTGCCCCCCAAAAGTTCAAGCGCCCCGGTGTGAAATGGATAGGGAGTTGCCAAGGAATGAAGGTCTTGAAGGGGCATGTATCATATTTCCATGAAGTTGAGATTCCTTACACTTTTAAATGAACTCTGCTAAATTTTTCTCTATAGTTTGCCTATAATAGCCCAAAGTCATGAGTTGATCATACAATTTGTCTCCCTTAATGTGATATGGATCGTGGTATTTATTAAGAACTTCCTCTGCTTCCTCATTTGTAATGCACCTCAAAGGTCTATTGAAGTATCCTCTGCAATAAAGTTGCTCCTCTTAAACGTAGAAACTTGTGGCTCTTCTTCTATTCCCCATGGCATAAATCTTGTCCGTGGGAATAAGCCCATATTTAATAAAATTAATGTAATGTTGTCTCCAATTTGTTTTGGCTTCCACGAAGTTGCACTCAACTTCCTAAAAGAAAGGATGACACATTGTGCATTCTCTTTGATTGTCGTTGCATCCTACCTCACCCTTGGATAAAAATATCCCTATCTTTGAATTCTTCAATATAGAGGGATCTAAGTAGAATCACAATGCTCCTCATGTTTTTTTTTAATTTTTTCTCTACTTCCTATGGGTTGATGCATCTCTCCATCCATCCTTTAAGAGGGACCACATATTCTCTACATAAGCTTGACTTTTGATTATGCGAGGGACCATATATTTCAGTTCATGCTCTAAGAGGACAAGGAACCACTTTGCTGAACTCCTAATCAAAATGGTTTGTGCCAATAGAAACTTAATGGTATCACTCTTGTCATAATATGAATGGTGAAAGATAAAATATAATGACCGAGTTTTTGAGCAACAAATACCAAATCCAGATAATGCCTTTCAATACTAGTGTATCTTGAATCTAGACCGTATGTGATTCTAATTAGATAGTACTCATGTCATTCTTGTCCATCGAAATCTTGTGCCAACAATGTATCGATGAACCTTGTGGTAGAAGTAAGATAAATCTGCAATGGTACTACAATTATTAGTGGAATCATCATTTGATGGGAGGTGAGTAATTTCTTAAGCTTGTTAAAATATTCTTGATGAGGTTCCTCCCATATCAACTTCATAATCTTGCGCAATAAATATATCAACGGATGAGTATTCTCAACCAAACCTAGGATAAATCTTCTTAGGTAGGAAATTTTCCCGAGAAATATCTTCATCTCCTTCATTATTCTTGGGAAAGGCATATCAAGGATTGATTTTTGCTTATCTTGGTCCATCTAGACTCCCTGGTGATCCACCACAGAACCCAAGAATTTCCCACTTATTACACCCAAAGAGCAATTGAGTGGGTTCATTTTCAATTTATGTTTCCTACACCCGTTGAAAACTCTTCTCAACTCAACCAAGTGAGATTCCTCCTTCCTTTACTTGATCACCAGATCATCCACTTAGAATTCCAAAATGTCATGAAAAAATTCATGAAAAATGGTCATCATTGTTCTTTGATAAATTTTCCCTGCATTCTTCAAATGAAAAGGCATAACTTTGTACACAAAATTACCCAATGGTGTTATAAATTCCATATTCTTTGCGTTGATTGTATCCATCTTGATCTGGTTGTAGCTCACATACCGATCCATGATACTGTACATTTCGTTTCCTGCCGTTGAATCTATCAGACCATCAATAGATTTAGAGGCAACTCATCCTTTAGGCAAACTCTGGTGAGATATCTAAAATCAACACATTTATATATTTGATTTTTTCCTTTCTTCCCTACTCGAACAATATTGGAAAGCCCAATTGGATATTGTATCGGCTTAATGAATCTAGTTAGCAATAATCAATCCACATTCTCTTTGATCTTGAGATCTAACTCTAGATTATATGTTCGGGTTGCTTGCTTTACCGGTATTACCAAAAGCATTACATTCAACCCGTGACAACTCACCTCTTGATTTAACCTATTTCCAGAAAACCTACTAAGGAAACTTTTTCATTCTCCATCGGATTAGTCCTTATCCTCATTCTATCTCTTAGTTGTTTAGAAATAAAGTGAGGTTAGGAATGGTATGATGCACCTCCTCATCTCTCTGATCATCATCCACCATCTCATCACCTTGGTTTTTCACAGGTTCCACCCTTTCTCTAATCTTTTTAACTCTAACTCTATCTATATGGAGTGTTAAAACGCGTGTATCGCCAGATAGTTCTGTGTAAAACAAAACATCTATTAAGTGTTCCTCCTTTTGTGCAAAAGTCTTATCAGTTGCTCAAATTATTATCTTAGTTCCCTTCACATTAGCTTTGACGCTGTCACACCCACATTTCTCGGAGGCGTAAGCTAACTAAGAATTTATAAAAGCTAAACGTCCTTACACGGTGGTTCAAAAGGCTTATTCTTCCATCAGTTTCTCTACATATCTCCTACTGCTGCATTATGATTTTTGTAGTTATAAACATTGCCTATAGGTATCTTTCCAGAATAACTGGAAGGAAACGAATCAAAAAAGTTGTTGAACATGTTTTTACCACTTCTATAACAAGTATATATATAAAAGGAAGTCAGAGTGTATATGGAATTCGGTGTTTGTCAAATGAAGCGAACGAATATGTTTGTGATAATAACATTAAAAAAATCAAGGAGTTTTGAACTCATAATCCTATACTTACCTGCTCACTAAGGGTCATATAAAGAAAATCAAGGATCTTTGAACTGATAATCCCATACTTATCATCTCACTAAGACGGTATAAAAATAGGTAATCCATCAGTATAATCAAATAATAATCAACCCAAAACCTTTGGAGAAAATTAACCGTCCAGGTACTTAATCAAAGTGGCACTTATGCGTATGTAGCTAAACTCCATGATCTCAATAATCTGAGACAATAGGCTAACTAGAAAATTACCTAGGGTAACACGACAATCTACTCCCTAATTATTACTGATACTTTTTAAAAGAAATAACAATGCACAAATGTGCAAGGGTGAACTGAATCAATCATTACAACAATTCTTCATGATATCATTTTTCGATAAGAAATGTTCCAATTGATCCGAATGATCATAATTAAAACAATTCGTGAATAATATAATAATATAGAAGTATGGTAATCTCTACACATTATTGGAATCAAATTGGACTATCATAAAATGATATCAATAGCAGTTGTCAAGTACGCTAAAATCTAATATTGAAGAGGTAAAGAAAACCCACCTTTGAATTTAGTAAAGAGGGCTTATCTTGATTGATTCATCGTTGATTTGTCATATTCGACTGCAAATTTTTATATAAGTGTTACTAAGAATAATCTAAAAGATTCACTCTGCACGCATCTTTTCGTAATTACACTGTCGTGAGTATTTGGGTAGCAAACTCGTAATTATATATAAATCGTATACGGTTTGAGTAAAAATCTCCACCTAATAATTATAACATGTTCAATCAATTTTCTTAGGACAAATATCCGAAAATCATATTTTTATGTTTATCTGGGTCCTTTAATTGACACAATGGCCCAAATATGATGTGGTAAAAAATAGTGTCAAGTTAAAAATACTTTTATATAAAAAAATTCTACTTGACACCACGATTCTAACGGTACATTCCATGTATTTTTCTGATCAACGGTTTAAAAGATATGAATTTTCAAAGTTTAAAAAGGCAACATTTTAACGTGTCGACTTATAGTCACCGTTGGCTTTAAAATAACACTAGTTTTATTTTTGACAAAATATATACGTAACCAAGGTTATTTTCGATAATAATAGGTTATTTTTTTCTCGGTTTATTTTGTTTCATTGCGATACATGCGTTTATACCTATAATTACATAACACACACTGTGTCACAATACACACACACACACACCTTTGTTTTAAATCTTTCATGACTGCCCAAATATGTAAGATTTAACAAAATTTGTTTGTATCTATAACCACATATACCCACTTATATATATATATACACACAGACATATGTATGTGTATGTGTATATATACACATACATACATATATGTGTGTATATACACATACACATACACTTATATATCATATATATGTGTGTGTGTATATAATATACTTATATATCATATATATGTGTGTGTGTATATAATATATGTGTGTGCGTATATACACTTATATATCATATATATATATATATGTGTGTATGTGTATACACACACATATGCGTGTATATATATATATATATATATAACCGAACTAAGGAAGAAGAAGAGGATAAAAAACGAATAGCATTCCTGCTTGTTATAGATTGCAGATAACATGTTTTTTTTTCCTTTTAACTGTTGTGGGTGTTCTATAGGGGAAATAAATAGTTGGCTCTTTTTCCTTTTGTACTCATGTAGAGTGGTTTGACTTTGTAATTTTTTATTATTTTTTTCTGAATATAGATAAAGATGGCTGTCTTGTTTTGTCTGTTTCCCAGATTTTTTAGATTTTTCAATTTTCATCCCCTAAATTTAAGTTTTTTAGAACCTTATAGTTTATACCCTATAAGTTTTTTTAACCAACAAAACTAAACTTGGATCTTGGCATATTTAATGTAAATTTAACATAAAATTTACTTTCAATATAATAATTTACACTTGTACAATAAAAATATGTCTACTCGGTATGTAAAATTTATTAGTTTATGTGTCGACGAGAAATAAAAATGTCATTTGGACACATAAATAATTCATCTCTACATTTTGATGAAAATAAAAATATAGGTTGTTACAGGCGCATTGGTGATACATCGAAGGAACTAAACCGTGGTTGTGCATTCACACTCTTCCTATCAAAAGATGGTATGAAGTGGCTTTCTTAATCACGTTGAACTTAATGCGTGATGTGAGATTCCTCATAACGATCCCAAAATTAACATACCTAATGGATTTTGAAGCATGGTTATCATAACCAGAAATAGCAATTGGCATCACTATCAATCTTCTCTCTGAGATATTAGCTGCATAAAAGGTTCTAATAGGCATGATATTAATAAAGGCACCTCTATTCGTCAAATCTCTATCAAATATTACACCACTCACGCTTTTTGTTACATACAACGACCGATTCTGTGGGTACCTGACTGCTATATTGGCATCTGAGAAATTTATCTCTGACACAAATTTTTTTACTAGTCTAGCCATTGGGCCCTTCCATCTCAGCGAAGGAACCACATTATTTTTTGTGGTATCTATCACCTGAGTGATCTATAGTATACTCTCCTAAGGTATCCCAACTTGATCGAAGAACCACGTGAATTTGTAGGACTTTGACACAACTTGATACTTCAAACTAGGTTCAACCACATAACCTTCCATGTTATATACTTTCTCCATGTCTCTGGCACTCATTTTGTAATGGGCAATAACTACATTTGCTATTCCCACCGTGAAATCTTCTAATTCAAACTCGAAATCCTTCTTCTCTCTTCTCAAATTTCTCGTGTGATCCTCAACTTCCTCATCATATGCCAGTACCACGTTTGCCCTATGAGCTGGTAGTTAGTTATTGTTGACATTTCCCTGAGATATCGATAGTGTTCCAGCTACTATATGCTTGTTTATAATTCTTCTCAATGTGAAGAATGAGTTATTCGAGTGGAAAACACGCCAATGTATATGACAATATTTAGAATTAGATTGAACATCTACCACGAGAGCATATTGTGGACCATTCTTAAGTGCATAAACTATCCCATCGCAGAGCATTGTGTCATAACAACTGATGGCTTTCTCAATGATGTAAGGCAATGGTGAAGGGTCTTCTCTGTCTCTTAAATTTCCTCTTGTTATCCTTATTCTTCCCTATTTTAGCTTTAATGGCTCCATCCGCATAACCACCTATGGAGCCCAGCCTCTTCTAGCCCTAGTTGGTGGTTTAAACACTATATTGGTCATGATTGGGTTTGGTTGAACAACCAAAGAAATTTTCCGTGCAGACTTTAAGAAAGCTGCAAACATTCCCTCACAAATTTCATTTATCAAATGACAAATATACTTTGGGAGAAATCCTTTTGAATAGAGTTGAATTAATTTTAACTCCTTGGCTCCCTCTCTCATGTTGAGAGACCTCTATCTGAATATTTATATATGTGCTACCACGTCCTCACCCGGTCGTTTCCGGTCCTTTGTAAGTTGGGTAAGTGTGTACTCATCCTCAGCCAGAAAAAACTTCTGGTAAAATAAAACATGCATGTCCTCCCACGTAACCACAATTATTGGAGTCGAGTGGGAGTATCATGTTCCAGATTTATCCATAAAGGATTTAGAAAACTTCCTTAGGCCTAGCCTTTTGTTATTACAGTGCACACCAAATGCTCCACAAACCTCTTAATGTGTTCCTTCCTATTCCCCCTGTTTATGTACTTATAAAAACTGGAGATAATATCATTGAAGGGAGTATGACTTAACTAGCACCACGTGGCCAAACACGCGACATATCACGTGCAAGGTGTATGGTGGATGATTAAACTCAGGGAGCACACAATTCTAAAAGAAAATAATGTCAAATCTTGAGAGATTTCATCAATAGGTTGGGATACTAGTATCAATAGGATTGTACAAGGTAATTAAGATAAACATAAAGAGAAACAGGGTAGTAAGGTGTCCAGGTCTATAAATTAGGGTGACCTCATTCGTAATGAAATTAATTATATCTGGAATAAGACAACTTGGACTCTCAGCTAGAATCCCTAGCACTCAAATTGTCATTATTCTTTCTAAGTAAGTAAACCAATCTCCCCTCCCTTCCCCATGGACGTCGGTTGATCTCACTATCGAATCACGTACATCTTTTCTTCTTTATTCTTTTTCTGCACTCAAAACTATTTGGGGCTAATACCTAAATTATTGCTTTTTATTGTGGGTTAAAATCCCCTACAATAATCTTTAGGATATGGTTCATCATTAAATTCCTCTCGATAAGGAGTGCGAAAGTCATCATGAATAGAGGCAGTCTCACTCGTACTTTACGAGGAAGCTTGCATCATCTTCAATATCCCATTCTTTATCTCCTCAAAGGTTAAAGAAGGTAGCAGGGATGTCCCTACCGCCATAACCATTTCCCGAATAACCACAGGTGTAATATTGGCAGCAACAGATGCTCGAATGATAGGTGTAACATCAGAAGTAAGGATTCTTGTCGAAAGACCAATGGGTTTAGTAAAAGAGAGAGGGATTCTACTCGAAGGAACTGCAAAAGGTTCCACAAGAGTAATGAATGAGCTGGGGGTCCACTGTTTCCCCAAATGTCTTCATGGTTGTTGGCATTTGTAAAAATTTCATAATTTTTCCCATGAGACAAGACATCTGATCAGGCCCCATCACAATTCTCGTGGAAGCCCACGTCACTGTGGCAGCTTCCGTTATAGTTGCAACTAGAGGAACCTTCACTTGAGGGACCCCATCCCTAGGAACCTCATGTTCACTTTCTTCTTGTTCATCTCTCCGTTGATCTTCTCAAAGTTAATATCATGATTATAATTATCCCGAGTCAATTGGTAAAAGAATACCTCCGCAGCGATGTCGCCAAATGTGAGAGAGTAGTTCTCTGTAACACGCCGCATAATTTTGGCGCCGACCGCCACTAAAACTATGCGAAGCATTTACTAAATAAAATATCATTCTCAGCATGTGACAGATATGAGACGTATTAAATTCATTCTGCAAGACAATGATGAAATCAATCCCAATAAATAATAACTATTCATGCGATACAAAAATCCATCGCCATGCTAATCTCCAAATTAATCAAATCTCCAATAAATATAAAACTGAAAAAAAGATCCAACTATGAATATCTGAATGAAAATCATAACAACTGTGGAACCGAATGGCCCACCACATCCATAAACTAAGTCTCAATATAAATGCAAAGGAAATGAATCTAATCTAAACTACTAAGCATAAAAATAAATAAACTCCATCTACACCTCCAAAATATATCTCCAAACTCCTATGCAGCTACTATAGTACTAATACCTTAAAAAGGTTAGTCAATGCACAGTGTCAGAGCTCTGAGCATGAATACACACTACTCTCCTAAAATAGGGTCCGTGAACCTAGACAATAACACTGTACATGATAAATATGGCTGAACCCAAACAAAATACTTTTTCTTGGTAGGTGTAATCCGTTGAACATAAATCAAATTTTTCCATTTTTTTGATTCCTTGGAATTTGTTTTTCCCGCGCCTGGTGGTATCAAGATGCCACTATGTCGGGATATCTTATCTGTCCCATTTTGTCAGATTATTGTCGATGTAATCATAAAAAGCCAATTTTTGAGGTATTTTAGACCAAACTTCTGATAAACTTTGATTTTCGTCTAGCCCAACACTAACTCTTCGATATATCTCTTGCTGGAAGTACCCCTAATCCCATTGATAACGAGTAATAATAGAATATTTTAAATTAAACAAGATAATTAATAACGTTGCGAGTAATTAAACAGCATATGATAGAATACTCATCTATGCCATCTCAACATCTAAGTCCAATTATCCACTCATCTAACTTAATTTAAGTTAAACCAATTATTAATTTTTCGTCATTATTAATATCACATGTGGGACTCCCACTTACATCTTTATCTCATTTTATTTATTTGGTTGCGGGACTCCCGCTGTTCTAAACCACACCCATTCCCCTCGCCACAACCAGTCGATCTATTTAAACTGCTAACCCTGCAATTATGTGCGAGGTTCCATGCACAACACGTCTTCATGGTCGGCCAGCCCGTTTAAACTGTCAGCCCTGCAATTATTCAAATGCCACACACCCACACATCGCAATAACCAGCCAATCCGTTTAAATTGTCGGTCCTGTAATTATTAATGACACCAATATATTTTAATACCCGTTTAATTATACTAGGCATTAATTCTAACCTTTTCATTTATTTTATTTAATTAACCCCACCCTTATTATCGACGTGAGATCTTCAAAATACCCCTTAGTCCCATACTTAAGGGTCCCCAAAGTACCAATATGCCCTAAACTATTTATACGATGAATTTATATCAATAATTACTCCCTAACCTTATGTCGAGGCTAGCGCAACGACGACACAACATAAAAATCAGCCCCACCCCGGAATATCAAATCCGTAAAAATCTACACCCACAAGTCCCATACCTAGAAAGAGTAAATCACAACCAAGGCCAACCCACTAGTAACATACTTAGTAAGCATCCTAAAATATTGGTGATAACACGCTACCTAAAAGTCCCGACTGCCCCGCAATGGCAAATATGAATAATAACTAATCACAGAATTCCACAATTTATATGAAAAATAACGTAATTTAATCACAATGGCCCAATTTCATTTAATTTAATTAATAATACCGTTGTCGTTCTTAACACCATTTATTTCCATCTAATAATTTTAGATTAATCAACATGCAAGTTTATGAAACCCATAATAATAACCCATTTTTATTAATTACATAATTATTCAAGTGTGTACGCGCCCCTATTTCATTTAAATAACATCTATAAAATTCTACATACGATCCTTCACCCATAATAACCAAAAACCAATACTCTATCTTACGCACCCAAGGGTTTCAAGTCTTATTTCATATTAAAACTTTTCATCAAAATAGTACCAAATTAGTTCTCATTTTTTCTAATTAACGTTGCAAATTTGTTTTAAGAAAACATGTGATTAATTGTTTAGGTGATAATTAAAACGCATATTACTAAAGGAAGAGAATAGAGTATACATGCATAAGTGAAGATTGTTTGAAAAATATGATTAGATGGTTGATATCCTCTCGAAAAGTTAGCAAAGTCTTGTTTTAACAATCTTGAGAAAATACCAATTAAGCCTTCAAATCTTGGGTTAAAATCTTGAATAAGTTTGGGGCTAAGGTTTGTAGATGAAAGGGACAGATTTTGGAGAGGTCTTCTAGTTGAAAAGTTTGTGAAAAAGTTATTTAAAAAGTCCATCCATGAATTAGTTACAATATATAAGGGTTAAGAATTGTATTAAGAAAAAACTCGTAATTAAACTCAGCAATCTGCCGCCGCCCTTGGTCCCGACCGAATCGATTCGGCCTGTAGCCGAATTGATTCGCCCATGGGAGTTAGCCCAGTTTGCCTAGTTTTATGTATATAAGTAATTTTTTTTTATAAAATCTCCAATTCAACTCTTATTTTAATTTCGATTGGAATCATACTTTTCAATAATAAAAATCAACATATTAAATTATTAAAAATAATTAAATTCAAAAATTTTATTTTTCTCGTATTTTTGAATTTAATTAAGTAATTTTCGAATTAAATTATGGGGTGTTACATACTTTCCCACTAGAACATGAATTTCGTCTTCGAAATTCGACAAAGTGTTAACGCGCAAAATGAAAATAAGTATCACATATGTCTACCCATAAAATGCCACGATTGGGTACCCATACCCCAATCATACATGCACATACCCCACGATAAAAATATAATATATATCCTACTATATATATGCATAACTATGAAAGTAACAGCGTACCACACGGTATCACGAATCACCACTCGATTCTATCTCCAAAAGTCATCAAAATGCTAAAGTCTTCAAATCACTTTACATCACCAAAATAAATAATTATGATACTTAATATTTGCACTAACAATCTCTAAAATAACTCTCGCCTCCAAAAATCAACTCTAAAGCTACTCACATCAAGAGTACTAGTTTTACCTCGATTCCTACAATGCCCTTAACACAAAACTCTATATCTCCAAGAAACACCTCTAACAGGTATGCTAGACTTTCTACCTTAAGGATTACCAATTACTAAAAGGGATTAAAGATCGGTAAGGCAAAACCTAAACGGACTCACAACCTACGAAACCTAAGACCATGATCTGATATCATCTGCAACACCCCGCGTAATTCTGTCGTTGACCGCCACCTAAACTATGCCGGGCATTAACTAAATAAAATATCATTCATAGATTGTGAAATATACGAGACATATTAAATTCATTCCACAAGACAACGATGAAATCAATCCCAATAAATAATAACCATTCGTGAGATATAAAAATCCATTACCATGCTAATCTCCAAATTAATAAAATCTCCAATAAAAATAAAACCGAATAAAAGATCCAACTATGAATATCTGAATGAAAACCGTAACAACTGTGGAACCAAATGGCCCACCACATCCATAAACTGAGTCTCAATATAAATGTGAAGGAATGGAATCTATTCTAAACTACTAAGCATAGAAATAAATAAACACCAGTTGCACCTCCAAGATATATCTCTAAACTCCTATGCAGCTACTCTAGTACTAATACCTAAAAAAGGTTAGTCAACGCACGTCAGAGCCCTAAGCATGAATACAAACTACTCTCCTCGAATAGGGTCCGTGAACCCAGGTAGAGCATTATACATGATAAATATCACAATAGAATATTTTAAATTAAACTAGATAATTAATAACGATGCGAGTAATTCAACAACATATGCTAGAATACTCATTTAGGCCATCTCAACATCTAAGTCCAATTATCCACTCATCTAACTTAATTTAAGTTAATCAATTTATTAATTTTTTATCATTATTAATATCACATGTGGGACTCCCACTTACATCTTTATCTCATTTTATTTATTTGGTTGAGGGACTCCTGTTGTTCTACACCACACCCATTCCCCTCGCCACAGCCAGTCGGTCTGCTTAAACTGTCAGCTCTGCAATTATGTGTGAGGTTCTACGCACGACACGTCTTCATAGCTATCCAGCTCGTTTAAACTGTCAGCCATGCAATTATTCAAACGCCACACACCCACACACTGTAATAACCAGCCAACCCGTTTAAACTGTCGGTCCTGTAATTATTAACGACACCAATATATTTTAATACCCATTTTATTATCTCAGGCATTAATTCTCACTTTTCCATCTTTCTTATTTATTTTATTTAATTAACCCCACCCTTATTATCGACGTGAGATCCTCAAAATACCCCTTAGTCCCATACCTAAGGGTTCCCAAAGTACCAATACGCCCTAACCTATTTATAGGATGAATTTCTATCAATAATTACTCCCTAACCTATTGTCTAGGCTAGCGCAACGATGAGACTAACATAAAAATCAGCCCCACCCTTGAATATCAAATCCGTAAAAATCTACACTAACTAGTCCCATACCTAGAAAGCGTAAATCACAACCAAGGCCAACCCACCAATCCCATACCTATCAAGCATCCCATAATATAGGTGAGAACATGCTACCCAAAAGTTTCAACGGACACGCGATGGCAAATATGAATAACAACTAATCACACAATTCCACAATTTATATGAACAATAACACAATTTAATCGTAATGGCCAATTTTTATTATAATCTAATTAATAATACCGTTGTCGTTCTTAACAAAATTTATTTTCATCTAATAATTTTTTATTAATAAACGTGCAAGTTTATGAAACCCATAATAATAACCCACTTTTATTAACTACATAATTATTTGAGTGTGTACGCGCCTCTTTTTCATTTAAATAACATCTATAAAATTCTACATGCGATCCTACACCCATAATAACCAAAACTCAATACTCTATCTTACGCACCCAAGGGTTTCAAGTCTTATTTCATTTTAAAAAATTTCATCAAAATAGTACCAAATTAGTTCTCACCTTTTCTAATTAACGTTGCTAATTTGTTTTAAGAAAACATGTGATTAATTATTTAGGTGACATTTAAAACGCATAATACTAAAGGAAGAGAATAGAGTATCCATGCCTGAGTGAATATTGTTTGAAAAATATGATTAGACGGTTGAATTCCTCTAAAAAAATTAGCAACGTCTTGTTCTTGAACAATCTTGAGAAAATACCATTTAAGCCTTCAAATCATGTGTTAAAATCTTGAATAAATTTGTGGCTAAGGTTTGTAGATGAAAGGGAATGATTTTGGAGAGGTCTTATGGTTGAATAGTTTGTGAAAAAGTTATTTAAAAAGTCCATTCATGAATTAGTTACAACATATAAGGTTAAGAGTTGGATTAACAAAAGACTCCTAATTAAACTGAACAATTTGTCGTTTCGCCTGGTCCCGACCGAATCGATTCAGCGCCTATAACCGAATCGATTCTCCCCTGAAAGTAAGCCCAGTTCGCCTAGTTATATATATATATATAAGTAACTTTTTTTTATAAAATCTTCAATTCAACTCCGATTGAAATCCTATTTTTCAGTAATAAAAATCAACATATTAAATTATTAAAAAAAATTAAAATCGACAAATTTTATTTTTCTCGAATTTTTGAATTTAATTAAATAATTACCGAATTAAACTACGGGGTGTTACATACTCTTAGTGCTATGGTGCTTAAATATAAACTGAAGCGTAACCTCTATTAATGTCAATAATTTAACAAACAAGATGCTATTAGCAATGGAGGAATAAACTTAGTTGAAATGAATCAAACAATTTAGTATAAGCTCAAAAAATCTCGTGTATAACTCAATAACAAGCAATAAATATGAATTCTTTAGAACTATAAATGAACCCTTGAAATAACTAGTTAGAGGGAGAGAAAATAAGTACTCTAGATATATCCCTGGTAGGCTGTTCAAACACCAGAATATGAAGGAGTAAGGGTCAAATCTCAATCAAAGTCTATATTATTGGAAGAAATATCGGGCAAAGATTTTAATGCCTATACTCTTGTAATAACTCTCTATCCAAAATTTCTATATCTCAGTCTAATGTGTGATGCCTTATTTTTTCATCCACCGTCCATCTTAATGAAATAACATAGTATATATATGTTCTCAATCCCAATTTTATAGGACCTTAAATCCCCCTTTCTCTTTTAGCACGCCCATGTTGGTCGCCTATCAGCTATCTAATTGGGGGCAAGACTGTTTAATATGGAATAAAGTTATCTCCAAGCATGGAAAAAAGTATTACTTAAATGAAAAGTAATGATTGCTCTTCTCAACACATTATATAAACTTTGCCGGCATGGAATCATGTATACAAGGAACATTCCTTTTTATCATCTAATGCTATTCAACGCCATCACCTCTTTACCATTCTTGAACACATTTGGTCAACGTAACTGGTGGTTCGTCGCAACATGTTTCTTTGTCTTATGCTCTTTCCGACTAGTTGGTATTTTACATGGTGTATCTAAACAGTTTAAGTCATGCCTTAATATTGCTTTGCTTCTCAATACTCCAAACCAATTTCCTCAAAGGTTCCCTAAGTGAGGTTATTCAATATAGCATGAAAGCTCTACCAAGTCCTGCCAGACCTGGTCCGTCATGGATATCAAGAAACCTCACCAATATTATAATGTCTCATAAATACACAAAACTTAAGTTAAAAAAATACAAAGGTTCTTAAAATTGCTCCATTAGGAAGGCTTACTCTATGCCTCCCTTTAATATTTGGACTGATTTGCTTACTTCCAACTTCCTAGGTACTTGCTCCAGCTTCCTCTGTGCTAGCTCCATCTTCCTCTGGGATTTCTTCATCTTTCTCTTCCTTTGCTTGAGCTGTGTTATGAGCCAGATCACTCGACTCTTTACACTTCTTTGTAATTTCACTAATTTTTGTTGAATCCTTCACTAGTTTCTCTAATGAGGGGAATTATCTCTAATTATAGGTTTATATTTAATCCCCCCATAGTATTTTGGAGAATTCGTAAGCTATTGGATCATGCCCTCATATAGGTTGGTTACAAGTATATTGGAGTTATTCTTATATGGATTATTTGCCCTATGTATGGGTTCCTACTGGAGTTGAGATCTAGATTCAACAACCCATCATTTCTGACTCAATTAGATTTCATGTGAATTCCATATATATATATATATATATGTGTGTGTGTGTGTGTGTGTGTGTGTGTGTGTGTGTGTGTGTGAGTTCCCCACTGTGAGACCCCGCTTATTTAAATCCTGGGTGATCAGTCCATTATTAAATTAAACAAGAATTATTAATGGTTTCATTCTTAGCATCAGTGTTGAAAAATAATTATGTTACTGGTACCCTAATGGCCCGGTGTCAAAAGTTTAATCTTTTTATTAACATGCGATAATTTAAACTACTAAACCACATTCACCATTCCTGTAAACAATGTAATAAATGATAAAACAAATGACTAAACAAATGTGATGGGTGTACACACTCTAGACTTAAGTCCACATACAATAGTCCATAAAAAAACCAAATCCAACAACTGGAAATAGAAGGGAAATGCAGTAACTATGAAATAACCACTAACTAAAGATGGGTGGAATGCATGACTGAGATAAATGACTGAAGAAAATGAACTAATAAAAGTGGAAGAGTTTACTACCGAGGTCCTACAACACCCACAACTGCTGCAACACATCAAATAAGAATGGACTCCTAAGCTTGGCGTATCTACGACTGTGCACTTAAAAGGTTTTTATAAAAAATAGATTTGAAATGGGTTAGAGCCCAAGAACATTTCAAAAATATTTTCAAGTACTTAAAATGAAGTAAGAGCAGATATTGTATAAATGTTAACTTCATGTGCGCTCTCTTAAGATACTCACCTCTTAACTATTGTGCACGCCTAATGTATTCTCCTAAACCAACCTAGTTATGCTACCCCGCCTTATTAGTTTGAACAAAGTCTCTCCCTGCCTAATAATTCATTGTGCCCACTCGTATTGTCCATACAATACGTTATAGAATTTCCAAACCCCTTTAGCCAGTAACAATCACCAAGTAAGTATTAAGTTTCCACATACTTAATTTACTTTAGATATCACTATTTATCTTATCTACTAAAGCACATATAGTAGAATAAATCACACATATATATATGTATACACAACTCCTGTATTATATATAATTACGACAGCCCTAGGTAGAGACCCGGGATGCACGCATACTCTGTTATCGAGTCCATGTACATCACGTACGTACTAAGTAAAGGACTTCCGATTCAGAATCATTCTCGAACCATAAATTTATGATTCACACAATTTGGAGGTGAGCACGATTCTAAGCCTCTGGGCTACGCACACACCTAACGCACCAAATGACCAGTCACACTATCATACACACAAGTAGTGCTCAATCCTAAGTTCTATGTTCTGAGGAACAAGTAAAACATTCTCCCAAATATCTCATCAAGATAAGATTGTCCATGATGCAAAACCTCCCGTGACAGAAGGTAGCGTAGGTATGTTCACACACGTAAGAATTCACACAATAGGTATTCATATATATATATATATATATATATATATATATATATATATATATATATATATATATATATATATATATATATATATATATATATCATCAGTGTAGGTATACACGCAACCCATAATATATCCCATACACAGTATATAACTCTCGAATAACCTACGTATTATCAATTTACCATTATCCTTCTCGTCGTATATTCATGAGTATTTCCCAGTACTCAAAGGGTCCTAATTACCCTTTAAACTATTTTAGTTGTCATAACACCTCTCTACTATTGGCCGGGTCATAGATTAAATCATACTCTCTGTGATCTGTTTTAATTCTCGTGAATTCATTTAATATCAAAGTATGCCCATTAATTCCTATCCTATGCTCAATTGGGGAAACCTAAACCCTACTGTATGTTTACTGAAATTACTATCTCCCTCATTAGAATTTAATAATGCCCCAAAAGTCTCCCCGTAATTTATTTGTGGATTTAGGGCATAGAATAACAAAATTGTTCAAATCTGGGCAGCTGAATCGATTTGGTGAAGAGGCCGAATTGATTCGGTGAAGGGGCTGAATCGATTCGTTGATCGAATCGATTCTCTCTCTGAGCCGAATCGATTTAAAATGCTATATGTCATCTCCTTTGTTTAACTGTTACGAGTTTCACCATTTTAACCCTCTAAACCTTCATAATACTGTCCCAAACCGCCAACCACGTATATCAGACCCTACAATAACATATATAAATGATTTCTAATATAACCGAATCATAAAATCACTAAGGGGAATCAATTAAACCAGATTAATACTACACTTTAATCCCAAAAGCCTAAAATATTCTTTCTTTGTCCAAGAACATCAAGAAACCCAGATTTCTCCACAGTCTCATGTTAATAAATTATCAGATTTGTACTACATACATCAATGAATTATGTCTATCGTGATTTCAACCCAAGAACATGATTTGAATATTTAATTTAACCAATAATCATTTATTCATGAGAATATTCAATCCTACACTAACATGGATTGTATATATACTCAAATTTTGCAAGATAAAAACTTTCTTGGAGTTTGTAGATCTGATTTGTGCAAAAAAAATGGTGGAGTTCTCTTCCTCTCCTTCCGATCTAAACTCCAGTGGTGGTGGTGGTGCAAAAGTGGTGTGGGGTGCCTTGGAAACCTTCACCTTCTTCCTCTAATGGCCTCTCTAAGTTTTTATAACTTCTAACCCTAGAACATCAACCCACATGCTGATATAACCCTATTAAATTCGTTGGTCCTTTTACTCAAAAAAGTTAAAAGACCAAAATACCCCTTCGGGGTGTTGGTTTGGCCTAAAAATGCCCCGGGACCGAATTCAAACCCCTGAGTACACTTTTCTGACTATCTCAACTCTCCCGAACCCACTGGAGATTTATGCTTATATGTATATCTAGTAAGACGATGGGAATATTGACATGAGGATAATGGATTGTGATATTATGGAGACTGTGATATTCTTTATTTATAAGATACAAGGTAGAACATGGGTACTACTCATACGTATAACACTTAGTGTATGATTAGTGATTATGAAATTGTGTTGTGGCACTAGGTAGAGATTATGTACACTACACCAAAATTTTTGGATTGTCACGGTCATTGACCATGACAAGAAAAAACATGTTAAGGTCAATGACAGTGAAAAGTATGGAGGTATAGTAGCTAGTTTTGTGGAGAATAATATTTACTTTTATTATATATAGTATAATAGATAGCTAGTTATAGACATAACCTACCTAGAGATTGAGGAGTATAGTAGTTAGGTAGGTGACGGCTAGGTTGCATGGTTAGTGTATAGTATAGTTGTTAGACGGTTGATGGTCATGGTTTACCGAGATATTAGGTTGTACCGTAGTTACCCTACCGATGAGTTGAGCTTACGTGGGTACTATGTAGGATAATTTCTAGTCCATATTAGAGGATTTAATGTATTTGTAAATTTTGGGGTATATGGATACTATGAGTTGGTATTAGCCTTATTATATTATTATTAGTGATTATACTATAATAATGTGCAAGGTAGGATTTGCGTAGCGTACACGTGTATTCTTCGTACTTGGGTACTTACGTTATTAGCTATGCTAAGAATATGCTGGGCATATATGACTAGGATTCCTTTTGATAGAGGTGAGGTGAGAGACATTTAGAGTGAGTGCCAGAGGGGATGACATGAGATGTACATGAGTCACACTTAATATTGTTAAATTAAAGTTAGATTTTTCTTGCAAAATGTGAGGTCTGACTAACATTTTTTCTTAAAAATCTTCTTTAAAGTATTAGGTAGTTGTAGGAGCAGGGGTAAAAGGACCAATTATAGGGATAACATTATCTATTTATCAGAGTTAGGTATGTATGGTTACTTCTTATCATATTTCCTTTTCATTTAGACTTTACACATTCAGTTATCCATTTTATAATCCGTGGGGGTTCTACAGTTGTTTATTTCTCATTGGACTTTTATTGTGGAGATTTCTTGTATTCAATTATCTAGTTGAATTCAAATTTAACTTATCGTCTTATTTTGTTCTCTTATTATTGTGGTTGGTATCTTATTTATTATTCATTTATGATCATTATGATATAAATGATTTAATGTCCTCTATCGGGTGGGCCACTTGCCATGGGAAAAATAGGAGGTGTTACATAGTGACTGACTACTTCACTAAGTGTATTGAAGCAAAGCCCTTAACTCACATCAGCTAAGCTTACACCAGGAGGCTCATTTGGAGGAACATAATTAATTAGTTTGGTATCCCTAAATAGGTTGTGTCAAATAATGGTTCCCAATTCAATAATGATATTTGAAGAGATTTTTGCGCTGAATATGGGATCCGCAACCTACACACTTCTGTGGTCGTCCCACAAGACAACAGACAAGTTGAAATATAGAATAAAACTCTCGTTTCCAGAATCAAGCATCGACTAGAGAATGCAAAAGGGAAATAAATTTATGAATTACCCTTTATTCTTTGGGCTTATATAACTACACTAAGAAGGTCCATGGGAAAAACTCCTTATGACATGGCTTACAGTTGGAGGCTTGTTATCTCTCTAAAATTGACCTACCAACACTTAAGTATAAAATCTATGAGTAAGGACATAATAATGATAGAATCAGTTACGAGTTGGACCTATTATAAGAGAAGATGGAGTTAGACCTCATCCCCATTGCAGTGTACCCCTTATTCACATTACAGTATACCAACAGGGACTTACCAAGTACCAGAAAAAGAAATTTAAGGATTCATAAATTGCAGTGGACAAATTTGGTACTCAAGAAGCTACTACTGGGGGAAAAAATCCCTATGATGGAAAATTATCCCCCAAGTGGGAGGAACCATACAGAATAACATCAAAGGGAGCATTCAGATCGTACCAACATGAGAAAATAGATTGAACAGCTATCCCATGTATTGAAATGCCATGAACCTAAAAAAATTCTATAATTAGAAGACGTAACTTAACTTAGATTAGTCTTAGGCAAATACATTATTTATTTTTAGTTTCTCAAGAAAATTCCAGTTCATTAGCGTAGTTTAATATATATATTATGTCTTTATTCAAATGCTCAACAAAAAACCACATAAAAACGTTGGTAAAACCTTAAAATGGGTTAGTTGGCTTAGAGTATATGCACAAAACCATATAAAAATGGGTGCTATGACTTCAAATAAGTCAATTTTTTCACATAAGAGGCAAAAACTGACATGAAAATGGAGGTACAACCTAAGAGTGGGTTGGTCAGTTTAGAATAGGCATAAACCCACCTAAGAATGGGTAATATGACTTGGAATAAGTCGGTTCAGCCTAAAATGAGAACAAACCCACCTAAGAATTTATGGATTATAATCAATCAATTTTCACCTAGAGTAGGCAAAAACCCACATGAAAAATGGTGGTACGACCTAAGAATGGACTAGTCGGCCTATAGTAGGCACAAACCCACCTAAGAAGGAGTGGTACAATTTGGAATAAGTTGGTTTCACCTAGAATCGGCAAAATCCCACCTGAAAACATTGGTACAACCTTATAATGGATTGGTCGATTTAGAATAGGAACAAAACCACCTAAGAATGAGTGGAACGACTTACAATAAGTCTATTTCGCCTAAAATAAAATAAAAATCTGCATGAAAATGTTGGTATAACCTAAGAATGGGTTGGTCAATATAAAATAAGTACAAACCCACTTATAAATACATGACATGAAACTATCAGAGCCAATTTATAATGAATGACCTTGATTTATTCACTCTACGAAAATAATCTTGGGTGAAAAAGCTCACAAGTATGACAAGTTGATCCTACTTAGACCGACGTAGTCCAAATGTGCTAAAAATGGTTAATTCTTCCCATTGGATTGCTACGATAAGAAAATAATTACTATAGGGAATATGTATCCCATAATAATGCTTAATATCCGTTTTACCATAGTATGGATGAAAATTGATAGAAGGACACAAAGGCATACGTTGCTCGATAGGCCGACCTGCCTATGTCCACGAGGAAGGGATAACAAGGTTTTGTTACTTCAAAAATGGGGGAAAAGGATGACTCAGAGTGATAGAATTTGTAGTAGAGATTCCACGATGTGGATACAATAATATCCTATTTATGGGCCTTGAACATTAGTGTTATATCTATTTATAAATGAAATATTCCTAATCATATGAATTAAATTATAATACATTCCTTACAATAATCGAATGTTACCATTTATCTTATCTCCAAGGTAGTTGAATTGTGATGAAACTGTATTCAGTCATATTTGCTATTATCTCCAGCGATTCACTTTTAGCTACTCTCGGATCTCTGAAAGACCAAATTATTATATTTTTCTATTCACCATGTGTAATGCCATTTGGTATACCCGATTCATAACCCATTCAATGTCCCCCAAAATTGGGGTGATCGGTCTTTAGGTCTAGTCGGCTTAATTTTTTCTTATCATATTGTCCATGTGTGTCGTGGATTTATTAATCAATATTTTACTGATTGTCGTGCATCCCACTTAATTCTCACTGGAGTGAAATCATGATATTAAGCGCATGTAATCCCTGTATTCAGGATTTTGTGCGTCGTAAGTTATTTTTCCTTAGGTGATAATTGCTCATGAAGCGCTTGACATGAGGAACATGGGAGTCAGTCTCTCTTTCTAAGAGATTCATCACTCTAGTTCCTTTTTGGTAGGAAAAATTATAAGTGGTTGAAGAAACCTTTTTGGCTCCTTACTTGAAGACAAAGGAATGAAATACAATTTTTCTCTATCTCTCTTATATGAGTTGCAGAGAAAAACGTTTTAAAAAAGTCTTCATCCTTTTCATTTGTCATTCTTATTCCTTTCTCCAGCTATGTCTAAGCATATGAGAAAGTAAGAAAAGACCTCAAAAACTTATTTTGTTGCATTTTGTGGTAAGTATAACATACCAAGATCTGTCAAAATACGAACCTCGCCTAACAATGAGAATGTTAATAACATTAATGGCGATGTTAAATTTATGACAATGACCATAATAAGGGGGAGTTCATTTTTGCATCCACCCATTACTGGTGGAGGTACTTACTTTCTAAGAAATACTATCAATCTAGTCAAACAAAAGTTTCTTTCGAATTACGATGGGTATAGTCACCATAAACCAAATTTGTGGGACTAACTCGGGCCTGAATGAAATCATGTATTGTCATGACTTGAGGACCTCTCCTGGGTCTAGAACCTACCATTTCCAGGATAGGGTCAAGTCCTATAATTTGTTCATCGGGTTTCCCATGCCCAAAAAATACATTGATAAAGATGTCTTGGTTTTTTCTAGGCAACTCTATGGTGAAAACTATGCAGGTCTTTCTGTGCCTGTGCATGGTGGATATAAAAGTAGTTTTTTTTTAACCATTTAATTGAATTTGATTAAAATTTTAACCTTATTTGATATTTATTATCCTGTTCTGCCTTTGTCTTTTCAGTCCATGTAAGAGATGCTGGATCGGGTTGGCAATATGCCAAGTAGAAATAATATTCTTCATGACTAAGCCAACATCATGTGAATAAATTAACTGATAAGGACAACATGATTGCCGAGATCGAAGGAAAATTAAAGGAGTCTTCCAGCAAGGAGAAATTGCTGCAGAAAGTGAAACCCTGTAATTAGAGTTCATCAAGGTTGATTCCGAGATGAGTGAGGTGAGGATGTCCTTTGACCAAAAAAACATAGAGAAACTAATTCTCCAAAGGAAAAAAGGGCCCTTGCCATTGGTTGGGAGGAAGACCAAAATAAGGCCTTTGATGAAGTCTTTAAGGCCGACCGCCAGGAGGTTCATGCGCGACTAGACTACCACGAGTTGGATGCGTTCAACAAGGGATGGATTGTTGGCATTAAAAAGGATAATGTGAAACCCCGCCTACACCAAACATCCTCCTCTTAAAAACCCTTCATTGGTGATAATGAAGCTTCCTTGGCATCTAGCCAATAGGTGGATCGACTGACTATTGAACTGGAAATTTCTAACGGACAGGGAAAGTAGGGTAATAATGTTGCTTAAATTTAGAGGGAGGTCATCCCTGGCAACCTAGTTGTTTTAGGGTTTCTATCTTATTTGTATATTTTTAATGTAAATTGTTAGACTAATATTTTGTAGGCCTTGTTCCATTTTACATTAATTAAAGAACTTTCCATTTATTCTTATCACCTTGTTTATTCATATTCTATGAACGTGCTGAGGTCTTTTCTACTTGTGGTCGGCGGAGGGTAAGTCAGTGGATGTTGTTCAAATCAATGTATTAACCAAAAATTATATAAGTTAACATTCTTATTTTCTTAATCATTAGTCAATAGAGTTGACATCTCTGACTGATTCCACTGGATTGTAAAATTAATTAACAAGATAATGTTCAAATCAATTTATTGATGAAAAATTTGATAAGACAACATTCTTATTTAACTTAGTCATTAGTTCGTGGAGTTAAAATTTGTGATCGATTCAACTGACTTTTAAAATTAATCAACAAGCTAATGTTCAATTAACTTATTGATTAAAATTTGATAAGTTAACATTCCTCTTTAACTTACTAATTGGTTGGTGGAGTTGGGGTTATGGCCAACTCCATGGACTTAATTAATTAACAAGATAATATTTAAATTCACTTATTCACTAAAACTTGATAAGTTAACATTTTCATTTATATTAATAATTGATCAGTAAAATTAGGGCCTGTGGCTGATTCCATTAACTTGTAAAATTAATCAACAATCTATTTTTCAAATTAACTTATTGATGCCAAATTATAGGCAACCGAATTATTTTAAGTCATACTACTACTTGAGTGGGTTTAAATACAAATCGCTGACAACCGACTTATTATAAGTCATACCACTATTTGCGTTGGTTTAATGCCAAATCATAGGTGACCAATTATTTTTAAGTCATACCACTATTTCGGTAAGCTTAATTCCAAATCGTACGCATCACCCATTCTTAGGTGGGTTTATGCCTATTCTAGACTAACTCTCCCGAAAATGAGTCATATAACCTTTTTTAGATGGTTTTATGTTATAGTTTAGCTTAGAGAATGTTACTACATTAAACAATTTCATTTATTAACATGAATAATCTTTTTTTAGATAAACATTACAAGCGTAAATCTATTATACTTAATGGTAAAACTTACTAAGGTTCATGGAATTTCATTATCTAGGCACCATTATCCCATTTAATTTTTCTAGATGATATAAATCTCCTCCTCCATTTGAGACCACTCTACAGGGCCCTTACTAGATTGACACGAACTTCCCGTCAGAGGGTTTATTAGCAACTGGTAGCACCTTCCTAAGCACTAGATCGTCTACCTAGAATTCTCTAACCTTCAATTTCTTATCATGTTATTTTGTTGATATCACGCATGGCGGATGATATTCTTATCTTTTTATTCTTCTGCCAGATTAAGTTCACGTGCCAAATTATCATGGTTATGGCCATCCTTAAAGATTTCAGATCCGAGAGTTTGTAGACCGATCTTCAGAAGAATGATATCTTCCATTACTTATTCCAAAGCATATGGGGTATCCCTTATTAGCTATTGGGAGTCATTCTATAAGCCTATAAGACTAATTGGAGTTCATCCACCCATATTCCTTTGGCATTCTCTACTCTCTGTTTGATCCTATAGAGTAGAATATTATTTGTAATCTCAGCTTGCTCATTGCACTACGATAAAACCATTGAAGTATAATGATTTTAGAACCCATACTCCGCGCAAAAGTATCTAAATACATTGTTGTCGAATCGACTTTCGTTGTTTGATACAAAGGCTATAGGGATGCCGAATCTAGTGATGATGTTTCCCCACATAAATCATTTTGCATCGACTTCTTGGATATGTGTTAACGTATTAACTTCCACCCATTTTTTAAAGTAGTCGGTAATAATGATTAAAACTTTTTGATTCCTAGGTGTTACAAGTAAAGGTCCTACAATATCCATGCCCCGTTGAGCCAAGGATCACAGACTTGTACGAGGGTTGAGATCATCGACTGACTGCTTGATGATGAGTGAGTTATCATGGAATTTAGGACATTTTGGGTTGAATTGGATTGCATTCATGAAAGGCCACTAATACTCCTCTAAGATCGCCCGATAAGATAGAGATTTCCCTCTTGTATAAACTCCGTAACTTCCTTCATGCATCTCACTAAGGATTCCTTCCACCAGATCTGGGTCGACAAATTTGAGCAAAGGACTTATGAATGATCTTTGGTAGAATTTTACCTTGGAGTTAAGGGAAAACCTAGCTAACTAAATTTTCAATTTATGGGAATCTTTATCGTCCCATAGGAGATCTCTAGTCTTTGAGTAGGTAATAATGGGATCCACCCATGATAAGGCCGACTTGATCTGCATAACCTCTAATACTACTTATGGATCATAAACACTTGATGAGATGACATATTTAACTTCAATCGTTCTTTTTAGATTGGTGTTAATTAGTGATGCCAATGTGGCTAGAACATTGACATGACTATTGTAGTTCCTTAATAATTTTTCGATTGATGATGACATGATGGAGTTTATGACATTTCTTGATTTATATTAATAGGCGATCATTCTTGAATATCTAGGTTTACATTCTTTATTTATTTATATGGAGATAAAATAAGAATCATAGTGCATGATGATGTCTTGTGCTCTGATGGTGATGACCTTATGCAAGCCAATTATTATAGCCTCTTTATGTCTTGTATGGCCTTATTTCGATTGGGATTAGCTTCAATAGTTCTTTGCATCACCATGTACCACATAAATTTGCTTGAGCTGGCCCCAAAAGCACAATTGGAGGAATTTAACTTCATCCTACAATCTCTTAAGATATTAAAGGTGATAAAATGTCTTTGATATGGTAGACTGCATGTCTTATCTTAATGATCATATCATCAATATAGACTTATATAATTGGTCCAATTTGTTTATTAAATATTTTGGTCAGAAGATGAGGAACTGTTGCCCTAATATTCTTGAGGCCGACCGACAGAACTTTATTGCAATAAAATCCCAGCATTGTAATGAATAAAGTATTCCCTTTATCGGGACCGAACAAGGGTATTTAATGATATCCTGATTATGTATCCATGAAGTTCATGTGCTAGTCATCTGTTGTTGATTCAATGAGATGTTCCATTTTAAGGAAGGAAAAATATCATTTATATATGACTTATTAAGAGTTGTAAATTCAACACAAACTCTCAATTTTTCACTCTTATTTATGACCACGATTGTGTTGGAAATCCAATTTGGAAATTGGACCTCTTTGACGGAGTTAGCATGCAAAAAATTCTCAACTTCATTCTCCATTGCCTTAACTTTCTTTTGAGCTAACTTACCAAGCTTTCTCTTGATAGGTCGATATGTAGGATTCACATGTAATCGGTGGTAGGCAACATCTAGATCGATTTGGGGTAGGTCATAAGGCTGCCAGGCAAACACATTAATAATTATTTTAGGGAAATAAATGAGTTACTCGGCCATATATTCTGGTAGTTTGGAACCGATTAAGAAGCTTTTGTCCAGTTGGGATGAGTTTAAAGGAATTATCATAATCTCCTACATCGGTGGGGACAATTTTAATCACCTCCACCCCTAACCAAGCTCCCTTTGGTTGATAATTGGGCTGACCAACCATAAATCATCATCGTCTTGGGTCTTCTTAGTTGAATTCCTTTTTATTTGATGGCGGAGATAAAAAAACTTCATTTTTGATACTTCATCACTTCTGATTTCAATGATGTCTTAATCGGTGATGAATTTAAACTTCTGGCGAAGTGAAGAAGGCACAACTCTCATGGTATGGACCACCATCTACCATGGTGGAGTTGTAAAGTGAAACTAACTCGATCACATGCAACTCAATCTCCTGATTAATATGTTTGACCTTGACTGGGAGTTTGATCTCTCTTAATGGCGTATCCATATTACAATTAAAACCGATCAATAGACTGATCCTCGTATCTAGGTTTTGGGTAATATATCCAAGATTATAGAGTATATTGATGTACATGATATATGAGGATATCCTCTAGGAGATCGATATTCTTTTGATGTGAAAGTCCATAACCTGGAGAGCAAGGACCAATGTATCCTTTTAAGGTAACTTAACACTGTCATTGTCGGTGAATGAAATTACTCGGTCAAGATTAATATCCTTGCATTATAATTTTATGAGGATAGTCTTGGATAATTCTACTTGGAATTCTTCACGTATGT
Organism: Sambucus nigra; assembly: GCA_949130495.1. Lineage (NCBI taxonomy): Eukaryota > Viridiplantae > Streptophyta > Magnoliopsida > Dipsacales > Adoxaceae > Sambucus > Sambucus nigra. Next base: position 383,332,695 of record OX422217.1, read on the forward strand.
TGGATGAAATCTGAACTCTCTCCCTAAGTTTTTACATGTTCATTGAGAAGTATATGTATAACCATATATGGATATAATCATTCTTGATGGTGGGAGGTCATCATCGTCCTTTTTTTATATGGCATTAACTCGAGCAAAATATTTTGTCTTATCTACATAAATATATTCTTTATGGTGGCCAGCCTGCACAAGATCTTCTAGATGTCATTTGAATATCTTGCAATTCTCTATCTTATGGCCATGGTTTTGATGATAAGTGCACTAAAGATTAATGTCCTTATCATTTGGATCCCTCGCCATCTTGGGAGGCTTCTTATAGTATGAAATTTCCTTTATCCGTGGAAGGAGATTATAGATCGGTTCCTTATAAAATATGTTTATTTATTGGTAGGCATTCTCACTGGCTGACATTTTTTCTCGTCCCTTACGATTCTTTGTCTTGCTCCTTTTTAGTGGAAGTTTGTCGTGTTCCTCCTTTAAATCCTTTATTTATGTTGTTATTCTTAGTTTACTTAGAAGGTTGTTTGACCTGATTGTTGGCATTGAGAAGCTCATTTTCCACCTTGGCATATTTCTCAACACGTTCCATGAGATCATCCATTAACGATGCCGACTTATTGGTGAGGGACTACTAGAGGTCATTTTATTTGATAAGGCCAGATTTAAAAGAGGAAATTACCAATTGCTCATAAAAATTTTCAATCTCATTAAATGGCTCCCAGTATTGTTGAGCGTACTTCTTGAGAGCCTCCCCTTCTTTCTCCTGACGATGAGTAGGGAGTCGACCTCCTTTACTATTTTATTGCTAGTGATAAAGAGAACTATAAACTGCTTGGCCAATTCCCTATTCGAATTTAGCTTCTCAAACCATCTGAGGCAAATCTCCCCTAAAGTGGATGGTATAACATGATGTGTAAGTGCAACATGATAATTTTATAAGTATGTATTCAGTTTCTAGTGTCTGATGTGATGTAATGCGATGGATCGGTCTTGGTATCATAAGTAGTGATATTTATGATGCATAACTTCCTTAGAGCTCTGATGAGTCTAGATTGACGGTGAAGGGAGATGTTTATTTGCGACCTAATGCTCTTTTGGCAAGGTCTTTTGGTGTTCAGATCAGGTTGGGATACATGCATCCCTCTAATTGTTTTCTTGATGAATTTTTATAACTCGTTGCATCCTACGCTCTTTTATAGGGGTTAGTATTTAACTGATTTGTTATTGTTACTGGACTCAACCGGTCGAACTAGGCCTACACTATAACTGAAGATTTTTTGGACAAAGGAATGATCCTGCTAAGGGAAATGAGAGTGTGCTACTCATGGAATTTTAGACCTAGAGGCTCTGCAATGACGAATAATTAGAGGGAGATTGGGATATCAATTTTTCTTCTTCTTCTTCTTCTTCTTCTTCTTCTTCTTCTTCTTCTTCTTCTTCTTCTTCTTCTTCTTCTATGATGTTATGGTTATGGAATCTTGACCCACGTCCCTTAGACTGTTTGATTAAATACCTCTTCAATCGACTTTAATCTAGTCATCTCTTCACCTAGCTCATTCAGTTGTTCCTTATAGAGGTTGACTAGGCGTGATGTTTCATTCCTAGTAGGTGACTCCATAAATGTAACATTGCATCGACGATTGGGTCCAAACCTATACGGTGTGCATTTCTAAGACCTTGCATCATTGGGAGGTGGCGAAAATTTATAAGGAGTTTATCCCCTCCTTAAAATTAATACTTATGATTTAACAAGATTCCCAATATGGGAATGATAAGATTGATGTGCACTCATATCGAATGATGTCTAGTATTCACTAGTGGTGGGGGTTAAAGTTTTTTCCTATGGACAAAGACAAAGTATAGGGGATATAGATCCTACAATAATGATTAATACCAATTTTACCACAACTATGAATGTAAATTGATAAAAGGACACAAAAATCTTCATAGTTTGGTAGGTCGATCTGCCCACATCCATGGGGATGGGAGATCAAGGTTTATTACTTTCAAAAAGGGAGGAAGAAGATGACTTAGAGTGTTAGGGTTGTTAGGTAGGAGTCCAAGCGAAGGATATAATAATGTTCTATCTATTCCTTTGAACATTAGGGTTATGACTATATTTTGATAAAAGAGTCCTAGTCACACGAAGTAGATAGTTTACTTGTGATGAAACTGTATCCAATCATGTTTTCTATTATCTCCAGTGATTCGATTTTAACTACTTCGTTATCTTTGCATGATGAGATATTTATAGTTTTCTATTCACCACGTGTCATGCCATGTGGCACCTTTGCTAACAATCCTTTCAATTACCAAGTTATTTTCATTATATTTTTGTAAAATAAGAACGTTAATTGGGTGATTTAAGTTGTTATTCATATCAATTGAACTATCTAGTTATTAGTATGATGCATTGATACATTAAGGCAGTATCCAGTAAAATTTGTTAAGAACAATACCAATTTGTTGTTGTAAAGATATACATAAAGTGTTAAAATTCCATCACAAACCAACCCTTCTATAAAAAATCTATTCATATTACGTTGAAACCGAAGATAAATCATACATAAAGATAAGTGAATAGAAAAAGTATAAATAAAATGAACTTTTACATTAATCACAAACGACTAAAGATCTATATTGAATGCGAATGAAAAAGTATAGAAAATAGTTAATGGCCTCACATGGATAAGAAAAAGAAAAAAAGGAAAACCTAACCTGAGGCATCAAAAGTTCCTCCACTTCATACCCACCCTAATTAGTATTCCTAATAAGTCCTTCATATGGGTCATTTTTAGTTAGGGCCTTATCGCTGACCTACTAATAAAACTCTTGGCCATACGCCAAAGTGGTTTCACCCTCTCGATTACAGGCTTAGGGATTGAGGGGTTTCATAATATGACCCATTAGTTTTGAGCATGTTGCCTTGCTATAGGCATTCCACCTAGCCTTTGTTGAAGGCTATTGACTCAAAGTAGTCCAACTGGGTGGCTACAACCTCAATGCCAAAATCGTAGCCCTTACGAAATTTTTAATTGAAAATTTCTCCATTATTCTTCTTCTACTCCTCTTATTGAGCAAGAATGAGGTATCGTTTGTTATCCAAAAAGGAGATGAACATCCTAATATCAATTTTCTCATTTTTTTCTTACTATAGGCCAATTAGAAGGCCTCTCCTCCTTGTAGGAGGACATCTCTTTGAGCTTTTAAGTAAGCACATAGATCTTTTCGTCTAAGTCGGATAATTTATCTTCATACGAATGACTTAAGTATGAAGAATATCGTTCCCTTTGTATAGTTACTTTGATCGATCAGAGGCCTCTTGGAGGGCTTGTATTGTTTGAAAAAAATACACAGGATAGAAATCGGTGAGTCACATAAGAATTCTTGGAATAATGAGGAAAATAAAAATGGGAAAAACTATAGGAAAACTTACGAGCACTAAGTGCTACATTCTATCCTTTAGGAGGCATTCCTCCATCGTGTTCCTAATTGTCGACTTTTCTTTAAGTAGCATAGCTACTTGACAGATTTAATAACTAACCTTAGTGTCCTAGAACACTAAGGGTTAAATTATGATGACTTAATCACTTGTGATCAAAATAATTGCCCAAGGCTGACCCCTAGAACATAAAGCACATAATGAAGGGGTGTTAGGCCTGTGGGTGATCGTCAAATGTTGGTTGCCCTGATTATTCCCCCTTGGAGTAGTATAAGGAGTATGAGTCTCGTTGTTTTTTTTACTTCTTAGCTTTGTCTACCTTAGGTTCCTTATCTCTTTACCCTCTTTGAGTAAGTCTCCCCTCTTTTGTCCTTTGCCTCCCAGAGAACGTTTTTTTTCCTTAGACAGGGTGGCCCTTGAAGCTGTCATATTAGTTGGATCGCATCATTTGGTGGTCATTTCTCCTTGATCAGAATGAAGGTCGATTGTTTCGTGAAGGTTTAATTTTTTTCTTCCCACATGACTGACTAAACGTTAATGGTAGACGCTTCTCAATTGAAAAGATGGGTTCTAAGTCCTCCTCCTCTTGATCATCCTGATGATTGCCCTATATTATTGCTTTATAGTCATTGGAGATCAAGTGGGAATGTGAATCACTCACACCCACATAATGTCCTTTAGCATTACTAGTAGCGCCATTGGGATCTAGAGTCACTGGCTAGTTTGTCATCGACAATGTGACTATAGGAAATGTTATTAAATTCTTGGCCGATGACAGTACGAGCTCGTAGACAACAAAAATATAACTCGCTCTCCAAGAAAGTTTAGAACTAGTTAGTTTGGTCCTTCTCCAAACATTTTTTAGATCGGGTAAGTTGACCTAAAACTTCTTTTGTTTCTTCTTTCCGTGTTTATTTGCACAACGACTAGCTGATTAGATTCAATCCATGATAAACTTAAAAAATAAGAAATAAATAACATATTACCTGGAATATCAATAATTACGTGCCTTATAATGAGGTACTCATCATATCATTCCCTAAAAAGTCCAAAACAACTTAATCTATATCCTTAAGGGACTTGGTTAGACGTTTAAACAAACTGCAAGTCTTATCTCTATCTTTGAAATGCCATGTACTAGATCAAGTGCTAGATCGAAGTTCGTAGTTGTAGTTGATTTCATGTAGCCCCAATTGTATGTTATTTGTTTGGTTAATAACCACCATCCCCATGATGATATTAAAAAAATATTATGTTCACTTGAAGAGGCATAAATCCAAAATAATGGAGTGCCTTAACAAGAAAATAATCTAAGGGGAATTAAACGCCCCCTTCCATTACCACTACAGTATACATGGAAATGTGGCTAGGGTCAAGCTTATAAAAATCCTCAACCTCAGAGGAAACCATAATAGCAACATTGCTGGGGGTGTTACATTTTTTACGAAAGACTCTAAAGTCATCCTATGAGGAGACCTGAAACTTCCTCAATCTGTTAGATAGTATGATAAGAGGAGTTTTCCTTGAAAATATGAAGTTTTCTTGGAGATTTGTAGAAAACTCTAAGTAAGTAAAAATGGAAACAAGGAAAAAAAGATACGTGTACCTGAGAAAATAAAGAAGGAAAATGGGGTAAATGAATTTGTCCCCCTTTTATTCCGTTCGCATTAGAAGGGTTGCGAAGTGAAAACTCGCTTGGAAAATGAGCTACAATTTGGCTTCCTTTGGGACACGCGCAATGATGGCTTGGAGAACGCTAGTTACAACTTACGAAACCCTAACCCTAAGAATTACGTGCAAATATAACAATGATTATGCTCCCACTTGTTTAAAGTGGGACACATGTCAACGTAGGGGAACTTTATCCTAAAATTACACGTAGAAGTTAAAAAACTGAAGTTCCTAAAGTACGAGGGATGGTCAAAACAGACAAGCCGATTTTTAATTTTTTCAAATTAAATATTACACTTAAATAGAATTACCCCAAATTACATTTAACACCAATTTTAAACCGATTGTTGTGTTAAAACAGATTAACAAATTTTATATTTGTCCTAAAGGATGCATCTAGGTGAGAACAAGATAAAATTGATCAATCCACACAACACGCCAATGTACAAGGAAAGCCCACAATGGGAAAAACCTTGGATGACCAAGGCACACGAATTCATTATAATAAGAAATCACAAAAGTCGACATATGACTTACACAACGACTCAACGCCCTTGCAAGCTTTGGCGCATCTTTGATCGTCGAAAGGCTAGTGGGTATGGGTACGGATGATGATAATTTCATGCACATGATGTTGTTATTTGAGGCCGACAATGGACTAGGTCGAGTGTTTATGGGGTTCTCTGACTTTTCTTTCTCACGTACATGTGCTTACAACAAGCTTTGTAATTTTCCTTGATCAGTTGGCCTGTTAACTGCTACCTATTACTATGCTTTCACATTAATTTAGGATTGCTGTGAATCCTAAATTATCTCCATTTATTATATTTTAATGCTTTTGGACGTGGGATTATCAAATAGCTGATATCGGAGGTAATGTTTTATGAAAAAGTTCCTTTTGTACTAGGTGGTGTTTGGTTTGTCAAGTAGGACATTACGTGTTTTAGATGGTATCGTAATGGGTTAGCACATTATATATTTTGGATGTAAACATAATGGTATTATGGCACAAAGAGTATTCCATGTATCATAACACTTTTGTTTATTACCATTCTAATGTTTCATTTTATAGCATAAAATAGTTAAACATAACTGCGAAGCTAGATTAGAAACAGTAATTGTAATATTTTTGCTAACTTACTAAGTTTTTTTCCAACTTCACCCTCTTAAATAACAACATTACTAAAACGCTGACCACACATAGTATTATGTTATTATTTATGCCTTTAGGGATGCGCAGTTAGTATCCATGCTTTAAAGGGAAGGCTTTTCCACTCTTTAGTGACACAGAGGAGTCCATCCATGTAACTACCATAATGTATGAGTCCACACACGACTCGGATGCTCCGCTTCTTCACCGCAACACCACAAACACAGTGTCCACCATGTACAAACATCAAACACATAATCCATCTTATAAAATGTACTCAACAAAAATGATGATGATGAGTAAAACCTTCTTGGTTCCTGCATATAAGATTTCAAAGCATATATGATAATGAAGCTTTGATATTAAACACTTGGGTGTAAAACTAGGGTTTGGGAGACTTTGGTTATGTATAGGAATTCAATTTTGCCAAAAACTCTCTTTAAAAAGTGATGCCAAGAACCCTTTATATAGAAAGCACGATTTTTGAGGTGGAAAATATATCGAAGATGCATTCAAATGAAAACATGAGTTTGTTTGAATGAAACTGTATATCTCGTTCAAACCAAAAACAAATTCGTTCAAATGAACTGCTCCTTTTGTTTGAACCAACTTATAAAGATCTTCAAATGAAATTTGTTTTGTTAATAGAGAAAACGCGTTCGATGTTCATTTGAAGGAACAACCAATATTGTTCGAACGAAGACTATAAAGTCGTTCGAATTACTAAAAATATTTTTCTTTGAAAAAGATTTTAAAACATCTCACAATAATTTTTATAAAAACTAAGACCCATAGTTAAGTTCCAAGGATTAAAATATAAACACATTCATACCTGAGAGATCCTCGAAATATGAAGACGAAACATGGCATGAAATATGACACAATGAATACAATATTTGAAACTTTGTCGTTACATCTTCAAACAAACATGCCATATGCTTAAAATATCAACACACTCAAGTCCTAACCTATGACTAAAATGTTTTGTCCAAATACGGAATAAGCCAAAATACATACAACTTCACTCTATCAGAATTTTTCTTTACAAATCTCCTCATTTGGCTATTCCGGGATAAACCAAAAATAAAAACTCCTATGGGCCTTCAAGATCATTTGAGACACAATCCCCAACCACAAAAGGAAAAAGTAGAACTCGACTGACTCATAAAACTTGAGTATCTTTCTCGCTTATAACCATGCCGCATCTTGCAAACCTGCAAAATTAAACCCACCTTCAAATGTAAAGAGAATATAAAATAAATAAATTCTCCATAAGAATAAAAATCCACCAATGTTTTAACGATCCCCATCTAGGTAAGACATCTCCTCCTAAGATAAAGATATCCTAAAACTAAAGTGAAAGATGCTATTTTCCCCCTTTTTGTTCAGGAATAGATAAAGAAATAATGCATAACAAACCATTTATCCCCTGAAACCATATCTACCCCAAAATTTGAGAACATGTGATACCAATTGGAAATATAGATGCAATTGTGTAAAGTGAAACAAACACAATATGAAAACACAAGAACAAATAATCCAAATAATGACCAATCAATACCAATTTTGATGAAAATATGATACCAAATTAGATATAAAATGAAGAAGGAGATACCATTGTAAACAAGAAACAAGAGATACCAATATAATCATGTAAAATGCCAATTTGATTCAAAGATAAATACACGACAAACATGGATTAAACGCAACTGCAAAGACTAAAAAATAAACGATGCTATATATATAAATATGCAAAAGGCATCAATGACTCACATGCACATATATAAAGGTATAAACGGCTACAACATGATACAAAACACATAAGCTTTACACACTAGCATATTATTGATGTGTCTAAACATCCTGAATGGAGTGAAGGAGCGTGAACTAGAAATAAATAAATAATGATCCAATCACTTAAAAATGTCCAATGAGTTCTATTTGACCACAAAACTTTATCAAACTAAGCTTTACCCTCAAGTGACAGATAATGTTAACTCAAAGAATAAACAAGGGTAATGCCCACCAGACTAGAATTTTGATGATTCTACAAATCAATAGCACCATGAAAAGTTAACAATAACAAGGATTCATTGTGCAAACCCTTTGATATTCAACTAAAACACCCTAAAAAGCTAAATAAATATCATATTTTCCAGTCAATTTTTTTGAAGATACCAATTTTTGAAAATCAAACAAACAAACATATTGTACTTTAATATTTTTTTTGCCTCTCATTTTTTAGGCTCTTGCCAATGATGGCTTTCACACAAAGGAGATTTTCTCCTTTCGTAGCCCTTTCCCGTGCACCCTCATATATTCAATAAAAATTAACATACTCACGGGCAAACGATTATTATATGAATAAATCCACCCTAGTCAAAAGATATGTAGATGACAAGATTGATGGAAGAACATCTCACTTAGCTCAAATATAACATGTGAAGTTAAAATCCAAAAGAGCTCATGCACGTGCGTGTGGAGGTATATACAAAGTAAATCCATTAAGAAAATCAAAGTCTAACAACTCCATGCAAGCATGACTAAGAACAATCTAAGCATTGAAAATCATAATCAGTTATCCTATCCACATGAAAATATGGAATGACGTAGAATCAAACACACCAATATGTCACACAAAATGTGTATAATTAAACTACCCATAAACCAAAAATATTTTCGAGTTTTTTAAACATTTTTCAATATGATACCAATTTAACACAAACAATAAAAACAAAAATATAAATGTTTTTGTATTTTTATTAATAAGACCCAATAAAAAATAAAAAATAAAATACACAAACAATATATAACTAGCAAACACATATAACATGAAGTACAAAAGCTAGTGTATGCAAACATGCGAACACAGTATGATGTGATGCTCTAGGGTTCTGGGAACCTCAAGGAATCTAAACATAAACTTTCTAGGACTATTTTTAAGATCGAAACAAAAATGCCTAGGGTGACCTTTCCTATCGTAATGTGTACAAGTGTAGATACGATGAGGGGTGTTACCTAAGGGTTATCCTTTTCTAATGTCCCTAGAAATAGTTGACTCTCTTAAAAGCATGGTCTTGGCTTTAGTAGCTTAATCATTTGGAATATCGAAGCCAATACCATAATTGTCATCTTTGATTTGGACAATGCCTAACATTTTATCCAACTTTTTCGACCTACACTCCAAATAAAATTTGACATTACTCGAGTCTTTCAATCTCTCCTATAACTCCACAGTCCTAGACTCGAGAAAATAATGGGATTCATAAAAAAATTAAGGAATCCTTATTTAAAATCTCTATTAATTCCTAAAGGCTATCTCCCTCCCCTTAACAAATTCAAGTTTTTTTCCTAAGAGTCTTCTCACATGCCCTTAGATCCTCAATCAAAACACTCTCATCATCACCTAAGGCACGTCATTTCAACCTAGCTTCCAACTTCAAGTTGCCTTTTTTTAATTTCATCATTTTCGCGTAAAACTAACGGAAGATAACTTGGAGTTAACTCTCCTCCTCCTCCTCCTCCTTTTCACCATCTTCTTCTTACTATCCACTCGCTCCACCATCACTCACTTGTGAATAAAAAATTATGGCCCCATAATTATCATGCTCAGAATTAGCTTCATCGAAAGATTTTTTTCAAAGATCTTATGACTATCCATGAACATGGTGTTGTTGAGCTCAATGGGGGAATCAGGTTCCTCTTCTAATTCATGATTACTAAGGGTGGCATTGTATGCAATCGATTTCTTGCCCCTTCCTTATCTTAGTTGGAAACTTAGTTGCCCTATGGCTATAACCCTCATACCCAAAACATCCAGTCGACTCATTCCTCTTAAAATTATCAATATAATATTTAAGGAATTTATCGGCCTTTTTATACTTATTTTTCTCAAACTTATTTACATCTTTCGATTGTTTTTCAAACTTGAGAAATTTTCTAAACTTCTTTGCAAACATTACCATATCATCATAATGGATGTCAAACTCATCATTCAAAACTTGTGCTTCCTCCTTCCAAACTTTCAAAGCAATGCCCTTATCTTTATTCATCTTTTTTGAAGAAAATATGCCAAGTTTCTAAATTTGAAGATCAACTACAAGCTCTTCGAGCTTCTAGAGTTCAAAGTACCCAAGGAATTTTAAACTTTCACTTTTTAATTAAATCTTTCAATTAAGGACCTTAGTATTTTCTTAACTACATGGGTACCGGGTATTCTCTCTCCCAAGTTAAACGATGAGTTCAATATATTAGACAATATAACTTAGAAGTCATCAAAGGTTTTGCTCTCCTCCATCATAATCATTTCAAACTAAGGGGTGAGGTCTTGGAGTTTGGAAGTATTAACATCACAAGTGCCCTCATGTGTGAGTTAGAGTTTGTCCCATGCATCTTTAGACATTTCACATGTCATAATATGACAAAACTCCTCTGGTGTGACCGCATAAAACAAAACGTTTGGACCTCGAGAATTATTATTTGCTAACTTATGCTCATCATCACTCCATGATTCTACTGGTTTGGGAATCCTTTAATCACTAACTAAGGGTGTGGGTGGGGACCAACCCTTTATTACAATTTTTTATATCCGATCATATATAATCTTAAGTGATAATTTCATACGCGCTTTCCAGTACATGTAGTTAGACCCATCGAACAAAGATGGTCTAGAAAATGATTGACCCTCCATATTCAAAATGCCCAGATTCCAGCCTAAGTAACTAGTAGGCCCCCAATTTGATACTAATTTGAAGTTTCTGAAGTATAGAGGATGGTTAAAACACGCAAGACAATTTTTAATTTTTTCAAATTAAATATTAAACTTAAAAAGAGTTGCCCCAAATTACATTTAACACTAATTTTAATCTCATTGCCGTGTTAAAATAGATTAACCAATTTAATTTTTATCCTAAAGAATGCATCTAGGTGATAGCAGAATAAAATAGATGAATCCACACAACACGCCGATGTATGAGGAAAACCCACAACGAAAAAACTCGGATGGCCTAGCCACACAAATTCATTATCATAAGGAATTACAAAAGTTGACATATAACTTAAACAATTACTAGACGCCCTCGCAAGCTTTTTTTATGCTTTGATCTTGAACCTTTCCTCCATAACGATACGTAGGAGTCCACTCGTGCAGCTACCATATCGTGTGAGTCCACACACGCCTTGATGTCCACCTCTAAGGATCATAAACCATTTACGAATATGGAACATGGGCGCACTGCTTCTTCACCGTAATACTATAAACACGAAGTCCACCGCGTGTAAATGACAAGCACAGAATCCATTGTATGAAACGTACTCAACAAAGATGATAATGAGTAAAACCTTCTTGGTTACTGCAAATAAGATCTTAAAGAATATATGATAATGAAAGTTGAGTCTTAAACACTTGGGGTGTAAAACTAGGGTTTGGGAGACTTTGGATACATATAGGAATTCAATTTTGCCAAGAACTCTCTTTAAAAACTGTTGCTAAGACCCCTTAATATAGAAAACACGATTTTAAAGGTGACACAAATTTCAAGGACTCGTTTGATTGAAAGTAGGACTTCATTCAAACAAAATTGCATATCTCATTCGAATCAACTGCTCATCTCATTCGAACCAACTTCTAGCACGATTCAAATGATATTTGTTCTCCTAATAGAGAAAACTCATTTGATGTTCATTTGAACATATAAACAATCTCGTTCGAGTGAAGACTACAAAGCCGTTCGAACGACTATAAATATTCTTCTTTGAAAAAACTTTTCAAACATCCTTTAAACATTTTTAGAAAAACTAACACCAATAATTAAGTTCCAAGGATCAAAATATATACACATTCATACCTGAGAGATCCTTAAAACATAAAGAGGAAAATGTCATGACATGCAATATGATGAATACAATCTCTGAAACTTTACCGCTATGTCTTCAAATAAATACGTCATAATCTTAAAAGGTCAACACACTCAAGTCCCAACCTATAACTAAAAGGTTTTGTCTAAATGCGGAATAAATAAAAATACATACAAACTGACTCTATCAAAAAATTATCCTTATGGATACAATTAACATAATCGGTCTGACTTGGCTTAAAGGTCATTATTAGAAATTAAAGGGAAATGAAGCAGAATTATCCCTCAAAAATGGATGCGTGAAGCTCAATACTTAAAAGACTCTTGGGTTAAGTTGTTCAACCTTGGGTATAATTGACTAGTCCTGGACTTGCAACATGCACTAATAAATGAAAAGAAATATTCCAAGTAATTGAGTCCTACTTTTGCTCAACCATTTGGGAGGTGATTAACTCAAAAAGAGTCTAACTATAGTTGAACTCAATTTGCTAAGTGTTCTACATATATAGGATTCATCATTTGTACAAATAAGACCACCACTATAAGGAGGGAATATGTTGATATTCAGTCACAACACCATTGGAAGCTCGACTTGGACTCTCAACTAGTAACCCTAACACTCTAGGCTGAGATGTACAACCAGATCAAGATGGACCCAGCTGATGCAACTGTCGGATATGAGATATACAACATTATGGATGGGTACGTGAGGTACAACCAGATCAAGATGGACCCGGCTGATGCAGAGAAAATGACATTCAGAACCCTATTAAGCAATTTCATTTACAAAGTGATACCTTTTGGGTTAAAGAATGCTGGGGCAACGTATTAAAGGATGATGATGGGAATTGTCCATTAATTATTTAATAAGTTTTTGGAATTTTATGTGGATGATCTGGTCATCAAGTCGAAGAAGGAGGAGTTCCATCTGGATGATCTGAGGAAGGTGTTCATCCAATGCAGAAGTTATAAATTGAAGATGAACCCGCTGAAGTGTGCTTTTGGGGTTACAAGTGGGAAGTTCTTGGGTTTTGTGGTAGATCGACAGGGAGTGCAAATGGACTAGGACAAGCAACGAGCGAGTCCAGAAATGCCATGTCCAAGAACAATGAAAGATCTCAAGAGTTTCCTCGATAAAATCTCCTACCTTAGGAAATATGTGCTAGGGCTAGCCGAAATAACTCATCCATTGATGGATCTGCTGTGAAAGGGCACAAAGTTCAAATCGGAGGAAGATCACCAAGAATCCTTGACCAAGTTGAAGAATCTACTCACTTCTCCACAAACGATGATTCCTCCCAGGCAGCGATATTATTGCAACTCTACCTCACATCTACTACAAGGTCCATTGGAGCTCTCTGGGAGTAGGAAATCGATGGACAAGAAAGGCAAATTTACTATCTGAGAAGGATCATACATGGACCAAAGGCAAGGTAAAGTAGTATAGGAAGACATTATTTAGCCTTGGTGTTTCTAACACAATAACTTAGACATTACATGATATCTTTCACTATTCACATTATGACAAGATGTGACCCAATTAATTTTTATTGTCAAGAACTATTTTGATTGGAAGAGCATCTAGGTGGTTCCTCATCCTTTTAGAATATGACTTAAAGCGTATCATCCCTCGGGAGATCAAGAGCTAAATGTATGCAGACCTATTGGCGATTTTTCCATCTGGGGTATTTGAGCCACCTTGAGAGAGCATTCCAAGGGATGACTTTTAGGCAAATTTTTTGGATGCTAACCTTGAAGAATGCATAATGCAATTCGATGGTTCTTCGAAAAAAAACAAAGAGAGGATCAGGGGTTATTATTTCTAATGTTAAGGAAGAATTTTTCCTTTCCTACAAGTTAGATTTCCCTTCCTCCAACAATGAAGCGGAGTATGAAGTGTTAGTACTGGGGTTATTAGAGGCCCTCCGAAGGGTCATTCATTCACTATGTATCAAACGCGATTCAAACTTGGTGGTTTTATAAGTGAATGGGGAATATACGTTGAAGCACATCAGTGTGGAACCTTATAGAACGATCATCCAACAGATGATGAACCAGTTCCATCCGGTAAAGATAAGAAGGCATCGTAAAATGATGAATATACATACTGATGCTTATGTCACCATTGCTCAGAAAGTGGCTATAGAAGTTGACACAACTACTATGGAGACAGAGAATAACTCCCTGGGTTTTGCAATCGATCTTACCAATGGAATATGATTCAGAATGGAGGGGAGAGATCAAGAAGCGATTGGAGTTTGGGTAAGGTAAAATGGAACTAAAAGAGCTAGCTCTGTACTTTTCCAATCAAGGAAACCTCTACTTCAGGAATATGGGAGGATGGCTGTCAAGGTGCATCAGTCTAGAAGAAGTAGAGTAGAAGTTGAAGAAGGCACATGACGAACACTGTGAAATAACTGAGATCCTTATGTATACAAGAATTTAGAGAGAGGGATACTTCTGGCCGACGAAGAAGCAGGATGCAAAATAGTTGCAACGAAGGTGAGATAAGTGTAAACTTTTCTTTCAAGTAGCTGAATTCCACTTCGTTGAGACTCAAAAAGACTGGAGGCAGCCTTATATTGATTTTATCAAGGATGGAGTTGTTCTTATGGAGAAAATTGATGCGATGGGACTCAAGTGAAGGTCCCCATGGTTCTACGTTCAAGAGCAACCCCGTCTCAGAGGATACTTAAACAGGACATTAAGATGCATCATAAAGGAGGAAGCAACATAAGTTTTAAAGTAAGATCACGATCCATCTCACATTAGAGGCACACATCTATATGACCAGTTAATGACCTTGGTTTATTATTATCCAACCATGGAGAAGGATTCTGCAGAGTTTGTACAAAAATTCAAGGCGTGCCACCTACATGAAAACATGATCCATGCTCCTTCGGTGGATTTACACTCTTTGTCCACTCCTTACCCATTCCACACGTAGACGTTTGACCAGGTAGGGGTAATACACCCATATATGAGGGGAAAGATCTGGATACTCGTGGAAACATAACATTTTACAAAGTGGGCTGAGGCGATGCCACTCAAAAGAGCAACTGCAGGGTGTGGTGGATAACTTCATTAGAGAGCGCATTATTTACAGGATTTGGGATTCCAAAGGTTATCCTCTCTAATAATGGGACCCCATTTATCAACAAATAAGTAACGATGTTTATAGAAAAATACTCCATCGTCCATCATAACTCAATGGTGGCATATCCTAAAGGCAATGGTCAAACCGAAGCAACTAACAAAACCTTGGTCAACATCTTGGCCAAGATGATGGAAGACTTCCCAAGATCGTGGGATGATAATATTCCAGCAGTCTTGTGGGCCTATTAAACGATGAAGAGGAAGACTATAGGGTATGTGACGTCTATCTTGTGTTTGGATTCGAAATAATTCTGTCGATAGAGCAGGAAGTTCCTTTAGCCCTATATGCCTTATGAAGTAGCATTCTCCCTCAGAGAAGACATGTATAGTTGTAAGCACTGGATGAGCACAGGGATAATGCGATGAAACACTTGCAGATGTACACAAATCAGATCTTCAGGGCATATGATAAGTTGGTGAGGCCAAAAAAAATTGTATAAGGGGATTTGGTTTTGAAGGAAGCAATGAAGCACATTAGGGGGATCTCATTGCCTAAACTTGATGTGAATTGGGTTGGAACTTTCATTATAAATGAGGTTCACAATTCATATTACTGCTTAATCTCTAAGATGGAATAAGAGAAACCGTTCAATATTAATAACAAGTGGTTGATAATTTACTATGTTTAAGCGAGTAACCTCAGTTAGAAATTTATTTTTGTGTTATAGTTATGTTACAATGCGTTGTATGAGTTATTTCTTTTGTAATGAGATAAAAAGAAAGAGTTTGCTTGTAATTTTGTAATAAATAGAAGAGATGGAAACACTATCTCTTTCATTGATATACTCAAAAGCTTTACAAAATTGGGAACTATTGCCCAAGATTTACATCTAATGGAATGAAGAAAAAAAATACAATGCTAAAGAAGGAACTTTAGCCTAGAAGAAACCACAAATCAGGTTGGGAGAAGAAGTCTCTAGGAAAGCCCAAAGAAGCCTCCAAGCATGTTCTCTGGGCTGCAAGGCAGCCTGCAATCCTGGTCTGCACTTGAGCCCGTTCGATCAATAAGGCTTCATATTTTAGCTTGGCCTTAGATAAAGCATCTTAGACAACCCCAACTTTATAATCACCTGCTACTAATAGAGGGGCCAACTTTGCTAGCAACTTTTCCTCAAATTATTGAACCTCTACCTGTTTCAAATAGAGCGCCCTCTGGCTTTCTAACTGTTGGATCTTTAAAATATTTAATTGGCTGATCAATTAGTTCAGTTGGAAACCATCCTTGACCATCTCCTTTAAGCTTCCTAGGTGATGATTGATGAGGGCTCGAGTAAGATTATATGTTTGAGTATTGATGACCTTAGCAATAATGACTTCAAGACCTTGGAGTCCATGTATCATCACCAATACATTTGAGTGCACACAATCAGTGGTAAAGGTTTGAGGGTGGTTGTTGGAAATCTATTCGATGATAGATCGATCGGACGTAAAATTTTTGAGAAGATTGGCGAAGGACCATGAGGCAATACTCATGAGGAGACATATTTGGGAGAAGAACCTCACAACCTGACTCACTATCAATTGGCAGGTTTGTAGTTAAACCACGGTCGTTATGGCTTGAATCCTCAGAAGGGATTGGTTCTTGATGTGTGGATTCAACATGTGAGGGATCACGCTGAGCTGACATTTCGATGATAACAGGATCCCTCACAACTTACAACGTGATAAAGAAGAATGGGTTGATGAAAAATCTTAACAAGTGGTTTTTATTGTTAAGTCATAGTTATAGGTGAAGTTTATGAAAAATCTTAACAAGTGGTTTTCATTGTTAAGTCACCGTTATTGGTGGAGTTTGTAAAAAATCTTAACAAGTGGTTTTCATTGTTAAGTCACCGTTATTGGTGGAGTTTATGAAAAATCTTAACAAGTGGTTTTCATTGTTAAGTCACCATTATAGGTGGAGTTTATGAAAAATATTAACAAGTATTTCTCATTGTTAAGTCATCATTTTAGGGAAAAAATATTAACAAGTGGTTTCCTTTGTTAAGTTGGAGTTTGAGAATTTTTTTAACAAGGGTGTTTTCATTATTAAAGTTACCTCGAAGGCATAACAAAAATACTTATGCAAAAAAGAGGGAGAATGGATCAAAATACCTCAGGGATGTCTGAAGCAATAACGGTGGATGGAGAAACGACTCGAACGGTGGAAACTTTAAGAGTAAATTAAGCACCACCCTGAGCCTCAGAGGAACCTCAGGAAGAGGAACCTCAACCCTTAGTGATGGATCATTATCAGAAAAAGGCACAATAGCCAGGATGGGGGACGGGTCTACGAAAACAATTCAAACTTCTAATGGGACATCAACCCTCATAGGGGCCGAAGGAACCCCTGGGCGAAAATATGACCCAATGGTAATTTGATGAACCTGAGAGGTCTGAGAGGGAGATGGAGGATTTAAACTTAGAAAAATATGCACACAATAACAAAGTGTTAGAAACAAGCAACACAACATAGAAATGTAAAAAAAACATAAGGAGGGAGGTTACCTCAGTAATATTGACGAAGGGAGAAAACACAATCGCGGGCCTCACCAGAGGGAACTGAAGAATTAACCCATCAAGAGATGTGGCTAAGTCAAGAGCAGTTAAAACTTGAAAGCCAAAGAAAATACTAAGAACACAACCAACTGGGTGGAAACAATAGCTAAATGATAATCAAGCTATTAACTCTGGAGGGCTAGAAGAGACTGGAACAACGTTCAGAGGAACCACTAGAAGAGAAGATGACTCAGAAAAAGACAGATGAGTTTCCTTTGGCTGAGGAGAGGCTCAAATGGATTCCCAAAAAGCAACAATCCTCGTGGAAACCTCCTCTGCATATCGGTAGGCAGATTGACATAAATAGGTAGCCCATATATGGGAGAACGAGGAGGAGATGCATCGACTGAGGGACTCCGAAAGCGACCGCCCACGAAGGGGCTCATAGGAGGATAAGGCCTTTCTCCTTCAATCTCCTGCACAAACAGAACAAATTTTGGCCAAGTGTTAGAAGTTTTACCTCACTAATCTTGAAATGTCTAAGTATGGGAAAACATGCCTCTTGCTCTGGAGAAGAGTGGGATGATATGACCAGGGGTGAAGCAGGAGGCGAAGGAACTTGAGAAGCTCTGTTAGTTGGATCACATTCAGGATCAGGGATGTCGTCAAGGGTAATTGCCTCAACGAGAGCTGGAGAAGGATAAGACCTAGGAATAGAATAAACAAATGTTGGCTGCACCTCATAAGCACGTTTCCTTTGGGTTTTTGTACCTAGAGTCTTTTTTCAGGCACCAGATCCACTAGCAGCAGAGGGGACTATAGAAAATTTTCTTCTTTTTGATACTCCCTCAGTGGTATCTACAACGATGGTGGGGAATACAATAACAGGAGGAATGGAGGGAGTGCGTTATTCAAAGGCGTTTTACCCATTCCAAATCAGCTTGGCATTTGGCTCTTATCTCCCCACTTAAATCTGCAAACATTTCGGGGGGAACAGAGGCAATAAGAAATGCATTCATAGGGGGTTGAAACTTAAACTGGTACTTAAACTTTGAAGAAGTCCCACTCTTAGAGGTTTTGGTCTTTTTAGAAGGAGGTTTTGAAGTCCCCTCACCGGAAGAACCTTCAGCAATGGTAGTTTGTTTAGGCGTGGGATCTTTCTTCGCCTTAGGTGTGGAAATGGGGATCATGGGGCAATATGGAGGTATCTCACTCAAAGGATCCTTGGGAGTTCTTCTCAAAGGGAACTCAACCCCAAGAACAGAATTTCCCTTAAGGCCTATTTATGAAACACAGAAAGAAAGAACTAGGGGATACACTGGTGGGGTTTAAATGAACTAAGTAATTTTGGCCAGATGCATTGGCCAGTAGTTGATTGCAAATAGAGAAGTCAGATACCCCTTCCTTGTAATACATGGGATGGTGATTCACCCAATAATTGCTGAGCTAATAGAACAAGCAACATAAGAGGTATAGAAGGAACATGCCTTAGTGAAGGTGTCCTTGGGATGGGACATCTGGAAAATGGGGCGCAGAGCTCCCTAGTCGAAACCATAATGGCAACTGCGCCGATTGGGGTTGTAATGCTCTAAAGTATATTCCCACCCAGTGTAAGAAGGTAAGTACCTTGGAGAGAACATAAGAACCATAATTAGGGAAGGATATTCAACGATAAGGTTCAAAGTAGTTGGATGGACCATTCTTGATTCATGTTGGAAAAAACCCTAAGTGTGGAGAAAAATTTCTTCACAATAAGGTCTCATGAAAAAACTTCCAGGCTTGTAAAAAATGGGCAGTACATCCTTACGGTTTTGTTTCTTGTGGTGACGATATAAGCGATGGGGCTTGATGGATTCCCTAGAGGAAAGATGTATGGAGTTTGCTGCTATCACAAGAAAATGAGTATAGAGGAAACCTTTTAGGAGTATGGTGTTGGCAAAGTTGGCCAAGTTATAATGGCCAAGTGATAGTTTTTTGTCTAGATAGGTTCTGTCCAACCAGGTGTAGAGGGACCCCAAGTCCATGGATGCTAGAGGAAGCTTGGCACCTCTGGCCAAACGGATATATATGTTGATAAGGTCCCTTCGGGGCTGGTCATTCGATTTCCCAGGCAGTACAAAACGGGAAAGAATGACAAGTATATAAGCTGGAAGTTCTAGAGATGTACCTTGGCCCTTGCCAGTAGAAGAAGAACCATCCTTTTTAGAGGAATCTTGGAATAAGTAGTTGATTATAGGGGTAAAGGTAGCTTTGTTCGAAGTACCTATGAATCTTTGAAATATCTTATCTAACTCAGTATGAGAAGCAACTACTTCAGCGTCTAGGGTTTCATCATAATAAAGCATGGCACCTATGGTCCCAAGTCCCAACAGTTCATAAACATCCTCCAACGTTATGGTCAACTCACCCCATGCAGCCATAAAAGTGTGTGTGGTAATGTTCCAACGAGAGACCGAGACTTGGAGCGCAGAGTTATGTTTGTAAAGAGTGAACTCACCAAACCATTTTGTCTGATGGAGTCTAACCTTGGTCAGGGCATCAACATAAGTTTCTTGCATATATGCGTTCCAGGTAGCAAAGTTAGCCGATGAACCTCTTGGCACTTCGAATATATTTGAAAACAAGGGAAGTATCCATAGTTAAGATAGTAACGCATAGTCCCCTCTGGGGGGAAGAAACCCCAATCGTCAACATTGCCATTTTCATCACCAAGTGTCAAGGAGTTATACTTAGCATTAAGAACAACAGTTTGGCACATGGCTGAGTAATCATCACCATTTCCAAAAATAGGAGAATGGTAGTATGACACCTCGACTAATTAAATACCGGGTAGCTACTACTTTATTAAATTAATACAAAATGCCAAGTTGGTTCAGTTCATATCATCACTGTCAAAAACGTTTTAACAATTACTAGCCACCTAATATTTAAAAAAAGTGAGTTGTCAATTTTAATTAAATCCTATTAACATGCAATAATTAAATTTTGAAATACTAACATAACCACCACAACATAATGACAATGGAATAACCAAAAAATAGTAATGAGTCTAGAGGAATACTCCTCACAACAATCCAAATACAGGAATAAACAAATTCTAAGTCTGCTTCACTAAATTAATTACAACCCTAATTTCTGAGATAACTGAATAAGTAAAGGGTCTAAAAGAAAGGGGGCGACATGCCCAACAAATGAGGAAAATCTAGTAACATAGAGTCAAGATCGAAAGTGGAGGCGTCTACTGTCAAAGCCCTGTAACTTCCACGGCAGCTACAGTCCGTCACCTGAATGGAACTCCTATGCATGGTGTCCTTGTGACTGGGCACCTAAAAGGTTTTTATAAAAATATATTTGAAAGCAAATGGGTCAGAGCCCGATTGTGGAAAATAGTTTAAAAATATAGCAAGTGTTTTAATGACATTAAAATAATGAATGCAAAATACATGTTAGGACATGCGCTTACATGAAATACTCACCTCTCAACTATTTGTGCACTCCTAACGTACTCGTACTCATTCTAGTGATTCTCATATGTAACTAGTCCTAAATAAATTCTAACATTTCTATACGATTCACGCTTTAATTCCAAAATCATCAATTAAATAGAGAGCTTTACATTAATTCTCGGTTTCCCAATTATTAGCAATACTAATATACTAGAGATCATCCATTTTATCTTTACATAACGTTGCTATAATTATACTCACATTTAATCATGACAGTTCATTTCAATTAGCAATATATTATTCTCATCATAAATATAAATTACTAGCACCCCAAGACTAAGCTGAGGTTCACACATACTCTGCTATCCAATCCCGATACATCACGTACATAAGGACCAAGTATTCCGAATCTCTCAGAAATCATTTTTAATAAACAACAATCGCAAATAATGGAGGCGAACATAGTTCACATCACATGGGTCACGTACATACCTATGCTCCCGTGATCAGCAGACTTATTAACTTCTCAATAAGTCCTTCTCTGACCTATGTCCTCGAGGTACCAATCTAAATCCCCCCGTAGGCACACAAAGATTAGATGGCCCTAATCGAACGCAAACCTCCCATGATAGCAAGTACGGTAGGTATGTTTTACACATAAAACCACATATACTAAGCATTCGCACATCTTAGATATCTCGTATTATTAATATAGGTATACTTCTTGTTCTTATACAGTCATTTAATGTTATACAACCGCAAGTCCCCGATTTGTATATTAACGTTATCAACCCTTCTCACGTCATAATTAGGTACTCGTTTCTTACTCCACAATTGACATCCGATTTTATTATAAGTTTATAAGTTCTACTCCTCAACGTACCCAAATTCTCACAATTATACCCACTAATCAATTAGGGAAGGTTAATACTCCAATTAAATAAGTCTACGGAACGTTTGAAATGAAATCAGACCAAAAAGGCCATTCTGTCAACTCGTTAGAACTCTCGTTCGAACGATAGTCTTTGAACGAACTACCAACTTGGACTACACCAAAAAAGGGAATCTGGCAGGGTTTAAAACTGTGCCAGATCAAATCTGGCACGTTTTTGAACTGTGCCAGAATCAGGTGTTCCAAAATGGCCATTTTTTTCTTGCACGGCTCATTAAGTGTGCCAGATATGTCCAAACAGGAACACTTCTGGCACACTTTTAAACCGTGCCAGACTTTGATATTTCTGGCACACTTTTGGCACAATTTGTAACTGTGCCAGATTCAGCACAGTTTAAAAAAATTTGGCACAGTTCAAAATCGTGCCAAAATATGATACACTTTTGCCACGGTTTTGAACTGTGCCAAATTTTTTTGTAAAAAGAAAACAAAATTAATTATTTGAAAGCACAAAAATTCACAAATTAAAAATATTGCACGCTGTTGATAAACTAATGTACATACAAACTTCAAAATATTACAAGTCTTTAATAGTTCACAGGAAAAAAAAAATTGGGCAGAGTTTCCTCTATTTTCTGGACATTCCAAAACCTGCTAATACAAAACCTGCCTAACATAAAGCTCGCACGGCCACAAAATATAACAATTAACTTACAAAAGCCAACACGGCCATAAAAGTTAACAATAAAACTACAAAAGCCCGCATGGCCATAACACAAAAAAATGGAATCATAAATAAACTGTAACACCCCGTATTTTTGGTACATTTAAAATTTAATTAATTCGGAAATTCTAAATTACTAGTGTGTTGTAATTTAGTGAATTAATTATGATAGAAAAATATATAAATATTAATCTGGGATTGAATGGTTAATATTTAGGGAAAATTATTTACTGAGCGTAGAGTAATAATGTAATTTCGTCGTTTCGAGTATTAATGACGAGCTATGTACTTATCACATCCAGAAGTCGGTATAGACTATATTGGGTGGGGGATAAGTATTTCTATAAATTAATTCGGATGCAAATTCTGAGTGTACAGTTGAGTCCGGATGGGTCGAGATAGTCGGAAAAGTGTACCCAGGGGTAGTAAACGGGTCACGGGACGTTTTTAGACATAGTCGGCCCCACTCGGGGACATTTTGGTCACTTGGGCTTGGCCCATTAGTCAAAAAACGGGAATGGATTAATTAACTTAATAAAAAGAAATAAGGGGTGGCTGAACTTAATTAGAAAAAGCAAATTAAGGGTTAGGAAACCCTAACAGCAGCCAAAGCCAATTGGGGACCAAAAGAGAGCCAATAAAGGTCATCTTCAACCTTGGAATCCATCACAAATTCAGACACTACGAAACCTAAGGCAAGTGAATAACTTGCAATTAGCATTAAATCTGTTTTTCAAATTCATATTTGTGTGCTGTTATGAATTAAAAATCCGTTTTGGGGTTCATGGTATAAACATGGGGTTTTGATAATTCAAAAGAAAACATGAATCTGTTTTGGCCGAAATTTATGAGGAGTTATGAAATGTCTGATGTTGGATTACTGATGTATACTTGTTAGGATAATATTCAATTAAACCAGAACGAATTAGATGAAGAAATTCGGAGTAATATGTGTTTAAGAAAAGAAATGGATTTTTCCCCAAATCTATGAATCAGTTGTTTATGGACAAATTAATGATTGTTGTAGGCTTCCTGTGTAATCCTAATAAGGTTTTTAATATACTCTGGTGATAAGAAGGTTTAAAACTCATGTTAGAAGAAGTTAGGGTTTGAGGAACTCCGTCCATGGCTGCCCTACCTGGGCGAGGAAGACGCAGACCTGTACGATCGATCGATCGACGGTCTGGGGTCGATCGATCGACGGTCGCCAGAATCTGGCAGTTTCGCCAGTTTGTTATATAAGAGGAGAAATTTATATAAAAACCCCTATGTAAATAATTATGGAGAAATTAAATACATAAGTTGAATCTAATTAATTATAGATGAATTAATTAGGGTTTGAGGCAAATAAATTAGAGTCGGAAATTTTGACTCGGGTAAATTTTGGGTTACGAGTGTAAAGTCCAAATTTATGGTGGGGGCGACACCAAAATAACTGAATTAATTAAAGTGAAATTTAATTAATAATTAGAGTTGGACCATAAACTCTTAATAATTTTATAAGCTCATATTATGGATTTAGCAAAAGATATAGTCGGGACTTTTATATGTATATATATATACGGAGGCGATTGTATATATATGTGATGTGTACTATTAATATCGGTGATTAGATATTTTGTACTATAGTGCTATAGGGGGAGGTTGCGCGTAGTGGATGAATCCCTTAGCTTGAGGAGTAGGGTGAGTATATTCCCAAGGTCATAGCGTCCGTTATATGGGTGAGGGACAACTCACTTTCAGGGAAGGAATATGACCGCCTCCAGTATATTATTTTTATCAAGTTGGTGTGAGAATTTTGACTTGGTATAACTAGG
Source organism: Sambucus nigra (assembly GCA_949130495.1). Classification (NCBI taxonomy): domain Eukaryota; kingdom Viridiplantae; phylum Streptophyta; class Magnoliopsida; order Dipsacales; family Adoxaceae; genus Sambucus; species Sambucus nigra. Next base: position 383,357,326 of record OX422217.1, read on the forward strand.
CTACGTGATGTTTACCTAGTGGGTTAGCACTTTATAGAATTTATATTCCGGGAGTATTCTGCTCGGGAGGTTGCAAATTGTTATATATTACAGTATGAATGTGAATGCTGAAATATGATTATAAGTATATAATGAAATAATTAATTATATACGGGTTATTAATGAAAAGGGAGTTTTTATTTTTACACGTATAACAAGTGTAGAAGTTATATAAATATAAAAAGGGAAATGATATAGTTAAGTTGATGTTACTAATAACTTATGCATCATAATCACTACACACTCAGTTAGAGTAGGGTGGGTATGAAGGCACTTTGTTAAATATCTAGTCATGAGATGAATAACTAGGTAATTTAATTAAAGCGTTAATAACGTATATTAGAGGAAGGGGTAAGGAAGTCCTCAAGAGAGTGCGACATTTACTGAAAATATGAAAAGCATGCATATTTATTTTATCACTGCAAGTTAATCATTTGTTAAATGTTTTCAAATGTTTTGGGTACTAACCCTTGCTATAAAAACTTTTTAAAAACCTTTTAGGTGTCCAGCCACAGGGACGCCAGCCTTGACTATATTCCAGGAATCCGATGCTGCAGCATATGTGGATGTTGCGGGGTTTTGATAGACGCCTCATTCTTCATTCTTAATGTAGAAGTTCGTGATTAGTATTCGAGCATGTCGCTAACTTTCCATTTAAATGTTTTTAGACTTGTTGGGATTTTATTCTTGTCTTTATGTGATTTATTATTTGGACCGTTGGTTTACTCGGTCAATTATATTCTTACTTGTGGATGATAAAATCAGCTATCTGTGATTGTTTATAGTTTTTATTGTCTGCATGGGTTTTGTTTAAATAATGAAAGATAAAAATGGCACCAGTCTATTTTTCTCACTTAGGTGGTTAGTAATTTAATATGACGACAGTGATGCTAAGAATGGACCAAATGAGAATCCTGTTCTAACTTGATTTAGGACTGATCACCCGGGATTAATTAGGCGGGGTGTCACAGATGGTATCAGAGCATCAGGTTCTAGAATCCTTAGGATCTGTGCGGCTTTCTACGTTTCAGCGTAGCGTTCGGTTGTTATAGAGCCCTATTATTAGGACTGTTGATTATATTTTCTGCTTGTGAGATATCGTATTCCTGCTATTAGTTTTTGTATAAATTGTGTACTTATACAATTCAATCTATTTCAGATGCCGCCAAAGAGACAGAGAGCGGAAAGGGCTGAGGCTAGAGATGAGGTGAGGGAGGCTCGCCAGGAGCCACAGGTACCGCCACCCCCCCACCCGAGTTAATTTCTACCACTCAGGTGGCAGTGATAGTGGCCCAAGCGGTCGAGACAGCGATGCGAGCTATGGTAGCTCATTTTCCACAGCCTCAGGCACCGCCTCCATTGGCTCCAGCAGTTCAGGCTCCGGTAGGGCCACCATCTTGGCAGCGAGTGAGGGAGACCTTTCAGAAGGGTCACCCACCTGAGTTTCGAGGTATTACCAATGTGGTCGAGGCTTGTGACTGGAAGAAGAACATTCAGCGCCATCTGCGCATGTTAGAGGGTACAGAGGTGCAGAAACAGATGCTGGCTACTTTTCGTCTGTCGGGGGCAGCCTTACAGTGGTGGGAGTCCGTAACCACCGCTGAGGAGCGGGATTTGATGCCGATTTCTGAATTCTGGGTGCGGTTTGACCGCAAGTACTTCCCTCCAACAGTAGAGTCTGAGATGAGAAAGAAATTCAGCGAGTTGGTACAGGGTGACAGGTCAGTAGCAGAATATGAGGAGGAGTTCACCCGTTTGGCAAACTTTGTGCTAAATGAGGTGAGCGATGAGGAGCGGAAGAAGTCAAAGTTCATGGATGGCCTAGCCTGGAGAATCAGGCAACACTTGATTGGGAATCCGGCGTTAGTGACTTATACAGATGTCGTTAATGCCGCACTTGTACATTGCCAGGATCATCGTTTCCATGCTAAGGGGAACAAGAAGGCAGGTGAGCCGAGCCAGCAGGGCAAGGCGGTTACTAGTAGTAAGGCAAGTGGCACACAGCAGCAGGTTATCATTCAGCAAGGGATTCAGGCTAAGAAGTTTAAGCCTGGTGGGTTCCGACCGGGAGGACAGGGGTTCAGACAGGGGCAACCAGGCCCTAATCAGCAACAGTAGGTTCCTCAGGGCCGTCAGGGCCAAGGGAACAACGGGGGAGGCCACCCGGGGCAGCAACGTCAGGGCCAGCAGGGCCAACGACAGGGTGACGACCAGAAACGTTGTTTCTCCTATGGCCAGCCAGGACACTTCAAGAGGGAGTGCCCGCAGAGGGGCAGAGGCCAGCAGCAGGGTGCCCAGCAGGGGCAATAGGGTCAGATGCCGCCAGCAGCAGCAGCCCCACAGCAGCAGGGGCAGATGCACTACGGACGTGTGTATAACGTTCGGGACGTTCCCAATCCTCCAGCACAGCATGCGCCGCCCGCGATTGAGGGTACGTTCTCCATCCATGGCACTATGGGTCGGGTATTGTTTGATACGGGGGCTACTCATTGTTTTATAGCTACACATTTCGCGAAGGCTTTAGGGTTGTTAGCCACCGCAGAGAGCACTGTTACGTGTGTCGACTCACCTTTGGGGAGTGGGTCGCTTATATTCTTTATATGTCGGGGAGTAGGAGTAGAGATTGGCGGTTTAGTATTACCTGCGGACATGTTGGTATTAGATATGCATGTTCATGATGTGATCATCGGTATGGATTGGCTCGCTGACTATAGAGCCATGATTGATTGCTTCGGTGGGAGCATTATTTTTGCCATTCCGGGGCAAGAGATGTTTGTTGTGGCGATGCCTCGCCCAGAGGGAGGCTCGACCACTCATCTATATTACATTGAGGAGGAAACCTCACAGGAAGTGGTAGTTCCTTTAAACTCTATTCCTGTAGTGAGGGACTTTGAGGATGTATTCCAGGAGATACCAGGATTACCACCCAGCAGAGAAATCGAATTTGTTATCGATTTGGCACCGGGGACGAGGCCGATTGCTCGGGCACCTTACCGAATGGCCCCTTCAGAAATGCAGGAATTGAGGGAGTAGATTCAGCAACTACTGGGTCAGGGTTTTATTCGGCGGAGTACATCGTCGTGGGGCGCGCCGGTGTTGTTTGTGAAGAAGCGAGATGGTTCACTCCGCTTGTGCGTGGATTATAGGAAGCTGAACAAGGTGACGATACGGAATAAGTATCCGTTGCCTCGGATTGATGATTTAGTTGACCAATTGAGAGGGGCGTCTTACTTCTCCAAAGTCGACTTGAGGTCAGGGTATCATCAACTGCGTATCCAAGAGGAGGATGTTCCTAAGACCGCTTTCTTGTCGCGTTATGGATCGTATGAGTTCAGGGTGATGCCCTTCGGGCTCACCAATGCACCGGCAGTGTTCATGGACCTCATGAACAGGGTTTTCAGGGAGTACTTAGATCAGTTTTTCATCGTGTTCATTGATGACATCCTAATCTACTCGCGCACCGAGGAGGAGAACGCAGAGCATTTGCGCATGGTTTTGCAGACACTGAGGGATCATCAGCTCTATGCCAAATTAGGGAAGTGTGGATTCTGGCTTCGGGAGGTACAGTTCCTTGGTCACGTCGTGTCAGATCAGGGTATTGCAGTGGATCCGAATAAGGTGTCAGCGGTGAGGGAGTGGGGACAGCCCACGACACCGACCGAGGTGCGCAGTTTTCTGGGTTTGGCCGGTTACTACAGGCGATTCATTCAGGGATTCTCCAAAATTGCAGGACCTCTGACGAATCCGACTCGGAAAGGGGTACCTTTCAAGTGGGATGATAGTTGTCAATTAGTGTTCGACGAACTAAAGGACAAGTTGACATCTGCACCCGTGCTGGCATTGCCAAAGGGAGGGCTAGAGTATCGGGTTTACACAGACGCATCCTTACGGGGTCTTGGGGGTGTGCTCCAGCAGGAGGAAAGGGCTATAGCTTATGCTTCCAGGAAGCTAAAGCCCCACGAGAGGAATTACCCCACTCACGACCTAGAGTTGGCAGCGGTCGTTTTTGCCTTGAGGATATGGAGGCATTATCTTCTAGGAGAGCAGTTTACTCTATTCACGGATCATAAGTCACTTCAGTATCTCTTCACACAGAAGGATCTGAATATGAGGCAGAGGCGGCGGCTAGAATTCGTGAAGGACTACCAGTTTGATATTCAGTATCATCCTGGTAAGGCCAATGTGGTAGCAGACGCATTGAGCCGAAGGCCGACTGGGGAGATAGCAGAGGTATGGAAAGCGAAGTGGAGAGAGCTTCGATATGAGGATGACGTAGCCAGGGCTTGCATGTCAGCTTTATCCATCACACTCGAGATCATTATGCGAGTTGTGAAGGCTCAGGCTGAGGATCAGGTTTGCTGGGATAGGGTGGGCCAGTTGTTAGCTGAGGGAGCAGAGGGTTACTCAATTAGCTCAGAAGGAGGCCTACGCTTTAATGGGAGGTTAATGGAGCCAGAGGATGAGGATTTGAAGCACGCTGTTATGACAGAATCCCATGGTTCGAAATTTGCGGTACATCCCGGTGGGGATAAAATGTACCAAGATATGAGGAGGCAGTATTGGTGGGCAGGAATGAAACGGGACATAGCGGAGTTTGTTTCGAAATGTGCCACGTGTCAGCTTGTGAAAGTTGACCATCAGAGACCATCAGGGATGCTACAGCCGTTAGAAATTCCCGTGTGGAAGTGGGAGAGCATATCCATGGACTTCATCACAGGATTACCTGTATTGCAGAGGGGTCACGACTCCATATGGGTTATTGTGGATCGATTGACTAAGGTGGCCCACTTTTTGCCTGTACGCACAGACTTCGAGATGATGCGTTATGCACAGATATTCATAGCAGAGATTGTTAAGCTGCATGGAGTGCCGATAAATATTGTATCCGACCGAGACAAAATCTTTGTCGCACACTTTTGGCAGAGCTTTCAGGAGGCAATGGGCACGGAGTTGCCCTTGAGTACAGCGTATCACCCACAGACGGACGGACAGACTGAGAGAGTTAACCAGATGCTGGAAGACATGCTCAGAATGTGCATTTTGGACTTCGGGGGAGGATGGGAGAAATATCTTCCTTTGGTAGAGTTTGCGTATAACAACTCTTACCAATTCACGATTGGCATGGCACCGTTTGAGGCACTGTACGGGAGACCTTGTCGTTCACCCGTTTGTTGGTTAGAGGTGGGGGACAACAAACTCTTGGGGCCGGATATTGTTCAAGAGACATCTTCCAAGATAGATCTGATTCGAGGAAGAATTCGGATAGCTCAGGACAGGCAAAAGAGTTATGCTGACGCTTCTCGACGACATGTGGAGCTAGAAGTTGGGGACCAGGTTTTAGTCCGGGTATCCCCAATGAAGGGGGTGATGAGGTTCGGCAAGAAGGGTAAGTTAGCACCGCGATACGTAGGACCTTTCCCTATTATTGAGAGGGTGGGACCGGTGGCGTATAAGCTTGGGTTACCAGAACATCTTCAGCGGATACACGATGTATTCCATGTGGCATCGCTGAAGAAATATCGAAGGAGCGAGAGAGCCTTTTGGCACATTCCACTCGAGGAGATCGACTTACAGCCAGACATCTCGTATGAGGAAAGGCCGGTAGCTATTTTGGATCATAGTGAGCGGAAATTACGATCCAAGGTTGTTCCATTGGTTAGAGTACACTGGGGTCATCACAATGTTGACGAGTCTACCTGGGAGCGAGAGGAGGATATGCGGGAACAATATCCAGAGCTTTTCAACGCAGGTACAATCTAATTTCGGGGACGAAATTCCTTTATAAGGGGGGGAGTATGTAACACCCCGTATTTTAGGTACATTTAAAATTTAATTAATTCAAAAATTCTAAATTACTAGTCTGTTGTAATTTAGTGAATTAATTATGATAGAATAATATATAAATATTAATCTGGGATTGAATGGTTAATATTTAGGGAAAATTATTTACTGAGCGTAGAGTAATAATGTAATTTCGTCGTTTCGAGTATTAATGACGAGATATGTACTTATCACATCCAGAAGTCGGTATAGACTATATTGGGTGGGGGATAAGTATTTCTATAAATTAATTCGGATGCAAATTCTGAGTGTACAGTTGAGTCCGGATGGGCCGAGATAGTCGGAAAAGTGTACCCAGGGGTAGTAAACGGGTCACGGGACGTTTTTAGACATAATCGGGCCCACTCGGGGACATTTTGGTCACTTGGGCTTGGCTCATTAGTCAAAAAACGGGAATGGATTAATTAACTTAATAAAAAGAAATAAGGGGTGGCTGAACTTAATTAGAAAAAGCAAATTAAGGGTTAGGAAACCCTAACAGCAGCCAAAGCCAATTGGGGACCAAAAGAGAGCCAACAAAGGTCATCTTCAACCTTGGAATCCATCACAAATTCAGACACTACGAAACCTAAGGCAAGTGAATAACTTGCAATTAGCATTAAATATGTTTTTCAAATTCATATTTGTGTGCTGTTATGAATTAAAAATCCGTTTTGGGGTTCATGGTATAAACATGGGGTTTTGATAATTCAAAAGAAAACATGAATCTGTTTTGGCCGAAATTTATGAGGAGTTATGAAATGTCTGATATGGGATTACTGATGTATACTTGTTAGGATAATATTCAATTAAACCAGAACGAATTAGATGAAGAAATTCGGAGTAATATGTGTTTAAGAAAAGAAATGGATTTTTCCCCAAATCTATGAATCAGTTGTTTATGGACAAATTAATGATTGTTGTAGGCTTCCTGTGTAATCCTAATAAGGTTTTTAATATACTCTGGTGATAAGAAGGTTTAAAACTCATGTTAGAAGAAGTTAGGGTTTGAGGAACTCCGTCCATGGCTGCCCTACCTGGGCGAGGAAGACGCAGACCTGTACGATCGATCGATCGACGGTCTGGGGTCGATCGATCGACGGTCGCCAGAATCTGGCAGTTTCGCCAGTTTGTTATATAAGAGGAGAAATTTATATAAAAACCCCTATGTAAATAATTATGGAGAAATTAAATACATAAGTTGAATCTAATTAATTATAGATGAATTAATTAGGGTTTGAGGCAAATAAATTAGAGTCGGAAATTTTGACTCGGGTAAATTTTGGGTTACGAGTGTAAAGTCCAAATTTATGGTGGGGGCGACACCAAAATAACTGAATTAATTAAAGTGAAATTTAATTAATAATTAGAGTTGGACCATAAACTCTTAATAATTTTATAGGCTCATATTACGGATTTAGCAAAAGATATAGCCGGGACTTTTATATGTATATATATATACGGAGGCGATTGTATATATATGTGATGTGTACTATTAATATCGGTGATTAGATATTTTGTACTATAGTGCTATAGGGGGAGGTTGCGCGTAGTGGATGAATCCCCTAGCTTGAGGAGTAGGGTGAGTATATTCCCAAGGTCATAGCGTCCGTTATATGGGTGAGGGACAACTCACTTTCAGGGAAGGAATATGACCGCCTCCAGTATATTATTTTTATCAAGTTGGTGTGAGAATTCTGACTTGGTATAACTAGGCTACGTGATGTTTACCTAGTGGGTTAGCACTTTATAGAATTTATATTCCGGGAGTATTCTGCTCGGGAGGTTGCAAATTGTTATATATTACAGTATGAATGTGAATGCTGAAATATGATTATAAGTATATAATGAAATAATTAATTATATACGGGTTATTAATGAAAAGGGAGTTTTTATTTTTACACGTATAACAAGTGTAGAAGTTATATAAATATAAAAAGGGAAATGATATAGTTAAGTTGATGTTACTAATAACTTATGCATCATAATCAATACACACTCAGTTAGAGTAGGGTGGGTATGAAGGCACTTTGTTAAATATCTAGTCATGAGATGAATAACTAGGTAATTTAATTAAAGCGTTAATAACGTATATTAGAGGAAGGGGTAAGGAAGTCCTCAAGAGAGTGCGACATTTACTGAAAATATGAAAAGCATGCATATTTATTTTATCACTGCAAGTTAATCATTTGTTAAATGTTTTCAAATGTTTTGGGTACTAACCCTTGCTATAAAAACTTTTTAAAAACCTTTTAGGTGTCCAGCCACAGGGACGCCAGCCTTGACTATATTCCAGGAATCCGATGCTGCAGCATATGTGGATGTTGCGGGGTTTTGATAGACGCCTCATTCTTCATTCTTAATGTAGAAGTTCGTGATTAGTATTCGAGCATGTCGCTCACTTTCCATTTAAATGTTTTTAGACTTGTTGGGATTTTATTCTTGTCTTTATGGGATTTATTATTTGGACCGTTGGTTTACTCGGTCAATTATATTCTTACTTGTGGATGATAAAATCAGCTATCTGTGATTGTTTATAGTTTTTATTGTCTGCATGGGTTTTGTTTAAATAATGAAAGATAAAAATGGCACCAGTCTATTTTTCTCACTTAGGTGGTTAGTAATTTAATATGACGACAGTGATGCTAAGAATGGACCAAATGAGAATCATGTTCTAACTTGATTTAGGACTGATCACCCGGGATTAATTAGGCGGGGTGTCACATAAACCCCTTGTTATAAACCATTGAGTTCTCTATGTATTCCACGTGAATAAATGCCAACGATAATTGTTATCCTGCAAAAAAAATAGGATACAAAAAAGATACGATGTTAGTAACCCAATAATTTACAAAAAAAAAATACTCAAACTAAAAAATAAGATATAAGAGTGAACATTATCGTCATATTCTCAAACCAGGAGACCTGGGACTACGCGGTCAGTTCCTACAAGTTACATTAGTCTCGTGCGAGGTGTTCATGCCTCCTACGGGGTCGTTTGGGGGTTGGTTTGGGTTTTCACCCTTTAACGGCTTGTTTTTAAGTTTAAGTGTTGATTTTTACAAATTATCATCATATTATCAAACCGGGAGACCCGGGACTACGTGATCAGTTCCTACAAGTTACATTGGTTCCGTGCGAGGTGTTCGTGCCTCTTACGGGGTCGTTTGGGGACTGGTTTGGGTTTTCACCCTTTAACGGCTTGTTTTAAGTCTAAGTGTGATTTTTGCAAATTATCGTCATCTTCTCAAACCGGGACTACGCGGTCAGTTCCAACAAGTTACATTGGTCACGTGCGAGGTGTTTGTGCCTCATACGGGGTCGTTTGGGGGCTGGTTTGGGTTTTCACCCTTTAACGACTTAACCTTTAACGGCTTGTTTTTAAGTCTAAGTGTGATTTTTTTAAATTACCGTCATATTCACAAACCAGGAGATCCGAGACTCTGCGATCAGTTCCTAAAAGTTACATGGGTCCCGTGCGAGGTGTTCGTGCCTCTTACGGGGTCATTTGGGGGCTGGCTTGGGTTTTCACCCTTTAACGACTTGTTTTTAAGTCTAAGTGCGATTTTTGCAAATTATCGTCATATTCTCAAACCGGGAGACCCGGGACTACGTGGTCGGTTCCTACAAGTTACATTGGTCCCGTTCGAGGTGTTCGTGCCTCTTACGGGGTCGTTTGGGAGCTGGTTTGGGTTTTCACCCTTTTACGGCTTGTTTTTAAGTCTAAGTGTGATTTTTACAAATTATCGTCATATTCTCAAATTGAGAGACCCGGGACTACGCGGTCAGTTCCAATAAGTTACATTGGTCACGTGCGAGGTGTTCGTGCCTTCTACGGGTTTGTTTGGGGGGTTGGGTTTTCACCTTTTAACGGCTTGTTTTTAAGTCTAAGTGTGATTTTTGCAAATTACCGTCATATTCACAAACCAGGAGACCCGAGACTACGCGATCAATTCCTACAAGTTACATTGGTCCCGTGTGTGGTGTTCATGCCTCCTACGGGGTCATTTGGAGGCTGGTTTGGGTTTTCACCCTTTAACGGCTTATTTTTAAGTCTAAGTGTTGATTATTGCAAATTATCGTCAAATTCTCAAACCGGGAGACCCGGGACTACGCGATCAGTTCCTACAAGTTACATTGGTCCCGTACGAGGTGTTCGTGCCTCTTACGGGGTCGTTTGGGAGCTGATTTGGGTTTTCACCCTTTAACGGCTTGTTTTTAAGTCTAAGTGTGATTTCTGCAAATTATCGTCATATTCTCAAACCGGGAGACCCGAGACTATGCGGTCAGTTCCAATAAGTTATATTGGTCTCGTGCAAGGTGTTCGTGCCTCCTACGGGGTCGTTTGGGGGGGGGGGTTTCACCCTTTAACGGCTTGTTTTTAAGTCTAAGTGTGATTTTTGCAAATTACCGTCATATTCATAAATCGGGAGATCCGGGACTACGCGGTCAGTTCCTACAAGTTACATTGGTCCCATGCGAGGTGTTCGTGCCTCCTATGGGGTCGTTTGGGGGTTGGTTTGGGTTTTCACCCTTTAACGGCTTATTTTTAAGTTTAAGTGTTGATTTTTACAAATTATCGTCATATTCTCAAACCGGGAGACCCGGGACTACGCGGTCAGTTCCTACAAGTTACACTTTTGGGTTTTCACCCTTTAACAGCTTGTTTTTAAGTCTAAGTGTGATTTTTTCAAATTATCGTCATATTCTCAAATAGGGAGACCCGGGACTACGCGGTCAGTTCCAATAAGTTACATTGGTCACGTGCGAGGTGTTCGTGCCTTCTACGGGTTTGTTTGGGGGGTTGGGTTTTCACCTTTTAACGGCTTGTTTTTAAGTCTAAGTGTGATTTTTGCAAATTACCATCATATTCACAAACCAGAACACCCGAGACTACGTGATCAGTTCCTACAAGTTACATTGGTCCCGTGTGAGGTGTTCATGCCTCCTATGGGGTCATTTGGAGGCTGGTTTGGGTTTTCGCCCTTTAACGGATTATTTTTAAGTCTAAGTGTTGATTTTTGCAAATCATCGTCAAATTCTCAAGCCGGGAGATCCGGGACTACGTGATCAGTTCCTACAAGTTACATTGGTCCCGTACGAGGTGTTCGTGCCTTTTACGGGGTCGTTTGGGAGCTACTTTGGGTTTTCACCCTTTAACGACTTATTTTTAAGTCTAAGTGTGATTTCTGCAAATTATCGTCATATTCTCGAACCAGGAGACCCGGGACTACGCGGTCAGTTCCAACAAGTTACATTGTTCCCGTGCGAGGTGTTCGTGCCTCCTACGGGGTCGTTTGGGGGTTGGTTTGGGTTTTTACCCTTTAACGGCTTGTGTTTAAGCCTGAGTACGATTTTTTCAAATTATCGTCATATTCTCAAACCGGGAGACCCGAGACTATGCGATCAGTTCCAACAAGTTACATTGGTCCCGTGTGAGGTGTTCGTGCCTCTTAATGGGTCGTTTGGGAGCTGATTTAGGTTTTCCCCCTTTAACAACTTATTTTTAAGTCGAAGTGTGATTTTTGCAAATTATCGTCATATTATCAAACCGGGAGACCCGGGACTATGCGATCAGTTACAACAAGTTACATTGGTCACGTGCGAGGTGTTCGTGCCTCCTACGGGGTCATTTTGGGGATGGTTTGGATTTTCACCCTTTAACGGCTTGTTTTTAAGTTTAAGTGTTGATTTTTGCAAATTATCGTCATATTCTCAAACCAGGAGACCCGGGACTACGCGGTTAGTTCCTAGTAGTTACATTGGTCCGTGCGAGGTGTTCGTGCCTCTTACGGGGTCGTTTGGGGGCTGGTTTGGGTTTTCACCCTTTAACGACTTATTTTTAAGTCTAAGTGTGATTTCTGCAAATTATCATCATATTCTCAAACAGGGAGAACCGGGACTATGCGGTCAGTTCCAACAAGTTACATTGGTCCCATGCGAGATGTTCGTGCATCCTATAGGGTCGTTTGGGGTGGAGGGTTGCTTGTTTTTAAGTTTAAGTGTTGGTTTTTGTAAATTATCTTCATTTTCTCAAACCGGGAGACTCGGGACTATGTGGTCAGTTACAAAAAGTTAAATTTGTCCCGTGCGAGGTGTTCGTGCCTCCTACGGGGTCGTTTGGGGGATGGTTTGGGTTTTCACCCTTTAACGGCTTGTTTTTAAGTTTAAGTGTTGATTTTTGCAAATTATTCTCATATTCTCAAATCGGGGGACCCGGGACTACGCGGTCAGTTTCCACTAGTTACATTGGTTCCGTGCCAGGTGTCCGTGCCTCTTATGGGGTCGTTTGGGGGATGGTTTGGGTTTTCACCCTTTAACGGCTTATTTTTAAGTCTAAGTGCGATTTTTGCAAATTATCGTCATATTCACAAACCCGGAGACTTGGGACTACGCAGTCAGTTCCAACAAGTTAAATTGGTCCCGTGCGAGGTGTTCGTGCCTCGTATGGGGTCGTTTGGGGGCTAGTTTGGGTTTCCACCCTTTAACGGCTTGTTTTTAAGTTTAAGTGTTGATTTTTGCAAATTATTGTCATATTCTCAAACTGGGAGACCCGGGACTACGCGATCAGTTCCAACAAGTTACATTGGTCCCGTACGAGGTGTTCGTGCCTCCTACGGAGTCGTTTGGGGGATGGTTTGGATTTTCACCCTTTAACGACTTGTTTTTAAGTTTAAGTGTTGATTTTTGTAAATTATCGTCATATTCTCAAACAGGGAGACCCAGGACTACGCGATCAGTTCCAATAAGTTACATTGGTCCCGTGCGAGGTGTTCGTGCCTCCTACGGGATCGTTTGGGGGAGGGGTTGGGTTTTCACCCTTTAAATGCTTGTTTTTAAGTTTAAGTGTTGATTTTTGGAAATTATCGTCATATTCTCAAACTGAGAGACATTGGACTATGCGGTTAGTTCCAACAAGTTACATTGGTCCCGTGCGAGGTGTCCGTGACTCCTACGGGTTCGTTTGGGGGTTGGTTTGGGTTTTCACCCTTTAACGGCTTATTTTTAAGTTTAAGTGTTGATTTTTATAAATTATCGTCATATTCTCAAACCGAGAGACCCGAGACTACGCGGTCACTTCCTACAAGTTACATTGGTCCCGTGTGAGGTGTTCGTGCCTCTTACCCGGGACTACGTTTATTGATTTTAGAAAATTTTGACATAGTTTCGTTTGTTTATTCATTAAATCCAACTTGTTTTAACATATGAAATAAACTCAACAGCAACAGCAAATTTCAAAACCAAACCACCAGCAAATCCCTTCCACCAATTTAACTAAATGAGGTCATAAAGTAAGCCATTTTACGTTTGGCTACTTTTCACTATTTCAGACCATTTTTCTATTTAATGCTACTATGACTTTTATGAGAATTTGAGACTAACCAGATTTCATTCGCATTTTGATAGCCACCCGGTGAACTCTTCGTGCCATGACTTCTTGAAAGTATCCCATTTTTGTCCAACAATGTCTACAAATTCTCAAATCTTCTATTCTGAGCAGCATTTAATTGTTCATGAGATGATATCTTATCTTTCATGTTTCTCATCTCTTCATTATGAGACCGAGACTGTGCTATGACTGTTGAAGTGTCAGAAGACTTATATTAGACGTTTTTTCTTATAAAATACAAAAAGGATAAAAGGGGGAAAGAACTGAAACATACATGTGTATCCTTGCACTTATCATTCATTAAATCACCCTTTCTCTTACTCCAATGAGATGTCTTGAAGAATTCCACGATGCTAGGTTTCACATCAGTTTCATGCTCGTGAATTTAAAATCAATGAATGAAAGAATATAATCGTACTAGTTGATGATGCGGGTAAAACATGTCTAATATGCACAATGTCAAGAATATTATTGTGACATATAAATTGAAATCAAATTTAGCAAGGGTAAAATCAATTTGATAACTATATAATATTGTGCTTCGGCAAGATAAAATATTTGGTGTCAATCCCAAGCTTCTTAGTCCCTTCACAGTGTGCTGTGTCGGCTTTGTTTTCTGAACAAAGAAAACATAATTATTTCACTGACATTGTAATTCTCATTTTAAATAGAAGAATCACACCCTATGTTTATTTATGTACGCATTATTACACGTGTATATAACTTACCAACGTAATACAAGAATTGTCCAAGAGCATCAATAAATGGCATTGACTCAATGTCTCCTGTTTCAAGCAAAAGTCCATTTTAACCCAACCAAAGTATAAAGCCCCTCATTGTGCCACAGGTTGCATATAGTTATTAATTTACCTATAGTACCAATTTTATGACACAAACATCAGGTGGACGTTCTTCCCAGTCCACCAGTATAGCTGTTATGCGTTCAATCCAATCTTGAATGGCATCCGTGATATGAGGTACAATCTGAACAAGGGAAGTAACATGTGAGGACAGGAATATAAGTGATTGAACAATATAATAGATACATTTCAACAACAGTGAAAGAATCGGAACAGTTTTTTCAAGATAATCCCCCTTTCCCTCTTTATCAATGATAGACTAACAGAGAAGAAAAGTAGTCAATACAATAAGTCAAAAAACATCAAGCCTATTGATCTTAATAATTTCTATCAGCATAGATTATAGATTATAGGGTAAGAGTAAGAAGACTTTCAACTTAAACCACTTGCTTTATTATTTGGAAAAAAAGATTTAACTCGCTTGCCTGGTAAATCTTTCCGGTTGTGACATTATTATGACGTGTCAACTTGATATCTAGGAATCGCTCATAGTTCCCAAGGTCCAAGTCCACCTTCAGACACAAAATGAAGTCATTGTAATACCAGAAAATTTACAATTATCAGACTACTAACAAATGGAAGTCAAAGTGGATAGAAAGCAGGAAATGGAAATGCACTATTTAATTTGATATCTGGCTCCTTCCCTCCTCTTTAATCAAAATTTCCATCTCTTAGGACTATGACTCTTGAAAATTCTTGGTATCGTTTTTCATTTTTGATTTAATTCCAGGATAAACATACTAAAATATTTTCTTAATACTAGAATTAAATATGACTTAACTGATCCATTAAATTTTGAGTGACTAAAAAGAAATGTTCACGAAAAAATAAATATAATAAAAATCACCAAAAATAGTCTTCATATTTAATAATACACAAGATGGTTCTTCTACCTCTCCACCATCGTCCAAGACAAACACTTCTCCATGCTCAAAAGGGGATATGGTTCCTGCATCTGTATTCAAGTATGGATCTGAATGTAATGGAAAATAATAGTTTAACTGAAGCAATTCTAAACAAAAGTCAATAATAAGAAATTGTTGGATCATCAGACTCGGCAGAATCGCTAATCACATTTTGGGTTTGTGTTCATAAATATAATATTTTTTGTTGGGACAAAATAACACACCTTTAATATCAAGTGACTGTGTAGGGATTTCACACGAATCCAAAATCAATAAAAGGAAAATATAAAACTATCAATCAGTATTTTTGTTAACCTTACCGGTACTTTTCCCTTCTTTACGGTTTAGATAACCATGGATTGCTTTGGCTTTTGCTATTGCAGAATCTCCTGTCTTCATGATTCTCTCGAGCTCCCATTTTTTTTTTCAGACAGCAAGCCAACGTGAGTCGGTGAAGGATTAGGGTCCGAATTGAGGAAAACGAAGAAGTGAATTGAGGAAAGAGGAGTAGCGGCTTCAGATCTAGGGTCCGAATTGAGGAATAGGAGTAGCGGCTTCCGATCTAGGGTTCGAATTGATGAAAGAGGAGTAGAGGCTTCGGATCTAGGGTAGCAAACCCATGGATGAGCTTGGGTTGTACAAAGCGCGCGGGAGAGAGAGGGGAAAACGGGATAGCTGAGCGAGAGATGAGAGCGAGCGAGAGAGAGAAAATTTTGGGAGAAAGTATTATTTTTTTGGGTATTTATATTTTAATTAGGTGTGCTTAATTTTGGCACACTTTTAAACAGTGCCAAATTTTGGCACGGCTTTAAAGTGTGCCAGATTGTCATTAAACCGTGCCAGAATTTGGCACGATTTTAAGCTGTGCCAGATTTTTAATATCAAGGTGTGCCAAATTTCTATTTTTGGTGTAGTGTCGTTAGAAGGGACACTGTCATCTCATTAGAAGTTCGTTCGAACGAGGTCGTTCGAACGACCTGGGCAGGTCTTCTAACGAGATGGTAGTTTGAGCCCATAAATTCTCTACTTCGTTTTTCTCAATTTTTCTCTTCTCTAAACCCATCCTAAGATCATCCCAATAGTATTTTAACGTTATTAAACTACTCTAAGTCCTCTTAGGTCACTCTTTAACATATATATGGGGTCAATGTTTCCTAAATTAACATATAATCATCAAAATTTCCCAAATATTGTCCCAAACCCTATAAATATGGACCCAAAATTTAATGTCTACAATTACTCCTTATAAATACATTTTTACATCATAAAAAGATACATTTCTTATTTGAAATTCATCCGATAACATTCTACATGCAATCCCTATATCATATTATGAATTCTACCTCAAATTTCATGGGGTTTTCATCAAACTTTCAATATAAGACATATCTTCAATTCTAAGCATGGAAGAAACATTCACTTGAAAATAATGTAATTAAAACACTTGCCTTCGATGTTCTGATTTGATGTTGAAGAATTGAATGTTGATTCTCCTCCCTCTCTCTGCAAATTTCTTCCAAAATGGTGATGCTGGCTAGGGTTTCCTTTTTGGAACTTCTTCCAACTCCCCCCTATAACTCTCATAACCCTCTAAGTTCCCAAATGCTGCTAATAGCTTAGTGGGTTCTTTTTTAATATAAAAATAACATCTAAAATTCGTGGGTTTTAATTCCCATATTTTTAAAATTACCAAACTACCCTTTTGGGTTGCCGGTGTGGCCTAAAAATGCTCCAGGACCCAAACTAAACCCCCGACTAGTGTTTTCTGACTATTTCGACCCTTCCGGACACGTTGGTGCACTCAAAATGACCATTCGGTTGATGAAAATAAAATTCAATTTTTAATTCAATTAATTACGTTCTTGACGCGACTGACACGCGCGTCCCAATTAAATTTTCCAAATTGTCGTATATCTACCTCGTGACAATTTAGATATTATCAATACTCATGTATTACCATACATACTCGGAAATAATAAATTTTTAACATCATAATCAAATACCAACTCACATCTCGTTAGTATTTATAGCCGGATTAATTTCCAGTTAATTCTCATTTAATTCAATTAATCCCTTAAATAAATATCAATAAAATTACAGGGTATTACATACTTTCCCCCTAATAACAGAATTTCGCCCCGAAATTCGGAACTAACAAAAAGTACCTGGTAAAAATAGCTCTGGATAGCGCTCGCACATCTCATTCTCGCGCTCCCATGTGGACTCATCGGCATTATAATACCGCCACTGAACACGTACTAATGGTACTATCTTTGACTTCAGTTTCCGCTCGCTTTGGTCCAAAATAGCAATCGTCCCCTCCTCATAGGAGCTATCTGGCTGAAGATCGATATCCTCCAAAGCAATATGGGTATGGGCCAAATCATCTCTAAGGTATCTCCTTAGCGAGGAAATATGGAACACATAATGAATCCTATGCAAGTGCTCCGGTAACCCAAGTCTATACGTAACTGGCCCAATTCGCTCGATGATAGGAAATGGCCCCACATATCTCAGTGCCAGTTTTCCCTTCTTCCCAAAATGCATAATCCCCTTCATA
This sequence comes from Sambucus nigra, assembly GCA_949130495.1. NCBI lineage: Eukaryota > Viridiplantae > Streptophyta > Magnoliopsida > Dipsacales > Adoxaceae > Sambucus > Sambucus nigra. The sequence continues at coordinate 383,374,900 of OX422217.1, forward strand.
GGAGATACTCTGAGTAACACTTGGTCCCCCACTTTGAATTCTCTGAAGAACCTCTTGGCATCATCATAGCTCTTCTGCCGGTCTTGAGCTACCCGAATGCGACTCCGTATCAACTCAATCCTTGTCGAAGTGTCCTGAATCACTTCCGGTCCAAGGAGTTTGTTATCCCCCACCTCTAACCAACATGATGAGGAACGACAAGGTCTACCGTACAATGCCTCAAATGGATCCATGCCAATGGTGAACTGGTAGGAGTTATTATAAGCAAACTCCACTAGTGGAAGGTACTTCTCCCATCCACCTCCAAAGTCTAGGATGCACATACGTAACATGTCCTCCAACATCTGATTTGTCTGCTCGGTTTGCCCATCAGTCTGCGGGTGGTAAGCCGTACTTAACCGAAAATCCGTACCCATGGCCTCCTGGAAACTCTCCCAAAATCGTGAAACAAATATCTTGTCTCGGTCAGACACGATATTTAGAGGCACACCGTGAAGTCTTACTATTTCCGCAATCAAAATCTGGGCATACTGTCCCGTAGTGTAGTCTCTCCTCACGGGTAGAAAATGAGCAACTTTGGTCATCCTATCCACAATTACCCATATGGAGTCGTGACCCCTCTGTGACGTAGGTAACCCCGTGATAAAGTCCATGGATATGCTCTCCCATATCCACGTCGAAACCTCTAATGGTTGTAGAAGTCCTGCCGGTTTCTGATGGTCCACCTTTACTAGCTGACAAGTGGAATATTTGGAAACAAACACGGCGATATCTCTCTTCATCCCGCTCCACCAATACTGTCGTCTCATGTCTTGGTACATCTTATCCCCACCAGGGTGTACCGCGAACCGTGAGCCATGCGACTCCGTCATTACCTCCTGTCGCAAGTCCTCCCCTTCCGGAACGACCAGTCTCCCATTGAAGCGTAATCCCCCGTCTGAGCCAACGGTATAGGACTCGGCTCCCTTTGCTAGTAATCGAACTATCTGCTTTGCTTAGGACTTTACCACTCTTGTAACAATCTGAGGTGTAATAGTCATCACCGACATGAATGATCGGGCCACTGCATCCTGGTGTCCCAACTCCTTCCACTTTGCTTTCCACACCTCGGCCACCTCATCTACTGGCCTACGGCTCAATGCGTCTGCTACCACGTTAGCCTTCCTCGGGTGATATTGGATATCAAACTGATAATTCTTCACAAACTCAAGCCACCGTCGTTGACGCATATTCAGTTCCTTCTGCGTGAAGAGGTATTGTAAAGACTTGTGGTCCGTGAACAATCAAAATTTCTCCCCCAGAAGATAGTGTCTCCAAATTCGAAGAGCGAATACGACTGTCGTTAACTCCAAGTCGTGGGTGGGGTAATTCCTCTCGTGAGGCTCAAGCTTATGAGAAGCATAAGATATGGCATGAATCTCCCGTTGTAGCACACCTCCAAGTCTTTGTAAGGATGAATCGGTGTAAACTAGATACTCAACTCCCGGTCTAGGCAATGCTAACACAGGTGCTGAGGTCAACTTGTCCTTCAACTCATCGAATGTCAACTGACAGGCATCGCTCCAGATGAATGGCACGCCCTTGCGAGTCATATGTGTCAAAGGACCCGCTATCTTTGAGAAACCCCGAATAAACCTCTTGTAGTATCCTACTAGGCCTAAGAAACTACGGATCTCAGTCAGTGTCGTGGGCTGTCCCCACTCCCTCACCGCAGATACCTTCCCCGGATCAACGGATATCCCTCGGTCTGAAATGATTTGCCCCAAAAACTGAACTTCCTTCAGCCAAAATCCACATTTCTCGTACTTTGCATAAAGCTCGTTCTGACGTAGCATCTGCAAAACCTGTCTCAAATGCTCGGCTTGCTCCTCTTCTGTCTGGGAGTAAACCAGGATGTCATCAATAAAGACGATGAAGAACTGGTCTAGGAACTCTCTGAACACCCTATTCATCAAGTCCATAAACACAGCTGGAGCGTTGGTCAAGCCAAAAGGCATAACCCGAAACTCGTAGGAACCATATCTCGTCAAGAAAGCAGTCTTTGAGACGTCCTGTTCTCTGATACACAACTGATGGTATCCCGATCGCAAATCAATCTTTGAGAAGAAAGAAGCTCCTCTCAGCTAGTCGAATAAGTCATTGATTCGGGGCAACGGATACTTATTCCGTATCATGACTTTATTCAGCTCCCGATAGTCTACACACAATCTCAACGATCCATCCCTCTTCTTTACGAAGAACACAGGGGCACCCCACGGCGAAGTACTCCTTTGGATAAACCCCTGACCCAATAACTGATCTATCTGATCCCGTAACTCTCTCATCTCTACCGGAGCCATACAGTAAGGTGCGCGGGCAATCGCCCGAGTGCCCGACGTCAAATCGATCACAAAATCTATCTCTCTACTAGGAGGTAATCCAGGTATATCCTGAAATACACCAGCAAACTCCCTCACGACTGGAATCGAATCGAGTGGTAGCACCACTTCCTTAGAGGTCTCCTCCTCTATATAGTACAAATGAGTGGACGATCCTCCCTCAGGGCGAGGCATCGCCACTAAAAACTTCTTCTGCCCGGGAATGGCAAAAATGATACTCCTACTGAAACAATCAATCATGGCTCGGTACTCAACTAGCCAATCCATACCGACAATCGCATCATACTCAGTCATATCTAATACTAACATATCAGCGGGTAAAGTAAATCTCCCGATCTCTATACCCACACCTTTACAAATAAGTGAAATCATAGAACCCCTAATCAACGGTGAATCTACACAAGTAACCGTGCTCTCTGCGGTGTCTAACAACCCAATAGTGCGTGCAAATCTCATGGCAACGAAATAATGTGTGGCCCCCGTATCAAATAAAATACGCCCCAAAGTCCCCTGAATAGAGAACATACCCTCAATAGCAGGCGGATCCTGTGGTACTGCGGCATGTTGGAGCTGATACACTCTTCCATACTGAAGCTGTCCCTGCTGGACTGGGACCGCTAGAATGGGTGGTAGTGCTGCCATCTATGGTGGTGCTGGGAGGGCGACGGGAAACATAGGCCTCTGTGGCTCGTGTCGAGCACCCTGCTGCTGTTGCTGCTGTGGGGCCCTCCCCCTATCAGGACAATCTTGGCATTTATGGCCAGTCTTACCACAAATGAATCACTTCCCCGGGAAGTTTCCCCCTCGCTGTCCCTGCTGCCCACGGCCCTGATGGCCATTACCATTCCTGCCCTGGCCATGCTGACCCTGTTGAAACTGCTGCTACTGACCATTCTGGCCTTGGTGGCCGTTCTGACCCTGATGGCCATGTCTGAAACCTCCCTGGCCATTCCTGAAACCCCCGAATATGAATCTCTTATGATCCCCCTGTTGGGAACCTTGATCACCCTGCCTGTGCTGTCCCTGAGCAGATTGTGCCCCGCTGGCACCATTTCCCCCGGTCCTGCCCTGATGGCTGGACTCTCCTAATCTCTCGATCTCAAACATGTGGAAGCGATGATCCTGGCAGTGAAGTAGTGCAGTGTTAACCACATCTGAATAAGTGTCCAACGAGAGATTCCCCAACAAGTGCTGACGGATCCTCCAAGTCAATCCATCCGTGAACTTCTGAATTTTCTTCTCCTCGGTTGGAATTTCATCCAGAACAATGTTCAAGAGATTGGAGAACTCAGCGTCATACTCGACTACGGTCTTTCCCTCCTGCTTAAGGTTCATCAACTTCCTCCTCATCTCAGTGTGAACAGCTGACGGAAAATATTTACGGTCGAACCGCACCCAGAACCCCTGAATAGTGAGAGCGTCCCTCTCCTCCGCGGTGGTAATGGACTCCCACCACTGCAATGCTGATCCTAATAGCTTAAAAGTAGCCAGTATCTGCTTCTGAACATTCGTGCACTCGTACATCCTTAAGTGCCTCTAAATGTCCTTCCTCCACTGACTGGACACTACAACGTCGGAGCAACCTGCAAACTCCAGAGGATGTGCTTTCTGAAAAGCATCACGAACGTGTTCCCAAGAAGTCGGGAATGTATGAAACTGAACTGGCGCTACTACCGGTGCCTGAGGTGGTGCCTTCTGTACAACTGTGAGAGAGACATTCACTACTTAGGCTACAATAGCTGCAACCTCGACGGCATTCATGGTGCCCTGAACTGGTGCAGGCTGTGGCTCGGGCTGTGCATCCCTAGGAACTCACTGTGCACGTCGTGGAGGCATATGAAAGGAGAGTAAACTCTTATAAGTTCACAGTTATTATCTCAAAATAGCTAAAAAGCGGAACATACATAAAAGAATACAACAGTCCAAAAATATAGGGATCTACATCAAAGAAAGCTCTGCGAAAACATAATAAGCTGTACAGATCCTAAGGACACTAGAACCTGATGCTCTGATACCACCTGTGACACCCCGACTAATTAAATATCGGGTAGCTACTCCTTTATGAAATTAATAAAAAATGCCAAGTTGGTTCATTTCATAGCATCACTGTCGAAAACGTTTTAACAATTACTAGCCACCTAATATTTAAAAAAAGTGAGTTGCCAATTTTAATTAAATCCGATTAACATGCAATACTTAAATTTTGAAATACTAACAAAACCACCACAACATAATGACAATGGAATAACCATAAAATAGTAATTAGTCTGGAGGAATACTCCTCACAACAATCCAAATACAGGAATAAACAAATACTAAGTCTGCATCACTAAATTAATTACAACCCAAATTTCTGAGATAAATGAATAAATAAAGTGTCTAAAAGAAAGGGGGCGACATGACAAACAGATGAGGAAAATCTAGTAACATAGAATCAAGATCGAAAGTGGAGGCGTCTACTGTCAAAGCCCTGTAACTTCCACGGCAGCTACAGTCCGTCACCTGAATGGAACTCCAATGCATGGTGTCCTTGTGGCTAGGCACCTAAAAGGTTTTTACAAAAATATAGTTGAAAGCAAACGGGTCAGAACCCGATTGTGGAAAACAGTTTAAAAATATAACAAGTGTATTAATGACATTAAAATAATGAATGCAAAATACATGTTAGGACGTGCGCTCACATGAAATACTCACCTCTCGACTATTTGTGCACTCCTAACGTACCCGTACCCATTTTAGTGATTCTCATATGTAACTAGTCCTAAATAAATTCTAACATTTCTATACGATTCACGCTTTAATTCCAACATCATCAATTAAATAGAGAGCTTTACATTAATTCTCGGTTTCCCAATTATTAGCAATACTAATATACTAGAGATCATCCATTTTATCTTTACATAACGTTGCTATAATTATACTCACATTTAATCATGACAGTTCATTTCAATTAACAGTATATTATTCTCATCATAAATATACATTACTAGCACCCCGAGACTAAGCTGTGGTGCACACATACTCTGCTATCCAATCCTAGTACATCACGTACAAAAGGACCATGTATTCTGAATCTCTCAGGAATCGTTTTCAATAAACAACAATCACAAACAATGGAGGCGAACATAGTTCACATCACATGGGTCACGCACATACCTACGCTCCCATGATCAGCAGACTTATTAACTTCTCAATAAGTCCTTCTCTGAACTATGTCCTCGAGGTACCAATCTAAATCCCCCAGTAGGCACACAAAGATTAGATAGCCCTAATCGAACGCAAACCTCCCATGATAGCAAGTACGGTAGGTATGTTATACAAATAAAACCACATATACTAAGAATTCACACATATTAGATATCTCGTATTATTAATATAGGTATACTTCTCGTTCTTATACCCTCATTTAATGTTATACGACCGCAAGTCCCCGATTTGTATATTAACGTTATCAACCCTTCTCACGTCATAATTAGGTACTCGTTTCTTACTCCACAATTGACATCTGATTTTATTATAAGGTTCTAAGTTCTACTCCTCAATGTACCCCAATTCTCACAATTATACCCACTAATCAATAAGGGAAGGTTAATACTCCAATTAAATAAGTCTACAGAACGTTTGAAATGAAATCAGGCCAAAAAGGCCATTCTGTCAACTCGTTAGAAGTCTCGTTCGAACGAGGTCGTTCGAATGAGTTCGTTCGAACGAAAGTCTTCCAATGAACTACCAACTCATTAGAAGGGACACTGTCATCTCGTTAGAAGTTCGTTCGAACGACCTGGGCAGGTCTTCTAACGAGATGGCAGTTTGAGCCCAGAAATTCCGTACTTCGTTTTTCTCTTCTCTAAACCCATCCTAAGATCATCCCAATAGTATTTTAACGTTATTAAACTACTCTAAATCGTCCTAGGTCACTCTTTAACATATATATGGGGTCAATGTTTCCTAAATTAACATATAATCATCAAAATTTCCCAAATCTTGTCCCAAACCCTATAAATATGGACCTAGAATTTAATGTCTACAATTACTCCTTATAAATCCGTTTTTACATCATCAAAAGATACATTTCGTATATGAAATTCACCCGATAACATTCTACATGCAATCCCTATATCATATTATGAATTCTACCTCAAATTTCATGAGTTTTTCATTAAACTTTCAATATAAGACATATCTTCAATTCTAAGCATGGAAGAAACATTCGCTTGAAAATAATGTAATTAAACCACTTGCCTTCGATGTTCTGATTTGATGTTGAAGAATTGAACGTTGATTCTCCTCCCTCTCTCTACAAATTTCTTCCAAAATGGTGATGGTGGCTAGGGTTTCCTTTTTGGAACTTCTTCCAACTCCCCCCTATAACTCCCGTAGCCCTCTAACTTGCCAAATGTTGATAATGGCTTAGTGGGTTCTTTTATAATATAAAAATAACCTCTAAAATTCGTGGGTTTTAATTCCCCTATTTTTAAAATTACTAAACTACCCTTTTGGGTTGCCAGTGTGGCCTAAAAATGCCCCGGGACCCAAACTAAATCCCTGGCTAGTGTTTTCTGACTATTTCGACCCTTCCGAACAAGTTGGTGCACTCAAAATGACCATTTGGTTGATAAAAATAAAATTCACTCTTTTAATTCAATTAATTACGTTCCTGACGCGACTGACACGCGCGTCCCAATTAAATTTTCCAAATTGTCGTATATCTACCTCGTGACAATTTAGATATTATCAATACTCATGTGTTACCATACATACTCAGAAATAATAAATTTTTAACATCATAGTCATATACCAACTCACATCTCGTTAGTATTTATACCCAGATTAATTTCCAATTAATTCTCATTTAATTCAATTAATCCCTTAAATAAATATCAATAAAATTACGGGGTATTATAGGTAGTAGAAGCGTAGTTGCTCTTGGTGAGCTGCCAACAGGGCGGTGGCATCAAGAACCGGGGAAGGAATGGTGGTGATGGCAGGCGGAGCAGCGGTGGCAAGGACAACTGAAACATCTGGAACATTAGAAGAAGACGCCATAAGTGAAGTGGACGAAAAGCTTGAAAGAAAAGAGAGTGGACTGGAAAGGATGGAGTAATAGAGGTTGAAGATGACAAAAGAAGAAAGAACCAGAAGATAATCTTGAGCAACAACGACGGGTATCACTTTCTCTCTCTAAAAGCTTTGTAAGTATGGAGGCAAATAAAGAGACAAAGAAGAAGAAAATGACTAAGTATTAAAAATAAGGCGTTTAAAAATCAAGTGGACATTTGAATTTTCCACAGAGGCACGTGACAGGCCATCAAAATGATTGCAAGTGGACACATGGCTCTTCAGGTCACGCTTTGACAGCTTAAAAGACAGGCTCACGTCATGAATGAGGTGAAGTTTTGGAAAAGGTGTATTGCTTTAAAGAGAAGTTAAATTTTGGCGCCAAATTTTTTGAACCATACATAGTCCTCATACTGAAAACCTAAACTAAAATAAAATGGGTTGAAGAGGCATCGGGGAGAATATCAAATATATAGGAAAGGCTCGACGCAACACAGTTCAAAAAGTTCATGATGCCCCCTCACCACAAGCCCGATCAGAGTTACATCTAGCTGCGGTACATTAGGGATAATTTTACTTTTTGAACAAGTTAAAATGGGGAAGAATAATGGATGAGAAAAAATGATGAGAACTCTCTCCACCAGGGGAAATCCTAACGATAAAGTCTCTTCATTAAAGGTTCACTTAGTGGGGGAATGAAATGAAAAAATTGGGGAGAATTTAAAGATCAACATTTACTTTGGGAGAATTTTACAAGTCCCAACGCTGGATATTTTTAGCGGGGATAATTCATACTACTAGGAAAAGTCCTAATGAAAATGCCCACATTCCACAAGTTCACTTCATGGCCGAACGGAATAACACAGATTTGTGAGGATTTTACTTTTGAACAGTTGGAATGAATGATTGAGTGTTTCCTAAGATATTTTGGGAGAATTCGAACCACCAGCGAAGAAGACAGAATGACTGGGATATAACAACATAAAAAAGTTACAATGTCCCCTCGCCATTCACCAAGAATTTGCAGAGCTTTGGTTCAGGTACATCGGGGATAATTTAACCTTTTTCTAGTAGAGATAATGGCAGAAGTTGCAACAAATACACAAATAGAAGAATTTTTTGCTCACAACTAAACGGTTCATCGGATTGAGAAGTATTTCGTGCAAATATTTCTTATTATCACAAAAAATCTCTACACGAAGGGGTAAATGTAGGGGGCTTAAAAATAATCTCTAAATTAGATAAAGCCTCCACAATTAATAAAAGAGACTTAAGGGAAGGAAGCAACATGAAGGCAAAAAGATAGCTCAGCGAGGCAGACCAGCGAGGAGATTGTCACATCTACTTTAGGTGATGTCACCATCTACCTAAACACCATCCAATATGAACTCGAGTAAACCACTGTGATTTTGGGGGCTATCAGACAGTTTGGTGAGCCACCTCTGTGGTGATAGTCCTCTGACGCACAGAGGTTATGCAAAAGGTATGTCTTGGCATTTAAGGATTATGAAGTAGGATAGGCTGGCCCATTATGCATTAAATGTTTGTGAAGTAAAGTGTTGTAAGAGGGTAGTTTAGATCAGATGGATGCGTAACTCCTTTTGATTACAGTAATGATAAGTTAAACAACAACACTATTGATTAACCACAGGACACACGAACACAACTCAGTGAGGATATACTCAGTTTGAACTCACAAATCTCTCGTGTATAACTCAGAAGATAATAATGAACTTCGAAGCAAATTTTCTTAGAGGGAGAGAGAAAATGAGCACCTTAGATACACCTTGGAAGGTAGCCAAACACCCTCGCCACCCTCAATGATCTCTGCCAAATATTAAAGCTTCGTAATAAATGATAATGACGGGTGAGTAAACTCTCTGATTCGTAATAATTCTCTTTAGTAATATCTTCTGAATTCTTAACAAGAACATGATCTCTCCCCAGAGGTGGTTGGGGTCTTTAAATAGCCCCCCCCTCCCCCCCCCCCCCCCCCCCCCCCCCCCACTACCCCCGAGGCAACACAGTAATTAATGCCTGTGAAAGAGATCCCTCATACTTTATGTCATAAACATTAAAATACCTGATGCACTAGTTATCTCCACGTCATAAATATTAAATGCCAAGACACGCCTTTTGCCTAACCACTGTGTGTCAGGGGGCTGTCGTCACAGAGGTGGCTCACTAACTGTCTGACAGCCCCAAATACCATGGTGGTTTACTCAAGTGCAGATCTGACATTGCCTAGCTGGTTAATGACATCACATGAAGTGGATGTGACATTAAGTAGAGGGTTGTTTGTCTCACAACTCAACTCCCTAGGGAACTCAAGGCTGCTCCCCCTGAGGTTCCACGGTCAGGGTCCTTTTGGAGTTTTACCAGGTGTATCTATGATGGTCAGAACAAGCCCCAATGGTGCTTCACTTCTTAATCCTCCAAGCCAAATACCTCTGAAGTTCCCATGGAGAGGTCGTTTGATAGAGCATGAAAACTCTCCCAGGACATGCCAAGCCTAGTCTCTCGCGAATACCGTTCGACCTTACATACAATCATTATACTCATTACATTTTTACAATCGTTATAGCTCATAATCAATATAAACAAAAGATACAACAAGACTAAATTAATCAACATAACAAAAGGATGATCTCTCTCGGTCAGCTTCTTCGCTGGAAGGTCCCTCTGGGCTACCATGCTTAGTTACCATGCTGAACCACCACACTGAGTTGGCACGCTGAGCTGTCATGATGAACTGCCACGCTGAGTTGCCATGCTGAGGTGTCTTAATCTGAAACACTGTTGTAAATGGGGGGATTATCTCTAATCTCAAGATTATCTTCAAGCCCCCTCTATATTGCCCCTTCGTGGAGATATTTATTGTGGAAATAAGAAATGTATGCACGAAAACTTCTCAATCCGATGAACCTTCTCTGTGTGAGAAATAATCTCCCCGATGTACCTGACTCGCATCGCTATGGCTTGCCAGCGGTTTACGAAGGGCCATCACCATTTTATCCTGCTACTGAATTTCAACCGTGCTGTCTTTGCTTCAACGATTGATTTTGGAATTCTCCTGAAACACCTGCTGACTTTCTCAAATACCCATTTGGACTATGGGGAAGTGAAATTCTTCAATTTGTGCTGATGTGGAGTATAGTTGTAGGAAGTGATTTTGTCGTTAGGACTGCCCCATCATTATGACTTGTGAAATTCTCCCTTTTAACGTTTCACCATGTTCAAAAAAGAAAAAATTCTCCTCGGTGTAGCTGAGTCACAATTAAACAACGTTTGGACTTGTGACGAGGGTACATCGAAGCTTTTTCGGACATTGGGACAACTTCTTCATTTGGAATTTATTGGACATGTTTGACGAAAAATTCTGGCACCAAAACCAAAAATTTCCTAGGAAGGAAACCCTTTCTATTCCCCATGTGTCACTTCTCAACTGATGTGGCACTATCTTTTCAACTGTCAAGACACTTCTCGAAGTGCGACGTGTCTGTTTGAAGTGATTATAGGTGGCTTTTCATGTGTGGTGCTGGTAAACTCAACAGTCGGGTTTAAAAGTTTTCAAATGTCTACTTTTCAAAACTCTTCTCTTTCCTTCATCTTTTTCAAGATTCCATCTACTCTAGAGAGAGAAAATTTGCCAGAACTCCATTGTTGCTAGGCTTTTAACTAGTTTTCTTCTTCCTCTCGTCTTTTATGCCACCACCTGTGGTAGTGCTCCTCCATTTTCGTTCATAGACCTTCTTTACCAAGATATTTCTTTCATAGCCACTTACTATGGCTTATTCAAGTGTCTCGAAGGCTACCACCACCGCTGTTCAGCCAAGCTCTTCCTCTGCCACCCCTAGCATCACTACCTTGGATGCTGCTCATCAAGAGAAACTAAATTTTTACCGTCGGTTTCCCATCTTTGGCAAAGATGATGAGTTTTCTGATGAATGTAAGACCTGCCATTTTTCAGCCAAGTAAGACCCTTTACTATTGGGTGATGAAGACGAAGATTCGTCGAAGTGGGGCTTTCTTCCTCCAGAGGGGACTCTATGCTTCCGATTAGACCGTGATGACTTTCCTTACTCCCAGATCGATTTCGAAGCACTTGGGGCGTCGCCATCTCATTTAGCTTCCTAGCATGCACATATGCAGAGCTCTCATGCTGCAGCTCTTGTTAAAGTTAATCTTGACTAAGCCAGCTGATTTGGGGAGTTCACTCTTTCCAAGCACGACGCTGGGCTCCAAGTGTTGGTTTCCAGATGGAACGTGACAACTCACACATTCTTCGCTGCCTGGGGGAGTTCACCAATTCGTTGGAGGATGTTTGTGAGCTACTTGGGTTTGAGCCCATGGGTGAGTATATATATCATGATGAGGCCTTGGATGTCGAAGAGGCTGCTGATCGGGCTGAGCTATATCGAATTTTTTATAGTTGCACTGGGTCTTCTAACAAGGCTATTTTTACTCCTCTTATTAGATATTTTTTTGAATCTCCTACATTGAAGGACGTCACTACTGTAACGGGCCAAGGTAAAGGTATATTTTTGGAATTACCAGCCTATATTCTTGTGCTGCTTTCGTGTTTCTTCTTCACTGGGAAACCCAACGACCAACCTAGGAGGGACCTTATAAATATTTCTATCCGTTTGGCCAGGGGTTTTAACCTTCCTCTAGGTACCATTGCTTTGGGGTCCCTCTATAATTGGTTGGATCGAACCCACCTTGACATGGCACGGTCCCTTGGTCATTACAACTTGGCCAATTTTGCCAATACTGTTATCTTAACGAGTTTCCTCTATCCCCGTTTTCCTACTATTGCTGCCAAATCTGTCTTTTTTCCTGTGAGCCAAGGCATTAAACCCCCTGCCCCTTATGATTCATAAAAAACAGAGTCAAAAGGAGATAATGGGAGTTATTGATCGTTTCGACTCCTTTGTCATGAGGCCATACGGAGAATCCACCTTTGTCCACACTTGGAATTTTTTTCCTTTTACAACTAGAACGGTCCCTTTTGTCCCCGTTGTAGAAGATCCTTCACAGGCCGTGGTACTTTTGTTCACTCCTAGGTTTCTTCCTTCCTTTAATGAATGGGGATACACTTCTGAACTTTATAACCCCGATAGATGTAGCAAGCAATTCGGGTTTGATCAAGGGGATCCTCGACCTGTGTTTCAATAAGCAATAAAAAGGGCTACTTTTACTGAGGCTTGCACCTTCTACCTTGCAGCAGCAGTACTTTCTATGACTTCGACCATGGATGGTCGAGTCACCCTTCCTAGTGCCACTACAAAAGGGGACATATCTACTTCTTATGCCACCAAGTTTCGTTTGAGGCAACTGGCCCTAATTCATGAGTTCATACGAAGTCCCCCCAGTATCCTCCAATCCTTTCTTTCTCTGCCTTGGAGTTGGGTCTCAAAGGTAACTCCATTCTTGGAGTTGAGGTCCCTTTGAGTAAAATCGTTAAAGATCCTCCCCTTGAGCTACCCCCTTATTGCTCAATGAACCTTACTGCCATGCCCAAACCCAAGGCCCTTGCAACCCCCAAACAGCCTGCCCCTATAACAGAAGCAGCCACTGGCGAAGGGACTTCCCAGTCACCAGCCAAAAGAACTAGGAAGTCCAAGAGTGGGACTTCCTCAAAATCTAAGTCTCAAACTCAGCCTCAAACCCCTTTGGAGGCATTCCCCATTGCCTCCGTTCCCCCTCCCATGCCTGCAGAGGTAAGTGAAGAGATGAGAATGAGGGTTCAGGCTGAGGTGGAATGGATAAATGATCAGTTTCAATGATGCACTCCTGTCGTTCATCCTTTTGTTGCCTTCCTTACCATCCTGGTTAATCCAACGGAACCAGGGTCAAAAAGGAAGAAAAGTTCAAAGGTTCCTTGAAGTACTGGCTCTGTGGGTGAGAGAAAAAATACTCTGGGTACCAAGTCCCAAAGGAAATGAACTCCAGATGTAGATCTCTCCCTAGCTCCCCATGTTGTTGTTTCCTCTCCTCCTTCGCTAGTGGTTATACCCTCCCATTATCCCTCTGAATCTGAGGTATGTATGTGTGTTATTGATCTTATTCGCATTTTTTCAAAGGAAAACTTCATCCGTTTAACTCTTAACCACTTTGCTGCAGGAAGTTGAAGAAGAAAGACCTAGCCCCCCTGTGAGCCCTTTCATGGGGGGACGTTTCGGTTTTTCTCAGGTCGATGTGACTCCTCCCCGTTTCCCTATGATCGGGCTTACCTACTCCCTCCATTCGACCTCTCAACGTGCGAAGGATGATCCTGTGGGGGGGGGGGGGGGGGGGAGTACATTGAGTCTGTGGGCATCTCTTCTCAACTAGAGACAACTCCCCCAACCCCTTTTGAATTATCACCTCAGCACGAGGTCCTTCTGCCCATCGTTCTAGCTGCGGAAAGTGCCATTGCGGTAACATATTATCAATTACTTGTTATGTCTCAAGTATTTTTTCTCCTCTATCCCTTTTTCTGTTTGTCCTACTAAACTTTGATATGTTGGGATGTCCTAGGTTGAAATGGCATCTTTGTTAGCTAACACTCTTCTTCCCCCTGTTCTGACGAGACCACTAGCTGCAGTTTCCCTCTTTGGTGCCGTAACTGAGGCAAGTAACACTTAGAGGTATTTCTCACTTCTTATGTACTTATTCCTCATGTCTAACACTTAGCTTCATGTTTGCATATTTCTCCAAGTCTTGGCCCACCCTCTTCTCTTAGTGGTGTGCATATTTCTAAGGCCAAGGTCGATGCTTCTGCCCAGCGTGGTGGTTCTTCTGTACCCACCCATGTTAGGGAATCATTTGGAGGTCCAACGTCTTCTCCCAGTGAAACTCTAATGTTGGCCTTTGTACCTTTTGTTGGCGAGGGAGCTTTACCGATGAGGCTTCTTAAGTTGGGGGTGCCGTTGAGGAAATAAGCCTGCCCCCAACTGTTCCCACCGCTATGGCCTCCGTGGTGACTCCCATTCTCACTCCCGCTACTGCTGAGGTACTCCACTAGTTTCTCTTCGTTTCTCATTGTTTTGTCATTTATTCTTGACAATGTACCATCTTGAAGAGTCTTCTTTCCCCAACTTTCAAACTTTACCTATAACGGTAACTTAACAACGAAAACACTTGTTAAGATTTTCCATAAACTCCACGTATATTGGTGACTTAACAATGAAAACATTTGTTAATATTTTTCATAAGCTCCACCTATAACGGTGACTTAACAACGGAAACGCTTGTTAAGATTTTCCATGAACTCCACCTATATCAGTGAATTAACAATGAAAACACTTTTTAAGATTTTTCATAAACACAACCTATAACGGTGACTTAACAACGAAAACACATGTTAAGATTTTTCATAAACTCCACCTATATCGGTGACTTAATAATGAAAACACTTGTTAAGGTTTTTCATAAACTCCACCTATATCGGTGACTTAATAATGAAAACACTTGTTCATATTTTTCATAAACTCCACCTATATCTGTGACTTAACAATGAAAACACTTGTTAAGTTTTTTCATAAACTCGACCTAGATCGGTGACTTAATAATGAAAACACTTGTTAATTTTTTTCATAAACTCCACCTATATCGGTGACTTAAAAATGAAAACACTTGTTAAGATTTTTTTATTTAACTCATTATTTCTTATACCTATTCTCAGGTAACAAGGGAGAATTATCCACCAGTTCTTTCTCCCATCGCTTCACCCCATCGGGAACCCGTTATCTCAGAAGATTCTATTCACAACGATCAAGTTTCCACGACTGGCGCTGCTGCTGAGAGCGAATCTGGTTGTGAGCTCCCTTTGCCCGACTTAGTTCCTCACGCATTTTACCTCATGGTCCTTCAGCTTTCCCCTCAAATGCTTGCCATTCATCGTTTGGTAGTTGGGCATCTTACAAGGCACCATCCTGAGACTTTTACTGTGGATTGCCTGCATTCCAACATCCCCATAATGAGCTATAGGCTTCAGGGCATGGCGACGGTTGTTGCTGATGTCGTCAACACTCCCACTTCAAATGTTACCAGAGACCTCCTCAACCAATTCCTAGGCTATCTGAGGGAGTTGGGTCGTGATGGATTCCATTTTTACTATCTTATTACGTACTTAAAAACTTTGAAGAGCCAGCCATTGGATAGTCAGAGGGAGATGATGCAAAAATATTGGGAGGATCAACGGGCTGAGGAAGCTAAGTTAGCTGAGCTAGCACCTCTGCTTGAAGCTATCAATAAAGAGGTGGGGGACATCGAAGAGGATCTGCATTTGGAAAATATGAAACGAAAGAAACTCCTCATCGAGCGTACATAAGTGCAAACGAGATTGGAGGTTTCTATTAATGCCCAAATAGTCCTGCTTAGCAGCTTCTTCGGCCCTTCCTGGAGATTTTTTCTCTGCTTCAGATCTATGGTTCCTCTTAGGCCAATGAATTGTCGTATACATTTTCCTTTTCTTCTTCTTATGTAAATCTTGGGCAGTAGCTCCCAATTTTGTAATGTCCCAGATTTATTAATGAATGAAAAAGATGTATGTTTTTCCATGTCCTTTCTTTGTGCTACAACTGTTTGCGTATATTACGAAGTTCTATAATTATTTCATCTCCACTCAAGTTATAATAAAAAGAACTTGTATATTCATAACAACAGTTGGACACATCAGTGGTCTAAACTTAATTACTAACACATGACAGACTTTCAACCATTTATTATTAATCTTGAATGGCTTGTCTTCTTCCACCTTAGAATTTAAGCAATAACCTGAATCATGAGCTTCTTTTATAATGAAAGGTCCTTCTCGATTCGCTATAAATTTTGGTAGGGGAATCCCCTGGATGTGCTTCACTGCTTCTTTCAAAATGAGGTCTCCCTCCACGAACTTCCTTGGTCTCACCTAGTTATTATAATGCTTGGAGAGCTGTTTTGTATACATTTAAAAGTGCTGCATTGCATTATTTTTGTGTCCATCTAATGCTTCCAACTGCACATGTCTATTCTGAGGGAGCATGCTACTTTGCAAGGCATATTGAGCAGAGGGAACTTCTAACTCTACCGGAAGAATCTCCTCAGCCCCATAAACAAGAGAGAATGGAGTATACCCTGTGGGCTTCCTCTTGGTTGTTCGATAGGCCCACAACACAACTGGTATCTTATCATCCCACGATCCTGGAAAATCCTCCTTCATTTTAGCCAAAATATTAACCAAGGTCTTGTTAGTTGCCTCAGCTTGACCGTTTCCCTTTTGGTATGCCACTGTGAAGTATGATGAAAAATGGAGTACTTGTCTATGAGCATCGTTACCTCTGAACTGACAAAAGGGTTTCCGTTATTTGAAAGGATAACCTTTGGAATCCCAAAATGGAAAACGGTGTATTCTCTGATGAAGTTTCTCACCACCCCCGCTGTTGCCCTTATTAGTGGTATCGCTTCAGCCCACTTTATAAAGCACTCCGTTGCTACTAGTATCCATATCTTCCCCCTCGAATAAGGATGTATGGCCCCTACCAGGTCGAAAGCCTAAGTGTGAAAAGGATAAGGTATTGTTAAGGAGTGTAAGTCCACCGATGGGGCATGGATCATATTTCCATGAAGTTGACAAGCCTTGCACTTTCAAACGAACTTAGCAGAGTCTTTCTCCATTGTTGGCCAATAATACCCCAACATCATTAACTGGTCATACAACTTGGCCCCTCCTATATGAGCTGGATTATGCGCCTATTTGAGGACTTCGACTTCTTCTTCCTTCATGATGCAGCGCAATGGCCTATTAAAGTATCCCCTTTGATAAAGCTTCTCCTCCTGAACGTAGAACCTCGGGGCCCTTCATTTAAGTCCCATCGCATAAATCTTCTTTATTAGGATAACTCCATATTTAATGAAGTCAATATAAGGTTGCCTCTAGTCTGGTTGAACTTCTATGAAATGACATACAGCTGCCTCGAAGAATAACTGGCACTTAATGCAATTTCGTTGTAACTCTGCTGCATCCTACTTCATTCTAGGCAAAAAATAACCCTCCCTTCGAATTTTCCTATTAAGAGGTATCTCAGTTGTTTCGCAGTGCACTTCATATGTTTCCTTCAACCTCCGCTCTGTTTTTTCTGAGACAATGCATCTTGATAACCATCCCCCTGCATTTATGAAGCAAAGATTTCCATGGTTTGTAAGGTATTGGGCTAATACCCTCAGTTCCATCACTCTTTCCCCAGATTACAGTTCCTTTCTAATCTCTCCCCTCCAGTCATCCTCCTCCTCCATTAGAAGAATTGATTGTACCACCGAAGGAGCTGTTCTTCATTGAATCACGACTATAGTTGTATCATTCCTCATGACCATTTTCTGGGCGATGGTGGCATAGGCATATGGATGGTGGTTCATCGTTCGAGGATGTATCTTAATTTTAGTCCGATGGAACTGGCTAGGGATCCTCTGAATGATTGTTTGGTATGGTGCCAGACTTAGGTGTTTTAACGCATATTCGCCCTTCACTTATTGAATCACCAAGTTTGAATCACCTTTGATGCAAAGTGAACGAATCCCCCTTCGAAGGGCCTCGAGTAACCCCAACAGTAACGCTTCATACTCTGCTTCATTGTTGGAAAAAGGGAAATATAATTTGTAGGAAAGACAAATCTCCTCCATTCCTTTTGAAAGAATAACCCCTTCCCCTCCATTCAATTCTTCCGAAGATCCATCAAACTGCATCATCCAATCTTCATCACTTACATCCAAGTAATTGGCCTGTAAGTCGTCTCTTGGAATACTTTCTTTAGGTGGCTCAAACTTCCCAGAGGGGAAGATTGTCAACAGGTCAGCGTACGCCTGACTCTTGATTGCGCGAGGGACCACACACTTCAACCCATGTTCTGAGAGGATGAGGAACCACCTAGCTTCACCACCAATCAATATAGTTCTTGCCAGAAAATAATTAATAGGATCACATCTGGTTACAATATGAATTCTAAAAGATAGCATATAATGTCTAAGTTTTTGCACTACAAAGACTAAGGCTAAACAATGCCTTTCCAAGCTACTATATCTGACCTCCATATATGATCCTGTTGAGGTAGTAGACTGACCATTCTTGCCCGTCAATCTCTTGTGCCAGCAAAGCTCCAACGGACCTCGTGGTGGATGTGAGGTATAGCTACAACAGTATTCCTGCCTTTGGGAGAACCATGGTTTGTGGTGAAACGAACAACTTTTTTAGTCTAGTGAGATACTCCCGGTGAACCTCCTCCCACTTGAATTTTGTGTTCTTTCGCAAAAGCTGCATCAACGGGTGCGTCATTTCGGCCAATCTAGGCACAAATCTCCTAAGGTAAGAAACTTTACCAAGGAAACTCTTCAGTTCCTTCGCCATTCTTGGATTGGGCATCTCCAAGATCGCTCGCTATATGTCTTGGTCCATCTATACTCCCTACGAATAACCACAAAACCCAAAAACTTTCCACTAGTTACTCCAAAGACGAATTTTAGTGGGTTCATCTTCAGTTTATACTTTCTGCACCGAGCAAACACCTTCCCCAAGTCACTTAGGTGGGACTCCTCCTTCATTGATTTGATGACCAAATCATCCACATAAAATTCCCCAAACTTGTGAAAGAAGTCATGGAAAATGGCTATCATTATTCTTTGATAAGTAGCCCCAGCATTCTTGAGTCCAAACAGCATTACTTTGTACATGAAGTTGCCCAATGGGGTTCTAAACGCTGTATTCTCTACATCCGTAGGGTCCATCTTGATCTGGTTGTACCCTACATACCCATCCATGAAGCTATACATCTCATGACCAACCGTGGCATCTATCAGGATATTGATGGAGGGTATAGGGAACTCATCCTTGGGGTAAGCCCTATTCAGGTCTCTAAAATCCACACAGATCCTTATTTGATTTTTGTCTTTCTTACCCACTGGAACAATGCTAGACAACCAAAGTGGGTGTTGTATCGGTTTGATGAACCCTGCCGTCAGTAAGCGTTGGACCTCTTCCTCGATCTTTAATTCTAGCTCAGGCTTGTATGTTCTCGTTGATTTTTTCACTGGAATGGCTGAAAGCATCACGTTCAACTTGTGGCAACTCACTTCCTTATTCATCCCTTCCATCTCTATGTACTTCCACGCAAAAACATCTATGAACTCTCGAATCAACTCAACCAAGGCCTCTCATTTCCCTTTACTGACATCTTTCAAGATAAAAATAGGCCTTAGATCCCCCCCTTCTTTTTCCAGGTTCAACTACTCCAACTCTTGTGTCTGTGGCTTCGATTGATCTGCCATGTAATCTAGTTCTTTGATGACTTCTTCCACAAATTTCTGTATATTGGAGTTGTCTATAACCATACATTATTTTCGTTGATTTACCATAAAGCACTCATATATCGGGTCGACCTTATTATCAGTTTCTTCGGCCACCCGTTCACACCATTAAAACCGATAAACCACCTTTCCTTCTTCAGTAATTACCTTTTTGCACTGTCTGCTGGTAGTCGCCACTACCTTCCTCTTCTTCTCACTAGAAGCATCAGCAACTCTTCCTCCTGAAAATTGACTCATCACACTTTATCGTTGGACCTCATGCTCCATTGGATCCACTCTAGGCCTCACCCTATCTTTGAGCTACTTCAAAATATTTTGGGGCCGAGGACCGCCTGATGGGATTCTTCGGCCATCACTCCTTTGCTGATTGCAACCTCTTTATTCTGTTCGTTCAAGGGCCCCATGCTTTCTCTGATCAAGGGAACACATGCTCCCTCTATTCTTCTCGTTAGGACTCTAACGTCCTCCTCTATCTCTGTGTGAAAGTCTACGTCCACTAGGTGAGCTTCTTCGACAGCGAAGGGTCTCTTTGTAGCTCTAATGGTCATCTCCGTTCCCTTGATATTCGCCTTGGTGCATTGGTGATACGTCGCAGGAACTAGCCCTTGGTTGTGCATCCACACTCTTCCTATCAACAGATGGTAGGAAGTTGCACTCTCTATTACATGGAATTTGATATGGGAACTCATATTTCCCATCCCAATCCCAATATTTACGTACCTAATGGACTTGGAAGACTGGTTGTCATATCCTGAAATCACCAAAAGCACGGGGACTAACTTTTCCTCCGGAATATTAGCTGCATGGAAAGAGTTGATTAGCATGATATTGATGGAAGCTCCCCCATCCATAAGATCCCTTGCAAAACTAATCCTGTTAACACTGGCAGTCATATACAATGGCCTATTCTGAGGGAACCTTACGGCCCTATCTGCATCGTTGAAAATTATCTCTGACAGAAATCTCTTTACCAACCTGGCCATGGGTTCCTTTCATCTCAGCGAAGGGATGGAATTATTCCTTGCAATGTCAAAGATTGCCCGAGTGATTTCCAATCTACTCTCCTTTGGTATCCCTCCTTAGTTGAAGAAACAGATAAAATTTAGGGATTTTGAAACTGCACAGTATTCTATGGCTTGGTCTACTTACTCACCTTCAACGCTATATACGTCCTCCATATTTTTAGCACTTGCTTCATCGTAAGCTAGCACTACATTAGCCATTCCCTTAGTACAATCTTCCAAATCTTCTACAAACTCCTCCTGCTTCATCGTTAGCTCCCTTTCTTCTCTCTCAGTCTGCTCATCGTAACCACCACCAGATTGACCCCATGCGCTGGGAGTGGGTTGTTGTTAACATTTTACGGAGGGATTTGCAACGTTCCTGCCTTTACATATTTGTCGATGATTCTCCTTAGCGTGAAACAACTCTCCATTGGATGCTGGATCATTCGATGAATCTGGCAATTTTTGGGATCCGCCTTAGTTGCAGCGTCTGGTTCCCGAAAAGGGATGCCCTTTGGTTTGTACACTGTTCCTCCCCGAACCATCGCATTGTAATAGATGACAGCCTCTTCTACTGTATAAGGCAACGGTGGTGGGTCCTCCCTGTCTCTTCCAAACTTCCTCTTATTTTCCTTCTTAGCTATCTTTCCCCCATCTGCTCCTTTGGTATACCCTACCCGTGGGGGATGAGACCTACCCTCCATAGGTTGTATCGGCTTCCTGAACATCATGGGAACTACCACTGGGTTTGGTCGTACAACCAACGAGATATTTCTTGCTGCTTTTAGGAACGCCAAAAAAGTCCCCTCGCGCATCTTGTTAATAAGATGACAGATGTACTCAGGAAGGAGTCCCTTCGCATAGATATGCAGTAGCTTGGACTCTTTGGACTCTTCTCTCATATCGAGGGACCTTTCCCTGAACCTTCCAACGTAAACCACCACCTCTTCTTTGGGTCGTTGCTTCTCCTTCCCCAGTTGGGTCAAAGTAAACTCATCTGTCGCCAGAAGGAACTTCTGGACGAACAAAGCATGCATCTCCTCCCATGTGGAAACACTCTTGGGAGCTAAGTGCGAATACCAAGTATATGCTTTATCGGTTAAGGGTTTAGAAAATTCCCTTAACCTAAGTTTCTTGTTATTGCAATGCACCCCCAAGTGTTCAACGAAGCGTTTAATATGTTCCTTCGAGTTTCCACCCATTCCTGTGTATTTTTCAAAGATAGGAGGAATATAATCTTTTGGATAGGGCTCATCATTGTATTCCTGGGGGTAAGGCATCCGAAAGTCATCGTACAGCGAAGCTACCTTGCCCATAGATTGTGAGGAGGCTTGCATGAATTTCATCATCTCTTTCTGCATATCCTCCCTCATCTCTTCCATGAGTGATGCCATTAAAGTGATGACTAATGGGGCCATAGGCTGAGTGCCCATTGCAGCTAGATAAATAACCACCGTTGGAGCCGTTGATGCTCCTTAGGTTCCCACCGTTGGATTTACAACAGAGGGTGTACTTACTGGGACTGTTCCCATTATGACTGCACTTCGTGGGGTCGTTGGGGCGGCCCCTGGTGTCACGAAGGAGTTTGCTTCAAATCCTCCCAACACCGTTGAAGCTACGGGAGTTTGTAAAAACTCATAAAATTTATTCATGAGGAGTGCCACTTGGGTTGGCCTTAACCCAGCGCTCGTAGAAGCTTCTGCCACCGTTGGGACACCTGTCGTTGTTTGTATTGAAGGTACCTCTAATCAAGGGGCTCCATCCTTTGAATCCTCCAGCTCTCTCACCGCCTGTTCTTCATTGTGTTAAATGTCATCAAAGTTAAGCCTTCGATTAACGTTATCCTATGCCATACTCCTTCCTTAGAAGAATGCCTCCCCAGCAGAGTTGCCAAATGTAAGAGGGTAGTTTAGATCAGATGGAGGCATAACTCCTTTTGAAAAACACCAACACTATTGATTAACCACAGGACGCACGAACACAACTCAATGAGGATATACTCAATTTGAACTCACAAATCTCTCGTGTATAACTCAGAAGATAATAATTAACTTAGAAGCAACTTTTCTTAGATGGAGAGAGAAAATTAGCACCCTAGACACACCTTGGAAGCCAGCCAAACACCCTCACCACCCTCAATGATCTCTGCCACATATTAAAGTTTCGTAATAAATGACAATGGCGGGTGAGTAAATTCTCTGGTTCATAATAAATATCTCTAGTAATAACTTTTGAATTCTCAACAAGAACATGATCTCTGCCCAGAGGTGGTTGGGGTCCTTAAATAGCTCCCCACACTACCCTCGAGGCAACTCTGTAATTAATTCCTGTGAAAGACATCCCTCATACTTTATGTCACAAACATTAAAATACATGATGCACTAGTTATCTCCACATCATAAACATTAAATGTCAAGACATGCCTTTTGCCTAAACACTATGTCAGGGGGCTGTCATCACAGAGGTGGCTCACCAACTATCTGACAGCCCTAAATACCATGGTGGTTTACTCAAGTGTAGATCTAACATTGCCTAACTAGTTAGTGACATCACATAAAGTGGATGTGACATTAAGTAGAGGGTTATTTGGCTCACAACTCAACTCCCTATGGAACTCAAGGCTGCTCCCCTTGAGGTTCCACGGTTAGGGTCCTTTTGGTGTTTTACCAAGTGTATCTAAGATGGTCAGGACAAGCCCCAATGGTGCCTCACTTCTCAATCCTCCAAACCAAATCCCTCTAAAGTTCCCATGGAGAGGTCGTTCGATAGTGCATGAAAGCTCTCCCATGACCTGCCAAGCCTGGTCTTTCATGAATACCATTCGACCTTACACAAAATCATTATACTCATTACATCTTTACAATTGTTATAGCTTACAGTCGATATAAAAAAAGATACAACAAGACTAAATTAATCAATAGGACTAAAGGATGATCTCTCTCGGTCAGCTTCTTCGCTAGAAGGTCCCTCTGGGCTACCACGCTGAGTTGGCATGCTAAGTTGTCACGTTGAGCTGTCACGCTGAACTACCACGCTGAGCTATCTTAATCCCAAACACTATTATAAATCGGGGGATTATCTCTAATCTCAGGATTATCTTCAAGCCCCCTGTACAAGTGTGATGGGGAGGTCTTTCACATTAATCAAGACTGAGACATCTTGGCAAGGGGTGTGGGGTTATTTATGGGCCTCAACCACTTCTGAGATGAGAGATTTCTTTTTAGAGATTATTTCTAGAGCGAGAATATATCAGAGAGAAGTTATTGCAAACCAGAGTTCCTGCTCACCCACCATCGTCATTTATTGTGAAGCTTTTAATAGATAATCAAAGATCTTTCAGAGGTTATTGGTGTGTTGACTGCCTGCCAAGGTGTATCTAGTGTGATTACGTATCTCTCCCTTTTACTGAGTTGTTTATAAGTTTCCTTTTATTATTATTTGAGCTATAAACGAGTGTCTTGTGAGTTCAATCTGAGTGTGGATCATATATAATATTATGTGTTTATCTGTATCTATTGAAGTGCTCTTGAATTATCATTTATCACCATACCTATAGGGGTTACACCTCAACTAGTATTAATACACTCCTAGACTTTAAAGGGACTACACTCTTACATCATTCTATTAATCCCTATGTTATTTAGGCATTGCTTATCCGAACCCAAAGATCTCCATCCGACAATTATGCAAATCAATTTGTGCTTTACCCTACTTTGTGTAAAAGTGGTAAACATAAAGCACATTGAAGCTATGAAATCAACTCTAACTAAGGTAATTTTGTATTAGAGAAATATTTATTTTCATTGTTCTTCAATATCAACATCCACCTGCTTGTGAATTTACGAGATGAGGCTTTATTGTGTGATCCAGTTTGATATCGTTGGATGTATTCTTTCGATTGCTTGATGAAAACTTTCAGAGATTATGTAAAGAATGCGCGGTATATCTGAGTGTCAATTGATGAAGAATACGTAGTTGTGGAATCATCACTATACACTCGGGAATATATTCCAGAACAAGAGCTGAAGAGTTTCAATCTTTGTGGATAATGAGTGATCAAGGAACCTAACGAGTTTTAGGATAAATTGCATTTTGAAAACCCAAAAGAGGTAAAACTCACAAATCTACAATACGAGCAAATAATTTTTTATGTCTTCGAATTGCAAGATGAAGTTGAAGATTGAAGAGAGTAAGTATCTACTGAATTATTATTGGTTGATTATATGTATTCTTTATATTATGATCTAAACTCTATAATTTACCGGTAGGAAGTACGAGAACAAAATTGGCTAAAATCAGAGGAGCAATTACACAACGAATGATTTTAGGGCTTGGGTATCAAAAGGGGTAATTTTCATATCATATATGTGCGATTATGTATTCATGTGTGGTAAATACATGCCCTAATAAAAATTCATTAATATATACAACTTTGAAAAAGAGGTGATGCCTCTTCAAGGCTTGCACGCCTAGTAAAAGGTCTTAAATTTCATTCAAAAAAGTTTAAGAAATTCTGCACCAACGGTTTTGCTTTTGTTTCATATCCATTTTAGTAAAAGATTTTGATGTAAGACAATAAAATTTCAATTTCTGCTTCGACTACTCGTGTCACTAGCAAAAGGATAAAAATCGAAATGATATGCTGCTAACCTATTTTGGGATTGTCCATTAAATTCTGGATCTCAATTATTTAGATTTCATAGAAACCGTGTTTTATTGTGACTGGGCGAAGGTGGAGGATACTAAGAATGCTTGAAAAGTTGATTTCGACTCCAAACTTATCATTGTAGATTTACTAAAGATGCAGAGTGAAGATTGCATAACTGACTATGCTTTTATTTGTGCCTTTCAGAATGTAAAGAAGGTATTATAATCGAAGTACATAAACGATGATAATTGGTCCTTTGTTCCGCATGCCCCAAAGGGTATGACTACTCTAGTAGAAGCATTAAGAAATTCTAAAGAGTTATAGTCTGCTTTAGATGACAACCCTAATTTAAAGGATCCTTTAGTTGATTTGGAGGAAAGTTGAGTATCAAAATGTTATTTTACTCTTGACAATCCTATTTGTATCCTATTATTATATTGGCCCTTAACAATCCAAATTGTATCCTATTATGATTTTGACACTATATTGGCACTTTAGTTTGATTTACGAATGTATAATTAGATTTATGAATGTTACGTTTGAATTATGAATGTTTAGGGGCACGAACACCTGACATGAGATGCCTGGTTTGAGAATAAAGTCTCCTAAGTTTGTGGTTGGAATAAATTCGCCCTTGTACTCCCCAAATTTATTGTCTTTGACTTTGTACTGATCAATGTATTAACGTCTCATTCCAAGCATAAAACAGGTTGCTCCAACTCTTCGAATTTGTTCATCCAGGCTTCATCCTCATATGCAACTCTAGTTTTGGCACGCTTCAATTGCATTACATTGTACTTATCTAGTAGCCTATTTTATTTCTCTTGAGCCCTATTTTCTCGTACGAGATATATGTGGTTGTCATCGTTAATGCCGGTGAGTTTCTCTCTCAGGTGTTTGACCTCTAACTTGTACCTTTTCAAACCAACTGCCATCTCGAGCTTTTCCAGCACAATTTCCCCATTTCCCTTTTCCGTGGTATTGTATTTGGTTTTCATGATTGATTCTCAATTAATCAAAACATTTTTTACATTGTCAAACTCGGATAGCCACCTTGATGAGCACTATCTCATAGCTCATTTCTCTGGTTCGATCAGCCTTTTGCATATTTGAGTTCAACTATATCAAAAAAATTCGAAAGAATAGAGAATCAATCATGAAAACCAAATATGATGTTATGGAAAAGAAACATATGGAAATTGTATTGGAAAAGATCGAGTTGGAAGTTGATTTGAAAGGGTGAAAGTTATAGGTAGAACACTTGAGAGAGAAACTCACCCGCATTAGCGAGGATAAGAAATTGTATCTCATAGCAGAAAATAGGGCTTAAGAGAAATACAATAGGCTACTAGAGAAAGATAATGGTTCATCATCGAAGTGTGATAAAACTAGAGATGAGGATAGGGATAAAGTATAGAAGATTAAATTCGAAGAGCCGGTGCCTTTTGTTTTATGCTTGGAATAAGGTGTGGATACTTTGCCCAGTGCAGAGTTAAAGAAGGTAAATAGGGGGTGGTGGTTCCAGCATCGATTTGGGCCAACCACAAGCTTAGGACACTCTATATCATTACTTTATTGGATCACAGGAACCAAGTATTCTTTACTTTAACTCAAAATTTTACATACTTGATACACATAATTTTTTAAATGTTTTATTCCTATATAATGGTTAAATAAGTGCTCATTTGTTATAATATAACCCATAACGTAACTCGTAGGAACTGACCGCATAGTCACGGGACTCCCGATTTGAGAATATGACTAAAATTTGCAAATAAGAAAACTTAAGAGAACTGACCGAACGTCCCCATAAGGGGCATAAAAACCTCATACGAGATCAACGTTACTTGTAGGAAATGACCACATAGTCACATGACTCCCGATTCGAGAGTAGGACTAAAATTTGTAGATAATCAGCCTTAGGTTTGAAAACTTACCCATAGGGGAAAACCAAAAACATCACTCAAATGGTCCCGTAAGGGGGGCCACGGACACCTCTCACGGAACCAATGTAACTCGTAGGAACTGACCGCATAGTCACGGGACTCTCAGTTTGAGAGTATGACTAAAATTTACAAATTAGCAGACCTAGGCCTGAAAATATGCCCCTAGTTAAAAGCCAAAAATGGCCCCCGAACGGCCCTACAAGGGCACGAACACATCGTATGAAACCAACGTAACCCAAAGAAACTGATCACATAATAACGAGACTCCCAGTTTGAGAGTATGACTAAAATTTACAAATAAGAAGACTTAGTCTTGAAAACGTGCCCCTGGGGGAAAATCCAAAACAACCCCTGAACAACCTCGCAAGTGGCACTAACACCTCCCACGGGACCAACGCAACTCATAGGAATGAAACTCATAGTCTCGGGACTCCCGATTTGAGAGTAGAGCAAAAAATTTCAAATAAGTAGACTTAGGCTTGAAAAGGTGACCCTAGGGGGAAAATCCAAAATAACCCCCGAAAGGCCTCGCATAGGGCACGAACACTTTGTACGAGACCAACGCAGCTTGTAGGAACTAATCGTGTAGTTATAGGACTTGCAGTTAGAGAGTAGGACTAAAATTTTTAAGTAAGCAGACTTAGGTTGGAAAACGTGACCCTAGGGGAAATCCAAAATAGCCCCCGGATGGACCCGCAAGGGGTACGACACCTCACACAGGACCAACATAACTCATAGGAAGTGACCGCATGTCATGAGACTCTCGGTTTGAGAGTAGGACTAATATTTGCAAATCAGTAGACTTAGGCTTGAAAATGTGCCTCTAGGGGAAGACCCAAAACAACCTTGAAATGGACCCGCAAGGGGCATATATACCTCGCACGTGACCAACATAACTCGTAGAAACTAACCACATAGTCACGGCACTTCCGATTTGAGCGTATAACTAAAATTAACAAATAAGCAGAGTTAGGCTTAAAAACGTGCTCCTAGGGGGAACACCCAAAACAGACCCTGAACGGTCCCGCAAGGGGCACTGACACCTTGTAAGGGACTAACATAACTCGTAAGAACTGACCTCGTTGTCTCGGGAATCCCAATTTGAGAGTAAGACTAAAATTTGCAAATAAGCAAACTTGGGCTTGAAAATGTGCCCTTGGGGAGGAAAACCCAAAATAGCCTCTAAACGGCCCCGCAAGGGGCATGGTCATCACACACGGGACTAATGCAAGCAAAAGGAACTGATCGCATAGTCTCAGGACTATTAGTTTGAGAGTAGAACTAAAGTTTACAAATAAGAAGACTTAGGCTTAAAAATGTGCCCCCAAGGGGAAAACCCAAAACAACCACTGAACGACCCTATAAAGGACACAAACACCTTATATAACTCGTAGGAATTGACTGCGTAGTCATGAGACTCACAGTTTTAGAGTAGGACTAAAATTTACAAATAAGCACACTTAGGCTTGAAAACGGTTCTAAGGGGACCCAAAACAGTCCCCGAACAGCCCTGTAAGGGGCACGAACACCTCGTACAAGACCAACTAACTCATAGGAACTCATAGCTTAGTCACCGAACTCACAATTTGGAGTAGGACTAAAATTTGCAAATAAGCAAGCCTAGGATTAAAATCACGCCCCTATGAGGAGAATCCATAAATAGTCCCTGAACGACCTCGCAAGGGGAGCGAACACCTCACACGGGACCAATGTAATTCATATGAATAGTCCGCATAGTCACGGGACTCTTGGTTAGAGAGTAAGATTAAAATTTAAAAATAATAAGACTTAGGATTAAAAATGTGCCCCTAGGTGGAAAACCTAAAACATCCCCTGAACGGACCCGCAAGAGCACAAGCACTTCTCGTGGGATGAACGTAACTCATAGGAACGGACCGCGTAGTCATAGGACTTTTGGTTTGAGAGTAGGACTAAAATTTGCAAATAAGCAGACATAGGCTTGAAAAATTACCCCTAGGGGAAAACTCAAAACAAGCCCCGAACGTCCACGCAAGGGGTACAGACACCTCGCATGGGACTAATGTAACTCGTAGGAACTGTCTGCGTAGACACGGGACTCTCAGTTTAAGAGTGGGACTAAAATTTGCAAATAATCAGACATAGTCTTAAAAATGTTCCACTAGGGGGAATACCCAAAACAAACCTTGAATGACCCCGCAAGGGGCACAAACGACTCAGACGAAACTATCATAACTCGCAGGGACTGATCGCGTAGCCACAAGACTCCCAGTTTCAGAGTAGGAATAAAATTTGCAAATAAGAGACTTGGTCTTGAAAATATGTCCCTAGGGAGAAAACTAAAACAAACCCTGAACGACCCCACAAGGGGCAAGGACACCTCGCACGGGACAAACGTAACTCGTAGGAACTCACCGCATAGTCATGGGACTGCCAGTTTGAGAGTAAGACTAAAACTTTCAAACAAGTAAACTCAGGCTTGAAAACATGTCCTTTTGGGGAAAAATTCAAAACAATCCCCCAAGGGCCCCACAAGGGGCACGAACACCTCGAACGGGACCAACGTAACTCATAGTAACTGACCGCGTAGTCACGAGACTCCCAGTTTGAGCGTAATAGTAAAATTTGCAAAGAATCAAACTTATGCTTGAAAACATGCCACTATGAAAAAACCAAAAATAGGCCCACAAGGGGCACAAACACCTCGCACGGGGCAAACGTAACTTCTAGGAACTCACCGCATCATCAGGGGACTTCCAATTTTAGAATTGGACTAAAATTTAAAAATAAGCAGACTAAGGATTGAAAATGTGCCCTTAGGGAGGGAAAACCAAAAACAGCCCCCAAACGGCCCCACAAGGGGCATGATCACCTCGCACGGGACCAATGTAACTAGAAGAAACTGATCGCATAATCTTGAAACTCAAGATTTGAGATTAGGACTAAAATTTGTAAATAAGTGGACTTAAGTTCGAAAATTTGACCCTAGGGGAAACCCAAAACATCCTACGAATGACCCCGCAAGGGTCATAAAAACCTTGCACCGGACTAACGTAATACGTAGGAACTGACCATGTAGTCATATGACTCTCGGTTTGAGAGTAAGGATAAAATTTATAAATAAGCAGACGTAGACTTAAAAGCGTTCCCCTTAGGGGTAACCCCAAACTGCCCACGGATGGCCCAACAAGGAGCATGAACATGTCGCACGAAACCAACGTAACTCGTAAGAACTGACCACATAGTCACGAGACTCCCTATTTGGGAGTAGGACTAAAATTTGTAAATAAGCAGACTTAGTCCATAAAACGTACCCCTAGGGGAAATCCCAAAAGAGGCCCCTAAATGGCCTCGTAAGACACTTACGTAACTCCTAAGAACTTAGCGTGTAGTCAGGGGACTCTCGATTTGAAAGTAGGATTAAAACTTGCAAATAAACAAACTTAGTCTTGAACGTGCCCCTAGAGGGAAAACCTAAAATGACCGCCTAATGGTCCCGCAAAGGACACGAACACCTCGTAGGGGACAACATAACTCGTAGGAACTGATTGCGTAGCCACGGGGCTCCTGATTTGAGAAGAGGAATAAAATTTACAAATAAGCAAATTTAGGCTTTAAAGTGTGACCCTAGGGTAAAAACCCAAAATAACTCTTGAATGGCCCCGTAAGGGCATGGAGCACGGGACAAACGTAACTCGTAGTAACTGATCGTATTGTCACGGGACTCTTAGTTTGAGAGTATGAATAAAATTTGCAAATAATCAAACTTAGGCTTGTGAATGTTTCCTTAGGTGGAAATCCATAACAACCACCGAAAGGCCTCGCAAGGGGCACGAACACCTTGCATGAGACTAATGTAACTCGTAGGAATTGATCGTGTAGTCACGGGACTATCGATTTGAGTACAATGCTATTTTTTATTCGAGACTACGTAAAAACATTTTTTTTTCAAATAGATATGGTCATAGCCTAAAGTTGCGACAACTTTAAAAAAAATAAACTTGGTCAAAAGTCATGACCAATTTTTTGTTTTTATTTTAAAAAACTGTAGGTTATGACTTTGGGCCATGACAATTCCATGACCTTATGACCATAATTGGTCACAAACTTATGCTGTGACCCCTAGTCCATGCCTAGTCACGGACTTGGTCCATGACCCCTGGTCTTCCACTTGTCATGACTTAGGTCGGTGACCACCTGCTCACAGTCCAAGCCCGTGACCTTCACTTTTGGTTAGGGATAAAGTCCGTGATAATAAATTTTTGATCATGCCTGATATGGTCACAAACCACATTCGTGATTCGGAGGCCTGGGTGAATAAAATTCATGACCATCTTCGTTTTGTGGTGTAGTGAATCTGGAACTCTATTAAGATTAAGAAAAAGTACATTCTCTTTCAACCATCACCCCATTGAATAATTCTGCTAATGGTCACCCAGTTCCCCTTCAATATATCTTTAAGTCTAATATACATATGATATGAGAAGTGATTTAATCTAGGCCTCAGTGGATTTAAAAGCAACACTCATTTTCAAAATTCTAGAAAAACCATAGACTGAGCGTAGATATAGATAATTATGTAAGGACATTGTCTGTCACATTTAGTATGTCATATACTGCTACAAGTTGTCGAAGAATTGGGAAGATAACATCTACAAGCGACAATCTAAATTTCAAGACGACTTCAACATTCAAGCCCAACAAGGACGAATTCGGTAAAATGTGTTTTAAGTTCCATTTACATTTTACATTAAAAGTGTTGGGATATTTTTTATAAGAGTTAAAATGATTTTTGGAATTTTAATAAATGATTTTTATTTTTCAAAAATATTTTATCATAAAAGTTTTGGATAAATATCTCCTGATCCCGTGAAAAATTTTAAGGTTTGAGGATCCCTAGTTATTTAAAACATTAAAGTCCTTTTTAAGGGGATCAGCGACTGTCGTTCAAACGACGTCACATCTCGTTCGAATGAGATGGATCTTAACGACGTCGCATATCGTTCGAACGAGAGAAGTTTAAGCTAACATGTCATCGCCTTGATTTTTATTATAAATAAGGGTGTCAGGCTTATGATTTTCGTGTGGAGAAAACACTGGTTTTAAGAGAATTTGTTTTGAGTGTTTTTATTTATTCTCGAACACATTTTTAAGGGTTCAAACTGTGTTTTTACAATTCACAAATCCCATACTTTTTGTGTGAGTTGTTTTTATGGAACCTGAAGCATATTTTTGCTGGGAGTTTTGCTACTGAATCATAGGTGCCTTGGAAAGGTACTGGGCTGACCATAGGTGCCACTTGTGGGAGGTACTGGGTTGATCGACTGCGTGTCATAGGGAGTGTTGCGGTGTTCCTGGGCTGACGACTACGAACTGACACCTGCAGGTATTTCATAAGTCAATCGTATTTTCGCTATAATCCGATTGTAAACCATTCTTTTACAAATTATAGTATAAATAAAAGGTTCTTACCCTGCAAGGATTTTTTCCCGAGATCTTCTTTTGTCAGCATTTGTCATCGCATGATTTAATTTGAGATTTGAATTGTTACGTAGTTGAATGTTTAGGGGCTGATTTAATTGATATTTGGTTTGAGCAAGTTGAGACATGCAATTAAATAAGTCTGAATTGGAAATTACGAATATATTTGAATCAATATCGCACGTGCATTTTCAAATTAGAATCAGAGCAGGTTAAGCTAATTTATCGTGTATTCATATTTTTTGCAAACTTGTGAGATATTGATTTTTTTTTTGAAAAATCTGATTTTAGAAGTCTGCCACAATGTTTCCAAATGAGCACTTATATAATTGAATGCCGATTTTTGATGGGTCTAATTATACCTATTGGAAAGCTCGTATGAAATTCCAGTTGAAAGCCATTGACGAACGTGTTTGTCTTCTTTGTGAAAGAGGGTGGACTCCTCCCACTATCACTGCTAATAACAACACCTCTTTGAAACCAGTGTCAGATTGGATTGAAGATGATTTTAAA
Organism: Sambucus nigra; assembly: GCA_949130495.1. Taxonomy (NCBI): domain Eukaryota; kingdom Viridiplantae; phylum Streptophyta; class Magnoliopsida; order Dipsacales; family Adoxaceae; genus Sambucus; species Sambucus nigra. The sequence goes on from OX422217.1 coordinate 383,408,228, forward strand.
ATGTCTAATTTTAATTCCCGTGGTTTGGGTGCTATTTTTGGAGCCGTCACCCCAACGAGTTCAGCCGAATTATAACGTGCACCACGTCTAAAGAGGCATGGGATATCCTGCAATTGACAAATGAGGATACGAACGTGGTTAAAGAATAAAAGTTACAAAATTTGGCCATCCAGTTTGAGACCGTTACTATGTCTGAGTCTGAATATTTTGATGACTTTTATGCACATTTGTCGGACATTGTTAACTCGAGTTTTAATTTAGGTGAGATGATTGATAACAAGCGTGTCGTTAAAAAGATTTTGAGATCTCTCCCAAAGCATTTCATTTCTAAAGTCACTGTTTTGAATTCACTGGGAAAGTTAAATTCACTTAAGTTAGAAGAGCTCGTAGGAGACCTACAAACTTATGAGATTGACATGTTTCCCCAAACCATTAAGGCTAAGAATAAAGGCGTTGCTTTAAAGACTCAAGTTCGAAAGAAAAAGAAAGAGAGAGTGTATGAGTCTGATTTTGAGGAAGAGTTTAGCATTGACGATGTGGACTTATTTGCAAATTTTTTTATAAGTTTCTCAAAATAATCAAAAACAATTCTTTAAATAAAAAGTCTTTTGAGAAAAATAAAAAGAAAGAAAAGGCCACAGAGGGAAATGAAAAAGAGAGTGAGAGAGAAAAAGAGGAAGAGAGTGGGGAAGATGAGATGATTTGTTTCAAAGGTCAAGGCAAAGGTCATAGGGATTTTGAATGTTCTACTAGGCTAAGGAGAAAAGGGAAGAAAGTATCCATGCTCGCCACTCTTAGTGATAGTGATGGAGATGATGAGAAAGACGAGTTCGAAAAAGGTTTAGCTCATGGGATGTGTGTAGCGTTTTCGAGTCATGTGAGAGCACCAACTTTGTCCGACGATGATAGTGTCCACGAGAGCGAAAACGAAGAGTCGAGTGTTACAAGTGAAAATAAGAGCGAGTTTGAGAGTGGAGATGAAAGTGAGCTCTAAAAAGCTTTTAGGGATTTGTACACCGAGACCTTAAAAACGAAGAAATATAATAGGGATTTAGGTCGTCGGGTTTTGGATTTGGAGAGAGAGAAGGAAGTTTTAAGGAGGGAAAAGTGTGACTTGACCAACACGGTGTCTAGTCTAACAACACGTGTATACCAACTCAAGAGTGATCTCGAATGTGCCCGGGAGGTTAAAGTCCCTTTAGAGAACACATCTAAGAAAGTTGAAAAGATGGCTCTTAATCCCGTTTTGGGTGGTGGTGAGAATTTAGGAAAAGGTCATGACGGTGTATCCACTTCTATTATTGCACCCGAGTCGGTTACCACTTTAGTGACTCGACCCAACCCACCTAGGCGTCCCATACCTGTTAGGAGAGCACGTCCTAGAGTTGTTGAGAGAGGTGTACCTAGGACCGTTTATGTTTTCTCCCATTGCAAAAAGAGAGGAAACCTTAGGGAATTTTTTTTAAAATGTTTTATGTGTCACACTTTGCTCCTACACATATTCTCACACACGCACCCACCCATGATACTTTTCTTGCACATAATGATAGAGAGTTTCCACATATTCATGAGCAAGTAATGTTTTTGGTCAAGACTTCTCATGATTCGATGGATTTGTTTCAAAAGATGTCACCATCTTTGAAAAATTCCACCATACCTACCGGTTGAGGTGTATACATGTTTGCTAGCATAGGTTGATTTGCATGATATTATCTTATGCCTATTGCTAGTATGTACCTTATGTTTTATTTTTCTTATTTTTCTTACTATTTTAGCACTGTTTTGGATATGTTTGCCAATTCCAGGAACAGTTTTTATGAAATTTTCTCAGTGGACGAAACTGCTTGTTATTTAGGATAACTTGGAAAATTTGTGTTTTTTCGTTCTAACGAGATTGCATATGGCGTGAAATCCTCTCGCGAGATCGCCTGTTGTTAGAACGACCTGGTATCTCGTTTGAATGACCCTGGATTCTTTTTGCAGTCCCCTGTTTATTCATGTTGTATGTTACTGGTACTACTGGGTTGTTTATGAGCAGTGTTTAAAAATTTAAAAAGACTTTCTCTTTTTAGTAAAATTTTGAAAAATTCGAAAAGAGTTTTGTATTTTGTTTACATCTTTTATGAATGCACTATAGGAGGACCAAGTCACAACTTCATGCCATATCCATGTGACTGTTTGATAGTGTTTTGAGACAATATGTTGTGTCATTCATGTGCTTTACAAAGTTTGGAGTCTTTGAGATGATATCGTGTTACTACCTGCATGATTTACTTTTTTTTATCCTTTATTGCACACATGCACTGATTTTTTTGACTATTGTGCTTGTCTATCACATATTAGTTGAGTGTTTCAATCTCAATTCTATCTATACAATGAACCAAATGCGATAAAACTTGACAAAAAGTAGTGCATGTTATAAACCGTTTGTGAGATTTGTGTGTTTTATTTTAAAAAATGGTGAAGTGCTATGAAAGGTACTCATTTATCCTTTGCGATTAATCCACCGTTTAAATGGACCTAAAAAAGTGAGGAATTAAAAATTATCCGGGGTCCAACGAGGTTTAAAAGAGCTCGAAAAATTGAAAGGCAATAAAAAGAAAATTATGCTAAAAATGGACTAATATTTTTCTTGTCTCATCACCTCATAAATAAAAAGGATTATATTTTAATGAGGGAGTTTGGATGGAATTTTCAACGGCTTGCACGTCCTTGAAAGTCATGAAAAAGCATCACACAGTTTTGGACGTTATTGGTGTGGAAATCTTTTTTACTTTGATTTGTTAATATGATTAAGACGATTACACCAAAGGACTCTTTTTGATGATCTTTCGTTAGGAGTACACTTATGCATCGTGCACATATGTTCACACCCATTCATTCCTTATCCATGATTTGGTTGTCTTAGTATAAATTCATGGTGTGTGAGTCTTTTGTAACATCATTTTTGCATTTTTGTATGAAAAATATGAAAAAAATAAAAAATAGTAGGTTTGATTTGGTTTACCGTGACACCCCAATTTACTTTATGTGATTTATTCTTTTCCTTGTCTATTTCATACAAATAAAAAGGGGGAGAACGAATTATGATATTATGGGGGAGTTTATGTATGGGGGAGATTTGATTACGCTTTTATTTTTATATTTTATATTTTATATCATTTCAAACTCACTACGTCACGAGGTTTTTGCTTTGTCTCATGTGTGTACGTACAATTGAAGATTTTTGAATTGCACACCCTGATGAGAAAAGCTTGGAGATTTGAAATGTTGATTGTTGAAGAAAAGTTTGAAGACTTGTTAGTTTATCTTTCCACTTTTGAGTTTTAGGGAGGGTAGATTTGTATAGGTCATTTGAGTTTGATAATTTGGATATTTTTATTTTGTGCCGACATACACATAGGGGGAGACTTGTAAGGCTATTGTCCATCACATTTATTATGTCATATACTGCTACAAGTTGTCGAAGAATTGGGAAGCTAACATATACAAAAGACAATTCGAATTTCAAGGCGACTTCAACATTCAAGCCCAACAAGGACAGATTTGGTAAAATGTGTTTTAAGTTCCATTTACATTTTACATTAAAAGTGTTGGGATATGTTCTATAAAAGTTAAAACGATTTTTGGAATTTTAATAAATGATTTTTATTTTTCAAAAATATTTTATCATAAAAGTTTTGGATAAATATCTCCTGATCCCGTGAACAGTTTTAAGGTTTGAGGATTCCAAGTTATTTAAAACTTTAAATGTCTTTTTTAAGGGGATCAGTGACTGTTGTTCAAACGACATCACTTCTCGTTTGAACGAGATGGAGGTTTCGCTCGAACGACGTCGCATGTTGTTCGAACGAGAGAGGTTTAAGCTGACACATCACCGTCTTGATTTTTATTATAAATAAGGGTGTCAGGCTTCTAATTTTCATGTGGATAAAACACTGGTTTTAACAGAATATTTTTTGAATGTTTTTGTTTATTCTCCAACACAATTTTGAGGGTTCAAACTTTTTTTTACAATTCACAAATCCCATACTTTTTGTGTGAGTTGTTTTTATGGAACATGAAGCATATTTTTGCTGGGAGTTTTGCTGCTGAATCATAGGTGCCTTGGAAAGGTACCGGGTTAACCATATGTGCCACTTTCGGGAGGCACTGGGTTGATCGACTGCGTGTCATAGGGAGTGATGCGGTGTTCATGGGCTAACGACTATGAATCGACACCTGCGGGTATTTCGTAAGTCAATTGTATTTTCGCTAAAATCCGATTGTAAACCATTCTTTTACAAATTATACTGGAAATAAAAGATTTTTTCCCTGCGGGAATTTTTTCCTGAGATCTACTTTTGTCACCATTTGTCATCGCATGATTTAATTTGAGATTTGAATTGTCACATAGTTGCATGTTTAGGGGTTAATTTAATTGGTATTTGATTTAAGAAAATTTAGACATCCAATTAAATAAGTTTGAATTGGAAATTGCGAATCTATTTGAATCAATATCGCACACGTACTTTCAAATTCCCTTAAATGTTAAGAAAAAGGGTTCGTACGGATAATTTGTATATTAGGTTACGTACACACAAATTCAAAATTTACCCAAATTTATCTTGATTATCAATTAGGCGTGCTTACAATATAATGTCCAAATTAAATTCTTCAATCACACGAACAAACTAAACATGTGAAGAAGATGAGGAAAAATCCCTTTCGGGAAAAATTAGTATTCACTGATATAAATATTCTATAGAATATGATGCAATCCAACACCAACGAAAGGAAGCAATCTTCCCTCAATATCCACCAATAAGCCTCAGGATTGAAGAATCCTATCTTCTTTATCTGTCGAGCCTAGACTCCATAAATAAGCAGTAGAGTATAACTTTACAAGGGTTTGATGCAAGGGTATGGAAACTCGGGTTTGAAAAAACTCAATAAGTCATATATGGGATAAATGATTTGAAAAAGAAAAGTATTTTTCTAAAACACAAAGATAAGAACTTTTGGTTCTGATATTGGGATTTAATTTCGCTAAAAGTCTTGGGAAAAACTGATCAAAATAGGTTTTTATAGAAAAACAAAAATTTCAAGGCAGTGGTCTCATTCGAATGAAAATGGCATCTCGTTCGAATGAAAGCACCCATTTCATTCTGATGAGATTTGGCCTCGTTCAAACTATAACTAATTTCATTCGAACAAACTTATAGAGACCTTCTAACGAAAGTGTACCTGCTAAACAGAGGATTCTTATTCGATGGTCCTTCAAAGCTCGTTCTAATGGGAATCATCTTTCGTTCTAAAGATATCTTAATCTCGTTCGAACGAGATAAACAATAAAAAAAATATTTTCAAAATTCGTTTTATCAAAATTCCTCGATTTAAAAAGTAAATATCCTAGAATATAATTTAAGTGAGAAATAAAAATCACAAGTCCTATACCTCCATAAAGTGTAAGCAACAAATCCAACGGCTTGAAATCTAAAGTCTATGCTCGATCACTAACATGTCTTCGAATGATCATGGAGGCATTGCTGATGTAGTGTTCGATTTGAAATGCCGATTTAGAGATTCGCCAAAATACCAAAATGTCTAAGCTATGAGAAATTGTAAAATCTTGCTCATACAAACTGTAACACCCCGTATTTTTGATGATTTAAATAATTATGTGATTAATTATTATCGTGGGAATAATTATGTAATTAATTATTGCTGTTGGATTAATTAAATTAAAATATGAGAAATTAATTTGTTATTAATTCGATTAACATAATTATTAACTAGCGTGCCAAGGGTTAATACTTATTGTTGAGAATGATTGAATATTACTGTGTGATATGTAATATGGAATTATGAAATATGATAAATTGTCAAGAGTGAAATATACAGCACTTTGGTAATTTAAGTCTGACACGCGTGTGAGTCGTGTCGGGACTAATTGAATGAAATATAAAGAGAAATTATTTTTATTAACTCGTACAGTCATTTCGAGTGCTCCATTGAGTCCGGGAGGGTCAAGATAGTCAAAATATTATACCCGGGTGTTTAGTTTGGGTCCCGGGGTAATTTTAGGCTCAACCGACGTCCTGAGAGGGCATTATGGTAAATTGTATTTTTGGGTTTAATTAATGGACAAAAATTGGGAGTTATTTTATCAGCCAAGAGAAGTCCTTTAGGGTCGTGAGACACAGAAAGGAAAGAACGGCTATAGAGGGTGTGAGGGAGAACCAAACTCCAAGAGAGAATGCCAAATTATCCTCACCTTGCACAACCGTGACCACCAACGCGTAGATCGAGAAGAGAGGAACACGTATATACCAACATCACCAACATATCAGACCGTCATATTCGAGGCAAGTGTTTATTACTTGCTTTCTTTTAGCAATAATCATGATCATGTTAGTGTAGGTGAAATTAATCATGATTTACATGTTAATTGGGTGAAAATTGGAGATTTAAATTATGATTAAGGACTGGATTAATTAGTGGTTGAAATTCCTTCATGTATGTAGAGGATTAATCATGGAATTGAATTATATATTGATGAATGAATATGGGTTGATGAGGTTCTTTAATTGAAAATTTGAAAACTAGGGTTCATATGAATTAATTTGGCGATTTTATATAATTATGATGATTAAGAACGAATTAATGATCCTAGGATGTTAGGAATGATTTATAACCTGTTATGTGTTGATGGGTATTGATGATGAGGCGTTGGGTGTCGAATATTAGAGGTTTGTAGGTTCAAAAATGGTAGAAAACGTTGAAATTTGGCGAAGAAGACGAAACAGTGGGTCTCGCGCGAAGTCGCGCAAAGTGGTTAAATGAGATGGGGATCTCGTGTGAAGTCTTTTGAACGACATGTGGAAGTCGTTCGAGCGACAGGGTGAATTTCTGGGAATTTTCTTAGAGTGCAGTTTAAGTTTGTCGGTTTATTAGAGTGAGAGAAATTGCCCGGTAGTAAACATAAACAAGACAAAATTTTGGAAAGGTATGTGAGAATTAATACTTTAATTATTTCGGTATAGAGAGTGTATAGCTTGGATATTACGAGAGAGATAGTAATCTAAATATTCATACTATACGTAGTGTTGAGATTGAAATACGTATGATAAGTATATATGTAGGTTGGGGAAATACCTATAAATTTTAATAGGGTGTGTGTATGCCTATTATGTAATATTATTGTTAAGAGCACTAATGGGTGATAACCCGGGGTTGCAAGAATCTTACTATTAGGTGCAGTAATGAGTGATAACTCGGGGGTACAAGAACATTTTCGATTAAGTATACTAATGGGTGATAACCTGGGGGTACAAGGATGATTATTGTTTGGCTTACTAATGGGTGATAACCCGGGGGTGCTAAATTATTATTGATAGGTGCTTTAATGGGTGCTAACCCGGGGATGCATGATTTTATTGATAGGTGCATTAATGGGTGCTGACCCGGGGGTGCTGGATTATTATCGATAGGTGCATTAATGGGTGTTAACATGGGGATGCAGGATTAGTATATATATAATAATAGGGATGATGTGACTATATATATATATGAAGTTGTGAATATTTCTACTGTGTGAAATTAGTAGACTTAGTAATAATAATAATCATTACATTGCATCAAGTGGTCTTAACCTAAGGGTGCAGGATTAGTATATATATATAGTGATGATGAGACTATATATATGTATGAGTGTAATTGGGTAACTTTCTACTTTATGAGAATAGTAGATAAAATGGAAATGAGAAATGAAATAATCTTAGTAGATAAAAGATTAACCATTCAAACGGTGAATAATGGAACTTAGTATGTCAAATAAACTATCTGAATAGCGTAATGTATGGGCGATACGGGAATACTACTAGTGAGCATAGTTAGTATTAGTATGGTTTCTGACTAGTTAGACTGGGAGGTATAACTAGGGGAAATTATATGTACGTTAGGCGTGCACAATAGATAAGAGGTGAGAAACTCATGTGAGAGTTCGATAACTAACATGCGTATAAGACTTGTTTTAAGAACCAGTTTTAAATACTTGCTAAATCATTTTTAAACCTCGGGCTCTGACCCGTTTCTTGTATTTTTTCTCTCTTTTGCTATATAAATATGTATTAGTACAGGTGCCTAGCCACGGGACACCGGTTCTAGATACTTGGATGGTTTATCGAGCTGCAGCTGTTGTGGAAGTTGCGGGTCATTGAGATTAGACGCTTCTCTCATTTTATTCAGTTCCTAGTTCAGATGTTTCAGTTTGGGTAGGTGTCGCCCCTCCTCATTAGCGGGATTGTACTCAGTTCCTTTGTAGTTCTTTTCTGTTGGATTGAGTATTTATTTTTGTTTTGGTTGTGACTTTGAACTGGAAGGTTTTATCTAGTCTTAATTATTCAGTATTTAATTCAATCGACATTCATTTATTGTGTGTGGTTTATAATTCAATGTTTAGAAATTAATTGAATTACTTGGTTTCAAATTAAATTGGGAAATGTTTTGACACCAGCTTAATTAAATGTTAGATAATTAGTTGGATTTATGTTTTCGACAGTTATGCTAAGAATGAACCAACCGAACATTCTGTTATAAATTTTATAAATGACTAATCACCCGATATTTAATTGGTCGGGGTGTCACACAAACTCCCTATTCTAGTACAAAACAAAAAAAATGAAAACCAAATTACACTAAAATCCCTAAGACAATGTTTCCTAATGTCCTCCCAAACCCAAAAACGAAATGACATTCGATACTTTGTCTTCAACTAAATTCGTTTTTCCCTAGGCTAACTTTATCTTCGTCTTATGTAGTCCATGAAGCCATCATCAAAGAGGAAGAGACCTACACACATGAGACAAAAATACCGTGACGCGTATGAGTTTGAAAGGAAAATAAACTCCCCCTCAATTTATTCTCCCCCTTTTTGTCCATAATAGATAAAGCGTTCCTTTTTGTCCATAATAGATAAAGCGTTAGAATCTAAGCATGGATAATCAGCATCATAAGAAGAAGAAAAGATATCATCACAAATATAATCATCAAGGTTCTAAAAAAACACGGCGCGTGACCGACGAGTAGAGGCCAAGCCTAAGCTTTAGAAGCCTAGGCGGGCGTTAGGTGTAAAATGGCATTTAGGCCTTTCAATGTATTTTAATATTTTTTATAATTAAAACAAGGCTATTAAAAACACTAAAATGGTACATACCTTAAAAAATATGACCTAATATTTGCAATTGGGACCCCCTTTCCATATCCATGCTCCATAAGTCCTCATCATATTATCACTCAATTACATGCAATCAAAATTCAAAATAGTCAGTAAAATAAATAATATGAATCAATATGAATGAAATTAAAATAAAAACATATAAAATAGAAAATGATACATATGAACTCCGAACGGGTAAAAAAAACACCAAACAGGTCAAAACAAATTCCAAACTAAACAAAAGATTACATGCAAAGAAAATCATTCCAAACTAAACAAAAAATTCCAAATAGGTGTTAAAAAAATTCCGAACAAATAGGTGTTAAAAGATGTTGTCTCTCTTACAAATAAACATCAACGGGTTATCTCTCTTACAAATTCCAAATAGGTATTGAAAAATTTCAAACTGTAATTACAATAACAACGAGGAAGGTATCTCTCTTATAATGACAATTCCAAACAGGTTTTGATATTTTAAGTACACATTCTCAACCAACGATTACAAACAACATTAACAATAACAAACAAAATATTGCAAACAATAATTACAATAAAAAACAAAAGATTACCTGAATGAGGGAGGGGATCTCCTGAACTAGGATGAACGAGGTACTGAACGAGGGTGAATGAGGGTTTCGACAAGGGGAGTAATGAATGGGGCTGAACGACGTATTGAACGAGGTTGAGAAATTTCTTCCGGATCTCTCTTTCCTGAACAAGGGTGAACATATCTTTTTTTTGCTCTCAGATATTTGGGGCTGAACGAGGGTGAGAAACTAGGGCTGAACGATTTGGGGAAGGTATGATTAAGGTCATTTTTTTTTTGTTTAAACGAGATACAAAAGGACGCCAATTTGTATCCCACTACAAAATTTTTAAAAAATGCAGTTTAAGGCACATTTTTGCTAAAACCGCATTTTTAATGCCTTATCACAAAAAAACGTTGGCCGTAGTTGATCACTCCTTAATCCACGCCTAGGGCCAAAATTTGGTGTATTTAAAAAAATTCACGTCTAGGCACATTTTTTAGAACACAGATAATCATTAAAGCGCAGGTCATGAATATTAAAAAGGAATATTGTGTTCTCCCCTTGTTAAACAACTATTTTTGAAGTTTTTTAAAATTTCCAAGTAAGGTATATGTACAAAAAGTTCATATAGATATTTTTTTGGAGGAAACCCCTGATTTTATTGATAGAAATGAAATACCAAAACCTTACAAGAATGACTGATGACTTCATAAACTAGCCACCTTTACAAATAGAAATGGAAAACACTAAGAATATCTGAAGTTGGGGGAAACCCAAAGCATCCATGATGAGAATACCTTTCAATACTTTTGAGAACAAATATAGAGAGCTTGATACAATTTGATTTTGGTAGGAAACTCCATAATAAGCAAGAAGATCAGCACATTTATTACCCTCTCTGAGAATATGGCAAAAATTAACATTGAAACCATGAATCTTATCTCTAATCTTCGCAATCGTAGGCATAATACTCCAAGGGCATTTTATATTCTCATTCAGCACTTGAATAGAGTAAGGGAGTCTGACTCTACTATAAGACCTTCAATCATTCTAGGATCACACATCTCAATCCCTCCTAGAATAGTTAAAGCTTCAACGTAGACATTATATCCATACCCAAAACTAAAAGCAAAATCTTTAAGACATATACTTGCTTCATTTCTTAACACACCTCCTCCCATATGCCCAGGATTACCTTTAGAGCAACCATCAACATTGAGCTTTAGATTGATTCCTTCAGGAGGCCTCCATCTGACTAATCTAATTGATTTTGCTTGAGGAATCTGATTCATTTGGATAGGAGGAGTCTTTAATCAATCAGTACCTGTATACATAGAAATGAGAGAGTGAATTTCATAAATTGTTATGGAACCTTGAATATTCTGATTTTCATATCTCCATTTGTTTCTAGGCTTCTAAATACCCCAATAAATGAAAGCTGGACTTACTTTAAGAACTGTACCCCATTGGGAATTAGATGATTCTGACCACCAAGCGACTAATCTCCCTTTAATAGAGTTGTTAAGACTATAAATCCCACACAAATTATCAAAATGCCTCCAAATATAGCAAGAAAAATCACTACCACCAAAAATATAATCAGCAGACTCTATGTTAGGAGATGAACAACAACCACATTTGGAAGGGCATTTAATTCTTATTCTCTTAATAGCTTCATCTACTGGGAGATATTCTTTTATAAACCTTAAGAGAAAGAAAGAGATTTTAATAGGAATCTTCTTATTCCATATGAAAGTATTAGACCAAGATGAACTTTTATGCTCTCTCATAATATTCCAAGCTGAATTGAAGGAAAATTCCTCATCTGAATTTGGAATCCAGATAAGAATGGCTTTATGGTTACTGCCCATCACCTTTACTTACGAACAAATATACATTGAATTTTGGGGAATCTTTTGATTGATTTTTTGAAAGTCCCACTCTCCATTACTAGTAAGAAGGTTTGAGATTTTTAGCTGATTGGGAATCAAAGATGAGTCAAAATTACTATCTCCTGTCGAGTTATCCCATTTGACATTTATATCTCCCTTACCAATGAGCCATTTACAATTCTGATCTTCCAAATCTCTAATATTGGCCATACTCTTCCAAACATGAGATCCTCTAGACACCTTTGCAACTTTAGGATGATGAATTCTGTAGTATTTTTTATTCATGAACTGAGCCCATAGAGAGTTTTGATTCTTAAAATTCCACCATAATTTAATACTAAAAGCCTCCACCAAGTAGTTTAAGTCTTTGAATCCTAATCCCCTTCGTCTATAGGTCTGCATAAATCTCTCCAAGCAATCCAGTGGTACTTGTTTGATCCTTCAGCTGATCCCCATATTTTTTTCCCATGATTTGTTCAATAATAGCAATGACTTTTTTTGGGGGTTGCATAGCAGCTAAAGTAAAAATGGGAACAGACTGTAGGACATGTTTTATTAGGATAATTCTACCACCCATTGTTAGTAAATTTGATTTCCAGCCTTCCAGTTTACCCCTTAATTTGCTTATAAGCTTCTCAAAAAGAGAACATTTCAATCTTCCATAATAAAAGGGACATCCCAAGTACACAAAAGGAAGTTTCTTATGGGCCATCTGCAGAATTCTAGAGATATTCTTTGACTTATCTTGATCCAACTTCTTAGAACAAAACAAATAGCTCTTGGTTGTGTTCACTTCTTGACCCGAGACCAGTTCATAATTCTTCAAGACAAACCTGATACTTTTGATAACTTTGATGCTCCCAGAGGAAAAGATGATCAGATCATCTACATAAGCAAGGTGAGAAACAAGAGGACAACTAATAGGGGATTTAAAATTGTTGATGTTAGAATAATGAAATATTTTATCAATATTTTTACTCAGCACTTCGGCACAAATTATGAATAAACCTGGGGAAATAGGGTCTCCTTGCCTAAAACCTTTAGAAGATTTAAAAAAACCATAAGACTCCCCATTAATCACAACTGAGAAGTAGTTGTTTGAGATGATCCTACAAATTAAGTCTAACCAAGTCTCATTGAAACCAAATCTCCTCATAACTTGAATAAAAAATAGCCAAGATACTTCATCATAATCCTTATGCATATCAATCTTGATGGCAACATTATTCGCTTCATTCTTGGAATTGGTCATGGAGATCATCTCTTGGGTCAGGAGAATATTATCAACAATGCCTCTATCTTTGACAAACCCACTTTGGTTAGGATAAATAATTTTAGGAAGAATTTTAGAGAGTCTGGAAGATAGGATTTTAGAGATAATTTTGTTAAAAAAGGTGCATAGGCTTATAAGTCTATAATCTGCAAAAGATTGCGAATTATCTTTTTTGGGGAGAAGAATAATAATAGTAGAGCTGAAGAATTTTGGGATTTCCATACCAGCAAAAAAACCTTCCACTGCTATACATACATCCAAACCAATGAACCACCATGTTGAAGTGAAGATACATCCTATGAAACCATCCATACCTGGAGCACTGTTGCCACTCAGATCCCAATCGTGAAAACGGAATGTAATTGTGTGGACATTTTCCATAGGCAAATAAACATAAACATTCATAACATAGGTGAACGAAGTCATGAGACACTTCTAAAGAAAGAACTCAATTTCAACCTTAAGTGTAAAATGTTGAACTTAAATGATATTGACTTGACTTATGCGATATTCCATGAATTTGATTGATTCTGAAATCAATAATACCAAACTATTTAGTGCTTTTTAAGTGAGTCCATTATGAAAAAAAATTGATCTTCTACTTTATAACACCCTCACAATTTCAACCATATAAAAATTCATTCTCAAATATTTTGAAAATATCATAATGCTCATATGCAGCGAATCATCAATGAATATAAATTATATGGATTTAGCACTTCTATTTTTGTGTGCCATTAATCTTTTTAGATTCCTTTTCCAAATGGTGGCTTTTAATGCAAAGATAATTTTGCTCTGTCATATCCCATTTCCAGTGCTTAACATATAACAATACTTTTTAGGAAACGAAATCCAGACAATGATTCTTACAAGCACACCTTATGTCTTTTCACACTTGGTTTGTAATTGAGAAAGACTGAGATAAGAACACTATATTCGATACACGATAAACAACTAGAATGTTCAAAAAGTCTAGTTATGTGTGCAATAAAGGTGATAAAGAGTCTAGCATGAATAAAGTAATCATCAAATACCAACATAATGATATTATCCTCACATTTTAAGCACAATAATGAAACAAAGCCATATCTTAAAATACTATGAAAAAGTCACGTGAATGGATGGAATGTAGTGGTGACGTGAATATCTTAAATGTTCATCTATATATGGTGAAGAAACGAAAATACAAAAAAACTTTTTGTCCTTTTCAAATATTTTATCAACAATAAAATATTTTTCAAATTTTTCTTAAAAACCAAATATATTTTTCGAATTTCCAAAATATATAAAGAAGAAAAAGTATAAGGACATAATATAAATACAATCTAGCAGTAGGGATATAAGATATGATCATGATAAATATCCTACACTAGATAAAATAAATGAACTCAATCAATGGAGCAAAGACTCAAAGATTTCAGATGATTCTCGAATCTAAGTGTGTCTAAAGGTTATGTGAAAATAAAGGCAAATTGACGTTCGGTGATCACAACGCTGAAGGACATGACCTTCTCCTCCACTACATCAATGAAATGCTCACGTATTCTAATGTTTTTTGTGCGGTAATGTTGAACCGTATTATGGGCTCTATGGATCGTACTCATATAATAACACAAATAGTCATTGTGCCTTGAGAAATCCCATAATCTTCCAACATTTTCATAATTCATAAGAGTTGCGTGAAACAATCCTCGATAACTATATACTCAGCATCCGTCGTGGACAAAGATATGGAGTTACGTGCGATACCGATTTACATAGTTGCGTAATTTCCAAACACAAACTTGTTTAATTATAGTCAATTTATGAATCAAATCAATTCATCCCTTAAACTCAAATAACTACGATCGTGCAATGTCAACCATTATAAATAAAGTATGCGATACAAATTTCAGGAAAAATCCCCGCAGGGCAAAACCTTTTTATTTCTAGAACTTTGACAAGTTTACAAGACCATTGACTTACATACAACTTGATAATCGCTCACAAGTGTAACACACAGTGTCTTCATCAAACCTTCAAAGCAATGGATAGAAATAAGCAATGGTTCACACGCAGCTATACCACAAGAACACGCAGTCTAGACACACAGACTTTAGCAAAGAATCAATACGCAGAAGATCCTCAATGACAAGCAGTCATAAACTTCGTAGCGACTCACTCCACAATAGCAAGCAACTGTCGGTTGTAGAGATCTTCCCACAAATAATGAACAATAACAAACTATGATTTGTGTTCCACAAAACAACTCACACAAAAGCTATTGGGATTGTTAATTGTAAAACAAAAGTTATGAACCCACAAATATGGTTGGAGAATAGAAAAAGTATTCTGTCAAAACCAATTTTTCTCCACATGAAAATTAGAAGCCTGACACCCTTATTATATTAAAAATCAAGGCGGTGACGTGTTGGCAAAAAACAACTCTCGTTCGAACAACATGCGATGTCGTACCTCCATCTCGTTCGAACGAGATGTGACGTCGTTTGAACGACAGTCACTGATCCTCTTAAAAAAGGACTTTTAAAGTTTTAAATAACTTGGAATCCTCAAATATGAAAACTATTCACGGGATCAGGAGATATTTATCCAAACCTTTTATGATTTTGAAAAATTAAAAACCATTTAAAATTATTTAAACTTTTTATAAAAATATCCCAACACTTTTAATGTAAAATGTAAATGGAACTTAAACACATTTTACCAAATTCATCGTTGTTGGGCTTGAATGTTGAAGTCTCCTTAAAATTCGGATTCGTCTCTTGTAGATATAATCTTCTCAATCCTTCGGTGACTTGTAGCAACTTGTAGCGGTATACGACATATTAAATTGTGATGGATAATGTCCTTACAAATCTCTCCCTATGTCTATGCTGGTACAAAATAAAAATATTGGAATTATCAATATCAAATGACCTATACAAATCTACCCTCCCAAAAATTTTAAACGTGGAAAGATAAACTGTAAAGTCTTCAAATCTTTTCAAATGATACTTCAATAATCAACTCTTCAAAAACTCCAAGCTTTTCTCATCAGGGAGTGGAATCATAATGTTCTTCAATTGCACCTACACACATGAGACAAAGGAAAAACCTCATGACATATCGAGTTTGAAATGATATAAACATAAAACATGTAAGCATAATAAAATCTCACCCATAATTTAAACTCCGCCATAATATCATAATTCGTTCTCCCCCTTTTTATTTGTTCGAAATAGACAAGGAAAATAATAAATCACATAAGGCAAAATGGGGTGTCACGGTAAACCAAGGCAAACAAACATTTTTTAAATTTTTTCAATTTTTTTTATACAAAATGCCAAACAAATGACGTTACAAAGATAACACACCATGAATTTATAATAAGATAACCAAATCATCGATACAGAATGAATGGGTGTGAAAAAATTCGATAGGAAAATCAACTCCATCATATCATATGTGCAAGATGCATAAGTGTACTCCTAACGAATGAACATAAAAAATAGTCCTTAGGTTCAGAATTTGTTGAATTTAGATGACATCGACTTAATCATATCAACAAATCAAAGTATAAATGATTTCCACAATAATAATGTCAAAACCTATGTAATGCTTTTTCATGACTTTCAAGGACGTGCAAACCGTTAAAATTTCCATCCATACTCCCTCACTAAAAGATAATTCTTTTTATTTTTCTTATGAGGTGATGAAACTAAAACCTATTGGCCCATATTTGGCATATATTTCTTTTTATTTCCTTTCAATTTTTTCGAGATCTTTTAAACCTCATTGGACCCCGGATAATTTTCAATTCCTCACTTTTTAGGTTCATTTAAATGGTGGTTTAATCGCAAAGGGTAAATGAGCAACTTTCATAAACCTTCCACGTTTTTCAAAACAAAATCACACAATCTCACAAACGGTTTATATCATGCACTACTTTTTGTTAACATTTATCGCATTTGGTTAGTTGTATAGACGAAATTGAGATGGAAACAGTCAACCAACATGTGATAGATAAGCACAAGAGTCAAACAAATCCGTGCACGTGTGCAATAAAGGACAAATAGAGTCAATCGTGTAGGTAGCAACACTATATCATCTCAAAGACTCCAAACTTTGTAAAGCACATGAATGACACAATATATTGTCTCAAAACACTATCAAACAGTCACATGGATATGGCATGAAGTTGTGACTTGGTCATCCTAAGTGTATTCACATAAGGTGTAAACAAAATACAAAAGTCTTTTTGAATTTTTCAAATTATTTCTTTAAAACGAAAAACCAATACAAAAAGTACATGTCAACACACTAGCAAATGTATATCATGAAACCACAACTAGTGTACGAAAAAAATCATGCAAGCAATTAATGATATGAAATAGCAAGTGACGAATCATGTGCAATCATGTGAGAATCAACACGTCTAGAATCTAGTGACTCTAACAGTGATTTCTTAACACAAATAGATGTGAAACGTCGTGTGGGAGTTTTGGGAATCATGAAAACACTAGACATAAACTTCCTAGGACCTTTTCGAAGATCAAAACAAAAACGCCTAAGGTGCCCCTTCCTACCACAATGTGAACATCTGTAAACGGTTGAAACGACACCTATGGGTTGACCTTTTCTAACGTGCTTAGGAATGGTTGATCCTCTAAAACAAAAAATGGTTTTGGTTTTAGCAATGGAAGCATTAGAAGATGACAAGACATTACAATCACTATCAAACCTACTTAAATCATTTAAATCATTTTTCAACTTCAAAATATTTGATTCAAGAAATGAATTAGACTCTTCGAAAGATATCGATTTCTTTTTCAAATTATGAATTAAACTTAACAGTTTATCGCGCTCACCCTCAATTAAAACAAACTTATCCCTAAGAGTCTCTTCACGTGCTGTAAAATCATCGATTAATTTTTTATCCTTAACGGCACAAACAGGAACCCTAGAATTTTTAAAGTCCTCAAATTCTTTTTCTAAAACTAGGACTCTATCATCACTCTCCTTTTTGGACGATTTTAAATAATTAAATTCATGGTCTAAAGAAACAAATTTTCATGATAAAAATCTCTTTGATTTTGAACCGTTTGCAAAAAATCCATTGCGAATTTAAAATGAGAGTTTTCATTTTCCAAAACTTCAATTCTTTTAGCAAACGTCAAATTCAAACGATTTAAATCATCAAAACTATGACTCGTGCCAATATGAGGGGGCATCAAATTAGATAAGTGCTCCATTGAAAATTGAGACAAATTTTCACAAAAACTGACTTTTCAAACAAAATCAATATCACACAAATATGTGGAAAACAAGGATCAAACGCAATAAATTAGCGTAACCCGCTCTGATTCCAATTTGACAAACCTTATGCTTAATACCGATTTACATGGTTGCGCAATTTTCAATCACAAACTTATTTAATTAGAGTCAATTTATGAATCAAATAAATTCTACCCTTAAACTCAAATAACTACGTGCGTGCAGTGTCATTATAAATAAAGTATGCGACACAAATTTTAGGAAAATCCCTGCAGGGAAAAACCTTTTTATTTCTAGAACTTTGACAAGTTTACAAGACCATTGACTTATATACAACCTGATAATTACCCACAAGTGTAACGCATGGTGTCTTCATCAAACCTTCAAATAAATCACTAGAAATCAACACAAAGAAGATCCTTAATGACACGCAGTCATAAACTTCGTAGCGACTCACTCTACAATAGTACGTAGCTCTCGATTGTAAAGATCTCCCCACAAAGAATGAACAATAGCAAACTATGCTTTGGATTTCACAAAATAACTCACACAAAAGCTATTGTGATTGTGAATTGTAAAACAAAAGTTATGGACCCTCAAATATGGTTGGAGAATAGAAAAACATATTCTGTCAAAACTAGTTTTTCTCCAAACGAAAATCATAAGCCGGACATCCTTATTTATATTAAAAATCAAGGCGGTGACGTGTCGACAAAAAACTATTGTCATTCGAATGACATGCCACGTCATTCGAGTGAACCTCCATCTCGTTCGAACGAGATGTGATGTCGTTTGAACGACAGCCATTTATCCTCTTAAAAAAGACTTTTCAAGTTTTAAATAACTTGGAATCCTCAAATCTTAAAACTTTTCACGGGACCAGGAGATATTTATCCAAACCTTTTATGATTTTAAAAAATTAAAAACCATTTAAAATCATTTCAAAAATCATATAACTTTTATAAAAATATCCCAACACTTTTAATGTAAAATGTAAATGGAACTTAAACACATTTTACCAAATTCACCGTTGTTGGGCTTGAATGTTGAAGTCTCCTTAAAATTCCGATTCGTCTCTTGTAGATGTAATCTTCTGAGTCCTTCGTCGACTTATAACAACTTGTAGCGGTATACGATATACTAAATTGTGACGGACATTGTCCTTATAGTTTCTTGCTCAACCAAGAGAAGAGAGCTCTCTTAAAGTAAAAACACCCACTCGAGGTGCTCCTACAACCATTAATATCCCCGGCCCAATTAGCATCCGAATAGGGAAATAATCGGTCATTGTTATCAAAGTAATACCAATTACCACAGAAAAGAGTGCCACTCACGTATTTGATGATATGTTTAAGTGCGGCAAGTGGTACTCCTTTGGAAACGCTTGGTATCGCACACAGACTCCAATGCTAATGGAAATGTTGGTACAACTAGCAGTTAAGTATAGAAGATTACCTATCATGCTCCTATAAAGGGGTTGCTTTACGTCCTTGATTAAAGTGTCTTTGCTAAGCTTAGTCGATGTACTCATAGGGGTGAATGAGTTCTTAGCAGAGTCTAAACTAAACTTCTTCACTAGGTCTCTAGCATATTTGGATTGAGATAGTAATACCCTATCCTGTAGTTGACGCACCTAGAGACCTAAGAAGAACGTAAGCTTACCAACTATGCTAATATAAAATTAGATCTTAATCTCCTCCTCAAAAGTGTAAGAATATTGGGAGCATATGGATCCAAATACTCTGTTGTCCACATAGACTTGGGAAACTCAAATGACATCACTTCCTCTCCTCACAAATAACATGTTATCCACTCCCCCACCCTTGAAGTCACTATCTAAGAGATCAAAAGTGAACCTCTCATACCAAGCACATGGTGCTTGCTTCAAACCATACATGGCCTTCTTAAGATACACTACACTAAAAAGCATAAATCGTCACCTTTGAGCCGACCAACCTTGTCACGGTCATTGACCGTGATAAAAAAACACACCTTTTTTGTCATGGTCAATGACCGTGACAAGTCTGTGACAACGGTTTGCCACGAACTTTTCACGGTCAATGACTGTGACAACTTTAAAGAGTTATCATAGTCATAGACCTTGACTGGTCCGTAACAACTCTTATAATTAAAACCCTAGGCACCTCTTTTTTTCCCACCGTTTCCTTTGCCTCCATTTTCTCTCTCTTCGATCGAGCACCGATTCTCTATCTCTCTACTTTCAGGTCATCTCTCTCTCTCTCTCTCTCTCTCTCTCTCTCTTGTGTGTGTGTGTGTGTAGGTGTGTGGGGGTGGTAGTGTGGGGGGGGGGGAAGTGGGGGTGGCTGTGGTGGGGCAAGGGGGTTAGTGTGTGTGTGTGTGGGGGGGGGGGGGGAGGGGGGACAGGGTGAAGTGATGGGGGGAGGTGAGAGAATCAATGAGTTGTTGTTTTCAATCCATTTTTTGGGAGTTTAGAGGTGGGAGAAAATTGGGAGATATAGAGAATTAATTGTGTTTGGTTTTGGTGTAAGAGATTTTAGTGTGTTGTTTTCAATTTGGGGATCAATATATAGAATGTCACATGTGCGTGTATGATTCCGAAAATTGTGTCAATGTTGTTTGTGGACTTTATACTTTCCCTAAAAAGTAGTTGTTTTATACCAATGACCGGATTTAACATAATGAGAAATGAGGCTAAGATATGAGAGTTAAAA
The DNA here is from genome assembly GCA_949130495.1 of Sambucus nigra. Classification (NCBI taxonomy): domain Eukaryota; kingdom Viridiplantae; phylum Streptophyta; class Magnoliopsida; order Dipsacales; family Adoxaceae; genus Sambucus; species Sambucus nigra. The sequence continues at coordinate 383,429,068 of OX422217.1, forward strand.
TACAACAAAGAGAATATCTTTTTCAAAAATATTTAAAGGGCATACAAATTCAGCATCTCTATAGATATTGAATTGCATTCGTGTTGAAAATTTTATATTGAATTGAATTGAGTTGGACAAGTTGGATTAATTGCACACATAGATATATAAATTCCCGCCTTACTCTATCATATTAAATCCTAATTAAATTGTCTTAATAACTACCTTATCTAAATGAAATGGTATCGTGCGGGGGGGGGGGGGGGGGGGTCATTGTTTTAATTTAACTTCGATTCGACATGCCACGCACGCATTTTAGTGATGGGTAGGAGTGACAACTCAAACCTTTCATATAATTAACATGCTTTTAATGTAGTATCGTATTTCACGATAAGTCACATAGTGTTACCATCCCCTTAGCTCCTTATGAAATGGACTAAAACATATGAAATGCTCTAAACATTAATAACCTTTTTAATTTGTATACATTATAATTATATAGGACCCGTTTCTCTAAATTGAAATTGAATTCTAATTGGTATTGATATTGGTATAAATTGAAATTGAATTTGAATTGGTACTGATATTGGTATAAACTGGTATAAGTTTTAGTTCTTATGCATACTTTAAATAAAATGAAACGTACTTTAAATTACATAATTAAATAAAATATCTCGAATTGTGATAAGACATAATTATATGAAACATACTTTAAATTACATATAGTGCGCATAGATACTAGCCCTTCTAGTTCTTATGCGTACGCATCTAATAGCCCTTAGACCCGTTCGAGAGACATTACCCCTGTAATGAAATCTCTATAATTGTCCCGTTTGGATAGTTTGGGATTGCATAGTTTCTGTATAATAATATTCTTAGCGGCTTAAACTTTCTACTTTTGGCGAAAGTTCTGTAGTCGTATCTTATTGTTCTTTGGGTACATACTATATGATTCTATGTGAAGTGCTATTTCAATTGATAAATTAAAATAACACTCAGACTTGCGAATATATGTCGTGTACTTGGAAACTATGGGGATATGCTGCGAATTTTCCTTAAATTGAAACAATGTGCACGAGCTGTAAAGTATATTACAGAAATATGCGTTCTTGAATGGGACAGGACCACTCACCTTTTAAAGGAGATGGAGGAAATAGGAATTAATATTATAAATTGAATTTTAATTTTAATTTCAAATTAAAATTTTATTTGAATTTGAATTTGAATGAACGAATAAATTTATGCATAGAAACTAGCCTTCAAGTTCTTATGTGTACGCATTCAATAGGTGATTGTTTATACTAATGGGAACTAAATATTCACCCTTTTTTTATTGTAATCAACAAATATACGCTTCTTACCCATAATAAGTGATTGTTTGTAGTAGTTGTTATGGGATATCCTAGATACCAAGAGTGGAGGGGTGAGACAAATATATTAGGGGATGTGTTTCACAGAAGTGCTAATGAATTTGTGAAATATGCAAAGAGATGTCATAACGATGAAGAGTTTTCGTGTCCGTGTGCTAGGTGTAAGAATGGTAAGGTGTTTGAGTGGAAAATAGTTGAACTACATTTGTTAAGATGGGGTATGCAATATATTTATCGAATTTGGGTTTTTCACGGGGAACCAAAAGTTCATTTTGTCCTCGAGCAACCTTCACAACAACCTTCAACAAGTAGGATAGATGTACAAGGAGATGATGAGAATGTAGATCATAATATGATAGAGAATTTAGTTGATGAGGCGTATGGTGTTCATGAAGTGGAAGAGAATGAGGTCACTGATGATGTACAAGGTTCAGGTGCTCATGAAGATATTTGGAGAAACCTTGGTGATGATTACCAAAGTTTAAAATTTAAGGCGAGCCAATCATTATACTCTAGCTGTGAGAAATATCAAACAACTTTACATGCTATGGTTGGTTTGCATAGTTTAAAGACCTAATATGGTTTGTGTGGAAGTAGTGTGATAGAAATTTTGAATTGGGTGAAGGGCTTGCTACCCAAGCAGAATACGCTTCCACATAGCTATCCTATTATGAAAAATAGTTTAAAGTCTTGGGAATGAAATATAAATCAATTCATGCTTGTGTGTATGACTGCATACTATACCGAAAGGAGTATAAAAATACCGATTGGTGTCCAGTATGCGATGAACCTAGATATATCCTATTTACTAGCAAGGAAGGCACAAGCTGAAAAGTGCTTCACAAACTGTTGAAATATTTTCCCATTAGGCCTAGATTAAAGCAGTTTTTTTACAGTACCATGGATAGCGGAGGTAATGACTTGGCATGCTAGGGAAATAACAGAGAAAAATCTCATGCGCCATCCTATTGATTATACATCATAGAAGATGATGAATTTTGAGTATCCCAATTTTTCTCGAGAACATCGTAACATTCGTTTGGTAATATCAACAGATAGTTTCAATCCATTTGAAAATCTAAGATCCAATCAGAGTGTATGGCCAGTGATCCTAGCCCCACTTAACCTCCCTCCTCCATAGTGTATGAGACTTGAATTTTCGATGCCATCTTTATCGATCCCTGGGCCAAAGGAACCAAGCGAGGACATCGATGTCTACATGGATCCTTTGGTAGAAGAATTAAATGAGATGTGAGAAGAGGGTGTGCAAGCATTTGACCCTTTTAGAAAAGAAGAGTTTACACTGAAAGCTATGCTGATGTGGGCAATTCATGATTTTCCAGCTTATGGGACATTATTCGGCTATGTAGTACATAGCCTATTTTTGGAGAGGAGATATAATCTCTTTGTCTCCCCGCTAGCACAAAAAATGTATACCATTGACATAGGAGGTTTTTACCCCCTTCTCATAGTTTTAGTTTTGAGAAAGGTTCCAATTTTTTATTGGGCGGGGTTGAACATAGGCTGCAGTCGAGAAAACTTTCAAGCTCAGAAATTGAAAGTAAATATGCTAATTATGGCCCTAATATGCTAGGTAAGAATCCTAAATTTAATAATGTCAAGCATAAGAAGACCCCAAACGGGGAATGAAACTGAGATAAGAAAGGCATGGTCTATGTGGTCAATTTTATTTAACTTGCCTTAATAAAAGAATAACCCGGTGAGCCATATATTGGATGTGATTCATGCAAAGAAGAACATAACTGAGCATATCGTGGGCACATGCCTTGGTGGGAGTCATTCGAAGGATGGAGAAAATGCATGAAAAGACCTTAAATCGTTGAAACTTAATCCACAATTATGGTTGAAAGAAGATAGTATGGGAAAGACAATAATCCCCTGAGTGCGTTTACTTTGACGAATGAGGAAAGGAAGGTGCATTTAGACACAATATATAATTTGAAAGTTCCATCTAATTTTTTGTCCAACTTGCAAAGGATTGTGAATTATGCTACCCACAATTTACATAAGTGTAAGTCCCATGATTGGCATGTGATCATGTAATTGGTTCCTCAATTGTTTAAGCACTATTTCTCCAAGCACAAGGATTAGTGGAGGGATATTATGCAAATTAGTATCTGTTTCTCGCTTTTATGTGAGAAGGTAGTCAGTTGAGATCATATAGTGTTCGAAAAATTAGTGGTGAACGAAGTGATTTGTGTCATCGAGAGGTAATTTTCCCCATCTTTCTTTGACATAAGTGTTCACTTGTTGGTACACCTATGCGATGAGGAACTTCTTTGCGGCCCAGTTAGATGTCAATGGATGTATCCATTTATAACATTGATGAAAATTTTCAAAGATTACATCAATAATACACGATACATTGAAGGATCAATTGCAGAGGAATACATCACCGTGGATTCATAAATCTACACTCGGGAATATATGCCTGACTCGATCAGCGTGGATGACACTGATGAGTTCGTTGATGAGGGTGGTCATGTGATGGGCAAACAAGTGAAATTAACGAGTTTTCAAATTAAACAAGTAGCTCATTATATAGTTGACACACACGAAGATGTCGAAGAATGGAAAAAGTAAGTTTAAATTATTTTAACTTTTACATTTTTTAAATTTTTACATGATTAATTTTGTAATACGTTCTTCACGATATATGTAGAAAATCTGAAGCCTATGAGAGAAATAAAAGATGGTAAAGCAATGGCACAATCATACAACGAATTTAGGCCGTAGTTGTCGCACAAGGTAATTATAATGAAAATGGTTGTTATTAAATGTCACATTACAAGAAAGTTTTACAACTAACATAATTAATTTATCTATATTCTCAGCTCTTAAATATGGGTGATGCGATATCAAGGCTTGCTCATATTGCCACTGGATACTTGTTCATGGCACAAGAGTACAAAAGTATAGATTAAATGGTTACGTATTCTGTGCAAGGGTGTACGAGAAAAATACAAATGTACAGAACTCTATCATTTCATATAATACTCTCTTTTGAGCCATCGCAAAAGATAAAAACCTCATTGAGCTGAAATGACTTACTATGATGTAATTCAAAATATATTTGAATTGGACTATGTAAGCATCAAATAGGTTGTATTTTACTGTGATTAGTAATAATTGAGGATAAAAATTCTTATAAAGTTGATCCTGGCACTAATTTTATCATGGTTGACTTGTCCAAGTTGAAGAGCAACGAACACGTGAGCGATGAGCCATTTGTTTGTGCTTTTCAAAAGGTCAAGAAAGTGTTTTACTCGAAGTATATTAACAACGAGCCGTGGTCAATCTCCCTACATGTACCAAAGCGTCTAAACAGTAGTGTGGATGACTTGGTTTTACCTACTGAATATCAATCCATTTTTTATGATAACCCAAATTTGAAATAATTTTTAGATTTTAATAAGTATTCAAATTATTTGTAATGACCAGTGGTTGTATTATTCTAGTGCTTTATTATTATTATCGGAAGATAATTTAATGTTGTTTATTCATTTGTACTTGATTATTTTAATGCTTGTAATAACCAAGTGAATATGTTAATTAGAATTTTAATCAATTTAAGCATTAATTAAAAGTCCAAGACTCGGGAGTGTGTGTGCATGGTGGGGGGGGGGGGGGGGGGCAGTGTACGTGTGTGTAAATTGAAATTGGTGTTGGTATAAATTGGTATTGGTATAAATTGAAATTGATATAAATTGATATTGGTATTGGTATGTATTGTTATTATTGAATTTGAGCATTAATTCAATGTCCATATACATGTTTGTACTAATAATAATAATTTTTACAAAAAATGACTTCATCCGGGCGCGGTAGCGGAGGCGATGAGTGCTCCTCGTCCAATAGGCCTCCAAAACGAGCCAAATTGGGGTCTGTCATCGATAGTAAGATGACGTAATTAGCTAGAGCGCTAGAGTTGCTGAAGGCGATCGTTGGCCCGGGGTACACTGATTAAAGGGCCATGCCTATTGACCTCAAGTTGAACATCTGGGGGGGGGGGTACTACATGTACTGTATTTATATTTATATTTACATTTATAATCAACTAACAATTACTTTCTTTTTTGGTTTGTATTTGTTTGACAGGAACAATTCGTTCTGCCCCGATATCTCCGTGACTCCACATTGGAACAATTGAGGGATCAATATAAGACCTAGAAGAAGAATTTATGAGCACGCTACTTTGGAAAGACCTGGGAGTCCATTCTGAGAGTACGTAACACCGTCCCCCCGAAGGAGCCGATCTCATTGGCATAGTGGCAATAGTTTATCGATAATAAATGAGCGGGAATTGACATCTCGCCAATCGGGGAGGGACAACCGAGTAAAAAAGTTGGACGTGCACTACTCCAGGCTGACGTATTACGCCGAGGTGGATCACAAGATGGTAGGTTTTTATTTTTCTTTAATTTTAGTTATTCTAATTTGGCATTACTTTGCGTTACTTACTAATTCAATATTATTTTATTTCAGGACACGGGGAGTGGTCCTGTGGGTAGGCCACATAGGCTCGATGCCTATGTGGTAATTCAAACAAAAAAAGGTAAGGACAAGGAGTTGTCCCCAAGCATCGCAACCACCATTGTAAGTTATAAATGTTTAATTTTTTTATTTACATAATTAACTAATCGTGTACTTTTTGTCTTTTCAGGAAAAGCTTAAAGAAGTGCATGAGTCACAGTCTGATGCCAACAAAGCATCTTTGGATACGGATACACTCAGCCAAGTGCTCAGGCTGGATCTCAAGGGGAGGAATAGTGGGTGAGCCCGCGGGTGGAGAAGTCTAGGATCATTGGAATGGAGCCGAGCAACAGTGGGTTGGCACATAAGGTGGACACCCATGATGATAAACTATCAAGGTTGGAGGCGACGGTCCTAGATATGTAAGCCTTCATGAAGTGTCAGTTGGGCATGGGAAAGGTCAAGGGCAAGGGGAAGGAGAAGGAGTTAAAGTTAGACGAGGACGAGGATGAGGACGCCACTGCTTCATCATCGATACGCATGGACTCGGCACCATATGATGATCCATTTCCCATCGTGATCCCCGTCGAGCGCCCTATGTCAATAATCGATTGGCCGAGCGTGTTTCCACTCAACATATATTATGGGGATCCGATAGTGATGGGGTTGAGGGACCCGAGTTTCTTCCCGGGTATGGTGGTTTATGGATGTCCCCTCCAAGACATTGAGGCAAGGGTGCTTGTTGCGCATGTGGTGGACGGAAAGGAGAACCACGTTTGTTGTTATGCGGACAATGTGGCGTTCAGCATATTAAGGGGTGTCTCAATTCATTAGTGGTGTGGCCTTTCTTCCTCCTTCGACCTTCTCCTTCTTCATGATATTATTTATATCCTTTTATTTGTATATTTGGATATTGGATTGTATTTGTATTTTTATTTTTATTTTGATACATTTTGGTTTGGATATGATTATTTGCATTTCTATTTTATTTGGATATGGATTATATATGCCATGATTTGGTATACTATTTCTACTTTATTTGGATATATGTTGTTTGGATAGGTACGATTTTGCTATAACAGGTACAAATATACTGTTGGGCAGTGGTAGTGGCCATACTGCCCAATAATTTTTTTTTTAAATTCTGCCCAGAATTGTCACGGTAAAAAATCGTGACAAGTCCTTGACAAATAAATTTGTCTCGGACTTGTAACATTTTGGCTGTGATAATTTTTTTGGTTTTGTCACGAACTTTTCACGGTCATTGATCGTGATAAAACTTGTCAAGATCAAAGACCGTGACAAGACCATGACAAGTCTTATGAACTTGTCACGGTCTTTGACCATGCCAAGTCCGTGACCAAGAAGTTTTCACCCCCAGACTTGTCATGATCAAAGACCGTGACAAGTTATTTGGTGTAATGATAAAAGACGTGTCCAGAGTGCTTTTTCGAACCCCTTTAGTTGTTTCACGTAAACTTCCTATTGTAGAATGTCGTTTAGTAAATCACTCTTGACATCCATTTGATATAACTTAAAGTGTAGATGACATGTTATAATGAGTTGTAACCATATGTACTCAAGCCTATCAACATGAGCTAATGTCTCGTCAAGGTCTACACCTTCAATTTGTGTGTAGGCTTGAGCGACCAACCTAGTCTTATTGCGAACTATGGTACCATTCTCATTAGGGTTGTGTTTTTTTTCAACATCTGATTTTTTCGACTTCCGATCCGATTTTTTTCCAATTTGGAAAGAAATTTTAATTTTCCAATTTTCGATTTTCCAATTTCCATTTTTTTTCCATAAAAAATTGGATCAAAAATCGAAAATAATTCTGAATTTTTGATTTTTTCGAAACTATGTCGATCCAATTTTTTTGAATTATTTTTTTCAATTTTTGAAACTTCCCCATATCCTAAATCGATTGGGAAAGGGTGAGGGCTCCAAAGTGTGCTCTATAAAAAGGAGATTATCCTCCTAATTTCTACACAAATGAAAAAATGGGTTAAATCCTACATGTTGAGTTAAATCCTTTTTTTTTTGTTCCTTTAAAAATGAGAATTTCAAGTAATCGAAAATAAAAAATCCTAAATTTATTTTTTTGAAATTTTGGAATTTTCAATTTTTTTTTTAATATATTTTGTGAATTTTTTTTATTTTTCTGAATTCGAATTTTTTTAACTTTCTGACAAATTGGATTGGAAATTGGAATAATTATTTTATTTTTGCAAAATTGGAATTTTTTTCGAAGAGACATTTTATGATCCGATCGAACCGAAACATAACTCCAAGTCTCTCCATATTATTCTTATAATTTCACTTGGTACCAATCACATTTGTCTTGCTAGGTCGGGGGACTAACTCCTAGACATCGTTCTTGCAAAACTGAAGCAACTCATCTTGCATAGTGGATATCTATTGCTAATACTTGAGTGTTTCTTTCACATTCTTGGGCTCGACTAAGGAGGTGTATCAAATGTAGCTAACCGTATTCTCAAGTTGATCATGAGTCTTGACACATAGTGTGAAATCACCAAGTATATCTTAAGGGTCATGTCTCGTTTGAACCCAAGAGGGTGGATCAACTAAATCAAGAGTGGGGTCCACCGGGGTAGTACGAGGAGTGATGGGATCATCACTCGGGGGGTACATCGTCCTCACACTTGGGAAACAAACATCGATGACTCGTCGTCTTTAATCATGACATTTATTAACTCCATAACCTTAGAGCTTGCAAGCTTATACACCCTATAAGCCCTACTTGACGATGAATAACCTAAAAATATACCCTCGACGCTCTGGGAGCCAAAATTTCCTAATTCCTCTTTATTTCTCAATATGTAGCAAGTACTCCTAAAGACACAAACATATGATAGGTTGGGTTTCTTCCTTGTCCATAACTCATAAGACATTCATAACATGTGTGGACAAAGATATACCATATTCACCATATGGCATGCGGTACTCACTGCCTCTGCTAAAAAATGTCTAGGCACTTTTCTCCCAAGAAGCATGGTTCTAGCCATATATTGAATCGTCTGATTTTTCCTTTCTACTATTCCATTTTTTAGGAGTACGAATGATCAAAAACTGATGTTTAATGCCCATTCCATCACAATAGCTATCCACTCAGACTTCTTTAAATCCAGTGTCGTTGTCACTACACATCCAATTAATAGTGACACCGTGTCAGTTTTGCAAGACAAGACACTCAGTTGTTAGGAACTCAACCGCATAGAAATTTTCTCTAAGAAACCCCACGATATAGTATTTTGAAAAGTCATCGACTATCTTACCACTTAAGCTGGCCATACGAGTAGGACCTATAAGTTCCATATGTATTAACTCCAACACACGATAATTGGTAATGGTATTCAACTTTATATGTGGACTCTTCCTTGTTGGAAAGGACCAAAAACTGAGGAAGTTAGTTTCCCAAGAGATGGTAAGCCACGCACTAAGTCTTTCTTCTATAATATCTTAATATCTCGAAAGTTCACATGACCTAGTCATTGATGCCAAAGGCCCATAGAGGAAACCATGGCGTTATTGCACACAAAGGAGGATTTAGGAATGATCCCATAGTAATTATCGTCGATCCTTACTCCTTGAAGTAATAGTTCACAGGATTGATCATATACATTACACTCGAACCGATCGAACTTTACCGCAAAGTTTGCAACACAAAGTTGGCTTATGCGAATCAAGTTTTCTTTCAACCCTTCGATGTACAACACATTGTATAGTTTAGGAAATTCGGGTATCTCAACACAACTTCATCCTAAATTAATAGACCTACTCCCATCACTAAAGGTGACTTTTTCCTGCCTTGCGATCCACATGGTTGGTAAAATACGAATTGTCACTAGTTATGTGCCTAGAGCACCGACTATCAATATACCTTTGGGAAGTATTTTGAACCTTGAGAGCGACGTGAACAATAAGGGTTTTTTTGTCTTGCTTAGGTACCCAAGTGGAGGTAACCTTTTGTTTGCCCTTATCGTTGTTGGCTCTAGTTGTGGCATTATAAGCGTCCTCAAAAGGCATAAACATCCTTTAAAATTCTTCCATTATGCTTTGCAAAGTCGCGACTATGAACTCAATTTTCTCTCTAATATTAGCAAAGTCACTATAGCGGTGCACGGGAGTATGTGTATGTTTAGTTCTCCCTAACTTGTAGCAAAATTCCCTAATGTGACCTTTCCTCTTGAAATAGTGAGGTGCAAATATAAACTTGTTTTGGTCTACCTTGGTTTGCTCATTTAGATTGAACTTTTTTTTGTGGCTTAGGTCAAGCCCCATAAGAATCTACCACAAATTTAGGAACTGGTTTCAGTGTGGCATGGAAAATGGATGAATCATCGTAACCTATTCCTTGCCTCTTCCTAAAGTCTAAAGCGGGATCAAGTATTATATTTTCAATCTTCTTCGATGTATCCTTTATAATAACCTTTACTTCCCGAGAATTTTTGAGATCTTTCTTGAGTTAGGATACAAGGACTTAAAGTTTCTCATAAGTCTCTATGGATACTTAAAGATCTCTTGTAATACTAGCCACTTTATTGGTCAAGTCACCATTCCCCTCTCCAGTAAAATGACTCTTTCTCCCAAAGCAACTCACACCGAGAACTCCAATTCTTTCGACTCTCTCAACTCCTTTTCTAAAGATAAGAATCTAACCTCTAAACCTTTATTTTTCTTTTTCTTTTTCGTTTTAAAGGACTCAGCATAAAGTTCATCATAAGAACATTGAAGGTCACTCTCTCCATAACTCTCTCCGGAATGACTAGAGTCACTATCGAGGTCATCATGTTTAACGACTTCCTCATTGGCGTGATGTTTACTTGATGTACTAACATGACTAGCCATGAATGCGATGAAGTTACATCCATGTGGCGATTTGTCCCTGAAAATCCACCGACTCGACTTTGCTATCACTAAGCGTGGCATTGAAGGCTACTTTGCCTTTGCCTTGTCTCTTTAACCTCTTAGCACACTCGTGAGATTTGTGACCTTTACCCTCGCACTCATAACATATCTCTTCATTTTTTTAGGGTACTCTTTTCTTTCTTCTTCAAAATTTTTCTTGCCCTCTTTATATAATTTTATCTTTCTCAAAACTTTTATTTTCTTTGGAATTATCTTCTTTTCTATGTTTGAGATTTTTTTAAAAGTTTTTTACAAAAAGGGCAAGATCATCGAGATCAAAATCATACTTTGAGTCAGAGGAAAGCCTCTTGTTTTCTTTTATATAAAACTTTTAAACGAATTCCCTTTTCCTTAGGTTTAAAAGTTTGGGGAAACATGTCAATCTCATAAGCTTGAAGGTATCCTATGAGTGCTTCTAACCTAAGCATATCTAAAATTCTCAACTAATTAAGGACAGTAACCTTTGGAATAAATAGGGACAAAAAGGATTTCCAAATATTTTTCACTACGAGCTTCTCATGATTTTCTCATCCAAATTAAAACTAGAGTTAATAATATCAGATGTGCATAAAATTCATTAAAAGACTCAGACTCTAGCATGGTAATAACTTCAAATTGTGTGGTGAGGTTTTGAAGCTTAGAAGCTTTCTATGCATTGGTACCCTCGTTAGTGAGATATAGGTCATTCCATGCTTTCTTAGACGTGGTGCACGTCATGATGCAGTGGAACTTGTGAGGACTGACGGATCCATAAATGACACTTAAATTGCGTGAGTTAGATCGAATCCATTTTAGTTCCTCCTCCGTCCAAGAGGCGAAAGGTTTAGGACCTATGACATCATTCACACACAAGCCAAACGCGCTCATCAATCACTTTTAAAGACGACCTCATTTGAACTTTCCAATAAGCATAATTAAACCCATTGAAAACAGGTAGCCTATTATATAAAATACCCATAGCACCCAAATTTTAAAGAATCACACAAAAACTTATTATAACACTGCAAGAAAAATAAGTATTAGGGACGTGAGTATTTGGGACGACTGTGTCATTTTGTCCCTTATGCTATACCAAAAGGGACGGTATTAATTACCGTCCCTTTTGATAGGAGCAAAAAGGACGGTTTTTAAAAATTATCCTTTTTGGTATGTATAAAAAAGGACGGTAATTAAAACCGTCCTTTAAAGTATATGAGAATTTTTAGCGCTAATTTTTCCCGGGCTAATTTAAGGGACGGATTTTTTTACCATCCCAGTTGGTATACCAAATAGGACGAATTTTAAACATCCGTCCCTTTTGGCATACCAAATGGGACAGTAAAAAAATCCGTCCCATTTAGTATAAATTGAATATTTATTTTTTTTGAAAGCAAAAATAAGGGACGGATTTTTAAACCGTCCCTTTTAATATATAAAAAAAGACGGTTTTAATATCTGTGCCTTTTAATGTATCAAAAGGGACGGTTATTTTTTACCCTTTAGATGGTTTTCCTCTTTTTCCCACACTTATTTTCATTTTGCCCTAACCTAACTCCCACTCTCTCTCTCTCTTTGTGCCCGCTCTCTGCTCTCACGCTCTCCCTCTTCGTCGCTCTACCACCTCCAATGCTCTCCCTCTCCTCTATCTCCTCTCTCTGCTATCACGCTCTCCCTCTCCGTGGCTCCACCCCCTCCTCCGCCGCTCCCATGCGCCTCCTCTCCCCTGCGCTGCTTCCTCTCTCCCCTGTGCCCCCTCTTTCAGTGGTTGATTGTGTCAGAGGTATGTATTTTTTCAGTGATTGATTGTCTCAGAGTATACAATCAAAACTCTGTTTGTTGTTTTTCCTTTGAAGGAAATGCTGAATACTATTTGTTTTTCCTTTGAAGGAAATGTTTAATACTATTATGTAAACTCTGTAAGTTTACATAGTCGACATAGGCCCTACTATGTAAACTTGCCATTTTATTGTTTGAACAATTTTGTCGATAAGTCCACACTCTTATTTCTAATTTTTTATTGTTTCAACAATGAAAATGTATGTTTATGTTATTACGATTACAACACCGTCACTATGAAGAAAAACGTTACTTTCATTGTCGACATAATTTCACAAATCTATGTATGTGTTGTTTATGTTTTGGTGCTTTGGTGTAATTGTATAATTTCATTATTGAGAAAAGAATATAGTTGTTTTAATTTTTGACCTTATTGTTGTGATGTAACTAATTTGATACATGCGTTTTTGGTTTTGATTTTGCTTGTATTTATTGCATAGGAAAAATTTGTATTTTCCTCATATGAATGGAAATGAAATGTAATACCCCGTATTTTTACGCATAATTATTTTTATGGAAAATGGGGATTAATTAAATTAAAGGGAGAAAATTTAAATTTAAAATAATCCGATTTTATGATAATAATCACTAGCGGGATGAGAGTTAGTAATTATTAAATTAAAGGGAGAAAATTTAAATTTAAATTAATTTGATTTTATGATAATAATCACTAGCGGGATGAGAGTTAGTAATTATTGAGATAATAGTATGGCCGGGAATAAGATACACGACAGTTATGTTATAAATAATTGGGATGCGTAAGATTCGCGTTATTTGTATATATTTGGAGGGTCAAAAGATAATTTATTTTTGTATAACTCGGACGACTATTTTGAGTGCGCCAAAGTGTCCGGAAGGGTCGAAATAGTCAGAAAACACTATTCGGGTATTTTATTCAGAGTTCGGGGCATTTTAACCCAAAACGACACCCCAAAGGGGTATTTTGGTCTTTAGGAATTTTAGGATAATTAAATGGACGAAAATTAGGTTTAATTAAAAGACATTTAGGTTTAATTGCCGTCAGTTTCAACGTACGCGAAAAGAGAGGAAAAGAGAGTGAGAACCAAGGAAGAAAAAGGAGACTCCATTAGAGCCCTAACCAAGAACTCAACCTTTCGCAACAAAAAGTACACCAGTGCATAGGTCGTCTCAGGAGGATTGTTCCTAAACCACTTTCAACGCACGAATCAGAAGTTCATTTTTAAGGCAAGTGATTATCTTGCTCTTCTCTTAGCAATTATTACTCTTGTTAACATGTGTTGAGGTTTTAGAACGACTAATACCCAATTTGGGTTTATCTATGATGAAATCATGTAGGAATTCTAGAAATTTGATGGGGGGTTTGCATGTAGAGGATTTTCCCCCTTAATTAGAATGTGAAATTTGGTAAATTAGACGTTAATCACGAAATAAAAATGGAGTTTTTATAGACAAATAATTCTGGGTTTATGTTAATATGGTTTATGGTTAAAATTTGGGAATTTATAGTAATTACATGATGATTAGAAGGATTTGACCCCAAAACTATATTAAGAAGTGTTCTAAGGTGACTTAGAGTAGTTTGGTAACCTTTTATTTGAGTTGGAATGGATTTAGGTTGAGATTTGAGAAGAGAAAATCTGGAAAAATGAACTTTGGAGATGAACTGGGCGACTTCGGATATTTCGTTAGAAGTCCAACCCAGGTCATTCGAACGACCTCGTTCGAATGAGACTTCTAACGAGATTCCAATAGCCCTTCTAACGAGTTTGGTGGTTCGTTTGAAGTACCTTTGTTTGAACGACACTCGTTCGAACGAGATTTATGGGCCTTCTAACGAGATTCCATAATGGCCTTTTTAAGATCGAATTTTGTTTCGAACTTCCCGTAGGCTTATTCAAGTGAGTGTTAAACCAGTATAATCATTGAGTGATTTATTTTTATAATTATTAGTGAGCGGAGAATATGTCAACCCTCGGAAGGTATAGAATAGAATTTAGAAGGTGCGAAAATACAAGGGAGAATATATACGAATAAGGTACGGGTTATAATAAGAGATAATATACGTACTGGAAATACTAGACTGTGGGAAAGCTAATGAATTTATATAAGTTTTGTGTATGCTTATTGATTAAAATATTATGTGTAAGACATACCTAGTTACTGGCTATCGAACGGAGGTTAACGCGTTGTGGACGACCGGATCGTGTGTGCCTTCGGAGGGATTTAGAGTCGTACCACTAGAGCATGGAGCCTAGGTACGGGCTATCTGTGAGAATGATAGTGATGTCGGTCGTATGGGTGCGTAGGTATGTATGTAGCCCATCAGCTTGGAACTATATTCGCCTCCAATAGGTGTTTATGTTTTTATTGGTTCTCGAGAGACTGAACATGTTGTCCTTTATGCGTGATCTTTGCAAATGGACTAGATAGCCGAGTATGCGTAGCACCAAGGGTTTCTCAACCAAGGGTGAATATTTCCATATTTATATAATTCAATATGTATACATTATGTGAATAATGAGTGTATACCGAAAATCATGTTTGGTGTCTTATGTTGTTGACGCTATTTTTATATGTACACTTATGGTACTATCAGTTGGGCATTTAGAAGAATACGAGAATAAACTAAAGAAATCCTAATTCTATGTTGAAATCATAAGTACGTGGGTTTTGAGTTATTTAGGGAGACTTTCAAACATCATATTATACACTTAGTAGTCAGTCAGGGTATCATGACTAGTATGGGTAGTTACGCTCGTTAGACATGCACACTAGATCGAGGGGTGAGTATCTCAAGTGAGTACGCTAAGTTAACTTGATTAATAATTGTGCTAATTGAATCAATTTAAGCACTTGTTATTTTAAACTATTTTAATTCGGGCTCTGACCCGTTTTTCTGTATATCTTTCTATTGTTCCATTATTTTAGGTGCCCAGTCACAGGGACACCAGCCTTAGGAGACACTTTTCAGTTGCCGTGATCTAGCTGTTGTGGAAGCTGCAGGATTATTGCTAGTAGACGACTCAGCTCGGTCTTTCCTTTTCAGTTATCCATTCTATTGGACATGTCATCCTTACCTATGTTTACTTTAAGAGATTTAGTCGTTTTAAATTCTCTATTAGATTTGATTTCTCTCATTGGATTTGTTGTATGGGATTGTACCTGGAGATGTTTGCTCCATACATTTATTTTACTTCAGTGAGACTTTACTTATGTTACTGTGATTCATGGTATTTATTGGTATTCTTTTAGTAGTAGTTAATGACAAGATAAAATTTGGACATTAGCCTTTTTAAATACTAAGTGGTTAGTTTTATTAAAATAAAATTTGAGTTCTCGACAGTGATGCATTATCTGAGCCAACTTGATATTCTAAAATTAATTAATTAAGGATTGATCACCCGATAATTAATTAGGCGGGGTGTCACATGAAAAATCTGTTAAAAAAGTTTTTTTTGCAAGGTTAGGCCCCTAAAGGTTTAAACGACTTAGGGCTGAGGGTGGGGAGGGTTAAATGGGGTAAAGGTTAGAACATTTATACATATATATATATATATATATATATATATATATATATATATATATATATATATATATATATATATATATATATATATACGCGTGTGGGTGTGTAGTTATTACTTTAATGCAATTGGGTCTCTCTCTCTCTATATATACATACACAAACAAATGATAAAATAAATGCAATTATGTATATATTTATATATCTTTTTTTCAATATGTAATAAGGGTTAAATAAAATCAATATGGATAAGAGTTGGATCGGAGGAGATAGCACCACAAAGGCGTACGCCGATGGAGTTCAAATCTTTATTGATTTTGCGTACGCCGATGGAGTTCAAATCTAGCATCAAATGCCCATGTAGTACTTGTGTTAATCGTGTCTACTATAACTCACAAACTGTGAGGAATCACATAGAGATGTATGGTTTTGAAAAGAGTTACAAGAATTGGATTTATCATGGGGAATCATTGGGTGATTTTAATATCAACGTAAATAGGTGGAGCGATGGTATGGTTGTTGATGATGTATTAGTCGATTTGAAGTCGAGGGAAAGCATGATTTCAATGGTTCAAGAAGGAAGGGGGATTCCATGTAAAGAGGAAAATATGGGCAATGATGAAGAATCTAACATCGAAGATCATAACGTGCCCGACGCAGATCTCCCAGAATATTTTAGACTTTTAAAAGAGGCACAAAGTGAGTTGTATGAGAAATTTCCTAAGGACATTACCCAATTGTCATTTGTTGTTGAATTATTGCACCTGAAACAACTAAATGGATGGAAAAATCTTTCTTTTACGATGTGGATGTTATTCTTATAGAAGGTGTTCCCGAAATCCAAGATTCTAAAATCCTTCTATCAAGCCAATAAATTGACAAAAGATTTAGGATTTAAGTATGAAACTTGGGATGTATGTCCTAATAGTTGTATGTTGTTTCGAAATGAGAGCGAGAATCTTGAGAAATGCAAAATTTGTAGGGAAAGTAGGTTCAAAAATGAATTTGATAGTGGTGAGGGTACAAAAGTAGCAGTGAAAAAGGTAAGGTATTTTCCTTTGAAACCGAGATTACAACGATTGTAGTAGTCATCGCATACTGCTCCACTAATGAAATGGCATGCTGATGAACGGATCGATGATGGCGTGTTGAGGCATCCCGCTGACTCCCTTGCATGGAAGAAATTTGATGAGTGAAATCCATCTTTTGCGAGTGATTATCGTAATGTTCGCTAGCAACTGATGGATTCAATTTGTTTGGTAATATGAGCATTGCTCATAGTACTTGGCCTATTGTGCTAATGATATTAAACTTGCCCCCACGGTTGTGTATGAAACAACCCCACATAATTTTGTTTGTTCTTATTGACGGACCAAAAGGGCCCGGTGATAAAATTGATGTATATTTACAACCACTAATTGATGAGTTGAAAGAGTTATGGGCTAATGGGGTACGTACTTATGATGAATCAACGAAACAATTTTTTCAGTTACATGCGACATTGTTATGGACAATTAGTGATTTTCCTGGTTATGCTATGTTATCAAGATGGAGCACAAAAGGTGAATTTGCTTGTCCTTATTGCAATAAGGATAATTAAGCTATACGATTGAAGAATGACCGTAAGTACTGTTATTGGGGTCATCGTCGATTTTTACCAATGCGACATATATTTTGGAAAGAAAAAGTTACATTTAATGGAAAGGTTGATATGAGGTCACCACCATTGAAATTATCTGGATCACAAGTTCTGCAACAATTAAATGAGCTTGATGTTGTAACTGAATATACGAAAGAAGACGTGCTGAAAAGAATGATAAGAGACCAAAAGCAAATTGAGCTTGCAAAAAAACTAAAGGTAATATTCCAAAAAAATACTGAATTAGAAGAAGAAAAGTATCTTTTTTGAATTGCAATATTGGGACTAGAATTTGATTTGCCATAATCTTGATGTCATGCATATTGAGAAATTTTTTTGTGACAATATTCTTTTTACATTATTGGGCATCAAAGGGAAAAAAGGATAATTTAAATGCTCGTAAAGACCTCAAAGAGATGAGTATTAGGCACGTGCTACATCTTCAGTCGCAAGGAGCAAATCAACAATATGTGGCCCTAACAGAGTTTACGATAAGCAACAAAGAGAAGGATATATTCTTGAAAGTGTTGCTGAATCTCAAAGTTCTAGATGGTTATTCATCGAATATTTCACGATGTGTGCACCCTCAAGAGAGAAGCATTTAGGGATTTAAGAGTCATGACAATCACATTCTAATGCAACAAGTACTCCTGATGGTTGTACGTAGGGTATTGCCAAAGCATGTTGTCAAAGCTTTAATTGAATTAAGTAATTACTTTGCGATACTATGCTCAAGTGTAAATACTTTAGCTGACCTCGAGAAATTTGAAGACCGTATGGCTCTTACTTTATGCAGTCTCAAGAAGATATTCCCTCCAGGATTTTTTGATGTGATGGAACATTTGCCCACACATTTGACTAATGAACTATTAATTTCCAGGTCAGTGCTTTATCATTGGATGTATCCAATGGAAAGGTATCTACACACATTGAAACTCTAAGTACAAAATCGTGCTCATCCTGAGGCCTCAATTGCTAAGTCTGTCCTTTTAGAAGAGTGCATGCCCTTTTACTCGAGGTATTTGGGTGATAACGTGGAAACCAAGTCTAGTCATCCTATTAGAACAGATGACAAAGGTAATGACTCTGGTCGCGCTGTTGGGAAAAAAGTTCAAATTCAGCTTGATGAAGAAACACTGGTTCAAGCCCATCGTTATGTGCTTTTCAACACTGATTTAGTGGCACCGTTAATCGAGTACGTTAATTTTTTACCTTAACAACGTGCACAAATTTGTTGCTTATAGGTTTTGCTACATTCATTATGAAATTAACATATGTGCATTTTTATACAAAACATGTTGTGGAACTTTTTGAAAGAGTATCCTCAACTTTCACATCACCATATTCAACGCCTTCATAACGAAAAATTCAGCACATGGTTTAAGCATCATGTAAGTCGGTTTATTCCTTATTAATCTTAATAGTGATATAGTATATTTTCTATATAAAATTTTAATTACCTTTTCTGTTGGGCAGATATCAGGTGCGCATTTTGACAAATAACGCCCAACTACCCGACGAAATTGGGAGTTTGTCTTTAGGCCGTCTAAAGTATGCTTTTAGATTCCATTCTTCTATTGTTCGTGGTTTTCGATTTCGGATAAAGGTGAAACAGATGACAAAGGTAATGACTCTAGTCGCCCTGTTGGGAAAAAAGTTCAAATTCATCTTGATGAAGAAACATTGGTTCAAGCCCATCATTATGTGCTTTTCAACACTGATTTAGTGGCACCATTCATCGAGTACGTTAATTTTTACCTTAACAACGTGCACAAATTTGTTACTTGTAGGTTTTGCTACATTCATTACGAAATTGACATGTGTGCATTTTTATAGAAAACATCTTGTGGAACTTTCAAAAGAGTATCCTCAACTTTCACAGCACCATATTCGACGCCTTCATAACGAAAAATTCAGCACATGGTTTAAGCATCATGTAAGTCGGTTTATTCCTTGTTAATCTTAATAGTGCTCTAGTATATTTGCTATATAAAATTTTAATTACCCTTTCTATTGGGAAAATATCATGAGTGCAGTTTGACAAATAACGCCCAACTACCCGACGAAATTAGGACTTTGTCTTTAGGCTAGCTAAGGATGCTTTTAGATTCCGTTCTTATATTTTTTGTGGTTTTCTATTTCCGACAAAGGCGGTTGATCAACATGGGAAAACTCAAAATAGTGGGGTGGTTCTAAAAGCTACATAAATGAGTTATTATATCCGTAGAGATAACAATCCTCTTTAAGGGGATGTTAGTTTCTATGGACAAGTTACATACATCATTGAGATTCGTTACATCAACGGCATGAAATTCGTCTTATTCAAATGCGATTGGATCGATAACCGTATGGATAAAAAAATTAGATGAATCTAACTTTACGCTAGTTAACTTCAACTATTTGTTATACAAAGATAACCGAGTTGGTGATGAACCTTTTATCCTAACATCTCAAGCAGAACAAGTTTGGTATACGGAAGACCCGTTAGAATCAGATTGGCATGTTGTTGTTTCGATGACACCAAGAGACAAATTTGATGGATATGCAACCAATGAAGAATTAGATGTCAATGAAGTTGAGACCTTTAGAATGCAACAACTAGATCAAGATCAAAATGTATCTTGGACGAGGCAAGGGATAAATGCCTCCATAATTGACACAACCGTTCTTGAAGATGACGATGGTATGGAGGAAGAAAGGGGTGAAGTTATTGACGAATGATAGGATGGTGGTTGAAATGGTTTAACATTTTTACCTCTATATTAAGTTAGTGAGAACGTATCGGAATTACAAATTGATGATTGAAATGTATGTTTTATTAATTCTTTGTTCTCGTATTCATGTGTTGCCTTTTATTTTTTAATATTAACGGTTATCTTATAAATGTTGTGCTTAAATGTTTTTGATATTGTGACAGTAAACAATGAGGTCTTCTGTAAACTTTAATGATAATATTAAGAATGCATTAGAAGAATTTGAAAACTCATCTTTTAAAGAGGGCACTCCAATAACTTTGTATGGATTTCGTAAAATTGAATTATTGTGACACCCCGCCTAATTAAACCTTGGGTGATCAAGCCTTATTTTAATTTAAACAGGTTTCTTAAATGGTTCATTCTTAGCATCACTGTCGAACGCCTTTTAATTTACTAACCACCTAAATGAAATTTAAACGGGTGCCAAATTTTATCCTTCTTATACACAACATTAACCATACAACCATATTACAAATTCTAGTAACAAATAAGTAGTTTGTATAAATACTCTGAAAGCAGGTAAAGTCTTGCCAAAAACCACGGC
The DNA here is from genome assembly GCA_949130495.1 of Sambucus nigra. Taxonomy (NCBI): domain Eukaryota; kingdom Viridiplantae; phylum Streptophyta; class Magnoliopsida; order Dipsacales; family Adoxaceae; genus Sambucus; species Sambucus nigra. The sequence continues at coordinate 383,450,102 of OX422217.1, forward strand.
CAATAAAAGACAACTACAAATCCATAACTAGAATAAACTGTAATAGTAAAGGTAGAACAACATGTCCCAACTAAGAATATTAAAACTGAGATCCTGCACTAAAATTAAAAAAGAGGAAGCGTCTAAACAATCCCTGCAACATCCACACGTTCTGCAGCTCCCAAATCTCTGGAATGAAATCATGTTGGATGTCTCTGTGGCTGGGCACCTAAAAGGTTTTTAAAATTTTACATAGCAAGAGTTAATACTCAAAACATTTGAAAATATTTTGCAAGCAGTTATCACGATTAAGTTATTGATTACATATATTAAGGTTTCGCACACTCCCTTGAACTTCCTCACCTCTCTTACATAGTACGTAACTATCGAGGATACTTAGTCTACCTAGTTATACTACCCATAACCGTAGTTAACTTATTTACTGTTCGTTGTCCTTATTCTTGTAATAATTACGTCACACTATAAATTATTACTAAGACATTTACATTTCATTTCATTGTCTACTATTCTAAATTAGTAGATTATGCACATAACATACATTTTATCACACAACAATGTATTTAATATCAGTTACCACTAACATATCCTCCTATTACACATAAAGGATTCTTGGTTCGGAATGATTCATCGACCGCAAGTGAAAGTTGGTTCGGAATGATCCATCGATCCCAACTATTTAAAAATATAAATATATACACATATTCTGGTTCAGGACTCTTTCATCGCGACACCAGTTAAAAGTTTGGTTCGGCATTTTTCATCGACCCCAAACATATAATAATTTTATGTTAGTTCGGAATGTCACATCGACCCTAACATAATTAATTTAGGTAATATTCTCTTAACCCAAACTTTTATATAATTTAGTAGGTACACACCCAACCTATCAAATCATACCCGTACGTGATATATTTTACTATTTTTCACCGTACTTTTAAATTTCAATTTATTTCACTATTGTATTTATTCGAGTATTCACGCAACTCTAAGGGCCCTAGTTACCCCTCCCTTAATTCAGTAGTTAAGTAAATTTTAACCTACTGGTATTTTCTTTCCGTAATTAAATCTCTCTCTCTCTTTCCGTAATTAAATTCTCATAATCTCAACATACGGCTAAATCAATCGTTCTTTCGTCAGTCTATTTCTCCAAAGCTTCCACTCAATCATTTGTCGAGAAACCTAATGGTACACCTACTGGTATTTATAAAGTCCCCTCATAGGTAAAATATCATTTCTAAGGTTCCCATTAAGCGACGGTAATTAAAGAAATTTATTCACAAAATTCTCTAAAGTCCAGCCAGGGTCGATCGATCGATGGGATATGGTCGATCGATCGACTGCTCGATCGATCGACATTCAAGGGTCGATCGATTGATCAAGCAGTGACAGACCCAGTTCATCTTCTTCCTACGGGTTTCACCATTTTTATTTCTCTATCTTTCATGATAATCCACCATATTTACAACCAACAATTTCAAATCATTCCTACATGTTCTGGGATGATTACTAACGATTTAAAACAAAAAAATCATTTTAAATCTTGGCCAAATCAACTAAAAATCTCTCTAATGTTCAAGAACCCTAAAAATGCATTCTTTATATCTTTCATCCAAATTCCAGATTTTCTTTCGAATTTATCATCTAGTTTTCTATGATATCAACATACTCGGAAATCCAAAAACGTCCTACATGCAATCCTTATCAATCATGGATCATAATCAATTGTTTTATTCCCAAGAATATCATAAAAATCATGTTCTTACTAAAGCTTAATTATGGGTATTATAACTCAATTATTTTGTAAATAACCACTTGCCTTATGATTTGTAGGGTCTGATTTCGTGGTTGTTGATGATGGTTGATGATTTTGATCCTTCAATGCTCCTTCCCAACAGTCTTTATGGTGAAATCTCCTTAGAATTTCCCTTCCTTCCTTCTTTTTCCTTAAGAAATTTCCTCTCTCTCTTCTCTAATGGCTATGGTGTATTATCCTTCTTTCTAACCCTAGCCTCCACTCTTATAATCTGATCTAGGGTTTCAAAATTCGTAGGTCTACTTCCCCATAATTGTAAAGAGACCAAAATGCCCCCGAATGGTCCCAGTTTAGTTCGAAAATGACCCGACATTCAACTAGTACCCCCGGGTACACTATTTTGACTAATTCGACCCTTTCGGAATCAACTGTGGACTCTAAATTATCGTTTGAGTCTCTTAATTATTTTTCTACTCTCATCCTTAATTTTTTACCTACGCGCGACACTCGGTTGAGATAACTCCGGTACGTCCATATAGTCACTAGACCGTACATATCAACATTAAAAATTTACTACTCACATTTAGTAAATTTTTAATCGTCATATTCATCTTTATTAACATTATCTCTCATTAAATTACTCTTCTCACGTAATTTAACTAAAACGTATTTAATCACATTAAATTACTATACTCACGTAATTTAAATAAAACTCTCATTAAATTACTCTACTCACGTAATTTAAATAGAACATATTTAATCACATTAAATTACTCTACTCACGTAATTTAAATAAAATGTATTTTCCTAATTAAGCAGAATTACGGGGTATTACATACTTCCCCTCTTACAAAAGGAATTTCGTCCTCGAAATTAGAAAATACCTGCTGTGAATAATTCTGAATATTGCTCTCGCATATCCTCCTCCCATTCCCAAGTGGACTCATCCATGTTGTGATGTCCCCACTGTACTCGCACTAAGGGTACCACCTTGGATCTTAGTTTGCGCTCACTATAATCCAGGATAGCCACGGGTCTTTCTTCATACGAGACATCTGGCTGCAAATCGATCTCCTCCAGTATATGCCAGAAGGCTCTCTCGCTCCTCTTGTATTTCTTCAGCGATGCCACATGGAACACATCGTGTATTCGTTGAAGATGCTCAGGGAGTCCCAATCTGTAAGATACCGGTCCCACTCTATCAATGATGGGAAACAACCCCACATATCTCGGTGCTAATTTCCCCTTTTTGCCGAACCTCGTAATCCCTTTCATAGGAGATACCCGAATTAACACCTGGTCACCCACATCTAGTTCCACGTGTCTCCTACCGGCGTCAGCATAACTCTTCTGCCTATCCTGGGCTATTCGAATACGTCCTCGAATCAACTCTATTTTGGAGGAAGTCTCCTGTATCATCTCTGGCCCCAATAGCTTGTTATCCCCCACCTCTAACCAACAGGCAGGTGAACGACAAGGCCTCCCGTAAAGCGCCTCGAATGGAGCCATGCCAATAGTGAATTGGTAAGAGTTATTATATGAAAACTCTACCAAAGGGGGGTATGGCTCCCAATTTCCCCCAAAATCTAGAATACACATTCTCATCATGTCCTCTAGCATCTGGTTTACTCTTTCTGTCTGGCCGTCCGTCTGTGGGTGATATGCCGTACTCAACCGTAAGTCGGTGCCCATGGCCTCCTGAAAGCTCTGCCAAAAATGTGACACAAATATCTTGTCTTGGTCCGACACAATATTAATAGGAACTCTGTGCAGCTTAACAATCTCTGAAATGAATAAATGCGCGTACCGCATAGTATCATAATCCGTACGAACCGATAAGAAATGGGCTACCTTAGTCAAACGATCCACTATCACCCATATGGAATCGTGACCCTTCTGTGAGGTTGGTAACCCGATAATAAAGTCCATTGAGATACTCTCCCACTTCCACACGGGAATCTCTAGTGGTTATAGCATCCCTGAAGGTCTCTGATGGTCAACTTTTATGAGCTGGCATGTAACACACCTTGAGACAAATTCTGCAATATCTCGTTTCATACCTGACCACCAATATACTCGTCGCATATCCTGGTACATTTTGTCCCCACTTGGATGTACCAAGAATTTTGACCCGTGTGACTCTGTCATAACGGCATGCCTCAAATCATCATCTTCGGGTACTATCAGCCTACCATTGAAACGTAGTCCACCCTCTGAACTGATGGAGTAGAACTCTGCCCCCTTGGCCAGTAACTGCCGTACTTTGTCCTGACAAAATGGGTTTTCTGCCTGTGCCCTCACTACCCGCATAACGTTCTCGGGTGTGATAGCTAGAACTGCCATGCATTCTCTCGCCATTTCATCCTCGTGTCGGAGTTCACTCCACTTCACCTTCCAAACTCCTGCTAATTCTCCGGTAGGTCTTCTGCTTAACGCATCTGCCACCACGTTAGCCTTACTAGGATGATACTGTATATCAAATTGTTAGTCCTTCACGAATTCAAGCCACCTTCTTTGGCTCATATTCAGGTCCTTCTGAGTGAATAGATACTGCAATGACTTATGATCCATGAATAGCGTGAACTTCTCGCCCAGAAGATAGTGCCTCCATATTCTCAGTGCAAAAATAACCGCTGCCAACTCGAGGTCATGGGTGGGGTAATTATTCTCATGTGGCTTAAGCTTTCGGGACGCATAAGCAATAGCCTTCTCCTCCTGCTGTAATACACCCCAAGTCCTTGTAAGGACGCATCAGTATAGACTCGGTATTCCACTCCGCTCCTAGGCAAGGCAAGAACGGGGGCTGATGTCAACTTGTCTTTTAATTCATCAAATGCTAACTGGCAACTGTCACTCCATACGAAGGGAATTCCCTTCCGAGTCAGATTCGTCAACGGTCCGGAAATTTTTGAGAATCCCTTGATGAAGCGACGATAATAACCAGCCAATCCCAAGAAACTGTGAATTTCTGTCGGTGTCGTGGGCTGCCCCGACTCCCTTACCGCCGATACCTTACTCAGGTCAACAGAAATGCCTCCGCTAGATACGACGTGGCCTAGGAACTGAACCTCCCGAAGCTAAAATCCACACTTCTCAAATTTGGCGTACAACTGATGGTTCCGTAATGTCTGTAGAACCAATCGTAAGTGTTCTGCGTGTTCCTCCTCCGTACGAGAGTAAATTAGAACGTCGTCTATGAATACAATCACAAACTGATCCAAAAACTCCCTAAATACCCTGTTCATGAGATCCATAAATACTGCCGATGCATTAGTTATCCCAAAAGGCATCACTCTGAACTCGTATGACCCGTACCGCGACAGGAAAGAAGTCTTAGGTACATCCTCTTCACGAATGCGCAATTGGTGGTAACCCGACCTCAAATCGATCTTCGAGAAGTATGCAGCCCCTCTCAATTGATCAAACAAGTCGTCAATCCTTGGCAATGGATACTTATTACGTATCGTCACTTTGTTCAGCTCTCTGTCATCTACACACAGACGAAGTGAACCATCCCTTTTCTTTACAAACAACACCGGCGTACCCCATAGCGATGTACTCCGTCGAATGAAACCCTGTCCTAATAGCTGCTGAATCTGTTCTCTCAGTTCCCGCATCTTCGAAGGAGCCATGTGATATGGTGCTCTGGCAATCGGTCTCATCCCCGGTGTTAGATAAATAACGAACTCTATCTCTCTGCTAGGTGGTAACCCTGGTATCTCCTAAAAGACATCCTCAAAATCCCTCACAACTGGGATTGAGTCCAGAGAAACGACAACCCCATGTGAGGTCTCCTCCTCAATATAATATAAATGAGTTCGCGATCCTCCCTCGGGAAGTGGCATTGCCACAAGGAACATATCTTGCCCCGGGATGGAGAACACGATGGTCCTCTCATACCAATCTACCATTGCCCTATTATGTGCCAACCAATCTATGCCTAGGATGACGTCATATCCCTCCATATCCAGCACTAGGAGGTCCACCGCTAGACTCAATCTCCCGACCATAATGTCCACACCCTTACAAATCGAGTGTATAAGGGACCCACTACCCATCGGTGACTCCACACACATAAGATGAGTGTCCGCTGTTGCTAATAGGCCGGTTGCCCGTGCAAATCTAGTGGAAATAAATGAATGCGTCGCCCCCGTGTCAAACAAAATATTCCCATAAAGCCCATGAATAGGAAACATACCCGCAATTGCCGGTGGTGCTGGAGGTGCCGGCTGAAATGGAATATCACAGATGTTGAACACACGCCTGTAATGCATCTGCCCTGGCTGTGGGGCTTATACTTCTGCTGGGGCTAATGGTGCCTGCTGCCCCTGTTGGGCACCCTGTTGGTGTGCCCTGTCTGGCTGTGGACAATTTCTGCTCTTGTGACCCTGCTGGCCACAAGTGAAACACTGACCCAGGAACTGGCTCTGTCTTTGGCCCTATTGACCCTGACGTTGGCCCTGTCGTCCTTGGCCTTATTGTCCCCCATTTTGATTACCCTGGCCCTGTCGACCCTGAGGGACTGGTTGCTGAGGACCCTGCCGGTCAAAGCGATGCCTCCCGTGTTTAAACTTCTTGGCAGAGTTCCCCTGTCGGGAACCCTGCCCTATCTGACCCTCTGTTTGCTGTTGTGATGCGCTGCTACCACTACCCCCATCCACCTTGCCCGGTTGGCTAGGCTCACCCCTCTTATTTCCCCTCGTATGAAAACGGTGATCCTGACAGTGTAGTAGAGCGGCATTGACGACATCTATGTAGGTTACCAACGCCGGATTACCAATCAAATGCTGTCTGATTCTCCAGGTTAGGCCCTCCATAAATTTGGACTTCTTCCTCTCCTCATTGCTCACCTCGTTTGGCACAAAATTGGCCAAGAGGGTAAACTCCTCCTCGTAGTCAGCAACTGAGCGATCACCCTGAACCACTTTGCTGAATTTCTTCCTCATCTCTGACTCTAGTGCTGGAGGGAAATACTTGCGGTCAAACCGCACCCAAAACTCAGAAATAGTCAAAGTATCCCTTTCCTCGGTGGTGGTAATTGACTCCCACCACTGTAGGGCCGCTCCTGCCAGACGGAAAGTGGCTAGCATCTGTTCCTATATTCCGGTGCACTCTAGCATGCGCAAGTGGCGTTGGATATTTTTCTTTCAGTTGCACGCTTCCACTACATCGGTACTGCCCTGAAACTCGGGTGGGTGTCCCTTCTGAAATGTCTCCCTGACTCGCTGCCATGTAGATGGTCCTGCTGGAACTTGCACTACCGGTGCCACAGGGGGAGGTACTTGGGGCTGAGGAAAGTGGGCTGCCATGGCCCTCATAGCCGTCTCGACGGCCTGAGCCACTATCACTGCAACCTGAGTAGTGGAGATCAACTCTGGTGGTGGTGGTGGTATCGGTACCTGCGGCTCCTGATGAGCCTCCCTCACCTCCTCTCTAGCTTCAGCCCTCTCTGCTCTCTGCCTCCTTGGTGGCATCTGAAATAAGATTCAATTTGTATAAGTACACGGTTTAAACGAAATTTAAGAGTAGAAGTACGATAACGCAACAGTGGAAATTTTGAATCAACAATCCTAATAGTAGGGCTCTAATACAACCAAACGTTACGCTGAATCGTAGTAAGTCGTACAGATCCTATGGACACTAGAACCTGATGCTCTGATACCATCTGTGACACCCCGCCTAATTAAACCTTGGGTGATCAAGCCTTATTTTAATTTAAACAGGTTTCTTAAATGGTTCATTCTTAGCATCACTGTCGAAAGCCTTTTAATTTACTAACCACCTAAATGAAATTTAAACGGGTGCCAAATTTTATGCTTCTTAAACAGAACATTCACCATACAACCACATTACAAATTCTAGTAACAAATAAGCAGTTTGTATAAATACTCTGAAAGCAGGTAAAGTCTTGTCGAAAACCACGGCCAATAAAAGGCAACTACAAATCCATAACTAGAATAAACTGTAATAGTAAAGGTAGAAATACATGTCCCAACTAAGAATATTAAAACCAAGATCCTGCACTAGAACTAAATAAGAGGAAGCGTCTAAACAATCCCTGCAACATCCACACGTGTTGTAGCTCCCAAATCTCTGGAATGAAATCATGTTGGGTGTCCCTGTGGCTGGGCACCTAAAAGGTTTTTAAAATTTTACATAGCAAAAGTTAGTACTCAAAACATTTGAAAATATTTTGCAAGAAGTTATCACGATTAAGTTATTGATTACACATATTAAGGTTTCGCACACTCCCTTGAACTTCCTCACCTCTCTTATATAGTACGTAACTATCGAGGATACTTAGTCTACCTAGTTATACTACCCATAACCGTAGTTAACTTATTTACTGTTCGTTGTCCTTATTCTTGTAATAATTACGTCACGCTATAAATTATTACTAAGACATTTACATTTCATTTCATTGTCTACTATTCTAAATTAGTAGATTATGCACATAGAATACATTTTATCACACAACAATGTATTTAATATCAGTTACCACTAACATATCCTCCTATTACACATAAAGGATTCTTGGTTCGGAATGATTCATCGACCGCAAGTGAAAGTTGGTTTGGAATGATCCATCGACCCCAACTATTTAAAAATATAAATATATACACATATTCTGGTTCAGGACTCTTTCATCGCGACACCAGTTAAAAGTTTGGTTCGGCATTTTTCATCGACCCCAAACATATAATAATTTTATGTTAGTTCGGAATGTCACATCGACCCTAACATAATTAATTTAGGTAATATTCTCTTAACCCAAACTTTTATATAATTTAGTAGGTACACACCCAACCTATCAAATCATACCCGTACGTGATATATTTTACTATTTTTCACCGTACTTATAAATTACAATTTATTTCACTATTGTATTTATTCGAGTATTCACGCAACTCTAAGGGCCCTAGTTACCCCTCCCTTAATTCAGTAGTTAAGTAAATTTTAACCTACTGGTATTTTCTTTCCGGAATTAAATCTCTCTCTTTCCGTAATTAAATTCTCATAATCTCAACATACGGCTAAATCGATCGTTCTTTCGTCAGTCTATTTCTCCAAAGTTTCCACTCAATCATTTGTGGAGAAACCTAATGGTACACCTACTGGTATTTATAAAGTCCCCTCATAGGTAAAATATCATTTCTAAGGTTCCCATTAAGCGACGGTAATTAAAGAAATTTATTCACAAAATTCTCTAAAGTACAGCCAGGGTCGATCGATCGATGGGATATGGTCGATCGATCGACTGCTCGATCGATCGACATTCAAGGGTCGATCGATCGATCAAGCAGTGACAGACCCAGTTCATCTTCTTCCTACGGGTTTCACCATTTTTATTTCTCTATCTTTCATGATAATCCACCATATTTACAACCAAAAATTTCTAATGATTCCTACATGTTTTGGGATGATTACTAACGATTTAAAACAACAAAATCATTTTAAATCTTGGCCAAATCAACTAAAAATCTCTCTAATGTTCAAGAACCCTAAAAATGCATTCTTTATATCTTTCATCCAAATTCCAGATTTTCTTTCGAATGTATCATCTAGTTTTCTATGATATCAACATACTTGGAAATCCAAAAACGTCCTACATGCAATCCTTATCAATCATGGATCATAATCAATTGTTTTATTTCCAAGAATATCATAAAAATCATGTTCTTACTAAAGCTTAATTATGGGTATTATAACTCAATTATTTTGTAAATAACCACTTGCCTTATGATTTGTAGGGTCTGATTTCGTGGTTGTTGATGATGGTTGATGATTTTGATCCTTCAATCCTCCTTCCCAACAATCTTTATGGTGAAATCTCCTTAGAATTTCCCTTCCTTCCTTCTTTTGCCTTAAGAAATTTCCTCTCTCTCTTCTCTAACGGCTATGGTGTATTATCCTTCTTTCTAACCCTAGCCTACACTCTTATAATCTGATCTAGGGTTTCAAAATTCGTAGGTCTACTTCCCCATAATTGTAAAGAGACCAAAATGCCCCCGAATGGTCCCGGTTTAGTCTGAAAATGACCCGACACTAAACTAGTACCCCCGGGTACACTATTTTGACTAATTCGACCCTTTTGGAATCAACTGTGGACTCTAAATTATCGTTTGAGTCTCTTAATTATTTTTCTACTCTCATCCTTAATTTTTGTCCTACGCGCGACACTCGGTTGAGATAACTCCGGTACGTCCATATAGTCAGTAGACCGTACATATCAACATTAAAAATTTACTACTCACATTTAGTAAATTTTTAACCGTCATATTCATTTTTATTAACATTATCTCTCATTAAATTACTCTTCTCACGTAATTTAAATAAAACGTATTTAATCACATTAAATTACTCTACTCACGTAATTTAAATAAAACTCTCATTAAATTACTCTACTCACGTAATTTAAATAGAACGTATTTAATCACATTAAATTACTCTACTCACGTAATTTAAATAAAACGTATTTTCCTAATTAAGCAGAATTACGGGGTATTACAATTATGTCGTTACTTGCAAAAATGTGGGAAATAGATATCAGAACAATATTTGTTTAAAAAAATTATCCAAACGCTACCACCATGTTGGGATGAAGCAAAAGAAAAGATATTTCAAAAACATAATCCAACACGTGGAGAGAAATTAGTAGAGCTACTAGAGGAGGACGATCGAGAGTTACATCCTTTATGGATAGAATTTGAGCAACATAAAATGAGCCCAAATTTAAATGTGAGAGATCATATGCATAACAAAGAAAGAGTATACAACATTTTAAAGAGGAGAGGTTTTTGTCCTAACATAATTATTCCCGTGCATGCGATTGTGAGTACGCTTCCACCCACGTGGACAATTTCATCTATTATTAAAAGGATAAAATGTGGTTGGCTCAATATGAGGGATTTGGTAGATTTTCTGGAAGAAATATAAAGGTATTGAAAATGCATACAATCAAAGGAAATACAATGTATTATAACTTTTCATTTTGTGTTTCATGTATAACGTTTATTCATATTTATTTTGACATATATGTTTTTTATACAGATCTATCATGCCAACTAAATGCCCTTCTCATCCTGTGGGAGTAGGAGGGTCACCGAATTCTCAAGGAGAATTGACCCACCCATGTGCTTGGACGTCAATAGGATCACATCGGTCTCAACCAGAGTCATCTCAGTCAATGATATGCCAACCCTCAGATAATATGGGTGTAGGTATGTGTCTACCTATCTAGTAAATAATTGTAAAAAATTGTAAAAATATTTTACTTTTATAATTATTCATGTCATATTTTCTTTTGAATTTTGATCAGGTAGTGTTGAAGATACACCATTACCAACTCAAAATGGCCCCGCTACTAGTGTGAAACGTAGAGGGTTTTCCAAACCATGGAAAGAATGGGATAGTGGTAAAAAAATGATAATTGGGTGGAACAACGACTGTCAACCAATTGAACCCAACGGGAAGAAGCTTGTGAGTCAGTTGGGATATTTAGATTGACAAGGATCGTTATTTCCTTTGGATGTGGACGATTGGAGAAGAGTATCAGAGTAAAGTCTTGATATAGTTTCGGATATTGTGAAGGTACTTGTCTATCATTGCCAATATAAATTTGAATATTTTAAAATGCCCAGTTAAAACTTTTGGGTTAACAAAATGCTCTTACATAACAAAACACATAGTATCTGATTAAAAGTTTGAATTACACAACATTGAATTGCTTAAATCTGCCCTATATTTGGCAAAGTTTTCTATGTGCAAAAAAACCAATCCAATAATACAAATGTGGGCAAAATTATCTGTAAAACCCATTGGCATTGGAAAAATGGTCTCACCAAACGGGCCCTAAGTTAATACATCAATCAAATGATCTATTTATAATTTATTTATATTCTTTTGTTCGTAGCTCAATACAAATGCCCCTGAAGGTTTAAGACATTTTTTTTTCAAATGCTGGACAATGCTTGGAGGCGCTTTAAGTATCGTATCAAAAAGGACTATTATGAGGCGTATGACAATGACAAAGATCGACTTAAAAATGTACCTCTCCAAGTTGATCCCGATATATGGCCTACATTAGTGACTTATTGGGGTGAAAAATAAATGGTCGTATGACATATGTAGAATTACTTTCTATTTATTTTTGTTGAATGTTTATATGTATCAAAATTGTAACACGATTTAACTCTTTATATAGAAAGTGGCGGCCAAAAACACCGAAAATAGGGCAAACCTATGTGCCCACCCTAGGATTGGGAGGATGTCAATTCCTCAAGTTGTAGAAAAGGTTAATATCATATTTTATATTCCTTACATATTCTTTTATGCTTTTAGTTTGAGGACGATTATGTTGAATTTCATCATTACTATTATGAACGTAATATGTTTTTTTTCCTTATCTTAATCAATAAACAATAGATGAAAAAAGCCAACTTGCCTATCGACATGCTTAGTGTGTATAGAGAGACTCGAAGGTTGAAGGATAAGACGTATAGTATTGAGGATGGAGCAGTTGGTATAGACGTATTATATTTTAATGTCCATTCTTATTACCTAATGTAAAAAATACTGCAATAAACGTTTTATGGTATTGCACACTATTTAAAACTCTTTTCTTAATTTGTAGGAAAGTATACAAAGACAGTTGAATGCGAAGAAGAAAAACAAAATGACCCAAAAGTGAGAGATCAAATCTTTGAGGATGTCATTGGTCGTGACGGACATGGACGTTCATTATGTAGGGGAGTTGGTATTTGACCACCATTTGTAAGGTCCATGCTTTCTCACTTTTACGAGAGAGATATCGAAAGGTTGCAAAAGAGGATTGACGAGGGAGAAACTCATCATCGTGAAGAGATCCAAGAGTTGAAAGACCAAATGTCACAGACCACCAATAAATTGTTTCGTATGATACAAAATCCTGGATTCCTAATACCACCAGATGATTCCCCGAGTACTTCCAATGTGCAGTTGTAGGGAACACGTATCCTCATTTCTCATCGTTATCCAATTATAAGAAAAAAATTCTTTTGGATAGGAATACTAAATTGAACAATTATATCTCAGAAATCACAAAACAAAGCAAAACCGGCTTATGTATTAAACAAAATAAAATTAGAACAGAAAGAACAGTTAATATTTTTACAAAAAAACATGTTTCCATAATTAAAATGATGGAATTTCCATAATTAAAGTGTGAAAACGTAAAATAGTCACAAAACGGTCCAGTGAGAGGCTCGAACACCTCGCACGGGACTAATGTAACTCATACGAACTGATCGCGTAGTCGTCGGACTCCCGATTTGAGTATACAACGAGAATTTGCAAAAAAATACACTTAGGCCTAAAAACATGGCGTCAACAAGTGAAAGCGTAAAATGGCCACAAAATGGTCCAGTGAGAGGCACGATCACCTCGAACGGGACCACGATCACCTCGAACGGGACCAATGTAACTCGTAAGAACCGACCGCGTAGTCCCCGACCTACCGGTTTGAGTGTACGACGAGAATTTGTAAAATTTAGAATTAGGCTTGAAAACTTGACGTCATAGGATGAAAACATAAAATAACAACAAAACGGTCCCGTTAGAGGCACCATCACCTCACACGGGACCAATGTAACTCCTATTAACTGACCGCATAGTCATGAGACTCTTGGTTTGAGTATACGATGAGAATTTGCATAAATTTAGGCTTAGGCCTAAAAATATGGCTATAATGGGTGAAAACGTAAAACAACCACAAAACGGTCCTGTGAGAGGCTAGAGTGCCTTGCACGGGACCAACGTAACTAGTACGACCTCGACCTCCCGGTTTAAGTATACGATGAGAATTTTAAAAATTTAGACTTAGGGTTAAAAACATGGCGTTAAGGGTGAAAACCTAAAACAACCACAAAATGGTCCCGTTAGAGGCATGATCACCTCGTACGGGAACAATGTAACTCATACAAACTGACCCCGTAGTCATCGGCCTCCCGGTTTGAGTATACGACGAGAATTTGCAAAAATTTAGACTTAGGCTTAAAAACATGTCATAAAAGTGTAAAAACATAAAACAGCCGCAAAACGGTCACGTGAGAGGTACGAGCACCTCACACGGGACCAATGTAACTCATAGGGACCGATCGCGTAGTCCCCATCCTCCCGATTTGAGTATACAATGATAATTTGTAAAATTTAGACTTAGGCTTGAAAATATGGCGTCAAAGGGTGAAAACCTAAAACCACAACAAAATGGTCCTGTGAGAGGCAAAAGAACCTCGCACGGTACCAATGTAACTCGTACGAACCAACCTCATAGTCCCCTGCCTCCCGATATGAGTATACGACAAGAATTTGCAAAATTTAGACTTAGGCTTGAAAACACGATGTTAGAGGGTGAAAACGTAAAACAAGAACAAAAAGGTGCCGTTAGAGGCACCATCACCTTGCACGGGACCAATCTAACTCATACGAGCTGACCGCGTAGTCCTCGGCCTCCGGGTTTGAGTATACGACGAGAATTTGTAACATTTAGACTTTAGGTCTAAAAACACGACATAAAAGTGGGAAAACGTAAAACAATAACAAAACGGTCCTGTAAGAGGCACGATCGCCTCGCACTGGACCAATCTAACTCATAGGGACCAACCGCTTAGTCCCCGGCCTCTCGGTTCGAGTATACGATGAGAATTTGGAAAATTTAGAGTTGGGCTTGAAAACATGATGTCAAAGGGTAAAAATGTAAAACACAACAAAACGGTCCCGTTAGAGGCACCATCACCTCACATGGAACCAATGTAACTCGTACAAACCGACCACATAGTCACGGGACTCCCGATTTGTGTATACGACGAGAATTTGCAAAAAATTAGACTTAGGCTTAAAAACATGGCGTCAACGGGTGAAAACGTAAAACAACCACAAAACGGTCAGAGAGACGCACGATCACCTCACATGGGACCAATGTAACTCATAGGGACCGACCACGTAGTCCCCGGCCTCCCGATTTGAGTATATGATAAGAATTTGTAAAATTTAGACTTAGGCCTGAAAACCTGACGTCAAGGGTGGAAAAACTAAAATAACAACAAAACGGTCCCGTTAGAGGCAATATCACCACACACGGGACCAATGTAAATCATATTAACCGACCGCGTAGTCACGGGACTCCCGGTTTGAGTATACGACGAGAATTTGTAAAAAAATAGACTTGGGCTTAAAAACATGGCGTCAACAGGTGAAAACATAAAACAGCCACAAAACGGTCCCGTGAGAGGATAGAGCACCTCGCACTGGACCAGTGTAACTCGTAGGGACCGACCGCGTAGTCCCTGGCCTCTCAGCTTCAGTATATGATAAGAATTTGGAAAATTTAGACTTAGGCTTGAAAACACGACGTCAAAGGGTGCAAACATAAAATAACAACAAAACGGTCCCGTTAGAGGCGCCACCACCTTGCACGAGACCAATGTAACTCGTATGAACCGACCGCGTAGTCACTGGACTCTCGGTTTGAGTATACGATGAGAGTTTGCAAAAATTTAGACTTAGGCTTAAAAACATGGCGTCAACGGGTGAAAACGTAAAGCTGCCATAAAATGATCCAGTGAGAAGCACGATCACCAGGCATGGGACCAATGTAACTCGTAGGGACCGACCGCGTAGTCCTTGACCTCTCGGTTTCAGTATATGACGAGAATTTGTAAAATTTAGACTTAGGCTTGAAAACCTAACGTCAAAGGATGAAAACATAAAATAACAACAAAACGGTCCTGTTAGAGGCACTATCACTTCTCACGGGACCAATGTAACTCGTACGAACCAGCCGCATAGTCACGGGACTCTCGATTTGAGTATACGACGAGAATTTGCAAAAATTTAGACTTGGCCTTAAAAACATGGCATCAAGGGGTGAAAATGTAAAATAGCCACAAAGCGGTCCCGCAAGAGGCTAGAGCACCTCGCACTGGACCAATGTAACTCGTAGGGGCCGACCGCATAGTCCCTGGCCTCTCGGTTTCAGTATGCAACAAGAATTTGGAAAATTTAGACTTAGGCTTAAAAACATGACATCAAAGGGTGCAAATGTAAAAAAACAAAACGGTCCCGTTAGAGGCACCATCACCTCGTACAGGATAAATGTAACACGTATGAACCGATTGCGTAGTCACGGGACTCCCGATTTTAGTATACGATGAGAATTTGTAAAAATTTAGACTTGGGCTTAAAAACATGGCGTCAATAGGTGAAAACGTAAAACAACCACAAAACGGTCCTGTAAGAGGCTATAGCACCTCACACTGGACAAATATAACTCGTAGGGACCGACTAAGTAGTCCCTGGCCTCTCAGTTTCAGTATACGACAAGAATTTGGAAAATTTAGACTTAGGCTTAAAAACATAACGTCAAAGGGTGCAAACGTGAAACAACAACAAAACGGTCCCGTTAGAGGTAACATCACCTCGCACGGGACCAATGTAACTTGTACGAACTAACCGCGTAGTCACGGGACTCCCGGTTTGAGTATTCGAAGAGAATTTGCAAAAATTTAGACTTAGGCTTAAAAATATGTCATAAAAGTGTAAAAACGTAAAAAAGAGTCGCAAAACGGTCCCGTGAGAGGCAAGCGCACCTTGTACGGGACCAATGTAACTCGTAAGGACCGACCGCATAGTCTCTAGCCTCCCGGTTTGAGTATATGATGAGAATTTGTAAAATTTAGACTTAGGCTTGAAAACATGGCGTCAAATGGTGAAAACCTAAAAGCACCACAAAATGGTCCCGTGAGAGGCAAAAGCACCTCGTACGGGACCAATGTAACTCGTCTGAACCAACCATGTCGTCCCCGGCCTCCCGGTTTGAGTATACGATGAGAATTTACAAAATTTAGACTTAAGCTTGAAAACATGACGTCAAAGGGTGAAAACATAAAACAATAACAAAATGGTCCTATTAAAGACACCATCACCTAGCATGGGACCAATGTAACTTGTACGAATCGACCGTGTAGCCAAGGGACTCTAGATTAGAGTATACGCTGAGAATTTACAAAAAATTACACTTAGGCTTAAAAACATGACGTCAATGGATGAAAACATAAAACAACCACAAAATGGTCCAATGAGAGGCACGATCACCTTGTATGGGACCAATGTAACTCATAGGGACCGACCGTGTAGTCCCTGGCCTCCCGATTTGTGTATACGATGAGAATTTGTAAAATTTAGACTTAGGCTTGAAAACCTGATGTCAAAGGATGAAAACATAAAACAATAACAAAATAGTGCCGTTAGAGGAACGAGTACCTCTCACGGGACCAATGTAACTCGTACGAACTAACCGTGTAATCAGAGGACTCCCAGTTACGGTATACGATAAGAATTTGCAAAAATTTAGACATGGGCTTAAAAACATGTCGTCAACGGGTGAAAATGTAAAATAGCCACAAAACGGTTCCGTGAGAGGATAGAGCACCTCGCACTACACCAATGTAACTCGTAGGGACCGACCGCATAGTCCCCGACCTGTCGATTTGAGTATACAATGAGAATTTGGAAAATTTAGACTTAGGCTTGAAAACATGACGTCAAGTGGCAAAAACATAAAACAACAACAAAACAGTCCCATTAGAGGCACCATAACCTCGCACGGGACCAATGTAACTCGTATGAACCGACCCCGTAGTCATGGGACTCCCGATTTGAGTATACGATGATAATTTGCAAAAAAATAGACTTAGGCTTAAAAACATGTCATAAAAGTGTAAAAACATAAAACAACCACAAAACGGTCACGTGCGAGGCACGAGCTCCTCACACGGGACTAATGTAACTCATAGGGATATTTCGCGTAGTCCCTAGTCTCCCGATTTGAGAATACAATGAGAATTTGTAAAATTTATACTTAGGCTTAGAAACATGGCCTCAAAGGGTGAAAACCTAAAACCACCACAAAATGGTCCCGTGAGAGGCAAGAGCACCTCCCATGGGACCAATGTAACTTATACGAACCGACCGCGTAGTCCCCGGCCTCTCGATTTGAGTATACGATGAGAATTTGCAAAATTTAGAATTAGGCTTGAAAACATTACATCAGAGGGTGAAAACGTAAAATAATAAAAAAACGATCCCGTTGTAGGCACCATCACCTCGCACGGGACCAATTTAACTCGTACGAATCGGCCGCGTAGTCCCCGGCCTCCCGGTTTGAGTATACAATGAGAATTTGTGACATTTAGACTTTTAGGGCTAAAAACATGACATAAAAGTTGGAAAACGTAAAATAATAACAAAATGATCCCGTAAGAGGCACGATCGTTGTGCATTGGACCAATGTAACTCATGGGGATCGACCACGTAGTGCCCGACCTCTCGATTTGAGTATATGATGAGAATTTGGAAAATTTAGAATTAGGATTGAAAAGATGATGTCAAAGGGTGAAAATGTAAAATAATAACAAAACGGTCCCGATAGAAGCACCATCAACTCGCACGGGACCAATGTAACTCGTATGAACTGATCGCGTAGTTCCTGGCCTCCCGATTGGAGTATACGACGATAATTTGTAACATTTAGACTTTTAGGCCTAAAAAAATGATATAAAAGTGGGAAAATGTAAAATAATAACAAAATGGTCTTGTAAGAGGCATGATCGCCTCGCACTGGACCAATGTAACTCGTAGGTACCGACCGCGTAGTCCCTGACCTCTCAGTTTGAGTATACGACGAGAATTTGGAAAATTTAGAGTTAAGCTTGAAAGCATGACGTCAAAGGGTGAAAATGTAAAATAATAACAAAACGATCCCGTTTGAGTCACCATCACCTCGTACGGGACTAATGCAACTCGTACGAACTGACCACGTAGTCACGGGACTCCCGGTTTGAGTATACGATGAGAATTTGCAAAAAATTCAACTTAGACTAAAAAGCATGGCGTCAACGGGTGAAAATGTAAAACAACCATAAAACGGTCCAGTGAGAG
This sequence comes from Sambucus nigra, assembly GCA_949130495.1. Classification (NCBI taxonomy): domain Eukaryota; kingdom Viridiplantae; phylum Streptophyta; class Magnoliopsida; order Dipsacales; family Adoxaceae; genus Sambucus; species Sambucus nigra. Next base: position 383,468,829 of record OX422217.1, read on the forward strand.
CCACAATCACCTCGTACGGGACTAATATAGCTCTTAGGGACCGACCGCGTATTCCTCGACATCCCGGTTTGAGTATACGATGAGAATTTGTTAAATTTAGACTTAGGCTTGAAAACATGGCGTCAAAGAATGAAAACCTAAAACCACCACAAAATGGTATTGTGAGAGGCACGAGCACCTCGCACGGGACCAATGTAACTCGTACGAACTGACCGCGTAGTCCCTGGCCTCCCGGTTTGAGTTTATGACGAGAATTTGCAAAATTTAGACTTAGGGTTAAAAACATGGCATCAAGGGATGAAAATGTAAAACAATCATAAAATGGTCCAGTGAGTGGCTCGAGCACCTCGCATGGGAGAAATCTAACTCGTAGGGACCGATCGCCTAGTCCCCGACCTCTCGATTTCAGTATACGACAAGAATTTGGAAAATTTAGACAGGCTTGAAAACGTGACGTCAAAGGGTGCAAACGTAAAACAACAACAAAACGGTCCCGTTAGAGGCACCATCACCTCGCACGGGACCAATGTAACTCGTATGAACTGACCGCGTAGTCACTGGACTCCCGGTTTGAGTATACGACGAGAATTTATAAAAAAATAGACTTAATCTTAAAAACATGGTGTCAACGGGTGAAAACGTAAAATAGACACAAAACGGTCCCGTGAGAGGCTAGAGCACCTCAGACTAGACCAATGTAAGTCATAGGGACCGATCGCATAGTCCCTAGCCTCTCGATTTGAGTATACGACGAGAATTTCAAAAATTTACACTTAGGCTTGAAAACATAACATCAATGGGTGAAAATGTAAAACAATAACAAAACGGTTCCGTTAGAAGCACTATCACCTCACACGGGACCCACGTAACTCGTACGAACCGAACCTGTAGTCACGGGACTTTCGATTTGAGTATACGACGAAAATTTGCAAAAATTTTGACTTAGGCTTAAAAACATGTCATAAAGTTTTAAAATATAAAACAATCGCAAAACGATCTGGTGAGAGGCACGACCACCTCCCACGGGAGCAATGTAACTCGTAGGAACCGACCGTATAGTCCCCGACCTCCCGATTTGAGTATACGATGAGAATTTGTAAAATTTAGACTTAGGCTTAAAAATATGGCGTCAAAGGGTGAAAACCTAAAACTACTACAAAATGTTCTCGTGAGAGGTAAGAGCACCTCACACGGGATAAATGTAACTCGTACGAACCGACCGCATGGTCCCCGGCCTCCCGATTTGAGTACACAACAGGAATTTGCAAAATTTATAATTAGGCTTGAAAACATGACGTTAGAGGGTGAAAATGTAAAATAATAAAAAATGGTCCCGTTAGAGGCACCATCATCTCGCACGGGACCAATGTAACTCGTACGAACCGACCGCGTAGTCCCCGACCTCCCGGTTGGAGTATACGATGAGATTTTGCAAAATTTAGAATTAGGCTTGAAAACATTACGTCATCAGGTGAAAACGTAAAATAATAAAAAACGGTCCCGTTAGAGGCACCATCACTTGGCATGGGATCAATATAACTCGTACGAATCGACTGCATAGTCCCCGGCCTCCCGGTTTGAGTATACGATGAGAATTTGTAACATTTAGACTTTTAGGGCTAAAAACATGACATAAAAGTTGAAAAACGTAAAAAAATAACAAAACGATCCCGTAAGAGGCATGATCGCCTCACATTGGACCAATGTAACTTGTAGGGACCGATCGCGTAGTCCCCAGCCTCTCGGTTTGAGTATACGATGAGAATTTGGAAAATTTAGACTTAAGCTTGAAAAGATGACATCAAAGGGTGAAAATGTAAAACAACAAGAAAACGGTCTCTCTAGAGGCACCATCACCTCGCACGGGACGAATGTAACTTGTACGAACCGACCGCATAGTCACGGGACTCTCGGTTTGAGTATACGATGAGAATTTGCAAAAATTTAGACTTAGGCTTAAAAACATGGCGTCAATGGGTAAAAACGCAAAATAGCCACAAAACGGTCCAGTGAGAGGCACGATCACCTAGCATGGGACCAATGTAACTCGTAGGGATCGACCGCATAGTTCCCGGGCTCCTGGTTTGAGTATACGATGAGAATTTGTAAAATTTAGACTTAGGCTTGAAAACCTGACATCAAAGGATGAAAACATAAAATAACACAAAACGGTCCCGTTAGAGGCTTGAGCACCTCACACGGGACCAATGTAACACGTACGAACCGATCGCATAGTCACGGGACTCCCGATTTGAGTATACGACAAAAATTTGCAATAATTTAGACTTGGGCTTAAAAATATGGCGTCAACGGGTGAAAACTTAAAACAACCACAAAACGGTCCCGTAAGAGTCTAGAGCACCTCGCACTGGACAATGTAACTCGTAGGGACCGATCGCGTAGTCCCCGACCTCTTGGTTTGAGTATACGATGATAATTTATAAAACTTTAGACTTAGGCTTGAAAACATGACGTCAAAGGGTGAAAACGTAAAACAATAACAAAACCCTCTCGTTAGAGGTACCATCACCTCGCATGGGACCAATGTAACTTGTACAAACCGACTGCATAGTCACGGGACTCCCGGTTTGAGTATATAACGAGAATTTGCAAAAAAATCGACTTAGGCTAAAAAGCATGGCGTCAAAGGGTGAAAACGTAAAACATCCACAAAACGGTCCAGTGAGAGGAACGATCACCTTGCACGGGACCAATGTAACTCGTAGGGACCGACTGCGTAGTCCTCAGCCTCCCGGTTTGAGTATACGATGAAAATTTGTAAAATTTAGACTTAGGCATGAAAATCGAACGTCAAAGGGTGAAAATGTAAAACAACAACAACAACGGTCCTGTTAGAGGCACGATCACCTTGCACGGGACCAATGTAACTCTTACGAACTGACCCCGTAGTCACGGGACTATCGGTTTGAGTATACGATGCGAATTTGCAAAAATTTAAACTTAGGCTTAAAAACATGGCGTCAACGCGAGAAAATATAAAACAACCACAAAACGGTCCCATGAGAGGCTAGAGCACGTCGTATGGGACCAATGTAACTCGTACGAACTGATCGCGTAGTCCTTGGCCTCTCGATTCGAGTATACGACGAGAATTTTCAAAATTTAGACTTGGGGTTAAAAACATGGCGTTAAGGGGTGAAAACCTAAAATAACCACAAAATGGTCCCATTAGAGGCAAGATCAACTCTCACGGGACCAAAGTAACTCGTACAAATTGACCCCGTAGTCATCAGCCTCCCGGTTTGAGTATACGACGAGAATTTTCAAAAATTTAAACTTAGGCTTAAAAACATGTCATAAAAGTGTAAAAATGTAAAACAGACGCAAAACGGTCTCGTGAGGGCACAAGCACCTCGCACGGGATCAATGTAACTCGTAGGGACCGACCACATAGTCCCCGGCCTCCCGATTTGAGTATACAACGAGAATTTGTAAAATTTAAACTTAGGCTTAAAAAATAGCGTCAAAGGGTGAAAACCTAAAATCACCACAAAATGGTCCCGTGAGAGGCAAGAGCACCTCGCAAGGGACCAATGTAACTTGTACGAACGACCACATAGTCCTCGGCCTCCCGATTTGAGTATATGATGAGAATTTTCAAAATTGGACTTAGGCTTGAAAATTGGACGTCAGAGGGTGAAAACATAAAACAACAATAATACAACCCCGTTAGAGGCAACATCACCTCGCACAGGACTAATGTAACTCGTACGAACCGTCTGCGTAGTCCCTGGCCTCCCAGTTTGAGTATACGATGGGAATTTGTAACATTTAGACTTTTAGGCCTAAAAACATGACATAAAAGTGGGAAAACGTAAAATAATAACATAACTATCTTGTAAGAGGCATGATCGCCTCGCATTGGACCAATGCAACTCGTAGGGACCGAGCGTGTAGTCCCCGACCTCTCGGTTTGAGTATACGACCAGAATTTAAAAAATTTAGACTTAGGCTTGAAAACATGACGTCAAATGGTGAAAATGTAAAACAACAACAAAAGGGTCCTGTTAGAGCCACCATCACCTCGCACGAGACCAATATAACTCGTATGAACCGACTGCGTTGTCATGGGACTCCCGATCTGAGTATACGACGAGAATTTACAAAAAATTAGTCTTAGGCTTAAAAATATGGCGTCAACGGGTGAAAAGGTAAAACAACCACAAAACAATCCAGTGAGAGGCACGGTCACCACGCACGGGACCAATGTAACTCGTAGGGACCGACCGCGTAGTCCTTGACCTCCCGGTTTGAGTATACGACGAGAATTTGTAAAATTTAGACTTTGGCTTGGAAACATGACGTCAAAGGGTGAAAACCTAAAACCACTACAAAATGGTCCCGTAATAGGCACGGGCACCTCGCACGGGACCAATGTAACTCGTACGAACCGATCGCGTAGTCCCCGACCTCCCGACTTGAGTATATGACGAGAATTTATAAAATTTAGATTTAGGGTTAAAAACATGGCGTCAAGGGATGAAATCGTAAAACAGTCACAAAACGGTCCAGTGAGTGGCTCGAGCACCTTGCATGGAAGAAATGTAACTCATAGGGGCCGACCATGTAGTCAAGAAACTCCCGGTTTGATTATGCGACGGGAATTTGCAATATTTAGACTTTTAGGTTTAAACATTATTTGATTACTTATATCTTTTTTGTTTTGTTTCTTATATTTTTTTGCAGGATAACATTTTAGGGTTCTATTTTATTCACGTGGAACACATGAACAAAGTAATGGTTTGCGACAAGTAGATTGTTTATTTATTATTGTTGTTGATATGCGAGATTGTTGTTTAATTTTTTTTTTCTGGCCGTGCGGGCTTTTGTGTTGATTAAACAGGTTGGTTTTCATGTATAAACAAAGGAGATTCTCTCGAATTTTTTTTAAAAATTGTAAAGAATTGTTGATATGGGAGATTTTTCAATTTTTTTTATGGCCGTACGGGATTTTGTGTTGATTAAACAGGTTGGTTTTTATGTATAAATAAAGGTGACTCGTCGAATTGTTTTAAAAATTGTAAAGAATTGTTGATATGCGAGATTCTTATATTCAATTTTTTTATGGCTGTGCGAGCTTTTGTATTGATTAAACAGGTTGGTTTTCATGTATAAACAAAAGAGACTCTGTCAAATTTTAAAAAAAATTGTTGATACGATTAACTAATATATTTGGATATTTTATTTTACTTTAATATTATTTTGATAAAATGATTATTTATTCATTGCAGGTTGTGCACAAGAAGTTGAAGGAACATGTTTTTGAGTGTGTCTAATATATGTGACACTAAGAGAAGTTTTTGAAGCGTGATAACCATATTTATCATCTTAATTTAGGGATGATATTTTTTTTGACAATTGTATATCTTATTCATCGGTATGATTTTGTACTCATTTAAATATTTGGGCTTGAATGTAGTTTAAGAGAAGAAATTGTTATTGTATACGTGCTTCAATGAATGTGGTTGATATATTATGTTTATGATCGGATGATTTGATTTATAATGCAAATTAGACGTCAATTATTATTGCAACATAAAACATATAATAATATAACTATATATGATAATTTTTTATTTATCAATTGGGACGGTTATAAACCATCCCTAATACTTATTTGTATTAATTGAGAATACCTTTTGGGACGATTTTTAGCGTCCCTAATACCCATTTTTGCATCAATTGAAATCATATTTTGGGATGGTTTTTAGTGTCCTAATTGGGTTGCCAGAATCTCAATAGTATCAGGGATGGTTTATCCGTCCCTAATACTATTGGCGGGAGCAGAAATTTTTCGCAGGAACACCATTTGGGACGGAAAAATCCGTCCCTAATTCCAAATGCAGAGTGTCCATGAATTAACATTTAGGATGGTAAAATCCGTGCCTAAAATATTTGCGACGCCTAGTATAAGGGACGAATTTTTTCCGTTGCAAAAATCGTCCCTAATACTCTTTTGGGACGGTTTTTGCACTTTTAGGGACGATTTTTTACCGTCCCTAATACTCATTTTTCTTGTAGTGTAACCTTGTCTGATACCAATTTGAGGATGCAAGTTTGTATGGATAGTCTGTATATTAGGTTACGCACACACAAATTCAAAATTTATTCAAATTTTATCTTGATTAGCAATTAGGCGTGCGTGTAATAAAATGCCCAAATTAAATTCTTCAATCATACAAACAAACCAAACATGCGAAGAAGATAAGAAAATATCCCTTTTGGGCAAAACCTTGTATTCAGCACTTTAAAGAGTTTGTCAGACACTAATCACCTTATAGACTACTTAGCTCCACTAAGCATAACACGCAAGATCTTTAAATCTTTTATAAAATATGATGCAGTCCAGCACCACCCATAGGAAGTGGTCTTCCCTCTGTATCCACTGATCATCCTCAGGATTGCAGAATCCTATCTTCTTCAGCCGTAGAACCTCGGTTCGATAAATCAACAATAGAGTATAACTCTACAAGGGTTTGATGCAAGTGTATGACAACTTTAGTTTGAACAAACTCAACGAATCATATATGGGATGAATGATTTGGAAAAGAAAAGTATTTTTCTAAAACACGAAGATGAGAAATTTTGGGAATTCGTTTTTGCCAAAAGTCTTGAGAAAAACTGATCAAAATAATTTTTTATAAAAAAAACACAAATTTCGATGCAGCGGTCTCGTTCGAATAAAAATGGCATCTTGTTCAAAGGAAAACACCAGTTTTGTTCTAACTAGGTTTGGTGTCGTTCGAATGAGAACTCAGTTTCATTCAAACAGACTTCTAACGACCTTCCAACGAAAGTGTACCTTCTAAACAGAGGATTCTCATTAGATGGTCCTCAGAAGCTCGTTCTAACAAAAACTAACTTTTATTCTAATGAGATAAAAAAAAGTATTTTCAAAATTCGTTTTATTAAAATGTCTCGATCTAAAAAGTGAACATCCCAAAATATAATTTGACTGAGAAATAAAAATCACAAGTTGTATACCTCCATAAATTGTGAGAGTGCAGCTACAGCGGAGATATTGCGACTCCTCAAATAAAATCCAGTTTTTAATTAAACCCAAATTTTAGTTAAACCCTAAGACATGCATTTAGATGATTTATCAAATAAAATATAGCATGCAGGATAAAACAAATAAATTTAAGGAAAAATCCCCCAAAGGGGCAAAACCTTTTATTTTCACTATAATTTGTAAGAAAACGGCTTACAATCGGATTACAATGAAAATACAAGTTGACTAAGAATTACCCTTGGGTATCGGATTCTGTAGTCGCGGCTGGAAATATCCCTTTCCAGTAGGGTTGGCGGCTGGAACTATCCCTGTCCAGTAGGGCTGCAATGAAGAAGAGAACGGCTTCTCCACAAGGGTTGAACAATAGCAAAGCTTGTGTTCTAGGGTTCCAAAAGATTCACAAAAGTAATTGGGATTTTTGGTGTGAATCAAAAAGAGTCTTGGGACTCAAAAAGGTGAAGACTTAGAGTATTTAGGACTCTGAAAATCTTCTTGAAAAGTCTTTAAAAAATAACTCCCCGAAGCTGGCTTTAAATAGGAAAACTTTGAGCCTAAAAAATCTGCAGCGAATCTGGCCGAATTTATCCCAAGTGGACCGGTCCGGCTTGGAGGCGGATCGGTCCGACCTCGGATCGGTTCTTTTAAAAATTGGCTTCTTCGGTTCGCTTTCGGTCCGGGGTGTACTGGATCTGCAGCAATCGGATCGGTCCGGTTGAGGGGCGGACCGGTCCGGTGGCGGATCGGTTCGGTAGTGAGGCGGACCGGTCCGGCTTCCCAGAAAAATAAAAAACTTTTAAAAGCCTCATTTTGCTTTAAAAAACTTACTTCTTATTTTTATAAAAAACATTTTATAAAAATTTCCCAATACTAAATATGAACTTTAAGGAACGTAAAAACAAAATTTTACCAAGTTCATTCTCGCAGAGGCTATGATGTTGAAGACACTTTGATATTCGGATCCGTTGTTGTAGATGCGATCTTGAGTTTCTTCAACGGTGTAACGGCGTACGACATATAAATTGATAATGGACAAAAATGTCCTTACAAATTGTTGGTGACAAATTCAACGACTTGAAATCTGAAACTACACTCGGTCACTAACACGTCTTCGAATGATCTTGGAGGCATTGCGAATGTAGTGTTCGATTTGAAACTCCGATTTATAATGGGATATGTCAAAATACAAAAAATGTCTAAGCTATGAGTAATTATAAAATCTTTCTCTTATAAATGTAAAGGGCAATGAGTAATTGCATTGAGTATAAGAAAAAAACATTAAAAAACAAGTTAGAAGAAAACTCCCTAAAACTCAGAGTATGAATTTAAAAAAAAATGAATTTATACGCGATTAAAATTTCAGGTCCTTATGCGCACAAGGTCAAATACCTTCTAGGCACATGATGCAAATCTTATTGGCTGAGAATGAGCCAAAAGTCAAATATGCTTGTGGCATCAAAACTGTGCGCATTATTGACTATTAGTGCCATGCGCATGCTAGTGCAACAAAGGCCAATTTTAAACTCATGCAAGTTAATAATCACAAACCCCTTAAGTTTTGAAAAATTCTTTTTTCAATGAGTGAAAGAAAAAGTAGTTTTTAGAATAGCGTGCATGTATGTGTAAAACCAATATATCCAAATCACAATCACTAAAAGGGTACTACAAGTATGTGCTTAGTCGGAAGTTTTGGTAGATGTGCTAAACCGCTGGTGCAAAATGAAGTGAAAAGGCAAATCAAAATAGGATTCTGACCTCTCACTTAAAACATCTACATGATAATCAAACCATGGACTTGATTTATACAAGACTTGATGTTTTGACACAGGAGTAGCCAATCTTAGACATAAATGATTACAAATATAAATTTAGTCTCCTTCTTGGGCGGTTCATTTCACAAGGTTTCCATGGAATTTGTATGCCCGGTTTTTTTCTTGTGAAGTTTGATCGTAGCCTTCGACCCCCTATAGGGACCGCAACCCTTCTAGCGCATTTCAATGATCGTTCAGAAAGTCTTCTTTCTCAAGTTTTACTTTTTTCAGTCGGCTTATTTAAGAGAAAAGCTTTGTCGAAATTCAAGTGTCAAACTTTCGAAAGCGCTAACGAGCAAGAAATATTTGATTAGTAAGTGCGCTAACGCCCTATCTATAGTAAGGGGCTTTCACGCAGCCTATAGTAGTAAGGGGCTTCTTGCCCAATTTTAAGATTATACAACTCCCCACTTAAGCCAATAATGAGTGTGGCAATCACATCATCAACTTAATCTAATTCTTAACACAATATGAAACAAAATCGAGTCTAAATTTGGGTAGAATTTGAAATCACAATTGGTCGGCAATTCTCCATGAAATATGAGATCAATATGAATCATCACGATGAAATAAAGTCCCCCCCCCCCTATTTTGAGCTCCACCCCCCCTCTTACAAGTTTTACATAGCAATATCCCGTGATACTACTGTCCGGCAGTAGTAGTAGCATTTTAATTATTTTCCCATTTATACGACACAAATTATTAATAAATTTATTGGATGCAGAAAAAATATCCAAAAGGCACCCCAATTTTTTTGGGCCCTTTACGGAAAAGCTAAATTGCTGCATTACAAAAAATTTATGTTATTGATATTTGAAATAATATAAGCATATTTGAATTAAGATTACAAAATTGTAAGCTAATGATTTTATCAAATAGATTTGTAAACATATGTAGAGTTTGTCTATTACAACTGATTTTTTAAATTGAAAATTATAGAGATGTTGGTAGCCTATTATGTATTATTAATATTTTTTTTACGTATTAAAATCGTCCGCGTCTCCCATATGGTAGTTTAAAACTCTTTTTCTATTGTTTAGATTATGTAGTTCAATGATACCACGAAATGCATTGGCATAATTTTCGACATGTTCACGAGCATACAAACGATTAGAAGTCCAAGCACCTTCTGCTTAATTTGTGAACAAAAGTTACAGTATGTCTTGTTAACAAAACATGAACTCAAGATATTGACAGCTCAAACTTGCTGTGGTCGCTCAAGTGCATGGATTCTCATTCAGGAAATAGAAAGAGATTAGCAAACCTACTACTTCTCTAACATACCAGCCTTCTTCTGAAGAAAAAGAAACTTCAGAAACTAACATAGATCCTAACACAACAAGCGCCAAAACTCTTTTTCGATCCATTCATCTGCATAAAAAATTGTTACAAAAATATGAGAAACCTTGTGTGTGTGTGTGTGTGTGTGTGTGTGTGTGTGTGTGTGTGTGTACTACAGCTCTTGTGGGGACTAGTACTCATTTTAAGAGTGCGGACCGGAGTGTGCATATAATTTAGCCGATAATTTCTAGGGTCACCATATACATGTTCGATCCGCACTCTTAAAATGTGAATTAATCTGCACAAGAGAATTATTTATATATAAGGAGAGAGAGAGACCCTGCATCAATCATAACAAGTAAAGATAAAACATAAACAAAGAAATCATGCAATACATAGATGCACGACTGTATACGCGCATCTATAGGTAGGAAGAGACACTTCTTCATGCAGTTTGGTTGGCTAAAAATATTAATTCATTACCATAGAGCTTATGGAGTGCATGAAAAACAAAGTGCAACCCCATTTGAAAATGCTCTAAATAAACTAATTGTTTGAAAATTTAAGCCAAATAAACTATTGGGACAAGCTATTATCCTAGTTTTTCTTGTTTTTGTGTACTGAGTCATTTCTAATCCAAATAAAGCACCCAATATCAAATTAAGAGTCCCTATTGAAAAATTATTTTTTTGAAGAAAATGCCAATTTCAATTTAATGTAATTTTAGAGCAAAACTTAATCAATTAAATTTGGTACATTAAATTTTTAAACACCCCTCGTATTTCGGGGTGTCATAAAAGAAGAATTGTCAAAGTAACATTAAAAACTCATTTCAACATCATAAAATTGGGTTTATTTCAATTTCATTGAGGACTCCTAAATACTCCATTCCAAAATGAGTATCTCTCTTTCAATTTGGCATCATATCAAGGTATATATATACGCCATATTGAAGAGAAGTCAATATAATTAGTCGAGTGTTACCCAAAAAGGGTTATTTTGACATTGCATTCAGGTGCATGTCCAGCATCAACCTCAGACTGATCGATATCCTGGCAATCCACTTTGAAGGGGAACCCATTGACCTCACCCCCATTCACAACAAAACTAAGCCTCCCTTTCAAAACCACATCAATCACCATCAAATGCTGTTGGGAATTTGCCTCCAAATCCTTAGCATCGTACTCAGCCACAGAAGCTTTGGACACCCCCGTCTTTATTTTCAAATCATTAGCAGTACGAGGCTTCTGAGTCAGCGCTGGCAACTGCATTTTCCCTAACGCAATACCCTCAGACGAAACCTCCACATTTAACGGGCTATAAGTTAACCCAATCCTATCATTCTTATTGGTGGCGTTGAGACGGAGCTCGAAATCTCCGGTTAAAAGGGTGTCTCTTGTAGTTGTGGTGACGGATAGTTTGTGGACGTCAAGCCTGTGGAGGCGAAACTCGGGGAGATTGGCTTGTAAAAAAGCGAAGAGTATAGCAGTAGCAAGGAGTATGAGGAGAACGAAGGTTCCAACTATTAAAGAAGCCCATGCACAACAAGCATTGCAACGTGATTTGCAGTCTTGTTCATCGGGGCTGGGAGATCTTGAAAATGGCAGGATTTGGCCGCTTGTGTTGGATTTGTGGGCAGCCGAACCCGCCATTCAACAACGGTGGGTGGGGGTCCCCTTGGTGCACAAATGTTGTTCAAGTTTGGACCACTTGGTGGATGGATCCTCTTTGTTTTTTGAGATTCTTTTGGTCTTCTAAATTTTAGGCGGACCGCTCATCTATAGTTGGCAATGCAGGTAACCATTCTCCATATACCAACATTGCTGGAATTTATTCGCCAGCAACTACTTTTTTAATATTATCATACAATTCGCGCCATGAAATCATACACTTCGCGTGATGAGTTAGCGTCTTATAATTTATTATATATATTTTACTTCAAATATTTGTGAGAAATTAAAACCTAAACACGAATGAAAAAATTATTCTAAAATATTCAATAACATTTGTTTAAATTTAGCAAACACTTGAGAATGGACATAATTTGATATCGTGTTTTAATTTGTGTGATGTGGTGGTTTATATGTTTGTAAGGACGCAAATTTTCAATTGAGTCCATATGTAGTTTTGACTTAATTCCAAACAAAATCATTTGAGTCATATGATAGAAGTCTTCCCTATCAAGTCTCTGACGTGTTTGAAGAAGTTGAAAACTTAGCGGCACAGATTTATTATTTCATCCTTGCAGAGTTTAGTGCCATGTTTCTACGTCAACATCAATTGGATTCCAAGGCTCCAAAGGTATGAATGCTTTATATATATTTAGGAGCTTGGAAATTATATTGGGTGTTTTTCATTAAATACATTTTATGAACTTTTATTTTCAGAAAATCTCTGTAGAACTTTTTTCAAAAGTTTTTGGCCTTAAAATTGAAAAATATCATTTCTGAATTTTCATTCGAATTGTCGTTTGAACGAGATTGTCGTTCGAACGAGAATACGAACGAGTTTTCTAATGCGTCTAAGCTTTTTCTCTGATTTGTCGTTAGAAACTCGTTCGAATGAAGTTGTTCAGACGAACTCGTTCGAACGAGACATCAAACGAGATTTGCCTCTAATTCTCTAAATTCTCGTTAGAAGACGTTCGAACGATGTCGTTCGAATGACCTGGGAAAGTCGTTCGAACGACCTGGGAGGGAAATGAATTTTTTTTGGCAATTTTTCTTTTAAACACCCATGTTCCCCACTTGACCCACTAACTTTACAAGCCTTACTTTAGTGCGGGAACAAGCTTTTTCAAGATAAAGTTTGACACATTATCTTCTACACCTTAAGAGCAAAAAGGTTTTTCATTAAAAGTTTAAGGTTTATGTTTTTAATTTTCATGGATTAAATTCTACCAAAACACATACACCCATATGTTTTAGTTTAAATCCAAGTTTCTTTTTATATATCTTACTTGGAGTATTTGGCACCGGATTTTCTTTACACCAACAAGAAGAGAAGTTTGAGTTTATTCTCTACCTATAAAGGAGAAGATTTATTTTCCGGCGATTTTCTCACATGGTGAAAGGCACCATGTGTGGTTGACGGTGGGTTGTGCATCCATTGGTGGGCTCCAAGTTTGCGATGGACGTCGTGGTTATCAACTAGACATAGGTATTTGCAAGAAGAAGCGTCGGGGCTTGAAGGGAGTCAAGTCGAGTTTTGTAAGTCTTTTTGTCTTGTAATTGTAAAACTGTATCTAGTGGATTTGTTAGGCCAGGGCCGTCCGATATTTTTTCCGTTGTGGTTTTTTCTCGTACATCGTCGTGTAGTGCGATTGTTTCTTTTATCTTGTTTAACTCACCTAGAACGCATGCTTAGGTTAAAAAGATAAAATTGGGTTTAATTTGCAATCTTACTTTAATTTAGTGCCAAAATATGTTTGGGTAAATTAAAGTTAATTTAATCCAAGTCGGCACAATTTAATTTGATAAAATTTGGTTTGGCCTATATCGAAAATGAATTAATTATTGTTAGGAAAATTTTAGGACTTGGGTTGAATTAATTGTGTTTACGTGAATATTAATGTTTGAGTAGTTTTGTTTCACTTCTAGTTTAGTTTAATTTTAATTTGGAAGAAATTAAAATTTGAAGTTAGTTTTTGATTAAAATTTGAATTGAATTTTAGTTGAGAATTTTAATTGAACCATCACGTTAAGTTAAAAGTACTTTAAATTTGTGGGCCTTATGTCCCAACAAGTGGTATCAGAGCCAGAAGCGCTAAGTTATTGCGTTTATGTCCTTTTTTTGTTTAGCTTAAAAATAAAATTTTTCCCGTTTTCAAAATTTCCAGTTTTTTATGGTTCTAATTATGCGTACTATAAAGCGCGTATGAAATCGGCACTAAAGTCCATAGATGAGAGGTTTTGGATGCCTGTCATTACCGGGTGGTCCCCACTTACATGTGTAGTAGAAAATGAGCGTGTTTCCAAACCCGTAGAGAGATGGACTGAGAATGAACTGAAAGCAATTTTAATTCCCGAGGCTTGAATGCTTTGTTTAGTGCGGTCACAATGGATGAATTTCGACGTATCATGACGTGTGAAATCGCTAAAGAAGCTTGGGGTATTTTGCAACTCACCCATGAGGGGACTAGTGTCGTAAAAGCTTCGAAACTCCAAAACTTCACCACTCAATTAGAGACAATAAAAATGCTTGAAAATGAAAATTTTAATGAATTTTATGCTAGACTTTTCGACATTGTTAATTCATCTTTTAATTTGGGAGAAAAGATACCCGACGATCGAGTAGTAAATTTTTTTTCAGGTCCCTACCCAATAGATTCATTCCTAAAGTGACCGTGTTGAAATCTTTAGCCACTTTAGTCTCTACGAAACTAGAAGATCTCGTAGGTGATTTACAAACCTATTAACTTGACATGTTTTCCTCTAAGACCGAAAAGAAGAAAGATAAGGGCATCGCTTTGAAAGCCCGAAAAGAGGAAAAATAAGTTTCGGATGATGAGAGTGATTTTGACTTGGAAGATATGACTATGTTTGCTAGAAAATTTAGAAAATTTCATAAGTTTAACAAAGATAATCTTAAAAATGATTTCAAGAAATTTGATAAATCTGAGCATGACAAAGCCAAAAAATTCCCTAAAAGGAAAAATGAAGATCTAAATAGGGACGAGTCAAATCGTTGCTTTGGTTGTCATGGGTATGACCATAGGTCTTTTGAACGTCCCACTAAACTAAGGAGAGAGGGCAAGCTGAAAAACTGTCACTTAAGCCGTTTAATACAAGATTAAACTGTCTAAGTAACTCCGAACTACTTTTTGGATAAATTCTTTTCTTTAAATCAAAACAGATTAATCACAAGATGTGTTTAATAAAAACGTGCACGAGATAAGTTCAAGATTATGTAACTAGTTTTTAAAACACAAAATTAAAACAGTTTATATTAGAACACCAACAAGAATGAGATGAGGAGATGTAGGAAGATTAAGTACACATAGTTTTTAACGTGATAAAACCTCACCCAACTGAGAAAACATCCACGGTGACTTCTAAGTCACAAACCAAAAATCTACTAAAACAAAATAAACAAGTTACAAGCTATTTAACACACATGCAAACAAAACAGACCTATATAAGTTTAGAATTTGTACCCACTAATTTGATTCTAACTTTTCTGCAGTTCTAATGTTGATGTTGCTTTCTCAGCTTGCTAACTTCTCAACACTTTGTTTCAGCTTTACGTCGACTCTTGAAGATTCAAGATCTTTTACCCAACACTTCTTGTGCTGTAGTGTGACAAGTGTTTGTGAAAGTGATCAAACACATGCATGCACACACGCACACTTATTTATATAAACAAGTCCTATCAAATTACAGAAAGATCTAAATAAATAAGTTTTTCAGTTTCTCTCTTCTTTAAAAACAAAGAACTTTCTTGATTTTTAAACTAACCCAGAATCCAAGGTTACCTTTCTCGAAAGACAGTTAAGGTCTTAGTCAATTTCAGAGGGTTTTGAAAATATTTTTGAAATTAAAAACCACCGATTGAGATTCCAACTAGATCAGAAGTCTTGTTTCATAAGAACTAGAAACAGAAAGAAAATTTGTTGATTCTAGAATTGTGAAAAACATTTACAGAAAAGTAATCAACAAATCTGATTTCTCAAGATGAGAAACATAAAAAATGCGGATCTAAGTGTAATATAATATAACAAAGCAAGATCTATAATTTCTATAAAAAAGAAATAGAGATCAAACTGAAATTCTTAAGTTGATTATAAGATCTCAAACTCAAAGGATTCAAACCACGAACTTCCTTCAAACCACTAACAAAATAACTCTCAAACACTCAGGTATTGTTTTGGTGTAAACTGGTTTTGAAAAAAAAATGAGTTTAGGGTTTGAAACTAGGTTAGTTTGGACGAGTTAGGGTTTATTTCTCTCTCTGGTTTCTTTTTTTCTTTTCTCTCTCTGTTCTCTTTTCTCTCAGTTTAGACGAACTGGAAAAAGTCCTCAAATGCTGAGGCTTAGCCTCCTTTTATAGTAGGCATTGAAGGATCGAGAATAACTGATCAAATCCAAAGGCTGAGATTTGGTCTTAAGGGTTTGACGATGATCTAACGGTTTAATATAAGCTGTGATTTAAACATCCTCTGATTGGTTTAAAGGGGTTTTACTGGGATTGGGATAAAATACATGCAGACCATCGATTAACTAAATCCAAGGGCTGAGAATTCACACAAGTTCTGAGTGTACAAACAAACACAAATTCAGCTGTTGTAACAATGACAGGTGTAAGCCTATGATGCAACCAAACGCGCGTGTTTTCAAAACAAATACACAGACACCCTGAAGTCTCAAGTGCTTTCGGATTCTACCCAACCAAAGTTTCAGGTTTGAAATGATAAAACCAGTAATTTCAGAATGACCCCAAAAGTTTTAAAACCGAACTTTTAATTTCTAAAAAATCATTTAAAAATTCCCAAAAATTATTAAAAGCAAATTTGAAAGGGAATTAACACACACAACTCATACACAATCAAATAATGCAATATATGTACAATGTATACAATCCTAGTGTGTGTGTGTGTGATTGAGATTTTTACCTTTAAATGAATCAATTTCAGGCATCAAGTGTAGTATCTGAGGTTATTTGGTATCTAAGGGATGGGACTCAATATTTTGTCACAATTTACAAACTAGATGAGAACTTATACAATGTAGACTCAAGTGAGTTAAGAGTATAAGGTTCTTCACAAGAAACCAATTTCATACAATGCTACCCTTAGTGATTGTGATAAGGAAGAGGGATCTGATTCCCCCATTGAGCGCAACTTTATCCTGTTTATGGAAAGTCATGTAAGTGATAGTGAGAACTCATCCAATGATGACATTATAATACATGACGCTTTCGAGGCCAAAGTTTGTGAATCCCAAAGTTTTGATGGTAGTGAGAGTGGAGAAGAAAGAGAGAGTGAAAATGAATAAGAGGTTGATGTGAGTGAACTTTAAGTAGCTTTTTAAGAATTATATGGCGAATTTATTAAATTAAAAAGAGCTAATTTGAGGTTAGAAGCTAGTTTGAGAGATCGTGCCAAGGTCATTGATGAGATTACTTTAGTGGAAGACCTTAGGACACGTGAGAGAGATCTTTGTGAGAAGATTGAGTATGTTGAAGGCGAGAGAGATAGCCTTAGAGGTTTGATGGAAACAATGAAGAAAGAGATTCGCATGTTTGAAGAGAGAAAGGTTTTGCCAGAGTCTAGAATCTTAGAATTAGAAGAAAAATTGAGAGACTTTAGTAAGGTTAAATTTGATTTGGAATGTAGGTCCGCTAAATTAGACAAAATTTTAGGAACCGTCCAAGTAAAAAATGACACTTCTGGTTTAGGCTTCGATTCTTATAATGCTTCCGCTAATAAAGCCAACACCACTATTTTGAGAGAATCACCTAGGAACTCTTCTAAAGGTCAATCCTTAGGTACTACTTTTCTCCAAGTCTTTACTAGCTCACATTGTGGTCAAAAAGGGCATCTTAGAAAATTTTGTTTTGATCTAAAAAAGGATCCTAGAAAATTCAAGAGTAAGGTCACCAAGATAGCCAAGGTCACCAAATCCCAAGATTGTCACTCTTCACTTGTTTGGGTTAGGAGATCCGACTTGGTAACTTTACAAAATACGATTTATGATTCTTATTTTCTATCACGTGAAACCTCCCATCCAAAATCGAAAGGTTAAATGTGTTAGTTTTGTTTACATACTCTAGTGTTTTTGTGCTTCATGATATATCTATTCTAATTGTATGTATGTTTGTCATTTTCTAGTCTATGATCCATGATTAATCACATGCTAAAATTATGATTTGTGTATATCTTTTTTATTTATTTTTCTTTGGTTATGTCTTAACAAGTGGTGTCTTATTGAGAAAAATACAAAAAGATTTTCTTTGTTTTTCTTTTGAGTTGATTTTTTTTTGTGTGGTGAAAACTTTTTGAAAAACTCAAAAAGACTTTTTTGTTTTGTATGTATTTTAGTTTGACATACTTTATGTGGCATATACTTGTGTTTGAATTCTTTTTCTTTCCTCTTCCATGTGGCTAGAACTTTTTGTTAAGATTACCAATCCTTAAAATGTTCTTTGTCATGCTTGCATGGAGTAGTTGGATTTTTTGTTACTTAATGGATTCTATTTTTATATGCCTCATTTCACACATGCACGAGCTCATTTGAAATTTAACTTCACATGTATATTTGAGCTTTGTGAGATGTTATCCTACTAATCTAGTCATCTACTTACTTTGTAACTTTGGAGGATTTGTGCATGTTAGAATCGTTGCACGTGAGATTATTGTGTGTTTAAAAATAATATATGCTAGTGCACAGGGAAGGGCTACGAAAGTAATAATCATCCATTATGATTAAGCCACCATTTGCAATGGACCTAAAAAAATACGTGGTCCAAAGGCCTAGAAGAAAAATATGGCATTCAAAGAATAATATAGCTAAGGCCTAGTTTATTTAGATTGATATTTTTCATCAAAAAAAAAAGAAAAGAAAAGAAAATATTATGTTTAAGGGAGTTTGGATGGAATATCAACGACTTTGCACAATGTCTTTGTATCCTAGTTGCGCTATCGTGTCATGACTCTATTGGTTTATAGAATCATAAAAATTCCAGGCTTGTGTGTATTGTCTATGTTTGGTCATTGAGTTCAATTTATATTGTCACATGAGGCTACATCTAAATGTGATAAAGTTTTGCAATAAAATGAGAACTCCACGAACATGTTATAAGTGATTGGGTCCAAATTGAATGGTTGCTAGTTCACACCCCCACACTTCCGTTTACCACATGTATTTGGACACATTTTTGACATACGAGTGTGAAAAGATTATTGTATTTTATGTCACATGTGGTGCTTATTCCTAGGTATTCATTGTTTGTGTGTGTGTGTGTGTATATATATATATATATGTTATATTTTTTTTTACTTTTGTATATATATATATGTTATATTTTTTTACTTTTGAGTCTTTGCCTTGCTTGCTAGTCCATATCCTTTGTTGTTATGTGGATTAGTTGGATTTTATTGTTGCCATATGCTTTATTGTACTTGTTTATATGCCATTACATATTTAACTTGTTTTTTTTCTATTGATATACCTTGTCTAGTTTAAGGGGAGTATTTGCTTTAATTGGGTACAAATAAGTTATGTTTATAATTTCTTAAACCTTTGTCTATTCCTGAACAAAAAGGGGGAGATATGGTATCTAAACCTTTAGTTTAGGAGCTCTAACTTAGGGGGGATAGCACTATCTTTCTAAGTAGATCATTGTTAAATAAAAAGTGAGAATTATTTAAGGGGGAGTATTTATTTACAATGCATTTCAAATTGTTACATTCCCTATGCATTTGATGGTTTGCTTAAGTGTGCAAGAAATTCCTTTTAGTGACATCTTTAAAGCGCCAAAGCGGTTCATCCTTGGGTCGGGTCATAGCGTCTGTATTTTTTTTGTTTTGGGTGGGATGTTGTGTCTAGATGAGCTTGACGGCCCTTTAGGATTTTTTTGTTGGGTTTTGTCCCGGAATAGTCTGAGGAGGAGATTTGTAAGGTCGCAAATTTCTAATTGAGTCCATACGTAGTTTTGACTTAATTATGAAAAAAACCATTTGAGTCATAGGATAGAAGTCTTCCCTACTAAGCCTATGACATGTTTGAATAAGTTGAAGATGTAGAGGCCTAGATTTATTGTTTTATCCTTGGCAAGTTTAGTGCCATGTTTCTACGTCAACATCAATTGGATTCCAAGGCTCCAAAGGTATGAATGCTTATATATATATATATATATATATATATATATATATATATATATACAGGATCTTGGAAATTATATTTCGTGTTTTTCATAAAATACTTTTTATGAACTTTTATTTTCAGAAAATCTCTTTAGAACTTTTTTCAAAATTTTTTGGGCTTAAAATTAAAAAATCTCATTTTCTGAATTTTCGTTTGAATGAGATTGTCTTTCGAACGAGAATACGAACGAGTTTTCTAACGAGTCTAAGATTTTTCTCTGATTTGTCGATAGAAACTCGTTCGAACAAAGTCGTTCAAACGACCTCGTTCGAACGAGACATCAAAGGATATCTTCCTCTAATTCTCTGAATTCTCGTTAGAAGACGTTCGAACGATGTTGCTCGAATGACCTGGGAAAGTCGTTCGAACGACATGGGCGGGAAATGATTTTTTTTGACAGTTTTGCTTTTAACCACCCATGTTCCCCACTTGACCCACTCACTTTACTAGCCTTACTTTAGTGTGGGAACAAGCTTTTTCAAGATAACTTTTGACACATTATCTTTTACACCTTAAGAGAAAAAAGGTTTTTCATTAAAAGTTCAAGTTTTGTATTTTTAATTTTCATGGATTAAATTCTACCAAAACACATACACCCATATGTTTTAGTTTAAATCCAAGTTTCTTTTTATATATCTTACTTGGAGTGTTTGGCATCGAATTTTATCTACACCAACAAGAAGAGAAGTTCGGGTTCATTCTCTACCCATAAAGGAGAAGATTTATTTTGCTGCGATTTTCTCACATGGTGAAAGGCACCATGTGTGGTTGACGGTGGGTTATGCCTCCATTGGTGGACTCCATGAATGCGATGGATGTTGCGGTTATCAACTAGACAAAGGTATTTGCAAGAAGAAGCATCGGAACTTGAAGGGAGTTAAGTAGAGTGTTGTAAGTCTTTTTGTCTTGTAATTGTAAAACCGTATCTAGTGAATTTGTTAGGTTAGGGCCGTCCGAGATTGTTCCAGTTGTGGGTTTTCCTCGTACATCGCCATGTAGTGAGATTGTTTCTTTTATCTTATTTAACTCAATTAGAATGCATGCTTAGGTTAAAAATATAAAATTAGGTTTAAATTACAATCTTACCTTAATTTGTTGCTAAAATATGTTTGAGTAAATTTAAGTTAATTTAATTCAAGTCGGCACAATTTAATTTGATAAAATTTAGTTTGGCCTATATCGAAAATGAATTAATTATTGTTAGGCAAAATTTAGGACTTGGGTTGAATTAATTTTGTTTAAGTGAATATTAATGTTTGCGTAGTTTTATTTTACTTATAGTTTAGTTTAATTTTAATTTGGAAGAAATTAAAATTTGAAGTTAGTTTTTGATTAAAATTTGAATTGAATTTTAGTTGGGAATTTTAATTGAACCATCACATTAAGTTAAAAGTACTTTAAATTTGTGGGCCTTGTTGTGACACCCCGCCTAATTAAATACCGGGCAATCACTCCTTTATTAAATTAAAATCAAGGTGAACAGTTGGTTCATTCTTAGCATCATTGTCGTAAAAATAACTTTTCCAAATTTAACACCCTATTTAATTAAGCTAAGTGTCAAAACCAATTTTAAACATTTATTTCCAAATTTTATTTTGAAAATAAAGATTTAATTATCTACAACAATTTAATTTTTAAAGAATAACACCATAATAATCCTGGAACATATAATCCAATTAATTTAAACATTCAACAACTAAATCCCAGTATTTAAAACTTAAAGTAAAACATGCATGCTGAATAAATCCCAAAGTAACAGTACTAGAAATAACTGAAATACAATTGTCCCAATAAAACAGCTAAATAGTGGAAAGGGCGACACATGCCCCAATAACTGAGAATGATAGAAGTGGAATCAAGTAAATGAAATCGTCTAATCAAGTGGCCTGCAACTCCCACCTAAGCTGCAGCACGTTCCTTCCAAGGGATCCTAACCAAGACGCCCCTGTGGCTGGGCACCTGTAATATATACATATATATACAAGAGAGAAAGAGAAATAGAAACGGGTTAGAGCCCGATAGTGTATATGATTTAAAAATTCGTTTAGCAAGTATTTAAATTGATACAAGCCAATGCAACAACATATTAGTGCGACACTCTCTTGAGAAATTCTCACCTCTCTTCTAATGTGCACTCCTATCGCACTAACCTTACCAATGGTTTATCTCATCATATATCACACTATCTTTCCCCAAGGATTTAACTTATCTTAAGTGACTCTTAAGATTTAAAATTGAACGATACAATTGTTTGAAAAGAATATTTCAATTAGTATCCAAAATTCTCGTTTTAACTTTATTAATTTATAAAGTTTTCCAGTGTCATATCATACTTTCTCAAAACAAGTATTTACAATATGAGTCATCAACCATGTCCTACTAACCATATCACAGTAGGCAGTTCCAAATTCCAGAATTTCATATATATATTAAATACTCGTATAATATATTTATATATATATATATATATATATATATATATATATATATATATATTATAACAGCACCCCAAATAAAAACTATGGTGCGGGCATACTCTACTATCCAATCCCCGTATCACTCGCACTAAGGGGAATATAAATTCGAAATCACTCTCGAATTTTATTAACACATACACAAACAATATTGAGGCGAAGCATAGATTCCAAGTGTCTAAGAGGATGGCACATACCCGCGTCTCTTAGGACCGTCTGAACTATCAATTCGATAGCCTATACCAAGGATATCTATCTCCTAGGGTACGAGTCAATATCCCCCATAAGGCACACGAGATAAGATCGTCCCAGCGCGGAAACCTCAGGGATAGCAAGTAGCGCGGGCATGATTTTCACAAGTATTTCATATATGCATACACAATCATATAAATATACCACTTTTATTATATCAATTTAGGTTTATCCTATAACCCACATTCACAACATTTATCCTTATTTTCCCATTATTATATATCAAGTATATTGGTTCGTTTCTAACTTTAATTCGAAGGGTTTTTCCAACTTACTACGTGATTGGACATAAATATTGTATATTTATTCCCCTAATTTCAGTGCATTTGTGAACCCGAGTGATGTAACCTATATGGATTTGACGCACATTTATGCTACTAATCTTCGTTGGCAAGTATTTCGTGTTTCGTGCTTCTCTTATTGGTTTTATAGGTTAATTATGCAAGCAGCGCAAAAGAGAAAGCGAGACAATGAAAGAAAAGCTAAGAAGGCAAGTTCAAGGGCATTTTGGTAATTTTTTAGCCAGATCCCGAAGGAGGAGTCAACTGGAAAGTTGAATAGCTCGGAACAACGAGAACACTGGAAGAAACGGCACCCAAATCCGAGCTACGGTTGATGAGTTATGACCCGTTGAAGTTGAAGAAAAATCCAAGGAAGAAAGGAAAGAAAACAAGAAAAAAATTCAAAGTGTTGAATGGAAGAAAAAGCACCCCAGACCAGCAAACATTCGCGAACCCAGGGGCGAACCGGTTTGGGGGGCGAATCGGTTCGAGGAACATGCGAACCGGTTCGGGGGTCCTGAAGCGCGATTTTTCTCCTATATTCTAATTGGCTCTAAGGTTTACTTTTTATACAACATCAAAATTCCGTTGTTTAATCCTCTACATCACAAAAGGTTTCCAGAATATCATTTAAGTCATCACTACATGCAATTTCCTATCTCAAATTGGGGTTTTCTTCCATATAATTTATCCTAATCATTCCTAAACCAATATGAAAGATGCATCAACGAAATAAGCAAGATAAACACTTGCCTCGAATTTTCAGAAATCTGGTTTGGTGTTGAATTTAGTGTGGTTGCGTTCCCCGTCTCGCGATCTACACGTTGGCGGCGGCAGTGGCGGCGGTGCAAACAGTTGAGTTTTGGGCCTTGGAATGCCTTGAGAGCTCTCTCCTCTCCTCTCCAATGGTCGTTCTAGTGTTTTGAGTTATCTAACCCTAGGAGATAACCTAAACATCTGATATAACCCCTTTAATTTTCGTGGGTTTAATTACCCAAAAATACAAAATGACTAAAATGCCCTCCCGGGGTACTAATTAGGCCTAAAAACACCCCGAGACCCAAATCAAACACCCGGGTATACTTTTCTGACTATCTCGACCCTTCCGGACGCGTTGGCGCACTCTAAACGACCATACAGACAAGTTATAAAATATTTACTTTTATTTATCAATATTTAGTCCCGACGCGACACGGGCGCGTCCCGACTCAAATATCTAAAATTGTCATTTTATTCACTCGTGACATTTAATATGACCACTATTATATATTAATTTGCTCATTAGTAATATTCAACAAATTTTCCCATAATTACTAACTCTCATCACGTTAATAATTATAACATAATTAATTTTTGAATTTTTATTAAATAATTAATTCACATTAAATTTAATAAATGCCCAAATTAATATAGCATAAAAATACGGGGTATTACATACTTCCCCCCTAATAACGGAATTTCGTCCCGAAATTCAGAAAATAAGGCATACATGGTAAGAACAAATCTGGATATCTCTCGCGCATATCGACCTCGCGCTCCCAAGTTGATTCCTCCACGTTATGATGCTCCCACTGGACCCGTACAAGTGGAACTATCTTCGACCTCAATCTCCTCTCACTATAGTCTAGGATAACCACCGGTCTCTCCTCGTAAGAGTTGTCAGGCTGTAAGTCTATCTCATCTATCGCGATGTGTGTATGGGCCATATCATCCCGAAGATACCGTCTCAACGACGAGATGTGGAATACATCGTGAATGCGATGTAAATGCTTTGGTAGTTCCAATCTGTATGCTATCGGCCCAATCCTCTCGATAATGGGAAATGGTCCTACGTATCTCGGGGCCAATTTCCATTTCTTCCCGAACCTCATCACTCCTTTCATAGGAGATACACGCAGTAACACTTGGTCACCGACATTAAACTCCCGGAAGAACCGTTTCGCATCGGCGTAACTCTTCTGCCTGTCCTGGGCTACTCGAATGCGACTCCTAATCATCTCAATCCTCGCGGAGGTTTCCTGAATTACCTCTGGTCCTAGCAACTTGTTATCCCCCACCTCGAGCCAACAAGTTGGAGAGCGACAAGGCCTGCCATACAAAGCCTCAAATGGAGCCATACCAATCGTAAAGTGATAAGAGTTATTATAAGCAAACTCTACTTGTGGAAGATTTGGCTCCCAACCTCCTCCAAAATCAAGAACACACATGCGTAGCATATCCTCTAACATCTGATTAATACACTCTGTCTGTACATCTGTCTGTGGGTGATAAGCTGAACTCAGCCTCAACTTAGCCTCCTTAAAGCTTTCCCAGAAACGTGACACAAAAATCTTATCTCTATCTGACACAATATTCAGGGGCACCCCATGTAATCTGACAATCTCAGCAATGAATAACTGAGCATACTGACCCGTGGTATAATCTGTCCGCACCGGCAGAAAATGAGCCACATTGGTCAAACGGTCTACAATCACCCAGATAGAGTCGTGGCTCCGCTATGATGTTGGAAACCCTGTAATAAAATTCATGGAAATACTCTCCCACTTCCACGCGGGTACTTCCAATGGCTGAAGCAATCCTGACGATTTATGATGGTCCACCATCACCAGCTGGCAGGTAGAACACTTGGACAGGAACTCAGTAATGTCCTTCTTCATCCCACTCCACTAGTATTGCCTCCTCATATCCTGGTACATCTTATCTCCTCCAGGATGTATCGCAAATCGGGACCCGTGAGATTGGGTCATCACTGCATGACGCAATTCTTCTCCTTTTGGAACCACTAACCTCCTATTAAACCTCAAACCCCCATCAGAACTAACAGAATAGGACTCAGCACCCTCGGCTAAAAGTTGTACAATCTGCTCCTGGAAAAACGGGTCTGTGGTTTGGTCCTGTATTACCCTCGTAACAATCTCGGGTGTGACTGTCATAACAGATATGAAGGAACGGGCTACTGCGTCCTGGTGACCCAACTCCTTCCACTTCGCTTTCCAGATGTCCGCTACCTTATTTACCGGTCTATGACTCAACGCATCAGCAACTATATTGGCCTTCCACGGATGATACTGTATGTCGAACTGATAGTCCTTCACAAACTCTAACCATCTACGCTGACGCATATTCAGCTCTCGCTGAGTGAACAGGTACTGCAGTGATTTGTGGTCTGTGAACAAACGGAACTTCTCCCCCAATAAATAGTGTCTCCATATTCACAATGCAAACACGACTGCTGCTAACTCCAGGTCGTGGGTGGGGTAATTCTTCTCATGCGACTTAAGCTTGCGGGAGGAAAAATCTATAGCCTTCTCTTCCTGCTGAAGTACTCACCCAAGTCCCCATAAAGAGGCATCGGTGTAAACCAGGTACTCCACAACCGGCTTTGGTAAAGCAAGGACTGGTGCTGAAGTAAGCTTGTCTTTCAGTTCGTTGAAAGACAATTGACAAGCATCATCCCAAACATATGGTACCCCTTTGCGAGTCAGGTTCATCAATAGACTCGCTATTTTGGAGAATCCCCGAATGAATCTCCTGTAGTATCCGGTTAACTCCAATAAACTACGCACTTCCATCAGTGTCGTGGGCTATCCCCACTCCCTCACCGCTGACCCTTTACTCGGGTCAACTGCTATCCCCCGTTCAGAAACAACATGCCGCAAGAACTGTACCTCTCGCAACCAGAATCCACACTTCTCGTACTTAGCATACAACTAATGCTCTCGTAAAGTCTGAAGAACCTGGCTCAAGTGCTCGGCATTCTCCTCCTCGGAGTGTGAATATATCAAAATGTCATCTATGAAGACGATGACAAACTGATCCAAGAACTCTCTGAATACTCGGTTCATTAAGTCCATGAATACGGCTGGAGCATTTGTGAGACCAAATGGCATCACTTTGAACTCGTAAGACCCATATCTCATCAAGAAGGCAGTCTTTGAAATGTCCTGCTCTCTAATACGTAGCTGATGGTACCCCGACCTCAAATCTATCTTCGAAAAGAAAATTGCTCCCCTCAGCTGGTCGAACATATCATCGATTCGAGGCAACGAATACTTATTCCGTATCGTAACCTTGTTCAACTCCCGGTAGTCCACACATAACCTCAGTGAACCATCACTCTTCTTCACAAACAAGACTGGAGCGCCCCAAGGTGAGGTACTCCTGCTAATGAAGCCCTGACCTAACAGCTGCTCTATCTGATCTCGTAACTCTCGCATCTCCTCCGGAGCCATACGGTATGGAGCGCGTGCTATAGGTCTCGTATCTGGAAATAAATTTATGACAAAGTCTATCTCTCGACTGGGGGGTAGGCCTAGTATCTCTTGAAACACATCGGAATACTCACGAAAAACTGGAATCGAGTCTAACGGAATCACAACCTCCTTAGAGGTATCCTTCTCTATATAATACAAATGAGCGGTCGAGCCTCCCTCTGGGCGAAACATCGCCACTACAAACATCTCTTGCCCCGGAATGGCAAAAACAATGCTCCCACCGAAGCAATCAATCATGGCTCTATAAGCTACGAGCCAATCCATATCGATAATAACATCATGCTCATGCATATCTAAGACTAACATGTCTCCAGATAATATCAAACTACCAATCTCTACCCCCACTCCCCGGCATATAAAGAAGATAAGTGACCCACTCCCCAGTGGTGAGTCTACACATGTCACTGTGCTCTCTGCTATGGCTAACAACCCTAAGGCCTTCGCAAAATGCGTAGCTATAAAATAATGTGTCGCCCCAGTATCAAACAAAACCCGACCCATAGTACCATGGATAGGAAACATACCCTCAATTGCGGGTGGTGCCTGTGGAGCTGCTGCTTGGTGGACGTTATATACACGTCCATACTGTAACTGTCCCTGCTGTACTGGAGCTGCGAGAACGACTGGTAGGGCTGGCACCTGGGCTGGAGCTGGGAGGGCAGGTGGAAAAAGTGGCCCCTGTGGCTTATTACGGGCACACTGCTGCTGTGGGGCCCTAACACCCTCTGGGCAATCATGGCGTTTATGGCCATGCTTGCCACACACAAAACATCGGCCTTTGAAGTTACTCCCCCTCCGACCCTGCTGCTGTCGGTGTTGGCCTTGCTGGCCTTTCCGACTTGGGACTTTATTTTGCTCGGGGAAATTCTGACAACTATGGTCTTTCCTGTCACACCGAAAACGCTTCTCTCGAAACTGCTTCACTTCACCACTTTGTTGACTAGTCTCACTTTTTCCCTGATCTTGTTGGCCTTGGTGCAAAATTTTCGGAGAAACTATGTTAGGGTAAGGACAATCCTTCCACTTGTGACCCGACTTTACACATATATAGCAGAGTCCCGAAAGTTCTCGCTGGTTGATTTAAAGTTCCTTTTTAGACCGATCTGGACAAGTTTGACGTTCATGACCGTCCATTTCACCTTTGAAACACTTCTTCGTGACTTCACTCGGACCTTGGCGTTGTTGATTCTGACGCTTTTGGGTTTCCCCGCATAATTTGTTACCTTCGTGGCTTTTACGGGCCTCAAGAGCTTGTTGTTGCGATTTTTGTGTCTTCACACACTTGTTATTTCCAGTCATGACAGACTGATTGTACTCTCTAGATCCTTTGCCCCCCATGAGCCGTGTGTTGCGTTCTTGATTCTGCAAGACCGCAGTGGTAACTGCTTGTGCCACGATACCTGCTAACTCGGCGGTTGATATTCTCTCTGGGGATATCTGAGATGTGATTCGATCTTGCTCGTTGACTCCCCCAACCGTTTTAGTTAGTTCTTCTTGACGATCCATCTGAAAATTTAAGTAAATTTGGATGAGTTCATCATTCGTATAAATAAATCGCAGAAGCACGAATTTCCAATGTAGAGATAAACACAACATTCCTAGTATTAGGGCTCTATATCAAAGAAAGCAACGCTGAAAGCATAATAAGCCGCACAGATCCTAAAGGACACTAGAACCTGATGCTCTGATGCCACCTGTGACACCCCGACTAATTAAATACCGGGCGATCACTCCTTTATTAAATTAAAATCAAGGTGAACAGTTGGTTCATTCTTAGCATCACTGTCGTAAAAATAACTTTTCCAAATTTAACACCATATTTAATTAAGCTAAGTGTCAAAAACCAATTTTAAACATTTATTTCCAAATTTTATTTTGAAAATAAAGATTTAATTATCTACAAAAAATTAATATTTAAAGAATCACACCACAATAATCCTGGAACATATAATCCAATTAATTTAAACATTCAACAACTAAATCCCAGTATTTAAAACTTAAAGTAAAACATGCATGCTGAATAAATCCCAAAGTAACAGTACTAGAAATAACTGAAATACAATTGTCCCAATAAAACAGCTAAATAGTGGAAAGGGCGACACATGCCCCAATAACTGAGAATGATAGAAGTGGAATCAAGTAAATGAAATCGTCTAATCAAGTGGCCTGCAACTCCCACCTAAGCTGTAGCACGTTCCTTCGAAGGGATCCTAACCAAGACACCCCTGTGGCTGGGCACCTGTAATATATACATATATATACAAGAGAGAAAGAGAAATAGAAACGGGTTAGAGCCCGATAGTGTATATGATTTAAAAATTCGTTTAGCAAGTATTTAAATTGATACAGGCCAATGCAACAACATATTAGTGCGACACTCTCTTGAGAAATTCTCACCTCTCTTCTAATGTGCACTCCTATCTCACTAACCTTCCCAATGGTTTATCTCATCATATATCACACTATCTTTCCCCAAGGATTTAACTTATCTTAGGTGACTCTCAAGATTTAAAATTGAACGATACAATTGTTTGAAAAGAATATTTCAATTAGTATCCAAAATTCTCGTTTTAACTTTATTAATTTATAAAGTTTTCTAGTGTCATATCATACTTTCTCAAAATAAGTATTTACAATATGAGTCATCAACCATGTCCTACTTACCATATCACAGTAGGCAGTTCCAAATTCCAGAATTTCATATATATATATATACATTAAATACTCGTATAATATATATATATATATATTATAACAGTACCCTAAATAAAAACTATGGTGCGGGCATACTCTACTATCCGATCCCCGTATCACTCGCACTAAGGGGAATACAAATTCGGAATCACTCTCGAATTGTATTAACACATACACAAACAATATTGAGGCGAAGCATAGATTCCAAGTCTCTAAGAGGATGGCACATACCCACGTCTCTTAGGACCGTCTGAACTATCAATTCGATAGCCTGTACCAAGGATATCTATCTCCTAGGGTATGAGTCAATATCCCCCATAAGGCACATGAGATAAGATCTTCCCAGCGCGAAAACCTCAGGGATAGCGAGTAGCGCGAGCATGATTTTCACAAGTATTTAATATATGCATACACAATCATATAAATATACCACTTTTATTATATCAATTTAGGTTTATCCCATAACCCACATTCACAACATTTATCCTTATTTTCCCATTATTATATATCAAGTATATTGGTTCGTTTCTAACTTTAATTCGAAGGGTTTTTCCAACTTACTACGTGATTGGACATAAATATTGTATATTTATTCCCCTAATTTCAGTGCATTTGTGAACCCGAGTGATGTAACCTATATGGATTTGATGCACATTTATGCTACTAATCTTCGTTGGCAAGTATTTCGTGTTTCGTGCTTCTCTTATTGGTTTTATAGGTTAATTATGCAAGCAACGCAAAAGAGAAAGCGAGACAATGAAAGAAAAGCTAAGAAGGCAAGTTCAAGGGCATTTTGGTAATTCTGCAGTGAGATCCCGAAGGAGGAGTCAACTGGAAAGTTGAAGATCTCGGAACAACGAGAACACTGGAAGAAACGGTACCCAAATCCGAGCTACGGTTGATGAGTTATGACCCGTTGAAGTTGAAGAAAAATCCAAGGAAGAAAGGAAAGAAAACAAGAAAAAAATTCAAAGTGTTGAGTGGAAGAAAAAGCACCCCAGACCAGTAAACATTCGCGAACCCAGGGGCGAACCGGTTTGGGGGGCGAACCGGTTCGAGGAACATGCGAACCGGTTCGGGGGTCCTGAAGCGTGATTTTTCTCCTTTATTCTGATTGGCTCTAAGGTTTCCTTCTTATACAACATCAAAATTTCGTGGTTTAATCCTCTACATCACAAAAGGTTTCCAGAATATCATTTAAGTCATCACTACATGCAATTTCCTATCTCAAATTGGGTTTTTCTTCCATACAATTTATCCTAATCATTCCTAAACCAATATGAAAGATGCATCAATGAAATAAGCAAGATAAACACTTGCCTGGGATTTTCAGAAATCTGGTTTGGTTTTGTTACGTTCCCCGTCTCGCGATCTACGCGTTGGCGTTGGCGGCGGTGCAAACGGTTGAGTTTTGAGCCTTGGAATGCCTTGAGAGCTCTCTCCTCTCCTCTCCAATGGTCGTTCTAGTGTTTTGAGTTATCTTACCCTAGGAGATAACCTAAACATCTGATATAACCCCTTTAATTTTCGTGGGTTTAACTACCGAAAAATACAAAATGACTAAAATGCCCTCCCGGGGTACTAATTAAGCCTAAAAACACCCCGAGACCCAAATTAAACCCCCGGGTATACTTTTCTGACTATCTCGACCCTTTCGGATGCGTTGGTGCACTAAAAACGACCATACGGACAACTTATAAAATATTTACTTTTATTTATCAATATTTAGTCCCGAAGCGACACGGGCGCGTCCCGACTCAAATTTCTAAAATTGTCATTTTATTCATTCGTGACATTTAATATGACCACTATTATATATTACTTTGCTCATTAGTAATATTCAACAAATTTTTCCATAATTACTAACTCTCATCACGTTAATAATTATAACATAATTAATTTCCGGATTTTTATTAAATAATTAATTCACATTAAATTTAATAAATTCCCAAATTAATATAGCATAAAAATACGGGGTATTACATACTTCCCCCCTAATAACGGAATTTCGTCCTGAAATTCGGAAAATAAGGCATACCTGGTAAGAACAAATCTGGATATCTCTCGCGCATATCGGCCTCGCGCTCCCAAGTGGATTCCTCCACGTTATGATGCTCCCACTGGACCCGTACAAGTGGAACTATCTTCGACCTCAATCTCCTCTCACTATAGTCTAGGATAGCCACCGGTCTCTCCTCGTAAGAGTTGTCAGGCTGTAACTCTATCTCATCTATCGCGATGTGAGTATGGGCCATATCATCCCGAAGATACCGTCTTAACGACGAGATGTGGAATACGTCGTGAATGCGATGTAAATGCCCTGGTAGTCCCAATCTGTATGCTACCGGCCCAATCCTCTCGATAATGGGAAATGGTCCTACGTACCTCGGGGACAATTTCCCTTTCTTCCCGAACCTCATCACTCCTTTCATAGGATATACACGCAGTAACACTTGGTCCCCCACATTAAACTCCCGGAAGAACCGTTTCGCATCGGCGTAGCTCTTCTGCCTGTCCTGGGCTACTCGAATGCGACTCCTAATCATCTCAATCCTCATGGAGGTTTCCTGAATTACCTCTGGTCGTAGCAACTTGTTATCCCCCACCTCGAGCCAACAAGTTGGAGAACGACAAGGCCTACCATACAAAGCCTCAAATGGAGTCATACCAATCGTAAAATGATAAGAGTTATTATAAGCAAACTCTACCAATGGAAGATGTGGCTCCCAACCTCCTCCAAAATCAAGAACACACATGCGTAGCATATCCTCTAACATCTGATTAGTACGCTCTGTCTGTCCATCAGTGTGGGTGATAAGCTGAACTCAGCCTCAACTCAGTACCCATAGCCTCCTAAAAGCTTTCCCAGAAACGTGACTAAAAAATCTTATCTCTATCTGACACAATATTCAGGGGCACCCCATGTAATCTGACAATCTCAGAAATGAACAACTGAGTGATGATGCTAAGATTTAGCACCACCAGATAAGTGATAGTGAGCTCAAGCAGTAGCAGCCATGACAGCCATGGAGATGTATTAGTATATAGAAGGGAATGAGTATAAGAGGAAATAAGACAATGATGTATAGTGGTTCAGCCAATTTGGCCTACATCCACTGTGAGTGTGTGATCCACCAAGTATGGGCACTAATGGCCTTGGATACAATGCACATAACCCTCTTTCTCTCTCTACTGTGTGTGTACAAGCAGAGTTTTAGCTAGGGCTACTGTTCATGGATCGATCCCCTGTAGGGTTGTAGATGACAAGTATATATAGGTCTTGGGGGGTGTAGTGTACCCCCCAAGTAAGCATGGTGCATGTGAATAATGATCCAGCCAACCCTCTGTTGACACCTGTAGATGCCAAATGATGACATAATATTCCCTCACGTGAGGGTGTGATTTTGTTATAACGGTTTGCCGCGTGCCATATGAGCCTCGCGCGCACTGTTCCACGCGTCTCCCAAACCACGCGCTGTCATGATGTCACCCTCGGCCTATGAGCCGAGGCCGAGGGCAAAGTTTCTTCCGGGAATGAGCCTGGCCCAATTCTGGCCTCGTACTGTCGGCCCCTCGTACTGTCAGCTGGAGCCTGGTGGAGGGTCGGCCTCTCGTACTATCGGATGGAACCTGGTGGAGGGTCGGCCCCTCGTACTGTCGTCTGGAGCCTGGTGTGAAGGGTCGTCAAGATATTGGTGAAGGGTCGACCCCTCGTAGGGTCATCCGTTTTGGAGGTAATCCTCATCCAGGCTGAGGGTATAAACGGGTATATCAATCACCCCCAGCCCTTAGCCATAGGTGCCATTTAGATGGCTGAGGGATATTTGTTGAAATTGAGACACGTGTGATCAGTTAGGTGAGTGACACCTGTGCAGATACTCATTGCTGTACCAGTTTCCAAGGCATGGCGGCTGCGCAGTGCACTTGGGGCCTTGTGCCCTAATTATACCTTTCTTGGTAAATGGGTCCACTCATTACCAAAGTATTTAAGAGATTTTCAAACTCTCTCTCTTCCTTCTTCTTCTTTTTCGCGCCCAGACCTTTTCTCTCTCTAGAACCAGTTTCCATTGCCACCTGCAGCTTTCGATTCGTCAGGTCTCAGTAGCATTATCCACCCTCTTCATCAGGTATTCTCCTTCATTAAGCGCTTTCCTTTGTCTTCAATTCTGTTTGTTTTTTAGGGCCATAGGGTTGCGCTTCCTTCGAGTTCCCCATAGCTTTTTCCGGTGCCTTCTCCGGTTAAAGGTTCTTGAACGTTCTTGACGAAAACCTTTGAGTTCTTTTGTTTAATCTAAAAGTCAAACCTGGTCAATTCCCCACTTGCTTGTAGCTGAATTAGACAAGTCTAGTGTAAATTTTCCAAGTGTAGAGTCTTCCCCTTAATGCTTAGGAGGCTTTACAGCCTAGTATCTGAGTTCCCGTCCTTGAGAGATAAGCTCTTTACCGAAATCAGACAAATAGAGGAAGAGGAAGAGAGGAGATGAGGGGCCGACCCTAATTGGGTACGACCCATCTTTCCCATTCCTCTTTCCACTATAAGACCATCTGAACCTTCTGAGTCTTGTGGGTCGTCTCCTCGTCCAGCCGAGACTCCCAACCCAAGTGAAATGGACGAGAGAGCCTCCTCGCCAAATGGTGCTGGAACTTCTAGCAGAAGGGACACATCTGACCTTATTCTAGGCCGAGAGGCTGAGGGTAGGGCCCCTTATGAGGCTGTCCCTGTAACAACCCTATCCCCCAATGCCTTCCAAGTGGCTTTTCCTCAGGGTCCTCCTGCAGGTGGTGAGGGAGAAGGGGATGAGGACGAGGACGACGATACGGATGATGAGGTTGATTCCTCCCACACCTCGTCCTTTATCTCCTCTGTTAGGGATAGAGACCTTCTGATATGGAGGCATATTTACGGATTGCCCTCCGGGGTAACTATGAGGGTTCCCTCTGAGACTGAGAGGGTTTTTGATTGTGAAGAGGGAGAGGTCGTAGTCTATGAACAAATGTTCAAAGTTGGAGTCAGGTTCCCTCTGCACCCTGCCATTGCTGGTATCCTGTTTGCCCTCGACGTAGCCCCCTCTCAACTTCCCCCAACTCTTGGAGGACGATCTTGGGCTATATCTCTTTGTGGAAGAATTCTTTCACCGACGAGCCCTCGGCTGTCCTATTTTTGGGCTGCTACAACATTACCTCCTCGTCCAAACAGCCCGGATACTATCATCTGGGGGCAAGGAGGTCTGAGAAGAAACTCCTTCACGTGGCACAAACTTCCAACCATGATTGGAAAAAGAGGTTTTTCTTTATTTCTGGGGAGTGGGAGCCCACCGCCGATGTTCCGAGGGTCCCCAGAAAATGGGCCAACCCCTCCATGAAGGCCAGGTCAGACCCTGGACTTAGTCTGGAGGAGAAGGACATTGTAGATTATCTGAGAGGACGAGGGAAAGAGGGTGAACTTCCCAAATTCGAAGACTTGATGACCCCTCGGTTCCTTAAAGAAGCTGGTCTGAGGGTCGGCCCCCTGTCTGAACTACGTGAGTTATATTGAACATTTCCTATTATTTGCTTTTTCCAAAGTGTTTCCTCTTTAGATCTGCACTTTTCTAACATATCGTCCTCTTATCAGACCGTCTTGCAGGTACACCAGACTATCTTTGGGAAATGACAGCTCCCAGCCTACTGTCTGGATTGATCAAGAAGAAGGGGAAGGAGCCTCAGCAGGCTCCGAGGAAGACAAAGGCCGCTGGGACAACAGTGGTGGAGCCGACCGTTGATAGTAACAAAATGAAGGAGCCTGAGGCCCCTGTTGAGCCTCGGCCTGATTCTCGGACGAGAGCAAGGGTCGAAGCCTCTGAGGGGACGACCTCTTCTTCCAGCATGGGGTCCATCTGGTCTCAAAACCTGGCACACTTGAGGGCCTACCCCTCGTCACTGATCACGAACTTAAGGGCTGCCAAGGCCTCGATGTTCTCTGCACCGTCGGCCTCTGACTTTGAGTTTTTAGGAAAGATGCCTCCTGCAAAAGTGTACGACTATGGTCTGCACTCCCTTGCCCAGGTATTGATCTTGACCTACCTCTTTAATTTCGTTCTTTCACTAACTGTTCCCTCAGCCCTTCTTGACATCTGTTTTTTATTTATTTTGTGTAGTCCGTTTATGGCCTCACCTCAGCCACCAAGTCTGCCAATGCCTGCCCCTTAATGGCCGTCCTAGGCTGATACACAATGTCAAACTCCCCCAGCTCTATAGCCCAGGCCATCAACCTACCTGATTTTTCTGGCTTGTGTAAGACCTGCCTAAGAGGAGAGTCGGTGAGGATGACCATTGTATGGGACTGGAAGTACGGCTTCATCTTCCTTGAGGCATGGATCAAGGCGTAGGCTAGCTTCTCCATTCTCGGGTATCTTTGCTCTGCCCCCTGGAGTGCCTTGCTGTTAAAATACACAGGCTTCTGTATCCCGTCTTCGTCTCTCATAATGGTTGCACTGATGGCCGACTCTGAGACGGCGAGGTACACATAAAGTCGTTCACCCTGGACAGGTCGTGATAGCAGCAAGGGAGACCCTAAGTACGACTTTAGGTCCCTGAAAGCCTCATCACACTCTTCACTCCATTCGAAGGCCTTCCTAAGGATCTTGAAGAATGGCAAGCACTTGTCTGTGGCCCTAGACACGAACCTATTCAAGGTAGCAACTCTCCCTGTGAGCCTCTGAATGTCTTTAATGGACTTCGGTGTCCTCATCTCAATAAGGGCCTTTATCTTCTCGGGAT
Source organism: Sambucus nigra (assembly GCA_949130495.1). Lineage (NCBI taxonomy): Eukaryota > Viridiplantae > Streptophyta > Magnoliopsida > Dipsacales > Adoxaceae > Sambucus > Sambucus nigra. The sequence continues at coordinate 383,505,548 of OX422217.1, forward strand.
TGGCCTCGATGCCTCTTTGATTGACAATGAACCCCAAGAACTTCCCTGCTCCGACCCCGAAAACACACTTGGCCGGATTAAGCTTCATCTTGTATTTGTCCATGGTATTAAAGGTCCTCTCTAGGTCTGCCACATGATCCTCTTCCTTCAGACTCTTAGTCAGCATGTCGTCCACGTAGACCTCCATAGACTTCCCAATTTGATCTTCAAACATTTTGTTTACGAGGTGCTGGTACGTTGCCCCCGCATTCTTTAGGCCAAAGGGCATGACCCTGTAACAGTATGTCCCTTTGTCAGTGATGAAGGCGGTCTTCTCCGAGTCTTCAGGGTTCATGAAAATCTGGTTATACCCTGAGTAGGCATCCATGAAACTCATGAGCTCATGGCCTGCGGTAGCATCTACCATCTGGTCGATGCGGGAGAGAGGGAAGCTGTCTTTGGGACAGTGCTTGTTGAGGTCTGTGAAGTCCACGCACATTCTCCACTTGCCGTTGGCCTTTGGGACAATGACTGCATTGGACAACCATTCAGGGTAGATGACCTCTCTGATGAATTCAGCGTCTTCTAATTTTTTGACCTCGTCCCTGATGACCTCATATTTTTCTCTGGAGTAAATTCTCCTCTTCTGCTTCACCGGCTTCACTCCCTTTACCACATTGAGCTTGTGGCACATGACTTCAGGGTCAATCCCTGGCATATCTACATGACTCCAGGCGAAGACACTTCGCCTTCTCCTCAATAGCTTAATGAGGTCTTCCTTGATTTTGGTCTTCAGAGACTTGCCAACTTGGACGGTTTTTTCCGTGTCATCCTCATCGAGGATGATGGATTCTACCTCTTCCGCAGCCTCTCCTTTTTTCAGCTTCGTTTCATCTCTGGGGTCTAGGGTATCAATATTATAAGTGGTTGTAACCCTCTTGTGTGCCTCCCTCTCTTCAGCGGAGTTGTAGTAACATTCTCTCGCCGTCATCTGGTCTCCTTGAACTTCCCCCACCCCGTAAGGGGTTGGAAATTTGATCATCTGGTGGACCGTAGACGGCACGGCTTCAAACCCCTTAAGGGCCACACGCCCCAGTATGATGTTATAGGCCGAAAACACCTGCTCATCCATCACAAAGAAACTGACCTTCTTGGTGAGCCATCTCGGCCACTCGTCCCCCATCCTCACATCGGCCTCATATACCCCAAGGGGATGAACCTTTTCCCCACTGAACCCAATCAACGGATGATGGTAGGGGACAAGTCTAGCACGGCTGAGACCCAAGGCTTTGAAGCATGGCCAAAACATCACATCTGTAGAGCTACCCCCATCTACCAAGATCCTCGGCACCTCGCATCCGTGCACCCTGGTAGTGATGACGAGAGGGTCATCATGCGGGGCTAAGAGGCCTTTGAAGTCCATCCTTAAAAACCCTACTATCAGTGTGTCCATATCAACCTTCTTCCTCTTCTCTGACTTGACCTCCAGGGAGGTTGCGTGTACCGTCTTTGTCACTGCCCTTGCCTCAGCCACATGGGCCTTCCTGTCGGCGACTTCAGACCCTCCTCCTGCAAGTCCCCCGGAAATCATTCCCACTCCGAGCAAGATCATATTAAGACTCTTGACAGGGCCATGGTCGTCTCTCGGCGGGAGGTCAGGGTCATCCTCATCATCAGAGGGGTCGTCCCCTCTTTTTTGAGGACCTTCTCTGCAGTTATCGACTCGCTTCTTTCTGGGGTCGTCCCCTCGGCCCCTCTTGAAGTCGCCTTTGTCGACGTACTTTCTGAGCTTCCCTTCCTTCAGCATCTTCTCAATCTCGTCTTTCAGAGCAAAGCATTTGTCCATCACGTGGTCGTGGTCTTGGTGAAATTCACACCACAGGTTCTTATTCCTCTTGCCGGGGGCTGCCCTCAGCTTCTCAGGCCACTTCAGCGTCCGGTCACTCTTTATCTCATTGAGAATCTGTTCACAGCTGACCGTCAGAGGAGTGTACCCGGCGAACTTGTCATCCGCGGATCTCTTCTTCCCCTCTTTATTCTTCTTGGGGTATTTACTCCCACTTGCACCTCCTCTTTCGTCCTCATATTTTGCAGCCATCGCCTCTTCGGCGTTCATCACCTTTCCTGCTGTCGACAACAGCTCGGCCATCGTCCTCGGAGGGTCTTCAGCAAGCTTCCATAACAGCTTCCCCTTTTGGAGTCCTCCAATCAGGGCTGTCATAGCTATGCTCTCCTCATAGTCTTCCACCTCCAGCTTCTCCTTATTGAATCTGGCTATATAGTCCCTCAGACTCTCACTCTTCCCCTGCTTAACATAGAGCAGGTGGGTGGTCTTCTTCTGTGGCCTCACCTCGAAGCAGAAATTATGGATGAACAGGTCTGCCAACTGCTTAAAGTTTCCAATGGAATTTTTTGGAAGAGACGTGTACCAGACATGCGCAGCCCCTGTCAGGGTACCAGAGAAGGCACGACACCTCATCTCATCTGAGATAGAGTATATGTCTATCGCCGACTGATACATCTCCACGTGGTGGACGGGGTTGGTGCTCCCGTCATACCTCGGGGTGACCATAGGTGGCTTGAACTTTGACGGCGTGGGGAAGTTGACTATCTTTGCCAAAAAGGGTGAGCCTATGGTGTATCCCCTCTGAAGAGGGTCTCGGCTCTTCAATATATCACCAATCTTATCCTCCAACCATTGGACTGAGTCATTCCAGGGCCTCACAGGGTCGGCCTGGCCGATGTTATCCCCTGCTGCCTCTCCGAGGTGGACGGAGGGTTTTGCTGCAGCAGGCCTGTGTCGACTGTTCACTTCCCTTTGGCCGTCATCTCATCCTCGGGGTCGGCCATCTGCCGCCTCCCTCCTGGATCTTGCAGCACTCCTTGGCCTGGACAACTGTTCTCGCAGGTCATTTACTGGGCCTAGCCTCTCAAAGGCTGACCCCCTGCTCAAGCGATCAAAAGCAGAGCCTCTTGGGCGATCATCAGGGTTTGGTCTCCTGCACTTTCCCCTACTGTCCTGGAGGGGTCGCACAGTGTTGTTGGAGACCTCGTAAGGTTCCCAGCACTCTATAGGGTCCTCCTCTCCCTCCAGATCGTCATACCTGTCCTCAGGGCAAGGGTTTCCTTGCCTCCCCAGGCGTAAACGCCGGGGGTCAGCAACATCCCTTCGCCGTTGAGGGGGTGGTAGGTCTTTGCGTGGTGCCTGGGGTGGTCCCCTGGCCTCATGCTGCCCTGGAGCTGCTGCTGGAGTAATCATCTCAGGCGAAACCCCTGGTACCCTTAGTATGTTCTGGCTTAGAGCTGTGAACTGCTCCAGCATCATCCGCTGGCTTGCTGCCAGAGACTTTAGGGCTGCCGCCACATCAGCCATCTCAGACTGAGGCGGCGGCTGACTAGAACTGGGTCTTCCCCCCTCATCCGCCGGGGGAAGTGGTGGTGGGGGCATCTCAGGTGCTATGTGCTTGAGCTATGAAAAGTTGAACTGAGGAAAATACTAGTAAGCTTGGGAACCTTGGTGGGTCTCTTTCAATGGTGAAACACCTCCTCTCAGGGGGAGCTTTGGTTCACCACCAGAGTGCCCAGTGAGGTCAAGCTGTACAAAGGAAGAGATGTCTTCTCGTTCCCACAGACGGCGCCAAACTGATGATGCTAAGATTTAGCACCACCAGATAAGTGATAGTGAGCTCAAGCAGTAGCAGCCATGGCAGCCATGGAGATGTATAAGTATATAGAAGGGGATGAGTATAAGAGGAAATAAGACAATGATGTATAGTGGTTCAGGCAATTTGGCCTACATCCACTGTGAGTGTGTGATACACCAAGTATGGGCACTAATGGCCTTGGATACAATGCACATAACCCTCTTTCTCTCTCTACTGTGTGTGTACAAACAGAGTTTTAGCTAGGGCTACTGTTCATGGATCAATCCCCTGTAGGGTTGTAGATGACAAGTATATATAGGTCTTGGGGGGTGTAGTGTACCCCCCAAGTAAGCATGGTGCATGTGAATAATTATCTAGCCAACCCTCTGTTGACACATGTAGATGTCAAATGATGACATAATATTCCCTCACGTGAGGGTGTGATTTTGTTATAACGGTCTGCCACGTGCCATATGAGCCTCACACGCACTGTTCCACGCATCTCCCAAACCACGCGCTGTCATGATGTCACCCTCGGCCTATGAGCCGAGGCCGAGGGCAAAGTTTCTTTTGGGAATGAGCCTGGCCCAATTCTGGCCTCGTACTGTCGGTTGGAGCCTGGTGGAGGGTCGGCCTCTCGTACTGTCGGCTGGAACCTGGTGGAGGGTCGGCCCCTCGTACTGTCGTCTGGAGCCTGGTGTGAAGGGTCGTCAAGAGATTGGTGAAGGGTCGGCCCCTCGTAGGGTCGTCCGTTTTGGAGGTAATCCTCATACAGGCTGAGGGTATAAACGGGTATATCACTGAGCATACTGACTCGTGGTATAATCTGTCCGCACCGGCAGAAAATGAGCCACCTTGGTCAAACGGTCTACAATCACCCAGATAGAGTCGTGGCCCCGCTGTGATGTAGGCAACCCTGTAATAAAATCCATGGAAATACTCTCCCACTTCCACGCGAGTACTTCCAATGGCTGAAGCAATCCTGACGGTTTCTGATGGTCCACCTTCACCAGCTGATAGGTAGAACACTTGGACACGAACTCAGTAATGTCCTTCTTCATCCCTCTCCACCAGTATTGCCTCCTCATATCCTGATACATCTTATCTCCTCCAGGATGTACCGCAAATCGGGACCCGTGAGATTGGGTCATCACTGCATGACGCAATTCTGCTCCTTCTGGAACCACTAACCTCCCATTAAACCTCAAACCCCCATCAGAACTAACAGAATAGGACTCAGCACCCTCGTCTAAAAGTCGTACAATCTGTTCCTGGCAAAATGGGTCTGTGGTTTGGGCCTGTATTACCCTCGTAATAATCTCGGGTGTGACTGTCATAACAGATATGGAGGAATGGGCTACTGCGTCCTGGTGACCCAACTCCTTCCACTTCGCTTTCCAGACGTCCATTACCTTATTTACCGGTCTACGACTCAACTCATCAGCAACTACGTTGGCCTTCCCCGGATGATACTGTATGTTGAACTGATAGTCATTCACAAACTCTAACCATCTGCGCTGACGCATATTCAGCTCTCGCTGAGTGAACAGGTACTGCAGTGATTTGTGGTCTGTGAACAAACGGAACTTCTCCCCCAATAAATAGTGTCTCCATATCCTCAATGCAAAGTTGACCGCTACTAACTCCAAGTCGTGGGTGGGGTAATTCTTCTCATGCGGCTTAAGCTTGTGGGAGGCAAAACATATAGCCTTCTCTTCCTGCTGAAGTACTCCCCCAAGTCCCCGTAAAGAGGCATCGGTGTAAACCAGGTACTCCACACCCGGCTTCGGTAAAGCAAGGACTGGTGTTGAAGTAAGCTTATCTTTTAGCTCGTCAAAATACAATTGACAAGCATCATCCCAAACATATGGTACCCCTTTGCGAGTCAAGTTCGTCAATGGACCCGCTATTTTGGAGAATCCCCGAATGAATCTCCTGTAGTATCCGGCTAACCCCAGGAAACTACGCACTTCCATCGGAGTCGTGGGCTGTCCCCACTCCCTCACCGCTGACCCTTTACTTGGGTCAACTGCTATCCCCCGTTCAGAAACAACATGCCGCAAGAACTGTACCTCTCGCAACCAGAATCCACACTTCTCGTACTTAGCATACAACTGATGCTCTCGTAAAGTCTGAAGAACTTGCCTCAAGTGCTCGGCATGCTCCTCCTCGGAGTGTGAATATATCAAAATGTCATCTATGAAGACGATGACAAACTGATCCAAGAACTCTCTGAATACTCGGATCATTAAGTCCATGAATACGGCTGAAGCATTTGTGAGACCAAATGGCATCACTCTGAACTCGTAAGACCCATATCTCGTCAAGAAGGCAGTCTTTGAAATGTCATGCTCTCTAATACGTAGCTGATGGTGCCCCGACCTCAGATCTATCTTTGAAAAGAAAATTGGTCCCCTCAGCTGGTCGAACATATCATCGATTCGAGGCAACGGATACTTATTCCGTATCGTGACCTTGTTCAACTCCCGGTAGTCCACACATAACCTCAGTGAACCATCTCTCTTTTTCACAAACAAGACTGGAGCGCCCCAAGGTGAGTTACTCCTGCTAATGAAGCCCTGACCTAACAACTGCTCTATCTGATCTCGTAACTCTCGCATCTCCGCCGGAACCATACGGTATGGAGCGCGTACTATAGGTCTCGTATCTGGAAATAAATTTATAACAAAGTCTATCTCTCGACTGGGGGTAGGCCTGGTATCTCCTGAAACACATCGAAATACTCACGAACAACTGGAATCGAGTCTAACGGAATCACAACCTCCTTAGAGGTATCCTTCTCTATATAATATCCTTCTCTGGGCGAGGCATCGCCATTACAAACATCTCTTGTCCCGGAATGGCAAAAACAATGCTCCTACCGAAGCAATCAATCATGGATCTATAAGCTGCGATCCAATCCATACCGATAATAACATCATGCTCATGCATATCTAAGACTAACATGTCTGCAGGTAATACCAAACTACCAATCTCTACCCCCACTCCCCGGCATATAAAGAAGATAAGCGACCCACTCCCCAGTGGTGAGTCTACACACGTCACTGTGCTCTCTGCTATGGCTAACAACCCTAAGGCCTTCGCAAAATGCGTAGCTATAAAACAATGCGTCGCCCCAGTATCAAACAAAACCCGACCCATAGTACCATGGATAGGAAACATACCCTCAATTGCGGGTGGTGCCCGTGGAGTTACTGCCTGGTGGACGTTATATACACGTCCATACTGTAACTGTCCCTGCTGTACTGGAGCTGCTGGAACGGTTGGTAGGGCTGGAACTTGGGCTGGAGCTGGGAGGGCAGGTGGAAAAAGTGGCCCCTATGGCTCATTACGGGCACACTGCTACTGTGGGGCCCTAACACCCTCTGGGCAATCCTGACGTTTATGGCCATGCTTTCCACACACAAAACATCGGCCTCTGAAGTTACTCCCCCTCCGACCCTGCTGCTGTCGGTGTCGGCCTTGCTGGCCTTGCCGACTTGGGACTTTATTTCGCTCGGGGCAATTCTGACAACTATGGTCTTTCCTGTCACACCGAAAATGATTCTCTCGAATTTGCTTCACTTCACCACTTTGTTGACTAGTCTCACTTTTTCCTTGATCTTGTTGGCCTTGGTGGAAAATTTGCGGAGAAACTATGTTAGGGTAAGGACAATTCTTCCACTTGTGACCCGGATTTACACATATATAGCAGAGTCCCGAAAGTTCTCGCTGGTTGATTTGAAGTTCCTTTTTAGACCGATCTGGAAAAGTTTGACGTTCATGATCGTCCATTTCACCTCTGAAACACTTCTTCGTGACTTCACTCGGACCTTGGCTTTGTTGATCCTGACGCTTTTGGGTTTCCCGGCACAATTTGTTACCTTCGTGGCTTTTACGGGCCTCAAGAGCTTGTTGTTGCGTTTTTTGTGTCTTCACACACTTGTTATTTCCAGTCATGACAGACTGATTGTACTCTCTAGATCCTTTGCCCCCCATGAGCTGTGTGTTGCGTTCTTGATACTGCAAGACCGCAGTGGTAACTGCTTGTGCCACGATACCTGCTAACTCGGCGGTTGATATTCTCTCTGGGGATATCTGAGATGTGATTCGATCTTGCTCGTTGACTCCCCCAACCATTTTAGTTAGTTCTTCTTGACGATCCATCTGAAAATTTAAGTAAATTTGGATGAGTTCATCATTATTATAAACAAATCGCAGAAGCACGAATTTCCAATGTAGAGATAAACACAACATTCCTAGTATTAGGGCTCTATAGCAAAGAAAGCAACGCTGAAAGCATAATAAGCCGCGCAGATCCTAAAGGACACTAGAACCTGATGCTCTGATACCACCTGTGACACCCCGCCTAATTAAATACCGGGCGATCACTCCTTTATTAAATTAAAATCAAGGTGAACAGTTGGTTCATTCTTAGCATCACTGTCGTAAAAATAACTTTTCCAAATTTAACACCCTATTTAATTAAGCTAAGTGTCAAAACCAATTTTAAACATTTCTTTCCAAATTTTATTTTGAAAATAAAGATTTAATTATCTACAACAATTTAATATTTAAAGAATCACACCACAATAATCCTGGAACATATAATCCAATTAATTTAAGCATTCAACAACTAAATCCCAGTATTTAAAACTTAAAGTAAAACATGCATGCTGAATAAATCCCAAAGTAACAGTACTAGAAATAACTGAAATACAATTGTCCCAATAAAACAGCTAAATAGTGGAAAGGGCGACACATGCCCCAATAACTGAGAATGATAGAAGTGGAATCAAGTAAATAAAATCGTCTAATCAAGTAGCCTGCAACTCCCACCTAAGCTGCAGCACGTTCCTTCCAAGGGATCCTAACCAAGACGCCCCTGTGGCTGGGCACCTGTAATATATACATATATATACAAGAGAGAAATAGAAATAGAAACGGGTTAGAGCCCGATAGTGTATATGATTTAAAAATTCGTTTAGCAAGTATTTAAATTGATACATGCCAATGCAACAACATATTAGTGCGACACTCTCTTGAGAAATTCTCACCTCTCTTCTAATGTGCACTCCTATCGCACTAACCTTCCCAATGGTTTATCTCATCATATATCACACTATCTTTCCCCAAGGATTTAACTTATCTTAGGTGACTCTCAAGATTTAAAATTGAACGATACAATTGTTTGAAAATAATATTTCAATTTGTATCCAAAATTCTCGTTTTAACTTTATTAATTTATAAAGTTTTCCAGTGTCATATCATACTTTCTCAAAACAAGTATTTACAATATGAGTCATCAACCATGTCCTACTTACTAAATCACAGTAGGCAGTTCCAAATTCCAGAATTTCATATATATATATATATATATATATATATATATATATATTATAACAGCACCCCAAATAAAAACTATGGTGCGGGCATACTCTACTATCCAATCCCCGTATCACTCGCACTAAGGGGAATACAAATTCGGAATCACTCTCGAATTGTATTAACATATACACAAACAATATTGAGGCGAAGCATAGATTCCAAGTCTCTAAGAGGATGGCACATACCCGCGTCTCTTAGGACCGTCTGAACAATCAATTTGATAGCCTGTACCAAGGATATCTATCTCCTAGGGTACGAGCCAATATCCCCCATAAGTCACACGAGATAAGATCGTCCCAGCGCAGAAACCTCAGAGATAGCAAGTAGCGCGGGCATGATTTTCACAAGTATTTAATATATGCATACACAATCATATAAATATACCACTTTTATTATATCAATTTAGGTTTATCCCATAACCCACATTCACAACATTTATCCTTATTTTCCCATTATTATATATCAAGTATAATGGTTCGTTTCCAACTTTAATCGAAGGGTTTTTCCAACTTACTACGTGATTGGACATAAATATTGTATATTTATTCCCCTAATTTCAGTACATTTGTGAACCCGAGTGATGTAACCTATATGGATTTGACGCACATTTATGCTACTAAACTTCGTTGGTAAGTATTTCGTGTTTCGTGCTTCTCTTATTGGTTTTACAGGTTAATTATGCAAGCAGCGCAAAAGAGAAAGCGAGACAATGAAAGAAAAGCTAATAAGGCAAGTTCAAGGGCATTTTGGTAATTTTGCAGCAAGACCCCGAAGGAGGAGTCAACTGGAAAGTTTAAGAGCTCGGAACAACGAGAACACTGGAAGAAACGACACCCAAATCCGAGCTACGGTTGATGAGTTATGGCCCGTTGAAGTTGAAGAAAAATCCAAGGAAGAAAGGAAAGAAAACAAGAAAAAAATTCTAAGAGTTGAATGGAAGAAAAAGCACCTCAGACCAGCAAACATTCGCGAACCCAGGGGCGAACCGGTTTGGGGGGCGAACCGATTCGAGGAACATGCGAACCGGTTCGGGGGTCCTGAAGCGCGATTTTTCACCTATATTCTGATTAACTATAAGGTTTCCTTCTTATACAACATCAAAATTTCGTGGTTTAATCCTCTACATCACAAAAGGTTTCCAGAATATCATTTAAGTCATCATTACATGCAATTTCCTATCTCAAATTGGGTTTTTCTTCCATACAATTTATCCTAATCATTCCTAAACCAATATGAAAGATGCATCAACGAAATAAGCAAGATAAACACTTGCCTGGGATTTTCAGAAATCTGGTTTGGTGTTGAATTTGGTGTGGTTGCATTCCCCGTCTCGCGATCTACGCGTTGGCGGTGGCGGCGGTGCAAACGGTTGAGTTTTGAGCCTTGGAATGTCTTGAGAGCTCTCTCCTCTCCTCTCCAATGGCCGTTCTAGTGTTTTGAGTTATCTAACCTAGGAGATAACCTAAACATCTGATATAACCCCTTTAATTTTCGTGGGTTTAATTACCCAAAAATACAAAATGACTAAAATGCCCTCCCGGGGTACTAATTAGGCCTAAAAACATCCCGAGACCCAAATCAAACCTCCGGGTATACTTTTCTGACTATCTCGACCCTTCCGGATGCGTTGGCACACTCAAAACGACCATACGGACAACTTATAAAATATTTACTTTTATTTATCAATATTTAGTCCCGACGCGACACGGGCGCGTCCCGACTCAAATTTCTAAAATTGTCATTTTATTCACCCGTGACATTTAATATGACCACTATTATATATTACTTTGCTCATTAGTAATATTCAACAAATTTTCACATAATTACTAACTCTCATCACGTTAATAATTATAACATAATTAATTTCCGGATTTTTATTAAATAATTAATTCACATTAAATTTAATAAATCCCCAAATTAATATAGCATAAAAATACGGGGTATTACATACTTCCCCCCTAATAACGGAATTTCGTCCCGAAATTCGGAAAATAAGGCATACCTGGTAAGAAGAAATCTGGATATCTCTCGTACATATCGGCCTCGCGCTCCCAAGTGGATTCCTCCACGTTATGATGCTCCCACTGGACCCGTACAAGTGGAACTATCTTCGACCTCAATCTCCTCTCACTATAGTCTAGGATAGCCACAGGTCTCTCCTCGTAAGAGTTGTCAGGCTGTAAGTCTATCTCATCTATCGTGATGTGAGTATGGGCCATATCATCCCGAAGATACCGTCTCAACGACGAGATGTGGAATACGTCGTGAATGCGATGTAAATGCTCTGGTAGTCCCAATCTGTATGCTACCGGCCCAATCCTCTCGATAATGGGAAATGGTCCTACGTACCTCGGGGCCAATTTCCCTTTCTTCCCGAACCTCATCACTCCTTTCATAGGAGATACACGCAGTAACACTTGGTCACCCACATTAAACTCCCGGAAGAACCGTTTGGCATCGGCGTAGCTCTTCTGCCTGTCCTGGGCTACTCGAATGCGACTCCTAATCATCTCAATCCTCGCGAAGGTTTCCTGAATTACCTCTGGTCCTAGCAACTTGTTATCCCCCACCTCGAGCCAACAAGTTGGAGAACGACAAGGCCTGCCATACAAAGCCTCAAATGGAGCCATACCAATCGTAAACTGATAAGAGTTATTATAAGCAAACTCTACCAGTGGAAGATGTGGCTCCCAACCTCCTCCAAAATCAAGAACACAGATGCGTAGCATATCCTCTAACATCTGATTAGTACACTCTGTCTGTCCATCTGTCTGTGGGTGATAAGCTGAACTCAGCCTCAACTCAGTACCCATAGCCTCCTGAAAGCTTTCCCAGAAACGTGACACGAAAATCTTGTCTCTATCTGACACAATATTCAGGGGCACCCCATATAATCTGACAATATCAGAAATGAACAACTGAGCATACTGACCCGTGGTATAATCTGTCCGCACCGGCAGAAAATGAGCCACCTTGGTCAAACGGTCTACAATCACCCAGATAGAGTCATGGCCCCACTGTGATGTAGGCAACCCTGTAATAAAATCCATGGAAATACTCTCCCACTTCCACGCGGGTACTTCCAATGGCTGAAGCAATCCTGACGATTTATGATGGTCCACCTTCACCAGCTGGCAGCTAGAACACTTGGACACGAACTCAGTCATGTCCTTCTTCATCCCACTCCACCAGTATTGCCTCCTCATATCCTGGTACATCTTATCTCCTCCAGGATGTACCGCAAATCGGGACCCGTGAGATTGGGTCATCACTGCATGACGCAATTATGCTCCTTCTGGAACCACTAACCTCCCATTAAACCTCAAACCCCCATCAGAACTAACAGAATGGGACTCAGCACCCTCGGGTAAAAGTCGTACAATCTGCTCCTGGCAAAACGGGTCTGTGGTTTGGGCCTGTATTACCCTCGTAACAATCTCGGGTGTGACTGTCATAACAAATATGAAGGAATGGGCTACTGTGTCCTGGTGACCCAACTCCTTCCACTTCGCTTTCCAGACATCCATTACCTTATTTACCGGTCTACGACTCAACGCATCAGCAACTACGTTGGCCTTCCCCGGATGATACTGTATGTCGAACTGATAGTCCTTCACAAACTCTAACCATCTGCGCTGACGCATATTCATCTCTCGCTGAGTGAACAGGTACTACAGTGATTTGTGGTCTGTGAACAAACAGAACTTCTCCCCCAATAAATAGTGTCTCCATATCCTCAATGCAAAGGCGACCGCTGCTAACTCCAGGTCGTGGGTGGGGCAATTCTTCTCATGCGGCTTAAGCTTGCGGGAGGCAAAAGCTATAGTCTTCTCTTCCTGCTGAAGTACTCCCACAAGTCCCCGTAAAGAGGCATCGGTGTAAACCAGGTACTCCACACCCGCAGTTGGTCATGTCCTCTCTTTAGAGATTTTCATGTGTGCGTCTGTGTATATATGAAATTTTTTAAACCCACTCCAGAACGTATTCTTCTTAAATTGTCCACCCAAAGATTCCTTTTTTTAGACTATATAACTGAAATAGAGCATATATTTATCATTTTGAATGAGAAGGAAATTCTCACTGTCATTATAGTTTAGGCATAATCACAACGTTTTATGGAAATATATTCCAACTTTAAATGCAACCTAACCAACCAATAACATTAACTTACATGGCTATGAGTAAACCTTAAAAAATCCTCAGTTGATAGAGATGAGGGGTTCAAAAGCTGAGTTGATAGTATTCGGTTCTTTCAGCTTATCTCTCAAGTGATACCTGAGAAAAGGGCGAATTGATGACACATTCTTGCTTTCCTCTTTTATATCTTCTCTTTCTTTTTCCTATGATAGGACACCTGCCCAACCAAACTTACTTTGCCAACATTATTTCTTTTTACTAAAACCCATCCATCCGTGTTTTTCTCCTCAACACCCCCGATGTTCAATAAGAGAGGAGTTCAATGGATCGTATAGGAGAAAGGAAAAAGAACGATTTTGGAGTAAAAGAGAGAAATTGGAAAAGACAAATGTATATACTTTTGTAGTGGGGGGTTAAAGATAATGAAAAGACATATTTATGATAGCAAGGAGAGAGGATATAATGGGTAATTCAAAAGATTTTTATTTTGTAAATCATGGAAAATTAACTGCATATATCGAGGAGCAAATGAATGAAATCGTAACAAGTCATATATAGAGGAGAGTGAATGATATCATTAAATGCATACTAACACCCTAATACTATTGTATTAGAAGTATAATATAGATATAGATTCATTACGGAGTCTAATTTATATGTGAGAGTCAGATACAAGTCAAACTTAGTAAATTTGAATATAGTTATAATAAGAGTTATTTACACTTGTCTTCTTTAATTTTACTTCATTTTTCACTTTACACCAAAACTTTCAATTTTGACATATAACCTCCTGAACTCCCTAAATGACTTCAAACTGTCCCATAACGTTAACACCAATAACGTTTTGGACAGAAAATAGGTCAAGCACGTTATTTTTGTCCACAACAATAGAAAAACTTTCAAAAAATAAAAATTACAGAATAAATCATTTAAAAATCTGGAAATTACAGAAAAATAGTTAATAAATTTGGAAATTAGGAAAAATATATTAAAAATATGAAAATATATTATTTTAAAAAAATGTATGAAAAATATTGAAAAAAATATAATAAATTCAAAATAATAGAAAAAATTTAAAATTATAGTAAAACTAAAAAGAAAAAAGATATTAAAAAAAGCTTATAAAAATTTGGAAATATTTCATTTTTTTAAATTCTGCAAATAACAGAAAAACCTTTAAAAGTATGCAAATTTTTTTAAAAAAGTTTGAATAAAATTGAATTAAAATATATTTAAAATATTGAAAACAGACCTTTTAAATAGCTAAAATAATACAAAAATATAATAAAATTAAGAAAACATAAATACGTTAAAAAATCTGGAATGTGATAAAAAATATTTTAACTAACTAAAAAAATTACACAAATTAATTTAAAAATTCTAGAAACCATTGAATAGATATTGAGACAACTCAATAAGTTACATTGCCCATCTATATGTTTAAGTAGAGTGATTATCATCAACTATATCTCTTGTTAAGCATAATTATTTGTCTACTTCCATCATTGTTCAACGAATCGAAACTTTTTGGTAGTCACGATCATTTCTTTCATGCTCTAATCGAGGATCGACATGCCTTCTGTTATTATAACACACTTTCGCCTTGGCATGCTAAATTGCTATAGTTTGGTATTGTCATTTGGGCTCATGTTGGAAACCTGGTTATATTTGTTAGGAATTCATACGTTCAGGGATGATTCTTTCGATTTATCTAAGGGTTCGATCAACATGACTCCTCAGTCAAGATCTTTAGTGTAGTTGGCATATTTAGTTCCTCCTCCACTAACACGATTTATAGACCCAAATATTGCATTTAACCATATAAGTTAACTTATCGCTCTTATAATTGTTCTCCCGCAACTCCTAGTAGGCCTATCAAAACTAGTTTATAGTGTCATATTTCAACCATTATTATTAAACTATAGATAAACGTGGGATGCACCTTGTCCCTAATGTAGAGAGTTATTGGTCACTTGATGGAATAATCATCGTCTTCATCATCTAACATAGACTTGAATCTAAAGGATGATGATTTGTCTTAGCCCTATAATTTTATCTAAGAATACTAGTGATGTATATGCTTATATTGTAAAGGATAAGAGTTAGATCATATTTTGACATTTTTCAATGGTGATTGGTATAATTTTGTGGTAGTTGCTATTGTTTGAAAATATATATTCAAAAGAAGAAATAAAATTCTTTTATTAATCACAATTCTATCAACTTCAATACAATGATGTAACACTTCATCAATACAATTCTGTTGAACTTCAAATAAATGTTGAAAAACTTTAAGGCGTGACGTCACTTTCCTAAATACATTATTTTCCCCACCAAGATAATTCGATATAAAAACGGAAATTAACAAATTCGTACTCAAGATACAATGAAGCAATTGCACTGTCTGCAAATTTTATGTTTCAAAACAGTCCTTAGATGTAGCAGCGAAGAATAGAGAAACAAGTTCCTATTATGTTTTTGTACACAAACCGAATAAGATAATTTTTTTTATATCCTAAAAATGCAAGTGAGTAATTGCAAGGGTTGAGAAATCTGAAACTGGATTAATTTAATTATGTGCAATTTCGAATTAGGCAGCCTTTATTTATAGGGAATAAAAGGCTTTGTTCTCAAGAGTCATGACCATTGGATTAAGAGTCTTAACTAATTCCGAAACGGTATGACTGTTTAATACCAATAGTCATAAGTTATTTCTGAACCAGTGCAACTAAAATGAACCGATTTTTTACACGGACCAAAAAGTTACCGCGCCCGAGCTATCGCGATCTGACCAGAACGAATCCCAATAACCCGTTACCACTACGAACATGCGGCATGCGAAGTGAAAAGTGCACCTCTAGCGCCTCTACAACCCACTGCCCCGCATGCGCACGTGTGCGTGTGTACGGTGCTTTGCACCGTATTGTATCTCTCTTGAATAGACCTCTTAAAGGCTTGATGAAGAAACTCTTCATCTTACATTTCTACTTATTAAGTGCACACATTATCTATATTTTTTCAATGTGGGACACAAAGGTTGCCAACTTCTTTTTATATCTTAGTGGGTTTCATTTAGCTTTGTTCATTTTCTAATGTGGGACTCTCTCCCTTTTATATTGACGTTGTTTCCCACTTTCCTCCACAGACTTCCAATGGGGAAAACAAGCTTTCACACACCAAGATTTTACTCACATATTTTAAAAATCTCCAACATTCGTCCACCATTTTCAAAATAAGTTTTGTAAATATTTGATTGTCTATAAGACTGTGTATAAGTACTGATGTCTCATGACTTGAACCAATACCCTGTAGAGATTTATCAAGGCTAACTATGAAATTATAGTATACTTATCTTTGAACTATCAATCCATATTGATCAGTTGGACTTATCTACACAAATAAATCTTGTAGTCACTAATTATCCATATAAGCCGACACATGTATTAGGCCTTGTGTATGTACCTTGATTTCATGCGTGCTTTAGAGTCAAGCCCAATTCTCATAGGAAGCAGCACCACTTCCAGACACATATAGGTAGACTATCATACGTGTCCTTGTAACTAAAACACCATAAGTCTATTAAGATCAAACTCATACTCATTCATTATTCATTATATGTACTAAGCACTTATCTTTATGATGTTTGATTTTGTAGTGATAACAATCACGTCATATGATGTACTTTAATCATGGAACTTGAGATTTGAATATGTAAAGTATCAAGTTGAGTTTCCATCAAGAGTGATTATTGTTAATGGGATTTAGTCCCATCCCCAATGATGTCTTAGATACGAGTCCTCTAGCAAGACCTTTTGTAAATGGATCAGCTAAGTTTTGACTTGATTTTACATAATCCATTGTGATTACACTACTTTTAATCATTTGTCTAACATAACTATGCCTCAGGCCAATATGTCTAGATTTTCCATTGTACACTTTACTATAAGATCTGGAAAGTGTAGACTCGGTATCACAATATATGTATATTGGAGGCATTGGTTTTTGAAAGAGTGCGCGTGCGTTCAAACAGAAATATTATATAATTAAATCCTAAACATGCAACTAGGTGTGATTGAATAAAATGTAAAACATGCTAATACGATCAAAAACACACAATTGAGGAAAAATCCCTCAAAGGGGAAAAATCATTTATTTTCATTATAATATTGTAACATACAATTTCGAATTACAATGAAAAATACAGTGACACAGAATTACCCGCAGGCGTCCGATCTGTAGTCGGCGGCTGGAAGTTTCCCTTTCAAGGAGGGAAGCAATGAAGAAGAAGGACGATCTTCTCCACAAGGGTAAGAACCGAAACACTATGGTGTTCTAGGGTTTCAAAGGGATTCACAATTGATTTGGAAATTTGTGTGAATCAAAACATGAGTTTGGTAACTCAAAAAAAGTGAAGACTTTGAGTTTATGAACTCTGAAAATCGTGTGTGGAAGTCTTGGAAACAAACTCCCGGTAGTGGGTTTATAAAAGAAAACCTGGGCCGAAAATAACTGAACACGATCTGCACGATTTTTTCCTAGGCGGATCGGTTCGGATCTGAAGGGATCGGTCCGAGATCAAACCGGTTCGTTTTTGAAATTGGTCTCTTCGGTTCGCATTCGGTCCGGGGTCTACTGGTTCAAGAGCAAGGCGGATCGGTCCGGGTAGAGGGCGGATCGGTCCGGGGGGCAGACCGGTTCGTTTTTAAAATGGGCGGACCGGTCTGGCTGCCCAAAATTTTGATTCCTTCATTTCTTTGACATTCGGATCCGTTGATGACGATGTGAACTTTGAATTTCTTCAACGATGTAACGACTTATGACATACACATAAATAATGGACAAAATATCCTTACAGTTTTGGTCATACTGGAATTTTAATTAACAAATTCCTTAACCATTCTGCCTCTTTACTAGTTGCAGTTAATGCTACAAACTCAGCTGCCATGGTAGAATCAACTATAAAAGTCTGTTTCTTTGATCCCCGAGAAACAGCTCCTCCACCAAGAGTAAAAATCCATCCACTTGTTGAGGAATGATCCTCCCGCTCAGTTATCCAGATGGCATCAGAAAAACCTTATAATATTGAAGGATATCCACTATAGTATATACCATAATCCATTGTTCCTTTTAAATATTTTAATATTCTATTAACAACATGTCATTGCAATAAACTAGGATTACTAATATATTTACTTAATTTACCAACAACATATGCAATCTCAGGTCGAGTATATGTCATGGCATACATTAAACTACCAATTAATCGTGCATATTCCAAATGTGTAATAACTCTACCATTATTAGGGATCATCTTTAGTTGTGGTTCAAAAGGTTTACTAACAGGTGTGCAATCAAACGGATTAAATTTCTTTAAAATTTTCTCAACATAATGATATTGAATGAGAATTATATTTTTATCTTTCCTTAACATTCTCATTCTTAATATGACATCATCTACATCCATATCTTTCATATCAAATTAAGAAGACATAAAATTCTTTGTATTATTAATGCTTTTAAAATTAGTACCAGGAACTAACATGTCATCTACATATAAACAAATGATCACACCTTTACCGTTAGTAATTTTACTATAAACACACTTATTAGATTAATGAATTTTAAAACCATATGAAATAATGACTTTATCAAATTTTTCATGAAATTGTTTAGGTGCTTGTTTTAAGCCATATAAGGACTTAATTAGTTTACATACTTTATATTCTTGTTCAGGTATAACAAACTCTTCAGGTCGTTCCATGTAAATTTCTTCTTCTAAGCTACCATTTAAAAAGGCAGTTTTCACATCCATTTGATGAATTTCAAAATTATATATAGATTCTAATGCAATCAAAACTCTAATAGTAGATGTTCTAGCAACTTGTGCATAGGTATCAAAATAATTAGTTCCCTCTTTTTGTGTAAAACTTTTAGCAACCAATCTAGCCTTGAATTTATCAATTGTTCCATCTATTTTCATTTTCATTTTAAAAATCCATCACCACTTGATTTTTTTAGATCATGGAGGTAAGTCTACTAACTTCCAAGTTTTATTTCCCATGATTGAATCTATTTCATAATTTATGGCTTCTTTTCAAATGCTAAATCTACAGACTTAATTGCCTTGTTATAAGTTTGTGGGATTGTTTCAATACTAAGAGGCAAAGCAAAATGATTACAAGGTGTGTCTTTAGTTCCTTCAACAAGTTAAACTACAGTGTCAGGACCAAAACTTTTTTCTTTTCTAGGTCTTTTACGTTTTTAATCTCTTCTTGTTCTACTGGTGGTGTATAATGTAATTGTGAATGATTGTGTACTTATTTTTCATTATTTATTCTAGGAATAGAAGAAAACCTTTGTTCATAAAAAATTACATCTCTCGATTTAATTATTGTATTTACCTCAACAGAATCATTAGATTTACTAACCATAAATCTACAGGCTTTACCATGTTGTGCATAACCTATGAAAATACACTCAACGCCTTTACTTTCTAATTTCTTTCTCTTAGTTTCAGGTAGTCTTACAATAGCTCTACAACCCCAAACTTTAAGATAACCTAAATTAAGTTTTCTATTCTTCCATAATTCATAAGGAGTTTTCTTATTATCTTTAACATGTATCCTATTCAGAATATGACATGCAGTTAAAAGTGCTTCTCCCCCAAACCCTTTACTTAAACCAAAATATGTAAGCATAACATTAACCATTTCAGTTAGTGTCCTATTTTTTTCTTTTTGATACCCCATTTTGTTTTGGTGTATAAGGTGAAGTAACTTAATGTGTAATACCCATATATTCACAAAATTGAGGAAAGTGATACTGACAGCCTCAATCAGATTTAAGACATTTGATTTTAGTATCACATTGATTTTTAACTTCATTTTTATACATCTTAAATCTATTAAGCACATCATCCTTAGAGTTTAAAAGGTATACCTAATAATATTTTGAAAATCCATCGATAAATGTAGCAAAATATTTACTAGTGCCTCTATTAGGTGTTCCATTCAATTCACAAACATCACTATGTACTAATTGCAACAAAAATGTTTTTTTCTATGTTGGGAAAAGGTAATCTTGTTATTTTTGTTTTCATGCATATTTTACATTTTACATTCATATCATTCTCATATTTAGGAATTAAATTTAAATTAACTATGAAATGCATTTTCTTTGTATTAACATGTCCTAAACGACTATGCCATAATGAAAGACAATCAACGATATACGCAGACGCAGAAGAATCTTGTTCATTAATGTATAGCTTAAACATGCCCTCATACTAATATGATACCATTTTTAGTGAGAATAAATTTGTTTGACTCAAATACAAGTTTAAAGCCAAATTTGTTAAGAAGACTTCCAGAAACTAAATTTTTTCTAACATTAGGAACATAAAAGACATTGGTGAGACTTAGGATTTTTTCGAAATTGAATTCGAGATCCACTGTCCCTTTGCCATTAACCGAAGCAGTTGAAGAATTTTTCATATAGAAAACATCTCCTTCCATAGTTTCATAGGCAGAGAATAAGCTCCTGTCCTTACATACATGCATTGTGGCACCAAAATCAATCCACCAAGAGTTATCTTCTCCAAGAATATTAGCCTCGGATATCATAACAACAAATTTTTTCTCTGTGTTTGATGACCCTCATTTTTCCTTTAGTTTCTTGAACTCACGACAATCCTTCCTGAAGTGACCTGGTTTATTGAAGTGAAAACAATTGTTTTTCTTCTTATTGTTTTCTTTACAATTATTTGCAAAATTCTTTCTCTTGTTATTATTTCCATGATTGCCATATTTTTTCTCCTTTCCTTCCTCCACCATATGGACCTTAGAAACAGAATTTTCGTTTTCCTCTTTACCATCTAAAATTCAGGACTCTTGTTCAATTCTTAAACGAGTCTCTAATTCTTCAAGTAAGAGATCTTCCTTTTTTTTGCTTGAGTTCTTTCTTATAATCTTTCCATGAAGGAGGAAGTTTTTCAATTATGATAGAAACAATTACATTATCATCCATATTTAAATTTTTAAGTTTGTAATGATTTAAGATGTGTTGGATGTCATGAAATTGTTCTAGAAAATGCCTATCATCATGCATTTTAAAACTTAAAAACTTACCGATAAGGAACTTCTTACTTGTAGCGTCTTCCTTAAGATATTTCGTCTCTAATTTGTCCCATAAATCTTTCTCAGTCCTAACATTTTGGTATAAGTCGAACAAATTATCAGCAAGTGCATTGAGAATGTGACCATGACAAAGGTAATCCTCGATCCCCCATTTTGTATGTTTCCTAATTTGTTCCACGGTTTCATTTTCTTCTTCATTTGATTTCTCTTGTGACAAAACATACACAATCTTTAATGTTGTTAGAAGAAAGTGAACCTTTTTTTTCCAACGCAGAAAATTACCACCATCAAAATGGTCCAAGTTGATAAAGCCTTCTGTCATTTGTCGAAGTGATTTGGAAGAGTCTTCCATTTCTAGTGTTACTGTATTTAGATTGTTGGAAAATATGTATTCAAAGGCATAAATAAAACTCTTTTATTAATCACAATTCTATCAACTTCAATATAATGATATAACACTTCTTCAATATAACTCTATTGAACTTTATATAAATTCTGAAAAGCTTCAAGGAGTGAAGTCAATTTTTTGAATATAGTATTTGGCCGACCAAGATAATTTAGTATACAAACGAGAATCAACAAATCCGTACTTAAGATATAATGAAGCAATTGCACTGTTAGCATATTGTATGTTTGAAGACAGTCCTTGGATGTAATAGCGAAGAACAAACGAGCAAGTCTCTATTTTGTTTTTATACACAAACAAAATAAGATAATTTTTTTATCTCTAGAAAATGTAAGTGAGTAATTGCAGGGGTTAAAAAATCTAAAACCGTGTCAATATAATTATGTGGAATTTCGAATTAGGCAACCTTTATTTATAGGGAATAAAAGACTTTGTTCTTAACAGTCATGGTTGTTGAATTAATAATCTTAATTAACTCCAAAGTGGGTGACTATTTAATTCCAACAGTCATAAGTCATTTCCGAACCAGTGCAACTAAAATGAATCGGTTTTTTACACAGACCAAAAAGCGATCGCGCCCGAGCTATCGTGATCCGACCTAGATGAATCCCGTCAACCCGCTACTACTGCGGATACACAACATACGAAGTGAAAAGTTCACCACAAGCGCCTCTACAACCCACTACCTCCCGCGCATGTGCACGTGTGTATGGTGCTTCACACTGTATTGGATCTCTCTTGAATAGCCCTCTTAAATACTTGATGAAGAAACTCTTCATCTTCCATTTCTACTTATTAAGTGCACACGTTCTTTATATTTTTTCAATGTAGGACACAAAGGTTGCCCACTTTTTTATAGCTTAGTGGGTTTCACTTATCTTTGTTCATTTTCCAATGTGGGACTCTCTCCCTTTTATATTGCCTTTTTTCCCCACTTTCCTCCACGCACTTCCAATGCAGGACAATCTTTTACTCACTGAATTTTAAAAATATCCAACATATATTTTTGGTGGATTTTATATTTTTGTGGATGTTGATAGGTTGTTTTGTTGGATGCTTAATATTCTTTTATGGGAATATATTTATGATATGTATATATTTTTCGATCATATCTTTCTTTTGCATATGACGTTTTTGTCATATGATGTAGGTATATGATATGTTTTTTGTCATCGGTATGGGCATGCATTCAATATTATCATTGTTCTTGCGGATGGTATACCAATCCTTTAGCTTACCATTTTAATTTACATGATTATCTCATATAAATGCTATATGTTCACTCATATTATATGAAATTGTGATAATGATGTTTCTTGTAAAACTTCATGCATATGATTGATATTGTTTTCCAGTTGATATCATGTTTATATCTTTTAGTCTTTCTAGTTACACTTATCATAGTTTATCCTTTTTCACCTTTGGCTTTCATGTGAAAAAGGGAAAAAACACTATTTATAAAGGGGGAATGGACATATATTTTAGGGGAGTTTTTATGGAGGGGAACTTTAGCTTTCTGACTGAAACTCTTAATGTCACGCCCGATATTTTGTGCAAAGTATGAGGCGTGCATACAAGTAACGTAGGATAATAAAAGATTATAATGGAAGAACGAAACCTTATTTAAACAATGATGCTAGTGGAATTTTATTACAATATTACAATTAGTCTCATGGTACACAAATAAATGGGGAACTGAAGTATAAACTATATATATATGGTGTTGCTATTGTTTCCTACCCCCCCCCCCCCTCCCATATAAGTAATAGAAGGTAATATTCTTGATTTAATTGATTGAAATTCCACAGGGCCAAGGGTATTTCTTCTTCCTCTAGCGCACTTTCCATTTGGAAGGGAAAATAATAAGCAAACTTTTGCCAACTGGATAATTCTAAGTTTATAACAACAATGTTTGAAGCATATGTAATAGTGTAAAAAGATGAATGGTAAATAATAATAAATTGGTAAATATAATTGTTAAAAATGGATAAATGACACGGATATCAAACTATAGTAAGAAATAAAATTGGTGTAATTGATACAATTGATATTAAAAAAAAGATATTAATAAGCGAGATATGGATCAAGACTACAGGGTATAATTGCTATAGACAGATATCCTATAATATCAGGTTATACAAGGTAAAATGATTCAATTTTCTATAGACAGATATCCCATAATATCGGGTTAAAGTTGTTGAATTAATTATAATCGATTAATCCTAACCATGTGAAGATAAAGTAACATAACTGTTGATCACAACTCATAAGGGTAACATTTAGGAGGTAAGAAAAAACTAGGCACTCCATATCTTTAGTCCTATAGCTAGAAATATTTCCTGCGGTTTACCTTATGTGGGATAAATTACTTCTATTCCCTGATTATAATTTAAGCAATAAAATATAAAACATCTGGGTTTCTGAAAGATAACATCAAATAATCAGTTGGTTTTGTTACAGGTTCACAAATATTTTAAGAATGAGATCAAGATTTCTAGGACTATCACATAGTGATATAAATAATACATATAGTATAAATTGTAAATATGAAAATAATACTGAAATATAATGACTTACTTTCAGTAACGACTTTGATTAACTGTAATACTAATGAGTGCATTATTTATATTATTTATATCTAAATCTAGGACTTGTTAATCCCGTTGCATCATAAATAAAGAGCCTTTTGAGTACTTTTTGTTATTTAAAAGAAAAATACAAATTTAAGCATAAATCGGGTTAAAAGTGCAATTTTGAAAACACCACGCTCATTTTATACTCATGAACTTAAATATTCACTATTAATCATTTGTAAAAGGTTTGTGTTAAGTATTGACATGGTTTACAATGCAAGCGGCGAAGTCTGGATGCAAATTGAGCACAAAACTATCTCTTACGCACTTTCAGGGGTAAAATGGTAAATTCAGATGATCAATTTTGGATTCGGATTACTGCGTCCATAAATATGTTGAACGAGTTGCATAAAAAAATTCCTGACATTAATGTTACAAAGGATCATTTACAAAATCGGCTAAAAATTCTAAAAGATCATTTCAACAAATGCTATGATTTGTTTAAATTAAGTGGTTTTGATTGGTGTCCGACAACCAAAATGTGGAGCGCTGAGCCTAAAGTTTGGAAAATTTTAGTACAACTACATAATCCAAATTATTTTAAGTAAGTTAGTGTGCATTTTACTAATTGTATATTGATTGTTAATTATTTTGTTTATAATAGACGAAACATGAAGCGAAAAAATAGATGACTAAACTTGTCAACAACTATGATAAGTTGGCAGAGCTGTTTGCCAAAGATAGAGCCACATGTGATAGTGATGAGACATCTAAGGAAAAGAAGCTTCACTGGGATAGATCTAATGATGCGAGTAAGAGTATTACCATTGATGATATTGATTTCGATGATGATACTATTCTAGAAAGTTTTAGTAGTGATTTAGGTGACGTGGGGGGGGGGGGGGGGGGGATGTGATACTCAATCAAATGCATACTCAACATGATGACGTAATGATGTGACACATAATATGTGTTATGTGTGTACCACGGCTCAAGTGAAATCCGGTTGCTTAAGTAATAACCCAATAAGTTGGGGTCGAATCCTTAGGGAATAGGTCGTAAAACGATTGGTGAATGTATGGTTGGCTTTTAAGATCTAAGTTTCGGCTCAAGAAAGAAAAAAAAGGTGATTTTTGTTTAAGGGAAAATTTTCTAAGTAACTAAGCAATTAAAATTAGGCATGAGCAAATCAAACTAAGAAAAAATAAGAAGTTGAAATTTTAATTTTGAAAACAATTTTAGAAAAATGGAGTTGGGATCCAATCCCCCAAACCGTAGGAATTCTTCACTAAATATAAAATCTAAAAAACTATTTAATTAATCGAAAGAAGAACATTAAGTAATTTCAAGCACTCAACATGTGCGGGTGTTAATCCGCACAATATTTTGTCAACAAGTCAATTAATGCGAATGATAGAATTAGCGACACATATATTGTATTCTTAAACACTCCGGTTGTCTTCGACAAACGGAGATAAGTGATCTACAATATTACTTCCGATAAAAATATCAAACTCTAACATTTAAACATACAATTATTTTGAATTTTATATTTAACTTCAATTACCTAGGTTGGGTTCATGTTCTCCAACTCTCTATGAGTTCAGCTAGACATGTAATTCATTTCTATGCTGCTTTACATTGTTAGGCAAGCAATCATTATGAATAAATAATAATTATGAGATGCAATTGTATTACCAACATGAAGAACACAATAGTATGCAAGACAAATCATCCCAATTGAAGAAAAATCGAAAAAGACTCAATCTTGAATTTAATTGATGATGAAAAGTGTAAAAATTATTCTCCAATTAGTTCTCAATCATAAGTTGTCTAACAAACTCTTTCACTATGTTCCTAAGATTCGTAATGGCCTAATACAAGTGCCAAAATTCCTCCAAAGTGGTTTAGATAGGCTCAAATTACCCTAGTAAAAATCTAGGAAGAGTTAAAAAATCTCACCTTAGACCAAACCCATTGACTGAACCAAACTCCATGAACGAATCCATAAGGGAAAACCGGTTTGATGACTGAACCGGTTTGGTCTGAGTTTCTACTTTCATATTCTTCTTAATTGCATTTTTTCTCCCGGATTTCTTTGCAACTTTGAATGAGCATAAGTTCTTCACCATAGCACGGATTGAGGTGTCATTTCTTTCGATATTTTCGTGACTTTGAGTTCTTTAATTTTATGTCGACTACTCCTCTAGATTTTGGCAAAAAAATTATGGATTTTCCATTGATTTTCCTCCCTCTCCCATTCACTTGTACGATTTACCTTTAAAATAAAAGGAAAATGCACAAAATACAAAATACTTGCCAAAAAGTCTAGTATCACAATTATGAGATAAATTTGGATTAAATGCAATGCTTAGGACCTTAAAAGTACCGAAACTATAGGAATAAATATAGAATATTTATATCTAATCAATCCCCCTAATTTAGAGCATTGCTAGTCTCGAGCAATAAAGGAACGTGGATTAGAGTCTAAGAAAAACATTAAATACTAAGGGATAGAATACCTTTTTCATTGACAAGTGATTGCATTTAGCGTATGCAACAAGCCATTAAACCCTAGGTCACCCTAGTAGGAAGAGTGGTGTCTCGTGAGGATTTGCAGTGAATTTACCCACAAAATTTGTTTTGTATTGAATGGTACGACTGAAAGAAAATATCAAAATAATGAAAAATCGTACAATTTAAATTCCAAAAAAATAATCACAATAAATTTTTATTCGATAAATCTCAATTTATAATGTGTGTATATAAAGTCAAAAATTAACCGTAACTTGCACCGATTGATCATTGCGTTACTTTTCAAAAATTCTCTTTGATTCAATTTCTCACGAAATGCGTTCACAAACAAATCACTCGGATTGTGGCCTTTTCTCTTAATGCGTGCAAAATTAAAAGTAAATTTAATTGGATACGAGTTAACACACACAAATTGAAAGGCATATTTTTTGTAGGTGAATATGATCTCATGAATGGATTATCGTTATCGAAAAAAGCATTAATCTTTATTCACACATTATGTTTCCTTATTTATCTTTTGTAAGAAATTTTCTTCTAACATTGTTCATAATATAGTTTTAGTCTAGTTTGGCATATCCCATTACAAATCGCCACGCACCGTCAAGACGGATTGAACTCAAGTATCTCCAAGTTTGAATACTTTTCGACATCCCGTCAAGGTATAAGACAATTTAGAGTTTGAATTAATTTACGAAATTGTATTTAAGATGTTTATTTTTTTTTATCGAAAAACGAACAGGAACCTTTTATTTTCGAAAAAGAAAATATTTTCTGAGTTTACTGTAGGTAGAATTTTAAATTTTGTTTTGCTCGTTCAAACAAGATATCTATGTCGTTCAAACGACTTTGCTATGTCGTTAGATTCCTCGTTTGATAGGCGGGTTCTATTTTGGATTAAAAAAAGCTTTCTGTTTTGAATTTTTATACATCATTAGAAGCGAGATGAAATTTCATAAGAATGAGATCTATATCTTGTTAGAACGACCTCCTCATATCGTTCGAACAACACACCGCCTTAAGTTTTGTATAAATACCTGCTCCGGGTTCAGAACTTTTAAGACTTTTTCCAGATTCATTTCTCCATAACGTTTATGAAAGTTCTTCACTTTTTGTGTTAAAAAAAATACTTGTTTAATTCCCAACAAAACATCCTTGAATATTGTTCTTGTGAATTCGTTTAAAACCCTAATTTTTTTGTATCTTCGCATACACCTTGTGGAGAGAATCTCCATGGTTGACTTGTGATACCTACGGGGATTCCCTATTGAAGACGAAGGCTGAGGCTGACAGAGGACTGGGATCTTGTGATTCTTGTGAGGATCATAGTTATTTATTAGAGATTTATAAAGATTAGTGCATTATACTTGTGGCGGTTATCAAGTAGTTTGTAAGTCAACTATCACGTAAATTTCTAAGTGAATAAAAAGTTTTTACCTGAAAGAGTTTTTTCCCCTAAAACTTGCCCTGAGTTGATTGTTTAGTTTGATTTATCTGTTTTATCACAATGTATGCATGTTTAGGATAAAAATATTAAATCTATTTAAAATTGGCTTCCGCCTTTATAAGGGATATAAGAGTACTAATTATTTTGACCCTACAAATTGGTATTAGAGCTTCCCTACAATTACATCTTTTGGTATTTTTAGCTCTCCACGCGATAATTGACTTTGTTATTCACACTCAGTTAGGAATTTTTCGAGTTAAGCGTATTTTGGATAATAATGGAAGTGTTGGGAAAAATTTTGGAGTGGGAAAATTTTCATATAAATTATCCATTGGTACTTTTCGGGCTTTTCTAAATTTTCTCTCTCCTTTTCTTTTCTTTTTCCTTCCATTTTTCATATTTTTCTCACTTTTTCTCATTTATTCATTTATTTTTTATTTTTTCTCTATTTTTATGTTAGCACTTTTTTTCAATTTTTGCCCCTTTTTATGTATCATTTGGACTTGATTTATGAATTTTTTGACTTTGACAACTCGGGGTTAATTTGAGTTTTGCGGGTTAACAAATGAAAATGGATATCATTTCTGGGTTTAAGTTGGCTTTAAAAAGGATATTTTCACGACTTTTTATGGCTAATATTTTTGGGTGAACAAATGATAGCCTAACTTCATATGTCCAATTTACTAATCACACTAACATATGCATCTCGAGATTAAAATTTTATTTTCTTAGACATTTTTAGCGCGTTTTCAAAATAGTATTTCCACTCATTTGTCGTAGTCGATCAAACAAAGATTTAGAGATCAATGTAAATTTTTATCACTCAAAGAACATTTGAATTATTTTTAACTCGGATTGATTTAATTACTCGAAAATGAGGATAAGAACAAAAATCTCACTAGGTTAAAATCTCCACACTTATTCGTATAAGTCGTCAAGTTTTACTCAATTTCGGCTTAGTGCAATTGATTTTTATAAATTGAGACTTCAAACAAAAACTTAGTGATATTTTTGAGGATTTTAACTTCAAATTTTTATTTATTTTGAAGAAAAATATTTTTGACTTTTTTTAAAGTTTTCATTTTTTTTGGAGCTTTTGACATTTTTCAATTTTTTGGGCATGTTAAAATTTGTGAAATTTAAAAAAAGCTCTTGTACCCCCCTTAACTTAGACTTTTACATTGTCCTTAATGAAAAGGATTTAAATCTAAATAAGACAAGAAAGAGTACGAAATATAAAACAAATAAAATTTAAAATGCAAATAGACATATATTACTCAAGCACAACTTCATTAGCAAGAGATATAATGTTTACGTAGTTTCTTTTAAAGATATAACGATAAAAATAAAGAAACTACATAATAAAAGTCGAATTAATTCCTCTCCTGTTAAAATGCACTTGACTCACTCCTAAACACTCTTTGCACTCACACGACTCAAAGATACAACAAATATTCACTCCATATGCATTGGGGGTGCGACGATCTCTCTCCCTAAACCTACTCATTCCCCTACACAAGTTCCGATAATATACTCGTCTCCACCTCCCCCAAGTCATAAATCCAAAGTTTGAACAATTGAGAATCAACCCAATAGAAAAAGTATACACATGGGGGCACATAATTAATGCAGGGAGTGACATTATCAAGATGCACAGTCACATTATAGCATAAATGGTCAGACTTGAAGAGACTATCATACTGAAACAACGAAATGCCATGCTAAGCCTAAAATTCCCTCAAACTCAAGAATGAATAAACCAGGCTACAAATTGGACAATACTTTAGTCATGTATGCTATCTCATCCAAGAACTCAAATGGAACCGGTGAATGTGGTGGAAAATGATAATGTGGTATGACATAACATACGTCACCGGGTGAAAACGCTCGAATGATTTTCTCTATCCCGTTATTAATAGATAAAACCTCAAGTTTCAATATACTTTCAAAAGGCTCAAGTGCACTTTCACAAAGAAGGAATTTATCTATCCTGCCATTCCAGTCGCTCTCATCTAGGTGACAAAATGAGTCCACTAACAATTATATTTTAACAGTGATCCTCATCAATCAGGCCGAATTGTTTCTCAAAATTTTCAAGACTTACATCTAAAGACAAATCAGGTGGTCAAGCACGTAGATCGGTTGTGTCACTATCCCGTGGGGTAGTGACATCATTCACTTATTGAATATACTTGACTTTATTATCACCTAACATCTCCCTAATTATACACATCTCTCGATCAAACTCCGAATACTCCCGCTGGGTCTTAATCCCCGTCACTAAACATGCCTCACGTGGATCCTCAAAATTATTACCCTCAAATTGTTTGTGTACCACCTTCTCGATAAGACCCGTGTCCTGTAAATCGTCCTCATTAACCATTTTCTTGGTGATGTTGAAGATATTCGTTTCAAGTGTCACATTCCCAAATGTGAGTTTCATTTTCCCATTATGCATATTAACCAATGCATTAGTCGTGGCTAAGAAAGGGCGGGCAAGAACGATGGGAACATGATGACTCGATGGAGAGGAGGGCTCCATGTCCTACATGACAAAAGTGTCGACTTGGATGATCACATCCTCAACTACCCAACGGGGTACCTTCACGGAACGATCCACAAGTTAGAGAGAAATTTTGGTGGGTTTAAGATATCTCATATCAAACTTCCTATAGATGGAATAGGGTAGAATGTTTACACTCACCCTTAAATATAATAAATCTCTCTTGATTTTATCCTGTCCAATAATCACAAAATGGTGGGAGCACCGGGATCTTTATACTTATGTGGGAGGTTTCTCAATGGTACTGAACTTGAATTTAGTGCTAATAAAACCTTCTTCTTCATCTTTAACTTTCGTTTCACCGTGAGTAAGTCCTTTAAGAACTTAGCATACATGGGAATTTGCTTTATAGCCTCGATAAAAGTTAGGTTTAATGACACGACTTTAAAACTCTTTCTAGTGCGTGCTTCTATCGACTCAAGTGTTAACCAATCGCTCAAGTAATCATCCGGTGAAAATGGGTATCGAACACAGGGACTAAGATAAAAAATGTTGACGATGAATAGAAATAGCGAATAACCCTAATTGACTCTAGAAAAGAGGAAAAGATGATTGATTTGTGACTTTACCTATCAACTAATGCAATTTGAATTAAATTAATAACTAAACTACGTATGAAAGAAGAACTAAATTAAACTTTAAAGCCATGTTTGATACGCCGTATAAAGGGTCCGGATATGATAGGATAAGAGTCAGATTGGATAGGATAAGGTTGGAATGTATAAGGCTTATTTCGATACTGCATTTGGAACATTTACGAATGAGAAGATGGGATGGGATATAATGATACAGTCATGTGTTTGAAATGCTCCGTATATGATTAATTTATCTCCAATTTTCCAAAAATACCTTTCTTTTGTATTTAATAATCAAAAAATAAAAAATATATTATTATCACATATTTTAACTCAAAAACATAATATTTAATTCCACGTGGGATGTTAAAAAAAGAATATTATGAGATGAAAATATGTATTTGTATTTATATTTATAATTTGTACACACTCAAGCACTAGTAATAACTCACATGCATACAAAAATCATGTGTACTCAAACTAGCCGCCAGAAATAATGAGATAGTAAAACTGGTTGCTTACTATCTTCTCTTTCGATTCAAAACAAATAAGTTGTAGAAAATTGCTTGAAGTCTCAACTGAATAACATCGATTTTACCCATAATAGTCGCCGAAAACATACAGAAAAAAATAAATTGAATTATACACAACTTTCAACTTGTCTAGCATATAGGTTAATAATACACTAAAAAAAATATGTGTAGCAAAATATTAGCGGTGAATTAACGACACATAACTTTCAACTTGTCTAGTACTAGAGCTAACATAATATTTGCATCGATTTAAACCAAAATAGTAGTTCATGATAAAGCAACAAATACAAAAAAATAGAAAAAAAATGAGGAGGTTACCTACTATGATGAAAAATATGAACGGAGAGTTATGTGAATCAAAGGGATCGCCGACTGCTATCTAATACTTGAGATAATGCAAGTTGCGTGAGTTTTTTAATTACTTAATAAGGGTAGAGTAGTAATTTTTAATCAAATTTTGACACCATATAATTTTATACGACCTTGGATGTGGGATTTTTTTATCGCACACCTTGTGGGATAAGGAGCACAGTTTGGATAACTTATTCCATCTCATATCCCATCCTAAATTACACCAAACAATGGATAGGATAATTTTATCCAATATGAACCTCGTATACGATGCATCAAACGAGGCCTAAATGTATGAGAGAAAATGGAGTTAGGGTACACTCCCCCGAAACGTCGGTAAAGTCATATGATATAAAAGGTACCAAAATTTTATCGATAATTCAAAGAAAACACTAAATCTTCTCAAAGCATTAACTGTATGAGGATTTAACTCCGCACGATAATTAATCAATAATAAATCTAACGTGAATGACTAGATTGTAGATACACATATTATACTCTCAAATACCTCAGTTACCTAGGGCTAACGGGGTTAAAATATCTGTAATATGTGGTTCGACAAAATATTAAACCTTCAAATTATCTCAATAATTTTATTCAATTTTATACCCAACTCATTACCTAGGTTGGGTTCGTGTGCCCTAACCCATTAGAAATCTAGCTGAACATGGTGTAACTACTAGAAAACTTGATTTCTACATTGCATGTAATCAAAACCATAATTAAACGATATTTAAACATGCATAAGGGTCTTGGAATTCCAGAAAATAAACAAAACATGCAATGAATACTAACTTTAAGAACAAGGTAGAGAAAGACAAACGTTATTGATGAAAACCTTGAGAATTAATCCATGAAAGTATACTTTTGATCAAGAAATTGAAAACTAGGATTCTTGAGTCTTTTTCTCTCTAATTCTTTATGAAAAACTCATTAAAAACTAGTCTAATGTCAAAATATAACAATACAAAGTCATTATTGCAAGTACTGACCTAATACAATTCTAGGCTAAAAAATAGGGCCAAAATAAAATCCCGCTTCAGATAATTTGTAACGGTTTTAAAGCATGACAATTTTATTTTATCACGGATATGGAGTGTTACTAATGGTGAATCGGTTCCCTTAAACCGAACTGGTTTTGGTTTTCCATTTGATCGAACCGGTTATACAATAAAACCAAACCGCTTCAGTTTTCTTGCCGATCGAATCGGTTCTGTAAAAAAACTGAAGCGGTTATACTTTAAGCCAACCTTAGTTTCGCCTCATTGATTCTTCATCTTCAAATGAGCATAACTTCTTCACCGTAACTCAGATTGAGGTGACGTTTTTTCCAGTATTCTTGTAACTTCAAGATATTTAACTTTTCAATTGGTCCCTCCTCAGGAATAAGGCTGAAAAATTATGAAAATGCCCTTCAACTTCCTTTCCTTTGTTTCTTTTATTGTTTCGAGTTCTCTCTCGCACTAACTTGCATGAAATACTTGTAAAACACATGAGAAATACACAAAATAAGAAATACTTGCCAAAAAGGGTTAGTATCATAAGTATGAGATAAATTCGGGTTAAATGCAATACACGAGACTATACAAGTACCGAATTTATGGGATAAATGTGAAGAATTTATGCATAATCAAATCCCCCTAAATTAGAATGTTGCGCATCTCGAGCAATGTAAAAGGGTAAGAGTATTAGTTAAGGACCCTTCAAAAGATTTATTGGGATAGAATACCTTTTTCGCGGGCAAGCGATTGCATTTAACGTATGCAACAAGCCGCTAAACCCCTAGGTTACCCTAGTAGGATGAGTGGTGTCTCACAAGGGTTTGCAGTGAATATACCCAAAAAATTCGTTTTCGACTAAAAGAAAAATCAAAATACTTAAAAATTGTACAATTTAAACTCCCCAAAAATAGTCACCATAAATTCACATTCTAAAGTCTCAATTTGTAGTGTTTGTGTGTGTGCAAAGTCAAAAATTAAACCGTCAACTTCCACCGACTGATCATTACGTTACTTTCCAAATATTCGTTTTGATTCAATTCTCATCGATGATTTCACAAATCAATCACTCAGAATGTGGATATTTTTTCTCGGTATACGTGAGATAAAGAGTAAATATAATGGAACATGAATTCACACATACAAATTTAAAAGGCAAAATTTATTTTGGTGAAAATATCTCATCATCGTAATACGGTCATTGGAAAACGGGAAATATTGTCTCTTATTCATACCAATTAATCTATCTTATTATCTTTTCATGTCTTAGCTCTTCACGCGGTAATTATTTTCAAAATTTGGACTCGACTAGGACTTTTTCGAGTTAAAGGTGTATTGGGTAAAAAGTGGGAATGGTTGGAAAATTAGGAATTGGAAACTATTCTTCTAATGTCCGTTAGTGCTTTTCTGGGCTTTTGATCCTTTTTTTTCTTTTTCTTGTATTTTTCTCATTTTTTTCTTTCTATTTTTGTGAGAATTATTCTATTTTTCTTACCCCTTTTTGTGCACTTGATGGACTTAATTTTGCAGTTTTGATTTGGGATAAGTGGATTTTTCGGGCTAATAAACGAAAATGGTATAACATTTTGGGCTCGAATTGTCTTGCAAGAAGGATAATTTTTCATTAATTTTTATGGCTCATATTTTTGGGTAAATAAATGGTGGCCTAACTTCATTTATCCGAATTACTCATTATTTTAGCATATGCGTCTTGATTCGTATCGAATATTGTATATTTCCGCCCGTTATCCTTATGCATTCTAGCTCTTTTATGTTCCTTAATGCCTATATTTATGCTCATTAACCAGACAACCTTGGAGTTGGATAGATACATGTTTTGCAGGGGTTAATTGTGCTTTTGTAGGTATTGGAATGCTAAAAGTGAGGTTCGGTTGCATTTCGGAGAAGTTTTGTCGATGGACGCTACTTCAAGGGCTTTTTAGTCAATTCACATTTCTTATTCGGCTCTTGGAAATTCCACGGATGCGTAGTTCATTGAGTTAGCATCGCGTGGCCGCAAACGGTGCGTCGTTTGGAGTTTGGACGAAGAAGCTAGGCTCGTTTCCGTAATGGACCTTTTCCCCCTCATCATGGACCAAATGCAGCCTGAAAACAGAGTACCGGTCGACCGCGCCCCTGCGACCGGTCGACCGCGGTTTCAACTTTTGCCGTGGGAAGGAGACAGTATGCTTTGGCTTAAGGGACCGGTCCACCGCGCCCCTGCGACCGGTCGACCGGTAGTGCCAGATATTTTGGGCTCTTTCCTCTTTCTTTCCTTTTTCCCTTATCTTTTCCCACTTACTATATAAACCCATTTTTTGGTTTTATTTCAGATATACACGATTTTAGGTTAGTTTAGCTTAGGGTTTGGGGTTTTTGCTTGGTTCTTCTTCATTTCTCTTTGGTTTGACACCCCATTTGGATTGTAAGTTGACTATTCATCATCCTCTTCCATTAATATAGTTTGTATTTCTTCATTTCTTGCTTTCTAGTTAATTTACAAGATTTCTAATTTAGGTTTACATGCTTTATTTACATGCTTTGATTACTTGCTTTGTAGTGTAATTTTACCGCGTTTATTTACCGTTTTCCATTTATCGCGTTTTTAACATGCTTTCTAGGTAACTTAAATTAGGTTGTGTTTGAATTGAACTAACTCGGGTTGACGCGTTGCTTTGCTTTGGTGATGGAGTTTACGGGTTTATTTCGAGTGTGTTGTCCTAGTTATTACGCCTAGGAGATTTGACGGGGCATATCATGTATGTCCCGTGCTTACGACCTTTCGCGCGTAATTTTCGGGATATTTGTTGACGCCAAAATCTTATTAGGCTTTTATGATGATTTAGGGCGTAACAACCCTTGATTTAATTAACTGTCGAAACGAGACGCATTTGTAATAACTCGTCGACCCATGTAACCATTTTATACTAATTAACTCGGGTGAGGGATATTCGACGCAACCTATAGTTTTACTCGCTTTCATAATCTAGTTTCAATACCATTGCCTAGAATAATCTTTTCCTTTATGCATCTTTTCTTTTAGTTTGTAATCATTTTTTACACTTTTATTTCGGAATATTAAACCACTTAAATTCTAACAACTTGTCCCTGTGGATTCTCGATACCGCTGTGCTTGCCTCGCAAGTGTAGTAGTAACTTAGGTTTTTGTATTGAGTTGGCGAAACGAAAACAACGACTGTGCACTTTACACGCGCACACTTTTCGCACCTGATCAAAATGGCGCCGTTGACGGGGATGAGTTTGTTTTAGACTTTATTTGATTTAGTATTTCATAGTGTTTTCTTTCTATTTGTATTATTTGCTAATATTTTGCAGGACTTCCACATTTGAGCACTTAGAAACGCTCGAATTTTTCCCGCGCGCACTTATTTCGTGGAATCCGCCACTTTGAGCCATTTTTGGGGTAAGCATGTCTTATTCCAATTCTTTCGGTAATCCTTGTCATAATTCTCAAAATTCTTGCAAACCTATGACTTTCGGTGAATACTTAGAATCCCAAAGTATAACAAATTCAAATATGACTTTGGGTGAGTATAATGAAAGTCAAAATTTAGGTTATTGGAATTTTGATGATGATGATAATGATTTTGGGCCTTTACCTCCTTATAATAGGAATTTTGAAACGAATTCGAATAGTTTTCAAAATTCCTATAATAATGAGTTTTCGTTTAAGTCCGATGGTAATTTTCAAAGTTCCCATTTTCATGCATCCGCACCTCGACCCATGACATTCGGTGAGGGCTTGCCTATGTATGAAAATGAGAAAATTGAAAATCGCTATCGGGAAGAAAATCGTTCGTGGGAACATGAGTTGGATTTATTATTTGAGTCCGACGACGATTTTGCTTCCGAGACTTTTGAGGTCGACGAATGTTTTGAACCAAATGAGGTACTTGTGCCTACTTTGGAACAAGCCATTCTAGACTTTGCCCATTGCGTAATAGATATTGAAAGTGAGGATGAAAATGACGTAATATCTATTTGCAATGAAATGATTTCTTCTTTGGCTCCCAAAGAAGAACATTTCATTGAAAATGATATTATTTCCTTTGAAATTCCAACTTCATGCGATGATGATTCATCTCATGATTTTGAATTTCTTTCATCCCCATTTTCATTCTCTATTACCCCACCGGAACAAGTACCCGATGATTCGGTTTTGAACTTTAATGTTTTAAACCCTATCGCCGATGAGGAGTACTTGCTCGAGTCGCCCTCCACAATCGCATCTTTGCCTTTGTGTGCGCCGCCTCCCATTCCAACTTCAAAATCCTTGGGAGGATATTCGGCTTTTCTCGGTCCCCACTTGTTTTTGTCACCCGTGCAATCCAAACCCCCCATCGTCCCTCCAAAACTTTTAATTGGCGATGGTTCATTTCTTCCGCCTTACACATGCCTTCCGTTGTTAAAACGGAATTCATATTTTTCGGAAGGCATGCTTGTATGTGAGGGTACACCGGTTATCCTCCAAAGTCAAATCGTTCTTATGGTGGACCCTCAGCTATTTAGACTTCTAGTGTATAGTTAGTGTGGAGCCTAAATAGTAGGTTGTATATAGTTATCTTTTTATTCTTTCTTTCTTTTTATTTTTCTTTCCTTTTTAATTTAGTTTAATGTAATTAGTTAACTTTTTATTATTTGTTTTTGCTATGCTCGGTACTAACTTGTTTTGTAGATTCTTTGGACTTGTTCTTATGGGGATCGCTCCATTTTTGGGTAATATCACTCTTTTCCTCTCTTTGACTTGGTTCTTAATTTACATTGAGGACAATGTCAAGTTTTAAGTTAGGGGGTGTGGGATATTCTATCCATTTCTTTATTTAGTCCATGTTTTTGCTCACATGTTAGTTACTTAGTATGCTTTTCTTAGAAAAATTCAAAAAATTTCAAAAAGATTTTCTTTCTTTTTTCTCCTTTTTGGGCATTTTGCCTTTGTTTCCGATGATAAATTTCAATAATTGCCCGATCCAATTGACAACCCAATGATGCATGTTTTCGATTTTAGAAGTTATTAGACTTTAGTCTCGATTATTGATATTGTGAATAACTTCATGAATTAAACTTTAATCCCATGAGCACATGCACTTTTATGGTTATATTGATTTGGTTTAAGATTTTTATAACTCGGTAATCTTTTGTTGCATTGTATATACTTACACCGAGTAAGCTTTGTACCTTTCGTCCTTTGTGAGTGTATACACTATTCATTTCTCATTGAAAACGTTGAATTCGTTGGTAATCTCTCTATTCTTTCATTTCACCGTTCATTAATTGAGTTCATACTTGAAATGTGTTACTTGATCATGATTTTCATATACTATTTTGATTCGAGAATTGCGTAAACTTTGTAAAATGATCATAGGCCCTCTTTGATATATCACCCATATTAGCCTTGACCTCACCCTTATATGTTTACCCTCGTTAACCCCTTTGAGCCTAAATATAGCCTTTCATTTCATACCCCATTCCCATAACTAACTCTAAATTGGAGTTTTAAACCATACATACACTTTCCATACCTTTATTTGGAATGTTACTTGGGATTGAATTATGTAGTTATGATGTCGGTTGCAATTTAGGCACATGAGAGTTTGATAAGTAAAGAAAAGTGATGTGAAAAAAGTGAAGAAAAAGAGAAAGCAAAAAGCAAAAGAAAAGAAAAGAAAAATGAGAAAAAGAAGAAAAAAAAGAAAGAGAAGTTTGTATTGTTGTATATAGTTCAATAAGCTTTGATTACTCTCCCCGATGATATATCTAATGCCTTTTTGGAACTTGTTTCATTATCCCGAGTTTTCATTCCGAACACTTTGAATTCGTACATATATTCCTTCATTTCGTACCTTAGCCATACCTACATTATAACCCTATTAAAGTCCTATGTGATCTTAGGTTGATGTAATTTAAAAGTCATAATAGTTGTGATAATCTGTGAAAATGCATTTCGCCTCTTTTAGTGTGCGGTATCCTTTCATTGAGATTACATTTTTCAGTTTATATATAGCGTTCTTCTTCTATGACATGTGTGCGGCCTAGTTTCCATTTACATTTACTCTTTATTCCCGCATGTCCCGTGTGTTACCTCCCTGTTTCGAGTGAATTCGCTTGATGAGCGTAATGCCCGTGAGGATTGAATATATGCTTGCTTTAATGTTTATCCGGTTTATTTAAGTTTTTCGCCAAATCACACTTTTCATGTGCTCGCTCCCCTCCCACATATTAAAGTTTCAATTCTATGAGGTGCATTCTATAATGTTAATGATTCGGACTTTTGTGTGAATTCATTCACTTTGCTAATAATGCGTATGAAATCTTTTTCGCTTTTGTTGGGCTTGTCGCATGTTGGTTTGGGCATATTTTGAGGAAATCATATGATGTTTGTGGGTATCATCCCTGAAAACCCTCACGAGACGACACTCGTCCACTAGGGTAACCTAGGGGTTTAACGGCTTATTGCATATGCTAAATGCAATCGTGTTCCCTACGAAAGTGGCAACTATATTTCGATGCATATATTTTGTACCGCCCTCTGTGGTTTGGTTTTCTTTGTTTCATTACTAGGGACTAGCAATGTGTAAGTTAGGGGGTGTGATTCGTATCGAATATTGTATATTTCCGCCCGTTATCCTTATGCATTCTAGCTCTTTTATGTTCCTTAATGCCTATATTTATGCTCATTAACCAGACAACCTTGGAGTTGGATAGATACATGTTTTGCAGGGGTTAATTGTGCTTTTGTAGGTATTGGAATGCTAAAAGTGAGGTTCGGTTGCATTTCGGAGAAGTTTTGTCGATGGACGCTACTTCAAGGGCTTTTTAGTCAATTCACATTTCTTATTCGGCTCTTGGAAATTCCACGGATGCGTAGTTCATTGAGTTAGCATCGCGTGGCCGCAAACGGTGCGTCGTTTGGAGTTTGGACGAAGAAGCTAGGCTCGTTTCCGTAATGGACCTTTTCCCCCTCATCATGGACCAAATGCAGCCTGAAAACAGAGTACCGGTCGACCGCGCCCCTGCGACCGGTCGACCGCGGTTTCAACTTTTGCCGTGGGAAGGAGACAGTATGCTTTGGCTTAAGGGACCGGTCCACCGCGCCCCTGCGACCGGTCGACCGGTAGTGCCAGATATTTTGGGCTCTTTCCTCTTTCTTTCCTTTTTCCCTTATCTTTTCCCACTTACTATATAAACCCATTTTTTGGTTTTATTTCAGATATACACGATTTTAGGTTAGTTTAGCTTAGGGTTTGGGGTTTTTGCTTGGTTCTTCTTCATTTCTCTTTGGTTTGACACCCCATTTGGATTGTAAGTTGACTATTCATCATCCTCTTCCATTAATATAGTTTGTATTTCTTCATTTCTTGCTTTCTAGTTAATTTACAAGATTTCTAATTTAGGTTTACATGCTTTATTTACATGCTTTGATTACTTGCTTTGTAGTGTAATTTTACCGCGTTTATTTACCGTTTTCCATTTATCGCGTTTTTAACATGCTTTCTAGGTAACTTAAATTAGGTTGTGTTTGAATTGAACTAACTCGGGTTGACGCGTTGCTTTGCTTTGGTGATGGAGTTTACGGGTTTATTTCGAGTGTGTTGTCCTAGTTATTACGCCTAGGAGATTTGACGGGGCATATCATGTATGTCCCGTGCTTACGACCTTTCGCGCGTAATTTTCGGGATATTTGTTGACGCCAAAATCTTATTAGGCTTTTATGATGATTTAGGGCGTAACAACCCTTGATTTAATTAACTGTCGAAACGAGACGCATTTGTAATAACTCGTCGACCCATGTAACCATTTTATACTAATTAACTCGGGTGAGGGATATTCGACGCAACCTATAGTTTTACTCGCTTTCATAATCTAGTTTCAATACCATTGCCTAGAATAATCTTTTCCTTTATGCATCTTTTCTTTTAGTTTGTAATCATTTTTTACACTTTTATTTCGGAATATTAAACCACTTAAATTCTAACAACTTGTCCCTGTGGATTCTCGATACCGCTGTGCTTGCCTCGCAAGTGTAGTAGTAACTTAGGTTTTTGTATTGAGTTGGCGAAACGAAAACAACGACTGTGCACTTTACACGCGCACACTTTTCGCACCTGATCAAAATGGCGCCGTTGACGGGGATGAGTTTGTTTTAGACTTTATTTGATTTAGTATTTCATAGTGTTTTCTTTCTATTTGTATTATTTGCTAATATTTTGCAGGACTTCCACATTTGAGCACTTAGAAACGCTCGAATTTTTCCCGCGCGCACTTATTTCGTGGAATCCGCCACTTTGAGCCATTTTTGGGGTAAGCATGTCTTATTCCAATTCTTTCGGTAATCCTTGTCATAATTCTCAAAATTCTTGCAAACCTATGACTTTCGGTGAATACTTAGAATCCCAAAGTATAACAAATTCAAATATGACTTTGGGTGAGTATAATGAAAGTCAAAATTTAGGTTATTGGAATTTTGATGATGATGATAATGATTTTGGGCCTTTACCTCCTTATAATAGGAATTTTGAAACGAATTCGAATAGTTTTCAAAATTCCTATAATAATGAGTTTTCGTTTAAGTCCGATGGTAATTTTCAAAGTTCCCATTTTCATGCATCCGCACCTCGACCCATGACATTCGGTGAGGGCTTGCCTATGTATGAAAATGAGAAAATTGAAAATCGCTATCGGGAAGAAAATCGTTCGTGGGAACATGAGTTGGATTTATTATTTGAGTCCGACGACGATTTTGCTTCCGAGACTTTTGAGGTCGACGAATGTTTTGAACCAAATGAGGTACTTGTGCCTACTTTGGAACAAGCCATTCTAGACTTTGCCCATTGCGTAATAGATATTGAAAGTGAGGATGAAAATGACGTAATATCTATTTGCAATGAAATGATTTCTTCTTTGGCTCCCAAAGAAGAACATTTCATTGAAAATGATATTATTTCCTTTGAAATTCCAACTTCATGCGATGATGATTCATCTCATGATTTTGAATTTCTTTCATCCCCATTTTCATTCTCTATTACCCCACCGGAACAAGTACCCGATGATTCGGTTTTGAACTTTAATGTTTTAAACCCTAT
The DNA here is from genome assembly GCA_949130495.1 of Sambucus nigra. Classification (NCBI taxonomy): domain Eukaryota; kingdom Viridiplantae; phylum Streptophyta; class Magnoliopsida; order Dipsacales; family Adoxaceae; genus Sambucus; species Sambucus nigra. The sequence continues at coordinate 383,547,910 of OX422217.1, forward strand.
CGCCGATGAGGAGTACTTGCTCGAGTCGCCCTCCACAATCGCATCTTTGCCTTTGTGTGCGCCGCCTCCCATTCCAACTTCAAAATCCTTGGGAGGATATTCGGCTTTTCTCGGTCCCCACTTGTTTTTGTCACCCGTGCAATCCAAACCCCCCATCGTCCCTCCAAAACTTTTAATTGGCGATGGTTCATTTCTTCCGCCTTACACATGCCTTCCGTTGTTAAAACGGAATTCATATTTTTCGGAAGGCATGCTTGTATGTGAGGGTACACCGGTTATCCTCCAAAGTCAAATCGTTCTTATGGTGGACCCTCAGCTATTTAGACTTCTAGTGTATAGTTAGTGTGGAGCCTAAATAGTAGGTTGTATATAGTTATCTTTTTATTCTTTCTTTCTTTTTATTTTTCTTTCCTTTTTAATTTAGTTTAATGTAATTAGTTAACTTTTTATTATTTGTTTTTGCTATGCTCGGTACTAACTTGTTTTGTAGATTCTTTGGACTTGTTCTTATGGGGATCGCTCCATTTTTGGGTAATATCACTCTTTTCCTCTCTTTGACTTGGTTCTTAATTTACATTGAGGACAATGTCAAGTTTTAAGTTAGGGGGTGTGGGATATTCTATCCATTTCTTTATTTAGTCCATGTTTTTGCTCACATGTTAGTTACTTAGTATGCTTTTCTTAGAAAAATTCAAAAAATTTCAAAAAGATTTTCTTTCTTTTTTCTCCTTTTTGGGCATTTTGCCTTTGTTTCCGATGATAAATTTCAATAATTGCCCGATCCAATTGACAACCCAATGATGCATGTTTTCGATTTTAGAAGTTATTAGACTTTAGTCTCGATTATTGATATTGTGAATAACTTCATGAATTAAACTTTAATCCCATGAGCACATGCACTTTTATGGTTATATTGATTTGGTTTAAGATTTTTATAACTCGGTAATCTTTTGTTGCATTGTATATACTTACACCGAGTAAGCTTTGTACCTTTCGTCCTTTGTGAGTGTATACACTATTCATTTCTCATTGAAAACGTTGAATTCGTTGGTAATCTCTCTATTCTTTCATTTCACCGTTCATTAATTGAGTTCATACTTGAAATGTGTTACTTGATCATGATTTTCATATACTATTTTGATTCGAGAATTGCGTAAACTTTGTAAAATGATCATAGGCCCTCTTTGATATATCACCCATATTAGCCTTGACCTCACCCTTATATGTTTACCCTCGTTAACCCCTTTGAGCCTAAATATAGCCTTTCATTTCATACCCCATTCCCATAACTAACTCTAAATTGGAGTTTTAAACCATACATACACTTTCCATACCTTTATTTGGAATGTTACTTGGGATTGAATTATGTAGTTATGATGTCGGTTGCAATTTAGGCACATGAGAGTTTGATAAGTAAAGAAAAGTGATGTGAAAAAAGTGAAGAAAAAGAGAAAGCAAAAAGCAAAAGAAAAGAAAAGAAAAATGAGAAAAAGAAGAAAAAAAAGAAAGAGAAGTTTGTATTGTTGTATATAGTTCAATAAGCTTTGATTACTCTCCCCGATGATATATCTAATGCCTTTTTGGAACTTGTTTCATTATCCCGAGTTTTCATTCCGAACACTTTGAATTCGTACATATATTCCTTCATTTCGTACCTTAGCCATACCTACATTATAACCCTATTAAAGTCCTATGTGATCTTAGGTTGATGTAATTTAAAAGTCATAATAGTTGTGATAATCTGTGAAAATGCATTTCGCCTCTTTTAGTGTGCGGTATCCTTTCATTGAGATTACATTTTTCAGTTTATATATAGCGTTCTTCTTCTATGACATGTGTGCGGCCTAGTTTCCATTTACATTTACTCTTTATTCCCGCATGTCCCGTGTGTTACCTCCCTGTTTCGAGTGAATTCGCTTGATGAGCGTAATGCCCGTGAGGATTGAATATATGCTTGCTTTAATGTTTATCCGGTTTATTTAAGTTTTTCGCCAAATCACACTTTTCATGTGCTCGCTCCCCTCCCACATATTAAAGTTTCAATTCTATGAGGTGCATTCTATAATGTTAATGATTCGGACTTTTGTGTGAATTCATTCACTTTGCTAATAATGCGTATGAAATCTTTTTCGCTTTTGTTGGGCTTGTCGCATGTTGGTTTGGGCATATTTTGAGGAAATCATATGATGTTTGTGGGTATCATCCCTGAAAACCCTCACGAGACGACACTCGTCCACTAGGGTAACCTAGGGGTTTAACGGCTTATTGCATATGCTAAATGCAATCGTGTTCCCTACGAAAGTGGCAACTATATTTCGATGCATATATTTTGTACCGCCCTCTGTGGTTTGGTTTTCTTTGTTTCATTACTAGGGACTAGCAATGTGTAAGTTAGGGGGTGTGATTCGTATCGAATATTGTATATTTCCGCCCGTTATCCTTATGCATTCTAGCTCTTTTATGTTCCTTAATGCCTATATTTATGCTCATTAACCAGACAACCTTGGAGTTGGATAGATACATGTTTTGCAGGGGTTAATTGTGCTTTTGTAGGTATTGGAATGCTAAAAGTGAGGTTCGGTTGCATTTCGGAGAAGTTTTGTCGATGGACGCTACTTCAAGGGCTTTTTAGTCAATTCACATTTCTTATTCGGCTCTTGGAAATTCCACGGATGCGTAGTTCATTGAGTTAGCATCGCGTGGCCGCAAACGGTGCGTCGTTTGGAGTTTGGACGAAGAAGCTAGGCTCGTTTCCGTAATGGACCTTTTCCCCCTCATCATGGACCAAATGCAGCCTGAAAACAGAGTACCGGTCGACCGCGCCCCTGCGACCGGTCGACCGCGGTTTCAACTTTTGCCGTGGGAAGGAGACAGTATGCTTTGGCTTAAGGGACCGGTCCACCGCGCCCCTGCGACCGGTCGACCGGTAGTGCCAGATATTTTGGGCTCTTTCCTCTTTCTTTCCTTTTTCCCTTATCTTTTCCCACTTACTATATAAACCCATTTTTTGGTTTTATTTCAGATATACACGATTTTAGGTTAGTTTAGCTTAGGGTTTGGGGTTTTTGCTTGGTTCTTCTTCATTTCTCTTTGGTTTGACACCCCATTTGGATTGTAAGTTGACTATTCATCATCCTCTTCCATTAATATAGTTTGTATTTCTTCATTTCTTGCTTTCTAGTTAATTTACAAGCTTTCTAATTTAGGTTTACATGCTTTATTTACATGCTTTGATTACTTGCTTTGTAGTGTAATTTTACCGCGTTTATTTACCGCTTTCCATTTATCGCGTTTTTAACATGCTTTCTAGGTAACTTAAATTAGGTTGTGTTTGAATTGAACTCACTCGGGTTGACGCGTTGCTTTGCTTTGGTGATGGAGTTTACGGGTTTATTTCGAGTGTGTTGTCCTAGTTATTACGCCTAGGAGATTTGACGGGGCATATCATGTATGTCCCGTGCTTACGACCTTTCGCGCGTAATTTCCGGGATATTTGTTGACGCCAAAATCTTATTAGGCTTTTATGATGATTTAGGGCGTAACAACCCTTGATTTAATTAACTGTCGAAACGAGACGCATTTGTAATAACTCGTCGACCCATGTAACCATTTTATACTAATTAACTCGGGTGAGGGATATTCGACGCAACCTATAGTTTTACTCGCTTTCATAATCTAGTTTCAATACCATTGCCTAGAATAATCTTTTCCTTTATGCATCTTTTCTTTTAGTTTGTAATCATCTTTTACACTTTTATTTCGAAATATTAAACCACTTAAATTCTAACAACTTGTCCCTGTGGATTCTCGATACCCGACTTACCGCTGTGCTTGCCTCGCAAGTGTAGTAGTAACTTAGGTTTTTGTATTGAGTTGGCGAAACGAAAACAACGACTGTGCACTTTACACGCGCACACTTTTCGCACCTGATCACGTCTCAAGAATATATTTAGTTTAGAGATATTTGTAGGGCGTATTCAAGACAACATCTCACACTTTTCCCATAATCGATCAAAGTAATGTAATAGAGATCCTCAATGACTTATTTTTAACGCTTAATTGAACTTTATGTTAACCACTAACTCGGATTGATTTAATTACACGAAAAAAGTGAAACGCTCGAAATCTCACCGGTTGAATTAATCTCCACATTTATTCGTAAATTCGTCAATTTTCGCTCAATTTCCATCTTTGGTCAATTTCGACTTTGTGCATTTGATTTTTACAATTTGATACTTTAAACAAAATTTTAGTAACATTTTCAAACAATTTAAATTACAATTTTTGTTTATTTTAAAGGAAAATATTTTTGGCTTTTTAGAAAATTTTTAACTTTTTTTTTGGAAATTTTTGAAATTTTCTGATTTTTTTTGGGCATTTTAAATTTTTTGAAGTTTTTAAAAGACGCACTTATCACCCCCCCTAACTTAGACTTTTGCATTGTCCTCAATCAAAATGACTAAAATCTAACGAAGAAAAAGAACAAATGTGAAATTAAAACAAGCAAATGTTTAAAATGCAAAAAGACACTGTATAACTCCAACACATGACTAAAAAATACAAAAAAATCACCACATACGCGTCGAGGTGCGATGACCTCTCTCTCTCCCCCCCAAAACTCATTCGACCCCCTGTACAGGGTCCAATGCGCTCCTCGTCTCCCTCTTCCTCACATCATAAACCAATAGTCGGAACAAGTTGGAACTAGCCCCATAGATAAGAGGGACACCTTGAGGCTTGTGATGACAGGGGTGAATGGGATCCTCGTAGTGACCAATCGAATCGCAACATACTTGTCCCAACTTGGAGATAACATCTCGATGAAAATTGAAAGGACGTGCTAAACCTAGATCTCCCTTAACTTCTGTAATGCATGGGTCGAGCTTTAAATTGGACGAGACTCGAGTCCTCACCTCGATCGCATCCGAGGAATCAAGTGGTATGGGTGGATGGTCACAAAGAAGGAATTCATATATCCTATCTTTCCATTCGCTCTCTTCTAACTGACTAATTGAGTCTAATAGAGTTTGTCCTTCAACAGTGAGGCTCTCATCCACCGACCTGAATTCTTTCTCAGAGTCCTCTAGGCTCATATCTCCTAACTCTCTCTAGCTCGATCTCCGAATACTCTCTCACACTCTCATTGAACCTCTCTCCCCCTCTCACGCCTACACACTCCCTCTTACTCTCAATAGAGGTCACTAAACACGCCTCCCCAACCTCTCTATCAACGTCAGAACTACCTCTCCGACTTGATGTAATAAGACATACCCCTACTGACTCTCTCATGTGATTCCTCTTGACGTTCTCATTTACTGACTCTTCCATAAGATCCGTCTCTCGCAATTCACTCTCATCACCCTCATACTTGGTGATATTGAAGATATTTGTTTCGAGAGTCATGTTCCCGAACACGAGTTGCATTTTTCCATTGCATGTATTAAATAATGCATTAGTTATGGCTAAGAATGGGCGACCAAGGATCACAGGAATATGAATACTCGGTAAAATGGAGGGCTCTTCGTCCCAAATGACAAAATCCATTGGGAAGTAGAAAGTGTCAACTTGGATAATCACTTCCTCGACCACCCCCTAGGTATCTTCACAGAACGATCCGCTAGTTGGAGAGTCATCTTTGTGGGCTTAAAGTCCCCCAAGTGTAATTTCTTATAGATGGAATAGGGGGAGGATGTTAAAACTTGCCCCTAAATATATTAGATCTCTCAATTCGTTTATTCCCCATGATACACGAAATGGTGGGTGCACTCAGAACTTTGAACTTTAGTGAAAGGTCGCTTAACAGTACTGGACAACGTTCTGTGTTAAAAACACATTTTTGTTTACCTTTGTCCTACGTTTCATCGTGATAAGTCCTTAAGAAACTTAGTGTATGCGGGAATTTGCTTTATGGTCTCTAGAAAAGGTGAATTAATCTTCACTTTCTTGAGAATGTCTAGAACATCATCACGAGTAGCCTCTTTAGAGTGGGATACTAACCGTTGAGGGCATGGAGAAGAAATGGGAGGTTTCACAACCACCTCGGGCCCGACTGTGTCATCATTACCACTCTTTCTTAAGGGGGCATCTTTGGCCTCTTTCGTGCTGGGCGAAATCTCCTTGTCATTCTATTCATCGTGTGGGGGAGGTGACAAGTCAACTACTCACCCACTACGTAGAGTGATAATTTCACTACATTGCTCTTGATTTGCATTGGAAGTAGAGCTATCACTATTTTGACCTTGGGGAGGTCTTTCGCCTTGGGCCAGAAACTTACCCTTCTCTTGGATACTTAAGGACGATTGCAACTTTGAATTGTTCGCATTCATTTTGGCAAACATCCAGGCATTTTGAGCATTGGTTGCATTTTGAGATTATATGAATTGATTCAAAGTATCCTCGAGTTTCTCCTCGATGGGGTGATATACGGTGCAGAAGGTGGTGCTTGTATATATGGAGCTTGTTAAAAATGCGGAGGCGCTAATAGAGGAGGGTAAATGTGTGAATTAGGATTCAATGAGGCATTTTTTTGCCCATAGATCAACCAGGATGGTTCCTCCATCAAGGGTTATAATAATTTCCGTGAAGGGCATTGAAATTATCCTTAAAATCTCTTATCGCTCCCACTTACGCTTGAAGCATGACTTTGTAGGCGGGTATCGTTGGGCATTCCTCTATTGAATGTCCCACTTCACAAATTGCACACACCTTCTTTTTCATTGCTCGGGTGGGTCCCATTGTTTCTCTTGCCTGTGATTCGACTATGTCTTCTCTCAACGATTCTCAAGTTCGCCGACTTAAAGTTTTCACTCGGCTTCCTTGTCCAATTGGTAGAGACCGGACGCAGAAGGAGTTGTGGACGTTTGTCAAACTCGGGTTTGGGCATTAGGATCGGATGTGTCCCACGCTTGAGGATTCCCAACGACATACTGAAGGTGGGCCTCTGCATTATTTGCATCTAACCCAAAAGTTATCCATCACACATAGTCTCAATGAGTTGTTTAGAAGCTATACTTTGCCTGTGGTGGAAGAAAGATATAAGACGATACTTCTCAAAACCTTGATGTGGGCATGTATTAACTAACTCGTTGAAACGCTCCCAACAAGTTTACCTACTCACCGGAAACGGTGCCAAAAACTTGACGCGACTTTAAATGTGCTTCTAGTGCGTGCTTCTATCAACTTAAGTGTAAGCCGGTCGCTCAAGTAATAATCCGGTAAAAACGTATATCGAACACAGGGACTAAGACGGAAAGTCTTGACGATAAATATGAATAGCGAATAACCCTAATTGACTCTAGAAAAGAGGAAAATATGATTGAATGTTACTTTACCTATCAACTAATGAAATTTGAATTAAATTAATAACTAAACTACGTATGCAAGAAGAACTAAATTAACTTTAAATGTATGGGCGAGAATGGAGTTAGGGTACACTCCCCCGAACGTTGGTAAAGTCATAGTATATAAAAGGTTCCAAAATTTTATCGATAATTCAAATAAAATACTAAATCTTCTCAAAGCATTAACTATATGAGGATTTAACTCCGCACGATAATTAATACATAATAAATCTAACGTGAATGACTAGATTGCCGATACACATATTACACTCTCGAATACCTCGGTTACCTAGGGCAAACGGGATTAAGATATCTGTAATACGTGGTTTGATAAAATATCAAACCTTCAAATTATCTCAATAATTTTATTCAATTTTATACCCAACTCATTGCCTAGGTTGGGTTCATATACCCCAACCCATTAGAAATCTAGCCGAACATGGTGTAACTACTAGAAAACTTGATTTCTACGTTGCATGTAATCAAAACCATAATGAAACAATATCTAAACATGCATGAGGGTCTTGGAATTCCAGAAAATAAACAAAACATGCAATGAATACTAACTTCAAGAACAAGGTAGAGAAAGACAAACTTTATTGATGAAAACCTTGAGAATTAATCCATGAAAGTATACTTTTGATGAAGAAATTGAAAACTAGGGTTCTTGAGTCTTTTTCTCTCTAATTGTCTATGAAAAACTCATTTAAAACTAGTATAATGTCAAAAATATAACAATACAATGTAGTTTTTGCAAGAGTGTTAACCTAATACAACTCTAGGCTAAAAATAGGGCCAAAATAAAAATCTCGTTTCAGATAATTTGTAACGGTTTTAAAGCGTCACAATTTTTTGTCACGGATCTGGAGCGTTACTAATGGCAAACTGGTTCCCTTAAACTGAATCGATTCTAGTTTTCCATTCGATCAAACTGGTTCTACAAAAAACCGAAATGATTCTGGTTTTCTAGTTGATCGAACTGGTTCTAAAAAAAATCTAACCGGTTCTATTTTCAGCCTTCCTTAGTTTTGCTTATTTGATTCTTCATCTTCAAACGGTAATAACTTTTTCACTGTAACTCGGATTGAGGTGCCATTTTTTCCAGTATTCTTGTAACTTTAAGATCTTCAACTTTTCTATTGGCCCCACCTCTGGACTAAGGGTGAAAAATTACAAAAATTCCCTTCAACTTCCTTTCATTTGTTTATTTCACTATTTCGAGTTCTCTCTCGCACTAACTTGCATGAAATACCTGTAAAACACATGAGAAATACACAAAATAAGAAATACTTTATGAAATAGGGTTAGTAGCATAAATATGAGATTAATTTAGGTTAAATACAATGCATGAGACCATAAAAGTATCGAATTTAAGGGATAAATGTGAAGAATTTATGCCCAATCATTTAACTTTACTTACTTAAACACCTCTAAAATATCATCACGGGGAGCCTCTTTAGGAGGAGGGAGGGCCTTCCAATTCCACTTTCATGGATTGGAATTGGGTTGCCAAACAGATCCTTATTTTCTCTTCTCTCCTAATAAAACTTTAATTTCCTTTCTTTTCTCTTCAAAACTCTCAAACGAGCTCTTAGTGTTGCTTCACATTTTTCAAGGCTATTAATCGCATGATTTTTAGACTTAAGTCTACTTGAGCCTTTTAGATCCTCATTATTACAATCACCTCTTTTTATCATTTTAGTCAATCATCATACCATATTTCGGTTTAGGGTATGCTAAGTTGTTTCAAACTATAGTATTATGAGTCCCCATCGTATGTTTTTGAGGTTGTGTCCCGAAATTTCCAAAGAAGGATATTCAAATTGTTTAACTTATATTACTTGACTTATCTAATGTCAAACTATAACCGAAGCTAATCAGGATCATATCCATATTATATATTAGGTGTCTAGATTTATTTATGTTTCTGGATCTTATTTAATGGTTCATGTTTTCTCCAAACGACTACTCATTCGGCTTCGATGTTCCATTTTAGGGTTAAGAGTATATGACCCTTGTATTCATTTAGTAACTTTACCATGGCACATGGTTTTACATTTATAAGTGATTTTTAGTAATTAAGTTACACTTTTGTATTTACTATGTCTTGGATTTTAATTGTGTGCTTCTTATTATAAAAATGAAAATTACATGTTTAGATTGCGTTTTTTGTTATCTGAATCTGAAGTTTAAATCTGAAAAATATATTTGTTTTTATACTTGACTAGATCTCGGAATGGATGTATTTAAACTGATTCAAATTTCTGAGGTAATTTTACCTCTTAATCATTCGAAGGAAAATATAGTTGTTAGCCTCTTAATCATTTATAAAAAAATAAATACTATTTACTACCTCTTAAGTCTGAATGGTTTAGATTTAAACTTAAGAGGTAAAAACAAACAACCCCTTAGTGTGCGCAAAATCCGCATTTGACATTGTGTGCATGATTTAAGTCCATTAAAATTCTTTCCAACCTCGTATTTCAAACAATAAATGGACCCCAAAGTGAGAACAACTCTTAATTTTATAACAAAACCTTATCATGCGTTATTATACACTTTTTGTAATATATTCTTAAGTATGTGTGAATACAATACAAAACAATGAGGAGGGGATAGTGAAAAAAAAGACATGGAACCCGTACTTTTATATATTTGGTAATTTTTTATTAAAAGCGTAGTGGTATATCCCCACACCCCGTTTAAATGAATCATGAATATGTCACTATATACATACAAACTTGACCCGCTATTATGTAAAATTTAATTAACATATTATATATAAATTTTCACATTGCGTTAAATATCTTAATTATCACATAATAATTGAATATAATTTGCGCGTGCAACGCAGGTACCTAGTATAATAAAATGAAGGCATATTTTCAGATTTAAAAATTCTTTTAAATTTATCTTTTTAACTAAAAGAAAGTAGATGCTAACTAATTTGGTAATTGAAAAAAGTTGTTAAATTTGATTATCAATGGCCTCAAATTTGAGTGGAGGAGAATTTTTAAAATAATACTGTTAAATTTTTAAATTTATAATTAAATTATGATATTGCAGAATGCTATTCAGGATAACTATTCGCATATCATGAGTTAAATCACTACGAATTCAATAATATATTTTTAGAACAAATCATATTAAGAAAAACCCTCCAAGAGAGCAAACAAAAAAACTAATCCTACTCGATGCATGATAAAATTTGAATGACGAACAAATACAAATTCTTAACAACCACTTTTTTGAACTTAGAACTTCAAATTGTGTCGGGAATCAAATGATCTTTTTTCCTTCTTTCTTTCTGAACTTACAGATGGAATTTTTTCCCAAGGCAATCATGGAGTTTGCACATTTGAGTCCTTGGATTTATTCTCATCTGAAGATGGCCGGTTCTTAAAGTCAGAAAGCCTGGCCTCGTCAATCATCCTAATAACTTCATCCATGTATCATCACGTCCTGGGGATTGAATCGGTTGTTTTCTAGTCAGCATCTCGAGTAGGAGGACACCGAAGCTGTACACCTCAGGGGCACGGTAACCTGTGTTCCAAGATGGCGAGGATGGGAAATTCATGAGAGGCGCTATGCCCATATCGGAGACTCAACCTTCAAGTTCGCGGTTGAGGAGAACGTTTGAGGCCTTGATATTTGGTGAGTAAATTTTCCACCGCCCACAGAATGGATATGGGCAATGCCTCTAGCCGCTCCGAGGGTTATCTTTACTTTGGATTCCCAGTCTAGTGGAGTTCTTCCAGCTCCCCGATTTCTTGTGAATATAATTGAAATTTTAAGATAACAATTTGTTGAGAATAACTAAGAAGAATGACCTGTGAAACAAAAATAATTTTGAAAATGTAGCTATCACTTATGGAAATATAGTCACTTTTTAAGAAAACATTAATTTTGACATAATCATGAAATTTGGTTCACTAATGTTCAAGGTCGACTCTTAATTTGGAATGGACGAAAAGTAAATCAAGAAACTTAATTTATTCAAGAAGGCACCCTACAAATCCAAATATTTGTATGGAACATAACTCTGGGGAGAAATGACATAGTGATGTTGCACTCTAGTTATATTTGAACATGAGTATGATTTGTATCTAGGAGCTTATTGACTGTTGTTTAAACTTGAAGGAGACTACCTAACATGACTCTCATTTACCCGGCCTAATTCATTCATTCACTTTATTATCATTAGTTTCATTATTATGAGTTTATATTTCATATATTAGAGTTTCATCATCTATGTTTATTAGTTTAATCAAACTTATATAATTATATGTGATGTGATTTTTAATATAAATATACACTGTCCCTGGCATAAATATCCCCACCGTGAGACATGAGCTGTTACAAAACATTACGATGACAATTATAGTTCTATAAATATGGGGGGTGGGGGACTAGCAGAATATTTCTCTCTTGAATGGAGACCTAAGTCACAAATACGCGGAGCGAAGCGGATGCGAATGCGTGAGTGCATCAATCTTCAAAAAATTATAAATGCGGGAGCGACTATTAATTTAAAATTATATAATAATATTAAATAATATATAAATATAGAGTAATACAAAGGAAACCCTTTTTGTGATCCGATTAATGTGTCAAACACATAATAGTGTTTGTAATTCACATGAGTCCATTTGCGATAACACCCAATTTGTGTTTAATACATCAATTGAATCACAAAAAAAAAAGTTTCCCCATTATTAATATTCATAAATACATATTCCAAAAAATATATGTAAATTGCATCGTATTCACCAAAAAACTTATTTATCTCGCAAAGTAAGTGTGTATTCATTATGATTTACTACTTGTACAATAAAGAAAAAAAATTAGTATAACTCTAAACATAACCTTCCTAAGCAACACCTCGAGACAAAGTTTCTATATAATAAATGACATATATGTTATCAGGCATTTATTCATCTTTTTTTAACATCTAGAATAAATTACAACAGCTGGTAGACTACACCCTGTTGGCAGAGCCAAAGGTCCCCACAACCCCAAACAAAAATACATGTAAACGAGTACAACATAAACCTAAAAAACAAAATAAACCCATCGGTTTCACATTCAAATTGACCAAACAAAACAATCTCATTTCGGGCGAGAAATCAGTTTGAAGAATATCAACGTAAATGAGCGAACTCAAAAACCTGAGAACGCGATTTGAAAATTTTCAATTCGCGAATTCACCACGATTTCGACCTTATATCGCCAGATAGCGATTCTAGAGCGGGAGCGAGAGCCATTTCCGACGAACTGTGTGACTATGATGGAGACATATCAATAATATTATATTTTTTTATCTAAAAAAACAAAAACAAAGGCACTTAGTTTGGACAGATATTACACTCCAAGCCTTACATCCCTCTCAAATTTCCAACTATGATTTTGTGTTAGCTTTATTCATTCACATTATGTGTGTGAAAGATGCTTTTCGGACTTGTGAGATAATACATCTTGTAGTACATTAAAATAGAAGAAAAGAGGAAGATGCTTAGCGTGCAAGTGCGCCTACAAGCTATCCCCGGGATATAATCATAGACCAGAAGGTTCTCATCCTTAGTGATAAAAAGTGCGGAGAGGCACCACATTTGGGTGGTGGGCAACTCTCCCAATACTCTCCATCTGCTGTTTAATGTCCTATTTCCCCAACACTCTTTCTTTTAACCTTCTTACGACAATAGTTGTTGACTCCTCCATTGCAACCTTATAAGCAGTCACATAACTCCCTTTTCCAAGCACTTCAGTCGAAGCCCTCAATAAATCCTCGAGATTGAAATTATAAGAACACCCCGCAAAGAAAACCAACTTGTTTTTTTCAGGCTCTTGCACCCCACTACAAAAATCATCTCTTGGATTTTCACTCCTCCCACTAATAGAAGACTTCCCTTTCAGCACACCACTGTTGTCACTCTCCATTTTCTTTAAGCAGCACAAGAATACGATAAGAACTACAATAAACAACCCCACATCGCATCCAACTGCAATGGCAAGGATAGTCAATTTCTTTTGAGTGCTGCAATTTTGAGGAACTATTCGTGGGGGTGGAAAATGACTTGGGGAAGGAGAAGGAGAAGAATAAGCATTTAGAGGTAGTCCACAAAAGTGAGAGTTTCCAAGAAATGAAGAGTTGGGAAAGTTTCGAAGGGAAGATAGGATAGCTCCGTTAAGATAGTTGTAGCTTAAATTTACACGTTTCAGTCTAGGGAGGTTAAGATTGGGAATGTGTCCAGTCAGACACTTGTTTTGAAGGCTCAATCAAGTGAGTTGAGTCAAATTTTGAATTGATAGTGGAATTCTGCCAAAGAAGGAATTAAATGAGAGATCTGTTAGTCAAGATTATAAAATCATACATAAATTATAATGTTACATTATGTTTAAGAGTAATGCTAGGGAGACCCACTTCGTGGACACATTTCGTGGACCCGTGAATAAGACAAAAATAGGTAAAGTTTTTAATGCATTGGTTGATGCCCTGGCGGGACCCAAAACAATAAGGTATAAGCTTTTAATGCAGTGTGTCCACGAAATGTGTCCACGAAGTGGGTCTCTCTAGCATTTTCCTATGTTTAAAGATAGTTTTATCATGAATTCATGATTTTTTTTCTTTATGCAATCACAAAATTAATTATTTTTTATAATTATAATAAAAAATCAACACTTATTCATCGCAGTTGATTGGAAAAATATGATTTGAATGCTCTCAATAATTGCTCCTTAAAGTCCCTTGAATAATCAAAAACAGAATTTTGATGAAAAAATATGAGTAATGGGAATTTTGAATTTTCTCTTCCACCTTACAAATAGTGTGTTATGAGATAACCCTAGACGGTGGAGGGCTCCTCTATTTATAAGGAGAATATGGACGAAAATCCTAGTCCACTTAGAACTCTTTTTCAAGTCTCCCACTAACCATCAAGTGACTAAAAGATTGGAACAACTCAATCCTTTAATATTTGCATTTATCACGTGTCTAACTAATTATCCGATATTTATCAAGACCACATAAATGGGAAATTCATAATTTCGGAATTTAATATAATTGAAATTAAAAATTAATTTCGGACTTTAATTATTAATTTTCAACAGTCTCCCATTTGATCTTAATAATCCTTATAATTAAAGTAGGTACCATAAGGTGCACAATAACTGATAAATATAGTTTGCTAAATCAAACGATTCACGAACGCGAGTCATGGCGGTTCGATGCTATTCAAGAGTATGGTTCCTTCCATGTACCACAACACCAATTTTTCATTCAACTACGCCTTTAATATTGAGTATCATAATGGCCTCATAATGTCCTTTTGAATAAATGATTATTTCTATCAAACAGTAAGTCATATTCATATGCATGCATTCACAAAAGATAGAAATAATATAAATTTGAAATACTTTTATTGAAGTCAATTAATAGTATCAAATAACTAAGCTAAATAGCAATCATAGCCAACTAATCAAGACCAATCTCTTTGACATGTTCCATAAAGGTCTTTGGAGATAGTAATTTCCTAAGAGAATCTGTTATGTTATCACTCGTACTAATGTGATCAATTGACACTCTTTGTTTCTGAACCTCTTTTTTCACTGATAGGTATTTCACCGCAATATGCTTAGCTACCTTAGTATACCTATCATTCTTCGAGAAGAAGACTGCTGCGACATTATCATAATAAATATTCAGTAGCTTAGATATCGATCCCATAATTCTATGTCCTGAAATAAAGTTTTACAACCATAATCCATGATTTATAACTTCTAAGCAAGCTACATATTCAGCCTCCATAATAGACGATGCAATGACACTCTGCTTAGCATTTTTCCATGAAATGGCTCCTCCAGCCAGAAGGAAAACATAACCCGAAGTGCTTTTCCTACTGTCAAGTCATCCACCAAAATCTGAGTCTGAATAACCAATCAGCTCAAGGTGATCAGTCTTCCTATATGTGAGCATGCAATCCTTGGTTCCTTGCAGGTACCTCAGCACTTTCTTTCCAGCTTTCTAATGGTATATCCCCGTATTGATATGCTATCTGCCTATCATCCCAATGAAAAAACTGATGTCCGACCTAGTGCATAATTGTGCATAAATCAAGTTCCCTACGAGCGAAGCATAAGGCATGCCTTTCATGTGCTCCATTTCTAAATTATTTCTAGGGCATTGATGAGACACCCCGCCTAATTAAATACTGGGCGATCACTCCTTTATTAAATTAAAATCAAGGTGAACAGTTGGTTCATTCTTAGCATCACTGTCGAAAAAATAACTATTCCAATTTAAACACCCTAATTAATTAAACTAAGCGTCAAAACCATTTTTAAACATTACTTTCCAAATTTTATTTTGAAAACAAAGATTTAATTATTTACAACAATTCAATATTTAAAGAATCACACCACAATAATCCTAAAATATATAATCCAAATAATTTAAACATTCAACAACTACATCCCAAAATTAAAACTTAAAGTAAAACATACAGACAGTAATAAATCCCAAAGTGACAATACTAGAAATATCTGAATCACAATGTCCAAATAAACAACTGAATAATGGAAAGGGAGACACACGCCCCACTAAATGAATATGCTAGGAGTGGAATCAAATAAATGAAGTCGTCTAAGCAAGAGACCTGCAACTTCCACCTAAGCTACAGCACGTTCCTTCCAAAGGATCCTATGCAAGACGCCCCTGTGGCTGGGCACCTGTAATATATACATATATATACAAGAGAGAGAGAGAGAGAGAGAGAGAGAAATAGAAACGGGTCAGAGCCCGATAGTGTAGATGATTTAAAAATTATTTAGCAAGTATTTAAAATGTTTACAGGCCAATGCAACAACATATTAGTACGATACTCTCTTGAGAATTTCTCACCTCTCTTCTAATGTGCACGCCTATCGCACTAACCTTCCCAATGGTTTAACTTATCTTAGGTTACTCGTAATATTTAAAACTGAACAACATAATTGTGTAAGAGGAAAATTTCATTCAGTAACAAAGCTCTCATTTTAACTTTATTTATTAATAAAGTTCCCAGTGTCATAATATACTTTTCAAAACAAGTATTTCCAATTTGAAGTCATTATTCATTTCTTACTTACCATAGCACAGTAGGCAGTTCCAAATTTCAGAATTTCATATATATATTAAATACTCGTATAATATATATATTCTAACAGCACCCCACATAAAATTATGGTGCGTGCATACTCTGCTATCCAATCCTCGTATCTCTCATACTAAGGGAAATACAAGTTCAGAATCACTCTCGAACTGTATTAACACATACACAAACAATATTGAGGTGAAGCATAGATTCCAAGTCTCTAAGAGGATAGCACATGCCCCCACGTCTCTTAGGATCGTCTTAACTATCGATTCGATAGCCTGTACCAAGGATATCTATCTTCTAGGGTACAAGTCAATATCCCCCATAAAGGTCCCATCGAGATAAGACTGTCCCAGCGCGGTAACCTCAGGGATAACAAGTAGCGCGGGCACGATTTTCACATGTATATAATATATGCATACACACAGTCATACAAATATACTAATTTATCATATTAATTTAGGTTCATCTCATAACCCATAATCGCAACATTTATTATGATTTTCCCATTATTAGTTATCACTTATAACGGTTCGTTTCTAACTTTAATTTAAGGGATTTTTCCAACTTTCTACGTAATACTCATGGACTCTATCCTCTCAAGTGTAAAATTCAGTAGGTACTCATCTAATTTCCAATGTAACCATCTTACGCGTCTCTCCCCTTAATACATAATTTCATCGTCCCTTATATGTAAATATCTCAAAAATACAACTCTTGTCTTACATTAAAGGTCCCAAAATTTATTCACATGTCCTACTGGTCTTCTTTATCTCCCAAAACATTTTTTATAAGGGTGTCCAAGAATAATTTCTCATTAAATTGAATTCAACTAATTTAAAAAGGGAAAATATGAGTCTTCCAGGAGGGGTCGATCGATCGAGGTCTGGGGCTCGATCGATCGAACCTCTTGGCTCGATCGATCGATCAAACAGGTATGACGAATTCTGCAGTTAACCAGTTACGGGTTCTAACACATAACTTCATCCAAAACCAGATTTTTCACACCCAAACTTCCTAAAATTCGTACTATAATCAGTATACACCCATTTTATTCATCTCCTACGTAAAGCATGTAATTTTACATTAATAACTATGGATTTATAGGCAAAAACCTCAATAAAATCTCAAGAACCCTAGAATATCTTTAACATGGTTCTAATCAATCTTTTCCAGAATTTACTTCTTCTAAAACATCATAAATTCGTGGTTTAATCCTCTACATATAATGGGATTTCCAGATTATCAATGAAATCATAACTACATGCGATTTTCCTATCCAACATGAATTTTCTTCTACCAAACTCATCCTAATCACCCTAAACTAACATGAACGATGCATTAACGAAAATAAGAAAGATAAATACTTGCCTGGGATTTTCGACGTTCTGGTTTGATGACGAATTTGGTATGGTTGTGTTCCCCGTCGCGCGATTTACGCGTTGGTGGTGGTGGCGGTGCAATCGGGTGAATCGTTGGCCTTAGATTTCTTGGAAAAGCCTCTCCTTCCCTCTCCTATGGCCGTCACTTGTCTTTTGTTGTTTTACCCTAGAAGACAACCTTAGACATCTGATATATTCCTTGAATTTTCGTGGGTTTAATTACCCAAAAATGTAAAATGTCCAAAATGCCCTCCCGGGGTACTAATTAAGCCTAAAAACGCCCCAAGACCCAAACTAAATCCCCGGGTACACTTTTCTGACTATCTCAACCCTTCCGGACACTTTGGCGCACTCAAAACAACCATACGAGAGACTTATAATATATTCACTTTTATTTATCAATGTTTAGTCCCGACGCGACACGGGCGCGTCCCGACTCAAATTTCCAAAATTGTCATTTTATTCACTCGTGACATTTAATATAACCAATATTCTATATTACTTTGCTCATTAGTAATATTTAACAAATTCCCCAGAATTACTAACTCTCATCACGTTAATAATTATAACATAATTAATTTCCGAATTTATATTAAATAATTAATTCACATTAAATTTAATAAATCCTCAAATTAATATAGCATAAAAATACGGGGTATTACATACTTTCCCCCTAATAACGGAATTTTGTCCCGAAATTCGAAAAATAAGGTGTACCTGGTAAAAATAAATCTGGGTATCTCTCGCGCATATCTGCCTCGCACTCCCAAGTGGACTCCTCCACATTATGATGCTTTCACTGGACTCATACAAGTGGAACTACCTTCGACCTCAATCTTCTCTCGCTATGGTCTAGGATAGCCACCGGTCTCTCCTCATAAGAGCTGTCAGGCTGTAAGTCTATCTCATCTATCGCAATGTGGGTATGGGCCATATCATTCCGAAGATATCGTCTCAATGACGAGATGTGAAATACATCGTGAATGCGATGTAAATGCTCTGGCAGTCCCTATCTGTATGCTACCAGCCCAATCCTCTCGATAATGGGAAATGGTCCCACGTACCTCGGGGCCAATTTCCCTTTCTTCCCGAACCTCATTACTCCTTTCATAGGAGATACACGTAGTAACACCTAGTCCTCCACATTAAACTCCTGGAAGAACCATTTTGCATCGGCGTAGCTCTTCTGCCTGTCCTGGGCTAATTGAATGCGACTCCTGATCATCTCAATCCTCGCGGAGGTTTCCTGAATCACCTCTGGTCCTAGCAACTTGTTATCCCCCACCTCGAGCCAACAAGTTGGGGAACGACAAGGCCTGCCATACAAAGCCTCAAATGGGCCCATGCCAATCGTGAACTGATAAGAGTTATTATAAGAAAACTCTACTAGTGGAAGGTGTGGCTCCCAACCTCCTCCAAAATCAAGAACACACATGTGTAGCATATCCTCCAACATTTGATTAGTACGCTCTGTCTGTCCATCTGTCTGTGGGTGATAAGCTGAACTCAACCTCAACTCAGTACCCATAGCCTCCTGAAAGCTCTCCCAGAAACGCGACACGAAAATCTTGTCTCTATCTGACACAATATTCAGGGGCACCCCATGTAATCTGACAATCTCAGTAATGAATAACTGATCACACTGACCCATGGTATAGTCTGTCCGCACCGGCAGAAAATGAGCCACTTTGGTCAAACGGTCTACAATCACCCAGATAGAGTCGTGGCCCCGCTGTGATGTAAGCAACCCTGTAATAAAATCCATGGAAATACTTTTCCACTTCCACGCGGGTACTTCCAATGGCTGAAGCAACCCTGACGGTTTCTGATGGTCCACCTTTACCAGCTGGCAGGTAGAACACTTGGACATGAACTCAACGATGTCCTTCTTCATCCCACTCCACCAGTATTGTCGCCTCATATCTTGGTACATCTTATCTCCTCTAGGATGTACCGCAAATCGAGACCCGTGAGACTGAGTCATCACTGCATGACGTAATTTTTCTCTTTCTGGAACCACAGTCTCTAATTAAACCTCAAACACCCATCAGAACTAACAGAATAGGACTCAGAACCCTCAGCTAAGAGTCGTACAATCTTCTCCTGGCAAAACGGGTCTGCGATCTGTGCCTGTATGACCCTCGTAACAATCTCAGGTGTCACTGTCATAACATATATGAAGGAACGGGCTACCGCGTCCTGGTGACCCAACTCCCTCCACTTTGCTTTCTAGAAGTCCGCTACATCGTCTACCGGTCTACGGCTCAACGCATCAGCAACTACGTTGGCCTTCCCCGGATGATACTGTATATCGAACTGATAGCCCTTCACAAACTCTAACCATCTGCGCTGACGAATATTCAGCTCTCACTGAGTGAACAGGTACTGCAGTGACTTGTGGTCTGTGAACAAACGGAATTTCTCCCCCAATAAATAGTGCCTCCATATCCTCAATGCAAAAATGACCGCTGCTAACTCCAGGTCGTGGGTGGGGTAATTCTTCTCATGCGGCTTAAGCTTACGGGAGGCAAAATCTATAGCCTTCTCCTTCTGCTGAAGTACTCCCCCAAGTCCCCGTAAAGAGGCATCGGTGTAAACCAGGTACTCCACACCCGACTTTGGTAAGGCAAGGACTGGTGCTGAAGTAAGCTTGTCTTTCAGCTCGTCGAAAGCCAATTGACAAGCATCATCCCAAACATATGGTACCCCTTTGCGAGTCAGGTTCGTCAATGGACCTGCTATTTTAGAGAATCCCCGAATGAATATCCTGTAGTATCCGGCTAACCCCAAGAAACTACACACTTCCATCGGTGTCGTGGGCTGTCCCCACTCCCTCACCGCTGACACTTTAGTCGGGTCAACTGCTATCCCCTGTTCAGAAACAACATGCCCCAAGAACTGTACTTCTCCAAACCAGAATCCGCACTTCTCGTACTTAGCATACTGACGCGACTAAGAATTTGTCTCAAAAGTGCATTTTACTCTAGGCTCAAGTGCAAGCCTGACGCTCAAGTAGTAACCCGGTAAGTCGGGATCGTATCCACAGGGATCGAGATTGCCAAATAGTAATAAGAAAATTTATTAAATCTTGAAATGATTTCTTTAAAGAAACAAAAAGATGATTAATGATTGGGAAAATTTCTAGTGAAATAAAAATTTACTTAAGAAAAACAAACTGAAAATTGCAAAAAAATTTAGATCTGACAAATGGGAGAAAATAGGGTAGGGTACAATCCCTCAATCCTTAACAGATTACCGTATAGAATACTAGAATTGTAAATTAAAATTATTTACTAGATCCGGTCTTTATAAATTCTAAGCATTACATATATGAGGGATCTAGCCTGCATCATATGAAATCAAAGATAGATATAAAGTGTTGAATGATAAATTATACTCGCAAAGCGTTCTTAAACATCTCAAGTACCTAGGGCAAGAGATATTAAAAGATTGACAATGTTTGTACGAGTTTCTTTCACGATTCAATCAATATTTTAATTTAACCTCTATTTTCTACATAAATAATTTGCCTTGGATTGAGTTCATATACCCCAACCCTTGGGAATTTAGCTACTCATGATTTGGTTCAAGAATAAATTCACATATAAAATTATGGATCTACAAGACTTTGTAAATAATTTGCAAATAATAAAACTAGAGAATGGAAAGATTTTACTTGAATTCAGCAGCAAAAACGGAATTGGAATGCAGAATTTCTTACAAACTAGGGTTCATGAAAGCTCTTGAAGGAATAGAAATTTTTCTCTCAAAATCTAACCCTAAAATTCAACCTCTAATTCTCTCTAGAACTCTCAACCTAGCAACTCCCCTCCAAATGATGTAGGGCATGGGCTTTTATAGCACAAAGCATCGAAGTTGACAGCTCAATTTGCTTGTGACACAAGTTTCACCATCTAGCACGCCAAAAATCTGCATAATTAATGCCAGGATTTCATATGACCGGTCCGGATTACCCTCAGATCGGTCCGATATGCACCAGATCGGTTCTTTTATTTCTACCGGATCGGTTCTTTTTCCATCTCCATCGGTTTGCTATCCATCCGGGGTATACTGGACTTGGTCAATTCGGATCGGTCCGGTTTCCATCGGATCGGTCTGATTTTCTTCTACTTTGACTTTTTCCTTGAAACTTTGACTAGACATATCTTTTGATCTAGAACTCCGATTTGGGTGCCGTTTCTTCCTATGCTCTTGTGAACTCATGCTCTTCAACTTCACTTTTGGTGTCGCCTTCGATTTTTTGAGTGGAACTTTACTCTTTTGCCCTTTTACTTTTCTTCTGATTTTCTTCTTTTCCTTTCTTGCATTCCATTCCTGAAAACTTCATCACAATTACACAAAAACTAGGGAATATTGTTAAAAACAGACAATAGAGTGATATGGACTAAAAAGGATTCAATTACCTTGTTCGAGATAGTAAAATCACCAAATTAAGGGGCTAAATTCAGAAGAATTTACGTTTGGTCAAATCCCCCTAACTTAGGACTTTGCACGTCCCGGGCAATGTAACTGAATCTAACCAAAATTCTACTCTTGAAAATTCCTTTATTAAAATAGAATTCCACTTTCGCAGGCATGCGATTGCATTAAGCGTATGCAACAAGCCTTTAAACCTCTAGGTTACCCTAGTAGGACGAGTTTTGTCTCGTGAGGGTTTGTAGTGAATTTACCCACAAAATTCTTTATTGACTCAAATAAATATCAAAATACTTAAAAATTATACAATTTAAACTTTTCGAAAAAAATAATCACCATCAACTCATATTCAGCTGTCTCAAACCATAGTGTGTGTGTGCAAAGCCAAAAATTAAACCTCAAATTTCCACCGATTGAGCATTACGTTACTTTCCGAAAATTCGTTTTAATTCAAATTCTTACGGATTGCACTCACAAACGAATCACTCGGATTGTGGCTATTTTCTCTCGGTATGCATGATATAAAGAGTAAATATAATGGACACAAATTCATGCATACAAAATTGAAAAGAAGGAAATATATGGTGAAAGATCTCATCATCGGAATACAGTTATTAGGAAACGGGAACATCACCTCTATTTCACACCATTTAATCTCTCATTTTATCTTTTCATGTCTTAGCTCTCCACGCGGTAACCAATTTCGCCATTTGGACTCAGTTAGGACTTTTCGGGTTAAAAAGTGTAAAGGGTAAAAATGGAAATGAACGGAATGTTCGGAATTGAAAAATGTCCTTATGACGTCCATTAGTGCTTTTTCGGGCATTTGCTCATTTTTTTCTTTCTTTTTTTTTCAAATTTTTTTTTCTTTCCCCTTTTTATTGCACTTTTCGGACTTAATGAATATTCCATTTTCGCAATTCCGGGTTATTTGGGTTTTTCGGGTTATCAAACGAAAGGGAAATATTTTATTAGGTTCAAAGTGGGTTACAAAGGGATAATTTTTTCACAATGTTTTAATGGCTAATATTTTTGGATAACAAACGAGGGCCTACTTCATTGTCCAAATTGCTAATCACATTACCATATGCATCTCGAGATTTATTAAGTTTAGAGATATATTTAGTACGAATTTCGAAACAACATTTCACACATTTTCCATAACCGATCAAAACAAAGGATTGAGATCATGAACGACTTATTAAAACGCTGAAAAGAACTTTGAGTTAATCATAAACTCGGATTGATTTAAAAACTCATAAAAAAATTGAAAGGCTCGAAATCTCACCGGGTTTGATCAATCTCCACACTTATTCGTTAAGTCGTCAATTTCTTTCAATTTCCATCTTCGGTCAATTTTGGCTTAGTGCAATTGAGATTTAACAATTTGAGACTTCAAACAGAATAAATGTGATATTTTTGAAAAATTATATTCCATTTTTATTTATTTTGAACAAAAATATTTTTGGCTTCTTTCAAAATTTTTCAATTTTTTTTTTTAAAACACACTACACACTTGGAAAGAACATGTGATCGAATCAATGAATCTAAACAATAAATGGGAAGAATATCCCACACCCCCTAACTTAAATGTTGCATTGTCCTCAATGCGAATCAAGAACACAACATAAAGAGAGGAAAAGAAAGATATTACCCAAATGGAGCGATCCCCGATGAGTGCGAGTCCATTGAATCTACAAAACATGTTAGAACCAAGCATAACAAAAAGAATAACAAAAACTTTAACTAATTACTCTAAACTATAACAAGACACTATATACCACCTATTCATGACTCAAGAATTCAACAAAAATCACCCGATACGCGTCGGGGGTGCGACGACCTCTCATCTCTTTCCACAAATCCTCGACCCCTTTCTTTGGGTACGATGCGCTCCTCGTCTCTCCCGTCTTACCATCATACGTGAATAGTCAGAACAAATTGTGCCCGTGCCCATAGATAAAGGAAAGACCGGGAGATGCATTTTGATAAACCGAAAAAGGATCCTCTTATTGCGTAACACGTGGGTTGGTCTCTAAGTCAGACGAGATTTGAGTCGTATCTTCAAGTACCTCAGAAGACTCAAATGGTATGGGTGGAGGTTTGGGAAGGAGAAATTCATCAATTCGATTTTCCCACTCGCTTTCGTCTAAATGACGAAATGAGGCCCAAAAAGATTGGACTTCATCATTGAGGCTTGCATCCACCTGTCCGAACTCGCTCTCAAACTCTGCTAGGCTCAACTCCTCTAGCTCTCTCTCTTTCTTGGTGTCCTCAAACTGCCTTTCGTGGTCACTCACCGAATGATAGGGTGGTGTGGGTGGGTGGTAATCGAGGAGAAATGTATCGATAGTGTCCTACCATTCGCTTTCCTCTAAGTATTTTGACGAGCCTCTCCCGACACACTCTAAATCTCCTCTTTCACTCTTGTTCATGGGCTCACTCATGCTCTCGAATGCATTAACTAAACATACATCCCCTACTTTGCTCTCGATGTTGCAACCACTCCTCTCACTGTGCATAACACAACCTTCCCCTAATGGCTCTTCCTTATATGTTCTTTCTTGCTCGTGTGCTTCCCCCAAAAGATCCAACCCTTGCGGTTCCCCTTCATCACCCTCTTTCTTGGAATTATTAAAGATATTTGTTTCGAGGGTCATGTTCCCGAAAGTTAATTGCATACGCCCACTTCGGGTATTGATAAGAGCATTAACTGTAGCTAAAAATGGGCGGCCAAGGATAACGGGAACATGATTACTTGGGAGAACGGAGGGTTCTTCGTCCCAAATGACAAAATCCACCGGGAAGTAGAAACTGTCTATTTGGACAATCACATCCTCAACAATTCCCCGAGGAAACTTCACAGAACGATCCGCGAGCTGGAGAGTCATATTTGTGGGCTTAAGGGCCCCCAGTTCGAGTTGCCTATAGATGGAATAGGGCATAATGTTAACACTAGCCCCTAGATCTATTAGAACTCTCTCGATTCGGTTCTTCCCCATGATACATGAAATAGTGGGTGCACCCGGATCTTTATATTTTAATGAAAAGTCACTCGACAAGACTGCGCTGAAATTTTGGGCCAAAGCGACGTTCTGGTTTACCTTTAGCTTGCGTTTCACCGTGAGTAAGCCCTTAATAAACTTAGCATACGCGGGAATTCTCTGTATAGTCTCGAGAAAAGGTAAATTAATTTTTACTTGCTTAAGGACTTCCAGAACTTCATCACGGGAGGTCGTTTTGGAGTGAGAGACCAACCGTTGAGGCTATGGGGAAGCGGTGGGGGTGATGGACTTGGGTCCATTAGTGTTTTCCTCCTCCTCACACTCAATTAAAGGGGCATCTTTGACCTCTCTTGTGCTGGGCGAAACCTATTTATCTTTAGATTCATTGTGTGGGGGAGGTGACAAATCAACTACTTTCCCACTACGTAGAGTGGTAATAGCGCTACATTTCTCTCGATGGTCGTGGGATGTAGTGCCAACACTGGTTTGTCCTAGGGGAGATCGTTGGCGTTGAGCAGGAAATTCACCCTTCTCTTGGACATTCGATGCAGTTTGCAACCTTGATATGCTAGTATGTATTTCATTGAACATTTGATCATACTTAGCACTGTTCTCCTTTTGAGATTGGATGAGGTGATTTAAGTTGTCCTCAAGAGATCGCCTCGGTGGAATAACATATGAACAAGGAGATAGTGATTGCATAGGGTTTGGCATTGGAGGAGCCACTTGCTGAAATTGAGGAGGTGGTGGTAGAGTCATATGTGGGTTAGGAACCATCCCACCTTGGGGTTGTCCATAATTGAACCCAGGATTCCTCCACGATTGATTATATGCATTCCCTTGCTGTGCATTATAATTTCCTCGAAAACCCCCTATTGCCTCAACCTGTTCAGTGTACATTGCCTTATATGCAGGAATGGTAGGACATCCTTTGGTAGAATGACCCGCATTACAAATGGCACACACTTTCTCATTTCCGGCTTGTACGGTCCAGACACATCTCTCAATCGCACTTCAAGCATATCTCTAAAATTCTTCTCCAATTGGTCAAATTTTCGATCCAATAAAGTGTCCTTGTCCAAGTGATAAATACCGGACGCAGCAGGCAAGTTGGACACTTGTCGATTTTTATTTTGACTATTGGGATCAGAAATATCCCATGCTTGGGTAGTCTCTACCACATATTTCAAATGAGCCTCAGCATCGCTCGAATCTAACTCCCAAAAAGGTCTTTCACACATGGTTTGAACAAGTTGTTTAGATGCCAAAGTAAGACCTTGATGTAAAAATGAAATCAGATGATGCTTTTCAAAACCATGATGTGGGCATGCACTAACTAACTCCTGAAATCTCTCCCAACATTTATCAAAAGCCTCATTCTCATTTTGACGAAAAGCTTGAATTTGGGCTTTAACAGAATTGGTTTTGTGTTGTGGAAATTTTTTTGATAAAAACTTGACATGCATATCTCTCCAGGATAACACATAATTTGGGGGTAGGGACCATAACCAAGTTTTAGCTTTATCCTTTAAGGAAAAAGGGAAGAGCTTCAATCGGATTACATCTTGTGGACAAGCTTGGTCACCAAACGTCTCACATGTATCTTCGAATTCTCGAATATGGAGATATGGTTTTTCAGAATCCATCCTATGAAATGTAGGAAGAATTTGGATCATACCATTACGAAAGTGGAAGTGACCGGCATTATATGGGAGTAAAATGCAACCAGAGGTAACAGTTCGCTCCGAAAATAACAAATCTTTCATGGGAAGATATGGTATCTTATCCTCTCCATCACCAACACTACCTTGCACAGACATATTACTACCGAAAGATTCAGAATTCTCACTCAGTGTTTGACTCAATGAACGACTTGTGATGGAATTATTAGGAGAAGGAGGTGGAACCCAAAAATGAGGAGACTCAGAATTTTCAGAACTTGCTTCGGCAATAGGATTTTCGTGAACTTGGGTGGGAGATGAATTCTGCATATAAGCACATAAAAGATGAGATTTTTTTTTTCGAAATCACTTGTAGATAAAAATAACTTTCTTGAAAATTGAACAATTTTGGATCCCCGGCAACGGCGCCAAAAACTTGACGCGACTAAGAATTTGTCTCAAAAGTGCGTTTTACTCTAGGCTCAAGTGCAAGCCTGTCGCTCAAGTAGTAACCCGGTAAGTCGGGATCGTATCCACAGGGATCGAGATTCCCAAATAGTAATAAGAAAATTTATTAAATCTTGAAATGATTTCTTAAAAGAAACAAAAAGATGATTAATGATTGGGAAAATTTCTAGTGAAATAAAAATTTACTTAAGAAAAACAAACTGAAAATTGCAAAAAATTTAGATCTGACAAATGGGAGAAAATAGGGTAGGGTACAATCCCTCAATTCTTAACAGATTACCGTATACAATACTAGAATTGTAAATTAAAATTATTGACTAGATCCGGTCTTTATAAATTCTAAGCATTACATATATGAGGGATCTAGCCCGCATCATATGAAATTAAAGATAGATATAAAGTGTTGAATGATAAATTATACTCGCAAAAGCGTTCTTAAACATCTCAAGTACCTAGGGCAAGAGAGATTAAAAGATTGACAATGTTTGTACGAGTTTCTTTCACGATTCAATCAATATTTTAATTTAACCTCTATTTTCTACATAAATAATTTGCCTTGGATTGAGTTCATATACCCTAACCCTTGGGAATTTAGCTACTCATGATTTGGTTCAAGAATAAATTCACATATAAAATTATGGATCTACAAGGCTTTGTAAATAATTTGCAAATAATAAAACTAGAGAATGGAAAGATTTTACTTGAATTCAGCAGCAAAAACGGAATTGGAATGCAGAATTTCTTACAAACTAGGGTTCATGAAAACTCTTGAAGGAATAAAAAATTTTCTCTCAAAATCTAACCCTAAAATTCAACCTCTAATTCTCTCTAGAACTCTCAACCTAGCAACTCCCCTCCAAATGATGTAGGGCATGGGCTTTTATAGCACAAAGCATCGAAGTTGACAACTCAATTTGCTTGTGACACAAGTTTCACCATCTAGCAAGCCAAAAAATAGCATAATTAATGCCAGGATTTCACATGACCGGACCGGTCCGGATTACCCTCGGATCGGTCCGATATCCACCAGATCGGTTCTTTTATTTCTATCGGATCGGTCCGGTCCTAGTCAGATCAGTTCTTTTTCCATCTCCATCGGTTTGCTATCCATTTGGGGTATATTGGACTTGGTCAATTCAGATCGGTCCGGTTTCCATCAGATCGGTCCGATTTTCTTCTACTTTGACTTTTTCCTTGCAACTTTGACTAGCCATATCTTTTGATCTAGAACTCTGATTTGGGTGACGTTTCTTCCTATGCTCTTGTGAACTCATGCTCTTCAACTTCACTTTTGGTGTCGCATTCAATTTTTTGAGTGGAACTTTACTCTTTTACCCTTTTACTTTTCTTCTGATTTTCTTCTTTTCCTTTCTTGCATTGCATTCCTGAAAACTTCATCACAATTACACAAAAACTAGGGAATATTGTTAAAAACAGACAATAGAGTTATATGGACTAAAAATGATTCAATTACCTTGTTCGAGATAGTAAAATCACCAAATTAAGGGGCTAAATTCAGAAGAATTTACGCTTAGTCACATACAACTGATGCTCTCGTAGAGTCTGAAGAACCTGTCTCAAGTGCTCGGCATGCTCCTCCTCGGAATGTGAATATATCAAAATATCATCTATGAAGACGATAACAAAATAATCCAAGAACTCTCTGAACAGAGGATTCGTTAAGTCCATGAACACGGCTGGAGCATTTGTGAGGCCAAATGGCATCACCCTGAACTCATAGGACCCATATCTCGTCAAGAAGGCAGTCTTTGAAACATCCTGCTCCCTAATACGTAACTGATGGTACCCCGACCTCAGATCTATCTTCGAAAAGAAAGTTTCTCCCCTCAACTGGTCGAACAGATCATCGATTCGAGGCAATGGATACTTATTCCGTATCGTGACCTTGTTCAACTCCCGATAGTCCACACATAACCTCAGTGAACCATCTCTCTTTTTCACAAATAGAACTGGAGCGCCCCAAGGTGAAGTACTCCTGCGAATAAAGCCCTGACCTAACAGTTGCTCTATCTGATCTCGTAACTCTCACATCTCTGCCGCAACCATACGGTATGGAACGCGTGCTATCGGTCTAGTATCCGATAATAAATCTATGACAAAGTCTATCTCTTGACTGGGGGGTAGGCCTGGTATCTCCTGAAAGATATCGGAATACTCACGAACAACTGGGATCGAGTATAAGGGAATCACAACCTCCTTAGAGGTATCCTCCTTTATGTAATACAAATGAGCAGTCGAGCCTCCCTCTGGGTGAGGCATCGCCACTACAAACATCTCTTGCCCTGGAATGGCAAAGACAATACTCCCACTGAAATAATCAATCATGGCTCTGTAAGCAGCGAGCCAATCCATACCGATAATAACGTCATACTCATGTATATCTAAGACTAACATATTTGCAGGTAATAACAAGCTACCAATATCTATCCCCACTCCCCGGAAAATAAAGAAAATAAGCGACCCACTCCCCAGTGGTGAGTCTACACACGTCACAGTGCTCTCTGTTGTGGCTTACAACCCTAAGGTCTTCGCAAAATGCGTAGCTATAAAACAATGCGTCGCCCCAGTATTAAATAAAACTCGACCCATAGTACCATGGATAGGAAACATACCCTCAATCGCGGGGGTGCCTGTGGATCTGCTGCCTAGTGGACGTTATAGACACGTCCATACTGTAACTGCCCCTGCTGCACTGGAGCTGCTGGAACGGCTGGTAGGGCTGGAACCCGGGCTGGTGCTGGGAGGGCAGCTGGAAAAAGTGGCCTCTGTGGCTCATTACGGGCACCCTACTGCTGTGGGACCCTCTCTCCCTCTGGACAATCCTGGCGCCTATGGCCATGATTGCCGCACCCAAAAGATCGACCCTTGAAATTTCCTCCCCTCTGACCCTGCTGACCACGACCCTGCTGGCCGTTACCACCCCGCCACTGGCCCTGTTGGCCCTGATGAAAACGCTGTTGGCCCTGTTGGCCCTGCTGCTGACCCTGTTGCTGTCGGTGTTGGCATTGCTGGCCCTGCTGATTAGGCTGGCCCTGCCTATAACCCCCAAATCCCTGTCTGGAATCACCTGAACAAAATCGCTTAGCAGGGTCCCCCTGATGGGAACTCTGCTCGTGCTGACGAGTCTGTCCTTGAGATGGTGCTCCACTAGCACTACTACCCCCGGTTCTACCCTGCTGGCCGGACTCTCCTGCTCTCTTGCTTCCCTGCAGATGGAAGCGGTGATCCTGGCAATGTAGTAAAGCAGCATTGAGTACATAAGTGAAAGTACTCACAGATAGATTCCCTATAAGGTGCTGACGGATCCTCCAAGCTAACCAGTCCACAAACAACATTATCTTCCTACCCTCAGTGGGTGCCTCATCTGGAACTATGGTGAGAAGTCTCGTGAACTCCTCCTCATACTCAGCAATGGTAGAATTCTCCTGTTTCAAGTTCAGTAATTTTCGCCTCATCTCAGTGTGCACGACGGGTGGAAAGTACTTGCGGTCAAACCGCTCCCAAAATGACCGAATCGGGATCGTGTCCCTCTCTTCCAAGGTGGTGGTGGACTCCCACCACTGCAAAGCGCCCCCCACCAGCTTAAAGAAAGCCAACAACTGTTTATGCATGTTTGTGCACTCATACATACGAAGATGCCGCTGGATATCTTTCTTCCATTGGCTAACGATGATGATATCTAAACTACCAGAGAACTCAGGGGGATGCGCCTTCAGAAAGGCATCCCTAACCTACTCCCATGCAGATGGAAGCTGTGCAGGTACTGGCGCCACTGCCTGAATCTAGGGTGGAGCCTGCTGAACCACCATTAGCGTGCCATTAACCGCATGAGCAACAATAGCGGCTACCTCATTAACATTCATAGAACCCTATGCCGGAGCTGCTGGCTGCTCGGCTTGGGCACACCTATCCTTTCGTGCACGTCTCGGAGGCATCTGAAACGTGAAGAAATTCATTGGTCTACAGTTATTATCAAATCTCAAATAGCTGAAGATGTAAACGTAAAAGCAAGAATACAACAATCCTAGAATAGGGCTCTATAGCAAAAATATTAAGCTGAAAGCGAAATAAGCCGTACAGATCCTAAGGACACTAGAACCTGATGCTCTGATACCACCTGAGACACCGCGCCTAATTAAATACCGGGAGATCACTCCTTTATTAAATTAAAATCAAGGTGAACAGTTGGTTCATTCTTAGCATCACTGTCGAAAAAATAACTATTCCAATTTAAACACCCTAATTAATTAAGCTAAGCGTCAAAACCATTTTTAAACATTACTTTCCAAATTTTATTTTGAAAACAAAGATTTAATTATTTACAACAATTCAATATTTAAAGAATCACACCACAATAATCCTAAAATATATAATCCAAATAATTTAAACATTCAACAACTACATCCCAAAATTAAAACTTAAAGTAAAACATCCAGACAGTAATAAATCCCAAAGTGACAATACTAGAAATATCTGAATCACAATGTCCAAATAAACAACTGAATAATGGAAAGGGCGACACATGCCCCACTAAATGAATATGCTAGGAGTGGAATCAAATAAATGAAGTCGTCTAAGCAAGAGGCCTGCAACTTCCACCTAAGCTGCAGCACGTTCCTTCCAAAGGATCCTATGCAAGACGCCCCTGTGGCTGGGCACCTGTAATATATACATATATATACAAGAGAGAGAGAGAGAGAGAGAGAGAGAGAGAGAGAGAGAGAGAGAGAGAGAGAGAGAGAGAGAGAGAAATAGAAACGGGTCAGAGCCCGATAGTGTAGATGATTTAAAAATTGTTTAGCAAGTATTTAAAATGTTTACAGGCCAATGCAACAACATATTAGTACGACACTCTCTTGAGAATTTCTCACCTCTCTTCTAATGTGCACGCCTATCGCACTAACCTTCCCAATGGTTTAACTTATCTTAGGTTACTCGTAAGATTTAAAACTGAACAACCTAATTGTTAAGAGGAAAATTTCATTCAGTAACAAAGCTCTCATTTTAACTTTATTTATTAATAAAGTTCCCAGTGTCATAATATACTTTTCAAAACAAGTATTTCCAATTTGAAGTCATTATTCATTTCTTACTTACCATAGCACAGTAGGCAGTTCCAAATTTCAGAATTTCATATATATATTAAATACTCGTATAATATATATATTCTAACAGCATCGCACATAAAATTATGGTGCGTGCATACTCAGCTATCCAATCTCCGTATCTCTCATACTAAGGGAAATACAAGTTCAGAATCACTCTCAAACTGTATTAACACATACACAAACAATATTGAGGCGAAGCATAGATTCCAAGTCTCTAAGAGGATATCACATGCCCCCACATCTCTTAGGACCGTCTTAACTATCGATTCGATAGCCTATACCAAGGATATCTATCTTCTAGGGTACAAGTTAATATCCCCCATAAAGGTCCCATCGAGATAAGACTGTCCCAGCGCGGTAACCTCAGGGATAGCAAGTAGCGCGGGCACGATTTTTACATGTATATAATATATGCATACACACAGTCATACAAATATACTACTTTATCATATTAATTTAGGTTCATCTCATAACCCATAATCGCAACATTTATTATGATTTTTCCATTATTAGTTATCACTTATAACGGTTCGTTTCTAACTTTAATTCGAGGGATTTTTCCAACTTTCTACGTAATACTCATGGACTCTATCCTCTCAAGTGTAAAATTCATTAGGTACTCATCTAATTTCCAACGTAACCATCTTACGCATCTCTCCCCTTAATACATAATTTCATCGTCCCTTATATGTAAATATCCCAAAAATACAACTCTTGTCTTACATTAAAGGTCCCAAAATTTATTCACATGTCCTACTGGTCTTCTTTATCTCCCAAAATATTTTTTATAAGGGTGTCCAAGAATTATTTCTCATTAAATTGAATTCAACTAATTTAAAAAGGGGAAATATGAGTCCTCCAGGAGGGGTCGATCGATCGAGGTCTGGGGCTCGATCGATCGAACCTCTTGGCTCGATCGATCGATCAAACAGGTATGACGAATTCTGCAGTTAACCAGTTACGGGTTCTAACACATAACTTCATCCAAAACCATATTTTTCACACACAAACTTCCTAAAATTCATACTATAATCAGTATACACCCATTTTATTCATCTCCTACGTAAAGCATGTAATTTTACATTAATAACTAAGGATTTATAGGCAGAAACCTCAATAAAATCTCAAGAACCCTAGAATTTCTTTAACATGGTTGTAATCAATCTTTTACGGAATTTACTTCTTCTAAAACATTATAAATTCGTGGTTTAATCCTCTACATATAATGGGATTTCCATATTATCAATGAAATCATAACTACATGCGATTTTCCTATCCAACATGAATTTTCTTCTACCAAACTCATCCTCATCACCCTAAACTAACATGAACGATGCATTAACGAAAATAAGCAAGATAAATACTTGCCTGGGATTTTCAACGTTCTGGTTTGATGATGAATTTGGTGTGGTTGTGTTCCCCGTCGCGCGATTTACGCGTTGGTGGTGGTGGCGGTGCAATCGGGTGAATCGTTGGCCTTAGATTGCTTGGACAAGCCTCTCCTTCCCTCTCCTATGGCCGTCACTTGTCTTTTGTTGTTTTTACCCTAGAAGACAACCTTAGACATCTGATATATTCCTTGAATTTTCGTGGGTTTAATTACCCAAAAATGTAAAATGTCCAAAATGCCCTCCAGGGGTACTAATTAAGCCTAAAAACCTCCCAAGACCCAAACTAAACCCCCGGGTACACTTTTCTGACTATCTCAACCCTTCCGGACACTTTGGTGCACTCAAAACAACCATACGAGCAACTTATAATATATTCACTTTTATTTATCAATGTTTAGTCCCGACGCGATACGGGCGCGTCCCGACTCAAATTTCCAAAATTGTCATTTTATTCACCCGTGACATTTAATATAATCAATATTCTATATTACTTTGCTCATTAGTAATATTTAACAAATTCCCCATAATTACTAACTCTCATCACGTTAATAATTATAACATAATTAATTTCCAAATTTATATTAAATAATTAATTCACATTAAATTTAATAAATCCCCAAATTAATATAGCATAAAAATACGGGGTATTACATACTTTCCCCCTAATAACGGAATTTTGTCCCGAAATTCGAAAATAAGGTATACCTGGTAAAAATAAATCTGGGTATCTCTCGCGCATATCTGCCTCGCACTCCCAAGTGGACTCCTCCACATTATGATGCTCTCACTGGACTCATACAAGTGGAACTACCTTCGACCTCAATCTTCTCTCGCTATGGTCTAGGATAGCCACCGGTCTCTCCTCATAAGAGCTGTCAGGCTGTAAGTCTATCTCATCTATCGCAATGTGGGTATGGGCCATATCATCCCGAAGATATCGTCTCAATGATGAGATGTGAAATACATCGTGAATGCGATGTAAATGCTCTGGCAGTCCCTATCTGTATGCTACCAGCCCAATCCTCTCGATAATGGGAAATGGTCCCACGTACCTCGGGGCCAATTTCCCTTTCTTCCCGAACCTCATTACTCCTTTCATAGGAGATACACGTAGTAACACCTGGTCCTCCACATTAAACTCCTGGAAGAACCATTTTGCATCAGCGTAGCTCTTCTGCCTGTCCTGGGCTACTCGAATGCGACTCCTGATCATCTCAATCCTCGCGGAGGTTTCCTGAATCACCTCTGGTCCTAGCAACTTGTTATCCCCCACCTCGAGGCAACAAGTTGGGGAACGACAAGGCCTGCCATACAAAGCCTCAAATGGGCCCATGCCAATCGTGAACTGATAAGAGTTATTATAAGAAAACTCTACCAGTGGAAGGTGTGGCTCCCAACCTCCTCCAAAATCAAGAACACACATGTGTAGCATATCCTCCAACATCTGATTAGTACGCTCTGTCTGTCCATCTGTCTGTGGGTGATAAGCTGAACTCAATCTCAACTCAGTACCCATAGCCTCCTGAAAGCTCTCCCAGAAACGCGACAGAAAAATCTTGTCTCTATCTGACACAATATTCAGGGGCACCCCATGTAATCTGACAATCTCAGCAATGAACAACTGAGCACACTGACCCGTGGTATAGTCTGTCCGCACCGGCAGAAAATGAGCCACTTTGGTCAAACGGTCTACAATCACCCAGATAGAGTCGTGGCCCCGCTGTGATGTAGGCAACCCTGTAATAAAATCCATGGAAATACTTTTCCACTTCCACGTGGGTACTTCCAATGGCTGAAGCAACCCTGACGGTTTCTGATGGTCCACCTTTACTAGCTGGTAGGTAGAACACTTGGACATGAACTCAACGATGTCCTTCTTCATCCCACTCCACCAGTATTGTCGCCTCATATCCTGGTACATCTTATCTCCTCCAGGATGTACCGCAAATCGGGACCCGTGAGACTGAGTCATCACTGCATGACGTAATTTTGCTCATTCTGGAACCATAATCTCCAATTAAACCTCAAACCCCCATCAGAACTAACAGAATAGGACTCAGCACCCTCAGCTAAGAGTCGTACAATCTGCTCCTGGAAAAACGGGTCTGCGATCTGTGCCTGTATGACCCTCGAAACAATCTCAGGTGTCACTATCATAACATATATGAAGGAACGGGCTACCGCGTCCTGGTGACCCAACTCCCTCCACTTTGCTTTCCAGAAGTCCGCTACATCGTCTACCGGTCTATGGCTCAATGCATCAGAAACTACGTTGTCCTTCCCCGGATGATACTGTATATCGAACTGATAGCCCTTCACAAACTCTAACCATCTGCGCTGACGAATATTCAGCTCTCACTGAGTGAACAGGTACTGCAGTGACTTGTGGTCTGTGAACAAACGGAATTTCTCCCCCAATAAATAGTGCCTCCATATCCTCAATGCAAAAATGACCGCTGCTAATTCCAGGTCGTGGGTGGGGTAATTCTTCTCATGCGGCTTAAGCTTACGGGAGGCAAAATCTATAGCCTTCTCCTTCTGCTGAAGTACTCCCCCAAGTCCCCGTAAAGAGGCATCGGTGTAAACCAGGTACTCCACACCCGACTTTGGTAAGGCAAGGACTGGTGCTGAAGTAAGCTTGTCTTTCAGCTCGTCGAAAGCCAATTGACAAGCATCATCCCAAACATATGGTACCCCTTTGCGAGTCAGGTTCGTCAATGGACCCGCTATTTTAGAGAATCCCCGAATGAATATCCTATAGTATCCGGCTAACCCCAAGAAACTACACACTTCCATCGGTGTCGTGGGCTGTCCCCACTCCCTCACCGCTGACACTTTAGTCGGGTCAACTGCTATCCCCTGTTCAGAAACAACATGCCCCAAGAACTGTACTTCTCCAAACCAGAATCCGCACTTCTCGTACTTAGCATACTGACGCGACTAAGAATTTGTCTCAAAAGTGCATTTTACTCTAGGCTCAAGTGCAAGCCTGACGCTCAAGTAGTAACCCGGTAAGTCGGGATCGTATCCACAGGGATCGAGATTGCCAAATAGTAATAAGAAAATTTATTAAATCTTGAAATGATTTCTTTAAAGAAACAAAAAGATGATTAATGATTGGGAAAATTTCTAGTGAAATAAAAATTTACTTAAGAAAAACAAACTGAAAATTGCAAAAAAATTTAGATCTGACAAATGGGAGAAAATAGGGTAGGGTACAATCCCTCAATCCTTAACAGATTACCGTATAGAATACTAGAATTGTAAATTAAAATTATTTACTAGATCCGGTCTTTATAAATTCTAAGCATTACATATATGAGGGATCTAGCCTGCATCATATGAAATCAAAGATAGATATAAAGTGTTGAATGATAAATTATACTCGCAAAGCGTTCTTAAACATCTCAAGTACCTAGGGCAAGAGAGATTAAAAGATTGACAATGTTTGTACGAGTTTCTTTCACGATTCAATCAATATTTTAATTTAACCTCTATTTTCTACATAAATAATTTGCCTTGGATTGAGTTCATGTACCCCAACCCTTGGGAATTTAGCTACTCATGATTTGGTTGAAGAATAAATTCACATATAAAATTATGGATCTACAAGACATTGTAAATAATTTGCAAATATTAAACTAGAGAATGGAAAGATTTTACTTGAATTCAGCAGCAAAAACGGAATTGGAATGTAGAGTTTCTTACAAACTAGGGTTCATGAAAACTCTTGAAGGAATATAAAATATTCTCTCAAAATCTAACCCTAAAATTCAACCTCTAATTCTCTCTAGAACTCTCAACCTAGCAGCTCCCCTCCAAATTATGTAGGGCATGGGCTTTTATAGCACAAAGCATCGAAGTTGACAACTCAATTTGCTTGTGACACAAGTTTCACCATCTAGCACGCCAAAAATCTGCATAATTAATGCCAGGATTTCACATGACCGGACCGGTCCGGATTACCCTCGGATCGGTCCGATATCCACCAGATCGGTTCTTTTCTTTCTATCGGATTGGTCCGATCCTAGTCGGATCGGTTCTTTTTCCATCTCCATCGGTTTGCTATCCATCTGGGGTATACTGGACTTGGTCAATTCGGATCGGTCCCCCTAAATGAATATGCTAGGAGTGGAATAAAATAAATGAAGTCGTCTAAGCAAGAGGCCTGCAACTTCCACCTAAGCTGCAACACGTTCCTTCCAAAGGATCCTATGCAAGACACCCATGTGACTGGGCACCTGTAATATATACATATATATACAAGAGAGAGAGAGCGAGAAACAGAAACGAGTCAGAGACCGATAGTGTAGATGATTTAAAATTTGTTTAGCAAGTATTTAAAATGTTTACAGGCCAATACAACAACATATTAATACGAAACTCTCTTAAGAATTTCTCACCTCTCTTCTAATGTGCACGCGTATTGCACTAACCTTCCCAATGGTTTAACTTATCTTAGGTTACTCGTAAGATTTAAAACTGAACAACATAATTGTGTAAGAGGAAAATTTCATTCAGTAACAAAGCTCTCATTTTAACTTTATTTATTAATAAAGTTCCCAGTGTCATAATATACTTTTCAAAACAAGTATTTCCAATTTGAAGTCATTATTCATTTCTTACTTACCATAGCACAGTAGGCAGTTCCAAATTTCAGAATTTCATATATATATTAAATACTCGTATAATATATATATTCTAACAGCACCCCACATAAAATTATGGTGCGTGCATACTCTGCTATCCAATCCCCGTATCTCTCATACTAAGGGAAATACAAGTTCGAAATCACTCTCGAACTGTATTAACACATACACAAACAATATTGAGGCGAAGCATAGATTCCAAGTCTCTAAGAGGATAGCACATGCCCCCACGTCTCTTAGGACCGTCTGAACTATCGATTCGATAGCATGTACCAAGGATATCTATCTTCTAGGGTACAAGTCAATATCCCCCATAAAGGTCCCATCGAGATAAGACTGTCCCAGCGCGGTAACCTAGGGGATAGCAAGTAGCGCGAGCACGATTTTCACATGCATATAATATATGCATACACACAGTCATACAAATATACTACTTTATCATATTAATTTAGGTTCATCTCATAACCCATAATCGTAACATTTATTCTGATTTTCCCATTATTAGTTATCACTTATAACGGTTCGTTTCTAACTTTAATTCGAGGGATTTTTCCAACTTTCTACGTAATACTCATGGACTCTATCCTCTCAAGTGTAAAATTCAGTAGGTACTCATCTAATTTCCAACGTAACCATCTTACGCGTCTCTCCCCTTAATACATAATTTCATCATCCCTTATATGTAAATATCCAAAAAATACAACTCTTGTCTTACATCAAAGGTTCAAAAATTTATTCACATTTCCTACTGGTCTTCTTTATCTCCCCAAACATTTTTATAAGGGTGTCCAAGAATTATTTCTCATTAAATTGAATTCAACTAATTTAAAAAGGGGAAATATGAGTCTGCCAGGAGGGGTCGATCGATCGTGGTCTGGGGCTCGATCGATCGAACCTTCGATCGATCGAACCTTCGATCGATCGAAGCTCTTGGATCGATCAATCGATCAAACAGATATGTCGAATTCTGCAGTTAGCCAGTTACGGGTTCTAACACATAACTTCATCCAAAACCAGATTTTTCACACCCAAACTTCCTAAAGTTCGTACTATAATCAGTATACACCCATTTTATTCATCTCCTATGTAAAGCATGTAATTTTACATTAATAACTATGGATTTATAGGCAAAAACCTCAATAAAATCTCAAGAACCCTAGAATTTCTTTAACTTGGTTCTAATCAATCTTTTCCTGAATTTACTTCTTCTAAAACATTATAAATTCGTGGTTTAATCCTCTACATATAATGGGATTTCCAGATTATCAATGAAATCATAACTACATGCGATTTTCCTATCCAACATGAATTTTCTTCTACCAAACTCATTCTAATCACCCTAAACTAACATGAACGATGCATAACGGAAATAAGCAAGATAAATACTTTCCTGGGATTTTCGACGTTCTGGTTTGATGACGAATTTGGTGTGGTTGCATTCCCCGTCGCGCGATCTACGCGTTGGTGCTGGTGGCGGTGCAATCGGGTGAATCGTTGGCCTTGGATTGCTTGGAAAAGCCTCTCCTTCCCTCTCCTATGGCCGTCACTTGTCTTTGGCTATTTTTACCCTAGAAGACAACCTTATAAATTTGATATATTCCTTGAATTTTCGTGGGTTTAATTACCCAAAAATGTAAAATGTCCAAAATGCCCTCTCGGGGTACTAATTAAGCCTAAAAACCCCCCAAGACCCAAACTAAACCCCCGGGTACACTTTTCTGACTATCTCAACCCTTTCGGATACTTTGGCGCACTCAAAACGACCATACGAGCGACTTATAATATATTCACTTTTATTCATCAATGTTTAGTCCCGACGCGATACGGGCGCGTCTCGACTCAAATTTCTAAAATTGTCATTTTATTCACTCGTGACATTTAATATAACCAATATTCTATATTACTTTGCTCATTAGTAATATTTAACAAATTTCCCATAATTACTAACACTCATCACGTTAATAATTATAACATAATTAATTTCCGAATTTATATTAAATAATTAATTCACATTAAATTTAATAAATCCCCAAATTAATATAGCATAAAAATACGGGGTATTACAATTGACTTAAGATGAATTTTCCCCTTTCTAAATGGAACATTAATGGGATTGCAACTTTACATGCCGAATCTTTCTAAAACTTTGTTAATGTAATCTGTCTGAGACAATCCCAACGTTCCTCGTAATTTATCCCGAGATATTTCTATCCCGATCACGAAGGATGCCTCACCTAAATCTTTCATTTCAAAGTTTTTAGAATGGTATTTCCTGGTTTCACTTCTTAAACCAAGATGACTATTGACGATAAGAAATTCGTCAACATATAATAATAAATAAATAAAACTTACTGCCACTGATCTTCAAGTAAATACACCGATCAACAGTGTTTTCCTTAAACCCAAAGGATGTAATGGTATTGTGTAACTTAATGTACCATTGATGAGAAACTTTCTTTAGACCATATATTCACTTCTTTAACATATAGACCATGCTTTCATTTCCTTCCTTCATGACGCCTTGTGGCTGTGCCATATAGACTTCTTGTTATAAACTCCTATTTAGAAAAGTTTTTTTCACATCCATTTGGTGCAACTCCAAATCGTAATGAGCCACCAATTCTAATATGATTATTAATGAGTCCTTCTAAGAAACTGGAGAGAAGGTCTCATTATAATTAATGCCTTCTTGTTGATTAAAACCTTTGGCAATAAGTCTAGCTTTATGTCGTTCGACATTGCCTTTCGAGCCAAGTTTGGTCTTAAAGATCCACTTGCACCCAACTCGTTTTTGTCCTTCTGTCAATTCGAATAAACTTTTTTGTCATTCATAGATTTTATTTCTTCATTCATGGCATTAATCCATTTATCAGAATCATCATTATTTACATATTTTTCATAAGAAACTGGATCATTAATATTCCCTATGTTAACTTCGATTTCTTGAAGGTATACAACATAATCATTCGGAAATATCGATCTCCTATCCCTTTGAGATCTTCTTAATGGCACTTCATGTAGTCCTTCAACATGTTCATTGGTTATAGTCTCATTATGTGGTTGTTCAGTTGGTTGATCATTCACTTGTTCATTGTTATTGATCGGATCAATGACCCACTCAATAATTACATTAGGAACAACATGTATATTGTGAACTCGGGGTATAGGAATTTGTACCCAACTTCTTGAATGATTACATCCCTTTCTTTAATACTCCCACTGACTTCACCATCTTCGATGATTTTAGCATTTCCAGTTTTTATAATTCTAGTTGTATGATTAGGACAATAGAATTTATATCCCTTCGACTTTTATGGATACCCAATGAATTGACAAGATAATGTCCTAAGATCCAATTTCTTTTCATGAGGGTTATAAATTCTAGCTTCCGCTGGGCAACCCCACACACGTAAATACTTTAGATTGGATTTCTATCCCTTCTAAAATTCAAAAGGGGTTTTTGACACTGATTTACTAGGAACCCAATTTAAGATATGTATAACGGGCATTAAGGAATGTGTCCATAAAAATGTAGGCAATTGAGTCCTACTTATCATACTTCTAACCATTTCTATAAGGGTACGATTACGCCTTTCAGCTACACCATTCTACCAAGGTGATCCTGGCATTGTGTATTGGGCGCAAATACCTAATTTTTCAAGGAGTTTAGCAACTGGGCTAGGATATTGCCTCGACTCATCATATCTACCATAATATTCACCATCCCTGTCAAACCTAATAATTTTCACCTTTTTGTCTAGTTGCCTCTCAACCTCTTTTATGTATATTTTAACCACATTCACAAACTGAGATTTATCATGCAACAAGTACAAAATGCAATAACATGAAAAATCATCTATTAAAGTGATGAAATATTTTTCTCCACTAATGGA
Organism: Sambucus nigra; assembly: GCA_949130495.1. NCBI lineage: Eukaryota > Viridiplantae > Streptophyta > Magnoliopsida > Dipsacales > Adoxaceae > Sambucus > Sambucus nigra. The sequence goes on from OX422217.1 coordinate 383,590,396, forward strand.
TGGAATATAAAAAGGTCCACGTATATCTGTATGTATTGTTTCAAGTAGCTGGGTGCTTTTTGTGGCTCCTTTTTTTGTATGTTTGGTATGTTTTCCTTTAATACAGTCCACATATACATCATAATTGACCCAATCCAGGTTATGGAGTATTCCATCTTTAATAAGCCTTTCAATTCTTGGCCTGGATATGTGCCCCAATCTTTTATGGCACAAATAAGCAGATTTTTCATCATTAAGTGTACGTTTCGTACCAACATTAGGATGCAGGGTTACATGGATTTCAGAAAAATTATTTTCAAGATTCAATTGATATAAACCATCTAATAAAAAAACCATAACCAATATTAATGGAATTTTTAATTAAACCAAAACCATTATCCTAAAATTCAATCGCAAATCCATCTAAAGTAAGTTTGGAGGCATAAATTAAATTCCTAGAAATCGAGGGAACATAAAAAGTCTCTTTCAAATCTAAAATAAAACCAGAACTTAAAATTAGGCGAATGACTCCAATAACTTTTTTTTTTGCCTTCGCTTTATTGCCCATGTAAAGAAAATGATCATTTGAATTTGTTTTGCGGATCGAAGTGAATCCCTGCATTGAATTAGAAACATTACACATAGAACTAGAATCAATCCACCAACTATTAAAAGGAACATTAATAAGGTTTGATTCGAAACAAACATAAATAAAAGGCTTACACTTTTCTCGAACTAGGCCTTTCGTTTATGACAATCTTTCTGAAAATGGACCTTTTTTTTACAAAAGTGACACTTACCGTTCTTTTCCTTCTTCACAGTAGATGAATGTTCAATTTGATAAGATAGCCCAGGACCTTTCTTAATGCCATTTACAGTCTTCTTCTTAAAAGCAACTCCTTTGACTATAAGATTTTCCACCTATCCTTTAGTTACATGGCTATTCTGGTACTTGAGTTTGCCTTCCTCCTGTACTAACATGCTTTGCAAATTATTTTCATTCCACCTATCTTTAATAGTGTTATAATTAATTTAAAAAGGACCATACTCAGTAGGTAGGGAGTTTAGGACGAATTGGATGAGAAAAGAATCGTCCACCTTCATGCCCAAAACTCTAAGTCTGACAGCCATATTGGTCATCTCTATAATGTGCTCGTTCATGGTTCGAGTACCATCGAACCTCATGTTCAGGTTAACTATCAATTTCTCAACTAAAGATTTATCAGTAGTGAGAAAGCGTTCCTTAATGTTGTTAAAATACTCTTTCACTTTCGTAGCTTAAGGTAGGTAGGTCTTAATGTTAGCAGCAACGCACATTTTCACAAACATAAGGGCCAGACTGTTGGATCAAGACCATGCTTCATGGACAGTAATTTCATCCTCACTATTGGTATCTATAATAGCAGTGAGTTCATCACGGAAAATTGCCATGTCCATGTCAAGAACCCCTAGGCTGAACTCAATTTGCTCATTCCATTCAGAAAAATTAGTTCCATCAAATTTGGAATAGGACTGAGCATACGAATACAGGTTAAGGGGAATTGCAAATTAATAACAATGTTTACAATTAAATTTTACACACAACAATAATTGCAATGGTTTAATACTAAATTGTTGACTAAATAACTTTTTTAGCAGATTTCTTAAATAGTACAAATATCACAAAATTTGTATTAGTCATCACACAATATTTATATTATAAAGATATACTACCCTTTAAATCATTTATGATGGTCATATAATTTTGGCATCTATATTTATTGCCTAAACATTTCATACCATTATTAATGGACTTAATGTCAACTATTCAATTTTCACAAAAACAGTTCTAACGTTTTTTTAATCTAAATATTAGCATGTGCTGCGCCTCAATCTAATTTTATAACGAACATTAGAATAAATTTTAATGAATGTAAGCGTAATATTCCTACATACATTCTTAGTGTGTGTTTGGCCTTTGACTTAACTCAAATGAATAATTCCTTACATGTCTCAACTTAAATATAGTTAGTCCTGTATTAATGTCAACTATAATATGTAATCTGCAAATAATCATCAAGATACGAACAGTAGCTTAAATGCTTCAAAAAAGAATTGTCCAAGTAGTAGAAAAATCACATAATACATGAATTTGCCCAAAATGAAAAAAAATAGTTTTCACCATAGAATCGAATTAAAACATACTAGAAAATCAAAACTTTTTGCAGAACATTAAAATCAAATTTATGTTAAAAGTTATAAGCCCTAAGATTATTTTCCAAAACGGTAAAAACGGGATTTTGAGGGCCTTAGCGGACTCGAATCACCGAAAAACACGTTACGTCACGATCAGAGGCCATGAAAATCGTTCGTTGTCCCATTTTCAGACAACCCACCAAGTTTCAAGTCAATCGGACACTAAAATTTTACAAAAACACTATTCATCGCTGTAAAAAAAAATTAGGCCAAAAAATATTTTCCCCTAAATCACAGTTTTCATCCAATTAATCTGAAAAATAGATTCGTTTTGTTATCATGATCATTCTAGCTATTTTCCATAATGCTTAATAGGCTTGAAACATATGAATCATTCATGGGATAGATTAGGGTTCTTATCATCACAAAAGGGTCTTTTAATTATGGGACAGTTACAAAAAATAAGGATTGTTTTATGTAATTTTTCGTTCTCAATTTCTCACAGATATGAAGATAAAAAGTTTCGAAATACTAATTTATATTAGTTGTGTAATATTCCTACACGATTTCTAAAGGCTGTCGCACAAGAGTTTTATGATTTCCAGTTTTCCAAAAAAAAAATCCAAAATTTGAGCATGCAATAGATCAATATTATTATATAAAAACAATTCGTATATGGACAACATGAGATTGCAAACTAAAAGCTCTGGTACCACATGTTAATCAAGATTTTTTTGTTGTCATAAAATCAGACATAAACCATAATGTTACGTCATGTTTAAAAACAGTTTTGTTGTGAATCCATGATGTTTTTATCTTCATGAAATCAAAAAATTAATTATTCTATATAGCTATGATTGAAAACTAACCTTTTGTCCATTGCAATTGATTGAAAACATGTGACTTGAATGCTCCTTAGAACATCTTGAAAAATAACCCAAAATTGTCTCTTGGTGTGCCCAGAATTTTGATGAGAAAATATGAGTAATGGGAATTTCGAATTTTCTCTCCAACCTTACAAATAGTGTGTTATGAGATAACCCTAGATGGTGTAGGGCTCCTCTATTTATAAGGGGAAGAGGGTGAAAAATCTTAGTCTAATTCAAGTCTCCCGTTAACCATCAAGTGGCTAAAAGATAGGAACAACCCAATTCTTTAATATTTGTATTTATCACATGTCTAACTAATTATTCGATATTTATTAGACCACATAAATGGGAAATTCATAATTTTGTAATTTAATATTATTAAAGTTAAAAATTAATTTCAGACTTCTAACAAGATCCAGTACATGGAGTTTAGGGGAAAAGGAGGTTGTAATATCCCCATAAATATTATTATATTGAAGGAAGAGGTAACAAAGAGAAGGAAGGGAAGTGATATTAAAAGGAATATTTCCATTAAGGAAATTTGATCGAAGGCTAAGAACCATTAAGGCATATAATTTTCCAAGATTATCGGTTGAGATAGGACTCGCAAGTCCAACACCTCGCAATCGAAGAGCAAGCACATGGGTGCCATCATGAGTGCAAGTGATGCCTACCCAAGATATGCAGATAGCAGTATTAGGGTTCCAGTTGAGCTTTCAACCATGAAGGAGCGCAACAATAAAATTAATAAGAGCTTGTTTATCCAAGTTCAAGTTGCCAACAGCCAGAGGAAGAAGAGTAACAAACATAGAAGGAATAAGTTGATAGGTAGAGCTGAATTTCATGAGGAAATATTCAGTTCTATGAGAGAAAACTGTCTAGCTCTTACCATTTTCGTGGTCCAGGACAAAGTGAGTGAAACAACATTAATTGGCATATAGAGAATATAAGGGTACCTTTTTGTTTAAAGCATGAAATATAGTGCTAACCACCAAATGGTTCACAAAAGGAAACGAAAAGGGCAACAAACTTCTCTGCATGCAATAGTGTATATCAATTAGATTTCTAAGTGGGAAACATCTGTGTAAAATGCATAATGCATTCCTCTACATTCTAGTCATGATGCAAAACCACATGGTTAGCAAAGAAGTACAAAAAGGAAAAAGGTCACCCCTAATTATCAACAGGGAACTACACTACTGATATTAGATCAAGAACATCAATAAACTTAAAGAAATTTTAGAATGTAGTTGAAATGAAACCAGTTTACCGAAATCCAATAATAAAAATCAAATTAAAAAATCATTTACAGAATAAACAGACTATAGTTACCATTTCTTTATATTAATACCTGGAATTCGTATAACGATGTATACTCAGTTGTGTTTAAATGTGAATTCGAAAACATAAATGACGAATAGTGATTTATCCATAAGAAATTTCAAATCTATTGCTAAAAGCAGTAAGTGATCATTGCTTGTGACTCACAAAAAAGGCTCAAGACTACCACCTATAATTGCTTTTACAAATAACACAAACTTGTACCCTATGTTAAAAGGACCCAACATTTGTTTGACGTAAATGAAACCAAATGAAAAATAAAAAGGAGATATCACATGTCTCAATTCTCTATCAATAAACTCTTCAAAATATAGAATACCTCAAATGATATTACAAATAGGGTATTTAAATAAGTGAAATAGAAAAGGTTTTGCCTTAAAGGGGATTTTTTCGGGAACCCTGCTTGCTTGGTTTGATTGCATGCTTACATGGTTTTACGTTGTCAATCACATAGTTGCATGCAATAGGGTTTAAAAGAATTAAAATTGGTGTGGGTTGACATTTAGTTAAATAAATTAAGGCCATTGGACTATAGCGCACTCTCAAATTTGTATCAGAGCCATTTACACAACTTTACCGTGTAATTTACTTTTTGTAAAATTTTTGTGATATCAATTTTCTAAAAAAATTAATTTTGAAAAAGGTTGAGTTCAAAATGGATAAATTATATAATAGAATGCCAACTTTTAAGGGATATTAGATTTACTTAGGTTAGTAGAACTTATAGGAGACCTTTAAACATATGAAATCAACATGTTCCTTAAAATGGTAAAACCAAAAGACAAGGGGATTTCACTTAAGGCCTAGTCTAGAAAGAGAGAAAAGGTGTCTCGAAAGAGAGAGGAAATGTCTTTCGATTCTCAGTACGACTTTGACTAGATGAATTAGCCCTCTTTGCTAAGAATGTTATGAAAATTCTAAAAATTAAAATTAACGACTCATCCAAAGATAAAAAACAGTTTTGAGAAAAATAAAATTGGGAAGAAATTTGAAACAAAAGGAAGCCCTAAAGAGAAAGGAAGAGAGATGTTACAAGTGTAACAGGAGAGATCAAAAAGCGTATGAGTGCCCCACTAGGTTAAAGCATCAAGGCAAAGCCAAATCTTCCTCAAATGCCACTGTTAGTGATGATAGCGAGGTTGAGTCGGTGGATTCAGTAGAAGAATCACCGCATGAATGTAACTTCACTGAATTCATGGCTAGTCACGTGAGTACGACTATCGAACCTCACGATGATGAGGATGCTATTTCATAGGGACACCTTGACAGTGATATCGACGTGACTGAGGGTGAGGATGCAGCAAGTGAGAACTAGAGAAGGAGTTAGGAGAGATGAGAGAATCCTTTACTAGAAAGCCTTTGAAAGAGATAGTGTATATATATATATATATATATATATATATATATATATATATATATATATATATATATATATATATATATATATAAGGAGAGAGAGAGAGAGCGAGGGAACTTAATCAAACAAGTGGCTAGTCTTACGAGTGATCTCCTTGCATTCGTGGAGACTCGTAAGAAACTTGAAGTCCTTGTATCCCAACTCGAGAAAGATCTCGAGAGATCCTGGAAGGTTAAGGTGAAAATCGAGGGCACATCTAAGAAGATGGGAAAGATGTTCCTCGGCTTCGTATTAGGGTTTGGTGAGAGCCAAGGAATAGGTTTTGAGGGTGAATCCTCTTCACATGTTGCATCGAAATCAATTCTTGAGTACATAATAAATCCTTACGGCCCTCAAGAAAAACCCTAAAGAAAATTTCGACCAAGAAAGTGAACCAAGGAAGTCTTAAGACTATTTATTTCTGCATTTATCACAAGAGAAAGGGCCAATTTAGGGAGTTTTTCTATAGTTTAGGTCGGAATCAATGTACACATACTTCGTCGTACCACTTTATTGATTTTTCTAGCCTCATAGAGAAGGTTTAGTGTCTAGTAGCCACTTCTCATAGTTTGAGGAAAGAGTTCCAACGGAAGACTTTTTCGTTAATGGATACTTCTAACATCCCGATTAGAACTAACAACTACAAGGGGAATCAAAAGGTTACCACTTCATGGGTGCCTAAGCATGAAGAGAAAGCCCTTATTGTTCATGTTTCACTTAAGGCTCATAATAACTCCTAATGGTTGTTCTAGGCATATGACTGGTGACGTCTCATCTTTTACCAACCTTGAGGATCGCAAAGACGATAAAGTCCCCTTCGAAGATGGGAGTAAATCTAGCGTTATAGGATATGGTACAATAGACACACCCAATTTTCCTAAGCTAGATAATGTTTTGTACAGAAAAGGTTTAAAAGAAAACCTTATTAGCATTAGCTAGTTGTGTGATGAAGAATTTGCTATAAAGTTTGATCGGAACGAGTGTAATGCTTTTTATCAAGTTGGTAAACTTTTACTGCAAAGGGTGAGAATAGAAGATAACGGTAATAGGATTGTGCCGAAGTCTCATTTGTGTGCAAAAACTCCATAATCTCATTTATGGATATGCGGCATCAACGTTCAGGTCACGTTAATATTAGAGATTTTGAGCATTTAGCGAAGAAAAATCTAGTACTTTACGTACTGTCTCTTAAAAGGTCAACTTTCACGATTTGTGATCCTTGTCAGCAAGGAAAACAAGTCCAGAGTCCCCATCGGAAGTTGAATAAAATTACCACTACACGTATGCTTTAGTTGATACATATAGATCTCATTGGTCCTACTATCATTGAGAGTCTGGGTGGTAAGAGGTATATCCTCAAGATGGTAGATTATTTCTCTCATTATTCCATAGTTGGTTTCCTGATAAAGAAATCTGATACTGTAGAGTTTCTTAGGATTAAGTGTCATGTCCTGCAAAATCAACAGGATAATACCATCAATATGATGAGTAGTGATAAGGGCACAAAATTAAAAATTCAAACTTGGATAGCTATTGGATAGCTTGGGAACTAAACACAAATTTGTGGTCGTGAAAAATCCTTAACAAAATGGGATTGTTGAGAGAAAGAATCGAACGATTAAAGAGATGGATAAATCCATGCTCCTTGGGCATAGAGTGCCTCGATGGTTTTGGACAGAGGCAATGTTTATCCCATGCCACATGGTGAATAAGGTATATCTTTATCCACACACATTTCGGACGCCTTATGAGTTGTGGACGGGGAGAAAACCCAACCTTTCATTTTTTCATGTCTTTGGGAGTAAATGCTACATCCTGAGGGATAATGAGAAATTAGGGAAGTTTGAATCCCAGAGCGACGAGAGAATTATGTTAAGGTTTTCATCAACGAGCAGAGCATACCCGATTTTTAACCTGAGCAGCTTTAAGGTTATGGAATCAATTAACTTCCCTATTAAAGATGATGAGCAACCAACATTTGTTGATTTTGACGAGTCGTATGAGGATGATGCACCCCTTAGTGATGATCCCATTGTCCCTCACACACATAGGGTGGAACCTACTCCTTTCTTAGGGGACACACCTTCTTAGATTCACAAGAGTCATAACCCTTTTTCCATTTTAGGAGATCCTACCTAAGGGGTCAAGACTCGCGCTCAGCTAGAGAACGTTGTTAGATTTTTATTATACACATCCAAAGTCGAGCCCAAGAATGTAAAAAAGAACTCAAAGATACACACTGGATATCTACTATGCTGGAAGAGTTTCTTCAGTTTAGAAAGAATGATATCTAGGAACTTGTCCCCCGACCTAGTGAGGAGAATGTGATTGGTACTAAGTGGATCTTCAATAATAAGATGGATGATAATGGTACCAATATATGTAGTAAGGCAATGGTGGTCTCTCAGGGCTACACATAGATTGAGGGTGTAGACTTTGAGGAGACATTTGCTCCTGTTGATGGCTTGAGTCCATACGCTTACTACTTACCTTTGCATGTCATCTGTGTTATAAGTTATATCATATGGATGTCAAGAGTGACTTTCTGAATGGAATTCTATAGGAGGAGGTTTATGTGGAACAACTAGAAGGGTCTGAAGACCCTAAGCATCATGGACACGTCGATTATCTAAGGAAATCCCTGTATGGTTTGAAGAAAGCACTTCGTTCTTGGTACGAGAGTCTTACTTCATATCTCTTATCCCATGGCTTTAAGAGAGGGGAAGTATATAAGACGTTATTTGTTAGGAGAAGATAAGGTGCTATTTTGGTTACCCAGGTGTATGTGGATGACATAGTCTTTGTATCCACTTGCTCCTTCCATGCTCACGACTTTTAGGAGGATATGAAGAGTGAGTTCGAGATGAGCATGGTTGGTGAGGTTAAATTCTTCCTTTATCTCCAGGTTCATCATCTAGAGGATGGGATATTCATCTCCCAATCCAAGTATGCAAGAGACGTCGTGAAGAAGTTGGGTTAGACTCCGCTAAGCATTCACGCACCCCATGAGTACCTCGACGAAGCTTAGCATGGACACTTCAGGAGGACGTAGAGAAAACCTTGTATCGAAGTATGATAGATAGTCTTATCTACTTGACTACCAGTCGTCCCGAAATAGCCTTTAGTGTTGAAGTCTGTGCACATTTTCAGGCATCCTCGAAAGAGTCACACTTACTTTCTCTTAAACGTATCATCAAATATGTAAGTGGAAATATGGTATTTATATTCCTTTGATACCGATGATCGTTTACCCTCCTATTTGGATTCTAATTAGGTCGAGGATATAGATGGATGTAGGAGCACTTAGGGTGGGTGTTTTTACTTTGGAAGTGATCTTGTCTCTAGGTTGAGCAAGAAGCATAACTCCATCTCTTTGTCCATTGAAAAGGCTGAGTATATCGTCTCCGGGAGTTATTACATGAAACTCTTATGGATGAAGCAAATACTGGAGGATTACGGGATTTCACAAGGCACCATGACTATTTCTTGTGATAACACGAGCGTGATTCATATATCTCAAAATCTAATCAAGTATTCGTGCACGAAGCACATTAGAATACACGGGCATTTTATATGGGATCTGGTTAAGGAGAAGGTCGTGTCCTTAAGCTTTCTGACAACCGACTGCCAGTTAAGCGATATTTTTACAAAACCTTTAGATTCCCTTAGATTCAGGAGTAGGTATCTGCACAGTTGACCGAGGGTTAGTTACTTTATCTAGTATATGATGTTTTTTCTCGTTCATATCCTGGATTTATATTGGTAGATTATACCATGGGTATGAATCTTGTATTATTTATTTTCTTCTTTATTTTTCAGAAAAATCCAAAAAGATTTTTGATTTTTTATAAAAAAAAAGGTAAAATACAAAAAGATTTTTGGTTTTTAAGAAAAGAGAAAAATTCAAAAATATATTCGATTTTTAAGAGGAATAAAAAATTCAAAAAGATTTTATTTTTATATAATTTTTTTTGGGAAAACATAAAAATATTTTTGTAGTTTGTTTACACCTTATATGGATGGACATTTAGGATTGCCAAGTCACAATATCATTCCATTATCCAATTGACTTTTTGATAGTGTTTTGAGATACAATATCATTTCATCCACGTGCTTTACAATGTGATTAGTTGATTACTTTCTACATGTTTGACTTGTTGTCTTATTTAACGTACACACACACGAATTTATTTGAGCATTGGACTTGTCTATCAGATGTTCGTCTAGGTGTTTTCATCTCAATTCTTCCCTTAAAACAAACCAAATGCAATAAAACGAGATAATGAAAGTATTTCTTCTAAGAACCATTGCCCGGATTTGAAAAACTAAAAATTATATCTCCGGTACATGTGTCATATTATAAGCAATGGAATTGGGATGTGAAAGACAGGATTTCTTTGCGTGAATAGCCACCATTTGCAAACGAAAAAGAGCATAAAATTTCAAATGCAAAAAAAATGAAAAAATATAAAGTTCCAGGCCTATTTCAAAGATGATTTGCTATATATGATCATTAATGTCCTCAAAACAAAAATAATTGAGATAAATATTCTATATATGAGTTGTGAGGGAGTTTAGTCCAAGATCAATGGGTTTGCACGTCGTGAAAAAGTCTCGTAAAAGCATTACATAGTTTTTGGGCATTATTGGTGTGAAAATCATTTGACGTTGATTTGTTGATTAGATTGAGCCGATATCATATGAATTCAACATTTTTACACCTCAGGACGACTTTATATTCATCCGTTAGGCATCATAAAAAGGGGGAGAATGAATTATAGGGGAGTGGGAGTTTAATTATGGAGTTTGACTATGCTAACTCATGCTTATGCTTATTCTTATCATTTTATTTCAAACTTTTTCCCGTCACGGGTATTTGCTTGTTTGTCTCATGTCTGTAGGTTCATTTGAAGATCACATTCATAACACACTTGATGAAGACAAAGGAATTTTGAGATTTTAAGATTTTAAGACTTATGTGTTTTGATGTAATTCCATTTGTGGGTTTTGGTAGGGTATTAGAATAATGTATGTCTTAGGATTTTGGATGTATAATTCAGATTGTTTTTATGTATGTACCGGCATAGCCATAGGGCGAGATTCGTAAGGGAATTTTTCTTACACTTCAGCTAGAATCTAGGACTTGTCCGTAGTTTTCTAGTTTACATTAGATATGGAAAATCCCGCTACATCAGTTATGGTACATCACGTCTCCACAATCATCTGCGGCGTCAAGGATCTAAATATCTGGCAACGTGCATCTCCAACGTGCACCACTCATCTTCATTATGGTTCACGTTCATCTTCAGGTGCTCCACAACTTCACGTTATTATGGTACGTTTTATGTTTAGAGTTATCTATTTTTTCATAATTATATTGGGAGTATTTTTACTTTATTTTAATTTAAAAAATGAGGGTAATATTCTTTTAAAAAAAAATTCTCTTGCTGTCGTTCAAACGAGGTGGATATCTCATTCTGACGATCCCAGCATCTCGTTTGCAGTCTCGTTTGATGGCCTACATCGAACAAGCTGGAAACGAGGGATTACTATTTTGGTTTTAGTCATGTCCCAAGAAGGTTATTAGAAGCAAGCTATAAATGAGATTCATATCTCGTTCGAACAACGCTTCGATCTTATTCGAACGACCTGATATCGCCTCGATTTTTGTGTCCACCTTTAAAAACCCTCTTTGTAGAGATATTTTGCAAGACTTTTGTAACCTCGATTTTTTCAGACCTACTGCACAAAAGTCTCACTTTTTAGAAGGAAAAACACCCTTTTGATTCACATATCACCTCCCATATATCTTTGTGAATAACTTTGAAACCTTCACATAATTCGATACTGGAGTTACTCTTGTGGAGAAGGCATTTCCACTGCTGATCTTGTGGTTCTCGTGGGAACCATTGTTAAAGGAAGACGAAGGGTCACCTGCGGGAGATTCATCTTAAAATGTTGTCGTTCACTTGTATATTTTGTAAGTTGCGATTTGTGAATTATATAAGTGAAATAGAAAAGGTTTTGCCCCGGAGGAGATTTTTCCTGGAACCCTTCTTAGGTGGTTTGATTGCATGCTTACATGTTTTTATGATTTCAGTCACATAGTTTCATGTACTATGGTTTAAATGAATTAAAACTAGTGCGGGTTGATATTTAGTTAAATAAGTTAAGGCCATTGGACTATAGCACACTCTCATTGAATGATGGAGAATCAGTCACTTATTTATAGGCAGGGATAGGACCTAAATCTCCAATAGTCACTCAATCTTAATTGTCCATCAAGGTATATACCCAAGAGTCCCTTTTACTCTTGGTATATGGATTATTATTTCATTAACCAAGGTGACTCTTACTATTAATATAATTATAGAGCACATTATGTAGAATTAACCTTTAAAATAATTCTAATATTTTTCCCACTTGGTCCATAATTATCATAAAGCACGCAATATCCTTTGAGTTGCCCTTAAAAAGTTTTTCATAAATACCTTAATTAAACAAACCATTAATGTGAGTCATGACACTCACATACTAGTTCAAGAGCTTGATCACTTTCATGTATCACATCTAACAAGGATTATAAATTGGGCTATTCAATAAGGATCCAATAGTGTCTTATGTAAAAGATTATTTCAGCCACATTCATCAATTCACGCGTATGTAAGCTTATTTTGCAAGACAAAAATTGAAATGTTTAGAATACAATTTAATTGATATTAAGTATAGTGTCAAAATTAAGCACAAAACAACTCACATCACTTACACTTAATTGGCTACATGCAAAACTCATATCTTAAACATGTTTCATGAATGTCCTTTGGGAATAGCCCATTTATTAGTGGATATGCAATTTTAACATTTATACTAATGTGTTTAACGGACACTTTTTGTTTCTAAATTTCATCGTTCACATATATATATTATATCCTAATGTGACTAGGTTCTTTAAAATACCTATCAATTCTTCATAACAAAGATTGCAGCGACATTATCATAATCTTTCAATGACTTGATAATAGTTTTGATAACCTCAAGTCCCAGAATAAATTTTTCGCAGTCATAATCCATAAATTATAGCCCCAAAGCATGCTACATACAATATTTAATTGCTTCTCACTCTTTTATAATATTGGCCACTAGACCAAAACAAACCTACTTAATCAAAAGAAAACAATTATCATACATGTGAGCATACGATATTTTAGGAATCTCATTATTTCATACTCTTAAAATTTTTCATTTCTCTAATCTATCATTCATTACTAACAAAAATCCAATAAATATATAAATTTATTCTCATTTATTTCAAGTTATATATATATTGATCAAAATACATAAAGTATTCTTTAAATACCATTGATGGGAAACTGCCATAAGTTTATATAGTGATTTCTCAACATATACAGTTTTTTTTCTTAAACTCTCATAATTTTTCACACTAAATGTAACTCCTAATAAAAGGAAGTTACTAAATCCATAAGAATTTTACATTTTAAGATACAGGTGAAAATGTTTATTTACACCCCTTTCTCTATTCGTAATGAAAACTTTTACCGTAAGTCTAGTTTTATGTCGTTTATTATCACCATGGTCGTTGTTGATGTAAAAAACTAGATTGCTTCTAATTATTTAATCACAGATAAATATAAATGAGACAAAGAATTTTAAAGTGGTTCAGCCTTATAAGAATGGCCTACGTCCACTGTTTCTGTTATTGCTGAGTGTTTGGGAATTCTCGATTACAAGTACTATCAAGAAATTCCGGTCCCTTTGAATGAGGGTAATACAATGTATTTATAGCCTTGAGGCTATATTCTGAAAGGGTGATACATTAAATGATATACATATGAAAGGGCAATTCATTCAATGCTCTTCAAGCGTGTGCGTCAAGATGATAAGCATTCAATGAATAGTTGAAATGTTGATTATCTGGCAATCAATGCTGTGGTCGAGATGCAGCTCGAACCGCCTTAGTTTCTCGTCGTTCAAGAGTTCCTCGGAGCGTTGGAGTTCCTCGGAGAGCTGGAGTTCCTCGGAGAGCTGGAGTTCCTCGGAGAGCTGGAGTTCCTCGAATTATACTTGTTGCTCGGAGTGAGTCTGACTTGGTCGGGGGAATAGACTTCCTCGTTGCTATTATGCCACGTAGATCGACACGTGTCTTCTTGTGATTCGTCTATATCAGCATACTAATTTTGGTATCAACAGAAGCCCCCAATGTTTCATATTTCGAACTTTGAGGAGTATGGAACATTCTTTCTCGGTATATGGAAATATTAAATGATCTTCCTGGTTTTTAGGAACATTTCTCCGTATTTTGAATTTCCTTCCAAATTCGCAGAATCCGCCTTTTTGCATTTTTATAAGCGCTTCGATCTTCGTGTACTTTTTGTCCTTTTAGCCGCCGGTAGCGTAATAGTTTCCTTTTTATAATCATTTCTTTCGCCGTTTCCCAAAGCAAAGTATTTAAACTTCATAGACAATATCACCGTCTTCTACCTTTTTCCAATTTCTGCTTTCGAGTTTTCCATAGACTTTCTTTCTTTTGTGCGTTCATCCTTGTTTTCGTTCGTTGTCAACAGATCTCCCTTTTTCCTGTAAGATCTTCTTCCTTCTTCTTCATTTCTTTTATTCACTATGGTTTATATTAGTGAATCTCTTGAGAAACTCCGTTCTGATTTCTCTATTCCGTCTTGGGTAACTTTGGAGGATCTTTCTGAGCCTCCAAATTATTTTAATTTGGCTGAGGGACATTGGTTTCCCAGTCTCTTTATTGCTGAATGTGGATTTTCTTTTCCACCAAACCCTCTGTGCTTAGAGTTCTGTCAGTATTTCGATCTTGTTCCTGCAAAAATAGTCCCCAACACATGGAGAATAGTTAATGGGGTGCATAGGTTAAATCAAACTCATGGAACTCGTATAGGAATTCCTAAGATTATGTACTATTATAGATGGGCTGTTCTAGACAATGTTTATTATTTAAAAACTAGATTTTTGAATAGAGCTTTAGTAGTCAATCTCCCTGATGCTAATAGGGATTATTTTGAACATGGGGTAGTTATCAAAAATTGGCATCATGCCCCTTTGGTTGGAGACGAAGTATATGAAGGTCCCAAATGCCCTCCATATGGCAATGGGATAGGTTATTTTCATCTTATTTTATTTTTGAAATTATGATTTCATTATGTTTGATAAAATATATGACTGATATTTCACAATGTATTTGTTTGCAGTTGACAGTAAGAGAAAAACTCCAAAAGAATCAGAAGTTAATATCAAGCATTTAAAACATATCTGGAGTTTGCATCAGAAAGTTGCAGACGAGCACGTCAGGTCTGCTTCATACTTGTTGCAGTACAGGAGCTATACATCATCCTTTACTGCTCGTCCTGTGGTCAGCATTAGTGAACCATTGCCAGCTTCCGAGTATTCTTCACCAGAATCTCATATTCCTCTAAGTCAGAAAATGGGCAAAAGAAGAGTTCCTGCTATCTTCGAGGAGACTTCCTCTGCTGGAGATGGAAAGAGAAATAAGAATGATTCAAAGGGGATAAAGAAAGTAGATGTTGCCCCTTCTGTTGCTCCTCAGAAGGCTGCCGAGAAGCCCCCAGTGGCTCCTAGTAAGAAGGATGTACCAGCAGGAGCGATCACCATCTCCCCAACCAAAAGTTCCTCTTTGGTTGAAACTGTTGAAGTGCCACTGAGGAGATTGAAGAAATCCTCCTCGGTCAGTTTTTCTGAAACCATTCCCCAGCTCCAAGCTAGTGGAGCTGGTGTTCCAACCATTATTCCCCTGAGTTCTGCAATGAGCTCGGTAAAGACTTGGACTATTCCTGAAGTCCAAGGAATTGAAGAAAACATATCTAGGGATATGCTGACATCCCTAGCTACTCGTCACATTGCTTCAGTAAGTTTCTCTTATCTTGAATTTTTCTTTCTTTCAGTCAATATATGTATCTCGGCACTGACTTATCATTACCTTCTTTTTCAGCTGGTGAGTTGTTTTAACACCATAGTGAAGAAATATGAAGCACTCAAGGATTCTAGCTCCTCGTCTGGAGTGGAGGATGCTTTTCTGGGTTTGGCCCAGTCTTTGAAGGATTACCGTAAAAAATATGACGAGGATAGGGGTGAATGGGAGAAGAAGTTGGCTGCATCTGAGGCAGAGAAGGTGCAGTTGGGAAACAAAATAAAAGACTTGGAGAGAGAGAATAAGAAATATGCCTAGAAGCTTACAAACTTTGGGGAGCTTGAAAATAAGTTGAAGTCGGCTGAGGAAGAGCTAACCCTTCTGCGAGAAGTAAATCGCCAGAAGGAGGAGGTGGAGGCCAAGTTGAAAGCCTCCGAGGATCTTCTATCCGAGAAGCTCTCCTCGGAGAAAATGAAAAGAAAAGTGGCTGTGAAAAAATCTTTCCGCAGCGGTTGGGATAAAGGATGGGATAGGGGGGTAGCGGCAGTGATGACCCTGGTCAAGTATGGGAGTTTGAAATACTTCCGAGATGGTTGGGTTGCTGCCCTGCAAGAATTGAAAGTTAATAAGGACTCAGAATTGTTTCAACAACATCTGCCTGGTCCTCCCCCAGCTATTGAGGATAAAGAAGAGGACGAAGCTGCCTCCTAAGAATCTTCAATGGTATTGGGTGATCTCATCCCTACCCAGCCTGCTGATGAGGAGCTTTCATCTCGGCTTGCTCCTCCTGAACAAGTTCCAGTTCCTGTCGATCAACTCGTTGTTCCCACCGAGCAACCGAGCTCCTCATCCCAGCCTCCCGAGAAAGTCTTGGGAGACAAGGAAAAGGTGTGAAGTTGTTCGGTATTCTCTTTCTATTTTTCTTCTTTTTCAAATGTAACAAGATCTTTGTAACTCTGCACTATGATCTAATAAAATTTGAGTTCTTTTCTTCCATATGATAGCCTCTTTTCCCTTCTGTACTCTGTCTTGATCTTCGTTTTGATGGTTACTTTTTCTTTCTCAGCTAGTTTCTGGCCAGGATGAATATGCTATCTGCTAATGATACAAAGCTGATGCAACAATGTCATGAATATTATAAGGTTGACCGAGCTGTGGCCAATAATGTGGCTTACTACGAGATGATTGAAGACTTGCAAGGTACTCTCGATGAACTTCAGCATCAGTATAAAGAGTCTTTAGCTCTTTTGCACGAAGGATATGAGAAGAAACTCAAACAACTTAGTGCTGAAACATGTTATGACAAGATGCTTGCTTCCTATGAAGTGAGAGAGAGAACCCAAAGGGTGAAGTCGAAGCATGCAAACAGATCGCCGAGCTGCTAGAGCAAGAGAATAACAATTTGCAGAAAGAGTTGGCACAGTATAAGTCTGCAGCTTCATCTTCCACTGCCTTGGTACCGGTCACCGATGAAGGATTCTCATTTTTAGGGGTTGAGAATGCCAAATTGAGGCAAGAATTAGAGACTTTGAGAAGAGCTGGGCCTTCTAATGCTACTCGAGGACGAGGAAGAAGTTCTCATGGACGAGGAAGAGTTGCTCAGAATATTGATGAGGAACAAAGTATTCAACCTGCTCGGGGACGATCAAGAGGTCTTCGTCGTACTGTTGAAGAAGCTCATACTCAATCAACATTGGAAACTCAAGCGTTCCAATTGAATGCAAAAGATCGGGCTTTGTCTGAAATGTCCAAGAAAATCCAAACTCTGGAGGATCAGCTTGCTTCGACAAAGTCTGCTCTGAATAAAAAGGATGTTTTTGCCAGAAACCTTCACGAGCAGTTAGAGAGAATAACTTTCCAATTCCACAAACAACCTCGTGAGTTCTGGATGGCAGGCTACAATGAGGCCCTTTGTCACTTGGATGCTCGCATTGAAAATTCCAATAATGAAGGTTATAAATAGGGATGGTTGAACGCCCTGGGTGTGATGAAGCTCGAACAAGGACACTACCTGTGGGACTATTATGATCCTGGGGTACTAGACTTGCATGTGCCACGTTATAAATTGGACATGGAATGGATCCCAGCTCGTGCCATTCCTCGGAGCTTAATTGCAAAATACCTCGGTGACTACAATCTTCATTCTCAGATCGAGGTATCTCGTCCCGAGCATCTACTGGACACACCTTCAATAATGAACGTCAAATTCTTCGAGATATTAACTTCATTAATTCTCCCCTTTGCTTGGAAGATCCACCTGTGGGCGAGGAGCCTATATCGAAAGCTGAAGGAAAAAAGCCAATAGAATAGGAAATTCTGATGTAATAATTAGTACACAATTTAATATCAATGTAATAAAATGAATTACACTTGTATTTGTCAAACACTTTATATTTATGCTTGCATAACAATATTGTGTGGTTCATCGACCAACTTAGTAATAAAAAGTTACAAGTATTAGTAATGTTGCTCGATCACTTAATAATAAAGTAATGAGTATAAAAATGTTTAAAATTTCTTCCAACCAACCAAGGTTGTTAAATTGTGCTCGTCGACCAATTATAGTTAATGGGTTTTTATCCCCGACCAGCTATACTTGGTACTGTTTAAAATATTTTCTCCTCGTCGACCAACTACAGTTAGTGGATTTTTATCTCCGACCAACCATACTTGATTCAGTTTGGAATATTTGTTCTTCGAGGAACTTTTATGTAATAAACTTACTTCCCGACCAACATAAGTTGGCCTTTGAGATAATCTTACTTCCCGACCAACATAAGTTGGCATTTGAGAGCATATCTTGTTTCCTAACCAACCGAGATTGGCCTTTCGTCGATCATCTCGTGTTCTCGCTCTTTTACCAATCGGAGTTGGTCTGAGTTCGAACTATCGTGTTCTTGCTCTTTTACCAACCGGAGTTGGTCTGAGTTCGAACTATCATGTCCACTAACTCTTTTACCAACCGGAGTTGGTCTGAGCTAATGTACGCCTCCTAACCAAAGGAGTATGGGGTGTTCTCTCCCTTTTACCAACCGAAGTTGGTCTGGGTTCGAACTATCGTGTTCTCGCTCTTTTACCAACCGGAGTTGGTCTGAGTTCGAACTATCATGTCCATTAACTCTTTTACCAACCGGAGTTGGTCTGAGCTAATGTACGCCTCCTAACCAAAGGAGTATGGGGTGTTCTCGCCCTTTTACCAGTCGGAGTTGGTCTGGGTTCGAACTATCGTCTTCTTTTTACTGTCGAGCAGCGTAGTGTTAAACACTAGTATTCCCAAAAAACTTTCAATAAAAGGAGAGAAGATTGTGAAATATCATCATTTTATTCATATTGATGGAACTGCTTTAAATTTTACATCACTGATAATACTTGCGTAGGTGTTTAGCATTCCATGCATTCTTAAATTCCTCTCATTCTAGAGTCGCTATTCGGTAAGTTCCTGGTCGGACAACTGCAGTAACTCGGTAAGGTCCATGACAGTTTGCTTCCAACTTATTATGCTTCTGAATGACCTTCTTTAGCACGTAATCTCCTTCTTTGAAGTCGCATTTCTTCACCCTCTTGTTGTAGAACAGGGCTGTTCGTTGTTGATAAGCAGCATTCCTAGTGGCTGCCTCTTCTCTAACTTCCTCGAGCATGTCCAAATCTAATCTCCTCATCAAGTCCCTGACTGGGGAATTGAAATTCAGCACTCTGTGTGTTGGAATACCCAACTCGGCAGGTATTACAGCCTCACTTCCAAATGCCAGCATATATGGTGATTCTCCAGTTACTGCTCAGGGAGTTGTTCGGTAAGCCCACAATACTGACTGTAGCTCATTAATCCAATTAGCTTTAGCCTCACTTATCCTCTTCTTCAAAGCATTTAGTATTGTTCTATTCGTCACTTCAGTCTGTCCATTGCTTTGAGGATGGCCTGGTGCTGAATGAACCTTCAAAATGTTTGACTGATGACAATAGGCGGCAAACTCCTCGTTATCAAATTGTGTTCCATGGTCTGTGATGAAGGCACGAGGGAGACCATATCGGCAGATGATGTTCTTCCAAACTAATTGGTACACCTTCTCGTATGTCATATCAATCAGAGGCTCAGCTTCTACCCACTTAGTAAAATAATCCACTGCGACGACGAGGTACTTGAATCTTCCTCGGGTCGTTGGCAGTGGTTCAACCAAATCCATTCCCCACATGGCAAAAGGCCAAGGGGAAGTTATGGGTGTCAACAATGCTTGTGGAGTTCGTCGGATGGAGGAAAAACGTTGGAATTTATCACATCTCTTAGCATAAGCTATACAATCAGCCCTCATCGTTGGCCAATAGTATCCCTGCGTCATCACCCTTTGCAAAAGTGTCCGACCTGCTACATGGGCTCCACAGGACCCTTCATGGATCTCTTCAATCAATTCCTTCACCTCGGAGGGATGTACACATCTTTGCAAACCTTCCATAATTCGTCGTCTATACAAAACACCATTAGTTAGTACATACCGAGCAGCTTTAAACTTCAATTTCTTGGCAGCGATCTTATCCTTCGGTAATTCTCCTTCCTCAACATATGCCCTGATGGGATCCATCCAAGATGGTCCTAAATCAAGATTAATAATATTCATTGTCAGGTCTTCATCTATGCTTCGACTTTCTAACACCTCAATTGGTATCGTTCTTCACAGCTCGGTACGAGTAGCTGATGCTAGTCGGGCCAGTGCGTCTGCTTGTGCATTCTCCATTCTTGGTATTCTGATCAACTGAATGGCATCAAATTCTACCAACAACTCCATCGCCTTTGCATGATACTTGACCATTAATTTTCCTTTAACTGCATATGTTCCCATCATCTGATTCATAATTAATTGAGAATCACTGAATACCATCACTTGTTGCGCTTCCATAATCTTTGCTAAATTAAGACCTGCTATCAAGGCTTCATACTCAGCCTCATTATTGGAAGTTTTGAATTGGAATCGCAAGGCATATTCCACGTCAATCTCGTCTGGGGTGTTCAAAACAATCCCTGCTCCACAACTCGTTGTGCAAGATGAACCATCTACATATAATCTCCATGTAGGTAACTCGCCTTCAAATTTCTTATCTGACAGAGTTCCTCGGTGAAATATCTGTTGTTTCCTTTCATCCTCCCCTGGTATTTTTTGCTCTTCGTCGATCATCTCTTC
This sequence comes from Sambucus nigra, assembly GCA_949130495.1. Taxonomy (NCBI): domain Eukaryota; kingdom Viridiplantae; phylum Streptophyta; class Magnoliopsida; order Dipsacales; family Adoxaceae; genus Sambucus; species Sambucus nigra. The sequence goes on from OX422217.1 coordinate 383,611,237, forward strand.
TCGCCCTTTTACCAACCGAAGTTGGTCTAGGTTTGAATTTGATGATCTTTCTACATCCACAAGCCCTTTTACTAACCGGAGTTGGTCTGAGCTTATGTCTGTTGATCCTGTAACATCCACAGGTTGATCAGCGAGCAACTTTTGTTCCTCGGGGGTATCAGGATATGTAAATTCTGCTACAGCGTGCCCTTTTAGTGATGATCTGGGTTCATACACAATATCATATTCGCCGAGCTCTATTGCCCAATACATCAGTCTCCCTGATTTTTCTGGCTTATGAAGGGCTTGTCTCAAGGGCATGTCGATATACACGACAATGGTATGGGCCTGGAAATATGGCCTCATTCTTCTACTTGCCTCAATTAATGCCAATGCCAATTTTTCCAGCTTTGGGTACCTGATCTCTGCACCTCGGAAAGCCTTACTTGTGTAATAAATTGGCTTCTGGACTCCATTCTCCATTCTGATCAATGCCGAGCTGACTGCATTCTCTGATACTGCTAGGTACAAGTACAACTTTTCTCCCATTACTGGCCTGGACAACAGTGGAGGTGCTCCTAAATATTTCTTCAAGTCTTGAAAGGCTTTCTCACATTCATCATTCCACTCGAAAGTTTTTCGAAGCGTTTTGAAAAATGGGACGCATCTATCAGTTGCTCGGGATACAAATCTGTTGAGCGCTGCAACTCGTCCTGTAAGACTCTGCACCTCTTTCTTCGTCGTTGGAGATCGCAACCCTAAAAGAGCTTTGATCTTTGATGGATTTGCCTCAATGCCTCGCTGGTTGACGATGAGCCCGAGGAACATTCCTTCTCGTACTCCAAAGGTGCACTTCGTCGGGTTGAGCTTCATTTGGTATTTATCCAGTTGATCAAAGGTCTGACCTAAGTCAACTAGATGATCAACAGCTTTCTTGCTCTTTGTCAGCATATTGTCGACATAGACCTCCATATTGCAACTGATTTGTTCGGCAAAAACCTTGTTCATCAGCCACTGGTATGTCGCTCCTGCATTTTTCAAACCAAAAGGCATAACATTATAACAATAAGTTCCCCTAGGGGTAATAAAAGAAGTGCTTTCCCTGTCTTCAGGTTTCATTTTGATCTGGTTGTATCCAGAGTAAGCATCCATGAAGCTGAGCAGCTCGTGTCCCGAGGTAGCATCCACTAGTTGGTCAATTCTGGGCAATGGAAAGTGATCCTTTGGGCAGGCCTTATTGAGATCAGTGAAATCAACACACATTCTCCATTTATTATTTTTCTTCTTTACCATCACCACATTTGCTAACCAGTCTGGATATTTCACATCTTCAATGAATTGGGCTTTTTGGAGCTTCTCGACCTCCTCTTGTATGGCTTGATTCTTCTCAGGACTTAAAACTCTTTTTCTCTGCTTTACAGGTTTGATCTCCTTATTCGCATTGAGTTCATGGCATAAGAGGTTTGGATCTATTCCTGGCATGTCTTCATGACTCCATGCAAAAGTTTTCTTTCTGTTTCTCAAGAAAGTTATCAACTCCTATTTTATTGAAGCATCCAACGTCGAACCTATCTGGGTTATTCGTTCAGGGTGCTCGTCGTCCAGAATAACATTTTCTGTAGATTCCACCACCTGTCCTTTTACAAGTTGGGATTCATCTCTGGGATCCAGTGTTTCAATTTCTGTACCTTCATCCACCTGGTAGGTAGTAGTCTTTTTCCTTGACTCTTCAAGCTCCTCTTGCTCGGCAGACGAATAATAGCATTCCCGAGCTACTTTCTGATCACCTTTCACAACTCCTACTCCAAAATTTGTAGGGAATTTCAAACACTGATGTACTGTAGATGGAACTGCTTCGAACTTCTTCAAACCAACTCTTCCCATGATGATGTTGTAAGCTGATTGCACATTTTTATCCATCACAAAGAAGCGTATTTTTTATGTTCGACAAGTAGGCCAAGTTCCAATAAATATATCCAACTTGATCGTCCCAAGTGGAAAAACCTTCTCGCCAGCAAAACCCAGGAGAAGTCTGTGATAAGGCTCCAATTGAGATAACTTTAAATTTAAACTTTCAAAGCATGAGTAGAATATGATGTCTGCCGAACTACCATTATCTACCAGAACCCTTGAAATCACTACTTCTTTCATCCTCATTTTGATCACCAAAGGGTCGTCGTGAGGGTAAAGAACACCTGCAAGGTCATTTTTTGAAAAACTGATGACCAGCTTCTCTTTGTTTACCTTCCTCGGGCGATCCTCTTCAGCCAAATTTATCCGTTGAATGTATGAGCAAGCCTGAGCCTCACCGAGGTAAGCTTTTCTTTCTGAAGTAAGGTCTCCTCCTCCTGCATCTCCTCCTGTAATGACATTACAATCAAATGACCCAAAGCGTATCGAAAATATCTCTCGTTCTGGCTGCCTTGGTTTCTTGGGAAGATCGGGGTCATCATTTAGATCATCTTCATGATTTCTCTTCTTTTTCTCCTCTGCTCGACGAGGAGATCTAGACCTTTCTCTAGTTCGATCATTATTTCTTCTTTCGCCTCCTCGATCAACATACTTTTCTAGCTTCCCTCTTCAGATGAGCGTTTCAATCTCGTTCTGAAGAGCTATGCAATTTTTGGTCATATGGCCGTGATCCTTGTGGAACTCGCAATATTTCTCCCTATTCCTCATATCAGGGTCTGACCTCAGTTTCTTTGGCCACTTTACTTCCTCGTTATTCTTGATTTCTTCATAGACATGATTAATACCCATTTTCAAAGGAGTAAAATTATCGAATTTCTTAAGGACTTCCCATGACGATTTATTATTCTTGGAATGCTTGTCACCGCTATTGCCCTTATGCTCTATTTTCTTGGATTTGTCGTCTTCCACCTTGGTTTCTTTATCCATATTCTTCTTCGCAGCCATAGCCTCCTCGGCATTCATGATTTTGGCCGCTTTTGCCATCAACTTTGACATAGTTGTAGGTGGATCTTTGGCCAAAGTGTAATACAACTTGTTAGGCAATAACCCACTCATCAAGGCGGTGATTGTTGTCTTTTCTTCATAATCTATGACTTCCAGCTTCTCGTTATTGAAACGAGTTATGTAATCTCTAGTACTCTCACCAGATTTTTGTCTAACACTTAACAAGTGTGCTACTCTTTTTACTGGCTTTGCTCCAAAACAGAAATTTCCGATGAACAACTCGGCCAACTGAAAGAAAGTTGAAATCTTACCCCGAGGAAGATTGTTGTACCATATCTGGGCAGATCCAGTAAGAGTTCCCAAGAATTCCATGCATCTCATCTCGTCGGGGACAGCATAGATGTCGGCGGCAGCTTGATATTGCTCTATGTGTAGAACAGGATCTGTCTTTCCATCATATTTGGGGGTCACCACAGGTGCTTTAAACTTTAACGGGGTAGGAAAACCCACAATGGCCTGGACAAAAGGTGTCCCTTGAACAAAAGTTCGTTGTAAGGGATTCTTCGCCTTATCCATTTCTCCCAATCTATCCTCCAACCGCTGAATGGAACCCTTCCACACATCATTTCCTTCCTCGGGCTTGTTAGTTAGAGCAATTGATTGCTCTGATGTGGCCTCCTGAGATCTATCTTGACGAGCAACTGGTCGTGATTGTGCTGATCCTTCTCTTAGATCTGATGGTCGTCGAAAACTCCTCGACATGGTCTTAGGTGGACTCCTATTCCTCCTAGGGCCTAATCGACTGAAAGGAGACACCCTACTCAGTCTTTCCAAGGCACTGGGTCTTTCTGGAGAGAAAGTGATACGTTGATCAGTATCCGTAGCCCTTATTGACGAAGTTCGCCCAGGTTGATAAGAGAAATCATCAGATTCCTCATTACGATATGACTCAATATGCCTGGATCGTGAAGAAAGTAAATAGGTTTGCCTATGATCGCTTCGCTGTCCCAAATGTGCAGGTGCACCGACATGAAGGGTCTGTATGAGTTTCCGCATTGTTTCTTGCATGGCGGTTTGTCCTTGAGCCAGATTCGTCATAATTCCAGCCAGATCTGGAGGTGCAGAGGGATTTGGAGGACTTCCAGCATTTCCAGCATTTCGATTGCTGGATTCCGGATTATCTGCCATTGATGATGAATGATTTTTGGTGAAAAATGATAACAATAGTCGTTCCCACAAACGGCGCCAATCTGTTGATGTAAAAAACTAGATTGCTTCTAATTATTTAATCACAGATAAATATAAATGAGACAAAGAATTTTAAAGTGGTTCAGCCTTATAAGAATGGCCCATGTCCACTGTTTCTGTTATTGCTGAGTGTTTGGGAATTCTCGATTACAAGTACTATCAAGAAATTCCGGTCCCTTTGAATGAGGGTAATACAATGTATTTATAGCCTTGAGGCTATATTATGAAAGGGTGATACATTAAATGATATACATATGAAAGGGTAATTCATTCAATGCTCTTCAAGTGTGTGCGTCAAGATGATAAGCATTCAATGAATAGTTGAACTGTTGATTATCTGGAAGTCAATGCTGTGGTCGAGATGCAGCTCGAACCGCCTTAGTTGCTCGTCGTTCAAGAGTTCCTCGGAGCGTTGGAGTTCCTCGGAGAGCTGGAGTTCCTCGAAGCATTGGAGTTCCTCGGAGAGCTGGAGTTCCTCGAAGTATACTTGTTGCTCTGAGTGAGTCTGACTTGGTCGGGGGGATAGACTTCCTCGTTGCTATTATGCCACGTAGATCGACACGTGTCTTCTTGTGATTCGTCTATATCAGCATACTAATTTTGGTATCAACAGTCGTGTTTAATCTTAAAGATGTATTATTCTCGACTATAGTGTAGCAATGAGATAATTCAACATGATCCTAAACTTCATTTTAATAAATTGATGGCATTATAATTTTTAAAAGTTGTGAAAACAAAAATAGAATATCTTCTTATTCTCTGTCAAATTCACATTATTGTGATAAATCTCATAATCATTAAGAATAGCAAACTTATTTAAGAGATTCTTAAAACTATTCATATCTACCAACCAAAATAACAATTACTTTGCATATTAAGGGAATGACATGAGTATCTTAACTTCTTTTATAACCACACTAGGTGATTTGACACTCCCACTAATTTCAATTTTTTTTAAAGAATCATTTGACATTTTCGATTTTAAAAGTAATTAGTGTACCCTCTTGAATGTGTAAACACAATTTTAAATTACAATTCTTTTAGTCAATTATAAATCCATGAATTTACTAGGCGTTTGTGACACCCCGCTTATTAAAATAAGAGGTGTCTAGCCAAGTAATCCAATAAATACAGGAATAATAGATGGTCCATTCTTAGCATCACTGTCGTGAAAATAATATTACGAGATAACCACCAATTTTTTAGAAAACGGATGTCAAATTAATTTGTAAGTTTAATAAAAACCATTTAGACAAACAAATTTTTAAAAGAAGGTGGATATAAATAAAGATGGATAATAGTTTAACAATCATTCACCACATAATAACCGAATAAGCTATCGGTTAACAACCTAAATACAAACGATGCACTAAGGATTACAAATAAATATCACATTATACAAGAAAGTACAAAACTTGGGAAACACACCCGAATGCTTAGACTAATCATAAATAAAGTATACAAAAGATGGATGCGTCTATAACAAAAATACCACAGCATCCGCAAAAATGTTGTAGCTCCCTGACACTGAGAAGGAGAAATTAACGCAGGCATACTTGCGGCGGAGCACCAGGGCATAAAAAGGATCCATACAAAGCAAAGAAATATAAACGGGTCAGGTCCCGGATTGATATGATATTCATGTGAATAAAATGCATGACAGTTATGAATTTCTAACATCATAAACAAGCTTAACTCGCTCTTCACAATAAGAATAATCCTTACCTCTCATCTAAATGCACAACATAGCGCAATGTCATTTATAGTGTTAACTATTCATTAATGCAAGAGAAATAACTCAATTCCAACTCAACTCAAGAGAAATACCATCCATGTCAGTATTAATGATACTCTCCTCATCCGTGACACCGAGCTTATTACTTTATGCACACCACTACCTTGTGGTGTTGACTTTTTTCATCTACCGCTCCCTGGTGTGTCACGGCGCGACCATTATCACCGTCCATTTATAGAACATCCACGCACTTTCTCTGAGGCCCACCCCTTCACTATTGCCAAACCATTTTTCCTCCCTATTCAACTTGAGCACCATTCTTATAGAGCCCTTGTTGCCCTCACATTTACGCTCAATAAGGCCAGTGATCGGTACCTCTTCACCCTCTCCCTTGCCTTTCTCGCCCTTACCCCAATACCCACCCACCCCTGGTTCACCGATGCTCTGCATCGAGTGATGCACTTTTCCATACAAGTGCATTGACCTCTTTTAGCCTTTATCCAACAAGACTGACGCATCAGTCTTGTTTGGGGGTGATTCTCATCACCCAATTTTTTCTGCCACCCGCACTTTCATAGATATTATCTTTAGGGTGAGATTGGTTCGTTGTGGCTGAAGACGGTAAACTTAGAACTACCGGGAGGCAGCCCATTGTTCATTGTTTCTGAGTATGAGTCTTATCTTGTTTGGGGGTGGTGTTTCACACCACCCAATGATTTTCACATGCTTTATAGACTTGTACGTATTTTTGTATCACATATGTTCTTCTCCAGAATGCGGTACATTTCACTAGTGGTTTATTATGGTAATATCTTTCCTCCATTGTTCTTTTATTTTTATATATGGTTTTAAACATCGAGGACGATGTTCTCTTTTGTTTGGGGGTGGGAAATTTATCAAAATCGTACCTCTTTTGAAAATTTTCAGAAACAAGTAATTTTAAACTTTTTGTGCAGTTAAATTTAAATTTTTATGATATGAGTTGTCTATCATCCCTCTTTTAGAAATCTCGGAATACCCGTGTTTGACCCAAAAATTACACTTTTAACCTTAAATTAATTAATACCTCTTAAAGCGTACTTGCACTATGAATTCTTAAACTCAACATTTACACTATCACGTCTATAATCAAAAGTTGAAGAGTAAATATATTCTTAAGAAAGCCTTAAAAGATCACTAGTGGCGACTTAAACCCGTGAGATTTGAGCTTTTCACCTTTTTGAGGGTTTTTACGTATCTCCGAGTCACAAGATGACTCAACTTTCTTTGGATACCGCTTTTAGTCGTTGCATGATCTCATTAATTTTTTTCAAATTTTGGCTTAATCACTGAGAATGACATTACTTTCGAGTTGTAAGAAACATGTGTCTTGTAGTTTGTCCCGAGCACTAAACCGATTTTTCCATACACTTACCATTTCCCCTATCACATTATCATTCACCCATTATCATTTTTCATATTACCCTTATCCATATGTCCCACATACCATCCATCATTGCCATCGTTTTTTAGAAAAAGAGTGTTGAAATTTTCCATGTAAATTGTCTTCATTTGTGCTATGAAAAGAAAAATGTATTGCAAAAAATAAAAAAAGCAAGAAAATAAAAATAGAAAAGAAGAAAAAGAAAGCATGCGATCATAAATTCAAAAGATAAAGACATTGGTTATTCAAAGTGTGTCACACTCCTCTCAAAAACCTTATCATTCATCTTCTTCATTTCATTAACCCCTTATACCATTCTTAAACCACATTTTCACCCTTGGTAACGTATTCGGGCAAACGAAAAGATTATATGGTGAATAACTCGACATTCTCGATGTAGTGGTTAACATTCCTTCATGAGATCAGATTTTTTTCACGTATCCGACCTTTCATATAAAGTGTGTGAGACGTTTGAACTTGTTTACATTTATTCACCTCCTCACACAGTAGAGAGATACACTTACCTAATTCTCAGAGAGTTCGATTCAGAGAGATATATCCAGTGAGAATTGAAGTCAAAATGTCAATTCTATAAGGCAATCTTAGAATTACTCTAATGATACTTAATATTACTTCATACTACACATGCTGAGTTTTAGGAAGGATTACACTTTTGGTATTAAGTAATTTCATTTTGATAGTTGAATACGGTGTTCCTTGATGTCCTTTCAAGTTAGTTGTATAGCATTTCATCATCTACTCAGATACTGCATTTAAATAAGTTTTTGAATTTTGTGGGTATATTCACTGCAAACCCTCACGAGACACCACTCGTCCTGTAGGGCAACCTATAGGTTTAACGGCTTGTTGCACATGCTAAGTGCAATCGCCAGTACATGCGAAAGTGGCACACTTTTGGTTACTTATCTCTGTTTTCTCTCTAATTTTTGCTCTAGGACTAGCAATGTTCTGTTTGGGAATGGTGTGATAAGCACCCAAAAGTGTCTATCTTATACACCGAATAGATGCATTTTAGTCGCTCGTTTTTAATAAAAATGACCTTATGTTCATATTTATTTATTTCTCAGGTCAATACGCAGTTGCGGTATAAACAATGCTAAATCAGTATAATTGCGACACATAAGCGGTAAAAAGCATGCATCGAAGAAATCTAAAGAAACCATGAAGTGAGAAGTCTATTTGAGCTTGCCAGATTTGTTCTGATGCCCCGAAATAGTCCCATAATCCAAACCTAAGCCTACACCGAGCCCAGACCATTCCCCGAGTCCCGTGTGTGTTGAGTTTGTACCTTTATTATCATTTTTTTAGATTTTTATTTTTAGTCATTTTATTTTTAGGATTTATTTAGATTTATTTAGAATTTTTTAGGATTTATTTTCTATTTTTCTAATTCTTTATTTTGATTTTATTTTTATTAGTTTTCAATTTGTAATCTTTATTTAATTTTATTTTTCTTAGGATTAATTTTTAGGAATTAATTTTATTTAGTTTTTAGTTTTAATTTATTTAGTTAGGATTTTTATTTTTTTTTAGTCTTTATAGAGTTTTATTTACTTATTATTATTTCTTTTTATATTTTTTTTATAGAGTTTTATATTTTTAGTTAGGATTATGTTTTATTTCTAAGTTTTTATTTTATTTTAGTTCTATTTTTATTTTTTTAGTGTCATTTTTTTTAGGGGTGCAAATTAAACACTCACAAACCCTTTTATTCCCATTTACACACAAACCTAAACTCACACACACACCTAAATCAACCTACACCCTAACACACCCAAGCACACCCCTACATCTACTATTGATCATCATCCTCCCACCAAACACGATCTTTCTCTCCTTCATCATCAACCAAGACTCAAACCACCATCACCACCTCTTTCTCTCTCCTCTCACAAAAAAAAAAACCATCTCCCTCATACCCCCACCTTAGCTCCAACCTCATCCCTCGGCAGCCATGGTCGAACCCGGCGCCGCCAACCCGACCTCCGTCGTTGCCCGAAAATCGCAACCACAACACTTCTCACCTTCTCTCTCCACGATCCACCTCGGCAGACCCAAATCGGGTTCAACCCATCACAGACTCGCGACCCAGTACCCAGCTGCCCGATTTACAACCCGATCGCGACCCGCGCCCAAGACCAGACCCGCTACGTCAGCCTAAGCCAATCGAATCCAACACAAACCCGATCCAATCCCTATCTCAAACCCCATCAGTTACTAAATCCCATTAAAATTGGTACCTCAAAGCAATCTCCAAGAAACCCGCTTCTTAGCTAATCCAAACCAAATCCCAAAAAACTGCTTCAAAACACTCTTCGTGGCTTATAAAAAAAAGGAGGGAAGCTTATTAAGAGGACTCTCTCATCAGGCAAAAAGAGAAGACACGTAGAGAGAGAAAAACAAAGTGTATATTATGTACAGTTTAGGTACATAAAAAAATTCCAAAAAAAATAGTTTAGTGTTAGAATAAATTTTAGATTAGTTTTTTTTTTGTGATCAAGTGCTGGATTTGTGAAAACATTGGGACACACGTGCATGAACGCGATTCAAGGAATCAATTCAAAGGGAGACTTTTGTGTATTGTATTTCTTGCTCTACTCTTTAATTTATTGTTCCATGTTTGTGGCTGCGATTAATTGTTTTATTATGCTTGTCTAATCACCCCGTTCAAGGGGTGGGATGCACTACGAATGATATTACTTTAGTTAATTGGTTTCATTAATTTTATATTTCTAGGTAAATTAATTTTAAGTGTCACCAATTAATTTATGTAATGAGAGTTAGTAAATTAATTGAACGAATTAATGTTTGAATGTTGGAATCGAACTAGAGATAGGTTTTTCCGATAATTAAATATTAATTCGGTATTGAAATTTGAGGATCGATATTGTTTTCTTTAAATTGATCCTAGCGGGTAATTTTCTGAAAATAGTGTAGTCCTAATTTTTTAACGTGTGACATTTTTAAATTAATTTTCTGAAAAAGATTTTATTAAATTAATAATTATAACGAGAGTTAGATTATCGATTTAATATTATCTCGAAATATTTTAAATTAATAAATTGAGAAATTAAAATAATTGAAAATGCAGTGTAATTCCATCTCTTGACCTTCTCACATTATTTCACACTCGGTTGCACAGTCTTTTTCATTATTTAGTCATTTTATAATTTTTAGTATTTGTTAGTAAATTTTTCCCTTGAAATTGTTTTAAAAATTAAAAAAAAAAATTTAATAAAAAAAATTGGAATTTCACGTTTTTACATTAATTGTTTCACCTTGAAAGTTGGATTGATACCCGTACTTACCGCAATACGAGTTATTTTTAGACAAGTTTTGTAGGTACTCAATGGAATTTTGAGAGTAGCTTTTGCACAACAACGATACATACGCAGAAAGCTTCTTATCATAAGACGTCTCCCCTTTTTTGTTAGGTAATAGACAAAGATAAGGGAATAATATCAACAACTTATCCCCCTTAATGTAACATTAATAAAAATAAAATAAAATAATTATATCATACGATAATGTGAAGTGAAATGACAACGACAACACAAGAATACACAATGGAACAAAAGTTACCAATTCATTCATATTAGATGCCAATTTGATACAAAGATGAAACATATGGAAAAAAATAAATTAAATGCCGATAAATACTTGAAACAAACATAACACACACACACACACACTCACATGTGTGTATATATATATATATATATATATAGACACACACACACACACACACACACACACACACACACACGTGTGTATGCATTACTGTTATGTATGTTTGACATCTAATATGAATGAATTGGTAACACACACGTATGTTTGACATCTAATGCGTTACCAATTCATTCATATTAGATGTCAAACATACATAACAGTAACGCATACACACGTGTGTGTGTGTGTGTGTCTATATATATATATATATATATATATATATATATATATATATATATATATATACGCACATATAATAGTAACGCAAAAGCATATATATGTACAAATATACCACAAAAGACACAAAAGTATAGCTTTCGACAATCCTATGGCATAAATGTGTGTAAACCAAAAGTGATATGGAGTAAAGGGGAATTAACTCAAAAACAAAATAAGAATTTCCCAACCACTCAACATAGTACAAGGAGTTAAATTTTATCTCATTAATTTATCAAACTTAGATTTAGCATTAATTGGCAAAATAAAGTGAACTCAAGATGTACAAACATACACAATGCACATTAGCCTATAAATTGATGATTCTCAAATCAATAGAGTCAAACATTTAATGATTAACTAGGACTCATTGTGAAAACCCATTGATTTTAAATTTATAACGCACTCAAAATAAAGATTCAATTTTCTCTCTTTTATTATTGAAGATATCCTAATTTGACAATCAATTATAAACATTGATCTTGGCTTAATTTTCTTTTCTTTTACCTCTCTTTTCTTTTCAAAGGCTATTTCCAATGGTGGCCTTTCATGTAAAGGATAATTACTCCCTTCATAGCAATTTTTCATTTCACTCTCATACTTTTTCAAACTAAAACATTCTCACATGTAATAGTTATTTCATGTATAAATCCCTCGATCAAAAAATATATATTTAGAAGATTGATAGGAGAACACATCGTTTAGCTCATGTAACATAAGTAGTTAAAATTAAAAAGAGTTCATGCAAGTGTGTGCGAAATAATATCCAAAGTGAGTCCATTAGGCAAACCAAATTCGAACAAGTCCATACAAGAATGATTGAGACACAATAAAAAGAATTGTAAACCATACTCTACTATTATAACCCCATGGAGAACAAAAAATGAATGGAATTCAAACACACCAATATGCCACACAAAATGTGTAAAACTAACTACACAAACAAAATAATATTTTTAAGTTTTTTAAAATTTTTAAAAACGACTCAAAAGACAAACAAAATATTTTTTGGTTTTTATCAATAAGATTAAAAAAATGAAGAATCAAAATAGAAAAGAGACAAATATCACAAAACTAGTTAAACCATATATCATGAAGTACAAAAACTAGTGTATGTGAAAAAAAACATGCAAACACAATCACTCATAAGATATAGCATGGGATGAATCACATGCAAGCATGTGAGAATTAACAAATTTAACATTTAGCTCCTACAAATTGGATTTCCTAACCCATATAGGTGTAACGTGATGAACTTGGGTTTGGGAAACCTTGGTGACATTAGACTTAAGCTTTTATGACCTACTCTAATATCATAATAAAAACGACTAAGGTGACATTTGTGACCACAATGTGTGCAAGTGAAGACACGGTGAGGAACGTTACCTTTGGGTTGACCTTTTTAATGTCCTCGGCTATGGTCAACTCTCTCAAATCTTTGGTCTTGGCTTTAAGAGAGGAAGCATTGTGACCATCGAAGAAAATTTAAACCTTTTTTATTTGGCCGGTGCCTAAAATCTTATCCAACTTCTCCTCCCTAGATTCCAAATAAAACTTGACACAACTCAAGTTTTTTCAATTTTTCATCCAACTCCACAACCCTAGACTCAAGCAAAACCTTAGACTCACCAAACTTTATGTACTCATTCTTTAAATTTTTAAACAGTCAATGAAGGTTATCTCTTCTTTATTGTATTTGAAATTTTCATTAAGAGTCTTCTCATGTGTCTTCAAATCCTTATCAATTTAGCATCATCATTTCTTATGGAATGATCTTTAAATTTCACTTATAAATTCATGTTAGCCTTTTTCAATTTCAATGGCTCAGTGTACAACCCACAAAATTAAGGAGATTTGAAGCCCCCTTTCTCCTCTTATTCTTCTTCTTCCTCAAAACTCACTTGGTAATTATAAGAGCAGACCTCAGAATCATCATGCATATGATTATCTTTAAGGTCGACATTATTATTTAATAAAGAGATAAAATTACGCTCCACGGGAGAATCATATTGCTCTTCTAACTCACTGTCACTATGGGTAGCATTGTATTCTTATCTTGTTTCCCTCCTTACTTAGTAGTTGGAGACTCACGTGAATAATGCCTAAACCCTTGGCATTCAAAACACTTGTCCCCATCATCCACTTTCCTTGGGTTATCCTTTTTCTTCCTATAACGCTCATTTGCAAAGTTCTTAGATTTCTCATCAAACTTCTTATTTTTTCTAACCTTAAGAAACTTTGTGAACTTTCTAGAAAACCTAGAGATAACTTCTAGATCTAACTCACCCTTACTATCAGAATCCGACACATCCTCCTTCCCACTTTTCAAAACTACGCTATTTTCTTTATTATATTTCTTAGGAGGACACATGTTCATTTCATAGGTTTCAAGACAAGGTTCTCAAAAATATGGGGCATGACCGAGGAATGGAGGCCAAACCTTAAGCCTTTGCAGCCTAGGTGGGCCTTAGGCATAAAAAGGCGTGACAAGGCGTTTAGGCCTTTTTTTTAAATATATTATAACATTTTTAACTATAACAAGGCTATTAAAAAGACTAAAATGATATATACCTTAAAATATGTCTGAATATATGCAAACTAAAATACTTTTTTTAAATACTAAGAAAAAAATAAAAAATGCCCATTTTTTTTGGACGAGTGGTAGAGAGATTCGGGATGCTATTTGTCTTTTGATTGTTTTTAATGAGATATTGGTCCAGTTTAAAAAAAAGTCTCTAAAAGGAAATATTATTTCACTAAAGCATTTTTATTTTGAAAAAAAAGTGCGCCTTAAGCCTTTTACCAAGAATAAGGAGTAAAAGGCTCAAGGCGGGGCATTTTTTTCAAGCCTTAAGCCTAGGCGGAGTTTAGGTGCGCCTTTTAGAACACTGTTTTGAGATCACCTACACGTTTTTGGACCCGATAGTATCAATACCACTAAGAGATTTTACTACCGTACCTTTGATGTTAAATCTTTCAGGCAATGACCTTAAGATTTTTCGCACCACTCTTGACTCGGAGATAGGCTCACCTACGTTAAATGCGGAGTTGATAATATCTATCAACTTAGCATAAAACTCATCAAATGACATATGCTCTAACATTTTTATTGTTTTAAATTTAGTTATTAATTTTTTTAACTTAGAAACACTAACCATATCGTTACCCTTGTGTGTGGATTTTAAAATTTTCCAAGCGTCTTTATCACCCTTGTAAGTCTTGTTGCGTCTAAACTCTTTTATGGTGACAATGAAAAAAATAGCATTCACTCATTTGGAATTAAACGTCGAGGCATTATTTACATCCGTTATCCAAAGAGAGTATGCTTTTGGTAAATCACCTTCGGTGGGTGGAGACCACCCTTTCTCAGTCAAGTTCCAAGCATTATCGTCAGTTAATTTAAGAAAAATCTCATATTTGCCCTCCAATAGGGATAGTTTGAACCATCTAACCTGGGAGGCTAGGTTCTGGAACTACCCTCATGGTTAAACTCCATTTAAACAACCTTAAACCAGCATTAAAGATGGATCTAACATGACAAGATAGTGTAACCTACTCTGATACCAATTTAAGAATACTAGTACCAAAGTTAAGGATTCGAAAACACATCAAATTTTAATTTTTCAATTAAAATTAAACCAATAAGAAGTTCATTCCAATTTCATATTTGTTTCAATTAAACCAAAGTTGAGTAAAAAATTAGTCTAATTTTATTTTTCCCTAAGATTGCATCAAGATGATATAATAAGAGTAAAATAAATAGTCACACAACACTGTGATGTATGGGGAAAATGCACAACAAGAAAAATCTCGGACTACCTAAAAACACAAGTCTACTATGATATATTTATCAATACAAGGATGATTTAGACTTACTCGCAGAATCGATACCTTCAAGCCTTAATGTGCTTCCTCGATCCTTGTTACCTTCTTCCCATAAACTATTGAATGCCTTCAAACAATAATCTCAATAAAGGCACCTTCCACATCTCAGTATCCACCTATCTTACATGTTCTTAGGTGGTTCTAACCGTCATACATAACTAAATACGGTATCCACCACTCTGAAACATTATTAGGTGAAGAGTAAATGTTATTTGTACAAAACACACGAGATATCAAACAAATATGTTATGTTGAAAATTGGATCTCAAATTAATGGTTGTAAAGTAGGGTTCAGGAGTCTCTAGATTTGTGTATGAAAATTATTTTCACAAAATATCTCCTAAAAAACTCTTTGGTAAACCTTTAATTTATAAAACTATGTGTAAAGTCAGTAGCACAAAAATTGAGGTAATCTCGTTTGAACAAAAATATGAAGGTCTTTCGAACGAGATATCACATATCATTCGATGAAAACAAACTCATTACACGATAATGTGAAACTCGTTAAAATGAGCTTCCAACGACCTTTGAATGAACACATGCTTCTGATGCAAAAACATCTCTCTCGAAGTTCATTCAAACATCATTTTAACTAAAATTTATACCTCGTTTGAAGCATGTTGTTCAAATGAAATATCAAAAATCATTTGAACGAAACTAGTAATCTTATTTGAACGACTTACAAAAGTACAAAAAAATATAGTTTCCTTAAAATATTTTTTTTAAAAATTACTTCATTAAGATTTAAAAAGTAACACTCATAACATATCCAGGAATTAAACTCATCAATATCCCATGGATATTGAAGATCAAACTCGGCATAAAACTTGTAATGATGTTGATATCAATTAACTTGGCCACTACGATCTTCAAAGTGCATCATAGGCTTGAAGGACAAATCGACTCAAAACTTAACCTATGACTCAAACAGTTTTTTCCAAATGGAATAAAGCCAATATAAAATACAAATTGAGTCGATGTGAAATTTGTTCTTACATACAAATAGATTTTTACTTTAAAACCCAAACCCTTGAATATCTTCTTCATGCTTGGATAACTATTTGGTAACGTGTTCAGTTTGGAAATAATGTCTTTAATCCACTTAAGAATTTCGATTACGCTTTACTCGACAAACCAAACTGACTCTTCAAATTATGTAAACCAATTATTACATATACTACCGAGTAATATTCTTTATAATTTTTACATAAAGGTCTAGCCACATCAATTTTCTACCGTATTTATTCTAAATCTTGAGGTAATTCAGCATCAACTTATTCATTGACTTGGTCATAATGCACATTATTTGTATCCATAGGCAGGTGGGTTTGATGATTTTGAACTCCCTAAAGAATAATTAATTAGGTTAGTCAAAAGAAGGTATGCTGGCGAATAATTTAGCACTTCCACTTAGCGGGGTTCCTTTACAAGGGCGTGTAATTATAACTGTTTCGGATCCTGTGGTACATTTTTTTCCCCATGGAATGTCCATATCTTATAGTATTGTAACATACCCCACTTTAGTAAATGAAACTCATCGTCTTTCAAAGACTTATATATAATACCCCGTGACTTTGGGACTGAGAAATTAAATTTTCGGGAGAAATAAAATTTATTTAAATTGGAACATTTTAAAATTTTGGAAGCAAAGGTCCAAAAATTGAGGACGTTATAAATTATTCCGGATGATGATTTTGAGTGCGCCATTGATTCCGGATAGGTCGAGATAGTCAAAATGACTGTCCTTGGGTTTTATTTCGGTTCCGGAATATTTGTTTAAGTTAGTTTGACTCGAATTGGAGTAAACGAGTCATTTAAAGTGTGTATTACCATTTAAAATTGGGACTTATGTTTTAAGGGCTTAAGAGGCTTACGGATTAGCCAATCTCATTTGAGAGAAAGTGAGAAAGAGAAAAGGAAGAGAGAAAGAAGAAGAGAGGAGGAAACTTGGATATTTTCGGCTCGTACGCGATCTCGGGGATGATTCAACCTCTACGATTTTAAGGCAAGTGTTTAATCTTGCTAAATATTTCCTTTGTGTATTTCATTTCATAATTTTTGGATAAAAGAATTGGATTTTGGGTTAAATGGAAAAACCTGGATTTTGGGTATTTAAATGTTGCATTTGAGGTTTATATATGGGTTTGATGGTGTAGGGATGGTTGTGATCAGAGTTGAATTGATTTTTAGGCTTAGAATCATAATTTGATGAAGGTTTAGGGTTTAGAAGTGATGATTTTTGGGTTTAAAATTTGTAGGTTTTGTGAAGAAGAATAAACCTTCAAAGTTCTGCAGACCCGAATCGATTCCCCCCCTAAGCGAATCGATTCGGCTTAGGCAAAAGTGTCAGGTCTGCATGACCGAATTGATTCGGACCCAAGGCGAATCGATTAAGCCTGAGATAGACTCCCAGTTCCTTTGGACCGAATCGATTCGCATATGGCGCGAATCGATTCTCCCTTGAGAACGAATCGATTCCGGCCAGGCCGAATCGATTCGAAAACAGGTCTGTTTTGGTGAGGCTTTTATTGAATGATTTTTGATCCATTTTGATTGGGTTTGTCAATAAGGGACCTTCCTATATGATGCAAGAGATATGTTTTGGAGTTTATTTGAGGGTCTGTCACATGTTATGATCGCAGGGACTTATCAGAATAGTTTGGGAATATATTTATGCATTGGAGTTATGTATCGAGGTAGTGGGAAGCCTCATTAGGGATGTAATTTCTATTTTGAGGTCATAAGTGAGCTTAGACATGACGTGAGGTTTAGGAATCTTTGAGAGATGAGCGAGGGTATGCTGTAAAATTTTAAGACGATTTTTGTTTCGAATCCTTATAGATATAGGATTCATTATAAGATAAGATTGGGGACCAATGAAATGTGGAGGTCGCGCATCCTTAGTGATTATAAAATCAAGGAATAAATTGTGAATGCGTATATGTTAAAGGTTCATAGGAGAAATTGAACACTAGGCGAAATTGAATTTAAGATTAAGCCTGAGCCTTGTAGACTATTAGTCATGTGTATACCGATAGTCGGGATTGTTATTGGATATATCGATGTGCATTCGATATTGATGGGATGTGTAGTGATTGTTATATACATTAAACTTTCGGGTGATAACCTTAATGTTGAATATATTGGAAGACTATTCATATCATAGGGGAAATGGATGAATATACTTCAAGTGAGGGATCGTATTTATATAACGAATTAAATTAAATACGCTCAGGACGACGGCTAGTATAAAGAGGATTATATACACGTATAGCTAAGTTTATGAATTTCATACATACGGATGAGAGATAGTGTGTATATATGTGGATATGTGGATATATATGTATAGATATGTATATATATGTGTAGTTATGGCGTGAATATCTATACCGTGCGTGATGGTTTGATTATATGATGTGATCATATGGATGTATATATAGTGTGAATGATATATATATATATATATATATATACACACACACACTTATGGTGTTAAGCATACCCGGCACATGCTATCATGGGAAGTTGTGCAATGAGGGTGAGCCCCTGGCTTGAGGAGCAGGGTGTGGATATTCCTCAGGTCATAGTCGTCCATTATTATTTGTGTGATTTTATTTTGGGGGTGAGAAGTATTGGGTATGAGTCGTTCTCACTTGCCAGTTAGGAACTATGACGCTTCCCATACGTTAGGATTGATTTTATCACCATGGCGGTGTGATAATAGTCCGATAGGTGGTGACCCCGGGAGAAAGTTAGTAATTCCTGGATGATGATATCATGGTGCAGTATTTTGGTATCCTATAACCGTTGATGTTATGTTTATTGCAAAGTTTGCATTATGTGTGTTATGTATATGTGGTTATAGGAATGAATGATTGATTATATATATTTAGAGTAAATATATATTTATCTATCCTATATGTGAAGAGGATATGGAGTTTCTATGATGTACATCTTGGATGATTTGGTGTAGTAGTTTATTTGGGTCGAAAGATCGTACTTAGAGACAATTACGGTTATATCTACCTCAAGGAGTTAGATAGAGATTCTATTTATGTTCTTAAATAAAATACTCATTATTTAAGTATTTGCAGTAGTATGATATATGTAGATGACATGATGGATCCCTACGATCGACATTGTCAAGGAGTAGTGCATCGGGGGGGTTCGTTGTTTGGATTTTGCTTTGCGAGACGCCCCACACACGAAACGTAGTGTAATGTTGAGAGTAGAGAGAAGTTTTGTCTTAGTGCTGGTATGTATGTTGTTTAGAGAATACACTTTTATATTTAAGCTTAATGTTAATGTGTGATGTGTTAAGACTATAACCGGTTTAAGTTAATAAATGGAATCATGAGAGCCTATTGAGGCATATTTGTGAAAATATATTTAAGTGTGATTAGAATGGAAAGGATTCTTGGGTTATGTTAGGATGGCAGGCCGTGTGGGTATAGGTCGTGCGTATGGTAAGGTAGGTTGTCCTTATATGGTTAGGGTAACTTAATTAAGGTTCCAGAACGCGATTAGGTGTGCGCTGTAGTTTAGAGGTGAGTTGGGGGTTTCAAGAGAGTGCAACTCCCCTCTAATTATGAAATAGTGCATTTATATTTATTATGCACGGTTAACACACTTGCTAAACATTTTTACACCTCGGGCTCTAACCTATTTATATTTATTTTTGGTATATATATATATATATATATATATATATATACTGTTACTACTGGAGTTTCACCGCATGGATACCGAATGCTTTTCTTTCCAGAGTCTTGGGAGCAGTAGTAGTTACGGACTGTGGCGGGATTTAGTTTGTATTCGCTTTCTATTTCTTGTAAATCTAGATACGATTCGTTTTGTTTAGCGGGTTTACACCCAAGATTTATTTGTAGCTATTCATAGTTTTACGGTTGTTGTACTATCTATGACCCGAAAGCTTATTCGGGTATATTTGCTTGTATGTACTCGTGTTATTGTTATGTTTAGTACTTCTTTTTCATGGTACTTGTGTACATGTTACCTTTCTAGTCGTTCTATATTGTTGGGTTAATATTCATTGTATGTTTTATTGTAATTTTGGCATCCGCTTTTATAGTTTCGAGTAGTTAGTCTTATCTATTTTACTATGGTCTGTTGATGCTAGGAATGAGCCATATGAGATTCCTGATTTAATGTAGTATAGGGTTGGCCACCCTTTATTATTTTAAGCAGGGTGTCACAGATTTTATCAGAGCATCATTTTCTAGTGGCTTTCGGATTTGTGCCGATTTTCTACGTTCCTCCGCAAGAGTTCTTGATGTAAAGCTCTACTATTAGGATTGTTGTGTTCACTATGTTTATCTCCTTCTGCGAGGTGTACTCACTTGAATGACGTTCTGACATAGTTGCTTTCATCTCAGATGTCTCCAAGAATAAGTCATCTAGGAAGGGGCACGATGAGAGATGCAACACCCATAACCGATTTCGGGTACGATTTGACTGGAAATATTTTCTTTCCGCGATTTAGGCGGAGATAAGGAGGAGATTTCTAGCGGTGATTCAAGGTGATCTAACGGTGGTCGAGTGAAAAGGAGATTTGATTTGAATAGCGAATTCTATGATTGATAAGGTAAGTGGTGAGGATAAGCGAATAGTGAATCCTGTAGGAGGTTTAGATTGGTAAACTCGTCGATGTTTGTTACGAAACTTGGTGTCGGTGACTCTTACCGGTGAAAGGCATGTGGAATTGTCCAATTTTCAGGAGTGTTGTCTTCATTTAAGAAGGGAGTGAGAAGTTAGAGAACTGGGTCCATTGAGTAGGACTGAATAAGCTGTCAGGGGGTGACAATAGCATTTTATCCTTCCAGATGATTAGGAAGGTGAAAAGTGCGACTGTGTGATAATTGATTTAAAATAAATTCACAAGTTTCCAAGTACCCCTTATTTAATTAAAGTTCCTAAACAAGCATCTAAGGTGCGTGTGTCAACCCATAGATAAATAAAGCATGTGACACAAAAATATGCTGAGACACAAATTTCAGGAAAAAAAAAACCTTTCGGGTAAAACCTTTATTTCACTATGAATATATAAATCGCAACTTACAATTACATAGAGAAATCTGCAATGGATCAATGCACAGCCAACCCACAAAGACACACAGTCTTTAACTCAGCAAGAGAATACACGCAGCACCCTCAAAGGACTCGCAGCCCAAACAACAAAGAAAGAACCGCAACTCTCCTTAATGACACGCAGCCATAAAACTTTGTAGAGACTCCCTCATCAATGACACGCAGCCCCCGGTTGCAAAGATCTCCCCACAAAGGTTGAACAATAGCAAAGCTTGTGTTCTAGGGTTCCAAAAGATTCACAAAAGTAATTGGGATTTTTTTGTGTGAATCAAAAATATGTTTGGCACATCAAAAATTGAAGTCTTGTTGTGTTTGAACTCTTAGAAACGTTTTCTCAAAGACTTGAAAAAATACACCACCGAAATAGGTATATATATAGGAATTTTGAGTTGGTGGAAAAATATCACATGGAACTGTTCGAATTTATCCCAGGCGGAACGGTCCGGTATGGAGGCGGATCGGTCCGACCCCGGATCGGTTCGTTTTCAAAATAGTCTTATTCGGTTTGCAATCGGTCTGTGGTATACTGGTGCAAAGAGGATCGATCCGGTAGGTAGGTGAACCAGTTCGGGGGCGGATCGTTTCGTTTAAAATATGGGTGGACCGGTCCGGTTTATAAAAAAACTCTTAAAAGCCTCTTTTTGTTTGAAAAAACTTACTTCTTATTTTTATAAAAAAAAATTTATAAAAATTTCCCAATACTAAGTATGAACTTTAAGGAACTTAAAAACAAAACTTTACTAAGTTCATTCTCGCAGAGCTTATGATGTTAAAGACGCTTTGATATTCGGATCCGTTGACGTAGATGCGATCTTGAGTTTCTTCAACGGTGTAACGGCGTACGACATACAAATTGATAATGGACAAAAATGTCCTTTCAGAAGGATAGGGTGGAATACCTTTCTTTGGGTTTAGGTTACGCTTTATGTGGTATTGGGAACGTCTCATGTAAAGTATAATGAGTGGTTAGCTGCTATAACCATAGGGTGTACAAAATTTCTTTCGAGGAAGGAGCGAGCAAGTGTGGTCTTGGTATGGCTTCTTTTTGGGATAATAGACCATCTCGTGATGAGATAGTAGAGAGTTGTACCATTGATTTTTGGAAATGAGGATTGTTAAGGTTTGTTGAGTAGTGGTTATAAGGTTGTTATTTTATAGATAATCTAGGAAAGGTAATTGTGGTGTTCTAACGAGGTAAGGACTTCTCTTGTGGCAATGCTTTGATGCGATGTAAAGGATTTGCATAACTGAGAGGTTCAGAGTTTAGTAGATTCATTGTTGAGCGGAGAATTTAGCTCCTGTTTGTTCTAGTTTTGAGAACTAGGTATTGGTGAGAGTATTGTGTTTGTTGAAGCCATGTGTCTTTAACATAAGATGTTTGTTTGGCATGTTGAAAGACATGGAATTATTTTATATTATATTGTTATATAGGCCTTCGAGAAATATCTATAATTCGAAAATCTTTTATAAAACCTTAATCCTGGTTCAACTGATCTCAATCCCCGACATATCTACACAATAGTGTATTGGGAGGGTTCCTTGTTTGGATTTCCCTTGCGAGACCTCCCCCGCATGAAGGTAGCGAATGTTAGGAATTGAGAAGAGTTCAACCATTGAAAATTTTAAAATTTTATATATACTGAAAATGCTACTATAGATAAATTTGTTGAGAGTTATATCACGATTTTGAGGCTAGTGAGGTCGGGTTATGTTTTTACGAGTTGAACTCAGGAACCGGGTGTATGGGCGCCTTGGTTAGCTAGTTTGATTTTAAAGATATATGATTCGATGTGAGAACTGGTAGAGATGGTCATGGTGATCTTGATGGTAACTGTAAGGACTAGATGAGATTTGAAGTCCTAGGCATATCTTAAATTTCGCGGACGAAATTCTTGTAGGGGGGGAGTAGGTAATACCCCGTGACTTTGGGACTGAGAAATTAAATTTTCGGGAGATATAAAATTTATTTAAATTGAAGAATTTTAAAATATTGTGAGTAGAGGTCCAAAAATTGAGGATGTTATAAAGTATTTCGAATGATTATTCTGAGTGCGCCATTGATTCCGGATAGGTCGATATAGTCGAAATGACTGTCCTTGGGTTTTATTTCG
Source organism: Sambucus nigra (assembly GCA_949130495.1). Taxonomy (NCBI): domain Eukaryota; kingdom Viridiplantae; phylum Streptophyta; class Magnoliopsida; order Dipsacales; family Adoxaceae; genus Sambucus; species Sambucus nigra. The sequence goes on from OX422217.1 coordinate 383,634,608, forward strand.
ATTTCGGAACATTTTTTTTTTGTTATTTTGACTCGAATTGGAGTAAATGAGTAATTTAAAGTGTGTATTACCATTTAGAACTGGGACTTATGTTTCAAGGGCTTAAGAGGCTTACAGATTAGGCAATCTAATTTGAGAGAAAGTGAGAAAGTGAAAGGAAGAGCGAAAGAAGAAGAAAGGAAGAGAGAGAGGAGGAAAAATGGAGATTTTCGACTTGTACGCGATCTCGGGGACGATTCAACCGCTATCATTTCAAGGCAAGTGTTTAATCTTGCTAAATATTTCATTTATGTATTTCATTTCATAATTTGTGGATAAAAGAATTGGATTTTGGGTAAAATGGAAAAAACATGGATTTTGGGTATTTAAATCTTGCATTTCATGTTTATATATGGGTTTGATGGTGTAGGGATGGTTGGGATCAGAGTTGAATTGATTTTTAGGGTTAAAATCATGATTTGATAAAGGTTTAGGGTTTAAAAGTGATGATTTTTGGGTTTAAAAATAGTAGGTTTTGTGAAGAAGAAGAAACCTTTAAAGTTCTGCAGACCCGAATCGATTCTCCCCCTAAGCGAATCGATTCGACTTAGGCAAAAGTGTCAGGTCTGCATGACCGAATCTATTCGGACCCAAGGCAAATCGATTTGGCCTGAGACAGACTCCTAGGTCCTTTGGACCGAATCGATTCGCATATGGGGCAAATCGATTCTCCCTTGAGACCGAATCGATTTCGACCAGGCCGAATCGATTTGGAAATAGGGCTATTTTGGTGAGGTTTTTCTACAGTGAGTTTTGATCCATTTCGATTGGTTTTATCGATAAGGGACCTTCCTATATGATGCAAGAGATATGTTTTGGAGTTTATTTTAGGGTCTCTCACATGTTATGATCGCAGGGACTTATCGGAATAGTTTGGGAATATATGTATGCATTGGAGTTATGTATCGAGGTAGTGGGAAGCCTCATTAGGGATGTAATTTCTATTTACAGGTCATAAGTGAGCTTAGATATGACGTGAGGTTTAGGACTCTTTGAGAGATAAGCGTGGGTATGAGGTGAAATTTTAAGCCGACTTTTGTTTCAAATTCTTATTGAGATAGGATTCATTATAAGATATGATTGGGGACCAATGAAATGTAGAGGTCACGCATCCTTAGTGATTATAAACTCAAGGAATAAGTTGTGAATGTGTATATGTTAAAGGTTCATAGGAGAAATTGAACCCTAGGCGAAATTGAGAAAAATTGGATTGTACTATCAACGAGATTAGGTTGAGTTGAAATGGAAGTCAGGCGAGTTACTATATGTCTATGGGAGATTAACAATGGAGATTTCCATACTTGATGTGACCTTAAAATGAATTGAAGATTAATCTTGAGGCTTGTAGACTATTAGTCGTGTATACTAATAGTCGGGATTGTTATTGGATATATCGATGTGCATTCGGATATTGATGGGATGTGTAGTGATTGTTATATACATTAAACTTTGGGGTGATAACCTTAATGTTGAATATATTGGAAGACTATTCATATAATAGGGGCAATGGATGAATATAGTTCAAGTGAGGGATCATATTTATATAACGAATTAAATTAAATACGCTCGGGACGACGGCTAATATAAAGAGGATTATATACATGTATAGCCAAGTTTATGAATTTCATACATACGGAGGAGAGATAGTTTGTATATATGTGCATATGTGGATATATATGTATAGATATGTATATACGTGTGTACTTATGGCGTGAATATCCATACCGTGCGTGATGGTTTGATTATATGATGTGATCATATGGATGTATATATATAGTGTGAATGATATATACTTATGGTGTGAAGCATACCCGGCACATGCTATCATGGGAAGTTGAGCGATGAGGGTGAGCCCCTAGCTTAAGGAGAAGGGTGTGGATATTCCCCAGGTCATAGTCGTCCATTATTATTTCTGTGATTTTATTTTAGGGGGCGAGAAGTCTTGGGTATGAGTCATTCTCACTCGCCGGTTAGGAACTATGATCGCTTACCATACGTTAGGATTGATTTTGTCACCATGACGGTGTGATAAGAGTCCGATAGGTGGTGACCCCGGGAGAAAGTGAGTAATTCTTGGATGATGATAGCATGGTGCAGTATAACCGTTAATGTTATGTGTATTGCAAAGTATGCATTATGTGTGTTGTGTATACGTGGTTATAGAAATGAATGATTGGTTATATATATTTAGAGTAAATATATATTTATCTATCCTATATGTGAAGAGGATATGGAGTTTCTATGATGTACATCTTGGGTGATTTGGTGTAGTAGTTTATTTGGGTCGAAAGATCGTACTTATAGACAATTGTGGTTATATCGACCTCAAGGAGTTAAATAGAGATTATATTTATGTTCTTAAATAAAATACTCATTATTTAAGTAGTTGCAGTAGTTTGATATATGTATATGACATGATGGATGCCTACGATTGACATTATCAAGGAGTAGTGTATCGGGGGGGGGGTCCTTATTTGGATTTCTCTTTGCGAGACGCCCCCACGCACGAAACGTAGTGTAATGTTGAGAGTAGATATAAGTTTTGATTTAGTAATGGTATGTATGTTTTTTAGAGAATAAACTTTTATATTGAAGCTTAATGTTAATGTGTAATGTATTAAGACTATAACTGGGTTAAGTTAATACATGGAATCACGAGAGCCTAGTAAGGCATATATGTGAAAATATATTTAAGTGTGATTAGAATGGAAAGGATTCTTGGGTTATGTTAGGATGACAGGTACTGTGGGTATAGGTTGTGCGTATGGTAAGGTAGGTTGTCCTTATATGGGTGGGGTAACTTAATTAATGTTTCAGAACCCGATTAGGTGCGCGCTATAGTTGAGAGGTGAGTTCGGGGATTCAAGAGAGTGCGACTCCACTCTAATTATGAAATAGTGCATTTATATTTATTATGCACGGTTAACACACTTGATAAACATTTTTACATCTCGGGCTCTGACTCGTTTATATTTCTTTTTGCTATATATATATATATATATATATATATATATATATATATATATATATATATATATATATATATATATATATACTGTTACTACTGGTGTCCCCCCCGCATGGATAACATATGCTTTTTTATCCAGAGTCTTGGGAGTTGTAGCAGTTGCGGACTGTGATGGGATTTAGTTTGTATTCGCTTTCTACTTCTTGTAAATCTAGATAGGATTCGTTTTGTATATCGAGTTTACACCCAAGAGTTATTTGTAGCTATTCATAGTTTTATGGTTGTTGTACTGTCTGTGACCCGACAGCTTATTCGGTTATATTTCTTTGTATGTACTCATGTTATTGTTATGTTTAGCACTTCTTTTATCATGGTACTTGTGTACATTTTACCTTTCTAGTCGTTCTATATTGTTGGGTTAATATCCATATTATGTTTTATTTTAATTTGGCACCCGCTTTTATAGTTTTGAGTAGTTAGCCTTATCTATTTTACTATGGTTTGTTGATGCTAAGAATGAGCCATCTGAGATTCCTGATTTAATGTAGTATAGGGCTGGCCACCCGTTATTATTTTAAGCTGAGTGTTCGATTATATTTCTTTTTCATACAACAGGTGCACGAACATAGAATCTTGTCACTGTTAATATTTCTATCTGCATATGTAACAAGATCACAAATGCCCTTTACATGATTATCAGAGACTTTATTACTCTTTCCTATCCACTATTTGTATTATGGAAAATCCATTAAATAGTATTAAAAATTCAAGTCACATGTACGAATAGGTTGAAATGAAGGTCATGTTGTCTACAAGAACTCTCATTTTATAATTCAAGAAAATTCATTAAAATTCATTATGCCTAAGAAAATTCAAGTAAATTTACTCAAATTCATTTAACCCAAGCATTAAATGAATATGAAATAAAACCAAACAAATTGAGATCTTATCAAACCTTAAAAAATTAGAATTAAAATAACTTATGATATCAATAGATGTCCCACATAATTAAAACATTACAAACTTGTTCCCAAATAAAACATTGTTCATCACCTAATCATGTTCAACAAATAAACTGGCCAGGCAACATAATAATTTTTATACGATTTTGACATATGCCCGTAACCAGTGTCAACATGTAAAAATTCATGGCTCCAACCTGGGTATATTTTATCAACCAATATAGGAGCCTCGCCTACCTGTAAAGTTGGATCGTTCACAAGTGTTCCCAAATTCATGGAAATGAGTGTGCAAGTTTCAACTACCCTATTAATGGTCAAGTTCCTTACATTATTATCCTCGCCATAGTCACCGTGAATGGATGACAATGATCCAAAAAATATTCCAGGAGGGGGATCTTGGGAGAGGAATCTTGCAGAAGAAAGCACTTAGTAAGGAATGTTACGGGAGAAGGCACTTTGAAGGGGTAACCATGTTGTATACTAATTAATTCGTCCAACCCCTTGATTTCATTCATAAGTAGTCCCAAAGCATCAACAAAGAGCATTTCCTTCTGAAGCTCTGACATTTCCCCTTTCAAATTAGCTTTTTATTTCGTCAGGCTCGACATGTGACTCTTCATCAAAGAGAATTTGTCTAATAGAGGTCCAATGTGCTACAATTTAGTACTTGGAATATTTGATCCGAAACCTTTTATACTCCCCCTTTTGTACTTCCCAAGTAGCTTGGATAGGGCATTTTATTGTCATAGGGGATTTCACTCAGACTCATTACTTGCCATGACTTATATCATTTATTATAGCATACTACTATATTTATGACTATGATTTAAACTTTATTTTATTACAACATGTATATATATGATAATTAAGTTCAAACTCACCAGAGTTGGAGCCAATTTTCTATGAATTTATTAGTCTCTTTATCCCAACGAGCATATAAGTATAAGCTGACTCGATCAGGGGCTTTACCTTCTTCCGGAGTCCCCTGTTCCTGTCCATCCATTCATCCTTAAAATCATCATATGATTTTTCCCCATTCGTGGACATTAATTTTCTTTGCCTTATTTAATTTATTTTTCTCCTTCTGGACCAATTTTTCCTCTTTATCCTCTTTCTTTACGAAATTATTCCATTGGTCGATGAGAATTTCAACATTTTGGGGAACATAGTCTTTTGACCACAAAATATTAGAACTTGATGCCTCATTCGAGAAAAAATTCTTCTGAAGATTCTTCCAATAGGTTTTCATATGTTCATTAACTTGGAAAGGAATATTTTACTTAGAACTAGATGGGAATGTAAAACTCTTACAAAATTGATCCCACACGTCATCCTTTATGACATAAATAACATCCTTTCAATTGTTTGCCCCCAACGCCCACAATCTTTTTTTCAAGAGACAAACAACGGTCTAGACAGCAGTTTTTTTACTAGTAGGATTCACGATAATGGAGAACCCAATGGGTTTCTTATCATATGCTTGGGATTCCTTAGTATCGAGATGTGGGTATTGGATTAACAAGGGTATGTGAGGTTTAATGACTCGGAGTCACTGTAGATGGAGTGGTACAATTAACTTGAGACGGAATAGAGTGTTAAGAATCACAGGTGATGAGAATTGTGGTTAAGGTATAGGAGAGGATTGAGGTAGAGGTTGTTCGTTATTTGGTTGATTATCTCCATTCATCATTGAAATTTCATATAAATAATTGTTTTTTGCGAAGATTGTTTGACAATCATGTTTACAACTATATATATACACATATATGTAAATACCTTTTCAAGAACTTTTAAAACATGCTCGATGTGTCTGACTTCCATCTAATTGGTATTATTTTTTTTAAATTAATGAAAAGATACATGTGGTCAACTGGGAAAAAGCATATCTACGACTGGCGTATCAATGTCCTGACTAGAACTCGAAATCCTTTCTTTTTTAACTTACTTTCAAGATCACATTTAATGTGAATATGTTGTGAGACGTCACAACCTAGGTGGATGCTCTCTTTATGGAATTGTATACACAATGGTTGGATAATTTTTTTCCCTTTTGTAATAATGTCATTAATGTCAGTGCCCCATAAGGAATATGAAGGGGGACTACATTCTCTATTGTCTCATCCCAATATCCTGGGAAGGAAAATATAATATGACCGAACAAGTATGCTTGTGAGAGATAAGCTTCGCGATCTGTATTGTAATTAAAGTGTTCAATTTTTCTATTCCCGTAATTGTAAATAAGAGGTCCCTCTATATGGCAAGCACTAATAAAAGATTTTTTAGTGAGGTTCAATTGCAACCTCTCGTACACTTGTTGAAAGTAATTATTAGCTTCACTCATTTGTTCTAAGGAAAATATATAAAAGGAGTGTGAATATAATTCCCAGAGGTAATGACCCTAATTAATACAAAACTAGTTATTATTTTCCAACCAATCAATCATATATAAGAAGTCCAATTTAAGTTTATTTCAATTAAACTAATCCTAAAATTACTATGTGTTGCCGTTTCAGAAATTGTGTTCATCCAAATAGAAACCATTTTAGCAAGGAGTGAGCATGTCCAAAACAATTAACCAAATATATGTATGCATTTATATTCATTAGAATAATATCAACACGTCCAATTTAAGTTCATTTTAATCATAAGATTACTACGTGTCTGCCAAATGTGCAAGCCCTTCTACTAGTTTGTGTTTATCCAAACAATAGACATTTAAGGAAAGGCTGTACATGACCAGAACAGTTAACCAAACATATGCATGTATATTCATCGGCACAATATTAATAAGTTCAATTTAAGTTCATTTCAATTAAATTAATCCTAAAATTAGTATCTGCCCACTAGATGATCAAGCCCTTCCACCATTTTGTATTCACCCAAATGATAACTACTTAAAGAAGGGGTGAACATGGCCATAATAGTTAATTAAATATATATATATGCATTAATATTCACCGAACAATATCAACAAGTCCAATTTAAGTTCATTTTAATAAAATCAATCCTAAAATTACTATGTGTCCACCAAATGTATAAGCCCTTCCACCAATTTGTGTTAACCCAAACAACAACCACTTAAGGAAGGGCAGGACATAGCCAATAGTTAACTAAGAAGTTATATCTATATATAAGACTATGTTACATAAAAAATATACGTAAAATTACTCGAATAAAAAAAGCACCTAGAATCATGAGCTTCAATAATTTTTCTTAAATTCCATGTGCTCATGGACCGAGAAGAATAACATTTTAACATGTTATTCAACCTAAAATATTAACATATTATTCTATTCTAAACATGCCGTTTTTGTATCTAAGTTTACTCAAAACTTTCATTTAGGTACAAAGTGTATTCATTATATATACATGTATGTGTTATACATGTGGACGTATATACATATATATATATATGTGTGTGTGTGTGTGTGTGAGTATATGTGTATATATGTGTATGAGTGTGTGTATATATGTATTTATGTGTGAACTTTTGTGTATATATATGTGCAATTATGTAAATATATATATATCTGTGGGTGTGTGTGGGTGTGTACGTGTGAATATATGAGGGACTTTATGTATATATAGGAATTCATCTATTTATATATTTATTTTATCACCAATCATTTCTTTTTTAGTTATAGTACTGATTTGTGCGCTTTTGTGTGTGTGTATATATGTATGGCTATGTTAAAGTACATATACATACGTGTGTGTGTTATACACGAGCGTGCATGTGTATATATATGTTCCCATATGAGTACGATTAATTACAAAGTTACTATTATCGTGCATATGAAATGTCCAAACATGTGAAACTATGCTACCATATCAAATTACACAAAAATATTATGATTATACCCTTATACCAATCACATATATGGTTTTAGATTTCAATATGCCTAATTGAGTATAAATAAAAAACAAATATACAAAAATTACACAAAATTATACCCAATTTCGTATTTCATTTTCAAATTTACACAATGTCAAACCCAACTTCAATTTCATATTTTTACCCAAGTTTAGATTTATACCCAATTTCATATTTTAATGTCAAATTTAGACCCAAATTTTGTGAACCCTAAATTTATTTAACATAAACACACACACACACACACATACTATGTGTGTGTGGGTGTGTATATATATATATATATATATATATATACACACTAGTGTATGCTCGTGCCTGTAGGCAAAACAAAATTTTTCGAAGTAATTAATCGCAAAACGAAAAAACAATTCCAAAGTATGTAATTGCAAAATGGAAAAAAATTCATTACCCAATAAAACAAGGTACATATACCAAATAGTCCCTCAAATATTTTTTAATACTCATTTAGTCCAAGCCTTTTTATTTTGCCTCAAAAAGTCCTTTGCCACATATTTTGGAAAGGGAGTGCCGCTGGCGCGGACCTCTAAAAATAATAGAATATTGAGTGCTTGAGGGACTAAATGGGTTAAACTAAAAATATGTGTCCTTTTTAAAAAATATATATTTATAGTAGGGACTATTAAATAATTGACCCATAAAACAAAGTGTAACAATAATAGAACAGATGATTGAAACATAACTAATTGCACTTAGAAATTAAGAAATATCCATCAAAACAAACCAAGTTCTCAATATCTGAATACCCAACCAAACCAGCACCTAAATCGCTCCCATGATTTAAAATCTGAACTCAAAACCAATTTGAAACTAAAACATTTGTGTATAAAGCTATCTTTTTGGGTTGAATTCCTTGCCAAAATTAATAAAAAAATTAACCCAGACATAATTAAAAGAATGACTAACACATATGTAAACAAAGGTGTAATACCCCGTGATTTTAATGACTTTTAAAATGGGTTATATTTTAAATTAATGGATTAATTGGATTTTATTATAAATTAATTCATTTGGGTTTATCCGAATTGTGGATACTAAAATGGATGATTATGAATATTACTTAAAGATATTTAGGTAATATATGAATGTGATGTCATTGATATGACGGTATGATATAAATTCGGTAATTTGAATTTTTAGTCAGACGCGGTATGGGACGTGTCGGGACTAATTAAAAGGAAATTTATTTTTTATCGACCTTATAGTCATTTCGACTGCGTCGTTGCGTCCGGAAGGGTTGAAATAGTCAGAAAAGTCTATTTGGATGTTGGATTTGGGGCTCGGGTCATTTGGAAATGAAAAGACAACCCAAAAGGGCATTTTGGTTATTTTTACAAGGGGGATGAATAGTGATTTCGGATTTTGTCTTATTATAAGTATTTGGAGATTAGTTGAATGTGGGTTCATTCATCTCTTCTACACAAAATTGAAAGGTCATCTTCTTAGAGAGAGTGAAAGGTTGCTTGGGAAGAGAAAAGCTTGCTTGGAAAGGAGGAGAACTAAAGACCAGAGGTCACCACCACCAACCACCACCGAAAGTGGCCGAAAAAGGGAGAACCACCTATGTTATTCACCCCAAAGGATCAGATCTTCATTAAAGGCAAGTGTTCATATTTTCAACTTAAGTTCGTATATTGTCCATGTTAGAATAATCATGAAAAGAGAGGATTTTTCATGTTTGGAAGATAAAAATGGAGTAGTAATGGATTTCTGGAAGTATGAAATATATAGGAATTAAACTCATGTTGTAGGTAGTTAGTAATCCAAGAAATATTCATCAATCTGTGGAAGAAATTCTGAAAATCATTTTGTGTTCTTGAAGATAATATGTTGATAATTTTCTGGAAAAAGAGGCAAAAACGAGTGGAATGAGAAGAGCCAATTTGGAATGTTTAGATCTCCTTTTTGAGTGCATTTGGATGAGATTTAAGAAAAACTCAAAACACATACCTGACTCAATTTTTCGTGTAGAATCCAAATCTGAAGTTGGATTGATGATTCGAATAATTTTTGGATCTAATTTTTCTGAGTATTTAAAATATGAGAATTCATGATGTTGTTTCTTTTTAATGTTGGTTGTTATCCCAAAACTTTTGTGGATCTTTGGTGATTATTAATTGGATATTATGGGACTTAGAAAATATCAGTAGACCCTTGATAAGATTTGAATTAATTTTATTGGGATTTAAATTGATTAGAATGATCATAATTAAATTAAAGAAATTTCGGTTGCTAGATTCATTTCTTGGATTATAATTGGTTTGCTTGAGGATTAAGGATAGGTCCAGTAGTGGTGATTGAATGTAACACTTGGGTAGCCTTAGGATTACAATATGAACATCAAGAACTGAGTTTAAGCTCATTATTGATTGTGCAAGGACTAAGTGTAATACGAGTGCTTAGCAGTATGACTCCTGGATAGAGATGGGAGTTTAGAACACATTTGGTTGAAAGAGGGTATGAGGTTATCCCAATCACGTATTTAAAGTTGACGGACCTCCTCGATCGACAAAGTTAAGTAGTAGTGTATTGGAGGGGTTATTTATTTGGATTTCGCTTTGCGAGACGCTCCGCGCATGAACCTTAACGACGTCGGGAGTGGAGAGATGTTATAGGATGCGAGGATAATTAAATTATGAAGTAAAGATATGATATTTTAATACGTGGAATTTAAAAGAGATATAATGCTACATGTGGGAATTATCTTAGGGTAGTGATATTACCTAATTGATATTATATTATAGGTATGATAATGCCTATTTGATTGATTAATGATATATGTGTATGACATACCTAGCTTACTTGCTATCGGTGGGAGGTTTGCGCGTGAGGGCAGTCATATCCTGATGAATCCATGGGATCTTTGATTTGTCGCTCGAGAACATAGGTCTATGAAAGACTTATCAGGGAGTTGATAACTCCGCTGACTGTGGGTACGTAGGTATGTGCGTGACCCATGGATACGAGAACTATGTTCGCCTCCAATGTTTGTGTTGTTGTTTATGGTTCGAGGAATCCTTACCGAACCTTTTGTCCACTATTCGGCGACCAGCGATGATGGGACATGATATCAGAGTAATGCATTGCACCGCACCTGTGACTCGGGGTACCGTATTATATATTGAATATATATATATATATATATATATATATATATATATATATATATATATATAATGAATTAAATGATTGAATGGTTATATTGTGGTTAAGTCATCTACTGTGTGATAATTGTAGATAAAGGCGAATTGAGAAAAGAATGGAATTAAGTTAATGAATGTTTATTGTTATAGAATTGAAAAGCTTAATTCATATTAATTGAGAAATGATTCATGTTAATGAGAACTGATGAGAAATGTAAATGAATAAAAATGTGACGTATGGTATGGGACATATGGGGATTATGATATTGGGATGGAATTATAATATGGAGACTAGAAAAGAGGAACCATTAACTAGGAGGTTAATAGGAAACGTTAAGTGTGCACTCTAGTTGAGAGGTGAGAATGGAAAGTGAGAGTTGGGTCTAACATGTACATAATAAAAGATTTATTGCACTTGTTAAATACTTACTGTTTTAAAAATTATTTTCACAATCGGGCTCTGACCCGTTTCCTTGCATATTTTCTTTTCTATTGTATCTTCTATATCAGGTGTCCAGCAACAGGGACGCCAACCTTAGCAGATTATGACAGGCTATGGATCTATGGAGTTTTGCTTAAACGCCTCATCTTTTTGATTCACAGTATTCTTAGTCAGGGCATGCCGCCCAAAGGATTCAGTTATCTCTTTTCTATCGGGGTCAAATACTATTGTATTCGTGTCTTTTAATACATTTAACATTGTTGGGATTACTGTAATGGATTAATATTATTTGGGAATATTTATTCTAATTGCATTTAAATTCTTTTGTGTTATCTATTTGGTTATCAGTGTTGTAAAATAAAATGTGTTGTGTTATTCTTAAACTGGAAATGGATTTTATTAAATTAAAATTTGAAAAGTTTTTAACACCAGCTTAATTGGGTATTGGGTGAGTTGTAAATGTTTTCGACAGTGATGCTAAGAATGAGCCAACTGTATATTCTGTTTTAATTTGGTATGGGACTGGACACCCGGTAATTAATTAGGCGGGGTGTTACAGGTGGTATCAAGCATCAGGTTCTAGTGTCCTTTAGGGTCTGTACGGCTTACCGTGTTTTCTGCTTTGCGTTCTTTGATGTAGAGCCCTATGTTTAGGATTGTTGATTTCCTTGGTGGGATTTCATTCTCCTGCTATAACGTAGATATTAGTGAACATTATTTGCGTTTGAACGGGTTCGTACGAGAAGTATGGCGATGAGGGCCATTGGACGGATAGCGGAGATCGTACTTAGGAGGTTATGAAGTATGTTCGAGTATGATGACCGTAGTCGAGGTCACCCCTATTATGGAAAAATTGAGGAGAGTCATTAGTAGAAGTTCTTGAAATGCAGGAATTATGTGTGTTACCTAACGAAGGCAATATATTCAAAGGCTTGGGCATATATTGGAGTGTGGTGAACTAGAACTGAAAATTTGGGGGTAAAATTTTTCTTGACTCATTGGAGAAAAGTTATAATTGTGGGATTCAACAACCACCACCCACGAATGAGGGTATGTTTTCTATCTAAGGAATTATGAGGCGTATATTGATTTTTGTAGCGATTAATATTGTGTGGGCAAAAAGGATTGCTAAACTTAGCCTATAGCACTGTTATTTACGTAGACTCACCAAGGGGTGTGGGACACCTATGTTTTACATGTTATCACGTGGGTTTGATTTTTATCATGGGATTAATTCCTTTGGGCATGTCCGAGCATGATGTGACTCTCGACATGCATTGACTTGTGGTATACGAGAGCGTATGTACTACTATTAGCCAGCATCTTGTCTTCTAGAGAAGAGTAGCTGAGTAGAATCTATTTGAAATCAATAAAACCTAAATTTTTTTTGTTTAAATTGATAAACCTGATATTTGTTTTTCGATAAACCAAATTTTTATACACTATTGAATAAGGAACTTAGGAGTTTCGATGACCGACTACTTTAGGAAGTAGTGTATCGGGTGGTTCCTTGTTTGCATTTCGCTTGCGAGACACCCCACGCATGAAACTAATAACCGTTGGGAGTCGAAATAAGTTAGGTCCTTAGTATATGAGTTTGTAACCTTTGCGGCAAATATTATAATGAAAGTGGTACGATAAGGTGTATGGGCGCCCTGGATGGTTGAATAGTAGTAGTTTTCATAATTGTGAAAGAGTGAGTAGTTGTGACTTCAGGATGTATTTACTTGATGATTGAGGATCATTTTTTTGAACTTGGTTCCGTGAATGGTATAAGGAAGTTTGGGTAAAGTTTAAATTCGATTAAGTTGAAACTATATGGTGAGGCTTGGCGTATAACATCGATAGGGATTTTCGTTAATGTACTGTATGGGCGGTACGTTTTAGGTTTCTTGCGATGTGAGATGTATACTCGGAGTTGACCTTACCGGTATGATTTATATTCCTGAATTTCGGGACGAAATTCTGTTACAAGGGGGGAAGTATGTAATACCCCGTGATTTTAATGACTTTTAAAATGGGTTATATTTTAAATTAATGGATTAATTGGATTTTATTATAAATTAATTCATTTGGGTTTTATCCGAATTGTGGATACTAAAATGGATGATTTTGAATATTACTTAAAGATATTTAGGTAATATATGAATGTGATGTCATTGATATGACGGTATGATATAAATTCGGTAATTTGAATTTCTGTCAGACGCGGTATGGGACGTGTCGGGACTAATTTATTAAATTAAAAAGGAAATTTATTTTTTATCGACCTTATAGTCATTTCGACTGCGTCATTGTGTCTGGAAGGGTTGAAATAGTCATAAAAGTCTATTTGGATGTTGGATTTGGGTCTCGGGTCATTTGGAAATGAAAAGACAACCCAAAACGGCATTTTGGTTATTTTTACAAGGGGGATGAATAGTGATTTCGGGTTTTGTCTTATTATAAGTATTTGGAGATTAGTTGAATGTGGGTTCATTCACCTCTTCTACACAAAATTGAAAGGTCATCTTCTTAGAGAGAGTGAAAGGTTGCTTGGGAAGAGAAAAGCTTGCTTGGAAAGGAGGAGAACTAAAGACCAAAGGTCACCACCACCAACCACCACCGAAAGTGGCCGGAAAAAGGGAGAACCACCTATGTTATTCAACCCCAAAGGATCAGATCTTCATTAAAGGCAAGTGTTTGATATTTGCAACTTAAGTTCGTATATTGTCCATGTTAGAATAATTATGAAAAGAGATATTTTTCATGTTTGGAAGATAAAACTGGAGTAGTAATGGATTTCTGGAAGTATCAAATATATAGGAATTAAACTCATGTTGTAGGTAGTTAGTAATCCAAGAAATATTCATCAATCTGTGGAAGAAATTCTGAAAATCATTTTGTGTTCTTGAAGATAATATGTTGATAATTTTCTGGAAAAAGAGGCAAAAACGAGTGGAATGAGAAGAGCCAATTTGGAATGTTTAGATCTCCTTTTTGAGTGCATTTGGATGAGATTTAAGAAAAACTCAAAACACATACCTGACTCAATTTTTCATGTAGAATCCAAATCTGAAGTTGGATTGATGATTCGAATAATTTTTGGATCTAATTTTTCTGAGTATTTAAAATATGAGAATTCATGATGTTGTTTCTTTTCAATGTTGGTTGTTATCCCAAAACTTTTGTGGATCTTTGGTGATTATTAATTGGATATTATGGGACTTAGAAAATATCAGTAGACCCTTGATAAGATTTGAATTAATTTGATTGGGATTTAAATTGATTAGAATGATGATAATTAAATTAAAGAAATTTCGGTTGCTAGATTCATTTGTTGGATTATAATTGGTTTGCTTGAGGATTAAGGATAGGTCCAGTAGTGGTGATTGAATGTAACACCTGGGTAGCCTTAGGATTACAATATGAACATCAAGGACTGAGTTTAAGCTCATTATTGATTGTGCAAGGACTAAGTGTAATACGAGCGCTTAGCAGTATGACTCCTGGATAGAGATGGGAGTTTAGAACACATTTGGTTGAAAGAGGGTATGAGGTTATCCCAATCATGTATTTAAAGTTGACGGACCTCCTCGATCGACAAAGTTAAGTAGTAGTGTATTGGAGGGGTTCCTTGTTTGGATTTCGCTTGGCGAGACGCTCCGCGCATGAACCTTAACGACGTCGGGAGTGGAGAGATGTTATAGGATGCGAGGATAATTAAATTATGAAGTAAAGATATGATATTTTAATACGTGAAATTTAAAAGAGATATAATGCTACGTGTGGGAATTATCTTAGGGTAGTGATATTAACTTATTGATATTATATTATAGGTATGATAATGCCTATTGGATTTATTGATGATTTATGTGTATGACATACCTAGCTTACTTGCTATCGGTGGGAGGTTTGCGCGTGAGGGCAGTCATATCCTAATGAATCCATGGGATCTTTGATTTGTCGCTCGAGAACATAGGTCTATGAAAGACTTATCGGGGAGTTGATAAGTCCGTTGACTGTGGGTACGTAGGTATGTGCGTGACCCATGGATACAAGAACTATGTTCGCCTCCAATGTTTGTGTTGTTGTTTATGGTTCGAGGAATCTTTACCGAACCTTTTGTCCACTATTCGGCGACCAGCGATGATGGGACATGATAGCAGAGTAATGCATTGCACCGCAGCTGTGACTCGGGGTGCTATATTATATATGAATATATATATAATGAATTAAATGATTGAATGGTTATATTGTGGTTAAGTCATCGACTGTGTGATAATTGTAGATAAAGGAAAATTGAGAAAAGAATGGATTTAAGTTAATGAATGTTCATTGTTATAGAATTGAAAAGCTTAATTCATATTAATTAAGAAATGATTCATGTTAATGAGAAACGATGAGAAATGTAAATGAATAATAATGTGACGTATGGTATGGGACATATGGTGATTATGATATTGGGATGGAATTATAATATGGAGACTAGAAAAGAGGAACCATTAACTAGGAGGTTAATAGGAAACATTAAGTGTGAACTCTAGTTGAGAGGTGAGAATGGCAAGTGAGAGTTGGGTCTAACATGTACATAATAAAAAAATTATTGCACTTGTTAAATACTTGATGTTTTAAAAATCATTTTCACAATCGGGCTCTGACCCGTTTCCTTGCATATTTTCTTTTCTATTGTATCTTCTATATCAGGTGTCCAGCAACAGGGACGCCAACCTTAGCGGATTATGACAGGCTATGGATCTATGGAGTTTTGCTTAAACGCCTATCATCTTTTTGATTCACAGTATTCTTAGTCAGGGCATGTCGCCCAAAGGATTCAGTTATCTCATTTCTATCGGGGTCAAATACTATTGTATTCATGTCTTATAATACATTTAACATTTTTGGGTTTACTGTAATGGATTAATATTATTTGGGAATGTTTATTCCAATTGCATTTAAATTCTTTTGTGTTATCTATTTGGTTATCAGTGTTGTAGAATAAAATGTGTTGTGTTATTCTTAAACTGGAAATGGATTTTATTAAATTAAAATTTGGAAAGTTTTTAACACCAGCTTAATTGGGTATTGGGTGAGTTGTAAATGTTTTCAACAGTGATGCTAAGAATGAGCCAACTGTATATTATGTTTTAATTTGGTATGGGACTAGCAACCCGGTATTTAATTAGGCGGGGTGTTACAAAAGGCATGGTCACACATAACATGAGTGAAGTCTTTTAAGATTCATATTATTTTCGAAACCATATCAAAAGAACTTCAAACAAAACTGCTATGATTAAGAGTGAACATCATAACATTGGACACTAAATAATATATGGCCCACTTGTACTCTAGGGAAGATAATAAGATCCAACTTCCACTTCTTTAAATATCAACAGTAGGTGCAAAAAATCTCACCCGTCGGGGGGTGTCAATTCATCACGATACAAGTATAAAAATAAATACGAGAGAGACAAAGATTTACGTGGTTCGACCATGAATGGCCTACGTCCACGGGGATGCTGGTGTGTTTCATTAGAATGATCAGAGAGTTGTACATGAGATGGTTTCTCTAATTTCTAAGCCCCTTTCACAATGGGGGGTCTCCCCTTTATATAGAGTTAGGGGTTACATTAGCGTTACAAATATAGATGAGTAACAAATATGGATTAGTCCTATCTTCGTGGGGTTTCATCCTCATCCGATACTGCTCCCTGGTGTTCTAGTTTATTAAGGACTTTAGTCGTCCCTGTATTGTTGGCACGTCGCCATCTTGACCGGGGTGCTTTCCACATGTCATGCTATTACGTAGGCATATATTTTGCCCCCACAATAGCCCCACAGGTCGCAGTTCAGCTGAGTTGATTCTGAGATGAGCTAGGAGCTGATCCACAATCTCTTTAAACGTATGCAGTTGTTGGTGTGAACTGGGCTGGCGTTCTTTGAGCTGTTGTTCAACTTTTAAGCCTTCTATGGTTAATATTCTTAGCTTCGTAGGTTTTTAAATGGATGCTTGGCTTGAGTTGAGAGACGTTCAATTGATATGGGAACCGGACTCGAGAGTGTCGAGCTGACTACGTACCCTCTTGGGATCAGGTCGAACGTAGTTCATTGTCTGTTTTATTGTATGACCCAATTCATGAGGCCGACCAGAGGCCTGTTCAGAATTCATTTGCTGAGGCTTTCTCGAGCGTGCATCAAGTTTAGGGCGTTCCCCATGTATTTTGATCGTGTATGGTCCATTTACTGAGGCCGACCAGAAGCCTATGCGTTGAGTCTTACTCGAGCATGTACCTAGTAGGGGTAAGACCCTGCATTAGGTTTTTCATATGGTCCAATTAGAGAGGTCGACCAGAAGCCTATGCGTCAAGCCTTTCTCGAGCATGTACCTAGTAGGGGTAAGACCCTGTATTAGGTTTTTCATATGGTCCAGTTGGAGAGGCCGACCAGAAGCCTATGTGTCGAGCCTTGCTCAAGCATGTACCTAGTAGGGGTAAGACCCTGCCTTAGGTTTTTCATATGGTCTAATTAGAGAGGCCGACCAGAAGCCTATGTGTCGAGCCTTGCTCGAGCATGTACCTAGTAGGGGTAAGACCCTGCCTTTGGTTTTTCATATGGTCCAATTGGAGAGGCCGACCAGAAGCCTATGCGTCGAGCCTTGCTCGAGCATGTACCTAGTAGGGGTAAGACCCTGCCTTAGGTTTTTCATATGGTCCAATTAGAGAGGGAGACCAGAAGCCTATGCGTCGAGCCTTGCTCGAGCATGTACCTAGTAGGGGTAAGACCCTGCCTTAGGTTTTTCCCGTAAGTTAGTGTAATACCAATTGCGTTTGCATTTTTCCATTTTCTAATGTCTCGCATGTAAATATCCACCTATTTTACCTTTTAGGTTGTGCCGTCACACTTCCTTAGGCCTAAAAGGTTATGGAAAAAATGCACCTGGTTTAAGGGTCATCTACCCGTTCAGGATTTTAACCGACCAACATAGTTGGTGATCAACCTGAGTTGGCTTTTTGCCTAGGGATCCCCCGTAGGGATTTTATTATTGCCTGGGCAACTCGTGAGGCCATTTGTGTTTGGAGATAACAAAGGCCTGTTGACGTACTTAATTTAGTGGGAATAAGCAAGAAGGCCGTTGTAACTAAATCAAGCTTGATCATGATCATCATTTGAAATACTAATTCCAGTGTTAACTATGTTGGCACCTGTCCTGAGTTGACCTCTTCTATTTTGCTTTAAATGTTGTAGTTAATCTATTCATGTGTCATCGCTGCTATTGGGCCCCCAATCGAGCTGTGAAGAGAAGGTTGCCTGTCCGTCCATCGGGTCATTTGATCTGTATAACCGGGATAATAAGTGTGCCCGATCGCTCCTCGGGGCTTCGTTGCATTGAAGAGTGTCGCATTGATCTGATATGGCATTCAGGAAACGTTGTTCCTCTAGAGTGGATATCTTAGTGTTGATGACGCATTAATTCGTTGCTTGGTGATCGTCGATCACCGTGGGTTGTCTGACGATGTTGCTCGATACATTCAGGGTGGTCTAGTGTTGTTATCAACATGTCTTGCTCGTTGACTGTGATTTTGAGGGATATGTGACTTCTTACATGTTGGATTCGTCCTTGTTGATAAATATAGTTTATAGTTCCTCTTCATGCTTCTTTATGTGTTATTGGATCTTTGTGATAGAGATTGCCCAACTTTACGAGGTTGAATTAAATAAGAACTGTATTACCCAACTGTTTATTGGATCTTGAGACGTGATCACACAATGTCAACTATCCATCGAAACTGAGGGTCTGTCAAGGCAAAATTGTAAAGGACCTAGTAGATGTTGCGAACGATCCATGCCCGAGCATCTGTCGGAGCATTGATAAGATAAATGATGCTTTAATGCCTTCCAATAAATGCAATGTTGATTATTAATCGACTGTGCCAACCATCTGTTGGCACTGAATATAAGAATTATCCTGACCAACCATTTGTTGGGGATAAAATGCGACATGTGTGGCAAATATCTTCGGGACTAAATATATAAAAATATTTTGCCAATCATTTGCCGAGATGAGCCTTGAATATGCTTGATCATCCTGCAAGTCAGGAATCATAGAGCCAAATAACCCATTCTGAAGTTCAAGAAATATCAACGCCCGAGCATCTGTCTGTTATAAATAATATTGCCCAAGCATGTGTTGGTTCCAAAGTGGTGTAAAGTGATCGACCATCCGTCGGAGCATTAACTAAATAAATTGTGCCAGGCTGGTCTGTCGAGGCGATGTTGTACATGTTCGAGTAGATATAAAGATCGATCCGTGCGCGAGCATCTATCGGTGTATTAATAAGATTTCCAAGAGCTTAAGATTGTTGCCGAGCATCTTTCGGGACTGAATCTTGTACCTGTGGAAGTTAATAAGTTTCTCGACCATTTGTAGAGGCTAAAAATAGAATTTGTCGTGAGAATTTATGATGCAATTTATTTAGTCACTCAAGGAATATATGATGTGCATCTACTCGAACATGTGTCGAGGAAAGGATTCATAGTATTGAGTGAATGACACGAATGATCCCATAATTTCTATGATAAAATCTCACGAGGATGGCCGTGCCCGAGCATCCTTTGGGGCTACGTGAAGTATTAGTAAATATATTACACCGACCACCCATTTTTATAACCAATAGTAGCTAACGACAATATCAAAAATTAAATGACCGAATAAATGACGTGAGTGCTCTGTAAGTGCGCCCCAATATTTATGTGGACAAAATAATTGTAATAAAGTCGAATGAAAGATGTAAAATTTATCAAATACTTCCAGATGTATGACATAGGAGTTAATTTGGAATTTCTGCAAATATCTCTAAGAAAATACTTAATATCAAGTTGATTTCAAAAAAATGTTTTCACAAAAAATTTGCGTGGTGACAATTATGAAGTATACGGTATGTATACAGCCCCCTGCTAACAAATTCATGATGGTAAAAATCGTGAGCATAATTTGTGAGCAAATAAAGTATTATGAGATGGAAACGAACAACGTACAAATAAATGTGTGTATCCATCAAGTGGGGTTGTGCTAAATACACGAATTATCCTGACCAGCTATCCACTGGGGATAAAATGCGATATGCGAGGAAAATATCTTCGGGACTAAATATATAGAAATATTTTGCCGATTATTTGCCAAGATAAATATCGAGTGTGCCTGACCGTCCTTCAGGTTACGAATCATATAATCCGAACTTCAGTCGGAGTAATAATAATTTTGCCCAAGCATTTCTTTGGGTTTAAGG
The DNA here is from genome assembly GCA_949130495.1 of Sambucus nigra. Taxonomy (NCBI): domain Eukaryota; kingdom Viridiplantae; phylum Streptophyta; class Magnoliopsida; order Dipsacales; family Adoxaceae; genus Sambucus; species Sambucus nigra. The sequence continues at coordinate 383,655,323 of OX422217.1, forward strand.
TGCTATAGTGTGCTCGACTATCTGTCGGAGCATTAATAAAATGAATGATGCATGCATAGTCCGCTGGGGCAAAGTTGTAGAATACCGACTAGATATAGCGAACAACTCGTGCTCGAGCATCTATTGAAACATCGATGTGATTTCTAAGGACTTATGATTGTTGCCGAGCATCTGTCGGGACCGAATCTTGTACTTGTGGAAGTTAGTAAATTCCCCGACCATGTGTTGAGGCTAAATCAAATAGAAGTTATCATAGAAATTATATGTTCAACAAAGTATATAAGATATGCATCCGCTCGGCCACATACCGGGTAAAAAATTCATAGTAGCGTATGAATGTAATAAATGATCCAATGATTTTTATCAATAAAAATCCTACTGAGATAATCATGCCCGAGTAACCGTCGGGGCTGAGCAAAATAACTGAGTAATATCCTTACCGTGAGATTAAATTGTTGTAGCTGAACGACAATATTGAAAATTAAAATGTTCGGATAAATGACATGAGTGCTATATAAATGCGCCCTGCTTATTTATGTGGACAAAATAATTTGTAATAAGGTCGCATAAAAAAGTTCCAACTAAACTCGTTGTAATAAAATTACCTGGTCCCTTAAAATAATTTAGAGAGAACCGAGCAGTGCAAAAATTAGTCAAAAATATATCTTAAATGTAAGACACAGGGCTGATTTAGAATTTTTGCTAAAATTATTTGAAGTCCAAATAATGAGTTGTAAATTGATTTGCAAAATTGTTTCCTTGGGAGGCTTCGTAAAGCCACGAATTAGGATAACAAATAGTAGGAGTTCAATAAAGAGGGGGGCTTGAATAAAGCAGGTGTGAAAACCCACGCGCCTCAAACGGCTTCTACCCCTGTCTGAAATGCCTGAAATGTGCAGGTCGGAGAATAAGCGGAGTGGGATGGAGGAACTCGCTGATGCTCGATTGGCTGCCCAGTGATCGTCTGAGGAGCAGTATCTAATGCTCGTCGGCCTATGATTATGGCCCAGCGTTGTAGTTGAGGCTCGTCGACCATTGTTTATGGTCTGGTTTTGTAGCCGATGCTCACCGGCCTGTGATTATGGTCCAGCGTTGTGGCTGATGCTCGTCGACCCTTGGTTATGGTCCGGCATTGTAGCTGATGCTCGCTGACCTGTGATAATCAGATGGTGGCTCCAACCTTCATCGTTGTGCAGTGGTTACCGTCCACTAGGTGGGGTCCGATGATATAGTGGTCGTCGATTATGAGGGTTTGTCCGGTGATGTTCCTCTTCTTCGCATAGGAACAACATCCAGCAGGGGTGGAGCAGATTACAGTTTTCCATGTCATTCATTCAATAGCCGAATTGAAGCTGATCGACGAGGAGGGAGGCAGGTCGGAGAGCAAGCGTAGTGGAGACCAGGGATTTTAGTGATGCTCAATTAAAAGGATGATCGTGCTCGTCTTCGCCGTCGATCAGTTATTTGGTCGTGGTGATCTCCTCCGAGATTGTCACTGTGGCACGCTGTTCGCCGACCTCGCATGGTGGTTTAAATCACCGGTTGTGCTCGGCAAGACGTGTATCCAGGTATTATCAGGTCGTCCTCATCGTGGATGTCGACCAGACAGAAGAAAGACGTTATAGATGAAAATCAGCTTCAGAAAAATTTTGCTCTGCGCTTTTATCTTTTATTACCGATGTGCGATAATTGTGGTTGCAAACAGGTCGTCGACCACCGGGGGCTGTTCACCCAGGAAGGTTACGGACCGGAGAGTAACCGAAGTAGAGGCCATAAAATTTACTGGTGCTCGATCGATGATACGACTATGCTGATCCGAGTGCGGTAGTTATACTAAGGGCCAACCCTCTGCTGGTGGAGCTTGGCTGGATGACAGCCTCAAAGGACTGGTTGGAGACGACCTCAGCCGTAGAAAATCCACAGCCTAGTAAATCGTGTATATCTCATCTCAGAACAAATTTTGTGAATGGAGAAGTCAACCTCGAACTGCGCGTGTCACCAGAACTAGTCAATCTTTGTGAAAAATATCTTATTGAAAGAGAATCATCAGATATGTTTGTAAAGACGTGGTCAACGTCTCTGTGAGAGAAGGCCGCTTTTGACGCTTATGTCGTGCCACAAAATATGGGATATGGGAATCATAATATATGATGTAACCCAGAAAATAACGTGTATACCCATAAAAACATCAAAAGAATCCATATATTTGGAGAGTTTTCTCACATCTTCGGTATTGAGATCCGTAAAAAACAATCAATGGTTATGCAGATTTTCAGATGAATATAGACCAAGTAAAGAATTTATGAACATAAATATATGAAAACCAAACATCACTGAAACGATATTTGTACCAAACAAATAATCATATATGAAACATATAACTGCTCGTGCACAGATTAAAAAAGAAAACTTATCTTTTGATTATGTGCGTAGAGTAGGCATCATTGTCCTTGAGCGTAAATCTAGATCTCTTCTAGCAAGAACGGGAAGGCTTTTTGTGCCGTTTCCCACAGACGGCGCCAATTGTAGGTGCAAAAAACCTCACCCGACGGGGCGTGCCAATTCATCACGATACAAGTATAAAAATAAATATGAGAGAGACAAAGATTTACGTGGTTCGACCATGAATGGCCTACATCCATGGGGATGCTGGTGTGTTTCATTAGAATGATCAGAGAGTTTTACACGAGAATGTTTCTCTAATTTCTAAGCCCCCTTTCACAATGGGGGGCCTCCCCTTTATATAGAGTTAGGGGTTACATTAGGGTTACAAATATAGACGAGTAACAAATATGGATGAGTCCTGTCTTCGTGGGGTTTCATTCTCATCAGATATTTCTCCCTGGTGTTCTAGTTTATTAAGGACTTTAGTCGTCCCTATATTGTTGGCACGTCGCCATCTTGACCGGGGTGCTTGCCACATGTCATGCTATTACGTAGGCATATATTTTACCCCCACATCAACCTTGTGATCAGCTCTTCAAAACCATCCAACATAAAATCTACAAATATAGTAAAGCTAAGATTAGTAAAAACCATCCAACATATGTTGTCAATCTACCTTTATAAAAAGAACTCAACTAAAGTTTTGGGACCAAACCATATAGCAGGTGCTAGAACAGTGGAAGTCCCTAGATTATACCCCAATCCCTTTATCGACCCACCAAATTCATCCTGGATTAAGCCACCTACAGCTACATTGTCGAGTTTACCTTTTGAAGAGGCATCAGTGCTTATCTTTACCCATCCTAAGGATGGTTTTATCCAAGAGATAAGCTTGATATGTTCCTCAATAGCAGGCATTTTATGTAAGTTCTTAAATACAACGAACAAACCATAAAATCATATTAAGTAAACTAAAAAATAGTGATGCCCTGAACTAAACTTGAACAAAGTATAACGGTAAATGGATTCCATCTTTGCTTTAAAATAATACAAAATTCGCAATTTCATATCGAGGCCAAAAGGTGTTTAAATACTGAGCACAAAACAAGAGAGAACATTGAACAAAGCAACAAATTCTCAACTTACATGGTGAAATATATAACATAGGCACTCTTCAATAAATCGTAGGTTTGCGACCTCCCGCTATATAAGAAGATAAATTCCTATATACAATAGTTTATATTATTGTGCTTCCTGTTATGAATACGGAAACCTGCATAGTAAAAACTTTATATTGAGAAACAAATGTCAAAATTACCAAGTGAATGTAAATTGAAACAGTATTATGAAGAGTTAATATAAAAATATCATTTGACACGTAGGAAGAAAGAAATATCGCTGACATATGTGAAACTATTTGATACATAAAGCCTAAAGGCATCGAAGAACATTATAAAATCATTACATTATAGGGATGGAGCAATTTATGAAATTGGTAACATTTAAATTAGAACAAAAGGATTTCTAACTCAGGTGCAAATTATAGGAAGAATATATTAGAGAAGTTTTCGAATGTTTCTCTTTCTTCTCATATATTTGCACCAATCTGTATAATTTTTAAAGAACTTCTTCATCAGTTCATCCACAGCTCCATCCCTTAACTAATATCACGATAATAATACACATAAAAAACTGAATGGAATGATTAGTATAAACTGATAGATAATGTATGTAATACTGGAGCACCTTTTAGACATGTGTATCCTTATCACTTCATCTAATATGGGTGTTAGCAAGAAGAAATATCGGATGCTTCCTCTGGTTGGCAACATTTTCTTTCTGGGCATGAGATATTTATTATGATTGTGAATAATATGTAATCAATATCTTAATATAAGTCAATAAATTTGAAAATGATAAATTCAGAAATTATAACTTAATATGTAATCATGTATACCCAAGATTACCTGAAATCCAAAGCCAAACTGAAGCCAATCAATCACATCCTTGTGTGCCAAATGCTGTCCAAATTCTTCAAGGAAAGGTAAACCAGTAATATTGTATAATGATTTTGGGTAGCCGAGGCATATCCGTAAGTCTCATATCGAGGAGCATATCCATAATATCCACCACATCCACCACATCCACCAAACCACCACCGGTTTGGATTTCCTTCAGGCTAACTTTTATATCTTCTTGAAGCTACTCCAGACTGACTTTTGTTATCCTTTTCGATAATATAACTTTGCAAATTTTGTGGACACTTTGTTAGGAGATTCATCAAGAGCTTTGATTTCTTAAATGGAACAAATTAAGGAAAAAAACCCTATAAATATCGAATTTTAAAATTAAACACAACAAATACACATTAAAACCATATATGTCGAATCATCAAACTATTCAACAAACAATTATCAATGTGAAAGAAGCAATTACCTCATCAATCTGAGCATGGTGCTTCTCTATAGAGTGTTGAAAACAACTGAAAAGGTTAATGTGATGGAGACATATAAGAAATGGGTTTAGATAGTAAATGTGATAGAAACATTTGCTCAAGCTAATAAAAAAATTAATGTCATACCTTACAGTTTGTTCTCTTAGATTTTCCAGCAAATCGAAGAGTAATGTCAAACCTTGATTACACATGAATAAATGAATGAAAAAACATCAATAAAATTACAGTTAGAGTAAGAATACGGAGTTATCCATGAGGAAGGATCTAGTGGCATATATCAAATAACAATATGAAAAAATCAAACATTAAAACAGAAAAAACAGACACGAATCGAAAATAAACAAATACAATCAAACATTAAATTTATCAGGGAATTTGTTTAATTTATCAACCACGAATCCAAAATTCAACAAACACACAAAAACATCGGTATCAATACTTTATTTACAAACCAAAATAATAAAAATGCACTTGGAAGTTTTATCACGCACCTGGCAAGTAACCAAAGAAATCCAAAACTACAAATTCATTTCAACAAATTTTAAAATGGGACCCAAACATAATTTCTAAGAAGGGGGCTCTTATTATGAAACAAAATATAAAATCACATATAAAAACCCCTAAAACAAAAAATGCAAAATGCAAAAAAATAACCTCCTAACCTAAAATATATAAATAGACACACAATAAAATTGAAAAAGAGTATACATGTTTAGAGGCTTGAGATCATAGCCCCAAAAGAACCCAAATCTGAAATCAAAATCATAGCCCCAAAATTGAAGGCTTGAGAGATAGGGTAGATGCACCGTGTGAGAGATGAGAGCTTCAGTTAAGAGGGTTTGTTTGTTATGAAGAGGAGTATATTGGAGAAATAAAGTCTTTGTGTGTCAGTAAGTACTATTTTTGCATATGTTACCAAAATACCCTCTTCGTTTGAATTAATAGTGAAAATCTAGGAAGAAAATGAGGGGAAAAGTAAGGTTTAGTGGGTTAAAATTGTAAATATAATATAGCATATATAATTATGTGTGGTCTGTTACAGTGATTAATGGTATGAATTTTTATCTCATCCTTGATTTTTTGATGTGCTGGCATAAATCTCCACCCTTAAATCTATTATATGTTTATGGAATAGTTAAAACACCCTTACTCCATAGATATATACTAGTATATGCTTGCTCCTGAAGGAACTGCGAAAATTATCCAAAGTAGGTCATCACAAAACAACAAAAAATTTTAAGGAACATAATCGCAAAACGGCAAAAAAATTCCATAGTACGTAATTGCAAAACGGTAGAAACTTCGTTCCCCGACAAAATAATGTAGTCTTAAGTATAGTGTGTGTAAACAATTTACGTTATTTTTTTACAATATAAATGTGAATACAATTTAAAAATTTTGGACAAAATTTCTTTTATTTATAGGGCTGTCCACCCAAAAAAAAAATAAAAATCATCCACAATAAAAAATAGTCCACAATTTAAACATTGTACAAAAGAAACCATCAATTTAAACATGGTACAAACAAAATCATCAATTTAAACATCATACAAACATAAGGAATGCCAGAAAACAGTCTCCCTCCTATAAAGTGGTGACCCCCTCCTCGACCGCGGCTTCAGAGGTCTGAAACAACAAATAAATTAGAAATATAAAGGAAAAAATTCTTAGTGTCGTCCACTGATATATTGAAGAATAGTAAACACAACACGTAAATACCTAAAACTAACACAGTAATGCGAGACTATATGTTAACTAATTTCATCAAAAGTGAGCCATTTCTAGTTCAGCAGCCTCTGCACATGCTTTGATTGGTTCTTCATGATCACGATAAGAAATATAAGTTGCAGCTTTCCTCTTTTCTTTCTTCTCACGATCCTTAAGCATTGAAATAAAATGGAGATGTCTATTTTATGCATACATACCTATATGAAAGATAGAAAAAGAAAATTAGACACGAAGTCAAATCTTATGTCTACAGAAGGATTCAAAATAATATATGCTTATTGAGTTTTCAATATTGAAGTTGCCAGCTTATTACTTAAAATCGCACTCTTTCAAAATGAATTTTCACTGTTTCAATTGAAGACAAAGAATTGTTTCTTTAGTATAAGAAATTTTATTACTAAGTATTGTCCCCATTATATGAGACTCTATTAAGATTGAACCAATCGCCAGATGTGCAGAACTCCAAAGCTCGAAATATATTAAAGGCGACACAAAGCTTGAGTTTGCATATAAAGAATAATTCGAGTATCATTAGTTATATGAAATAGACTAAAAATTTTAAATTATGAGTTCAGATGGTGTTGATACTCTCATAAAGGCCAACTGTGGGTGGTAAATTTTGCAAGCTTTGCATAACAAATCCCCTGTAAAGTGAAAGAACCATTTAAGATCACAGAGTTATGTAAGCCATAAAAATATCTATTCAAACCATGTAAGATGAATAATAAAAAAAAAGAAACAGAAGTCTATATAGACCGAAATCGTCCACACCACAAATCAGTACACACCACACACCCGAATATGTATACCACAATGGTAAAAAATCGCAAATCGAAACTCCTAAAATGAAAAATGCAAAATGTAAAAAGAGAGATTCTTAAAATATTAGAGATATAAATATGTAACTTTGTTTGAACTTGAATATTTATTTGAAACTTCGCATGAGAAGAATCGTATAGAAAATTACGGGGAAAAAAATTAAGTTTTGGATGGATGTCTTAAGGAGGAAAGTGGTAGTGGTGGAGATGAGATAGAAGACATGGGTGAAGAACTTGTTGCCATGGTAGTGTGCTTAAGGCTTATTGAATCTAAGCAGTTGCATTCAGATCTATATCGTAACAAAATTAATATTGGACAACATTATATCACACAACAATTATCATAAAAGTTTCCAAAAACCTTGGGAATCATCTAAACCCAATCCCTTCACAAATATATTTGCATAATGTATTACTATTTAAGTAGAAGTTTCATCATTGTATAGATATATGTCACTATTAAAAACACCCTATATATATACACACACAAAAAGACACACACAAAGAGATTTTTATCATAAGTGAGAGGGAACTGTGGTGGTGGCCGGTGGAGAGAGATGGAGTGATAAATGAGAGATCGAGAGATGAAATGAAATAAACCCTAAGGGGTTTTATTTATACCAAATATATTATCACAACTCAAGATTATGACCCCCCATGTAATCATTTAAATGGTTATGATTCCCATAGTATGGTCATCGTTGAAAATCGTGACCTAGAATTTTCACTGACTCTGGTTACGATCCTGAAATGTGACCATCAAGACGTGACCATTTGAAATTAACAAGATGCTGTGGTTGAGGGTCACGATTATGAACCATGACCATGCTTCACACAACTTTGTCATGGCCCTTTGGATTTGGACATGGTCCTTAACTATGACCCTCAATGTGACTAAATTAACGCCATAATTCCTTCCATCTCGGCATTGATATGGTCATGATTCTAGACCATGACCATGGGGATTATGGTCCAAAATGGTGACTAATATACAGTCTAGGTCATCTTCAAAAGGGGCCATAGTTTTGGTCACAGTTTATTTAGGTTGGTCATGATTTTAGTCCTTGACTCTCATAGTCACAGATTTAGATCGTGACCCCCTTGTGTTGACCTTTATTGGTATATGGTTTAGTGGTATATATGTTGATCAATTAGAATTAGTAGGAATTTTAGTGTGTTAGATTCAGCTTGATCACACATGATCATACTTTAGGAATTTGTTTAAAAGTTCAATAAGTATTGTACCGATACATTCGGAATGTAACCTGACCCCCGATGAGATTAACGTCTAGATGAGTAAATTTGATTTTCCCAATCTCACAAATTTTTCTATGGGTGCATAAATTATCAATACTAATGATTACAAGGATTGAAATATTCAAAAAATTATTTCTATGATTGTGTGTGAGATTCAATCCATAAGTTGTGCAATTGTTTTGTGAATATATCTAAAATCATATTTTGGAGGAATCGCGTCCAACATATATCTTGGTTTTTAATATCCCCTTAATAAACTTATATGTTTGATTCTACCAGTGATTCTGACTAGTGGATTTATATTCATTAGAGTGTCAAATAATTTAAGTTTGAGACCAAGAAATAAATAATATGTTGGTGTAGCGGTGAATTTAATTTCACGAAGAGGATATCATATGATTTGTGTGGGGAATCATATTGTGTGTTATCCAACTTTACAAACCAGTCTTTGTTATTCGAGTAGTCGTGAGATAATAAATTGGAGTGCAGTTGAAATTACTTAGTTGAGTTAATTACAAATAATTAGAGAAGAAAATATATCATTAGGCATGATATGGAATTTTAATGTTTTTGTTTAGAGAACAATTTAATTATTAGCCTTCAATCCCTAATGTAGTCAATTTACCAAATAAGCAAACCTAAACTCATTGGAAATGTAGTTATATCCTTGGGATCAAGCTTTTGCATGATCAAATTATAGGATGTTGGTTCTATCCCAAGCATTTATATCGATGATATGCTCATAAAATTTAGCACAAAGGATTATAAGAAATAGTTTCATCCTTTCAGGCATGGAATAACTCTGTTTAAGGATCAATGTTCTAAGATATATAATCATATGGAGAGGATGAAGAACATGCCTTATTCTTCGATGGTTAACAGCCTCATGTATGTTATGTTGTGTACAAGACTGAATATCCTCTTTAACAATGGAATAGTTATCAAATACTATTATAACCCAGATGAGGGTCACTGAATTTCTGTAAAACACATTCCCAAGCACGTGAAACGACTAGAGATTATGTGTTTATTTACTGAGCGAATAATCGTATGTGACACCCCGCTTACTCTAATCATGGGTGATCAGTCCATTATTAAATTAAACAGGAATCATTAATGGTTTCATTCTTAGCATCACTTTCGAAATTCAATTTATATTACTAATACCCTAATGTACTGGTGTCAAAATTTGAATCTTATTATTAACATGCAAATAATTTAAACTAATAAATAACATTCGCCAATGCAGTAACCATAGTAATAAATGATAAAACATCGAGAAGAATAAATTTGCCTGGAATTACACTCTGGACTAATATCCAAATACAATCGTCCATACTATAAATCCAAATCCAATACTGGAGAAATAAAATAAAAGTGGAATAACTCTGAAAAAACCACTAGCTAAAGATGGGCGATATGCCCGACTGATAAAACTGAATGGTAGAGAGTAACTGATAAATATGGAGGCGTCTACTACCAAGGTCTTGCAACATCCACATCAGTTGTAACACATCAAATGTGTAGGAACTCCTAAGACTCGCGTCCATGTGGTTGGGCACCTAAAAGGCTTTTATAAAAATGGATTTGAAATGGGTTAGAGCCCAAGTAAAACAGTTTGAAAATATTTTTCAATTATTTAAAATTCATGAAAGACTAAATATTGTATACATGTTAACTTCACGTGATCTCACTTGAGATCCTCACCTCTCAAATAATGTGCACGCCTAACTAAAACTTCTACCCAACCCAGTTACGCTACCCCGCCTAACTAATTTAAAATAAATCTCTTTATGTCTAGTAATTCATTGTACCCACCAGTATTGCCCATACAATACATTACTAAATTTCCAAACCCTTTTTATCCAATAAAAGTCACAAATTTAATATTAAGTTCTCACATACTTAGATTACTTTAGGTATCACGAAATATCTTATTTACTAATGCGCACATAGTAGAATAATTCACACACACACACACACACACACACACACACACACACACACACACACACACACATATATATATATATATATATATATATATATATATATATATATATATATATACACACACACACGCACACACACACACACACCAAACTTATAATATATACGAGTACGACATCCCTAGGTGGAGATCTGCAAAGTGGGCATACTCTTCTATTAAGTCCTGGTACATCACGTACTAAGTAAAGGACATCGAGTTCGGAATCACTCTCGAACCATACGTTCACAATTAACATAATTTGGAGGCGAACATAGTTCTAAGCCTTTGGGCTATGCACACACCATTTTCAAAAAAAGAAGTCCCAAGCACCTCCCTTCAACACATCAACCGATCCTCTAGACACCACATTCTGTTACCCCTTAAACTCTCCTTAGGTCCCCATCACCTCCCTTCAACACCATAAACCTAGGTCATACCCCGAGTACTGACCTAGAGGCCATCGGACGTTCTCGGGATCCATTTGACCAAAAAGTCAAACTCTTCAGCCTAATCGAGACTGAATGAATCTTTGAAAGGAATTGAATCTCCTTTCTAATGGTCCATATCGTGCGCGATTCTCACTTATCATGCGGACGAATGACCCATTTTCCACCAAAACTCGATCAAGAGGCTACCGGGCGCTCCCGAGCTCCATTTGACCAAAGTCATCCGTTCATCTTGACTGAGGCTGAATAAATCTTCAAAGGGCACTGAAACCCCTTTCTAATGGGCCACCTCGTGCGCAATTCTGACTTACGGTACAGACGAATGATCTGTTTTACTCCGAGAGGTCATCGAATTCTTCTAGGGCCTGGTTGACCAAAGTCAACTACCCAAACCGGGACAAAGGTCTCTGAATTACCTTTCTAACAGTTTGCCCCGTGCGCAATTTTGATCAACGGTTTGCGCTCTGCGGCTAATTTTTTGAAAAGGCCTGAAAGACACTGCCTAACGGCAGGTCCCAAACCCTGCCTATCGGCAGTGTGCCTAAACACACCTGCTAATAGGCAGGACCATGGATATGTCGATCAGAAATTCCCTGGGCCTATAAAAATTAGGGCATGGCCTCATTGCAGGGGGGCCCAGATCTGAAAGACATCACCCTCAAAAAATCTAGAAAACCTCTCTCGAAGTCAGTGTGATTTCCACATCCAAATCCCTTTCCAACCTTCACTTTTCATCATCTTTACATCAAACTTGGTGAATTCACTACCCTCCATCATCATCCAAGTGAAAGAGCTTCTCTCCAACATTCAAGATCAAGCTCAAGATCTTCAAGAAGGTCTAATTTTCTCAAATCTCTCCTTAATTTCTCATAAATTCGCATTAACTAGTTTTATTACTTAGCACTTTTATTACTTAGCACTTTTATTCTCTCATCTCACATATCCTAATATACTTTTTATTTTGTATTATTGCACATCTCTTATTTTCATACTAATAAAAACCCAAAAAAAACAAGAAAAATAAGGTTTACCCATAAATTTCAAACGGGAGTTCTCACACTTTTCTTACACTTCTCTCACCACTAAAACACTTTTTTACACACACACACACAAATAAGAGAAGTCCCTGGTTCGATTTATGGAATAAACCCCACCCCCTCGTTTGCATGCGAAAAACGTGGACTTTGATGACTTTATAGGCTATGTAGGCGTCTCGGGGTAAAACCCGAGACTCGAGTCCTATTCTCACTTTTTCTCTTGTTTTCTATTTTCTCTGAACTCAACTCTCTTAGATTACATATATTTATATACACATATATTTGTTCTTAATGGTGTATTATTCCCCATACGCTATCGTTCCATTATAACGACCAACGCAAGGATAATTGCATAAATCCTATTTTCTAATAGTATTTTTATGAACCTTCTTACAGATGACTCGCTTTATCTCTTCCATGATACAAGTCGAGGATTCCTATCTCCACTATATATTTATACATGCACACATATCATGGGGAAAATAAAGGAAAATAGCAAAAAAACCATGAGAGATCGTAAGGGCGGAATGGGTGCCTAACACCTTCCCATTTCGTAACTTAGCCTCCGGACCGTTTTTGAATCATTTTGGTTTCGTATTCATCAGTATGTCTTTGGATGCTGTCCTTCAGTATGGATCCCTTTCTTTTGTCTGTTTTGAGTAAAATAGACTGGCGACTCCATCTCTCTACATTTTTCACCTCATTCAACGACAACGACCGAAGCGCTCTCGAGAGGGACGCGCGGGACCTAGTATCCTCACTCTACCCTCCCGCTGTGAGGATCGGGGATGGCCACAGTGGTGAATCCGCTGGGGATTTATTTTGAGGGATAGACTCTATTTACAAGGGTGTTGTGCTTGTTTATATTTTCCCCCATTTTGCATGCTCCCCTTTTCCATGTGTACCCCATAATTATGCTTTTATTCACACACTTGTAGAAAATTCTCCATGTACACTTCGCACAATGCACACCTAGGATCACATATATCCACATGTTGCACGCATCACCCATCCATACTTGGTGTACCATTGGTACTTGTACTTTGCTCCCTATTTGGCATGATCAAGAAAGATACTCTCATCATAAGATATTAATAAGAGAATCATGCATGATTCATACGACATCACCAAAGAGAATTGTGATTAACCAAATTTTGTCCAGTAACTGGAGGGTCACTTCATGATGGGTGCTAGTCCAGCAGGGCGCAGTTAGCCTAAGCGATATGACTCTCACCTTCCATTAGCCAAGTACATTCGACGTATATAGAACAGTTCCCCCGCATCGTACCGCTTGACCGAAGTCATAACGGTAGGTATATCGCAAGGAACTCGTTTATGTACGTTGAGTATATCGAATTCTCTTTCACACGTACCGTCCCCATAAGGTATATGGTGAGGCAATCCACGTACACTCAGGTATATCAAATGGCTTGTCCACACGTACCGATTTCCTGCAAGAGCAAGACGTATATCATGGAAGTCACGCCAAAGGGGGGAACCCTTTTCGATTCACCCAAACAACTACATACTCGTATATAGGTGTCAAGCCTAGGGCAAACATATTAGATTTTTGACTTCAACTCGAAACTCTGCCAAAATTTTGGGTCGGCCCGCCCCCCAAATTTTTGCGCATTTTTAAAACGGGACCCTGCCCGTGAGCTTGGTTACAAGTCCAGCCATAGCTTTGCATATGTTACAAACTCAACTTTCCTTGGCTCGGGTCCCGTCCGACATTTCATTTTGCATTTAGGAGAATTTAATACTAGTGAGAACATAATAATCATGGTGAGACCGTCTCCCAAAAAAAATCCAAAAAAAAAACATTTCCCTTTTCTTTATCAAAAATTCAAAAACATTTATTCCCTCTTTATCCAAAATCCAAAAACATTTCTCCTCTCTTTATCAAAAAGCCAAAAATATTTGGTCTTACAATGTCAAAAGAAAAAAAAATGTCAAAAATATTTTCATTCCTTTTTTCTCGAAATAAATCCCATTTTACGCCTTCTTAGGTCGATCGCATGCCCTTGGCCTGACTCCTTATTGGCTTCGATCTTCAGTGAAATCACCCAGGAGTTCCGTCCATTCCCCTAATATTTCTTTCAAGTTAGGAATCCATCCACTTTCCATGGAGAACATAGATCAAGTACCCGTTGTGTAGCCAAATCTGACGACAATCCTAGCTCATCTCGTGTCCAAGATTGATAACGTCCAGACCAAGGTCCGAGAGATGTAACGAAACTATGTTCCTATTCCTCAAGAGCCCGAGGCCCTATTCCCTCACACTATGGGTCCACCCAAGCCTATCTGGGTTCTCGAAGAGTATCAGCACGCTCCACATGCCCCTCCTGTTAATGGGCCACCGCCTGCCTAGCTTCCTATGTTGAATCTTGCCTAGACTGGGGCCAACTTGCCTATGATCATTAATCCGAAAGAGGAAGAGTTAAATAAGGTCAAAGAATATGCTAACTAATAAGTTCAACAAAGTTAGAATATCTGGAAATTACATGGACTACACCCACATGTCTCCTTATCCTAAAGCATGATTACCCGAGAAGTTCAAGATGCCGAATATCGAAAAATTCAAAGGAAGTGGCCCCCCAGTTGTTCATATCCATAGTTATCACAGTTCGATGACTCTACTAGGGGCTTCTTAAGAAATGATAGACCAATTGTTTCAGCAAACTTTGAAGGATAGATCCCTCCGATGTTTTTTGTCTCCCGAAGAGTCTTGAATCCATAGCTGGGAGGATGTTGCTCGAGAATTCATGTCACAGTACAAATACAACGAAGAGCTTGAGGTCACCCAACATGATTTAGAACTGCTCAAACAGAACTCTGAGAAATCAATCAGTAACTTCATAGCCCGATGGAGGGAAAAAGTATCTACAATGACCAATCGACCTTCCGAGGAGGAACAAGTCGTCATAGTAAAGATGAATTTCTTACCCCATGTCCGAGCAACTATGGGAGGATAATACTACCCCCACTTTAGATCTCTCAGAGATGTGGGAGTTAAAATTGAGGAGAGTATGGAAAAAACAGATGTTGACCAAAGAAGGTGTTCGAACAGTTCACCCCCAAAAAATATGATATGCCTGCTAGTGCTACAGTCGCAACCATCAACAACATCTCTCAACCGACCACATCATGGGCACCAAAAATACTCCTTATCCCAGTCCGAAAAGAATACACCGAGCTCCATGCTCCTCTCTCCAAAGTTTATCAAACCTTGTTAAGCCGAAAACTTATTAAAACCTTGGATCCCCGTCCTTTGCCAAATTTTCTCCCAAAAAACTTCATGGCAGATGTCCATTGCGCCTTTCACCAAACTGCTGGCCATACCACCGACCAATGCTTTCACCTCCGAAACATAATCCAAGGTCTAATTGATCGGGGTACAATTTCCCCACCAGCTAATCCTAAGCCAAAAACTACTCACAACCCACTCCCAAATCATGCCAATGTCATCTTCTTAGAAGAAAACCTAGAATTTGATTCCTCAACCCAAATCACACCCATGTATTCTCCTAAACCTCTCCAAGCCTGCCCATATTTCCTGCTACACCCTTCTAGCCTCGTTGATCAGGAATTGCCACTCCTTATATGAGCATGCATCACTATCCGTACCTGTTCTAAAAATGGAGGTATGGAATTATCAGAAGTGTTAAACCAACTCCTAGAGTTCGGGCTAAAATTTCCCTCACAAAAGATCATTGATTACCATAGGTTCAGCATGCTATTTTTAGAAGCATGAAAATGGGCCTGAGAATCAGACCGTTGGGTAGTATCGATCGATGAAGTCATCCTAGATGTTGTCGTCCAGATTATGGAAGAATTATTCAGGAAAACCAATTATATTTATAGTATGACCAAGTTACTTGATACTCTGAAGCTACAAGGGCGCCTAGTCTCTTCACCCTCACATATCCCCACAGAATGGGGAGACCTGTATGAAGAAGCCATTGAAGTTGTGGAAAACATCGACTTTACATGGAAAGACATAATCGTTGCCACCGAATGGGGGGAAGAATTTGGAGATTTGAATGAAGAACAAGATTTCGAGAAAACTGGTCCGGTAGATGACATGTGTGGGATGATATCATTTAAAGAACTCCTCGGAGAAATAAACAAGGTGGCAGAACAACTCGAGATTGACGAGGAAACGGGATTCATGTTCTTCCCTTATTTAGTAAATCACATGACCAGATCAGGGAAGCATTACCAGATCCTAGGCTAACGACCAGCAAATGACAAAGGGAAGGGCGTTGAAAACCTTCCTATGACAAAAATGACCCTCGAGGAGAGCAAGATCCTCTATCAACTAAAGAAAACTCAAGCTAACATCACTCTATGGGGGCTTTTCATGTCTTGTCAGCTGCAGATAAACGCTCTGATCAAGTTTCTCATTGGACCCACAATTCCTCCCTCTACTACACCAGAAAAAGAAATAAATTTGGTCAGATCCTTAACCTTTACTCGAATGCTATCCTTCTTTGAAGAAGAAATCCCCAGAATTGGGCCAAACCACAATCATGCACTCAACATCTCCGTCGAATTTATGGGGAAAATAGTTCCACTCTCTCTTATCGATAATGGATCTGCCTTGAATGTCTTTCCATTAAGAACCTTCAAATGCTTAAGACGGAAAGAAAGTGACCTCGCTCAAACATCCGCTGCTGTAAGTTCCTATGATAATACCCGTCGGGAGGTGATGGGATCCATAAAGCTTGTAATAAGGGTTGGCCCTATAAACCCTATCGTTGAATTCCAAGTTATTGACATCCCATCTTATTTCAACCTGTTTCTAGGACGACCTTAGCTCCACGGTATCAATGGTATGTCTTCCTCACTCCATCAGAAATTAAATCTCTTCGCCAACGGACAAGTCATTACCATTTTGGGGGACGAAGATAATACCGAGGGTTCAAGGATCAGTAATCCAATCCTTAAGATATAGCACGGGTCAAATGATATGCTCCTATAAGGATTTCGAGTTGATCCACTCCTACTCCCGGTAGGGGACGATTTCAAAGTAAGGGTTTGTCTAGAATACGACTCTCATGGCAACGTTAATGTGATTCAGATGTTCAGAAACATACACTTCATTCTCAAACTAGGGTTAGGACAAAGACAACAAGGGATACTTGATCCTATTGAACTGAAGAAAGCTTTCCCTCCTTATGGTTTGGGGTATCAACCATCAGAACAAGAGCTCAGAACGATCCGCCAGTCTCGACTAAAAAGGAGACTAGACTGCATCGAGACTATTAGAGGTGACTCCTTGAATGGAAAATTAATCAAAGAAGGTGAATACTTCCCCTTTTGTGACTTTTTAGAACCATGGTATAACCATATAGACAAGAACATGAAGCCTGGAATGGAGATCTTTTTTTAAGACAGCTGCTCATGAGCCAAAAGTTCCCAACATTATGTACAATCGTTCATCAAAGACACCGAAGAGACTAAGGAAAGTGAATCCTAGGATTCATTCAATTTACAGACACTGGGGATGACACTCTGCATGGGTCACAGAAGCACTACATCACTGGATCCATCCTACCTGATTAAAGATGGTGAAACACCTCTCTTCAACTAGCATGCTGTGCCAGTTCTACCTGTTGAAATCCCTCATAATCCTAATGTTTATCCTATTTCTTCTTCTGTTTTCTATCCTTGCTTAAATGTAATTGAGTCCTCCTTTGATGAGGTTCTCAATGATGTTTTTCCTATTAATGAAATAAACGAAGATTTTGAGTATCTTCTTGTGCCTTACATTAACTGTTTGGATTCTAATCAAACTTTTGATGATGATGATTTTTCAAATGAACAATTCTTAATTGATCTAAATAAGGTTAATATTAACACCATAACTGCATTCAAGTTAATGAAGAAGAGAATGTTGTTGTTAACCTCGGTTCTAGCAGCCAAACTGTGCGAGATTAGGATAGGGGCTACCCTTGACGAGGATGAGCGTGCATAACTCGAAGAATTGCTAAAGGAATTTGTGGATGTATTCGCATGGTCCTATGATGATATGGCCGACATTGATCCCAAAATTGCTCAGCATGAGATCCCTACTCTTCCAGATTACAGACTGGTTAAATAAAAGTTGAGAAAGCTCCTCACCGGATGGTCGCTCAAAGTCAAAGAAGAGGTGATCAAATAGCTAAACGTAGGCTTCATTTGTGTGATCGAATATCCCATATGGCTAGCCAATAGAGTGCCTGTGCTAAAATCAGGAGGGAAGGTTCGAATGTATGTAGACTACCGGGACTTGAACAAAGCCTCTCCAAAGGTCGATTATTCGCTACCCAATATCGACATGATCGTGGACAACACAGCCAGTCATGATCTTAAGTCATTGGTCAACGGGTTTATTAGATACAACCAATTAAAAATGCACCCAGATCACCAGGAAAAAACTGCGTTCATCACCCCATGGGGAACCTTTTGCTACACTGTCATGCCATTTGGTCTCAAGAACGCTGGGGCGACCTACCAAAGGGCTGCCACAACCATTCTGTGCGATCTGATTCACAAAGAAGTTGAGGTTTATGTAGATGATATGATTATCAAATACAAAACTAGAGAAGGTTATGTTCTCTCTCTCAGAAAGTTCTTCGAACAACTATGATAGTATCAGATGAGACTCAATCTGCAGAAATGCATCTTCGGTGTTACAAAGGGAAAACTCTTGGGATTCATGGTGAGTGAGAAAAGGATAAAATAAAATCCTACCAAGCTAAAAGCCGTACTTGAGATGCCACCTCCCCAAACAGAGAAAGAAGTTCGAGGTTTCCTTGGGAAATTGCAATACATCAGCCGGTTCATCATCCAGCTAACCTCCATCTGTGAACCTATTTTCAAGCTACTCTGAAAGGAATCAACCAAGGTTTAGAATAGGGTCTGCCAAGAAGCTTTTGACCAAATCAAGCAATGTCAAATCCAATCCCCGATACTCATTCCACCACAGCCTGGTGTCCATTTTCTCTTATACCTAACCATAACTGACACTTCAGCTGGGGCTTTGCTAACCCAATACCTTGAAAATTCCCGTAAATAAAGAGCCATCTATTATGCCAGTAGTAAATTAGCCAGGTGTGAAGTCAACTACACTACTTTGGAAAAGGCATGTGTCGTGCTTGTTTAGGTCACCCAAAAGTTGCGACACTATATGCTCTCCTTCCCCGTCAAACTTGTATCCCGAATGGACCCCATCCAATACCTTCTTGAGAAACCCACCTTATCTAGCCAAATGGCCCGGTGATTGATGCTCCTAGCTGATTTCGATCTCGTGTACGTCACGTAGAAAGCCATGAAAGGAAGAGCCATCTCTCACTACCTCACTGATTACCCCATGGATGAAGCTGATGCCAAGATCTCCGAATTCCCAGATGAAAACATCCTCTGCACTACCCAGGACAATCTCCGGTGGAAAATGTTCTTTGATGGCGCTGCTAATAAAAAGGGATATGGCATTGGGATACTTCTAATTGCCCGAGATGACTCCCACACTCCCATCACCATCAAATTGGATTTCCCTTGCACCAACAACATGACTGAATACGAGGCATGCACGGTAGGCCTCAAGGTTGCTCTCAAGAAAGGCATTCAATGCCTGTATGTATACGGTGATTCCTCCCTCATCATCGGTCAAGTGCTCAGAAAGTGGAGAGTCAAAGATAAAAAAAAACTCCAACTATGCCCACTTAGAAGAACTAGCCTCCTAATTCTAAGATATCACCTTCCATTACCTACCTCGAGTAAAGAATAATCTAGTCTATGCCCTTACTACCTTGGCCTCCATGGTTGACATGCCCGAACAAAATAACAATGCCCCCTTCCTGATCCAAAAGAAAGACAAACCAATCCACTGCTACCACATTGGGCTCATCACCAAAGAAGATCCTGAGCTATCCAATTATTGGTATTATGATATTTGGCACCTCCTCAATCATGGTAGGTATCCTGAGGGTTCCAATAAGACATACCAGGCAACCCTCCGAAGACTGGATGCCCAGTACATCATCTGTCACAAAGAACTGTTCAAGAGAAACTTTGATGGAACCCATCTACACTGCATCGCATGGGCTAACATTAAAGATGTGATGCAAAGAATCAACAACGGGGAATGCGAACCCCACATAAACGGTCACATGCTAGCCAAAAAGATCATCCAAAAAGGCTACTACTAGACCACCATGACCCATGATTACACCGCCTATGTCTGGAGATGCCTTAAATGCCAATAGTTCTCCAATCTTCAACACCTGCCTCCGCGAGAATTATACAACATGGCTTATCCCTGGCCATTATCCACATAGGGCATTGACATCATAGGGAAGGTTACATCGAAGGCTTCCAACGGGCATGAGTTCATCCTAGTCGCCATTGATTACTTCACCAAATGGGTCAAAGCTGAGTCATATGCCGTGTTGAAAGTTAAGAAAGTGGCCAAATTCATCAAGAAAAACATCATCTGCCGATATAGAGTCCCTTACTAGTTAGTGTCAGATAACGGGTTGCATTTTGAGGCAGGAGTCACAGAAGTGGTCAATTAATATGGGATTCAGAGACACAAATCTTCTCTCTACCGACCTCAGACTAACGGCGAAGTCGAAGCCGCCAATAAGAATCTCAAAGCCATCATCAGCAAGATGATCGAAAACTATCGAGATTGGGCCGATCGAATCTCCTATGACCTCTGGGGCTACCGAACCTCAATCCGAACCTTTACTGGGGCTACCCCTTACCCTCTATTCTATGACATGGAATTAGTCCTATCCGTGGAGTTGGAAATACCCTCATTGCGCATCATACTTGAAAGAAAAATCAGCAAAGAAGACTGGTGCTAAAGCCGTCTTGACGAACTGACCCTCCTAGATGAAAAGAGATTGAAAGATCTATACCACATACAAGGGTACAATCACCGAATAGCATGTTCATTCAATAAGAGAGTCAAGGACTGCGATGTCCAAGAAGGGGATTTCTCCCTTAAAGAGATTATAGAACCCATCTAGGACCCCAGAGGGAAATTCAAGCCCAATTGGAGCGGCCCCTACATTGTAAAAAAAATCTTGTCCGGTGGTTCCGCCATGGTCACTGACTTAAATGGAGAGGAGATGGCTCGTCCACTCAACTTTGATCGTCTAAAAAAAATTTACCCCTAGTCCGAAATCTCGGTACGCTACGACTCTTCTCATCTCCCTTTTATTCTAAAAAAAATATATCTTCATTTCCCTCTACCCATACCTACGTGGGCCTGATCCTATGCAAAACCATTTTCAAAAAAATTAAAAGTTTTCAAAACCCCAGAGGTACGTAGGTAGCTCATACATCTTACATGAGCACAACCCTTTATTTTTCATAAAAAACTATTATTATCTCCGAGAACGGCAGTTCATTCTAACATATACTTGAATAAAAGGATTATGTATGCCTTAGCGATTGGTATAGATAATTAAAAAAATACATAACTCATCGAAAAGGCACAACTGGATTATAAAAAATTTGTTTATTTCTCTAATAAGAAATAACGGTACAATTACATAAGAAAAGGAACGGATAACTCCCTTCCCCCTACTTTCCTAAGAAGCCAAATAAATCCCCACATTTATTCCCCATTAAAAATCTCCACGAGTCCTATCCACAGCTACCAGAGGATCCTGCTCTGTCATCATCATCTATATCCTGGAGTCCCCAAGCTTCCCCTGCCTAAATAGAGTGTCGCAGACGCTCCATGGACCGATAAGCTCGAACCAACTTTGGAAAAACCATAACGCCTCCTTCCATGGTATTAAATAACATAAGACACCTTTTTCCAGTCTCCACTGCCAACGTCTTGCTGACAATTCTCCTCTATAACCACTTCATATAATCCCCAGGGATATGCCAAACTCTCCCAACAGACTGAGAAGGAAGAGACGACGGACGCTGACTCTCCCATAAAGAGCCAAGTCGCATGCGCAGACGCTCTATCAAATCTTCTACCATAAATAAGTCTAGTGTCCAAGGTGGCATTATCTGCTGCCAACCAAATTAGCGCAGAAGACGCCAAGGGAAATATAAAGAGGTTTGTCTGAGACCAACCAGCCGAACGTACAGATATTTTCCCAGCTCCAGAATATGCAACAGCTGTCCCTACAAAGGCACTAACCAGTAAAGATTTAGAGCCCCATGCTCCATAAACCAGTTCTCCCAGCTCTCAATATCCAAGACGCGCTGATGAAATGGCGCGAAAAGAAATTAGGTACAACCAACAAAGGGTACTCTGGAGGAGTCACCAGGCGGAGTCTTTCAGTCAATCACATGAACAACATCATGGGAAACCCCTCTGGAAGTCAAAACGACCTTCTCGCCAGGCATCCAGGCAATTTAAAGTCTCTACCAGTATCACCGACTTAGGATTACGATGATATGACATCCAAGAAGTAATGGCTGCAAGTTATGGGTCCTCAAACAGTTCCCTAGTCTCTAGCAGCATTTTTGATACTAAGCCCAGAACAACGGCTCCGATGTATCCAGCATCGCCAAATTCCTACAAATGCACGGATTGTAACACCACCAAAAGGGTGATCATTCCTCTAGCAACCAGTGGTCTGGCTGCCGAAGGAAAAATGTGAAGAAGCCTGACCAACAAGTCCCTGGGAGAACAGGGAAACTCGGGAAGAGCTGCAGCAACACTAGGATTTATCCCCAACATGGAAGAAAATTCCTCGTAGGTAGGATAGACTTCCTCCAAGCCAAAGCAGAATACATGGTCTTCGGGGTACCAAAATTGTACCACCGCCATCAGCATGTTCCATTCTATGGACCGATTGTGCCATAAAGAGACTCGACGCATGTTAAAATCATCGTAGTAGACATTATAAGAGCACATTGATTCCAGGGCTTTGAGGTGGTTAGAAAACTCAATGCTACCAGAGAGAGCCATCTTGCAAGACTAAAAAAAAAGTAGTAGGCAACTAAGCAAGAATGCGAAGGTGTGATGAAAACACTCCACCCTTAACCCTTTTTACAATTGAAAACCCCTCATAAAATATATAACCCCTGCAGAAATCGGAGGGAATCCTACCCCACATAGTACAAAAGGCTAAAGAGGGTACCAAATCAAAACTTTGAATTGATGGGACTGGACTGACCAGCCGATAGGAAGGAGAAGGGTCTTACCGATCGACAACCCCCTATTTTTGGAAATTTTCCATTTTCCTCTTTTGTCAAAATTAGAAACTCAATAAAAAATAAATTGATATTTCAAAAAATCCCCTTCCCCCTTATATAATTTCTCATTTTTAAAATTTTCCTTCAAAATCCCAAAAATATCTCTTTTTACGGTCTCAGCAGCAAAGTAAAAAGCGTATGTACATGCATTCATTCATCATTAACAGAAGATAATAAAAAAACTTCATTGTATTGCATAGATATTTTTCTGTGTTACATCATTTTGCAGGAAAATAAAGAAAAGTAGCGGGACACAGCCCGAACCCACATTCTCTCTCTCTCTCTCTCTCTCTCTCTCTCTCTCTCTCCCCCCTCTAACCTAAACTTCACCCCTGCGACGCGCTCTTTTTCCCCTGTGAAGAGACAATGCACCACCGCTACCCGAACTAGACCCTCCTCGGACGAGGTACATGGCACCAAATAAGAAGGAACCGGGACCGCATCTCAAATATGGGCAGTCGTCGAAGATATCCAGTCTCTGATGTCCCTCAGCCAAGTGGTCGACACCGGACTTGCTGCAAGTAAAGGGCGGAATCAGTATCAAAACAGAAAAAAGAATCAAAAAGAAAAAAAGATAGGAGTAAGAAAAGGCATACTATAGGACGAAGGACCTCCTCTATCAAAACCAGCTCCTTTGGATCCATCACATGAGGACGGTGCAGCATAGGCACCATCCCTCCATCAGTCTATCGAATGTTGTACGAAGGGGTATGCAACCGCACAAAAGGAATCTTCGAAGTCATCGCCACTGCAGACGTCGATGGACCCTCGCCGCTATAGGAGGACCCCACCGCTTGACTGAAATCCATAAAATTGGTCATCTCATCTTTAAGCCCGCAGAATTGGTCATCTCATCTTTAAGCCCGCATAATTGGCTTCGACCCGTAGAATTGGTCATCTCATCTTTAAGCCCACATAATTATCTTCGATCCGTAGACTTGGTCATCTCATCTTTAAGCCCGCATAATTGGCTTCGACTCGCAGAATTGGTCACCTCAACTTAAGCCCATAGAATTGGCTTCGACCTGCAGAATTGGTCACCTCAACTCAAGCCTGCATAATTGGTCATCTTATCTTTAAGCCCGTAGAATTGGCGTCGACCCGCAGAATTAGTCATCTCATCTTCAATCCCACAGAATTGGCTTCGACCCGCAGAATTGGTCATCTCATATTTAAGCCCTCCGAATTGGCTTTGAACCGCAAAATTGGTCATCTCATCTTTAAGCCTGTAGAATTGGCTTCGACCCGCAGAATTGGTTATCTCATCTCTTAAGCCCGCAGAATTAGCTTCGACCCATAAAATTGGTCACCCCAACTTAAGACCATAGAATTGTCTTCAACCCATCCCTATTTAAGCCCGCATAATTATCTTCGACCCACAGAATTGGTCATCCTTGTTTCCTTAAAGCCCATAAAATGGGCTTCGACCTGCAGAATTGGTCAACTCATCATCAGGCCCTCAGAATTGGCTTTTACCCACAGAATTGGTCATCCTTGTTTCCTTAGGTCCTTAGAATCGACCTCGACCTGCAGAATTGGTCAACCCCAGCATGCTCATTAGGTCCTCAGAATCTACCTCAACCCGCAAAATTGGTCATCCTTATTCCTTACGCCCTCAGAATCAGCCTCCACCCTCTGAATTGGTCATCCTCTTTCAAAAGGCATAATGTGGTGTCTATTCGATGGCAATTGTTTGTTCCAAACTCACCCGTTGAGGTGCTTTGTAGATAACCCATTCTTTTACCCCCTAAGCTCTCCTTAGGTCCCAAGAACTTCCCTTCAACACCATAAACCTAGGTCAAACCCCGAGTACCGACCTAGAGGCCATCGGATCCTCCTAGGCTCCGTTTGACCAAAAAGTTAAACTTTTTAGCCCGACTGATACTGAATGAATCTTCGAAGGGCATTAAATCCCCTTTCCAATGGTCCATCCTGTGCGTGATTCTGACTTACCATGTGGACGAACGACCCATTTTCCCCCAAAATTCGATCAGGAGGCCATCGGGCGCTCCCGGGCTCCATTTGATCAAAGTAAACCCTTCAGCTCGGCCGAGGCTAAATGAATCTTCAAATGGAACTGAAACCCTTTCCAATGGGCCGCCCCGTGCACAATTATGACTTAGGGTACGAACGAACAACCCGTTTTACTCTGAGAGATCATCGAATGCTTCTAGGGCCCGATTGACCAAATTCTATTCCCCAAATTGGGTCAAACTCTTTGGAATGTCTAAGTAAATCTCCTAACATTTCCAACCATCTGCCCCATGTGCGATTCTGACTTACCACACAGATGAACGATTCGTTTGCGTCAAAAGTTTTCCCGTCCAAATGATCATTGAGCGCTTCAGAGCCATATTTGACCCAGGGTCAACTCCCGAACCCAGGAGTAGTCCAATGAACTTTCTAAGGTCTCTAAATTACCTTTCTAATGGTTTGACCCGTACACGATTCTGATCAACGATTTGTGTTCTGCGGCCAATTTTTTGAAAAGGCCTGAAAGACACTTCCAAACGGCAGGTCCCAGACCCTGCCTATCGGCAGTGTGCCTAAACACACCTACCAATAGGCAGGACCATGGCTATTCTGATCGTCAATGCCCCAGGCCTATAAAAAGGAGGGCATGGCCACATTGCAAGTGGGCCTAGATCTGAAAGACATCACCCTCAGAAAATCCAAAAAACCTCTCTCGAAGTCAACGTGATTTCCACGTCCAAATTTTTTCCAACCTTCACTTTTCATCATCCTTTTCATCAAACTTGGTGAATTCACTAACCTCCATCATCATCCAAGTGCAAGGGTTGCTCTCCAACATTCAATATCAAGCTCAAGATCATCAAAAAGTTCAATTTTCTCAAATCTCTCCTTAAATTCTCATAAATTCGCATTAACTTGTTTTATTACTTAGCACTTTTATTCTCAAATCTCACATATCCTAATATACTTTTTATTTAGTATTATTGCACATCTCTTATTTTCATACAAATAAAAACCCAAAAAAATAAGAAAAATAGGGTTTTCCCATAAATTCCAAATGAGAGTTCTCACACTTTTCTTACACATCTCCCACCACTAAAACACTTTTTTACACACTCACACACAAAGTCCCCGGTTGGATTTATGGGATAAACCCCACCCCCTCGTTTGCATGTGAACTACGTGGACTTTGATGCCTTCATAGGCTACGGAGGCATCTCGGGGTAAAACTCGAGACTCGAGTCTTATTCTTACTTTTTCTCTCATTTTCTATTTTCTCTAAACTCAACTCTCTTAGATTACATATATTTATATACACATATATTTGTTCTTAGTGGCGTATTATTCCCCATACATTATCTGTCCATTATAACGATTCACGCAAGGATAATCGCATAAATCCTATTTTCTAATATTATTTTTATGAACCTTCCTACGGATGAATCGCTTTATCTCTTCCATGATACAAGTCGAGGATTCCTATCTCCACTATATATACACATGCACACATATCACGGGGAAAATAAAGGAAAATAGCAAAAAAAAAACATGAAAGACCGTAAGGGAAGAATGGGTGCCTAACACCTTCTCATTTCGTAACTTAGCCTCTGGATAATTTTTGAAGCATTTTGGTTTCGTATGCATCAGTATGTATTTGGATGTTGTCCTTCGGGATGGCTCCCTTTCTTTTGTCTGTTTTGAGTAAAATAGACTGACGACTCCATCTCTCTACATTTTTCACCTCATTCAATGACGTTGGCCGAAGCACTCTCAAGAGGGACGCGCGGGACCTAGGATCCTCACTCTACCTGCCCATCGTGAGGATCTAGGATAGCCACAAGTTCGGAATCACTCTCAAACCAGACATTCACAATTAACATAATTTAGAGGCGAACATAATTTTAAGCCTTTGGGCCATGCACAAACCTAACGCCCCCAAATGATAGGTCACACTCTTACTCACACAAGTAGTTTTTAATCCCTAAGTTCTATGTTCTGAGGTACAAGTCAAAAAGCCCCAAATGATCTCATCAAGATAAGGTTATCCACGACGCAGAACCTCCCGTGATAAGAAGTAGCCTAGGTATGTTTACACATAATAATTCATACAATAGGCATTCTCACAACCAATATATATAACATCTATATAGGTGTACATGCATCCTATAATATATGTCGTGCGTAGTATATATAATTCTTAAATATTCTACGTATTATTGTACTTCGATTATACTTCTCGTCATATTTTCCCGAGTATCCCCCACTACTCGAAGTGTGCCAATTATTATTTAAAGTATTTCAGTAGGTAATTTACTCATACCCTACTACTTTAAGACATAGGTTCATTCACCTTCACCGTGACTCGTTCTCATTTCCCTGAATACATTACATTACAAACCACATCAATTAACCTTAGCCTTAATTCATTCCACTTATGACTAAGTCCCAATCCTATCACTAGCCTACTGGTAACCTAAAATGTCTCTCCAAATGTCTTAAAGGTATCCCAACAGCTCCCCCGTTCACCGATTTCAAGTTTAAGGCTAAAATAGAGAAAATTATCAAAATCAGGAAACCGAATCGATTTTCCCATGGGTCGAATAGATTTGTCCATGGGTCGAATCGATTCGAAAACTGTCAGATTGCCTTCTTCCTCGACGTAATTGCATTTTTCTCCAAATTTCTCATTCAAAACTTCCTAATAACTTGTAACCAACATTCCCAAACATTATATACACATATAAGGCTAATTCCCAATGTAAATATATCATCAAATCATCAAGAATTCTACCAAAGAACTAATTGTTTCATAATTAACCAGAAAACTATAGTTTTTAAGATCTTTCGTGTCTATAACTCATTAAATATAGATTTTCCCATTTATATTATTCCACATACTCTGATTTCGTCTCAAAATTCCATAGGACTTTAATCTACATGCAAATCCTACAAAGATCATGATTTAGTCTTCCAATTTCAAGCGAAATTCCTTTATTCATGCATATAATCATTCCTACACTAATATGGATAATATATGCACTCAATTTATAGAAAGATAAACACTTGACTAATATGGTAGGTATGAATTCTACCAAAAATTATCAGAATTGTCTCTCTCCTCCCGACCTATGCTCCGGTGGTGGTGTTGGTGCAAAAATGGCGTGGGAAGCCTTTGGAACTCCTCTCCTTCCTCCTCTAACGACCTCTATGTATTTTTTAACTTCTAACCCTAATATCATCAACCTAACAGATGATATACACTTAGGATTTTCGTATGCCTCTTTTTCACAAAAATCTAAAAGACCGAAATACCCCCTGGGGTGCCGATTTGGCCTAAAAATGTCTTGGGACCCAATCCAAAACCCCGAGTACACTCTTCTAACTATTTTGACCCTTTCAAACACATTGGTCCACTAAAAATGACCATTTAAATGACCCATAGTTAAATTAAATTTTAACTCATAATTTAAGTCCTGACACGACGGACACGCGTGTCCCTACTAAATTACTGTAACTATTGTATTTCTCACTCACGACAATCATAATGCGTTCTTAATATGTTACTCATTCACTAAGTAATTTCCAATATAAATAAATACTAACCCTTGTCTTAATAATCAATATTTATTTTAACCCAGATTGGTTTCCCATTATTAATTTAATTAATCTCAAAATAAAAAATCATTAAAATTACGGGGTGTTACATCTTGTACTTTTTCAGTACGCACTCAGATTTGTAGTTAGTTAAGGATTCTAGGAAGTTAACCTCCAGATATGTTTTTACCCTAGGAGGTGGAGACATGATTTGGAGGAGTACATATATTGTTGATTCAACCATTGAAGTTGAATATGATGTCGCTTCAGAGGCAACAAAGTAGGTTAATTGTCTCATGAACTTCCTAAGTGGTTAGGATATGGTTCCTTCAGTGAATTTGGCTATTACACTATTGTGCTAATAGCTGAGTGGTTGTTAACTCTAAATAATTTAAGTTTGATATCAAGGAATAAATAAGATGTTGAAGAAAATCGACTAGCGATGAATTGAATTTGACTAAATCGGTATTGTATGCTTCAATCGGGAATTATATTATGCACTATCGAACTTTATAAGCAAGTCCTATTTATTAAGGTAATTCTTATATAATTAAATTGGAGTGAAATTGTAATTAATTTGGGAAATCAATTATCATTAATTAGAGAATAAAATATATCATGGGGTATGATATGGGATGTTCATATTTTTATTTTGAAGCTAATTTAATTATCAACCTTGGGTCCCTAGTATAGTTTGTTACCCCTCAAAACCTTAACTAGCCTAAACCTACTTCATATACCTATATATATGGGTCTAGGGAAGGGTTTTAAGTTGCATGAGACCTTGACAAGGGTTAGAGAGGGAGAGGAAAAATACTATTCATGTTTTGTGAAGTGGTGGGGAGAGAGAAAATGATTTCTCTCTTATTTCATCAAGTTTTTATCTCTGGAAGTTCCCACACACATAACTTTGTTTGGGGGATCATATACTTTAATATCTAATGCCTAAATCACATTTAAGGAGGAAGTCCAAGGTCAAAGAAGGGAAACAAAATCTATTTCTTCATCAAATCATTCTCTTACTCTGTATCACCTACTAGACCTATAAAGATATCATGATCCGAATCCTAGATCTATTATTTCGATCTAGTTATTTTTATTTATTTTGTGAAAGATTACCAATCAATGTTTTTTGGGGATTTTTTTTATATAATATTAATCCCTAATGAAAATTACATATTTTTTTATTAAAAAAATGCAAAACCATAGAACCAGAACCAGATCAACATGAGAGAGCCACATCCGCGACCTAAAATGGTGGAATAGTGACCAAGGTGGGCATGACAGCTTCCCTCCTAGGCACATCGGGGTGTCGTCATTTGGAAGATGATTTTGGGGTGTCTTTGAGTTCTCTTTCTTCTATAGTTCTTAATGTATGGTGTACTCTTCTTCTAGGAGTTTTTTTAACCTTAAAGGTCTACCAAAGAAATATATCTTGGCCATAATGGAAAGGAAATTTCTTTATTTTTGATATATCAATTTCATGAGTTTGTGATTGATTATATACCTATCACCTCATATTAATATGTAGATAATTTCATGTGTTAATTAATTGTCTAACTAGGAACCCACGTTATTATGGACAATATGGACAATTGTTCTAACCAACATACATCACATTTTATTTTCCCAGAAAATCAAAAATGTTTTTTCTTTTCTAAACTAATATAAATCAAGTAATTAATTTGTAGTATAAATTAAATTTTGGTCTATAGATTTTTATTTTAATTAAAGAATCTAGGTATTTTAGAAAATTAAAATAGTGAAACTAGACAAGTTAATTTGTAGAAGAATATGGGATATTATCACTGGTTTAATTAAGAAAAATTGAATTGAATAACTAATTTTTATTAATAATATCAAATTCAAAATAGTAAGTGGGAGAGGGGTTTCAAAATAAGCCCAACAGTCTCCATCGTTATTTTAAAATGTGAGGTGATTAATTTCTCATGTTAGCTTGATTTTCCTCCTCAATAGAAAGAATTAGTCACGACATCACGGGATTTTAAAATTTTCAAGTGAAAGTTATTTGAAATTAAATATCAGTGTGTTAGATCCCCCAACAAGGATGTTCTACACAAGAAAATTTAATTTTAAATAATGAACTAATGGTACACGCTTAAACACAAGGAATGATATCCTCCCCAACACAGTCATTGTTATTTGTGGGATTAAAAAACAGTAGTTATTTAATTACATTGGACATAAGTTTTCTCGATTATTCGAATACCATATTAAAAATATGTAATGTCTGCCTAATTCAGGGTGAAATATTTTAAGTTCCAAATGAGGAACCTCATTTCATAAGGGAATTAGAATACTTAAGGGGATTAATTCTAATTAGAGATACTGGAAAGATAAATTATGATTTCATTAATATTTTAATTCTCAAATATGTAATTGATTTTTTTCAATGATGATTCCCATATTTTAAAATGGGATTAACTTCCAACCCGCTCTCTTAGATATTAATGGAAAATGAATTGGAATGAATTTCATTGATTGAAAAAGAAACTTGGATATTGTGCTCAATGTTGAGGTTTATAAATTGATTTTAATTGACCCATGCACTATTAAGACTGGTGAGGTGGCATCCAAGTCGGATGTCCGGGTTTACTAGAAGTGGTAAAAGTCTTATCAGATGGATCATTTATATATATTGGCATCTGCACCCAATATTTTGCAACATGAGTTATATACTGAGTTCTTATTACGTGATTATGATCCATAGGGACATGTGTGAGGATTAAAATCGTGCCGTAATATTGGATGTTATGGAAAGGTGGGTAAAAAAAATATGGTTGATGGTACTCTAGTAAGGGAACATGTACTAAAGATGATGTCCCTCTTTGGAGTACTAGAGGTCCCTATACCTGAATTGACAGGGAAATCCAAATTAATTTTTTTCTCTAATCATTCCCTGAGTCCTTTATGCATTTTGTTCAAAACTATTCTATTAATAAGTTTAATTACTCTTTGGCACAACTACTTAAAGAACTCTAAGTTGTGAAGAATATCATCAAACAAGAGGTTACTATGCAAGTTACTAAGAGATACCCAACTTCCTTTGTCCCCAAAGGGGAGAAGAAGAAAGAAGGGGAATTGTCAAGTACAACCTATGATTGTCAAAACAGTGCTAAAAGTTCAAGAGGTAGGAAAATAGTCAAGAGACAAGTGTTACATATGAAAATGGTAAGGGCATTGGAATAAATAATGCCCGATATACTTAGGAAAATAGAGGAAGGAGAATTATAATTTATCTTTGGTCATTGAGACATAATTTATGATATAATTGATTGGGATACGATGTGTTGATTCATGAGCCATTAATCATCTTTGATATTATTTGTAGGGGTTCTTGGTAAGAAAGAAGCTAAGTAAGGGAGAAATGTTTTTATTCATGGTTCATCACAACAAGGCACCAGTCACACCATGATTTTTCAAGCGTGAGGTTTAACTTCATAAATACTAAACCATAATAAAATCCATAAATTTTCTCAAAACATGAGATTGTATTGATAATCCATTGAGTCACTGTACATAGTTTCAAGATATATATCACTCTCTAACACTATCTCTATTATTTGCTAGCACTAAATTGAATATGATTATTCCTAAAACAAAATTGTGCCTGATCTTCTTTCCATCTTAGATTCAAATTACTTAATTTATTATCATTCACTATAGGTACCTATTAAAATCACTCGAGGGGTGGAAAAGAACAAGGAAAACTTTTTCAAGTAGATAATTATACTTCTATAACAATTCGTAACTCAAAGATTAATAGTATTATGAGACGAGTTATAGTTATGATAAATTACAACTAAGGCAACACAAAATAATATGAAATTTCAATGGTAATGAACAATGTCATAATTGAATCAATTGATATTACAAGGCAACATATGATGATTATAATTAGATAAGTGATATTAAGTCATAAAAGGTAAGGGTTTAGACTTTTCTATAACATGATAACCCATAATTATCAGTTATAGACGCTTGAAATGCGCATCAATACACTTATAATAACATCATCCAAAACCTTTGTTGATAAAATCCATACAAACCTTTGAAAATAAATAACAATTCAGCATAATTCGGCATAAAAGGCATCCACGTGGTAAGAAACACAACTAGGCACCCAAACCCTGAGTCCAAAAGGCCAAATATCACTTATGTGGGTAGAACAATAGTTTATTTCTGAAATTATAATGTATGACACTAGGTTTTAAAGAAATCACCAGGTCAATAAAGTTATCGATTTATTGAAATCACCAGTTGCATGAAATCATAGGTTTAACACAATCATAGGGTTAATACATTTCTCGTAAAGATTGAGTCAACATTCAACGAGTTTTGTGAACTTCACAAATCAGTACAGAGAATGACAACCATAGTTCAGGGACTATCAAATAGTGATATGAATAATTTAAGTATATGACGGAACATATTTGAAATAATAGTGAAGTAGAATAACCTACATTCATGAAATAAGTAGAATAACTACCAACATCCCACGGTTTTATCTTGCTTGGTTTAGGTTGAATTCGAAATCTCTGGATGCAATTTAATGGAAAGATTACAACTGATAATTATAGAATATAGATATCACTAGTTATGTGAAACTATAGTGATGGGTGTTTATGAACGGTTAATAAAGGTTTAACCGTGTATGTAGCTCTATTTACAACATTTCAGTAATTCAATTAGTGGAATAAATAAATATTTTTTGTATAG
The DNA here is from genome assembly GCA_949130495.1 of Sambucus nigra. Lineage (NCBI taxonomy): Eukaryota > Viridiplantae > Streptophyta > Magnoliopsida > Dipsacales > Adoxaceae > Sambucus > Sambucus nigra. The sequence goes on from OX422217.1 coordinate 383,688,967, forward strand.
GAACTAAAATAAATATTTTTTGTATAGGAACAAAGTTATAATTTTCACAAAAAATGATAGTTGTATCAAAATACCATTTTCCTAATAAAAAGGTGGATAAAGTAGTGTTCTGATATTGTAAATGGATATGTGTTTTATATCACAAAACACTAAATAGTGTATGAGAATGGTTTGTTATAAAACATATAGGATTAAAATGATATTTCTGACGAGTAATGACCCTTAATTGACACGAACGCTTAAAATGGAATTCTGTCAAAATGAGGATGAATATAAATATTTTATATTCAAAAAAGATCTATTTGTCATTGGAACCCAATGGTATTTTTCTTGTATTTTTCTGATTTATGTTATGAAAGTTATTGATCTTTATAGTGTTGTGATGATAATAAAAATAGAAAATAAACTCATTGTTTTAAAGTTATTACCGTTGGTTTTGTTTTTAAAATAAATAACACAAATGGGTTTCTTCTCCAATGGATACACTGCTCAAAAAAGTTTTAACCAACTCTCTTTCCTCCCTTTTATTTTTTTTTTCTCTCTCTCTCTCTCTATCTATCTATCTATCTATCTATCTATCAATATATCTATCTATCTATCTATCTATCTATCTATCTATCTATCTATCTATCTATCTATCTATCTATCTATCTATATATCTATCTATCTATCTATCTATCTATCTATCTCTCTCTCGTCACCCTCCTACCCTCTATGTCAAACTTCGCAATAACCATGGTGTTGTTAGTTCTCCTCTTCATTTACAATACAACATACTTCACACACACACACACACACACACACACACACACACACTCATATATATATATATATATATATATATAGGGAGATTTTAAAAAGCGAAGATTTTAGCGAATATTCACAAAAACACCCAAAACCCATGAATTCTAATTCCTATGTTGTAATTGGTTTGCACGAGTGAAAACGGACACGCATGTTTTTAATACACGCACCTTACACCCCCCTCCCCCCTACTAATCCGACCACGTAATAATGTCATGTTCTTATTGTCAATTACAAACTTTGTTCTGATATAATTTCCATCTCTATTGTCAAGTATTACTAACTAGCTACAGTATTTTTGCAGATGGATGTCAAACTAATAATGATAAAACACCTGCCTGGTCTAATTTTATTAAGATATAGACAACATCAAATTAAATCTACAATCAGTGGGTGCTAGCGCCAACGGTTTCACCCGAATTTTGTGTGAAGAGATAGAGAACATTTGCGAACAAGGAAGACATGAAGTGTTATCTGTTTAAAAAAAATGGCTTCTTCATCTCTATCTAGCTGAAGATGTTGCATGTTTTAATGGAACCAAATGGGGCCTTCAAATAGGATTGGAGTGTAGACATTTACGACTTTCTGCTACAGCTGAATTTTGGGTCTGTTTTTTTTTTTTTTTTTTTCGGGGGGGGGGGGGGGGGATTTGGTGTGTGTAAAAACAATATTGGATCAACACGCGTGTTCGTTGCTACTCGTACGGATCAATTTCATTACAAGAATTAAAATTAATGGGTTGTTAGGTTTTTTTTGTGAATGTTCTCTTTTTAACCTTTCCATATATATATATATATATATAGGAGGGTAGTGAGACTGGGGTCTATGAATAACTAAAAAGGGTGAGGCGTGAACCACTCCAATGGACGTTGTCTGCAAGGTTCTCAAGAACTTATGGAGAATCTTCTGAAGAGACATTCTCCTTTTGGTAAAAATGGAGCTCAAGCTGGAACTCCCTCCCTGCAAGACGATGAACTTCCACAATAATAATAGTAATTTTCTCAAGAGGAGCTCCTGAGAGTGATGGATGTCAGTGGGGAGTGAAAGAACAAGGCACGTAGCACTAGGGAGAGAGCAGGGAGAGAATACTAGGAAGTCTGGTGTGATTTCTGCAGAGTAACAGTGCTATTCAGTTTTTCTCTATCCCCTCATGACCTTGCCCAGGGGTTCGATTTATACTTGGGAACTAGGGCTGGGGTTGGCACTTTTGGCGCTAAAACTTAGAGGGTTGGGGAGGGACAAAGTCTATAGTGTACTATTTGTCCCTACCTGCAGGCAGCTCTACCTGTCCCCTCTAGTAGGTGCCCCTGGTGCCAACCAAAGTTTAAAAGCAAATATGTCTTCTAATGGAGACAAAATATCTGATTTGCAAAATATCTTTTGAAATGATAACTTTTGGTACAAACTTTGTAAACACGAGGGGGGTCTCTAGGAACACCTCCTCTAAAATCTTTGTAAGCTTGAGAGGGATCTTGAGGACCCCCTTCTAAAATATTTTTTCTTGAGAGGGGTCTAGAGGACCCTCTCCTTTAAAATCATTTTATAAACAGTTATTTTCTTGTGAACAGCCAACCCTTTGGCTACTCACTGCACTTGTGACTAAGTGTGAGGTGTGAGAGGACGGGGCGACCCTAGGGTCATCCTAATAGTATTCTCTCAATCCTATAGTGCTAAGTGGTTGAGCTTGCTCAACATACCTTGTCCCTCAGCCTCCAAGCCGAAACTCCTAAGAGATCCCAACTGGCCCACTTGAGCCCTGCTTGCTTAACTAGGCAACCTGTACAAGAAAATAAGTGTTCTTACTTCTATTCTTTTTCATGATGAGGGGGAAGGACCTTATGGGTCCCTCTTCTCAAATGTCATTTCTGCGGGGACCATTGGAGAGTCCCCCTCAACTTGGGCTTCTACAGGGTCCCTTACGGTGACTCGTCTCAACTTGAGTTTTTGCAGGGACCCTTGCGGTGGTCCTTCTCAACTTAGACTTCTGCGGTGACCCTAATAGTGGCCCTTCTCAACTTGAGTTTCTGTAGTGACCCTTATGGTGGCCCCTCTCAACTTGGACTTCTGCAGGGACCCTTGCACTGGTCCTTCTCGACTTGAGTTTCTGCAGTGACCCTTGTGGTGGCCCATCTCAAATGTCATTTATGCGGTGACCCTTTCCGTGTCCCTTCTCAACTTGGACTTCTACAGTGGCCCTTGCAGGGCATTTCTCAAATGTCGTTTCTGCAGTGACCCTTGCTGTGGCCCTTCTCAACTTGGACTTCTATAGTGGCCCTTGCGGGGCACTTCTCGAATGTCATTTCTACAGTGACCCTTATGGTGGCCCTTCTCAACTTAGACATCTACAGTGGCCCTTATGGGGAACTTCTCAGATGTCATTTCTGTAGTGACCCTTCCGGTGGCCCTTCTCAACTTGGACTTCTGCAGTGGCCCTTGCGGGGCACTTCTCAGATGTCATTTCTGCAGTGACCCTTGTAGTGGCCCTTATCAACTTTGACTTCTGCAGTGGCCCTTACGAGGCACTTCTCAGATGTCATTTCTGTAGTGACCCTTGTGGTAGCCCTTCTTATCTTAGACTTTTACAGTGGCCCTTATGGGGCACTTCTCGAATGTCATTTCTGCAGTGACCCTTACAGTGGCCCTTCTAAACTTGGACTTATGTAGTGGCCCTTATGGGGAACTTCTTAGATGTCATTTTTGCGATGACCCTTCTCAACTTGGACCTCTATAGTGCCCTTGCGGGGCACTTATCAGATGTCATTTCTGCAGTGACCTTTTTGATGGCCCTTCTCAACTTGGACTTCTGTAGTGGCTATTTTGGAGCACATCTCGAATGTCATTTCTATAGTGACCCTTGCGATGGACTTTCTCAACTTGGACTCCTGCAGTTTCTCTTGTGGGGCACTTCCCAGATGTCATTTCTATAGTGACCCTTATTGTAGCCCTTCTCAACTTGGACTCTGCAATGGCCCTTGCGAGGCACTTCACAAATGTCATTTCTGCAGTGACCCTTGTCGTGGCCCTTCTCAAATTGGACTTCTGCAGTGGCCCTTGTAGGGTACTTTTCAGATGTCATTTATGCGGTGACCCTTGTGGTGACCCTTCTCAACTTTGACTTATGCAGTGGCCCTTGCGAGGCACTTCTCAGATGTCATTTCTGTAATGACCCTTATGATGTCCCTTCTCAACTTGGACTTCTGTAGTGGCCCTTGTGGGGCACTTCTCGAATTTCATTTCCGCAGTGACCCTTACGGTGGCCCTTCTCAACTTGGACTCCTACAGTGGCCCTTGCGGGGCACTTCTCAGATGTCATTTCTGCCGTGACCCTTCTCAACTTGGACTTCTGTAGTGGCCCTTGTGGGGCACTTCTCAAAAGTCATTTCTGTAGTGACCCTTGCAGTGGCCCTTCTCAACTTGCACTTTTACAGCGGCCCTTGCGGGGAACTTCTCAGATGTCATTTCTGCGGTGGAGGGACCCTGGGGGTTCCTTCTCTAATATGGCACTTCTACGGTGGAGGGACCTAGGGGTTGCCTCAACCTCATATTTTCTATAAGCTGAGGGGGGGGGGGGGGGGGGGGGTCTTTGAGGGACCCTCACCCACAAATATAATGGTGAAGCTTAAAACACCGTTCTATATTAGCCCCTCGTGCAAAGTCTTTTGTGTTGGGTAGACGAAAAGGTTTTGTACGCCATAAATTTGTTTTATTTTTATTTTGAGGTACCCTAGGGTTCCTTCATCATTCCCCTTAGGGTCATTAAATGTCATGTCACTTCATCCCATGTTTTGTAGATGAGGCCACTTATAGTGGACCTCATTATCTGGGTATCAACTTGGGCGGAGGGGTTACTCGCGGTGATCCCCTCGTTCTTGGCCTTCTTCTATGGCCTTCTACTTTGTTTGTAGGGGTTGCTCATGGTGAGACCCTCATCCTTGGTATTTTTCCGTGGCCTTCAATCTTGGGTAGAGGGTTTGATCGCGGTGAGCCCCTCACACATGGCCATCTTCTGTGTCCTTCTTTCTTAGGAAAATGGATTACTAGAGGTGAGCCCCTTTCCATTTTCCTTCTTCTGTGGCCTTCTTTCTTGGGCAGAGGTATTTCTCACGGTGAGTCCCTCACCCTTGGCCTTATTATTTGTCCTTCTATCTTGGGCGAAGGGGTTATTCAGGGTGGGTCCCTCGCCTTCTTCTGTGGCCTTCTATCTTAGGCGGAGGGGTTACTTGCGGTGAGCCCCTCGCTCTTTGCCTTGTTCTGTGGACTTTCATCTTGGGTGGAGGGGTTACTCGCAATGGGCCCCTCGCCCTTGGCCTTTTTTATGGCCTTCTATCTTAGGCAGATGGGTTACTCATGGTGGGCCCCTCGCCCTTGACCTTCTTCTGTGGCCTTCTACCTTGTGTGGAGGGGTTACTCCTGGTGAGCCCTTCTCCCTTGGCCTTCTTCTGTTGGCCTTTCATCTTGGGCGGAGGGGTTACTCATGGTGGGTCCCTCGCCCTTGGACTTCTTCTATGGTCTTCTATCTTGGGCGGATGGGTTACTCGCGATGAGCCCCTCGCCCTTGGCCTTCTTTTTTGGCCTTCTATCTTGGGCGAAGGGGTTACTCACGGTGAGCCCTTCGCCCTTAGCCTTCTTCTACAGCCTTTGATCTTGGGTAGAGGGGTTGCTCATGGTGATCCCCTCGTCCTGAGTTCTTTTTTGTAGCATCAAGTTTGGGAAGAGGGGTTACTCAAGGTGGATCCCCTCGCCCTAGGCTATTTTCTGTCAAACTTGCAATCTTGGTAAAGTGGAGGCACTCTAAGTGGATCCCCACACTCCAAGCTATTTTATTATTTGTTCACTTGCTTGAGGACTTCTCAATATTATCCCCCTCGTGCATAAGTGTCTTGTAATGTCGAGAGACTTGTGCCCAAAACTTTCGTACCTTTTATTTATACTTGGCAGTTTCTCAAGATTGTGAGCGCTCCGATGCCCTTGGAGTTTTAGGTGCTCATCTAGAGCACCTTATGTTTATACATGGCACTTGCTCAAGACTGTGAGCGCTCTGATGCCCATCTAGCACACCTTGTATTTATACTTAACACTTGCTCAAGACAGTGAGCGCTCCGGTGCCCTTGGAGCCTTAGGTACTAAACCGTCGTACCTTATATGTATGCTTGGCACTTGCTCAATATTTTGAGCATTCTGGTACCCACGGAGCCTTAGGTGCTCATCTGGAGCACCTTATGTTTATACTTGGCACTTGCTCAAGACTGTGAGTGCTCCGATGCCCTTGGAGCCTTAGTTACTAAACAGTTGTACCTTATATTTATATTTGACACTTTCTCTATACTATGAGCGCTCTCGTGCCCTTGGAGCTTTTGGTACTCAACTGTCACACTTTATATTTATACTTGGCAATTTCTCAAGACTGTGAACGCTCCGGTGCCCTTGGAACCTTAGGTTCTCATTTGGATCACCTTATGTTTATACTTGACACTTGCTCAAGACTATGAGCGCCCCGGTGCCCTTGGAGCCTTAGGTGCTAAATAGTCGCACCTTATATTTATACTTAGCAATTTCTCAATAGTGTGAGCGCTCCAGTGCCCTTGGAGCCTTTGGTACTAAACTGTTGTACCTTGTATTTATATTTGGCAGTTGCTCAATATGATGAGCGCTCCATTTCCCTTGGATTATGAGGTACTAAACTGTCGTACCTTATATTTTTACTTGGAAATTGCTCAATACTGTGAGCGCTCCGGTGCCCTTGGAGCCTTAGGTACTAAACTGTCGTACCTTATGTTTATATTTAGCAGTTGCTCAATATGATGAGCGCTCCATTTCACTTGGAGCCTTAGGTACTAGAATGTTGTACCTTATGTTTTTACTTGGCCTTTGCTCAAGACTGTGAGCGCTCCAGTGCCCTTGGAGCCTTGGGTGCGAAACTGTCGCACGGATACTTGCACTTAACACTTGATTAAAACTGTGAGTTGCTCTATTTTCTCTGACAACTTCAAGATGGAATTTCTCCATAGTTTGTGGGGTACTTTGCCTATAATCTGAGCAAGTTATAATTTTGATGTTACCCCTCTAACTGCAAAGTTCTTGCATATAACTGAGCAAGTTAATATCCTGAAACTTCACCTATAACTGCGAGGTACTTGCATATAGGCGAAGCAAGTTAATATTTTGAACCCACCCCTCTAACTGCAGGGTACTTGCATATAACTGAGCAAGTTAAAAATTTGGAACTTGCCCCTCTAGCTGCGAGGTACTTGCATATAATTGAGCAAATTAAAATTTGGAAGTTGCCCCTCTAACTGCGAGTTACTTGCATATAGGCTCACCATCTGCAAATTTTGAATTTTCCCCTCTAACAGTGGGGTACTTTCATATAGGCTGATCACATTACTATTTTGGAACTTCCCCTATAACTGTGTGGTACTTGCATATAGCTGAGTAAGTTATATTTTTTATCGCAGCCCCGTGTGACTGTGCGGTACTTTTTAGTGCAACCCCAAGTGACTTTGGGGTATTTTGTTATGCATATTAATTTCTTGGGAAGTAACTAAGAGATGGGGTTAGCCCTTCTACTTCCCACAAACTTTGCATAAAATTTCACATATATTATAAGTAAAGAAATAATTATTTCTTTATACTAAAAATTTCCATTCATCTGTAGGGTCCTTGTTCCAAACTTTTCTTAGGAACATTTTTGTCTTATAAAAATAACAAGTTTAGAGAGGGGGGGGGGGGGACCCGCTTCTCCTTATTTTCTGAAAACTGGTCAATTACAATTTTTCTTGAGAACAGAGGTTAGGACTTGTTCTCTAGACTATAAATCTGTATGGAATAATTAAAAAAATGTAGTGAATTTTTTATTATTATTATTACTAGGAGGATAACCCCCTCCTGGTCTTGTTGGGTCTATTGGGACTTTACTCACTATACTTTTACTTTTGGGTTGAATATAACCCCAAGTATAATGAGGAAAGTTCCTTATATCATGGGCCCTCTTCTAATCTAGTAGAGGTTCTACCCTTCTTATGAGAAAAGAACACATAAATCTGGTATACCCACCGCACAATGTAGGTAAATGAGTCATGCAGAAAATTATAAGTGCCAACAAAAAATAATTAGTATTCATTTCTGCATTGTAGTCACTCTTTGTATTTCTTACAAAGAGTGTGCTCATATAATTTTTTAAAATTTTTTTCTAAAACTTTTCTGTACTTAGAGCAAGTGGTTCAATCTTTTAAGAAAAATGAAACTTGGAAAGAGTTAGGCATAGTACCTCTTCAACCATAGTGGTAAGCTGGAGGGGGGTTCTCATTAACCTCTACTAGTGGAATCTGCAAAGTTCCATTGTCTACCTGCTTGCCAAATGAAAACAATCTTTGGTGGCATGTGATCCCTCTGGTGGAGCTCACAAAACTTTGGGGCGAGGACCTCTAAGGGTCCCTTGCCACTTTCTGTGGTAGACGAGGGTTCCTCGTCTGATGCCTTATATTTAAGAATACCTCATCCTCCGTTTTGGATTCAAGGGATTCCTCTGCCAGACGCTTCGCTACTGTGGATTCTTCGTCTAAAAGTTTGAAATTGATGGGTACCTTATTCACCCATTGATTTTGAGGGGTTCCTCACACCACGTAAGGGAGACCGCGGGTTCCTCGTCTATTGCTTCCAATACAAAGGGTTCCTCAACCACGGGTATCTCATCTGGAGAAGTGGGTTTTTTTACCCCAACCCTACTGCTGGTAGGGAACATGATTTTGAAATGCCAACTGGTATGGATCCCTTGTCGAGGGTCGTGATGGGTGAGGGTCCCTTGCAGGAGGCCACAGCTGGCGCCAACTTGGGTTCCTCAAAATTTAAGACTTCTTTATTTATGGGTTCCTCGTGTGAGGCGCTGACCCAAGGGTGCCTTGCCTAGTGAAGCTTTGTTTGGAGAGGGGGGCTCATTTGATTTACATGGGTCTTTGGGCTTTGCATTTTAGGCAGCTACTTCCCAAGGTTCGTCGTGGGTGGACCAAATATCCGAGGGTATCTTGACCTTGTATTTTTTAAAAGGTTCCTCGACCTTATGTCGCGTCGAGGGTTCCTCACTCATCGACTTCACCTATAAGGGTGTCTCAACATCTATTTATGTTGATAGAGGTTCTTCGCGCGCCGACCTCATGTCTGGGAGTGTCTCGCCGACTGCTAATGCTATCAAGGGTTCCTCGTGTACTGACTGCGTGCCTGAGGGCATCTCGCCGGCTGTCAAAGCTACTAAGAGATCCTCGCATATTGACCTTGGGTCTGAGGGTATCTCGCCATTTCAAGTAGTGGGTTCCTCGCCCACTATGTCTCAATTTATTAATCTTGGTTTTTCTTCTAGCATGGTTTCCTCATCTGGTGGAATTAGATTTGTTGAAAGGGGTGTCTCGACCGGTGGAGATTTATTTGGAGAGAGGGGGTCTCAACCCCTAGTTCTTTATTTTAAGAGGAGGGGGTCTCGACGTCTTCAGATTCTATGGAAATGGGTGTCCCCACTGTTGGAAATTTTCTGACCCTTAGTTCTTTATTTCAAGAGGAGGGGGTCTCAACGTCTTCGGATTCTATGGGAATGGGTGTCTCAACCCGTGGAGGAATGGTGGTCTCGTCTTCATAGACTACCCATTTAACTAAGGGTCCCTCGCGGGCTGTCCCCGTATCCGCGGGTCCCTCGTCAGTAGCGATGTTGATGGCTGGGGGTTCCTCGCATGTCATCCTCATAGCTTGGGGTGTCTCGACTATAGGTATCTCATCGATAGTTGTATCGGATATCCTTCTCGCTTCTAGTTTCTCTTTGACAGCTTGAGCGCGAGGGGTCCCTCGACGCTGCAAAAGATGGACGGGAGTCCTCGCACAGAGGCCTCTCATCACAATCTAATTTCATAGGACACCCATTCACTGCTTCCATAATCGAGGTCTTATTGACTACTTTAATCGTGACTTTGGGTTCCTCCCCCGTTCCTTCAATAGTCAGGGGTTCCTCGTTAGTCAATTTAGGATCGAGGGGTTCCTCGTCGAAAATTTTCACTATGAGGTACCCTCTTCTGGACCCTTCTTAGATGTGGGTTCCTCATTCGAAGTTTTGAACATAGGGGGTCCCTCGTGCGTGGTTGGTTTAGGACTTATAGGTTGCTTGCCAAACAGAGCTTCAACTATGGGACCCACTTCCAAGGGTCCCTCACCCATAGTTAACACTGCCAAGGGCCCCTCTTATAAAGGGAGTTTTAACTTGAATAACTAATACTTCTGGGGTTTCGCGCCGACTATGGTTATTATGAGGAGTGTGATGACAACCAAGGGTCTCTCGCGACCCACCTTGTTGGTGGGTTCCTCGACCGCTATGTCCCAACTATCTCTGGGTTCCTTGATGGCTATGTCCCAACTACCTCTGGGTTCAAGTGAAACTTTGAGCCCTTACGATGTAATAGGTTCCTTGCGCATTGGTTCTCTTGCCATTGAATTTTAAAAATTTGGGTGGAACATACCCCTTTGGGCATGGTTTCTCATTCACGTCTTATGGGCAGGGTCCTGCAACTCTTCATATAAATAAGAACCCTCTCCCTCTGAGAAGAGGAGAGAAACTTCCTGACCTCCTTCTTAGTAACAACATTGGAGGATGATTCCTCCAAACTTACACTCTTTGCTGCAGTTGAGGTCAATGGTGTTGTAACTTGCTCCGGCGTTGCTTTCTGTGGTGGAGTTACTTCTACTGGGATCACCGTCGTAGCACTTGCCCCTACAGAGGGGGATATTGCTCGTGTTACACTGTCTTGACCCAAAACTGTTAGGTCTACATTATTTTGTTTCAGAAACTCAAAATAATATACTCATAAGCCTCTGCCACCAGAGCTGCTACCGGTGAGCTGGCCTGCCCTCCCGGAGGAGCAGGTGTCTTTGATCCGATCAATACGACATTCACCTGAGTGTCCTAGTCTTTTTGAGCGACATTCCCAGATGGAATGTCTTCAAACACTAGGTGCTTAGAAACATTAAAACCTTCTTTGTCCATGGAAGTGAGGATACCTCCCCACTAGAGTCGCCAAATTTAGGAGGGTAGTGAGACTGGGGTCTATGAATAACTTGAAAGGGTGATGCATGACCCACTCCAATGGACGCTGTCTTCAAGGTTCTCAAGAACTTTTGGAGCAGCTTTTGAAGAGACCTTATCCTTTTGGTAAAAATGGAGCTCAAGTTGGAACTCCCTCCCTGCAAGAAGATGAACTTCCACAACAATAATAGTAATTTTCTCAAGAGGAGCTCCTAAGAGTGATGGTTGTCAATGGGGAGTGAAAGAACAAGGCACGTAGCACTAGGGAGAGAGCAGGGAGAGAATACTAGCAAGTCTGGGGTGATTTCTGCAGAGTAACAGTGCTATTCAGTTTTTCTCTATCCCGTCATGACCTTGCCTAGGGGTGTTATTTATACTTGGGCACTAGGGCTGGGTTGGCACTTTTGGCGCCAAAACTTAGAGGGTTGGTGAGGGACAAAGTCTGTAGTGTACTATATATCCCTACCTGCAGGCAGCTTTGCCTGTCCCCTCTGGCAGTTGCCCCCTGGTGCCAACCAAAGTTCAAAAGCAAATGTGTCTTCTAATGGAGACAAAATATCTGATTTGCTAAATATCTTTTGAAACGGTAACTTTTGGTACAAACTTTGTAAACATGAGGGGGGTCTTGAGGAACACCTCCTCTAAAATCTTTGTAAGCTTGAGAGGGATCTTGAGGACCCCCTTCTAAAATATTTTTTCTTGAGAGGGGTCTAGAGGTCCGTCTCCTTTAACATCATTTTATAAACAGTTATTTTCTTATGAGCAACCAACCCTTTGGCTGATCACTGCACTTGTGACTAAGTGTGAGGTGTGTGAGGACTGGGCGACCCTAGGGTCTTCCAATTAGTATTTTCTCAATCCTATAGTGCTAAGTGGTTGAGCTTTCTCAACATACCTTGTCCCTCAGCCGCCAAGCTAAAACTCCCAAGAGATCCCAACTGGCCTACTCGAGCCCTTCTTGCTCAACTAGGCAACCTGTACAAGAAAATAAGTGTTAGTACTTCTGTTCTTTTTCATGATGAGGGGTGAAGGACCTTGTGGGTCCCTCTTCTCAAATCTCATTTCTACGGGGACCCTTGCGGAGTCGATCTCAACTTGGGCTTCTGCAGGGACCCTTACGGTGACTCTTCTTAACTTGGGTTTCTGCAGGGACCCTTGAGGTGGTCCTTCTCAATTTGGACTTCTGCGGTGACCCTTGTAGTGGCCCTTCTTAACTTGAGTTTCTGCACTGACCCTTGCAGTGGAACTTCTCAACTTGGACTTCTGCAGGGACCCTTGCACTGTCCCTTCTCGACTTGAGTTTCTCCAATACCCTTACGGTGGCCCTTCTCAAATGTCATTTATGATGTGACCCTTGCGGTGGCCCTTCTCAACTTGGACTGGACTTCTGCAGTGGCCCTCGTGGGGCACTTTTCAAATGTCATTTCTGTAGTGACCTTGGCGGTGGCCCTTCTCAACTTGGACTTCTGCAGTGGTCCTTACGGGGCACTTCTCGAATGTTATTTTTACAGCGACCCTTACAGTGCCCCTTCTCAACTTGGACATCTGTAGTGGCCCTTGCGGGGCACTTCTTAGATGTCATTTCTGTAGTGACCCTTGCGGTGGCCCTTCTCAACTTGGACTTTTGCAGTGGCCATTGCGGGGCACTTATCGAATGTCATTTCTGCAGTGACCCTTGCAGTGGCCCTTCTCAACTTTGACTTCTGCAGTGGCCCTTGCGGGGCACTTCTCAGATGTCATTTCTGCGGTGACCCTTCTCAACTCGGACTTCTACAGTGGACCTTGCGGGGCACTCCTCAGATGTCATTTCTGTAGTGACCCTTGAGGTGACCTTTCTCAAGTTAGACTTCTGCGGTGGCCCTTGCGGGGCACTTATCGAATGTCATTTCTGTAGTGACCCTTGCGGTGGCCCTTCTCAACTTGGACTCCTGCAGTGCCACTTGCGGGGCACTTCTCAGATGTCATTTCTATAGTAACCCTTATTGTAGCCCTTCTCAACTTGGACTTCTGCAATGGTCCTTGCGGGGCACTTCTCAAAAGTCATTTCTACACTGACCCTTGTAGTGGCCTTTCTCAACTTGGACTTCTGCAGTGGCCCTTGCGGGGCACTTTTTCGATGTCATTTATGCAGTGACCCTTGTGGTGATCCTTCTCCACTTGGACTTAATGCAGTGGCCCTTGCGGGGTACTTCTCAGATGTCATTTCTGCAGTGACCCTTGTGAGAGCCCTTCTCAACTTAGACTTCTGTAGTGGCCCATACGGGGCACTTCTCGAATGTCATTTCTATAGTGACCCTTGCGGTGGCCCTTCTCAACTTGGACTCGTGCTGTGGCCCTTGTAGGGAACTTCTCAAATGTCATTTCTGAAGTGACCCTTCTCAACTTGGACTTCTGCAGTGGCCCTTGCAGGGACTTCTTAGATGTCATTTCTCCAGTGACCCTTGCGGTGACCCTTCTCAACTTTCGCTTCTGCAGCGGCCCTTGCGAGGCACTTCTCAGGTGTCATTTCTGTGGTGGAGGGACCCTGTGGGTTCCTTCTCCAATATGGCACTTCTGCGGTGGAGGGACCTGGGGGTTCCCTCAACCTGTTATTTTCTCTAAGCTGGGGGGGGGGGGGTCTTTGAAGGACCCTCACCCATAAATATTACGGTGAAACTTGAAACACTATTCTACAATATATATATATATATATATATAAATAATATGGAACAATGGTGTTATGAATAGTGTCTTAGTGGGGTTTGTCATGTATGATAAACATGCATGACATCTTATGTGTTGCATGTATGCATACATACATTATTATTTTTTATTATTTTTATTAAAAAAATTGATATTTAAATAAAAATATTTTTTTTTGGTTTTTTGGTTTTTTAATTTTCTTAAGTTTTTTTTTTTTTAAAAGACGGGTTATTATGGGTTGAGTTTTATCACGGGGGCAAATTTATCACCGTCCCCGCGGGGACGGGCATCCGCTAGTATATATATATTGTACTACTCTTGTGCGGGCCAGTTCATATTTTAAGAGTGCGGACCGGACATGTGTCACGTGGCGGTGAGCCTAGAAATTATCGGCTAAATTATAGGCTATTTATCTCTCTCTTTTGGATTCACCGTCAGGTGACACATGTTCAGTCTGCACTCATAAAATGCGAATTGTTCTGCACAAGATTAGTACTATATATATATGGGTCAATTATTTAATAGTCCCTACTATAAATATATATTTTTTAAAAAGGACACATATTTTTAGTTTAACCCATTTAGTCCCTCAAGCACTCAATATTCTCTTATTTTTAGAGGTCCGCGCCAGCGGCACTCCCTTTCCAAAATATGTGGCAAATGACTTTTTGAGGCAAAATAAAAAGGCTTGGACTAAATGAGTATTAAAAATGTTTGAGGGACTATTTGGTATATGTCCCTATATATATATATGTGTGTGTGTGTGTGTGTGTGTGTGTGGAAATTCTCCTGTACATACCAAATGGTATATACCAAATTTTTAAAATAATAAAAAAAATATTTTTTTGCTGAATTTTTTTATATGATGTTTAAACATTTCAATAGACCCATATAAAAAAATCAACCCAAAAATAACATTTTTTTCTATTTTAAAAAATCGGTCGAACTTTTGAATCTTTTAAAGCACTTTAAATGCTGCAAAAATTTGACCTATTTTTTTAAAATAGCCAAAAAAAAATTGGCCTAATTGTTTTTATATGGCTCCCCCGAAATGCTTAAATACCACATAAAAAAACTCAACTCAAAATCATTTATAAAAAATAGGTCCGCGCCAGAGGCATGTACCATTGGTATGTACCATTTGGTATGTATAGGAGTCTCTCTCTCTCTCTCTCTCTCTATATATATATATATATATATATATACTCTCGCAGCTATGCCGACATACCTACATAATAATTAGAGCCACTTTTCTCTACATCTTCCTCCTCATACCCAGTGATAAACACAAACTCATTAATACATAGTGAGGGATATATATTATCCACTGTTCTAAAAAAAACTGCCTAGGTACGCCTAGGCTTATGGCTTGGGAGAAACGCCTCGCCCTAAGCTTTTCACGCTTTATTCTTGGTTAAACCCTTAAGGCACACTTTTTTTTCTAAAAGCAACAATGCTTTAGTGAAACGATATCGCCTTTTAAAGAATTTTTGTACAAACCGAACCATTATCTCATCCAAAATAATCAAATAGTATTTTAATTTGCAAATATTCACACATATTTTTATGATATGTATAATTTTAGTATTTTGATAGCTTCTTGTGTTTAAAAAATATTCAAATACATTAAGAATCCTTAAACACATTTTCATGCCTTTTTACGCCTAAGGCCCGCCTAGGCTTATAAGGCTCAATGCTTGGCCTCCACGCCTCGATCACGGCCCACGTTTTTAGAACCTTGATATTATCCACTGTTCTAAAAAACTAGCCTAGGCTTAAGGCTTGGGAGAAACGCCCCGCCTTAAGCTTTTCACGCCTTATTCTTGATTAAACCCTTAAGGCGCACTTTTTTCTAAAGGCAACAATGCTTTAGTGAAACGATATCGCCTTTTAAAGAATTTTTGTACAAACTGGACCATTATCTCATCCAAAATAATCAAATAGTATTTTAATTTGCAAATATTCAGACATATTTTTGTGATATGTATAATTTTAGTAGTTTGATAGAGTTCTTGTGGTTAAAAAATATTAAAATATATTAAGAAGGCCTAAATGCCTTTTCACGCCTAAGGCCCGCCTAGGCCTATAAGGTTTAAGGCTTGACCTCCACGCCTCGATCATGCCTCACGTTTTTTAGAACCTTGATATTAGTCAACACATACCAAAAACATAAACTCAACATACCGAGTTTTAATAACATACCCACCTACACCCACATAAAACAACAATTCCTTAAACCCAATCATCTATATATATGGGGAAAACCCATATACACAGGTAGAACAATTTACTATTGAGAAGAGGTTTGTGTGTTTATAAAAGGGGTTCCGATGAATTGGTGAGGTTTTAATGTTTACAGAAGTTGGTATTTATGGGGGTAGAAAACTAATGAGGTGTCATTTCATTGATAGATAAGGTTGGAGCCATGGATTACACACGCAGAGGTGTAGAGGAAGTGGTGCGTGTGTTTATAAACTTGGGACGTAAGAAAAACAAATCCTTATTTCATCTAAATTCCTGCAATTTTTTGTATAAAATACAAAATCATCCCTTGTTGTTTGTTTGTTTAAAAAAATAGTCCTCATGTTCTATTATTTACTTTTTAATAACTTCTAAAACTTACAAAATATTTAAAATTTGACATGTGTATTTGTTATGCCAACAAATAATTTATGATTGTTCCTTTCAAAGCAAAACCGTTGAGTGAAGAATAATAACGAGGCCTTAAAATATTTCAGTGTTGCTATTTATAGGGCATGTAGACAAAGTTTGAGATTTTCAAGTCAAAACAAGATTAGTATTAGAAATTGAGAAAACTTAACTGGATTAAAATAATGCCTAAAATATCGGATGTTACACCACCGATATTAAAAGTATGGCATCTATATTTAGATTTTATTAGTGACAACACAATAATGTTAGAGAATTATATTTTAATTCCCCACTATTATAAGAAATTTTATTTCAATTTCTAAATTAACGATGAATGGATATTCGGTTTATTTTAATAAAGAATGAAAAATATTTTATTTGTTCTTGTACATCGAAAAATGACTTGTATGTTATAAAACTTGTCTCACCATTGCTAATAAATAATTCAATGAATTGAAATAACATAAAGTGGAAGAAACCTTCTAAGTTGAACCAAGCATATCTTTATCACCTACTCATATGATTATAAAACGAATTCAAAGATTAGTATTTAATGGACAATTAAGTTTACTATAAGGGAAGACAATCCAAGTCTATAAATCCTATTTAGAAGGTAAATTGACTTGACCTTTACGGCTAAAGGCTATAGAGCTAAAGATGTGTTGAAATTGTTTCATTATGATTTATGTGGTCTTATGACTATCCGGGAAAGTGATGGCTATGAGTACTTAATCAATTTTAGTGATGATTACTTAAGGTATGAATATGTTTACCTTATGAACCATATGTTTAAAGCCTTTGATAAGTTCAAAGATTAAAAGGATGAGGTCGTGTGTAGTTATAGTAAACTAATTAAAACCCTATGATCTGATTGTGGGGGTGAGTGTCTCTAGAGATATTTTACAAATCATTTATCAAAGGTGGTTTTTACGTCGCATTTATCTACATCGGGCACTCCATATGAAAATGGTGTGCAAAAAGAAAAAATAAGAGTCTTTGGATAAGGTTGGATGTATGATGATCTATTCAAATTTACTGGATTATTTTTGGGGTTTTACATTAGAGTAGGATACTTATGTACTCAAACTAGTTCCTTCTAAATAGATGTCAATGACTCTCATGGAACAATGGAGTGAGCGCGAGCCTAGTATATGACAATGTCAAATATGAGGTTTCCCAACACACGAGTTAATAAAGGATCTATGGAAGTTCAAATTAAGTACAAAAGTATATCTCTTTGCTGGTTACCCTAAATGAACTAACGGTAGCCTATTTTATAATCTTGAGGACCATAGGGTAGTTATAAGTAGTAACACCTAGTATTTAGAGGAATATTATATGATTGACTATAAACCTAAGAGTAAGTTAATATTACAAGAGCAAAGAGGGACACGTGTCACTTACATGGAGCAACCCAATAATGAGCTAATCATTCGGTAACCTGATAAGTTAGTATATTTGGGTTCACACTTCGATGAGATCCCTATGGAGAATGAATCAGATATGAGGAACTACAACGAGGTACTCCAAAATAAGACTTTTAGTTTTGGCTTAAGTCAATAAAAACCACGATGAATTATATGTAGTTGAATTAGGCTTGGGAACTTGTATACTTTTTGAATGTGATAAAACCCATCAGATGCAAGTTGATCTACATGAAGAAACAAAGGGTAGATGGGAAAGTGAAAAACCTTTCACGAAAGGTTTGTTGCAAAAGGGTTTACTCATAAAGAGGGGATGACTATGAGAAAACCTTATCTCCAGTAGCCATGTTAAAGTATATCCATATTCTTTTATTAATTATAGTTTATCTAAATTATGACATTTAGCCGATGGATGTCAAGACTACATTCTTGAAGAGTAGTTGTGACGAGTTCATCAATATGATGGAACTCAGGGGATTTTGTAGCCACAAAGGAAATTATGCAAGCTTAAGAGGTCTACTTAAGAAATTAAGTAAGGGCCAAGGTCTTGAACCATTCGGTTTGATAAGATAGTCTACTATAAATTATCGAATGAAACTTGTGTGTATACAAAGAATTTTAGAAATGTGGTGATATTTCTTATGTGGATGATATTATACAACTTAGGAATATTTTGGGCATATTATCTAGCCTTACATTGCGGTAGTAGAGTAAGTTTGATATGGAGGCTTATGATATGCCTGTCATATCCTTGGGATCAGACTTTTTTGTATGATTGAAATAATAGGATGTATGGCTTATCCCAAGCCAGTTATATCGATGATATGTTTGGAAAATTTTGCATGTGGGATTCTAAAAAGGATTTATTTATTTCAGGCATGAAATCACTCCTTTTAAGGATCAATATCCTAAGACATCTGATCAAATGGAGAGGATGAAGAGCATACCTTATGCTTTGGTAATTAGCAACCTCATGTATGCTATGTTGTGTACAAGATTGGATATTTGGTTAACTGTTGGCATGGTTAACATATTTCATGTAGGAGCACTATATTGCAGTAAAGAAGATTCTCAAATTATTAAAATGGATTAGAGATATGTCATGATTTACTAAATAGATAGTTTTGTACCTTTATGGTACACCAACTCAAATTTTCAGTCAGATAAATATTTCAAGAAAGAAGCCTCAAGATATATGCTTACCTTAGGTTAAGACATAAGTGGGAGTATCAAGAAATCATGCCATTATGATTCTACAATGGAAGCTAAATATATGATTGCTTCAAAGGCAACAAAGGAGGTTGTTTGGCTCTAAAACTTCCTACGTTATTTGGTCATGGTTATTTTAGTACACTCGGCTATTATACTTTACTATTAGAATAATGTAGCCATTTCTAACTCAAAAAACCTAGGACTCTTAAAAGGGATAATCACACTAAGAACATGATACATGAGATCATATAAAGAGGCGACACCATCATGACTAAGATCACATTCGAGGATAACCAGGTGGATCCTTTTACAAATACCTTACCAACTAAAGATTTTTATAGTCACGTGGATGCAATGGATGTTAGATACCTAAGAACATGGATTTAAGACTAAGTGGGAGAGTTTTGAGGTTTTATTCTTGAAACCATGTATGCTATATTTTATATTAATAAAGGTGTGTCAGGTTTGAGAGTGTGCCTCTTGGTAGTATATAACCAAATAAAAATTAATTCACCCAATTCAAGAAAAAGGTTACCAATTTGTTATTATCAAAAGGGTTAACAATCCAAAAGTCTGTCTGACAAAATATTTAACTATATTTTTGAATTACATATTTTATCTTCTTAGTTGAGACAATGATTTTAAAAAATGAAAGAAAGTAAAATAAGCATAAGACCAGATGTACGAGAGAAAACTCCACTAATGGGGAAAAACCTCGGGCCAATAAGAATAATAAGTGCACTATGTAGAGATACTACCACCAGAAGATAGATACGTACCACCACACTATGTTATGACCGACTAAAACTCTTTCACAACATATTCTTCATAGAGAGCACCGACCGCTAAAGAATGCTACATAACTGCCATCATTTTTGGTCTGTAACTAATGTCGTGAAATTTCTTGCCAAACATTTCTTCTTTGAAGTTGAAGAAACATGTTCCATGAATGTAACCTTAAAGCAACCAAAAGAGATACACCAAGGATTTTGAGGTAATTCAAAAAGGTTGTGCTAGTGTATTACATGGATATCGTGCTTTATATCTCAAAATAATTTTTTTCAAGCTAAATAAGAGAAAATATTTACTCGCAAAGAAAATGTTTTTGACCACAAAGATTAGTAAATAAATATCTAAGGTTTTCTCAAGGAGAAAAAACCCAAAATAAATGTCTGAAGAAGTCAAAGAAGAAGGGTAAAAAATATTCTCTCAAATATATGAAATGTTATTATCAATAAATAGATTTTCTCTTAGTTTTGGTTTGAAAAAGTATGAAACATTCACTATATAGCCTTTGATTTGAAACTATTAAAAATCTAATTGGTTATGTGTAACAATCTGAAGGAGTCAAGTAGTCACTTCAAGGTCAAAGTCACCTAAAAAAGTATACTTGATACAAAAACCAAAATGATCTTAGAGAAATATTTTGAGCAAAAAGGTGCTTTCGGTGCTATCAGGGACGGTTGTTGGTGCGAAGAAAATATTCGTTGTGACGATGATGAAATGAGATAGGTCTTAGAAGCTTTGAGAGATTTTTCACAGGACATAAAGACACCATCAAAGATCCATCATTATAGCGAAGAAAATCTTTGCTGGGAAGTCTTTACGGTGAAGTTGCTCGCTGGAGTGTCCAGAAAATATTCTAGTTCTGCATTAGAAAAAGTTGGAAATAAGTTTTTGTCAAAACCCTAAGTAAGTTTATCCCAACTAAGAACACCCATACTTAAAATACAAGAAAAAGATGAAATTCTTTATAAAATCGATTTTGTTATATGATAAGTATATTTTCATTGTGCATTTGCAAATTTGCCCAAACAAGGTTAATTAAAAATATTTTACAATTATGAAAATAATTACCTAAAGTGTGAATAAGTCCGTTAAGTCTTGTACCTTTCCTAAGTGGTGTACTTAAGATTCGACATGCATAAATTTGGGATGGATTTTATAAAGATTTCTGGTTACCTCTTGTACAAAAACTCAAACATGTTTTGATATGGAATTTAGATAATATATTATGTGGAGCATATTGAATATAGTTATACTATTATAATCTCCCCCTTTGTCAAATTCTGAGACAAAACATAAAACGAAAAATTACAAGCAAATGAAGGAAATATACCATTTTATGACTTTCCTAGCAAAGGGAAAATACCAATAATAGAAAATTACATTTGTTGCAAATAACTAATAAATAAAGAGACTCAAGAATATTCATGGATAAAAAGAAGCTCTTGGATATACACTTTCCCATCACACTATTAAATTCATTGAGGTACTAGTGTGAAGAACAAGATAAGAAAATATGATACATATGAACATGTGGATATAGCAATAAGAAAATGTGAGCATCATATCTATCTAAAAAAACTGCCGATCAAATATACAATTCTTCTCAATAAACATGATATAATAATAATGAACTCTAAGAAATCTAATATACTTTGATAACTATACTCCCATATATATAAACTTCTCTCCTTTTTTGTCACGAAAAGCGACAAATAAAAGAACTAAACACATAATAGGATTAAGCACTTAAGGTATTTTAAGAGAGTAAAACATGCTAATCAAACCAACAAATAAAGAGTGAACCATGTAGAGAGTGAATAATTATTATAAAGTCTAGGAAAGATATAACCATGAGAATAATAGGCCTAAGATCAACAATTTTAACTACACATGGAGTGATAAAATACATCACGTAAAGATATATAAATAATTCTAAAATGCGATAAGCATTCAAATAAAGTTAACAATTACACGGATTACAATAAATGTGATCAATACAAATAAAAATCCATCAACTATTAAAACAGCAAACAAATCCCAAAACACAAAACAATGCACATCACTTATTATTATTTAACATCTTCATAACACATAAATATACAACCTCGTTGTGAACATCTTGCAAGGAATCCACTATATTTTTCACTTGAGCATTAATGATGTGTTGGAAGTCATTGTAGAGGGAAGAACTCGTTTAAGTAAAGGAAGAAAAATGATTCTTAACGTCCTAAAGAATGGGTAGTAAAGTAGATTTTAATTGAGTAGATAACCTAGAAATGGTAGAATCTAACTCATTTGCAGTCAAAGGGCATATACCAGGTGCACGTGATATAGGGGTAGAAAGAGGAGCAGCTGATGGAAAACACAAGGTGCTATGGGTGATCCACTGTAGTCACCACTATGAGCAATATAACAATAATAAGAATGATTGGTCAATGCAAATTTTGGATTTTCTTAAACTTCATAGGGAACAATAGGAACATACACTATAAATGCAAGTACAGGATCAAATGATCGAAGGGTAAAGCACGAGTTTTCTTATTGTCCTTTGTGTGATTGAAGATCGACTTACTAATTAAGTAACACAAACATATATGATCAAACATTCTAATGACATACAATAATTTTACATGTTTGAAAGATATGTTATGGGGGTGGTATGTGGGTAAAGACATGAGGAAACTACCATGTTTAGAATATAAAATTCCTTAGAAAGAAAATATAAGGACATATGTTCAGTCTAAGACTGACAATGATTTTCACTAAAAAGGGACAATACCCCATTTTGAAAGTTCATTAATAATCGATTTGTATGGATTTTGGGACAGTTTTCTTTCCAGACATAAATGTGGTTGCTTATCCATTTAAAATAAATCTTCACTATTACTACCCTCACTTCAACAGATAAAACTCTAATGCCTAAGTGACACACACCAACCACAAGGATCAAATAAAAATTATCTCACCATGTTGGGCTAACATGGTCTGGTTTGAGAATAAATTCCAACTTAATTTCTTTTCTCCACGAATTTATATAGATGATTGTTGGAGAAGGTTTCCGAATAAAAAGATCCCACCAATGCACAGAGCGTGTAGATACGATCTCATTAAATCTTTAACAGAAGGAGGAAGTTGGGGCATGTGAGCGAGATTTCAGAGGTCCATAAAGTATAGCCTTTAAAACGCACACCATGATACAAAGCACATAAATCCTATAAAAAATGGTGTAACCAGAATATAGACCAAGGATCCTATACTAAAATATAAGAAAGAGTCTCATAAATTACAAAAAGTATTAAATACTCATAAAATCTAACGTACACAAAAAAGTAGACACTCAACCATTAAAAATAAGTAAAGAAAAAATATACACACTAGAAGCTACTAAAAAATATCAATCTTAACACAAAACAAGTAAAATCATCGATCACATAAAAACTTTCATCAAAATCCATCAAAATTACTCACACCAAGCCTTAACTCTAGAAAGGGCACAAAGCTTAAAATTTAGGATAAATCACCCACGTGAATATTAATCTCTAGAATCAAGTTGTGAACACCTTAACACAACTTCCAAGATGTTAAAATGAGAGGAATGGATAAGGGTTCCCTAGGTGAGAGAGGTTTTGAAATATAAAGTGAGTAAAAAGTTCTTAAATCACAGTTTAGGATTTTTTCAAAAACCTATAAGCATTCATTGCAACAATGGGTTCATCGTTGGTTGTGACTTCTTCGCTACAGCACAATATTAGCAACTCACACAGTTTTCCAACAAAAAAATATGAAAAACATAACATATTCAAAAGGAAAGGTACGCAATTTATTTCATAGCTCTAGGCAGGCAATTTTGATAATAAAAATATCATTTCTTATTATCAAATAATTTTCAAAAGATCATACAATAGTTCTTGGTTATGTAAAATACTCTACATAAATAATGATTTAGCATAGAGAGGACTAAGGTCGAATTAAAGCCATATAAAAAATAGAGTGATTCAAATGCATGACTCATAATGGAATAGTAGATAACATGAGTACTAGCCCATAAAATAAAGAATGAAGAATAATGTTTGAACTCAATTTTAGAAGATCTTGACTTTATGCCACAAAGACAAAGCCTAATTTTTCCTTGAAATTCAGCTACCACTTTTTTCTCCCTCAAATAGCGATTTATGATTAAAATATATTAAGTCTCGTAAACTTGATATCACTTAATTTTTGGATAAATAAAAATCCTTGGCCCATCGCTTTTTGGAGATTTTTTTTCATGTGGCGACTTTCTCTTATTCACTTAAAAGGTGGGAAACTATTTTCAATCTTCAAAGATAGTGCTCACAATCTCAAAGTTTTAGACCTTACCACATCATCACTCACAATTTTGATACATATATCATTTTTCAACTCCAACCATGATGACAAAAAATTTCTCACACATGAATTGATTAACAATGACACCCTTTCAATAAAACGTTGCCTAAAACTTTTAATTTATGGTAAAAGTAGAAAAAAAAAACCTTCATTATATCTTGCGTGAGAATTGCTCAAATTATAGAGCGGTGTAAAGTGCATGAGTTATGAGAAATACTCTAAAATAATTAGCTTAATTTCCCAATACATTTCGAGCTATTGAATTATAAACATGGAGTATACAAGTCATGAATAAAATCATTTGTATAATAAATAAGTATGTAGGTTAGCATTTAAACACATGTGATAAAATAATACCTAACAAGATATAAGACCAATACTACATAAGGCTTAAATATAAAGGTATGAAAAAAATAAATAGCATATCCTAAAGAATAAAATGAATGAAAGAGTGCAACATGCCTATAAAAAAAGAGTAATCCAAACACTCTAAGGCACCTAAGCCAAAATGATCCAAAATCTTCTTCGAAAAGGACAAAGAACTTTCCTTGGTTCCTTTTTTTTAAAGTTTCTAGCTCCTCTCTATCAATAATGTTTTTTCCTAATCTAATTAGGTTCAACGTTTAAGGCATTGTATTTCGAAACTACTATGTGAGGGTGAACCAGTTTCCACTTTATTATCTCTTTGGAAACATTTGTGGGGGCTCACGCATTCTTCTTCCCTTTATTATCGAAATTTATACCCTTATCCAAATTACATAAAGGCAACAAGTGTTGAAGCAAAAGACAAAACTCTATAAGGTGTGATATATGTGGCAATGAGTACACTTATAGGGTTTTGGTTCAGTTGGGTGAAAGTGGCGCATGAGTTGTTGCTTCATAAGTTTAAAGGAAAACTCCTTCAAGCGTCCTTCTTATTAATATCGGAACACATGAACATCACCTTTTGTTGGTTCAGTTCGAATGCATCGTTAGTATAAGACTCACTAATGGTAGATGGGAAAATTTATTGGTATGCTAAGGTATCTTGTCTAGACAAAGATCTTCCACCACCAAAACCTAGACCACTTTTATCCAAGGAGTAGATTTTGGATCCGAAAATCATCTTATCTAACTTTTGAGACCTATTTTCCAAATTTAACTTAAAAGTGGCTCGAATAATAGTTCACCCTCATGTAATTTTTTTTTTGTCTAAGGCTATCCTTGAGTTTTCACTATATTTTTAGGGCATCCTAAGGAAATATACCTCGAGTTGAAGAAAGTCATTGGTACTTTCGTATATATGTGGTTCATTACACACCACATGTGGAGCATAAAAAAGATCACACTACTCTCACTCACCATATCCATTTTATTCTCAGCATTGGCTAAACTAATGGAGAGTTCTATGTTATGATTTTAAAGTTTTGTAGATTCCTCAGCAAGCTTAACATAATCACGTTTAAGATCATTTTATTCATCTTCCTTAATAGTGATAAAAGAGGTGTTAACAGTAATCACTTCTCTAATAATTTGAGGAAGAAAATCAAAATCCTCCAAATTATCTAACTCATCAAATTTATCTCTTCCTATAAAAGTAGCATGGTTACATTCACGAGTCATCGTTAGAATCTGAGTCACCATCACTAAAAGTGGGTTGATAAGTGTTATTTCCACTAGTTTGACTCAAATCCGATTGACATTACTTCAAAATATATCATCGACCACCACAAGTGAAACACTTGATGGATTTTAAATATTATAATTTCTCCTCTCCACTTCATTGACCATTTAATAATATAATTGGATAATTCTTGGGATCGCCTTTAGATTGAAATTTTTTTTCCATTTCTTGGAAACCTTAGTGAGAAACATCATATCATCATCACTAACGTTAAGGGAACTAAACTACTGAGATGCCTTCCTGGATTTTAAAGATATATTTTTCTCTTTGCACAACATTTCTTGGCGATAAGACAAATTCACATCGTAGGTTTGGAGAGAACCAACTAATTAATCCATACACATGGGTTTAGCAAGTAAATATCTAAACTCATAAATGACATCCACTTTTCCATGAAACCTACTTAGGATATACCATAGGATTTTATCAATAAGTATGTTCGATTAAACGGTCTTCCCTAAAACAAAGATAGAGCTTAGTATGTTATTCATTTTAATTCTTCAAAAGTTTTATTCTCCTTCACGGTAATAAGTTAAAAATAAGTGATAACCATGGAAACTTGGAGTGCTTCATAATGGAGGTGCCTTCGCAGGTTATTTGTAAAAAATTTCACCCCCTCCTTAGATGTCGTACAAGTGGATATACTTCTAAAATTAGTTAGGACACACAATCAGAAATAACATTAAGCCCCTTCATGTTCCACCCACTTTGCTTAATCTCATTGTCATCCCAACTTGATCTAACCTTGTCTACTTAGACATCATTGATAACAAACTTGGGGCAAGTACATCCCAAAAGAACACTTTCCATATTTTATCGTTTGTAAGGATACATTTTCACATCGAGTCAAATTGTATGTATAATGTCTTTTTGCTATTTGGACATAACTTGTTTGAGTCATAGGTTACGATTTGGGTTTGGTTTTTCGTTTAAGCCTATAATGCACATTGAAGGCCGTAAAAACTAAGTAAAGCGACGGTCACATCATTACTACTTTTGTCTTCAACGTCCATTGGATATCAAATGGTATGAATGCATATTATGTTTGATCCCTAGCTTAGTTTCAGGTGTTTTGTTTTTAAAATTTTTTAGGTTACTTTTCATAAAAGTTTTTTAAAGAAAACATTTTTAGTTTTTGAATTCGTTCGAATGATTTCTCATTGTCATTTAAACGAATATACCTTTTTTGTTTGAACGAGTTATGTACCTCATTCAAACGATTTTGAGCATCTCATTCAAATGAGCTTCGAGAAAAAACATTTTGCTTGATAGAAATATCTCGCACTAAGGTCATTTTATCCCTATCCAAATGAGAATAGTCATTTCATTCGAACGAGCTTATTTGGGTTCAAACGAGATTGTTATAGTCGTTCTAATGAGGTTGTGTATTTCGTTCGAACGACTTGTCTTTAAGTATGTGTCGGCTAAAATTGTGTATATATATATATATATTGGCACAACAATTTCATTTCTAAGGCTATCAAAATCAATTTTTTGAGTGCAAGTAGAAGCCTCCAAACCCTATTTTACACCCATTTTTTTGAGATCCTAGTTTCAATATAACATGTGTATTTGAGATCTTGTTTGTTTTGAAACAAGATTATTTACACTTCATTGGTTAAAGTGTTTAGAGTGGCGAAATCCGTGTTTACACATTTGTGGTGAATGGAACTAGCTATTGCAATGGTAAGATCATTGGATATTGAGACATGAGAAGCTCTTGCATTATGATTACTATTGGAAGGCATCTAACAGAGACTGTGAAGAAGGTTTCAAGTAGAAAAGAGATCATCGAGGTTTGGAAGCATCGAGTTAGTTAATTAAGTTTAATTTTTCCTTCTAACGACACCTATATCATATTGATTTGCGTGGCTGGGTTGTCCAAGGTTTTTCTATTTTGGGTTTACCTTGTACATCGTTGTGTTCTGGTTTTCTTTATTTTATTCATGTTATATAAAAATATGGATGTTTAGGTTAAGATAAAATTGGAAAACTATTTCGACAACACTTTGATTTAATTGTTTCAAATATTAAAATTGGAACTAATATGGCACCCCTCTTATTAAAATAAGAGGTGGCCAGCCCGCTACTCTAATAACAAACAGGAACCTTAAATGGTCCATTCTTAGCATCACTTTTGCACAAAAGATAATACGAGAAAACCACCTAACATTTTAAAAACGGATGTCAAATATTTTTTAATTTGATAAAAACAATTTCAGTCATCCTCTTATCCTAACAAAAGGTTAATATATATATAACAAACAGTTTCATAACATTACTACAAAACATAATCGAATAAGTTATCGGTTAACAGACTGATACAAAAATTGTCACATCAAGTATAACATTAGCTACGAGTAATAAACATGGGCAACATGCCCGAATATAACTGACGAGTCATAACTAGAATATCCAAAAAGGATTTGATGCGTCTAGTACAAAAATCCTACAACATCCATAAAATGTTATAGCTCCTTTAACACTGGAAGGGAAGGTCAGAACGGGCGTCCTTGCGACGGAACACCTGAACATAAACAAAAACCACACAAGGAGAACAAAATATAAACGGGTCAGGGCCCGATTTGATATGATTTACAAGTGAATAAGATGCATAAATTCTATGAATACAAGATTTCATAAACAGGCTTGGTTCACTCTTCACTTAAGAAATTATTTTCACCCTTCTTCTAAAGTGCACCCTCATGCAAACATTTTTATTTTAAGTTAAGCTCCCCGAATACTAATAAGGATAATCCAACTATCTACAATATACCTGGTTTACAAATTTCTCATTTATTTATCTTCGCAAGTCATTCAAGCATGGAGGATCACATATAATTAGAATTGGTTCACAATTCCATTTAATCCTTTGCATTAGAACACAATTTCGGCGAGGACAGTTATATTCATACAATAACAGTTTTAAGACCATCCTTTTGAGACTTACCCCACTTTATGCGTTCCCTCATTACTATAATCTTCCAGGTCCTATTTCCATGACCACCTGGGTACCCACAGTCGATATCTCGCTGTTTGGGAAATCCTAAATCACAACACATGGGAAGAGACCATATACCTTCGATAGTGAGGCGTAACCATACCCGTAATTACTTCACTTAGAATAAAACAATAACACAATGTAACAACTGGTGCTATGGCCTAAGGACTATACTCTCGTTGCATTCACTAGCCAGGGTGATTCACCTCTTTTGCGTATCTTCCTTTACGATACCATTTAGAGGGGTATGTGCATATATGCCATAACAACAAGATATACCTTAATTACATATACAGTTCTTATATCTGAAAGCATATATATATATATATATAATTAAGGCTATAAGGTATAAACACTTCTATACTAGCCCCCGAAAGCCAAAACGATACAATTCGACTATACACCAGTCCTATAATCACTTAGCAAAATGAGGTATTATATCCCCAAAATAGGCCTGGATGTCCCCTTACTATCCTAGGGTATCAATCTCCTTATATAAGGTCATATTCATCTATAACACATCATACAAGAAGGCTCCTAAACTTTAAACCAAAGAGAAAAGAAGTTGAAACAGAGTTGGAAAAATCCTTTAAAACAACAAGATTTTTGAATCGATTCGCCTCTGGACGAATCGATTAGCCCTTGAAGCGAATCGATTCTCCAGAAAGTGAATCGATTCATTAGAGAGAACCAAAGTTTATTTAAAGATGCTAATTTTGTGAATCAATTTGATCTACCCTGAATCGATTCGCTACCTCAGACCTGTAGCCTACCACTTTATCGAATCGATTCGCCAAAAGACGAATCGATTCGCCCGGGTCGAACAACGCAGTTATGGCTACTGGTTTATACTAAAACCTAAATACCCCAACTACTTCTTCTTCCATATAAACCAACTATCATCAACCAACATCATCCATAAATCATTCCCACGTGATAATCCACTAATATAAATCGCTCAAATCTTGTCTATATCATATACATGAGGATTTAAACAATAAAATCACCAAAGACCCTAAATGGCATAAACTCAAGCACACTAACCATTTATACAAATTATTCAAAAAAATCATAAATTTGTGCAAGTTTAAGAACTTCCCTCAAGATTGAAGTCTCGAATTTCTTCTCCTTGATACGATTCCAAGCTCAAATCACCATTTTGTCTCTTTTCTCTTCTTTCTCTTAAGCTCTTCTCCTCTCTCTTTCGTTCTCGATTAAACACAAATGAGCTACCCAAAATAGCTCAAATACACTTAAGTCTAACATTAAATGCTACCACATACTTAAAATGACTCGTAACTTCATATTTAAGTCATAACTAGCCGAAAGTGCCTCCGGAACCCAAATACACCCATGACACTTATTTTGACTATCTCGGCCCTTCTCGGACTAACTGTGCCCTCTAAACTGACCTCTGAGACATCGTTAATAATTTCTTATCCCAACGTCATATTACCTTTTTCAAAATAATTCGATTGGGATATAAACCATAACCGTCGCTTTAATGCGCAACGATGCAACATAACATAATATTACACTATTTATATTCACGTAATCGTAACTATGCAATACTCATAAATATTAACTCTTAAATCACACAAATTAATATTTACGTCGATTTTCATTTATTTAGCGACTAACCCACACGGAAACTCTCTTCGTCTGGTTCCAGGTCCAAACGCGGAGCCTATAAGGTAAGGACAGGTCCCGCAGCAGCAGTAGAATCATTGGATACAGCACCAACAACTGCAGTAAATCCAAAGGCAGTTCCAGTCCTTGTCGCAGCGCAGTAGTTAGAAAATCCAACACCAGAGATAAAAGACGCAGCAGATTCATATACTGACCTTAGTGATATAGATACATACCTAGGTACAGAACGAGACCCTTTAGTGAGGTCCATATCGGTAATAGAAAGACCTGCCACCAAAAACATTCCGATGGAGCAGAAGTAGACCCTTCCCCCGCCATAATAGCACCACCTAGCTTCGCTGCATCGGGATAGTAGTAGCACATATCTGTATTTACTTCCTGAAGGCAGTTGTCTCTTCTTTCTTTAGGAAGTTTCCTTGAGAAAGGTGCCAAGAGTGAGCCCAAAAGGGGATATCGATCAAATTAGTGGTCCACCTCTAGGAACATGTGATTGATTGTAAAAAGATTCTGGCACATCGTGAGACCATATACATAAAGGAAGAGGCCGGTCTCATTTAGAAGTAGAATTATTCCCTTCCGGTATATGTATAGAGATAGACTTTCTATATAATATAAAAATACATACTCAAAAGTAAGATGTATTACATATTCCCCCCCTTACAAGGAAATTTCTTCCCCAAAATTTTGTACCTAGTAAAATGATTTGTGGATACTTTTCTCGAATATCATCCTCTCATTACCAAGTTTATTCTTTGACATTGTGGTGTCCCCATTGGACTCAAACCAAGGACACCACTTTCGACCTTAGTCTACACTCACCGAGGTCTAAGATGGCAACCGGTTGTTCCGCATACAAAATGTCGGGCTGCAACTCAATATCGTCCAATGGAACATGCTAATGACCTCCCTCGCATCTTTTATACTTCTTTATGGATAAAACATGGAATACATCATGAATTCGTTGTAGGTTTTCCGGCAAAGCAAGTCGATATGCTACGGGGCCTATCGTTTGAATAATGGGAAAAGGGAGTACATATCTTGGCGCAAGTTTTATTTTCTTCCCAAATCGCATCACACCTTTAATCGGGGACACCCACAACAAAACTTGATCCCCCACTTCCAATTCCACTTTCCTCTGATTCGTGTCGGCATAGCTTTTCTGGCGATCCTTCACAATTCGTATGCGATTTCGAATAAGCTCAATCTTTAAAGAGGTGTCTTGGATCATTTCAGGTATAAGGAGCTTATTGTCTCCTACTTCCAACCAATAAGAAGGCGATCGACACTTCCAACCATACAATGCCTTATATGGTGCCATACCTATCGTGAATTGGTACGAATTATTGTATGCAAATTTGACCAATGGAAGGTATTCTCCCATCCACCTTTAAAATCAAGTATGCACATCCGAAGCATATCCTCAATATTTGGTTGACCCTATTCTTTTGCCTGTCGATGTGAGGATGGTATGATGTACTCAATCGTACTTCGATTCCCATTGGCTCTTGGAAGCTTCGCCGAAAAATGGAGTACAAAATTTTTCTTGGCCGAACACTATATTGATCGGAACCCCATGAAGTCTAATAATCTCTGCCATGAAACACTGGGCATAACATGTCGTATCGTAATCCGTCTGCACCGATAAGAAGTGTACCAATTTGGTCAAGCGATCGATAATAACCCAAATAGAATCATGACCACTTTGTAACATCAACAATCCAGTGATAAAGTACATTGAGATACTCTCCCATTTCCACACTGGTATTTTCAACGGTTGCAACATTCCAGTCGGCCGTTGGTGGTCCACCTTCACCAACTGACAAATGGCGCATTGGGAGACAAATTTAGAGATGTTCCCTTTTATTCCTGCCCACCAATATGGACGGTGAATATCTTGGTACATTTCGTCCCCACCGGTATGTACTGCAAATCTCGAACCATAGGATTCTATCATGATAACATGTCTCAAGTCTCCATCATTTGGGACTATAAGTCTTCCGTGGAAACGTAACCCACCTCAGAACTAATAGAGTAGGACTTAGCTCCCTCATTCAGTAATTATCGTACCCAGTATTGACTGTTTTTATCCCCTACTTGCACTTTTACTACTCGCATTATTATATCGAGCGTAATGGTTAACACCGACATGAACACTCTAGCTACAACATCATCCTGGCCGAGTTATTTCCACTTAGCTTTCCATACTTCCACTAATTTCCCCAAGGGTCTTCGACTCAGTGCGTCAGCTACCATATTTGTCTTGTCTAGGTGGTAGTGAATATCGAATTGGTAATCCGTTACAAACTCTAACCACTGATGTTGTCGCATATTTAGATCTTTCTGTGAGAACAAATATTGCAATGACTTGTGGTCCGTGAAGAGGGTAAATTTCTCACCCATGAGATAATGCCTCCATATCTTTAAGGCAAACACTACTGCGGTAAGCTCTAAATCATGTATGGGACAATTCTTCTCATGGGGCTTAAGCTTGCGAGATGCGTACGTAATGTCCCTATGCTCCTTTTGTAACACACACCCCAATCCCTGTAGAGACGCGTCAGTAAAGAGTAAATAATCTACTTCTGATCTTGGCAATGCGAGTATAGGGGCAGAAGTCAACTTGTCTTATATCTCATCAAAATCCAGCTGACATGAGTCGTCCCAAAAAAATCGCACACCCTTATGGGTCAAGTTCATTAAAAGTCCATTAATCTTTGAAAAAACCTTAATGAAACGGCGATAATATCCCGCCAAACCCAGAAACATATGGATTTCATTCGGCTTTGTGGGATGATCCCATTCCCTCACCGTTGCAACCTTGTTTAGGTCTACGTAAATACCCTCAACCATCACGATATGCCCCAAAAATTACACTTCCTATAACCAGATATAACACTTCTCAAACTTGGCTTATAGCTAATGATCTCATAGTATCTGTAGGACTAATCGTAAGTGTTCGGCATGATCAACTTCAGTTCAAGAATATACTATAATTTCATCAATAAACACTGTCACAAACTGGTCTAAAAGTCCTGAAATACTCGATTCATAAGGTCCATAAATACTACAGGAGCATTGGTTAGCCTAAAGGGCATAACCAAAAACTCACAGGACCCATACCTGGTCAAGAACGCGATTTTAGACACGTCCTTCTCTCGAATTCGCAACTGATGGTACCCATTCCTCAAATCTATTTCAGTAAGTACGACACTCCTTATAATTGATCAAAAAAATCTTTGATTAGAAGTAACGGGTATTTATTTCAGATGGTTACCTTATTCAATTTGCGGTAGTGAATGCATAACCGAAGGGAACCATCGCTTTTTCTCACGAATAATATAGGGGCAACCATGGCGATATGCTACGTCAAATGAACCCCTATCCCAGTTGCTGCTAAATTTGATCTCGTAACTCCCACATTTCTAAAGAAGCCATACGGTATGGAGTTCGCGCAATCAACCTAGTTCCCAACGCTAAGTCAATTACGAATTCAATCTCATGACTTGGAGGTAAGCCAGGGATTTCCTAAAAGAAATCTTCAAATTATCTAATGACAAGAATCGAGTCTACAAAAATAACTATTTCTTGTGAAGTTTCCTCCTCAATACAGTACAAGTCCGTGAACGAACCTCCTTTCGGAAGAGGCATGACTACCAAAAAAATTTCCTGCCCCGGAATGACAAAGATTATACTCCTCCCATAATAATTTACCATGGCCCGGTACATTACTAACCAATCTATGCCCAGAATAACATCATAACCGACGATATCCAAGACGAGTAAGTCATCTTCGAAGAAAAATATACCAAGGTCTATTCCCACACCTTTACAAATAAATAATATAAGTGAGCCATCACCCAAGGGAGAATCTACACTCATAAGAGTACAATCGACAAACTCTAACAATCCCACTGAACAAGAAAATTATGTAGTTATAAATGAGTGAGTTACACCCGTGTCAAATAACAACCGACCCATAAACCAATGGGTGGGAAAATTACCCTCAATATATGGCGGTGCTGGAGGTAACAAAGCATATTGGACATTAAACATACGCCCAAACTGAAGTTATCCATGTTGTAGTGCGATGGCTGGAATAGGTGCTGGAGGTTGTAGAAGTGCCTGCTGATTCTGAGGGCCTTCAGGAAATTTCCCGTATTCAACTGTGGAAAAAATCTCTTCGTGTGAACCGTCTCACTGCACTTAAATCACCGGCCCGCATAATTTTCCAAATGTCGACCCCGATTATTACTTCGAAATTGCCCCGTACCTTGGCCCTACTGGCCTCGACCTCCATTATTCCCTCGATCGGATTGGCCCTATGGGACTATTTGTTGATGCTGCTGAGCACCCTGATTTTGCCTAAAACTACCTCCATCAAATCTCAAACCCCCAAAGTGTTGTTTCTTAGTCGATCCCCTACTGAAGGTCCTACTCTTTCTGTTTATTCCCCAATTTTTATGGTGGTGGTAGTGCTACATCGACACCACTCCCTCTTGGTTTACTACATTGTCCAGAATCCCCTATCTTCTTACTCCCCTTCAAATGAAGGCGGTGATCCTAGCAATGGAGTAAATTTGAATTCATCACATCACCAAAATTTGTAAGGCAGGGTACCCCAAAAGATGCTGCCTTATCCTCCAACTCAAAACCCTGACAAATTTAGAGATCCTCCTCTCTTTGGTACTTATCTCGTTCGACACAAAATTTGCCAAATGAGTAAATTTCTCTTCATACTCCGCCACCGATCGCTCCCCTTGAGTAACATCCTGAAGTAGGGGTGAAAATGAGGTGAGCCAAGACGATCTTAAGGTTGCTCAAGATTGGTTTGTAAATATAAATGAGCCTAAAAGTATGCTCAAGCCCGGTTCATTTATCTTAAGATCCAAGCTCGAACGAGTTTCTAAGTAAATAAATACGAGTCGAGCTCGAGTAGCTTGATTATTTTACACTAGTTTAGTATGGATATCGGTGATCGAGCTGAATCTGAGCCGAGCTCAATAAGATAACGAGCATAAACTTTTGTTCAAGCTTGGCTAATTTATTTTATGACTAGTCTCGAACGAGATTTTTTCCGAACGAACACAATCTAAAATCGAGTAGCTTCGTTCATTTTATAGCCCTATCCTGAAGCTTCCTCCTCATATCCTTCTGGACTGCTGGAGGAAAATACTTTCAATCATATTGAATCCAAAATTTTGAGATAGTCATGATATCCCTTTGTTTCTGAGTTGTCATCGACTCCCACCATTGGAGAGCTGCTCCCACTAATTTAAAGGTGGTGATAATCTATTTTCGCACCTTAATACATTCCACCATTCAAGGATGGGATTAAATATCCTTCCTCTATTGATTTTCTGTAATCACATCAGTGCCACCCTGAAATTATGGAGGTGACCTTTCTGGAAGGATTCACTAACTCTTTCCCACGTGGAGGGTCCCGTTTGGACTTGAGCCACCGGCACTGCTGGTTGTCTAACTTGTGGAAGTTGTTGTTCCATAGTGGTCATTGCAGTGTTGACCGTCTGGGCTACAATATTATCCACCTCTGTCGCATGCATAGTTCCTTGCGGTGGTGGGGGCTCTACATCATCTGTAACTCGATTTACCCTTGTCGGGCGACCTCGTCTAGGCGGCATCTACGATAAAAAGAAACCAAGTCAGCATACAGTTAAAACAATTTATCCTCGTAGAAGATCATAGATATGCATAAACAAAGTAGTACTAATAATAGGTCTCTATTTTCAAGAACGCTACGGTAGAACGTGATAAGTCAACACAAATCTTAAAGACTCTAGAACCTGATGCTCTGATACCATTTGTGACACATCGCTTATTAAAATAAGAGGTGGCCAGCCCGCTACTCCAATAAAAAATAAGAACCTTAAATGGTCCATTCTTATCATCATTGTCGCACAAAAGATAATACGAGACAACCACCCAACATTTTAAAAACGGATGTTAAATATTTTTCAATTTGATAAAAACAATTTCAGTCATCCACTTATCATAACAAAAGGTTAATATATATACAACTAACAGTTTGATAGAATTACTACAAAACATAACCGAATAAGCTTTTGGTTAATAGACTAATACAAAAAGGCACACCAAGTATAACAGTAGCTATGAGTAATAAACTTGGGCAACATACCCGAATATAACTAATGAGTCATAACTAGAATATCCAAAAAGGATTTGATGTGTCTAGTACAAAAATCCTACAACATCCGTAAAATGTTGTAGCTCCTTTAACACTGGAAGGGAATGTCAGAATGAGCGCCCTTGTAGTGGAAGACCTAAACATAAACAAGAACCACACAAGGAAAACAAAATATAAACGGGTCAGGGCCCGGTTTGATTTGATTTACAAGTGAATAAGATGCATAAAAGATATGAATGCAATATTTCATAAATAGGCTAGGTTCTCACTTCACTTAAGAAATTATGTTCACCCTTCTTCTAAAGTGCACCCTAACGCAAACATTTTTATTTTAAGTTAAGCTATCTGACTACTAATAAGGATAACTTAACTATCTACAATATACTTGGTTTACCAATTTCACATTTATTTATCTTCGCAAGTCATTTAAGCATAGATGATCATATAAAATTAGAGTTGGTTCACAGTTCCATTTAATCATTTGCATTAAAACACACTTTCGGTGAGGACATTATTTTCGTACATTAACAGTTCTAAGACCATCATTTCGATAATTACCCCACTGGATGCGCTCCCTAATTGCTATCATCTTTCAGGGCCTATTTTCATGACCAACTGGGTACCCACAATCGATATCTCGTTGTTTAGGAAATCCTAAATCACAATGCATGGGAAACGACCATATACCTTTGATAGTGAGGCGTAACCATA
The DNA here is from genome assembly GCA_949130495.1 of Sambucus nigra. Classification (NCBI taxonomy): domain Eukaryota; kingdom Viridiplantae; phylum Streptophyta; class Magnoliopsida; order Dipsacales; family Adoxaceae; genus Sambucus; species Sambucus nigra. The sequence continues at coordinate 383,726,143 of OX422217.1, forward strand.
CCCGAAATTACTCCACTTCGAATAAAACAATCACACAATGTAACAACTGGTGCTTTGGCCTGAGGACTATACTCTCCCTACATTCATTTGCCAGGGGGATTCACCTCTTTCGTGAATCTTCCCTTATGATAGCATTTAGAGGGGTATGTGCATATATGCCATAACCAAAAGATATATAATAATTACATATACAATTCTTATATCCGAAAGGATATGTATATGTATAATGAATTAAGGCTATAAGGTATAAACACTTCTATACTATCCCTGAAATAAAAAATGACACAATCCGACAATACAATAGTCCTACAATCACTTACTTAGCAAAATGAGGTATTATACTCCCGTATCTAATCCCCAAAATAGGCCAGGAAGCCTCCCTCACTATCCTAGGGTATCAATCTCCTTATATAAGGTCATATTCATCTATAAGACATCATATAAGAAGTATCCTAAGCTTTAAACCCAAGAGAAAAGGAATTGAAACACAATTGGAAAAATCCTTTAAAACAATTAGAATTCTGAATCGATTCGCCTCTGGACGAATCGATTAACCCTTGAAGCGAATCGATTCGCCAAAAAGTGAATCGATTCGTTCGATAGAACCAAAGTTTTTGTAAAAATGCTAATTTGGGGAATTGATTCGATCAACCCCCAATCGATTCACTACCTCATACTTGTAGCCTACCATTTTATCGAATCGATTTGCCTAAGGGTGAAGAGATTCGCCCGGGTCAGACAACCCTATTATGGCTACTGGTTTAAACAAAAACCTAAATCCCCCAACTACTTTTTTTTCCATATAAACCAACTTTCATCAACCAACATAATCCAGAAATCACTCCCACGTGATAACCCACTAATATAAATCACTCAAAGCTTGTCTATATCATATACATGAGTATTTAAACAACAAAATCACCAAAGTCCCTAAATGGTTTAAACTCAAGAACACTAACCATTTATACAAATTATTCAAACACAACCATAAATTTATACAAGCTTAATAACTTGCCTGAAGATTGAAGTCTCGGATTTCTTCTACTTGATACGATTCCAAGCTCAAATCACCAATTTCTCCCTTGTCTCTTATTCCTCTGAAGCTCTTCTCCTCTCTCTTTCTTTTTAGGTTAAAGACAAATGAGCTTTAATTGCTCTTATAAGACTAAATACCAAAAATAGCTCAAATACACTTAAGTCTAACATTAAAGGCTACTACATACTTAAAATGACTCGTAACTTCAAAGTTAAGTCATAAATAGTCAAAAGTGCCCCCCGAACCCAAAAACACCCACGACACATTTTTTATTATCTCGACCCTTCCCGAACTTTCTGTGCCCTCTAAACAGACCTCCGAGACATCATTAATAATTTCCTATCCCAACGTCATATTACCATTTTAAAAATAATGAGATTGGGATATAAACCATAACCGGCGCTTTAATGCGCAATGACGCAACATAACATAATATTACATTATTTACATTCACGTAACAGTATATACGCAATACTCATAAATATTAACTCTTAAAGCACACAAATTAATATTTACTTCGATTTTCATTTATTTAATGACTAACCCATACAACAATATAATATAAAAATAAATACTCAAAAGTAAGGGGTATTACAACTGAATGTTTATTGGTTTAATTTATTTAAGAAAAATAAAATTTCCCATAAGCCTAGAACTTGCATTTTTTATCATCCATATATAGATATCAAGTAAGTTGTCATATAGTATTTTCAATAAGAATAATTTATACCATCAAATGGAGGAGGTGAGTGGGTTGAACATCCATCCATTTCACGAAAAAATGATTTAAACCTAGATTATTACACCTAAAATGTGGAGACCCACTCTGATAGCAGTTAAGAGTGTGCCTCTTGATAGTAGATACGCAAATAAAAATTAATTAACTGAATTCAAGAAAAAGGTTTTCCATTGTTATTATAAAAGGGTCAATAATCCAAAGGTCTATGTGAGAAAATATTTTACTATATTTTAGAATCTCAAATTTTATCTTCTTAGGTAAGACAACGATTCTTCAAAATACGAAAAAATAAGCATAAGACCATATGTACGAGGGAAAATACACTAATGAGATAAGCTCGGGCCGATAAGAATGACACATTCACTATAGTAGATATATTACAACCAGAAGACAATGAATTATGACCACACGAAGCGATGAATAAGTAGAAACTCTTTCACACCATATTCTCCGAGGAGAGAGTTGACCACTGAAGAATGACGGACAATTTCCACCGATTTTGGTAGGTGACCAATGTCATCAAATATCTTGCCAAAATTTTCTCCTTTAAAGTTGAAAAAACTTATTCTTAGAATGGAACCTTAAGGCACAAAAAAATCTACACCAAGGATTTTGAGGGAATCCTAAATGGTTGTGCTGGTGTATTTCAAGATTATGATGCTTTAAATATCATACTGAATTTCTAAAGGCAAAAAAGAGAATATTTACCTACGAATAAAATCATTTTGAAAAATTTTTTTGATCACAAAGATGAGTATATAAATCCCTAAGGTTTTCTTAAAGAAAAACCCAAAAGAAATGGCTTGAAGAACTAAAAAAGGAAGAGTGAAAAACATGCTCTCATATATATGAAATGTTTTTACCGGCTAATTTTTTTTAAATATCTAAATTTTGGTTTAGAAGAGTATGAAACACTTAACTTCATAACCTTTTGATTTGAAAGTTTTTAAATGCTACCAAGCTAGGTGTCCCACTCTTATCACTACTCGAAAAATGCCAATATGGCATGCTTATGGATGGAGAAACTGATATGGTTTTAGCCATGCCAATATTTAGAACGAATTTTGTATAGTTTGGCACGGTTAAAAACTATGTGAAATTGGGCCAGTTCCTATTTTAAATGTTGGATGAATAAAATAATCATATAAACCATTCAAACTACTTCATTTCTAACATTTAAGAACTCTAAAACCCTCCCACCCCACCATATCATTTCTTGCTCCCAAAAAACTTTATGTGAACTCTCACTCGCCATAACCAGTTCTGTCATAGTCCCTTTAATCTCCACATCTTCCATAACTCACTGAATCAATATCAGCCTCTGATATAACCCTTTTCCTATACCTCAAGGGATGAGTTTTGTAATCAGGTGGTAGGGGTGGGTACATAGGAAAAATGAGTTATGATACAATGGATTTGGAGTGTATTATTGAAGGACTCTACTGGTCCTAATCCTTTGGACTAATTTAAAAAAAGAATTTTTTTACAGGTAATATATAACTCGAAATGTGGTGGAGGTAAGAGATGGAAGGATGAGGAAGATCGATATGAATTTTTTTCCCATGTACCCCTTACATCATTATTCTTTTTTTTAAGAAAAAGAAAGAATATTTCATTACATTAAGAAATAAAAAATACGAATACAATAAAATAAGAATATGAACAAAAAACATCAAAAGAAGTAAGTAAGTTTCAACTAGGTTGATAACTACAAGAATTCACCATCATATGTAGCTCCCAAAAGGAAAAAAGCCTAAGAAAATAACATAAATATAATCTAAGATTTCTAATCAATGGTATTTATAAGAAAGCAAACCCATGGAATATTTCAAAACAAAACTAGAAAGGTCAGTAGCGTAATGATCCAACTAGCAACTATTAGAGAACATCAAACCTATGTTTTCCAATTTATTAGCCGAATTATTGCCCTCTCTGAATATGTGGGAACATTTGAAGCTCATATATGAAATTTTATGGAGACACTTACACTAAGAAAAATCAACCTGCCAAAGAGTAATAAAGTATTTATAATTGAGGCAAGGTGCAAAAACTGTGAGAGTCACATTCAATCCAAAGTTAAAACCATCATCTAGAAAAAAGAAAGCAATGTCAATAGCGGTAATAAAACCCAAAAATTTTAAAAAAATATTTGTTCTAACCAATATCTTTATTGTATCATCCCATAAAATAACCTTTGAAGTTTCTAAAAATAACACCAAAAATAGCAAGACTAGTGTTACCCTTAGAAAGGCCATCTGAATTTGCTTTAATCCAAAAGATGGGAGGGGATTTCCATAGCTCTTTTCAAGCTAGGAGAGATATCAAAGTTATTGAAAATATTAAAATCTACAATGTCTTTATAATACCCAGGCTTAAAAGGATTTATAAATTGGATCGAAGTTTTGATACTACTATAAAAAAACATTTTATTAGGAAAGACCTTGTAAATCTAAGCCCATTTCTATCACGCCATATTTTATACAAAACATACATAGAAACAACCTTGAAAAGGTTATGAAATTGAGGACCGTATTGGGATAGTAAGATAAATTTTTATAATTGCTCATTTGTATTTAATTTAGCTTATCATGTTACAACGCACCACACCTTCATGACTACTTTCACGTATTCGAAGAGAAGAAGTTGAAGACATTTAGAAGATTGAAGATCTTCTGTCTTAACAACATTTCGAAGATTTATGAGGTGGTTTGGTAAAGTCTATAATTATCAAGGGGTAATTTTTAAAGAGTTTGCATTTATAAGTTTTAAAATTATTCGGTATGTCGTTAAACTAGTTGCGTAGTATCATTAGAAGGAGTTTCCATCGTTCGATTGAAATTAAAACGTCACCTTTTGGTCAGTTCTGGAATTCAATTAAAAGTTTCGTTGGATGTCGTTTAAATGAGATTCTATTTGTCATTAGAGTGAGTATTACACATTCGAATGGGATCTGAAGCAAAGCCTTTTGGTAATATCTAGAATGTCGTTCAAGATTTTATTGGAAATGCGATCGAACAAGATGGGGTACATTGTTCAAATAGGTCGAAGAAATTAGATAAAATCTTAGAAACCATCCAAATCAAAGACGAAAAGTTTGGTATTGGCTTCGATACTCAAGATACTTCCTCCAATAAAGCCAAAACCATAGTTTTTAGAGAATCATCTAGGAACACTTTAAAAGATCAATCCTTAGGTCACACCTCACAACGTGTTCACTTGCACACATTGTGGTCGGAAGGGGAACCTTAGGAAAAAAACAGTTGATCTTAGAAATGGTCCTAGAAAGTCCAAGGGTAGAGTCACCAAGTCCCGAGAGCGTAAACTAGAATCTTTGATATTTAAAGTATCCAAAGTATCCAATAAAAAGTATCCAATTTGGATACTTTACGTGATAGAGTTTATGAATCTCATTTACTTTCACATGATTCCTCCATTGAAAAATGCAAAGATTGATTGTGTTAGTTTCTTTTACATACAATAGATTTTATGCTACAAGATATATTCTTTCTAGTTGTATGTTTGTTTGTCATTTTCTAGTCCTTGCTTCATAATATATGTGTTGCTAGAATTATGATATGTGTATCTTTTGTATTTATTTTTATTTATTGTGTCTTAGTTGAAAAATACAAAAAGATTTTTTGTTGTCTTTGTGTTTGGTTAAATTTTTTAAAAAACTCAAAAAGATTTTTTATTTTTGTGTATTTTAGTTTTACACATTTTATGTGGCATATACTTGTGTTTGAATCCAATATCATCCCCGCTTCCATGTGGATAGAACTTTTGGTTAAGATTTTCAATCCTTATAGTGTTCTTTATCATTCTTGCATGGAGAAGTTTGACTTTGACTAATTTAATGGATTCTCTTTTTATATGCCTCGATTCACACATGCACGAGCTTATTTGATATTTAACTTCACATGTATATTTGAGCCATGTGATATTTTCTTCTATAAATTTAGTCATCTACATGTTACTATGACTATGGAGGATTTATGCATGTAAGAACCGTTGCCCGAATTTTAAAAAAATAGAAAAATATTTATCCGGTGTAGTTGTTTATCAATGGAATCAGGTTGCAAAAGACAAAATTACTTTATGTGAAAAGCCACCATTAAAATATGTCCTAAAAATGTGGCTTAGTTAAAATTAGCCAAGGCAAATGTAGTTGTGTTTGATATAACATTCAAAAGAAAAGAAAAATAATATTATGCTTGAGGATGTTTGGATGGATATACCAACGGGTTTACACTATGACAATGTATCCTAGTTATGCTATTTTTATCATGACTTTATTGGTTTGTAGAATCGTCAAAATTCCAGGCTTGTGTGCATTGTGTATGTTTGCTCTTTGATTTCACTCGATATTTTCACATGGGGTTATATTTAAGTATGATAAAGTTTTACAATCAAAGAAGAACTCCGTGAACATGTTTAAGTGATTGGGTCTATATTCCTTTAGTCTCTAGTTCACACCCTTTCACTTTCGTTTACCACATGTTATTTAGACACATTTTTACCATATGAGTGTGGAAAGCTTAATGTATTTTGTGTCGTGTGTGGTGTTTATACCTATGTATATGTGCGTGTGCGTTATTGGTATCTTTTGTTTATATATATATATATATATATATAGTATTTCATTTGTTTTTTAGTCTTTGCCTTATTATCTAGTCCATGTATGCTTCTTGTTGTTATAGGTATCCATCTTGTTGCGACGTTTATTTGATATCACATGCTTATGTTTAGTACATTTTAATTGGTATCAGTTTTGTCTATCGCATCTTAGTTGGTATCTATTGCTATATTAGTTGATTTCTTTTTGTCATATTGCTTCATTGTTCTTGTCACTTTATTCACCATTGCATTCCATACTTGTTCTTCCATTATTTATAACCCTTGTTTCATTTTGGGGGAGTATTTGATTTAATTGGGGAGAAATAGGTTATTCAATGCATTTTAATCTTTGTCTATTCTTGAACAAAAAGGGGGAGAAATGGTATCTAAACCTTTTAATTTGGGAGATTTGTCTTAAGGAGAGACGTCACTTTCTTAAGTAGGTCATGTTAGAAAGAGTGGGAGTATTTAATTAATTATGTTATGTATCTTGTTATATTCCCTATGCGTTTAATGGTGTGCTTAAGTGTGCACGTTTTCATCTTTACTGGCAACTTTTAAAAGAGGCAAAGCATTTCATCCCATGTGTCGTGTCAAGCGTCTGTAATTTTTTATTTTGTATTTTGGGAGGGTTGTGTGCTTTTAGATGAGCTTGATGGACCATAGGATTTTTTATTTTTTGGGTTTTTTCCTGGAATAACCAAAGAGGGAGATTTGTAAGGGAAAATTTCCAATCGAGTCAATTTGTAGTATTGGCTTAATTCCCAAAAAAAAACAAATTGAGTCATATTATAAATGTTTGTGGTATCCTTCCAAGCCAATGATGCTTGAAGTTTAAGTTAAAGACGTAACGTCCAAGTCTATAGTGAATATTTCATCCTTGCCAATTTTGTGTCAAGTTTATACGTCATCATCATTTGAATTACAAGGTCTCTAGGGGTATGAATGCATTTAATATATATATATATATAAAGTCTTGGATTTTTTTATGGGCGTTCTTTTAAATCTTTTCTCAAAACGACTTTACATTTTTCATCCTTTACATAAAAAGTTTTGGTCTTAAAATGCCAATTTGGATTTTCTGATATGTCGGTCGAACGGCATTTTTCTCTTTCAAATAAGGTCATTCGAATGAACATCGAACGAACTTTTGTCATTATTTTCCTAAAATGTGGTTAGAATTTTTGTTAGAATGACATCGTTAAAATGAGATATCTAACGAGATTTTACATTCTAACTCTGTTTTTTTGTTAGAATTTTGTTCGAACCAGGTCGTTCGAAAGGCCTAGGCAGGAATTATTTTTTGGCAGTTTTATTCTTTTAACTTCCCTTTTTTCCCACTATCTCTTTACCAGTTTTTAATAGTGTGGGAACACAGACTTTACTAAGACTTTTTGCTATTTTCTAAAGGATTTTGAGAGAAAATTTCTAAACCAAAAAGTCCCACTTGTGTTCTCCATTTTCAATGGATTAGTTTATACTAGAACATATGTTTGCAGTCATAATTTGTTTTGATCCAAGTCCTACATATATTATTTCTTGTGAGATCATCTTTTGGCACCGAGTATATTTCTCATCCCAAAAAGATAATGTTTCTTGCAATGGATTTCGTTCGTTTGAGTTGCGGTATGCATACGAAAAATGGCTTCTTGTGTGGATTGACGGTAGCTAAGCCCCATCGGTGGAGTTCAAGACTGCGGTGGATTTCGGAGTTATCTACTAGGTGGAAGTTGGAGAATGACAGAGCGTCAAGGATTTATGGGAGTCGATTTGTTGTTGTAAGTTCTCTTGTCATGTCTTTGTAAAAATACCATACTTAGTTGATTTGTAGGATGGGCCATCCGAGGTTTTTCCCGTTGTGGGTTTCCTCGTACATCGCACCTTATGAGTTGTGACGGTTTATTTTTTCTTGTAAAAACACATAGATGCATGCTTAGGACTAAAAATATAAAATTTGGTTTAAATCACAACTTTTGTTAAATTTTGGTGATATCTAAGTTTGGGTAATTCTAGTTTAATTTAATTCAAGTTGGCAAAATGTATGCTTAAGTTTGTTTAGCCTAATTTAGAACTTAAATTGAAATAATTTATGTTTTATTGTAAATCCAATTATTTGTTTAAGTTTAATTTGATTTTAATTTTAAAAGAAATTAAAATTTTGGATATTTTGGGGACCATCGCCGCTATCATATGAAGTTAACATTTAAGGCGATAGATGAGGGGGTTTGGCAAGCGAGTTAAATGGGTAGACTCCACCTACTACTTTATTTAGAGAGAATAGGATACCCAAACCCATAGAATCATGGAATGATGTCGAGCATAGGTTTGAAAATTATGACTCAAGAAGTTTGAATGCTCTGTTTTGTTCTGTTACCCCGGAGGAGTTCCACTGTATAATGACTTGTGAAATGTCTAAAGAGGTTTGGGACATACTCCAAGTCACCCACGAAGGAACCAGTGCCGTGAAAGCTTTTAAGATCCAAAACCTAACCATTCACTTTGAAATGACTTAAATATTGAAGAGTGAGACCTTTGATGGGTTCTATGATAGATTATCTAGCATAGCTAACTCTTCGTTTAACATAGGACAGAAGATACCCAAGAATTGAGTAATCAAGAAAATATTAAGGTTTTAGCTTGAAAGATTTAATCCAAAAATGACTGTTATAAATTCTTTAGGTACTTTAGACTCTACAAAACTTAAAGATCTTGTATTTGACTTAAAAACTTATGAACTTGACATATTTTCCTTAAGAATTGAGAAGAAGAAAGATAAGGGAAATGCATTGAAAACCCAGAAGGAGGACACACCTATTTCGAATAATGAGTCTAAGGATTTGGCCATGATAGCAAAGAAATTCAAGAAAATTTCCAAATTCCAAAAGCAATTGAAAGATGAAAAAAGGTTTGAGAAACTTGTGCATAACAAGGATAATCACATTTCTAAGAACCAAAATGAGAATTTTTAGACGGATGAGTCAAAAAGATATTACGGTTATCGGGTTCATGGCTATAAGGTAGCCGAATGCCCCACTAAACTAAGGAAGGAGGGAAGGAAACCAAAGGTGTATAATGCCACACATAGTGATAGTGATCTAGAAGAGGGACTCGATTACCTCACTGAGTGCAACTACATTGCATTTGATGTACATAAGTGTGGTCTCATCCTAAGCAGGTCTCAACTCATCTAAGGCCAACCATGGAAGATCATTAGGGGAAATAACATAGGACGACTCAACGGAAGTCCAATCATAAGTGGCCTCATCATCGTCCATTACTCAGACATATGACAGCATTAACGATCTCAACTCTCTTACATACATAGTCAACCTCGTCCATGAGCATGGGGCCAATGCTCATAAATAAACTCAACACAACACACCGATGTCATAACTTCAGAAGATGGAACTGACTACTCGGCTCGGTCTGGTTCATGATGACTGACCCTTTACACCTGGCAAAAGACATGTGGGTTCAATGAGTCACCATCCCACATGGGAAAATCATTGTAATAAGACCTTCTTGAACACGTGAGGGAATATTTCATAATCATGACATACATGGAGATAGGTTGTTTATTCTAATTAGTTGCCTTATCCTATGATCGCTTATTATATGCTTAGGGGTACAATTTTCAGCACAAGGACTATTAATACTTGGCATCTCCTTCCTTGAAGAGGGGATAAATTCCAAACCCTAGCCAAAACTCTATTAAATTCACTATAGAGAGAGAAAGTACTAGAATTGTATTTTGAGCCATTAGAGCTCCATTGTTTAGCATATAAACACACCAGCACCTATACGGTGGAGTAAGTCAATGGTCGAACCAATTACATGAATGTGTTCATCCTCTTTCCATCATCTCCTTCTCTTATTTTCATATCTATTTCCATATCTCAATTATTGTGCCATTGTTGAGCTTGAGATACATATACAAATCTAAATGGTAACTTCATAGCTCTTTGGGGTCTAATTTTCTTTCTATCTGACAAGACAAACAAATAGGAAGGGATAGTTCTTTCATTGCAATGATAGAAGTCTAACTAAAAAATATCTTTCTATTACTTTGAGAAGAGAATCGTTGGTTGGACCGACGAACTACGTGGGGAAATGGACTGTCTTTCTTTGATTTTCAGCAAGCATTTTGGGAAAGTAAAAATTCCATTAAGTTTGGTTTTAGAAAACTTGTTGGTCGCGTATTAGTTCATTCTGCACCGCTGGCGGCCTAAAATAAAAGGCGCAGGTTGATCTCTCTGGTTGAGGTTGTATTCATTTATTCAACCTGACACGTGGGAAGGGCTTACTCTCCTAGTGGCTCAACTTGATCTCGCTCCCTTCCCGCACCATTCCTCCCCATCATTTTGATGTCGTCTGTGGGAAACGAGGTTTCATCTCCTTTCTCTCTTTCCTAGCTTAACTTTTACTTAAATCTCTAGTGGTGATCTAGCTCCACCTTTGTTGGTACTGTATCACCATTAAAAGAGTTCTACTTGGAACCTTCAAACTAATGTTAGATCATTTAGTTCATTTACACTCACATTATAGATATGGATTCAGATTAGAAACCGAGCATTGACCCCAGCTCAAGTCAAGCACCACCTTAGTTAAAAATGTCCGACGTGGTGGTAGCGATAGGCACTGGTGGCCATATAGTAAAAAATGCCAGAATAATATTGCCTATGGTGGCAATATTTTCCTCGTACTCCTCCACTTCAAGTTTCTCCTTGTTTAACAAAGAAATATATTCTTTAAGTGACTCATTTTTTTTTTGTTTCACATACAAGAAGTGAGTCCCTTTCTTTGGGGGATTCATGCCAAAACAAAAGTTGTGGATGAACCTCTGGACCAACTATTTAAAATTCTCGATTAAGATGTTAGGCAGAGATATATACCACATGTGAGCTACACCAGTGAGGGTACCAGAGAAATCTCCATATCTCATCTCATTTGAGACAGAATAAATATCGATTGCAGATTGATAGATCTCAATTTGGTGGATCGGGTTTATACTGCCATCATATTTTGGAGTCATAGTTGGAGGCTTGAACTTAGCTGGAGTTGGGAAGTTTATTATCTTATCTACAAAGGGAGACCCTTCTACATAGCCCCTATGGATTGGATTTTAGATTTTTAGCAGATCGTTGATTTTATCTTCCAGCCTGCGGCTTCTCCACTGTCGCTATATTGTCTCCTCTATCCTATCTGTCAATTGGATTAGGTACTTACTCTCGACCAGAATTCCTTTGATGATTGTTCACTTCCCTTTGCTCTCTTTCTCGGCCTTCTAGTGGGCGACTGTCGCCATGACTTCCATTTCCTCTAAAGCCTTCATTACTGTGAGATCGGGAAAGTTGATCTAGTAGGTCTCCCACTGGGCTGAGATAGTCAAAAGGTGACCCTATGCTAAGCCTATTAAAGGCTGAAGTTCTGGGTTGGACTTCTGGTGTCGGGCTTACAATTTTTCCCCTATAAGTTAGTGCTAAGAAAACTATGACAAATTTTTTTATATAGTTCCTTACAATCATCTTCATCACACTCCTGATCATTTAGACCCTCTTGCACTTGATTCCCTAGATTGAGTCATTTGGAGTCGACCATGTCTCATCGCCTCTAATATCATTACGCCTCCTTGTGTGGGGCCGGGGTTGGTCCTCCTGTCGCCGCATCCACAACATCTCTGGCGGTCAGAGTGATCATCTTCGTCGTAGCACATAGAGTTCTGTCCATCATAATTTGACTAAAATACATAAATTATTGAACACTGAGGAGCCTATGGTGGCCAAGGGAAAAGATGAGAAAGAATCTGGCGAAAGCAAGTCTCAGAAGGAAAAGGGAAAAGATGGAAAGAAAAGGTCGGCCGACAAAATGTTTCTCAGTTACATTCCATTGACAATAAGTCCTGACCTGATCTTGAATGAGATTAAAGATGATAGAGATCTCAAGTGGCCGAAAAAGCTTAAGTCCTCTCCTCACAAGAGGGACAAAATTAAGTGGTGTAATTTGCACTAAGATCACAGCCACATGATAGAAAAATATGTTTCTCTCAAAGATAAGATTGAAAAGATACTGAAGCAAGGGAAACTCCAGAAGTATGTTGACCAGAGTGGTACCAAATATGATGCCATAAATAAACACAGTGGGTAAAAAGATGATATGCCAAGACGATGGGCCCATGCCGATAAGAAAGATAAAGAGTCGGATAGCGGTGAAGATGATCCACACCTCCTTCCTAAGATCCTTGAGCCAAAGAGACACATGCATAATATTTTTGTCCACGTTAAAATGATCAGTGGAGGAATGGTTGTTGGAGGACTGAGTTAGACGACCATAAAAAACACGCCGCGGAAGTAAAGTCTGCACCCAAACAAATGGATGTGGACTCGGCTACCTCAGAGCCGGAGTTGGGAAAACTAAAGAAGGTGGACATGGATACATTGGTGGTAGGCTTATCGTGAATGGACTTTAAGGGAATCTTGGCACCTCGTGACAACCCTTTGGTCATCAGCACTAGGATCCATAGGTACGATGTGTCACGAATACTAGTGGATGGTGGTAGCTTAGTGGATTTTATGTTTTGGGACTACTTAAACAAATTAAATCTCGGTAAGAAGAGGTTAGTCCCATATCACCATCCATTAATAGGCTTTAGTGGAGAGAAAGTCCATTTTTTGGGGGTATTTGAGATGGATGTTTGTATGGGTGCCTGACTGAGGTGCCTAATAAAGAAAGACAGATTTTTCATCATGGATGAGAATGATTTCTCGACTTACATTATCAACCTCGATAGAGTAAATGCCAAAGAATTCAAAGAAGTCCCTTCGAGAGTTCAGCAAATGGCAAAATTCTAGACCTTATAGGTTAAGGGAAGTCTAAGGTGACCAGGTACACAAAAGAGAGTGTTATTTTAGCTCGACGGAATAGAAAGATGCTCACAAGAAGCTCACAACTTCCTATAATATTAACACCCTTGACCCAAGGAACGAAAGGAAGTTAAAGAAGGGTGGAGCCACAGAGGAGGTAGAATACATCGTCCTTAATGAATACGAACCGAAAAAACTACCCAAATTATCTCATCGTTAAAGGAAAGGAGTGAAAAAAGATAATAGTGATGTTGAGGAAGAGGCAAAGCATCTTTGTATGAGTCTAAGAATTCCAAGCCAGTGAAGAAGATGAGGAGGACCTACGCCGGTACAGGTACAAGGTCATCCAAGACGAGGTTAAAAAACTTTAATCAGCTGAGTTTATTCATAAATTTCACTACCCGGATCGGTTATCTAATGTGGTGATTATGCCTAAAGCCAATGGAAAATGGAGTATATGCGTAAACATCACTGATTTCAACAAAACTTTCCTTAAGGATAGTTTCCCTTTTCCTCATATAGATAAAAAAGTAGATGACATGGCTGGGCACGAGTTGATGAGTTGTACGGATGCATATTTAGGGTACAACCAGATCTTCATGGATGAAGTCGGCATATAGAAGACTTGTTTTATCACTGATAAAGGAACCTACTGCTATAAGGTCATGCCATTAGAGCTTAAAAATGCAAGGGAAGCCTATCAGAGATTGATTAGTAAAATGTTTAAAGATCAGATTGGTAAAACTATGGAGGTTTATGTTAATGATATGTTGACGAAGAGCCTCAAGGCCTAAGATCACATGGCCGACCTTGAAAGAATGTTCGACACCATAGATCTCTATAAGATGAAGTTAAATCTGACAAAATGTGTGTTCGGCCTCGGAGTGAGAAATTGCCTATGCTTCGTAGTCAATCAAAGGGGGATTGAGGAAAACCCAGAGAAAATTAAGTCACTGATAGAAATGAAGTCGCCAAAGACAATAAAAGGCGTATAGAGATTGATAGGAAGAGTTGTTTCTCTCAATCATTTTGTCTTCAGGGCCACAGATTAGTATCTATCATTTTTTGAAATCTTGAGAAAAGCATTTGTCTAGGATTGAAGAGTGTGAGAAAGATTTTAAAGAACTTCAAGATTATTTGGGATTCCCGATGTTACTATCTCGACTGATTCAGGGGGAGAAGTTGTTTTTATATTTTGCAGTATTGGAGTCATCCATCGGTGCTGTACGAGATGATGAGGGAGTTCAAAAGCCTGTGTACTTCAATAGCAAGGCTCTTTAAGGAGCCGAGCTAAAATGCCCAATAATGTAGAAACTATCATATGCTATTATCCATGGCTCCAGAAAAATGAATCCCTATTTCTAGGCTCATACTTTAGTGGTGCTCACTAATACTCTTTTGAGGCTAGTCATCCACAAACTTGAGAAATGTGTAGGATGATGGCTTGGTCAATTGATCTAGGAGAGTTCGACATTGAGTATTAATCGAGGACCACAATGAAAGGTCAGACTTTAGTAGATCTTGTGGACGAATTTGTTTTGGACCGAAATTGATGTTAGAAAATATGAGGTCGCGGTATTACCTAAAAAGGAAACCCTAGGACCATACCTAGTCGACCCTACAGAAAATTATGTTTTGTTAAAAATGGGGCAGTGAGTGAGGATCCTTTCTCAAATGACAACCCAATCTGGAGTTTGTTTGTGGACGGCTCCTATTGTGGAGGTGGTAGCGGGGCAAGACTCATATTGTCGGCTTCAGATAGGACCAATATTAAATATGCCTTAAGGTTTAGTTTCAAATCTTCAAATAATGAATCTGAGTATGAGTCTTTGTTGGCAGGCCCATCCTTAGCTAAAGTGTTAAACGTTGGCCATATGATAGTACACACTGATCTCAGCTAGTGTGAACTAAATCCTGGGGATCTATGAGGCTGAAGATGAGAAGATGGTCAAGTATTTGTCAATAGTGAAGAATGTCTTAACCATTTTCAAGGAAGTAAAGGTAAAGAGAGTCCCTTAACTTAAAATATCCAAGCCTATGCGCAGGCAAGGCTATCCTTGGCCATAAGATTAGAAATCAAACGAGCAGTTCCAGTGGAAATTTTGTACAGACCCAGTATTCAGGAAGTTGATAACGGAGTAGCAATTTATTTGAACTTGAACTTGGGAGACTCTTGGATGGATCCTTTGATCAAATAAATTAGGGATGGGAAACTCGCAAACATTAAAGTCGAGATAAAGAAACTCTGATACCCAGCGACAAAGTTTACTATTATAGGAGACATGCTCTATAAGAAAGGTTTTCTACTACCTCTCCTCATATACGTTCCTCCTACAGAGGTTTACTAGGTCCTACGTGACATCCATGAGGGGTCGTGTGCAAGCCACATTGGGGAAAGATCTCGCACAAAGCGGATTGTGATACAGGGGTATCGATGGTCGACATTGTCCAGGGATACGGCTGACCATGTGAAAAGATGTGATAAGTGTCAGGACTATGTGAGAATTCCCAACAAGCCTCATTAACCACTCTCGTCCATTACTTACCCATGGTCGTTCGAAGTTTAGGGGATCAACCTTGTTGGCCCACTTACAAAAACACTAGGTGGATATCAATATCTGATTGTGGCCATTGATTACATTTCTACATGAATGGAATGTGAGGTCGTGATTTCCATAACTGAGGCGAAGACCTTCAAATTCATTTGGAAAAGCGTCACTTGTAGATTTGTGTAACACCCCGTAGTTTTAGACCACTTATTTAAACCGTCGTAATAAAAACGTTGGAGAAATATATATTTTCTAATTTGAATTATTTTTTACATTTAAAATGTTGGTTTTATTATTGGAAAAATGGGATTTTAATCAAAATTGGAATCTTGAAAAATCGGGTTTTTATTTACTAATATATATTATTGGGAGACCTCGGCACCTGTTCAAGTCCGCCGAATCAATTCTCCCCGAATAGTGCAGTGGGTTGGAGTGATTTTTAGAGTTTGAGCTTCTTTAAAACTCTCTCATCTTCTATTATAAATTAAAATTGGGGTTAGAGTTTTTCGAACAATTTCATATTAACCCTAAGGTTAATAGCCTCCTATATTTCCATATCCTCCCATCTATAAAACCTAACCCCATTTAAAAGTAAGATTCAACCCAAGTTTTGAAGGTTCAAAACGGGTTTTCTCAAGATCTTTCAAGAATTTGTTCTTGCTATTTTCTTGAGAGGAACGCAACCATAAAATCATATTCTTCAAAAGACTCTCTTGTAAGAATGAATACTTCTATTGTTTCACTTTCGTATTATGTGTTTTAAATGTTTCATGAACACTAATAATCATTGTTTTCTTAAAATAAATTAGTATGGATAAATAGGGAAGTGGAACCAAATTCGGGACTAATTTTATTCAAATCTTTAATACGAATTAAGATTCAAAACCCTTGCATGCTCAATTTAGAGATTGGGATTTCGTTAGAATTTATGGACGTTCGCACGTTAAAATAAATCATTTGAAGTTTATAAATTGAATTCGATTCGTAAAATCATGTTATTTTATGCGTAACTTTTAGCATAGAAATTTGTTTTTGTTTGACCCGAAAATATATGTAGGTGATTTGAAATTATATAAATTATTGAAAAGAAAGGAATTGCTTAATTGATATTAGAATTTTAGTTAAACGGATGTAATTTAAATGAATAGTGATTTTGCGTTTAGACGAGTGAACTGTTATGATAAGTGAAAACAGGACATATGTCATTCGCTATGTTATTAATAATTGATACTGGGAGGGAGATAAGGTTGTTGGGGTAGTTAGTGTGCTCACCTTATTTTAGGTTGCTTTCTAGGAATGCGAGTAGTTGGTAGGCCTTAGTTATTGGTAACACTTTCTAAGTATGGGACTAATTAGTGTAGACTTTCACGGATGTGAAATTTCGGGGTGGGGCTGATTTTTACATTGTTTTTGTTGGATGGTTAGCCTAAGTGTGAGGTTAGATAGTGATTTTGGTATATATTCTTCCTAAATTATATATTAGGATATACTTGCACTTTGGAGACCACTTGGTATGGGACTAGGGGTGGTTTGAGGATTTATGCTCGATAAAAGGGTGGGGATAATTGAAAATAAAGAGAACTCGAGATCATTGATAATTAATGCCTAATACTTAGAATGGATAATAAAATGAATTTGCGTCATGGGTATGTGCAGGATGATACAATATGGGTTGATTGGCTATAGTGATGTCGGTGTGTATTATGTCACGCGTATGGGCAGGGCCAATAGAATACGGGGGAACTAGCTCTAGTGACGTGTCGTGCATGGAACCTCACGAGTATGTGTAGTGATAACAAAATAATGAGGGGATGTGTATGATGTAGAATTTAGCGGGCAAGGAGAACGTGCAGGACCCGTAGTAGGGTGAACTGGCTAACTGGTGTGGCATATATAAAATTAGTTGAATTGAATTAATTAAACTATGGAAATTGAATTAGTAGCCTTAACATAATTAGAATGTTAAATATCATAATTGGACTTAATCTATTAGGGTGACTTTAGAGGCGCAACAACAGGGTACACCAGCTTCAGTATGGGATAGATTGAGAGTCAGTTTCTATAAGGTCAACCCTCCTACCTTTACAGGGGGATCTGACCCTACGTTTGCCCACCAATGGAGGAGAGACATGGAAAGGCATTTGAGGGTGGTATATTGTAGTGACGTGCAAAAGCAGAAGTGTACAACGTTCAAGCTAACTAGAGATGCATTGCAGTGGTGGGAGAGTGTCACCACATCTGAGGATAGGAATTTCCTGAACTATGGAGGATTTTTGGTGAAGTTTAATGACAATTATTTTTCATATTTGATTAGGAGCATGAAAAAGAGGGAGTTTTTGGACTTAGATCAGGGTTTGTAATCAGTTGTTGAGTATGAGAAGGAGTTCACCAATCTGTCGATATTTATACCGGAGGAGATGAATACTGAGATGGAGAAGATTGAACGTTTTATCAATCTAACAGACAAACTGAAGTCTCTAATAGGACAATCTTATATGGAATTAAAAAGAAGATGGAAGATGTTAAGGACCTATGGATGCAGGAGTTGCGTAGAATTCTATGGGCCTACAGAACGATAGAGAGGACCCCTACAGGGAATACACCCTTCATGTAGGCCGATGGGTCAGAGGCAGTAATCCCCACTGAAATAGATCTATCTAGTCATAGAGTCCAGGCTTACAACCATGAGACCAACGATGAAGAAAACAGGCTGGATTTGGACCCAATTGAAGAAAGAAGAGAGGACGTCGAGGTCAGATAATCAGCATATAAACAAAGGACGACCAAATTCTATCAAAAGATGGTCAGATAAAGGCCAATTTTTATGGGAGATTTGGTGTTAAAAAAGTTTTGGCAAAATCCAAACAAGTTGTATCTGAATTGGCATGGCCCATACAGAGTCACTAAAGAGGTCGTCCATATGACTTATATAGACTAGAGAACCTAGAGGGGAACCCTTTATCCAATCCATGGAATGAAGATCACTTAAAGAAAAATTATCAATACGCTTAAATTCCATTTATATGTCATCCTCTTTGTATACATAGTGCTTGTGTTTGAAATATTTCGAAATAATGAATGACAAAATAATCAAGTGTTTCCTCATATCTTTATGTTCAATTATCCAATGTATGGTTTGAATTTATTTAAGATGAATAACATAATTCGTATGGTGAATTAGTATTAACTCACTCTAGGTGATACAAGAAATAATGGAATACTCATCTCGTCCATGAACTGTCAATAACACCGAGAGGGGGGAATGGTTTTACCACATCACTCAAGTTGTGGAAAACATAAAGAATCTGTTAAAAATCATTTTATTATGGTTAGTTCAAGCATCATAAAACTGGTGACTTTAAATTATGTCTCTCACTCACTGAAAACGAGAGTGTATGAAGAGGCCAAACTCATCCATACACCCCCAAAAATAATGAGGAGGGACTCGTGATTAATAACACTAACTTGGTGACTTCATAATTAACATCATTAACTTGGTGACCTCAAATTAAAAATAATTTAATGGTTATACGAACACCACTATGTGGTGACCTCTCTCGGCTAAGACAAGAGTGTACGAAGAGACAAGACTTGTCCATACACTCCCCAAAAAATGATGAGGGTGATTAATATCATTAACTTAGTGACTTTATAATTAACATCATTAATTTAGTGACTATAAATTTTGAAATCATTCAATTATGGTTATTTCAAACATCACTATGTGGTGAATTAAGTGTCGTCCTCACAATACAAGAAATTACGAGACAGATCTTGTGGTAAAATCATTCGCATGGTTAAAATCATTCGTATAGAGAAGATATCATTAACAATAGGATACAAGACTTTTCCAAAATGAGATCTTCATTGATGAATGAGTATTGATTACATAAGTACAGAATCAAAAGTGTTTATATTACAAAGGAAGGTTTACAAGTTGTTCAAAATAAAAATAAAAAACATAAAGAAGAGGGTATGGGTCAGAGGCGACCACCCTAAACACTCGACTCGTTATGGTCGGCCTCGTCTCAAGCTCCATCAACAGCTGCCTCATCAACTGGGCTCTCGGTTGTGGCCACTTCTTCAACCTCGACCAATGCATCTTGAAAAAAAGGGGTCTACAAATTAAAAGCCTCTAGATCTAGCCGAATAGAGGAGACAACCTTAACAAAATTCAAAATGGACAATCGACATTCCATCTTTATAGGTAATGGCAATCGAAGTTACCAAACTCCTTAGAGTTTTTGTAGGTCTGCACAGATTGATGGCCTCATTATAAATGGCCTCGTCCATAGCCCTCTTGATGGCCTTAGATAACTCGGCTAAATGTTTAGCCGATAAGGTAGCAAGAGCATCGTCCTTATCCTTCCTCAAATTATCTAGAGCATCGTCATGCTCCTTCTTCAAGTCAATAAGGACCTTCTTATGGTCAGACCTCAGGGACTCCACCTTATTATTCAATTCTTTCTCAACTTGAATCTCTTGGATCTTAGGGAGATTAACAGCCATCCACGATGTGGCGCTAGAAAAAGCGCACATGGACTACAAAAACACAACATAAAAGTTATTATGGGATGGGGTAAGAGATTAAAAAATCAAAAAAGTTTTAAATAAAGGTGAAGTCGGCACACTGGGACATGTAATGAATATCGAAGTCAAAGATCTGATTCACGTCCAATGACTCCATGAAGTGCTTGTTGGACTCGGATGGGAAATCCATGACGGTCGCTCTGAACCTTGTGGAACTAGTGATGAGAGAGTTTGAGCTCGCCTTAAGCTGGGTGAGACGAGCTACAATGGCAGCATCAACAGAGCTTTGGGAGGAGGAAGCTGACCTTGTATCGAAAGAATGCTACCTCGGCCTTTTATCCCTCTTCTAAGGAAGGTTTCCCCCCATCAATAGATTATTTCCTCTTTTGTCTCGCCTTGTTATGTCCCAGGCCACCAGTTATCATCTTCTTAACAACAGTATTGGCAGGTTGTTTACTTCTCTTTTGACTTAGGGCTGCTTAGAGGATTAGGGTCATCATGTTAAAGATATGGTCTGGAGTGTTAGGAGGATGATCTGAAAGAAAAATAAAATATGATGATTTGTATAAACATGCAGAGATGAGGATACAATTGTAAATAAAATAAAAAATTAAAAGAACTTACATAACTCATTCAGGGGGCCAACCCTAGACCTGATGACTCAAAGAGGGAAGGGGTCAGTAAATATTCAAACACAGGCATAACCCCCTCCTTCCCCTGGAATCTCAGGAAGTCTACCCACTTTCAATCATCAACACTGAGGCCAGGGTCTAACTTGTCAGACATGGAAGTATTGCCCCAAGTGCAGGGAACCCTCGACTCATTGTCAGCGCGAGAAGCGTCCATAGATAACTCCCAAGCCCTAGAGATAAAGAAATACCTCAGCTTATAATAAGGCTTTGAGGTCTTCTTAGTGTGAATGATTTTCTTATCGAGGTTCCTTGCCCCCAGATAATAGTAGCTTGGTTGGGCCTTAGTGGATGATACGTTATATCATGCTTTGAAGACACCAACTGAGGGGTCATCTTCATACTTTGACTTCAAAAGAGAGATGAAGAGAGTATAATTCTCTAATATTTTGCAATAGTTGGGAAGGGGCAAGTCCCATATTGGCCAAGATGGCTCGAATAAAAGTATGAAAAGGGAGACAAAAGCCGACCCTGAATAACTGGTTATTGATGAAAATTTGGCTATATCGGACATCAAAGGTTCTCTCGTCCCTATCTAGGATTCTCATGGTGATATCAGGCTTAAT
Source organism: Sambucus nigra (assembly GCA_949130495.1). NCBI lineage: Eukaryota > Viridiplantae > Streptophyta > Magnoliopsida > Dipsacales > Adoxaceae > Sambucus > Sambucus nigra. The sequence continues at coordinate 383,747,726 of OX422217.1, forward strand.
GTCATACGTGTGCCTCCAGAAAATAAGGTCAAATTCTTTAATGCTTGAAAGAAAAGTCTGGCAAAGAATAGTTAAGTAGTTCCCTGGCCTCGGAATCAGAGTCATCAGCGGGAACCTCAAAGGCCGAGGCCCCACTTGGGAACCTTTGTTATAACTCTCCCTCGATCATAGTCGATAAGAGAATGGATATATGGGGTGTTCCCACGGTAACATTCGACTCCTCAAAGGACTGTAAGGAGGAAGCTTACTATCTTTGTGAAGACTCAGCTACATCAGATTCAATCGCACGAGACGAGGGGATAAGAAGAGCCTCGTCAAAAGAGCCAGTTACAGAGAAATCTTGAGACGGTAAAAGACTATAGCCCTAAAAATATGAGGATGAGTTATCAGACATCTCATCCTCACTAATCTTGACTAATGGAGGGGGGATGATAGCTAAGGGAATAGGGTAAATCGGACGTGTAAGGTTGGCTTCATCTTTTCTCTTTGCCTTGGCCTCTGCTTCACCTTTACTTATTTCCCTAAGGATCTTATCAATTAAATAAAGGTAATGGTATAAAATTTTGAAAATCACCCTAAATATCGAAGGGTTTGACTACAGTTGACTAAAATATATAAGGGAGAACTTAAACTGATTTGTAAAGAATGCCCAAGAATAGTCAAGAACCTAGAATACATGATTCACCGGAGAAGGCTATCGGATTTATGCTGGTGAGAATTATAATGGACAACCAAAGGGGGAAACTAGCAAAATAACCCTAGTGCCTACCAAAGGTCAACACTGTTACTTAATCCCTTAAACTAGCCGTAAAACTGCCTAGGCCAACCATCAAAAAATGATAATGTGATCAGAAAAAAAGTAAATAATGGGAGAAATCAAGGGTAGAAAATCTCAAACAAAGGGTACTGAGAGATTACCTGAGTGAAGAAGAAGGCAAAAAGGCTATGGAAGCTCTAGGGAGACCATCGAATGCCTAGAAATGTAAAAAGAGAAAGAAGAAAAGGTTGGCAAAAAATGCTTGGGTGCTAAGGTTTAGACGTTTGGAGAAGAAACAGAATATGTGGATTTTTTCATATTTAAACCAAATAATGATTAGTCATGATTATGCAAGAACCAATAGCACAACTTACTAAGGAATAAATTGCTAAGTATCTCGTCGCCCTCTCTTGGCAAGCACACCAACCCACACACCTATTGATAGATGTACAGTTCAGAGAAATCCACCTAGAGACATTAAAACGATGTCTATACACTCTACCAAACTAATTTATGGCTATAACAGTCTTAGATGATGAGGAGACACTCCCATAAGGAGACAATCGGCTATACCCCTCATCCTTCGACTCACATTAAATGATAAGGTCTAGGGGGTGATTGATGTATATAAGTTTCATCTCATTCTAAGAAGGTATCAACTCGTCCAAGGTCGAAGCTGGTAGATCATAAAGGGAAACAACATAAGACGACTCGATGGAGTCCAATCATAAGTGGCATCATCTTTGGACAAATGACAGCAATAATGATCTCAAATCTTTTACATACCTATTCAACCTCGTCCATGAGTAAGGGTCCAAGGCCCATAGACAGACTCGACAAAACACAATCATGTTATCACTTTAGAAGACATACCTGACTACTCGGCCCAGAATGGTTCATGGCGACCGACCCTTGACACCTAACAGAACACATGTGGGTTCAATGAGTCACCATCCCACGTGGAAAATGGTTACAATAAGACTTTCATGATCACATGAGAAAAATATTTCATTATCATAATATACACGTGTAGGAGACAGGTGGTTGATTCTTATTGGTTTCCTTATCCTATGGATGCTTATTACATGTGTGGGAGTATAATATGCACCCCAAGGACTATAAATACTTTTTATCTCCTTCCTTGATGAGGGGGAGAAATTCCAAAACCTAACTAGAACTCTGTTAAAATCACTATAGATAGAGAAAGTACTAGAACTGTATTTTGAGCCATTAGAGCTCCATTGTTTAGCATATAAACACACCAGCACCTACACAGTGGAGTAGTCCAATGGTCGAACCACTTACATGAATGTGTTCATCCTCTTTCCCACATCTCCTTCTCTTATTTTTATATCTATTTTCATATCTCCATTATTGTTCCATTGTTGAGCTTGATCTACATATAAAAATATAAATGGTGATTTCATAGCATCATCATCGTTCATGGCTAGTCATGCGAGCTTTGATGAAAAATCTTCCCATAAGGATATTTCCATATATAACACTTTTGAGGCGATAGTTTTTGGATCCCAAGAAGGTGTTCATCGAGATAATGGAGATGAGAGTGAGGATGAAGAAGAGGAGGAGGAGGGTGAACTCCAAGTTTCATTTTGTGTGTATTATGTAAAAATGTTAAAAATGAAAAGGGCTAACTTGAAGTTAGAAGCTAAGTTAAAAAAGCGTGTCATAGATATTAATGATAGTGTTTTAATAGAGGATATTAGGTCAAGTGAGAATTAGGTTCGAGAGAATTTAGAGTACGATAAGGGTTCAATAGATAGTCTTCGTGGTTTGATGGAGGTTGTGAAGAAAAAATTTCTTGAGTTCAAGGAGTCTAGGAATTTACTCGAGTCGAGGATAGTTGAGCTTAAAGAGAGATTGAGAGATTTGAGTCATGACAAATTTAATTTGGAATCTAGGTTAGAAAATTTGAGTAAGATATGAGGAAGTGGTCAAATCAAAGATAAGAAGTGTGAAATTGGCTTTGATGATCATAAGGATTCAACTGCCCAAGTCAAGGCTTTGCGTTTGAGAGAGTTGACTAGGAACATTTAGAAAGGTCAGCCTTTAAGTAAAACACCTCGTCATGTTTATACTTGCACTCATTGCAGTAGGAAAGGTCACCTTATGACATTTTGATGATCTTAAAAACAGGCCTAGGAATCCTAATAATAGATACGCAAAGGTTCCCAAAACTTGAGAGCGTCATGGTACACCTATGTGGGTTAGGAAACCGGATTTAGAGGCTTTGGATATTTGACTTATTGATTCTCGTTTACTTACACATGGTACTTCCCATGACATATCTAATGTTTGACTGTGTTTTCATGTTTACATATACTAGTTGTGATTCATGATATATGTTTTGTGTATCTTTTGTATTTTAATTTTTCTTTTGAGTTATATTGAAAAATATAAAAAAGATTTTGTTTATTGTTCGAGTTAGTATATTTTCAAATTGGCATTTTCTTTTGAAATTTTTTTTTGGAAGAACTCAAAAAGATTTTTTATTTTCGTGTATTTTAGTTTTACACATACGATGTGGCACATTGTTGTGTCTAAATCCAATTCATTCCATGATTTATATGTGACTAAGACATTTAGCTATGATCGATAAAACTTAGATTGATCTTAATCATGCTTGCATGGAGTTGCTTCAAACTTGCTTCGTTTAATGGATTCTCTTTTAAATGCCTCCCTCCACACATGCACAAGATCTATAGACTTCAACTTCACATGTATACTTGAGTTATGTAAGATGTTCTCCCATCTATATTATCATCTAAATATTTTGTGACTATGGGGAATTTACGAATATAAGAACCGTAGCCCGTGAGAATGATTAATTTATATTAAAAAAAATATACGAGGGTGCACAGGAGAAGGATACGAAAGGAAAAAACCTCCTTTATGGGAAAGCAATCGTTGGCAAGAGCCTAGTGAAAAGATTAAAGGAAATAAAAATAGGAAAAATTCCCAAGGCCAACAAGTTTAGTTGTTTGATTTTCAAAAGTGATATCTTCAAAAGAATTGAGAGAAAAGAAATTATGATATATGTTTATCTATTGAGGATGTTCAGTTAAAGATTAATGGGTTTTTACAATGAATCCTAGTTATGCTTATTTTACCATATAACTATTGATTTGTAGAATCATCAATATTATAGGCTAGTGTGCATTTTGTCTGTTTGTTCATAGAGTTCACTTTTTCTTGTTATTTGAGGCTAAATCTTAGTTTGATAAAGTTATTCAGTCAAATAGAACTCCTTGAACATATTTATGTGTTTGGTTCATTTATATCTATTTCACATCCATTCATTCGATCCCACATGTTTAGACACATCGATACTATGCTAGTGTGTAAAGATCATATGTTTTGTGTCAAGTGTTTATGGTTGTTTATACCTATATATATGTGTCGATATTTGATTGGTATATTTTGCATATTTATATATGGCATTGGTTCGGTTTGAGTCTTCGCAGTTTATATTTAGTCCATGATTGCCATATGCTTTATCTTAGGATTTTATTTCTCATCCTATATGATCATATTAGTATCTTTCACTATGGGCATTGAAATTCCTTTTCTCAAAATTGGTAATTTCAAATTGATATCATATTGCACTGCTTATTCATATTTGTATCTTTTTGCATTTATATTGATATTGTTTGACCGTTGTGTGGGTAGTTTGTGAATGAGTTGCCATGTTTTGTGTTTTCTACACATTATACCATTCCATATTTTTATTCCCTCTTCCCTATTTCAAAAGTAGTTTCTCATGCTCACATATTTTGGGGGAAGATTTGGTTTTGTAGGGAGTAATTATTTTATGCTTTCTTGCTTTGTTTAATCCTGAACAAAAAAGGAGAGAAATGGTATCTTTCACTTTATGATTAGGATATCCTTATTTTAGAGGGAGATGTCTTACCAAGAGTGATATTTTTTAGACATTGGTAGATGTTTATTATTATGCACATTTTATACTTATTATATTCTCTTTACCTTTGGAGATATATTTAAGTGTCCAGGTTTATAACATGCGAAAAAAATTCCAAGCAATCAATGATACTCAAGTTTATGTGTTTATCTAACGTCTGTACTATTTCCTTTTGGGGATTGAGGATTAAGTCTTTTTATGAAGCTTGACATCCCATAGAATTTTTATTTTGGTTTTGTCCCCAAATAGCCAAAGGGAGATATTTATAAGAACAAATTTCCAATGGAGTTAATTTATTTGTAATTGGCTTAATTCTAGACAAAACATTTGAGTCACAGGTTAAGCTTTATGTTTTTTTATCTCATAAGCCTATGACATGTTTAATGAAGATGTAATGGCCAATATTCAAAGGTGTATACATTGTGTTGTGTTTATTGCGCTAAGTTTGTCCTCATGTTTACCAATGATCTCGCAAGTATGGATGCACTCTAAATATGATCCTTGGAAATTTTTTAAGGATGTTTGTTTTTTTACAAAATCATTTAGAACAATTTTTAAAACGTTTACTAAAGAAAAAGACTTATTGTTTTTAATCTCGTCAGAATGAGTTTTGAATCTCGTTAGAACGAAATGGATACATTGTTCGAACAAAGTTATGAACTCATTATAACGAAATTAAATTTTATTAGAATGTGCATTAAACTAATATCAAACGAGTCCTCTCAGTTTAGCAGTGAACTTCTCGTTGGATGCTCATTGGAAGTTTGTTAAAACAAAAAAGGTTCTCGTTTGAACGAACTTTGTTCTTGTGTGAACGAAACTCATTCTCGTTCGAATGAAAACTCAATCATGTTTGAACAAACTATATAACCTCGTTCGAATGAGTTCGCCGCATTGAAATTCATGTTTTACTATTTAAAGGCGCGTTTCACTCAATTTTTTTAAGAACTTTAGGCTAAAATCAATTGCTGACCTATTAACTAAAGTTCCAAAATCCTTATTTCACCCTTTATGTTTAAAGATCCAAGTACTTCATATTTATATGATTTGGGATCTTTATTTTCGACACCAAAGTTTGTTTCTCTATATATTGAGAGAACGTTTTTCGTGCGATGAACTCCGTACTGACTGTTTACACACAGTGGACTCCGTGTTTGTGGTGTTGGGTAAAACAGGTGGATTCCATGTTCCAATCCCTAGACATTTTCTTAGCCTCATTGGTGGATATCGCGGTGTGTTGGACTCGTGCTTTGTGGAAACTGGCGTGGGTGAAATCGTACGCTGTATTGTGAAGGATCGTTTGAAGATTAAAGATGCATCAAGGCTTGTAGGGATCGAGTCATTGTGTAATTCATATGTCAACTTGTCTAATTTCATATTATAGTGAATTGTTTGACAGGGCCATTTGAGGTTTTTCCTTTTGTGGTTTTCCTCATACATCAGCATGTTATGTTGGATTTATTTATTTTATTTGCATATCACCTAGATGCATGTTTTAGGTTAAAAAGATAAAATTGGGTAAATCATATTTTTCACAACAAAGGATTAAAATTAGAGCATAGTTTTAGAGGGTTATTTTATTTAAAGTTTTAGTCTTTAAAATTAAAAAATTATAAAATACAATTTTTGTTTGTTCGGACCATCCTAGCATATTAACACGCACTCTCATATACTAGTAGAAAAGGAGAAAAAAAATAAAGCCCATTTAAAATAGAGTCTAGTCCTCTAAAAATAATAGTCCCCAACCGATTTACCAGTGTGGCCATTTGTGATTCGATAGGGGTTCACCTTAAAAAGAGATTGCGTGTAGTGATCGAGGAAGAAAATCCTCTTTCCACCACTCACGATATTTGCGGACTCCCGGGGACATAATTGGTTATCATAAAAGGGGTGAAAATATAGAAAATAGATTCGCTAATCTATATTTGTCAAATGGGGCAAGGTGTATCCGTCCCTAAAGAAATGTCATCAAAGGCAAACTTATGCATATGAAACCAAATAGATCACGGGTCTGGGGAATTAGTCATGGCATGGGAAGGTGTTGGGCACCCGTTCCACACTTTTTAGTCTATTATGGGCTATGATAATATTCTCCCTTTATAAAAAATGCAATTTATGTGTATAATGTGTGCAGAGTGAAATAGGTGAGAAAAGAAATTATTATACCCATTTCATGGAAAACACGGGGATGAGTCATTCCGAGGAGCATAAATAAAAAGAAAAATAATCTAAAATGTCGTTAAAATATGAGTAGCACACTGGATCACAATCCATTGTAAAGAATGGAATTCTCATACCTGACGGGGCCGCCAAAAATATAATAAAGAGAAAAGATTATGCTACATGCAATACACCTGATCATAATCTACTATGAGAAAATGGATATGCATGTTTGACGGGATTACAAAGAACATATAAACTAGTCTATATATATGTACACACGATAATAATAGAAGTAAAAATGAATAAAGAAAAAAATAAAAGAGGATTTGAATCCTGAGGAAAACTCGAGCACCTAGGTAGTAAAAATAAGAAATTAAAATCCACGTTGTTAAAAAACACATAAGGGTGGGACTTAATCCATGAAACCAAAACTAGAATTTCCTCACAATTCCATATCAAGATTGAATTCCAATTTTGATGGTGATGTAGGTTGATTTTGGTGGTGATTTAATGGTGCTGAAGTGGATAAGAATGTTGAGGTGTATGGATGATGTTATGGAATATGGAAAGAATATTTTGAAAGATTTGTGTAAAAGACAACACACTGATTTCGACGCAAAGACGTCTTAGTATATGGAAAGGTTCTCTTTCAAATGAGGTCATGTCCTCCTTCAATCGGAAAATTTAGGGTTAGGATATGTGTCAATAGGCATAGGCCTAGTCCTTTCTATCGACATACCCCTTGACTTGGGGACCAAGTGAAGTAAACATATGCCGATAGGCATAGTGCCATGGGTTCTTATAGCTAGTCAAAAATGAACTTTTTTTCGAAAAAATGAATATAAAATTCAAATCTTAACTTCAAATTATACACGACTAGGACCGTTAGAAAGAGGATTCGGATAAATTTAAAAATTCATTGGAAAACTATCGGTTCCGAGAGTTGTCCAAATTCAAACAGAGCTCGGGAATGGCATGTGACCTCTAGATTCGGGGTTTTAGGGGAAATATCAAGTAAATACGAATAGTAAGTTGAACTCATGCATATTATGGACCATTAGAAAGGGTATTTGATGATGCTGGGATTTAGCACCACCAGGTAAGTGATAGTGAGCTCAAACAGTAGTAGCCATGGCAGTCATAGAGATGTATAAGTGTATAAGCATGTGTGTAGAAGGGGATGAGTATAAGAAGAAATAAGACAATGATGTATAGTGGTTCAGCCAATTTGGCCTACATCCACTGTGAGTGTGTGATCCACTAAGTATGGGCACTAATGGCCTTAGATACAATGCCCTTAAGCTCTCTCTCTCTACTGTGTGTAAAAACAGAGTTTTTGCTAGGGTTGCAATAACCTCATCCTTTGTAGGGTTGTAGGTGACAAGTATATATAGGTCTTGGGGGGTGTAGTGTACCCTCCAAGTATGCATGGTGCATGTGAATGATGATCTAGCTAACCCCCTGTTGACACCTGTAGATGCCCAATGATGACATAATATTCCCTCACGTGAGGGTGTGATTTGGTTATAACGGTCTGCCACGTGCCATGTGAGCCTCACGCGCACTGTTCCACGCGTCTCCCAAACCACGCGCTGTGATGATGTCACCCTCGGCCTATGAGACGAGGCCGAGGGCAAAGTTCCTTCTGGTAGTGAGTCTGGCTTAATTCTGGCCTCGTACTGTCATACCCTCGTAGGGTCGTCCGGAGCCTGGGGAAGGGTTGGCCCCTCGTAGGGTCGTCCGGAGCCTGGTGGAGGTTCGACCCCTCGTAGGGTCGTCCGGAACCTAGGGAAGGGTCGGCCCCTCGTAGGGTCGTCCGTTTTGGAGATAATCTTCAGCCAGGCCAAGGATATAAACGGGTATATCAATCACCCCCTAGCCCTTAGCCATAGGTGTCATTGAGATGGCTGAGGGATAATGCTAAAATTGAGATGCGTGTATGACCAGTTAGGTGAGTGACACATGGGCAGGTACTCATTGCTATTCAAGTTCCCAAGGCAGGGCGGCTGCAAACTTGCATGGGGCTTTGTGCCCTGATTACACCCTTCTTGGCAAACGTGCCCATTTATTACCAAGGTATTTAAGAGTTTTTAAACTCTCTCTCTCCACAGCTTCTTCTTCTTCGTGCCCAAGTATTCTCTCTCTAGAACCAGTCGCCATTTGCAGCCTTTAACCCTTCAGGCCTAGCAGCGTTCTTGTTCTCTTCTCATCAGGTAACCTCTTTCACCCAGCGCTTTCTTGTCTTCATTTCTGATTGTTTTTTTAGGGTCGTAGGTCAGCACTTTCTTTGAGTTCCCTCATAGCTTTTTTCGGTGTCTTCTCCGGTTACTAGTTCTTGAACGTTCTTGACAAAAACCTTTGAGTTCTTTTGTTTAATCCAAAAGTCAAACCTGGTCAATTCCCCACTTTTTTGTATCTAAATTAGTCAAGTCTAGTGTAATTTCTCCTAGTGTAGAGCCTTCTCTTTAATGCTTAGGAGGCTTTACAACTTAGTGTCTGAATTCCCATCTTTGAGAGATAAACTATTTACCGAGATTAGACGAATAGAGGAAGAGGAAGAGAGGAGACGAGGGGCCGACCCCAATTGGGTACGACCCATCTTTCCCATTCTCTTGCCACCATAAGACCATCTGAACCCTCTGAGTCTTGTGGGTCGTCATCTCGTCCGGCCGATACTCCAAAACCAAGTGAAATGGACGAGAGAGCCTCCTCGCCAACTGGTGCTGTAACATCGGGTTGAAGGGACACATCTGACCTTAGCCCTCCCCGAGAGGCCGAGGGTACGATCCCCTCTGAGGTTGTCCCTGTGACAACTCTACCCCCCAATGCCTTCCAAATGGCTTTCCCTCAGGGTCCTCCTGCAGGTGATGAGAGGGAGGGGGATGAGGACGAGGACGATGATACAGATGACGAGGTTGACACCTCCCACGCCTCATCCTTTATCTCCTCCGTTAGGGATAGGGACCTTCTGATATGGAGGCATATTTACGGAGTGCCCTCTGGGGTAACTATGAGGGCTCCCTCTAATACCGAGAGGGTTTTTGAGGGTAAAGAGGAAAAGGTTGCAGTCTACGAGCAAATGTTCAAGGTAGGTGTCAGACTTCCCTTCCATCCTGCCATTATAGATATTCTGTCGGCTTTGGGCGTCTCCCCCTCTCAAATTCCACCCAACTCTTGAAGGACGATTCTGGGTTACATTTCCTTGTGGAAAAACGCTTTCACTGATGAGCCCTCGTCCGACGTATTCTTGGCTTGCTACAACATCACCTCTTCATCTAAACAGCCCGGATACTATCATCTAGGGGCGAGAAGGTCTGAGAAGAAACTTATCCACGTGGCTCAAACTTCCAATCATGATTGGAAAAAGATATTCTTCTTCATATCTGGGGCGTGGGAGTGCTCCGCCGAGGCGTCCCCTTCTGCCGATGTTCCGAGGGTCCCTAACAAATGTTCTAATCCCTCAATGAAAGCTAGGTCAGACCCCGAACTTAGCCTGGAGGAAAGGGATATTGTTGAGTATCTGAGGGGACGAGAGAGAGGGGGTGAGATCCCAAAGTTCGAAGATTTGATGACCTCTCGGTACCTCAAAGAAGTTGGTCTGAGGGTCGGCCCTCTGACAGAACTATGTGAGTTATACAGCACGTTTTCCATTCTTTACTTTTTTGAAGTGTTTCCTGTTTATCTCTGTATTTTTCTGATGCATCGTACCCTTTTCAGGTCGTCCTGTAGGTGTGTCAGATTACCTCTGGGAAATGACTGCTCCAAGCTAACTTGCTGGTTTGACAAAGAAGAAGGGGAAGGAGCCTCAGCAAGCTCCAAAGAAGACGAGGGCCTCCGGGCCGACGGTTGTTGAGCCGACAGTCGATAGTCATAAAAGGAAGGAGCCTGAGGCTCCTGTGGACCCTCGGCCGGATGATCGGATGAGGGCCCGAGTGGAGGCCTCCGAAGGGGCTGCTTCCTCGTCCAGCATGGGGGCCTTCTGGTCCCAGAACCTGGCTCATCTGAGGGCTGAGCCCTCTTCACTGATCGCAAACCTGAGGGCAGCCAAGGCCTCCATGTTTTCAGCTCCTTCGGCTGCTGACTATGCCTTTATCTCGAAAATGCCTCCTGCCAAAGTGTATGACTATGGTCTGCATGCCCTAGCTCAGGTATTGCTTTTGGTTTATTTCTTTTAATTGCATTCTTTTACAAACTGTTTCCTCGACCTCTTGACATCTGTGTATTTTTCTGTGCAGTCTGTGTGCGCCTTTACCTCTGCGACAAAATGGATGGCTGAGAATCAAGAGAAATTCCATGAAGCCGAGAGGGCCATCCAGCACGGGGCCGACCTACAAGCTGACTTGGCGACTGCAAAGGCTGAGTTAGAGAGTGCTAGGGCTGAGCACGCAAGGCTTTTGGACCAACTGACGAAGCAGCACGACGAGGACATCAAGGCCAAGGACTTGTTGATCAAGGACAAGGACTTGTTGATCAAGGACAAGGACGAGGCCTTAACCAATATGGAGGCCAAGCACAAGACTGACCTTGAAGCAGCTGTCCGGAAAGCCGAGGCTGATGTTGTTGAGGCTTACAAGGTCTCTGACGAATTCCAAGGCTTCGGCCTTGAATATCTTGAGAGGGGAATTAGGACGGCCTGTCGGTGGGTCATCCTAAAGTTTGCCGACACAGTGTCATCCATCCGCCCTTCTCTTGAGGTGGTTCAGCTGGATGATCCCTTGATTGCTGAAGCCCTGTCACAAGTGGAGTCCCAAGTTCATATTGAGGGTACCGGCACATCTGAGGATCAGCCAGTGGTGGTAATTGAGGAGGCCTCTCCAGTTGATATTGAGGCTCGGACCTCTGATGTTGTCCCATAGGGTGGCTGTCTGTAGCCCATACCCTCTTATTGTAACGAATAGTTTTGTTCTATGTATTGTAAAACACTTCTGCCCTTTATATTAATACTATCGTCTCTTCCTTCCACAATTGTTGTCTTCCTTATTTCATTCTTTTATGGTTTGTTCCTTGTTGATGATGCTACTAACCCCTCCCTCGTCTATAATGAGGACCAATTGTGGGGTCGTCCCCTCAGGTGGTCTCATTATAGCCGAGGGTTCAAGTAACCAAACTAATGGTTTTAATAAAGTGTACCCTCATCGTTTTTTAGAACACTGGTGGGGTCGTCCCCTCCACTGGTCCTCATTATAGCCGAGGGTTTAAATAACCAAACTAATGGTTTTAACAGTGTACCCTCGTCTTTTTTGAGAACAGTAGTGGGGTCGTCCCCTCCACTGGTCCTCATTATAGCCGAGGGTTTAAATAACCAAATTAATGATTTTAACAGTGTACCCTCGGCTTTTTTGAGAACAGGGGTGGGGTCGTCCCCTCCACTGATCCTCGTTATATCCGAGGGGGTGGGGTCGTCCCCTCCACTGATCCTCATTATAGCCGAGGGTTTAAATAACCAGACTAATGGTTTTAACAAAGTGTACCCTCGTCTTTTTTGAGAACAGTGGTGGGGTCGTCCCCTCCACTGGTCCTCATTATAGCCGAGGGTTTAAATAACCAAACTAATGGTTTTAATAGTGTACCCTCGTCTTTTCTGAGAACAGTAGTGGGGTCGTCCCCTCCACCGGTCCTCATTATAGCCGAGGGTTTAAATAACCAAATTAATGATTTTAACAGTGTACCCTCGGCTTTTTTGAGAACAGGGGTGGGGTCAGCCCCTCCACTGATCCTCGTTATATCCGAGGGGGTGGGGTCGTCCCCTCCACTGATCCTCATTATAGCCGAGGGTTTAAATAACCAGACTAATGGTTTTAACAAAGTGTACCGTCGGCTTTTTTGAGAACAGGGGTGGGGTCGTCCCCTCCACTGATCCTCATTATAGCCGAGGGTTTAAATAACCAAACTAATGGTTTTAACAAAGTCTACCCTTGTCTTTTTTGAGAACAGGGGTGGGGTCGTCCCCTCCACTGATCCTCATTATAGCCGAGGGTTTAAATAACCAGACTAATGGTTTTAACAGAGTGTACCCTCGACTTTTTTTAGAATAGGGGTGGGGTCGTCCCCTCCACTGATCCTCATTATAGCCGAGGGTTTAAATAACCAAACTAATGGTTTTAACAAAGTCTACCCTCGTCTTTTTTGAGAACAGGGGTGGGGTCGTCCCCTCCACTGATCCTCATTATAGCCGAGGGTTTAAATAACCAAACTAATGGCTTTAACAAAGTCTACCCTCGTCTTTTTTGAGAACAGGGGTGGGGTCATCCCCTCCACTGATCCTCATTTTAGCCGAGGGTTTAAATAACCAAACTAATGGTTTTTCCTAAGTCTACCCTCGTCTTTTTTGAGGACAGTGGTGGGGTTGTCCCCTCCGCTGGTTCTCATTATAGCCGAGGGATCAACCCACCAAATCAATGGTTTTTCTGTAGATGTTTCCACGCATACTGGAACTGACAACTATAGGGTGAGGGAAATCATATTTCTCATTAATTTTCCAAAGTGTCCTGTTGGAGCAACTCCTATTACAACTATGGTCTATCAAGACCTTACAACACTACTGGTAGTATTTCTTCAAATGATCTGCGTTCCAGGGGTTGGAAAAAGGTTCCCCTTCTAGGTTTTCTAGTCTATAGGTCCCAGGGACAACTTCATCGATGACCCTGTAGGGGCCATGCCAATTAGGATGGAGTTTGTTGGGCTTTTGCCAAGTCTTCTTGAGAACCAAGTCTCCTACTGCGATAGGTCTCTGTTTCACCCTCTGGTTGTAAAACCTTGCGATCCTCTGCTGGTAGGAAGCCTGCCTTATCTCAGCATCCTCCCTTATTTCCTCAATCAAGTCCAGGTCAAGTCTCCTCTCTTTCGTATTTCCCTGGGGGTCGTACATTTGGACCCTATGAGTGGGAAACTCGACTTCGGTGGGGATGACTGCTTCTGATCCATAAGCTAACATGAATGGGGTCTCCCCAGTAGAGGTCCTTACTGTCGTCCTGTATGCCCACAACACTGCATATAACTCTTCGACCCATCTTCCTTTTGCCTCCTCAAGCCTCTTCTTAATCCCATCTAGGATTGTCCCGTTCGTAACTTCGGTTTGCCCATTGGCCTGAGGTCGGCCTGGGGTGGAGAAAAATTGCTTGATACTTACCCTCTCGCAGTACTTCTGCAGAGAGGCATTCTTGAACTGGGTCCCGTTATCCGAGATGAGGGTGTTTGGTAGACCATATCTGCATATCACATTCTTCCAGATGAACTGGAAGGTCTTCTGCTCCGTAATCGTGACCATTGGTTCGGTCTCTACCCACTTTGAAAAGTAGTCAATTGCCACGATGAGGAACCGATAGTTATTGACTGCCCTCGGTAAGGGTCCTACCAGTTCAATCCCCCATACTGCAAACGGCCATGGGGATGTAATGGAGGTAAGAGGCTGATGAGGTTGGTGAGGGATGGTAGCAAATCTTTGGCATTTATCACACTTTTTAACATATGCGGCAGCATCTTTCCCCAAGGTCGGCCACCAGTAGCCTTGGGTGATAACCCTCTTTTCCAGGGATCTACCCCCAATGTGGCTTGAGCACGACCCTTCATGCACATCTTGCAGAATAGAAGGGAATTCTGAGGGATGCACACACCTAAGTAAGGGGAGCAAAAACCCTTTCTTATACAGCGTGTCTCCGATGACAGTGAATTTTGCAGCCCTGTATCTCAGCTTCTTCCTTTCTTGCCTTGCTTCTGGCATCTCTCCCTCTTTAATGTATCTAATCAAAGGATCCATCCATGAAGCTTCTTGAGAAACATTCATGCAAATGCCAAGTGTTCCCTCGACGTATTCAATAGTTGGTCGAAGCAAGATTTCTATCGGGACTGTCCTCCTTATGTCTGTCCTAGTAGCTGAGGCCAACCTTGCAAGGGCGTCATCACGGCCATTGTCGAGCCTAGGTATCCTCTTGAATTTCACTTCTTTAAAGTCCTTCAGCAATGACCTCACCTTCTCAAGATACCTAGCCATCCTCTCGTCTTTGGCCTCATAGGCTCCTAGTATCTGATTCACCACCAGCCTCGAATCACTGTGAACCAAAATTTGGCCGACACTAAGAGATTTGGCCAAGGAAAGGCCAGCTATCAAGGCCTCATACTCAGCCTCGTTGTTGGAGGCTTTGAAATTGAACCTCAGGGCGTACTCGATATCTGTGCCGTCGGGTGCTGATACTATCAATCCAGCTCCGCTCCCGCTTTCGCAAGAGGACCCGTCGACGAAGAGACTCCACATGGTGTGTTTTTCTGAGAAACTTCCCTCGGAGAGGGACCCCTGTCTGAAGATGTATCTTTCCTCTTCATTTTCGGTTGCTTTCCTCTTAGCGGTGCTTGTTTCAGCCCTGGCTGCAGGCGTGTCGGTGATCGTGTCTCGTATACCTGTCTCCCCGAGGGTCTCACCCTCGGCTTCATCGCTCTCCCGTGTAAACTCAGCCACGAAGTCTGCCAGCGCCTGCCCCTTAATGGCTGTCTTAGGCTGATACACAATATCGAACTCCCCCAACTCTATAGCCCAGGTCATTAGCCTTCCTGATTTTTCAGGCTTGTGTAGGACCTGCCTAAGAGGAGAGTCAGTAAGGATGACCATAGTATGAGACTGGAAGTACGGTTTCATCTTCCTTGATGCATGAATCAAGGCGTAGGCCAACTTCTCCATCCTCGGGTATCTTTGCTCTGCCCCCTGGAGTGCCTTGCTGTTAAAATACACAGGCTTCTGTATACCATCCTCGTCTCTCACAATGGCTGCGCTGATGGCGGACTCTGAGACGGCGAGGTACACGTAAAGTCGTTCACCCTGCACGGGTCGTGACAGCAGCAAGGGAGACCCTAGGTATGATTTTAGCTCCTTGAAAGCCTCATCACACTCTTTACTCCATTCAAAGGCCTTCCTGAGGATCTTGAAGAATGGCAGACACCTGTCTGTGGCCCTTGACACAAATCTGTTCAAGGCAGCCACTCTCCCTGTGAGCCTTTGAACGTCTTTAACGGACTTGGGGGTCTTCATCTCAATGAGGGCCTTTATCTTTTCAGGATTGGCCTCGATGCCTCTTTGATTGACAATGAACCCCAAAAATTTCCCTGCTCCGACCCCGAAGACACACTTGGCCGGATTAAGCTTCATCTGGTATTTTCCATCGTATTAAAGGTCCTCTCCAGGTCTGCCACATGATCCTCTGCTTTCAAACTCTTGGTCATCATGTCATCCACGTAGACCTCCATAGACTTCCCAATTTGGTCTTCGAACATTTTATTTACGAGGCGCTGGTACGTTGCCCCCGCGTTTTTTAGACCAAAGGGCATGACCCTATAGCAGTATGTCCCCTTGTCAGTGATGAAGGCAGTCCTCTCTGAGTCTTCAGGGTTCATGAAGATCTGGTTGTACCCTAAGTAGGCATCCATAAAACTCATGAGCTCGTGGCCTGCAGTAGCGTCTACCATCTGGTCAATGCGGGGGAGAGGGAAGCTGTCTTTGGGGTAGTGCTTGTTGAGGTCTGTGAAGTCCACACACATCCGCCATTTCCCGTTGGCCTTTGGGACAATGACTGCGTTGGACAGCCATTCAGGGTAGATGACCTCTCTGATAAATTCAGCGTCCTCTAACTTCTTGACCTCATCCCTGATGACCTCGTACTTTTCTCTAGAGTAAATCCTCCTCTTCTGCTTTACCGGCTTCACTCCTTCTACCACATTGAGCTTGTGGCACATGATTTCAGGGTCGATCCCCGGCATATCTACATAACTCCACGCGAAGACGCTTCGTCTTCTCCTCAACAGTTTGATGAGGTCTTCCTTGATACTGGGCTTCAGAGACTTTCCAACCTGGATGGTTTTTCTCGGGTCATCCTCATCGAGGATGATCGGTTCTACCTCCTCAGCGGCCTCTCCTTTTTTGAGCTTCGTCTCGTCCCTGGGGTCTAGGGTATCAATGTTGTAAGTGGCTGTAGCCCTCTTGTGTGCCTCCCTTTCTTCAGCGGAGTTGTAGTAGCACTCTCTCGCTGTCGTCTGGTCTCCCTGAACTTCCCCCACCCCGTAAGGGGTAGGGAACTTAACCATCTGGTGGACTGTGGACGGCACAGCTTCAAACCCCTTGAGGGCCACACGTCCCAGTATGATGTTGTATGCCGAAAACACATGCTCATCCAGCACAAAGAAACTGACTTCTTGGTGAGCCATCTCGGCCATTCATCCCCCATCCTGACATCGGCCTCATACACTCCAAGGGGGTGAACTTTTTCCCTGCTGAATCCAATCAACGGATGATGGTACGGTACGAGTCTAGCACGGCTGAGACCTAAGGCCTTGAAGCATGGCCAAAACATTACATCCGCAGATGAGCCCCCATCCACCAGGATCCTCGGCACCTCACACCCATGCACCCTGGTCGTGATGACGAGAGGTTCATCATGCGGGGCCAAGAGGCCTTTGAAGTCCATTCTTGAGAACCCTACTATCAGTGTGTCCATGTCCACCTTCTTCCTCTTTTCTGGCTTGGCCTCCAGAGAGGTCGAATGTACAGTCTTCGTCACTGCCCTGGCTTCTGCCACGTGGGCCTTCCTATCTGCGACTTCCGACCCTCCTCCTGCCAGACCCCCAGAGATCATTCCCACCCCGAGCGAGATCATATTAAGCCTCTTGACGGGGTCCTGATCATCTCTCGGTGGGAGGTCAGGGTCGTCCTCATCATCAGAAGGGTCGTCCCCTCTTTTTTGAGGATCCTCTCTACATGCATCGACTCACTTCTTTCTGGGGTCGTCCCCTCGGCCCCTCTTGAAGGCGCCTCTGTCGATGTACTTTCTGAGCTTCCCTTCTTTCAGCATCTTCTCAATCTCATCTTTCAGAGCAAAGCATTTATCTGTCACGTGACCGTGGTCTTGATGAAATTCACACCACATGTTCTTATTTCTCTTGCCAGGTGCTGCCCTTAGCTTCTCAGGCCACTTCAGGGATCGGTCACTCTTTATCTCATTGAGAATTTGCTCACAGCTGACCGTCAGAGGGGTGTAACCAGCGAACTTATCGTCCGTGGACATCTTCTTCCCCTCTTTGTTCTTATTAGGGTACTTACCCCCACCAGTACCTCCCTTCTCGTCTTCATATTTTGCAGCCATCGCCTCTTCGGTGTTCTTCACCTTTCCTGATGTCGACAGCAATTCGGCCATCGTCCTCGGAGGGTCTTCAGCAAGCTTCCATAACAGCTTCCCCTTTTGGAGTCCTCCAATCAGGGGTGTCATAGCTATGCTTTCCTCGTAGTCTTCTACCTCCAGCTTCTCTTTATTGAATCTGGCTATGAAGTCCCTCAGACTCTCATTCTTCCCCTGCTTGACATAAAGCAGGTGGGTGGTCTTCTTCTGTGGCCTTACTCCAAAGCAAAAGTTGTGGATGAACCGGTCTGCCACCTGCTTAAAGTTTTCAATGGAATTTTTTGGAAGAGACGTGTACCAAACGTGTGCAGCCCCCGTCAGGGTTCCGAAGAAGGTACGACATCTCATCTTATCTGAGATAGAGTATATGTCTGCTGCCGATTGATACATCTCAACATGGTGGACAGGGTTGGTGCTCCCATCGTATATTGGGGTGACCACAGGTGGCTTGAACCTTGATGGCGTAGGGAAGTCGACTATCTTCGCCACAAAGGGTGAGCCTATGGTATATCCCTTCTGAAAGGGATCTCGGCTCTTCAATATATCACCTATCTTATCCTCTAGTCACTGGATTGAGTCATTCCAGGGCCTCACAAGGTCGGTGCGGACGATGTTATCCCCAGCCGCCTCTTGAAGGTGGACGGAGGGTTCTGCTGCAGCAGGCCTGTGTCGGCTGTTCACTTCCCTTTGGCCGTCATCCTGCCCCTGGGGTCGGCCATCTGCTGCCTCCTGCCTGGACCTCGCAGCACTTCTTGACCTGGATAACTTATCCCGCGGGTCATTTACTGGGCCTAGCCTCTCAAAGGCCGACCCTCTACTCAAGCGATCAAAAGCAGATCCTCTCGGGCGATCATCAGGGTTTGGTCTCATGCCCTTTCCTCTACTATCCTGGAGAGGTCGCACAGTGTTGTTGGAGACCTCATACGGTTCCCAGCATTCAATTGGGTCCTCCTCTCCCTCCAGATCGTCATACCTGTCTTCAGGGCAAGGGTTTCCTTGCCTCCCCAGGCGTAAACGCCTGGGGTCAGCAACATCCCTACGCCGCCGAGGGGGTGGCAGGTCTTTGCGTGGTGCCTGGGGTGGTCCCCTGGCCTCATGCTATCCTGGGGCTGCTGCTGGAGTAATCATCTCAGGTGAGACCCCTGGTGGTCTCAGTATGTTCTGGCTCAGAGCTGTGAACTGCTCCTGCATCATCCGTTGGCTTGCTGCCAGAGACATTTAGGGCTGCCGCCACATCAGCCATCTCAGACTGAGGCGGCGGCTGACTGGAACTGGGTCTCCCCCCCTCATCCGGTGGGGGAAGTGGTGGTGGTGGCATCTCAGGTGCCATGTGTTTGAGCTAGAACAGCTGAAGAATGGTGAGCTTGGGAACCTTAGTGGGTCTCTTTCAATGGTGAAACACCTCCTCTCAGGGGGAGGGTTGGTTCACCACCAGAGTGCCCAGTGAGGTCAAGCTGTGCAAAGGGAGAGATGTATTCTCGTTCCCACAGACGGTGCCAAACTGATGATGCTGGGATTTAGCACCACCAGGTAAGTGATAGTGATCTCAAACAGTAGTAGCCATGGCAGTCATAGAGATGTATAAGTGTATAAGCATGTGTGTAGAAGGGGATGAGTATAAGAAGAAATAAGACAATGATGTATAGTGGTTCAGCCAATTTGGCCTACATCCACTGTGAGTGTGTGATCCACTAAGTATGGGCACTAATGGCCTTGGATACAATGCCCTTAAGCTCTCTCTCTCTCTACTGTGTGTACAAACAGAGTTTTTGCTAGGGTTGCAATAACCTCATCCTTTGTAGGGTTGTAGGTGACAAGTATATATAGGTCTTGGGGGGTGTAGTGTACCCCCCAAGTATGCATGGTGCATGTGAATGATGATCTAGCCAACCCCCTGTTGACACCTGTAGATGCCCAATGATGACATAATATTCCCTCACGTGAGGGTGTGATTTGGTTATAACGGTCTTCCACGTGCCATGTGAGCCTCACGCGCACTGTTCCATGCGTCTCCCAAACCACGCGCTGTGATGATGTCACCCTCGGCCTATGAGACGAGGCCGAGGGCAAAGTTCCTTCTGGTAGTGAGTCTGGCTTAATTCTGGCCTCGTACTGTCGTACCCTCGTAGGGTCGTCCGGAGCCTGGGGAAGGGTCGGCCCCTCGTAGGGTCGTCCGGAACCTAGGGAAGGGTCGGCCCCTCGTAGGGTCGTCTGGAGCCTGGTGGAGGCCGGCTGGAGCCTGGGGAAGGGTCGGCCCCTCGTAGGGTCGTCCGTTTTGGAGATAATCTTCAGCCAGGCCAAGGATATAAACGGGTATATCAGTATTCATAAACCTAGAAAAGTTCATTTAGTTAACCTTTATTACGAGAGTTGACCAGAGTAAAATAGAGCTCAGAAGCATCAAGTGGTCTCAGTTTCGAAGGGAAACGTTAAGTAAATGTAAAAACTTAAGGAAGATTCCTACACATTATTACTCTTTAGAAATGGAATTTAGAGCCCTATGAAATTTCATTCAGTTACACTAGGTTCTGGTCTAGGAAGAACTCAACTATCTATTAAATAGGGATTCAAAGGTTGGAAAGGGGTACAATAGTTGAAGGGGTTGTTTCTGGGACCTATGAAGGTGTATGATGGGTACTAATAATTGTGTGTCTATAGTAACATTTGTTATAACACTAAACTCATTAATACTAGAAAATATGAATATAGCATTTAAGCCTTTAGTATTCTATCCACAAGTTTTATTATTATTATTACCTAAACTAAGTTTACTTTTTTCTTTCAGACTCCATTGGATAACAATAACGAGAATTCCCAACTCGCTTCCTCATTATTACATATTATTACATCTATCAATTTTACATAATTCCTCATTCTAGATGTCAAATAGGAATAGTTACTAGCATCGAAAAATGGTGGTTGGTTCAAAGAACATTTCTCTATTGCAGAAACAATAAGATCTACCTAAAGCAATAAAGCCTAAGAATAAAGGGACCCGCTATGATAAACAATTAAGAGTGTGGATCTATCGATGATAACAACCCAAATTAAATTTATTGCTAATTAAAAAAAAATCTTTAATCCAAATTAGAACAAAATCTTATCAAATAGTTTAAATGATAAATTGTGATTTATAAAAATGATTCTTTGTTAACATATGTCAATTAAGGATATTGTAAGAGAAAAATTATGCTCCAAATATCCATAGCATTATATTGTCTAATCCCGTTCCAAAACATATTGACTTATAGTCTAAGTTGTCCCAAAAGCTTCATGCTCAAGACTATAAGACCGAACTTCTTCATCTTATTCTAAAAAACTACCTCATGTCATGACCAATGAGGTTGCCTCTTTAGGATAAGGGTAATGGAATTAGAATGACTTTGTTTTACAACCCTTGCTTTGACATAACTTAAATTAAATTTTCTTGAACGAGAAAATGTATTAAAACTTGCGTATGTGATAATTTGGACTGATTAAACTAATACACTATGCAATATACGTTTCTTATAGAAAAATATGTTCATAATAATTTCATTCTTTATATGTGAATTTTAAGTATGAGTGTTTTTACTTAAGAACAAACATACTTAGAGCGTTCACCAAATTATTTCCAAAAGTTTTGGATGACAAATACTTGTTCTAATTCTTTGGACAGAGACGCAACTTAACTCGTCATCATTTGTGCTTTCGTCCAAGTCCAAAATATTTGGAGATAGCCATGGCCTAAATTATCATTGAAGTTCCCCCCCACCCCCCACCCGGGATATTTCTCGCTACAATGAAGCTCCGGTGACAAAGACATGTCTAGCACAAAAAGGCAATCTACCGAAAAAATTGCATTATAAGACATTAACATTATCTTTTGTACCCATATATTTTCTTGTATTCATGAACCAACATATTTTGTGTGGATGAAACTGACTTAGACGGTTTGAGATCTTATCTCCACATGTTTGAAAAATTCTATTTATTTCATCTTCTTCTTCCTCACAAAATAAGGTTAATATTTTCTCTAAAAAAAATTCATTGTTTATCAAAATAAAGAAATATTATATTCTTAAGAGAAAAAATTTGTATCTATAAGATATCCATTATTATCATTTAGTCTAAAGTTATTTGAAGATTAATTACTTATCTCAATACTTGAACAAAATATTTTGTAAAATTTGTTCTTGAGAAATTTAAAATATTTTTAATATCTAAAAAATACTCTGTGAATTTATTTTGATTAGCTGGACACTTTTTAAAACTTCCCTCAACCTTTAAGACCCTCACATCCTAAAAAATTAGATATAAATTAGTGGATTTACACTTGTTCCTTTGGGAAGAAAAAGTGTTTTCTTTAACTTTTAAGAATATTTGAAGATTTAGTACAAAAGTGATATTATCAATGGAAGTTTACAACTGCGACGTGGCGAGTGGTCGGAGAGCAATCTTTGCTTGCTCTTCTAGCTAGAAGAAAAAGGAACTTGTGAATGTTTTGAATTATAGGGTCTAAGATAGGTTTGAGTTTGTAAGTCATTTATCCCTTTTGTAAATATTTACCTATATGGAAGATGTCAGTTTGGCCAGATGTTTTTTCCATCAGGATTTTTCCCTCGTTTAATTCTCATCTCAAATACATAAATTACTATTTTTGTATTTTGATTTATCTTATATAATTCAAGAATATATATTGTTAAGTTAAATGAACTTGTAAATCACTATTTTTAAATTAAATTATAGGATTATTTTTTTTTCCGAATTTGGATTAAAGCAAACGTTACCTGCTTTTTGGTAATAATTTTTAGCTTGGGTAGTCCCTCTCTACACGCACATTCAAGCAATTATTATTAGATCTAGACCTCATTTTTATTAGAAATAATCACCTAGAGGTATATATTGTGTGTGTAGAAATGAATTTGAAGTTTGAGATTCTTGAGGATTTGCCTAATAGTATATCCAATACTTCTTATCCTCGACTTCGTTCTCACTCTAACTTTACTTGTCATCCTTCACCCAAAAATGAATTTGAATCTAGTGAGGATGAAAGTGAAGATTTTGATTTTTTTTTCTTAAATCTAAATACAATAAATTGTATGAAGAGTCTTTGATTTGTTTTAAAGATAATACTTTATTTTTCTCCAAACTCAAGGAATATAAAAATGAGAATAGTGATTTGCAACTTAAGGCATCTATGTTTATTGAACTTCAAGTTGACCGCGATCGCTTGCCTAAGAAGATTAAGTTGTTGAAGGGAACGCCTCTAATTAATTGTTGTAGTTCAATAAAAGTTGTAAAAGAAGAAAATAGAGCTTTGTAGAAAAAGGACAAAACTCTCAAAAGAGAAAATGTGGAGTTTTATAATGTGCTCGAACTTTTAAAAAATGAAAATGAATTTTTGCGCATTTTAAATCTCAAGGTCATGTATTCTTTGAAAAAATTAAATATGTCGATGTTTCATTTTTGGACCTTTAGAATTTTTGGATGAGTTAAAAGATAATAACATTATTTCAAAAGAAGAGGATGAAAATTAATCAATTTTGAGGAAGAAACAAAAATGTTTTTCTACATACGTTTAAAATTTAAAAATGGATCTTATTTTATGGAAAAAGTACAGAATAGTCTTGGAAAAGAAAGTTAAAAGTCTTCAAAACGATTTGAATTTGGTTAAAAAAATGAAAGTAAATCTACCAACAAGTTCACCAAAACTTGGAATGATTATATTGGTACCAACCCAAAATTGATATGATAAAAGAGGTGTAGGTTTTAATAAATTAAACGTTTTGGATTCCACAGTGAAACAATTTTTGGAAATTCATCTTCTCAAAATGAAATAAAAAATAATGAAAAAAGTCCTTTGAAAACTCAAGCTGAAAAGAAAAATGTTGTAAATAATTTTAAAAAGAAATATAAACTTATTCATCTTGAGTTTGATAACAAAAATCATGTGCTTAATCATAAAAGATCTAAAAATAACTTCGTTTGATCACATTGTCATAATAAATGTCAAGCTTTGTTACTAGTTGATGAAAGGTCGATATTTTGAAAGTTGTTCCCAAGTCTAAAACATAAATGACTAAACCAAAATTATTTTGAAGGTTGTCAAGCTTTCTATTAGCAATAATTTTACTCATGTTAGTATAGGAATCAAATACATGATGTAGAATTGAATTGGGTGAATGTAAGGAATTTAAATCATGGGTTAAGAGTTATTTTGATGAAGAATTGAACCCCTTTGCATGTAGAATGGAAATCCTGTAATTTTATGTTGAAATTGAGAAACGAATCTGAGTTCTAATTTGGATTTATGCATATAATTTGAGAACTAGGGTTCTTGATAATTAAATTGGGGATTTCATTTTTTATTAATGATTAGTGATGAATTGATGATGATATATTGTTGGAAATCATATATAGATGTTAAGTAGTTGATGGTAATTGAATGATTGGTGTTTGGGATGATTATTTTAGAGGTTTTAGGCTTAAAAATGGTGGAAAACGAAACTTGTAAGGGTGTAGAACGCAATAGGTCTGGTGGGGGGGGGGGGGGGGGATGTTGAATCTCGTTCAAATCGAATGAGAAAGGTGATGTTGTTCGAACGACATCTGACCTTGTTCGAACGACAGGTCCAAAAAAATCTAAGAAATTTCCAGTTCAGTCCAAATTTAAGTTACACAGTTATTTTGAGTGAGGAAAACTATCATTTGATGATTATTAGCATAGAGAAGAATTGTTAGGAGATATTCGTAGAATAATACCTTATATATTTTGGAAATTTCGGTGCCATGTGTTAGAACTAAAGATCTAGTGTAGTAGATGATCTTAATACCTTACAGGACCTCTTTCAATGGTGAAACAGCTCCACGCAAGGGGTGAGGCCTGGTTCACCACCAGAGTCTCTGGTGAGGTTAAGCAAGAGATAAGGAAGAGATAGCTTCTCGATTCCCACAGACGGCGCTAAAATGATGACGCTGGAAATAGCACCACCAGTCAAGGCGTTTGTAAGCTCAAACTAGTGATAACAATGGCAGCACAAGAGTATACTAAATATAAGAGATTGAGGTGAGGAGAAGAGGATGAAGCACTTAAATATAAGTGGTTCAGCCAATCTGGCCTACGTCCACTGTGAGTGTGTGTGAGTAATATCACTGAATGAAGGCACTAATGGCCATGAATACAATGTCTCAAGCTTTCTCTCTCTACTGTATATTTGGACAGAGTTTCAGCTAGGGTTGCTAATTTTGGATCCTTTACAAGGTAGAGGATGACCACTATATATAGTGCCTGGGGGGTGTAATGTACCCCCTAGGCATGCAATGAGCATGTGCATGAGGATTGAACCAGTATGAGAATGACACCTAGATAATCTTATGTAGATAATGATGACCTCAATATTCTCTCACGTGAGGGCAATGATTCTCTTATAACCGATTGTGTACACGTGTTACCAACCACACATATGAGAATAAAGGCTCGGTTACTTGTGATTGGTCCCAACCTCGGCTTGGAAGAGTACGAGGTTGGTGAAGTATGGTTGTCGCCCAATCCGAGATTAATAATGGTGGTCTCGGCTCATATGAGGCCAAGGTAAGGCAAGTTCATAATGTCGGCCTGGGCCGAGGTTATGGAGGAGTAGTTCTTGCAACCTCGGCCTGCACCCAGCCATGGTTATGGAGGAGTAGTCCTTGGAACCTCGGCCCAGCCGAGGTTGCCAACCTTAAATGACCTGATGAATAACTGCCCTTATGGAACATGAAGATCTCAACTACTGTCTGACTGCGAGGTAACTAGTAACGTCGGTCATGGACGACCTTGCTTAGGACGAGACCGCTGGTTACCAGTCCAAGACCCTTCTAACCTCGACCATCTCCCCGGCTGAGGTTGATGTCTCTGAGCTGTTGGGTATATATAGGGCATATCAATCGCCCCCTAGCCCTTAGTTTCTTGTGTGAGCAGGTGACTAAGGGGTATGCGCGTCCGAGGTTGGATTTTTATTGGTGCCAATGCTTTCTTGACAAGTGTCAACGGCTGAAGTATATGGCATTCCAGGCGACCTCAATGATGTCAATTTTCCTTTGGGCTCCCAAGGCAATGATGGGCCTTGGGATGCGTGTGGGGCTGTTTGAGGGTTAAACCCTCATTTCCTTTCTTTCTCCTTTATTTCTTCATTCTCTCGCCTGTATTTTCTCTGTTCTCTCTCTCTCTCTACAAGAGCTTGGTTAGCAGTGCATTGGGTGGAGTTCTTGCCAATGTTTTCCTCCTTCTCCTCATATTCCATCAGGTATTGTCTTATCACCTTTTCTTCTCCATTTTTCCAGCCTTCAATTCCTGTTTCTTACATTTTTCGACGAGTTTAAGAGTTTTTCGGTGAGTTTATGCCTTTTCTGGTGAACTGTTCTTGATCGTTCTTCATTCAAAAACCTAGTTTGATCCTTAATTCAGTTGTCAATCTTGTTCATTTAGGAGAGTCACAAGTGTAGGGTCTAACTCATATGCTCAGGCCCCTTTATCAACTCTTAGAGTAATTCCCCTCTCTTAGGGAGAAGACCTTAGATAAAATTAGGCAAATATAAAGATCCCAAGAGGAAGCTCATAGGGCAGAGGCATTCCCCCTCAGACCTATCTTTCCACCCCCTCTAAAGGTCATATACCCTGAGTCGGCTGAACCAGTTAAGTCAGCAGAGGTCCCAATTGAACCTACACCCATGTATGAGTCTGAGTCGTCCACCTCAGACCCTATGTCTGTGGACTCCTTTTAAGAGGCCATGGACTTTTCCATCCAGAAGGATCAGGTCCCTGATCAAGCCGAGGTTTCCAGTCGGGCCTCGTCTACAAGGGTTCAAGCACATCGCACTCTTCCTCCGACGTTGAGATTGTAGGACCTAGCGTGGCTGTTCCACCAATCCTTGAAGCCATTCCCCTGTCGGCTGTCACAGGAGCTGAGTTCGTTCAGAGGTTCCCAAGTGGTGCCCTATCGTCTGCTCAGGCCGACATTGAACCGGATGATGATGATGATGGAGCTGAGA
Source organism: Sambucus nigra (assembly GCA_949130495.1). Lineage (NCBI taxonomy): Eukaryota > Viridiplantae > Streptophyta > Magnoliopsida > Dipsacales > Adoxaceae > Sambucus > Sambucus nigra. The sequence goes on from OX422217.1 coordinate 383,774,751, forward strand.
GTGATGTTGACACCTCTGAGGCAGCCGAGATAGAGAGCACTGTCAGTGAGGCTAACCTTTTGGCCTTCAGACATCTATATTCTATAACTCCCTCTATAAAACTTAGGAGACCTCTGAGGGGAGAGAGGACCTTCGGCGGCCGAGATGGTGAGATCTGCCTGTATAAGCATATGTTCAAGTTAGGATTTTGTCTGCCCATTCATCCTATTATCAGGGCTATATTGTCCTACATCAACTTGGCTCATTCCCAGTTATCACCCAATGCCTGGAGGGTGATAATTGGAGCTATTGTCTTATAGAGGGCAGTCCATCATTAAGACCTTCCCGTCCAAGTCTTTACAGGGTGCTACGTCCCCTCCTCTTCCAGGAATCATCCGGGCTACTACCATTTCTTAGCTCGGAAGTTAAATAAAAAGATATTGTAGGTTACTCAAACCTCGAACCATAATTGGAAACCATGTTACTTCTTTGCGTCAGGGCCATGGGAGTTTGGTCCCTATGCCCCCTCTTCCTCCCTAGAGCCGAGAATACCCCTGAGATGGGGAAAGGTGACAATGGCTGCTAGGGTCGACCCTCGGCTAAGACAAAATAATCTTCAGAAGGTCAAAGACCTTCAGGATCAGGTGGTGGTCTACTAGTTAAGTACGAGCATTTGATGACTCCCTACTATCTCTCAGAAACTGGCCTTGGGGGAGTCCTTTGACCGAGCTCCGTAAGTTACTTTATTATTTCAACAAGTCATACCAATGAATTTCTATATCTCTGATTTTCTAACTCAGACCTTTCTCCTTTGCAGAGCATCCAAAAGGGATTTCCGACGACCTTTGGGAGATGGCAGCCCCTAGTCTTATAAAGCTGGTGAAGAAGGAAGATCTTAATGCACCTCCTCCCCCTCCAACCACCTCAAGGGTTGAGGCCTCCAAGAAGAGGAAACCTACCGACCCTGCCCATGAGGATCAGAGGCAGAAGAAGAAAAACCAAAAGGGGGATCGTGCCATCCCCATTTCTTCTGAGGACGCATTGATTGCTCGCTTGGAGCAACTGGAGACTGGTGACAGTCTTATCGGCCATAGTCTAAAGGCCCCGGATGCAATCAGCGATGCCATGACTGACTCTGACAAGTGCTTTTATTGTTATCTAGATAGTCCTCTGTTGGCCGAGTTCTCCCTCCATCTCTCTATTCAAGTAAGACCTTGAACTTCTGCTTTTGCTACTCAAGTGTAACATCAGTTTTGAACTATACCGGACCTTAGACTGACATATCTGCACATGTTCTATAGGGTCTCCTCACCATGCACCATTTTGTTAATTGGACCTTGGGGAAGCTTCCTCTGATTGAGAAGGGCCAAGAGGCTGAGAATACCAAGGCCGCTTTAAACGTGGAAGTGGAGTGTCTGAAGGCCTCTTTGAAGAAGTCTGAGTCCAGTGTGAAGGGGTTAGAGAAAGATATGGACACGCTGAGGAGGGATCACAGCGCTGCCCTGAAGACTCAAGTTGACTCTCTTCAGCATAAGGTCGATGTGGCTGTGAAGGATCACAGCGATGCCCTGAAGACTCAGGTTGACTCTCTTCAACATAAGGTCGATGTGGATGATGCCTCCAAAAAGATCTTGGAGGAGTACAAGGCCTCTGATGAGTTTGTCAGCTTCGGCTTCGAGTACCTGGAAAGGGGTGTAAAGGCCACTAGCAAATGGGCTACCATGAAGGAGAAGGAATCAGGGAGCCTCGCAGCCTCTGACTTCATCGGTTTGGATTATGATGATCCTCGATTTGCTCAGGCCTTACAAGAGGTATAGGAGGAAGGAGGTGATGCACCTACCGAGACTGCCCCTCAAGATGACACCAGGACCGAAGATGTTGGTGCTCAAGACGAAGGGGTGGAAGTGACTACCCTCGGCCAGGAAGATGGGGGCATGGCAACTAACCCTGAGGCTGCGAACACTTGATTATTTTGTGAAGCTTTTTATAATTTTAATTTCTATTTCAAACTATAACCTCTGATGACAAACTTTGTTCCCTTGTAGTTTATAACTCTTAATTTTAGTCTATATCAACCTCTGAGGAGGGCTTTATTTCTTTAATTGTTGAATGTTTCTTGAATGATTTTCTATATCTGAAGTCTCAATATACTCGTCTAAGGTCTGGGGTCTTCCAAGTATGATGTCCTAACTCAGACCTTGTCACCAACTTATGATGTTATAAGGTTGGAGGTCATCACCTAAGATGTTATCCTCGTAAAATATTCACCAAATTAATGATGTCTAAGGTCTGAGGTCATCACTAAGTTGTTACCCTCATAAATAATTATTCACCAAGTTAATGATGTTAGGGTCTGAGGTCATCCAAGTATGATGTCCTACCTGAGACCTTGCCACCAAATTATGATGTTATAAGGTCTGAGGTCATCAACTAAGATTTTATCCCCATAAATAAGTTTTCACCAAACTAACGATGTCTAAGGTCTGAGGTCATCCAAGTATGATGTCTTACCTCAGACCTTGTCACCAAATTATGATGTTTTAAGGTCTGAGGTCATCAACTAAGATGTTAGCCTCATAAATAATTATTCACCAAATTATGATGTTATAAGGTCTGAGGTCATCCAAGTATGATGTCCTACCTCAGACCTTGTCACCAAATTATGATGTTATAAGGTCTAAGGTCATCAACTAAGATGTTATCCTCATAAATAATTATTCACCAAGTTAATGATGTCTAAGGTCTGAGGTCATCCAAGTATGATGTCTTACCTCAGACCTTGTCACCAAATTATGATGTTATAAGGTCTGAGGTCATCAACTTAAGATGTTATCCCCATAAATAATTTTTCACCAAACTAATGATGTCTGAGGTCTGAGGCCATCCAAGTATGATGTCCTACCTCAGACCTTATCACAAAATTATGATGTTATAAGATCTGAGTTCATCAACTAAGATGTTAGCCTCATAAATAATTATTCACCAAATTATGATGTTATAAGGTCTGAGGTCATTAACTAAGATGTTATCCCCATAAAATTCTACCATTCAAGCACAATGAACCAATAATTGACATGGAAACCGATCTTCTCATTAATAATCTCTTCATAAGATGATACATTTACATGAAAGCCCTGGTAACATCATATGTAATACTTTTTTAGATGATCGGTATTCCAAGGGTTGGAGAAAGGTTCCCCTTCGATGTTTTCTAGCCTGTAGGTCCCGGGTACAATTTCCTCAATCACTTTGTAAGGACCATGCCAATTTGGGTGAAGCTTGTTCGCCTTCTGCAACGTCTTAGTCAACACCAGGTCTCCTACAGCTATGGGTCTTGATTTTAACCTTTGATTGTAGAATTTTACTGTTCTCTGTTGGTAATATGCCTGCCTAACTTTTGCGTCTTCCCTTCTCTCTTCGATCAAATTGAGGTCAATTATTCTCTCCTCACCATTCCTCTCAGGGTCATAGGTCTGAACCCTATGAGTAGGAAGACCTAGTTCTGTAGGTATGATGGCCTCTAAGCCATGTGCTAACATAAATGGGGTTGTTCCTTGTCGGTGTCCTAGTCGTTGTTCTGTAGGCCCAAAGCACAACATAAACCTCTTCAGTCCATCTTCCCTTAGCTTCTTCTAACCTCTTCTTGATTCCATGAAGAATTGTTCTATTCATGACTTCGGTCTGACCGTTTTCCTGAGGTCGGCCGGGAGAAGAGAAAAACTGCTTTTTCCCAACTCTTTCGTAATATTTCTCTAAGGAAGAGTTCTTGAACTGGGTTCCGTTATCTAAGATGAGGGTGTTTGGGAGGCCATATCTGCATATGATGTTCTTCCAAATAAATTAGAAGGTCTTATGCTCTGTAATCGTTATCATTAGCTCTGCCTCTACACACTTGGAGAAGTAATCAATGGCAACTATCAAAATTTGGTAGTTGTTTGCAGTCCTTGGCAGCAGACCCACTAAGTCAATTACCCATACTGCGAATGGCCAAGGGGAGCTGATTGACGTCATAGGATGATGAGGTTGATGGGGGATAGTGGAAAATATCTGACATGTATCGCACCTCTTTGCATAGGCTGCAGCATCCTTGGCCAAGGTCGGCCACCAATATCCTTACGTGATAATCCTCTTTGCCAAAGGTCTTCCTCCTATATGACTGGAGCAAGAACCCTCGTGTACCTCCTGTAGGATGCGGGTAACTTCTGTGGGATGAACGCATATGAGGAGAGGTAATAGGAATCCCTTCTTATATAGGACGTCTCCTACTATTGAGAACTTTGCACCTCTATGCCTCAGTTTCCTCCTCTTTAACTTTGATTCTGGTAGCTCTCCCTCTCTGATATATTTGATAAGGGGATCCATCCATGAGTCCCCTAGGTTCAAATTGAGGTAAGGGTTACTTACCTCTTCTTCTTCAATGGTTTCCTTGGGCAAGATCTCAATCATGATTGTCCTTCTGATGTCTGTCCCTGTCACCGAGGCTAGCCTTACTAATGCATCTGCGTGGCTATTATTTTGCCAATGTATTCTCTTCATCTTTAAATCTTCGAACACTTCGAGTATCGTTCTCACCCTCTTCAGGTATTTGGCCATCCTTTCATCTTTGGCCTCATAAACCCCCAATACTTGATTAATAACCAACCTTGAGTCACTATGAAGCAGGAGTCGTCTTACCCTAAGGGTCTTTGCCAGCGAGTGGGTCCTTGGCAGGGGACCCACTAAGTCAATTACCCATACTGCGAATGTCCAAGGGGAGCTGATTGACGTTATAGGATGATGAGGTTGATGGGGGATAGTGGAAAATATCTGACATGTATCGCACCTCTTTACATAGGCTGCAGCATCCTTAGCCAAGGTCGGCCACCAATATCCTTACGTGATAATCCTCTTTGTCAAAGGTCTTCCTCCTATGTGACTGGAGTAAGAACCCTCGTGTACCTCCTGTAGGATGCGGGTAACTTCTGTGGGATGAACGCATATGAGGAGAGGTAATAGGAATCCCTTCTTATATAGGACGTCTCCTACTATTGAGAACTTTGCACCTCTGTGCCTCAGTTTCCTCCTCTTTAACTTTGATTCTGGTAGCTCTCCCTATCTGATATATTTGATAAGGGGATCCATCCATGAGTCCCCTAGGTTCAAATTGAGGCAAGGGTTACTTACCTCTTCTTCTTCAATGGTTGCCTTTGGCAAGATCTCAATTGGGATTGTCCTTCTGATGTCTGTCCCTGTCACCGAGGCTAGCCTTACTAATGCATCTGCGTGGATATTATTTTGCCAAGATATTCTCTTCATCTTTAACTCTTCGAACACTTCGAGTATCGTTCTCACCCTCTTCAGGTATTTGGACATCCTTTCATCTTTGGCCTCATAAACCCCCAATACTTGATTAATAACCAACCTTGAGTCACTATGAAGCAGGAGTCGTCTTAACCTAAGGGTCTTTGCCAGCGAGAGGCCTGCTACCATGGCCTCATACTCCGACTCATTATTTGATGCCTTGAAGTTAAACCTTAGGTCGTATTCGACGTTAGCACCATCTGAAACTGAAAGTATTATCTCTGCACTGCTTTCACTTTCGTAAGAAGCCCCGTCAACAAAGAGGTTCCAAATGTCTTTATTCGATGAGAAGCTCCCTTCTGACATAACTCCATGACTAAAGAGGTACCGATCTTCCTTATTCTCGACTATTCTGTTTCTAATTCTCTTGGATACAACCTCTTCAGGGTCTCGGGAGACGTTGTTGTTTGACCCCTATGATGCCTCTAGGTTATTCTCAACCTCGGCCTCTTCCCATGTGAACTCAGCGATAAAATCCGCAAGTGCCTTCCCTTTGATGGCCACATTGGGCTAATAAATAAGGTCATACTCTCCCAGCTCAATGGCCCATGCCATCAATCTGCCCGACTTCTCAGGTTTATGGAGGACCTATTTTAGTGGGGAGTCAATGAGGACGAACATAGAATGGGATTAAAAGTAGGGCTTCATCTTCCTAGAATCATGTATCAAGGCATGGGATAACTTTTCCATCCAAGGATATTTCTGTTCAGACCCCTGAAGTGCCTTACTGTTGAAGTACACAGGCCTTTGGACCCCAACGTCTTTTCCCGTACTATGGCCGCACTTATAGTTGATTCAGAGACTGCTAGATAAACATATAACTTCTCTCCTATTATGGGCTGAGATAAGAGTAAGGGAGATCCGAGGTAGGACTTGAGTTGATTAAAGCCTCGTCACACTCCTTATCCCACTCGAAGGCCTTTCTAAGCACCTTAAAGAACGGGAGACACTTGTCCGTCGCTCTTGAGACAAATCTGTTGAGTGCATCTACTCTTCCAGTGAGACTCTGAACGTCCTTGATACTCCTTGGTGTCTTCATGTCAAGAAAATCCTTAATTTTCTCAGGGTTTTCCTCTATTCCCCTCTGATTGATAATGAATCCAAGAAATTTCCCAGCTTCTACCCTGAAGACACACTTCGCATAGTTGAGTTTCATTCTGTACAAGTTCATGGTGTCGAATGTCTTTTCCAGGTCTGACACATGAGTACTGGCCTTTAATATCTTCGTTAATATATCATCTACATACACCTCCGTAGTCTTGCCTATTTGGTCTTCAAACATCTTATTCATAAGAAGTTGGTATATTGCCGTTGCATTTTTCAATCCGAAAGGCATAACCTTATAGCAATATATCCCTTTGTCAGTGATAAAGGTTGTCTTCTCTGAGTCATCAGCATCCATGAAGATCTGGTTATAGCCTGAGTACGTATCCATGAATCTAATGAGCTTATGTCATGCCGTTGCATCTACCATCTGGTCGATCCGAGGTAAGGGATAACTGTCTTTTGGGCAAGACTTGTTCAGGTCAGTAAAATCTATGCACGTTCTCCATTTTCTGTTGGCTTTGGGCACAATGACTGCATTCGATAGCCACTCCGGATATATGACTTCCCTGATAAACTCAGCCTCTTCCAACTTTTTGACTTCTTCTCGGATGACGTTGTACTTATCCCTATAGTAAACTCTTCGTCTTTGTTTGATTGGCCTAGCATCCTTAGTCACGTTGATTTTGTGGAACATAACCTCAGGGTTGATTCCAGGCATGTCCGCGTGACTCCAAGCGAAGACACTCTGCCTCTTCCTTAAGAAGTTTATCAGCTCTTCCTTGATCTCCGCTTTTAAGGCTTTGCCGACCTGGATGGTTTTTTCTGGTTTGTATTCACTGAGGATGATGGATTCTACCTCTTCCGCAGCCTCTCCTTTCTTCAACTTTGTTTCATCTCTAGGGTCAAGTGTATCAATGTTATAAGTGGTAGTTGCTCTCTTATGGGCCTCTCTCTCTTCGGTCGAGTTGAAGTAGCATTCTCGTGCTATGGTCTGGTCACCCTGCACTTCCCCTACCCCATAGGGGGTCGGCAATTTTAGCATCTGGTGGACCGTTGATGACACGGCCTCAAAATACTTAAGGGCTACTCTTCGTATTATGACGTTATAGGTCGAGAATATATTTTTGTCCATAACGAAAAAATTGATCTTCCGGTTTAACCTCTTAGGCCACTCATCTCCCATTCGTACGTCCATATCATACATGCCCAATGGATGGATCTTTTCTCCACTGAAGCCCATTAACGGATGATGATAGGGTATTAGCCTAGCTCTGGTAAGGCCTAGGCTTTTGAAGCAGGGCCAGAACATCACATCTGCTGAACTTCCTCCATCTACAATAATTCTATGTGCCTCACATCCATGAACTCTTTTTGTGATTACCAAAGGGTCATTATGTGGAGCTAAGATGCCTTTGAAGTCTAGTCGAGAGAACCCGACTATGAGGGTGTCCATGTCCACCTTCTTTCTCTTCTGCGTTGTCTCGGAAGACGTCAGATTTACTATTTCAAGTTTGGCCACTGACTTGGCCTCTACCACATGAGCTTTTCGGTCAACCACTTTGGAACCACCCCCTGCAAGTCCTCCGCATATGGTGTTAACACCAAAGGATATCATGCCAACCCTCTTTACTAGGGTATTGCCATCCTTTGGTGGGAGGTCGGGATCCTCTTCGTCATCACCATCTGAGTCACCATCTCTTCTTACTGGGGTATCGTCACGACACCTGTCTTTTCTCTTCTTTTTGGGGTCATCTCTTCCCCTTTTGGGAGCTTTGCCATCAACATATTTCCTCAACTTTCCTGACTTCAACATCATCTTGATCTCATCCTTTAAGGCGAAGCACTTATTTGTGGCATGGCCATGGTCTTGGTGGAATTCACACCATAAGTTCTGGTTCCTCTTATGTGGATAAGCCTTCAGCTTCTCTGGCCATCTTAGGAACCGATCATTTTTTATCTCATTGAGGATGTGTTCGTAGCTCACAGTAAGAGGGGTATAACGTGCAAACTTGTCATCAACTGTCCTCTTCTTTCTAGCTTTCTTTCTTTTGAAATTTTCGCTACTACCGCCGTTCTCGTCTTCGTACTTAGCGGCCATGGCCTCTTCAGCGTTCATGACCTTCCCCGCAGTTGCTAATAGCTCCGCTATGGACTTGGGTGGGTCTTCCGCAAGTTTCCACAATAACTTCCCTTTCTGAAGACCTCCTATGAGGGCGGTCATGGAAATATTCTCTTCGTAATCTTCAGCCTCAAGTTTTTCTTTCTTGAACATGGCGATGTAGTATCTTAGGCTCTCGTGCTTGCATTGCTTGACATACAACAGATGGGTGGTCTTCTTTTGAGGTCTTACCCCAAAACAGAAATTGTGAATGAATCGTTCAGCCAAGCTCTTAAAGTTCTCAATTGAATTCTTCAGAAGAGAAGTAAACCAGATGTGTGATGCTCCTATCAAAGTCCCGGATAAAGCCCGACACTTCATCTCATCTGGTATTGAATAAATATCCACCGCTGACTGGTACATCTCAATGTGATGTACAGGGTTGGTGATACTGTCATACTTAGGAGACATCGTGGGCGGTTTGAACTTGGCTGGGGTAGGGAAGCTCACTATCTTATCCATGAATGGAGAGCCTTCTGAGAAACCTCTTTATAGTGGATCCTGACTTTTGATGAGGTCTCCTATCTTGTCCTCAAGACGTTGAATGGAGTCATTCCATGGTCTTGCAACGTCGTCCTGGCCGAGGTTGTCCCCTGCCACCTCCAAGGGGTGGACTGAGGGTTTCCTAAACTTAGTACGACTTCGGTTGTTGACCTCTTCCTGGTCTCTTCCTCGTCCTTGATGAGGCCGATGTTGCCTCTCTTCCCTTTGTGAGCCGGATGCACTTCTCGACCTTGACAACCTCTGTCTCAGGTCATTTATGAGGCCGAGCCTTTCAAAGGCCGACCTCTACTCAATCGATCAAAAGATGATCCTCGTTGTTGGTCTTCGCCACCCCTTCAGCCTCCACAACCTTGGCTCCGCTGGATAAGACGAACTGTGTTATTCGAAACCTCATATGGCTCCCAATAATCTTTCGGGACATCTTTCGCCTCTAGATCATCATACCTATCCTCAAGGCAAGGGTGTCCTTGCCTCCCCAGGCGCAAGCGCCTAGGGTCAGCAATGTCCCTCCTTCGCTGGGGCGTAGGGTGATCCTTGCACAGTGCCTGGGGTGGTCCCCTAGCTTCAGGGTGCATCTGGACAGCCGCCAGAGTAATCATCTCCGGTGATACTCCAGGTGGCCTCATCACATTTTGACTAAGCTGTGAAAATTGCTCCTGTATTGCTTGTTGCGTTGCAGCCAAAGACCTCAAGGCTGCGGTCACCTCCGCCATTTCGGATTGAGGCGGTGCCTGGCTAGAGCTAGGTCCACCATCCCCAGGCGGCAGAAGAGGTGGTGGTAATTCCGGTGCCATGTGTTAGCACTAAAGAGCTGGTGTAGTAGATGAGCTTAATACCTTACAGGACCTCTTTCAATGGTGAAACAACTCCACGCAAGGGGTGAGGCTTAGTTCACCACCAGAGTCTCCGATGAGGTTAAGCAAGAGATGAGGAAGAGATAGCTTCTCGATTCCCACAGACGGTGCTAAAATGATGATGCTGGAAATAGTACCACCAGTTAAGGTGTTTGCAAGCTCAAACTAGTGATAACAATGGTAGCACAAGAGTATACTAAATATAAGAGATTGAGGTGAGGAAAAGAGGATAAAACACTTGAATATAAGTGGTTCAGTCAATCTGGCCTACGTCCACTGTGAGTGTGTGTGAGTAATATCACTAAATGAAGGCACTAATGTCCATGGATACAATATCTCAAGCTTTCTCTCTCTACTGTATATTTGGACAGAGTTTCAGCTAGGGTTGCTAATTTCGGATCCTTTACAAGGTAGAGGATGACCTCTATATATAGTGCATGGGAGGTGTAATGTATCCCCTAGGCATGCAATGAGCATGTGCATGAGGATTGAACCAGTACGAGAATAACACCTGGATAATCTTATGTAGATAATTATGACCTCAATATTCTCTCACGTGAGGGTAATGATTCGGTTATAATCGATTGTGTACACGTGTTACCAACCACACATATGCGAATAAATGCTCGGCTACCTGTGATTGGTCCCAACCTCGGCCTGAAAGAGTAAGAGGTTGGTGAAGTCTGTTTTTCACCCAATCCGAGATTAATAATGGTGGTCTCGACTCACATGAGCTGAGGTAAGACAAGTTCGTAATGTCGGTCTGGGCCGAGGTTATGGAGGAGTAGTCCTTACAACCTCGGCCTGCACCCAGCCGTGGTTATGGAGGAGTAGTCCTTGCAACCTCAGACCAGTCGAGGTTGCCAACCTTGGATGACCTGATGAATAACTGCCCCTATGGAACATGAAGACCTCAACTGTTGTCTGACTGCGAGGTAACTAGTAACGTCGGCCATGGACGACCTTGCTTAGGACGGGACCGTTGGTTGCTAGTCCAAGGCCCTTCTAACCTTGGCCATCTCCTTAGCCAAGGTTGATGTCTCTGAGCTGTTGGGTACATATAGGGCATATCAATAGGGTTGATGTGACTATATGTATATATTTTTATGTGCTTGTGGATATTTCTACTTGGTGACACTAGTAGATACGGTAATAATAATAATTGCTTTGCACCAAGTGGTATTAACCAAGGGGTGCAGGTGTAGTATACATATATAGGGATGCTGTGACTATATATATAAATAAACTTGGGAAAATTCTACAGCGTAAAATTAGTAGATATAGTAATAATGAGAAATAAAATAATCTTAGTTGGTAAAAGATTAACTGGTTGGACGGTGAATAATGATGTTTAGTTATGAGGGATAAACTATTTCAATAACATATTGTATGGGCGATACGTATACACTACTAGTGACATAGATTATGGTATGGTGGCTTCAAACTAGTTAGGTTGGGAAACATAACTAATAGGAGTAGATGTACGTTAGGCGTGCACAATAGATGAGAGGTGAGAATCTCATGTGAGAGTTAGAAACTAACATACACATAATACTTGCTTCATTGCAGTTTTAAACACTTGCTAATAAATATTTTTATAACTCGGGCTCTGACCAATTTTTTGCTATTCTTCTCTCTTTTGTTACATATGTATTATGTCAGGTGCCCAACCACAGGGTTACCAGACTTAGACGCTTAGATTGTTTAGCGAGCTGTAGCGGTTGTGGGAGTTGCAGGCTTTGCATTTAGATGCCTTCATCAGTTCTTTCAGTTCTATTCAAACTTTTCATTTAGGGTATGTGTCGCCCATTCTCAGTCGCTTTATCAGACAGTTTGTACTCAGTTTAGTTTGATAGTTCTTTTCAGTTGGGTTGAGTATTATTAGGATCTATTGGTTTGAGACCTTGAACTGGAATGTTTTATCCAGTCTTATTTATTTCAGTAATTGATTTATGTTTAGTATTTATTATATTCATGTGGGATGCATATAGCTTATGTCTTAAATAATGGAAATTTATTAACAGAAAATTTGGGTATAATTCAAATTAAATGTTTTGACACTTAACTTAATTATTTATTAGGTGATAAATAAAATAAAATTGTTTTCGAAAGTGACGTTAAGAATGAACCAACCGGTCACTTCTGTTTAAATTTAATAAAGGACTGATCACCCGGTATTTAATTAGGTGGGGTGTCACACCTTGATCCATTGTTTCTGACTAACCTTTCATGATAGGTTGTTGAGTAGTTGTGTAGTTTTGGAGATCAATGGACTTATAATTAGAGATTTATTTAATTTCATTAATTTAGTTTCCTTTCCATTCGTTTTTATTTATGCGGTAGTTATATTGGATTTATGGGATTACTTGACTCCATAGTTGTTTTATGGTTTTTAGTTGGAGAAGTTTATGTAGTTGAATTTATTTCATTTAAGTTTATTGTTATTGGAATTGAGATTTATGAGTGGAGTTTTAGCATAGTTATGGATCTTATTGTGAAGAATGGTTTTATTATGGTGTATTATCTCAATTTATATCTTGTGAGAAAAGTTTAAAATATTTCATATTTCTGTCACATGCTAAAAATGGTATTTTAATTTTAGTGACAAGTATATTCGAGTATCGGGTCTTGATCAACTTCAATAATAAAATATGGGGGTTATTAAATAAACCTCCAAAAGACTTCAAATGACATTATTTTTTATAGGCCTGGGATATTAATTAATCAACCAACTGGTTAATCAATTAACCGATTGGTTAGTTGCATTATTCCATCGACCAGTTAAATTCCATCATCAATCGATCGGTTAAATTATCAACCATTCAATTAAATCATTAATCTTGGACATTTGTCTTAATTCATAGCAAGCTCTCGCGAACATTCATTTTCGACGAAGAGTATTTGCAGGCATACGCTCCCCATTAAACACCTTTGTGGACAACTTAAATTTTGCCTACATGTTAATTTTAACATTACACATAGCCAACCTACGTAATATCCAATCTCCCAAAATTCTTTGTACAAAATCCTTCAGGCGATACCCAAGGAATATACATAAATCTTGTAAGATTTCTAGAACTCTAATATGTTCATTATGCCCCCAATTTCAGTATGCACAGCGAACCTGCCCAACATTCGATCTCTTAAGACACTTAAGATAACCTCCTGAAAATCCTCAGGAAGTACCTGAGGACCATCCATAAATCTCCAAAAAAAATGAATTGTTAGGTGCTCATTTTGCATCCGGATTTGGTTTGCAATATATGGTCTCCCAAAACATCTTGGACAAACTCATATTCCTCGGGTAACACATAAAGAAGAGATGTGAATATCTTACAATTTCCAAAAGGTCAGGCGTTCATTCTGTACTCGATTGCAGTATGCGTAACCAACTCGTGTAACATTAGGTCTCTCAAAAACAACTTAGCGTAAACTCCTAAAAATCCTCAAAAAACACTCGAGGACCACCCATTAATCTCTTAATATTTTCAAACTTTTATATGTTTATTCTGCACCCGTTTTTCTTACACGAATCCATCCTGCGTAACATCCGATCTCCCAAAACATTTATGACAAACTCATAGAATTTCATTGGGTAACACTCGAGGAACTAGTATAAATATCCTGAGATTTTCTAAACTTTTAGGTGTTCATTCTCCACCCAATTTCAGTACACATAGCCAATCTATGCAACATCTGGTCCTTGAGAACACTTAGGACAAACTCTTAAAAATTCTTCGGCCACACCCGAGGACCACCCATAAATCTCCTAAGATTTCCAAATTGTTAAGTGTTTATTTCTCACCTGATTTTGGTATGCGTAAAAAACCTACGCAACATCTAGTCTCCCAAAGCATCTTGGATAAAATCCTAAATACCCTCGGGTTACACCTGTGGAACACACATAAATCTTCTAATCTTTCGAATAATTAGGTGTTCACTAGGCACCCAATTTCGATACTTGCAACCAACCTACACAACATTCGGTTTCCATCACAGTTAGGAAAAACTCCTAAAATCCTCGTGATCGAAGACCAGCCAAAAATCTCCTATATTTTTAAATTATTAGATTCTTATTCTGCATCTAGTTATGGTACGCTTAGATAATCTACACAATATTCGATCTCGCAAAACATCTAGGATAAACTCCTAAAATTGATCGGGCAATCCATGACGAACGCACATAAATCTTCTAAGACTTTTAAAATGTTAGATGTTCATTCCACACCTGATTTTGGTAAGTGCATCCAACCTACATAACATTCGTTTTCTCAAAACATCTAGTACAAACTCCTAAAATTCCTTGAGCAATACCTCAATAACACATATAAATCTTGTATGATTTCTAAACTAATAGGTGTTTGATTATGCACTCGATTTTGGCATGCGCATGGCAAACCTGTGCAATATTCGATCTCATAGAGCACTTTGGACAAACTATTAAATAATCCCGAGAAACATTCATGGACCATCCATAAATTTCCCATCGATTCTATATGATTTTTGATAAATAGTTAATATTCGATTATCATGCACACGTATGAGCTACCCGTCATTCAGTCTCTCGAATAGGTTAGGGGATCCCCCTAAAAATTCTAAGGAAACACACGTGGATCACTAAAGAATATCCTAGTGTATCCAAGGTGTTAGGGTGCGATTCTCACAGAATTCGTTCGCACACGACATAATATTCTGATAGCATATGGGTTCATCGTCTGATTGAGAACACCTCAGACAAATCCAAAATTTTAAAATCAGATCACATATAAAATCCCCCAAACTCTACGAAAGTTGAAAAAATGATCAATCGATTGTTTAATCAATAAAAAAAACCTATTTTTTAACCGGACAGTTAAATGCCATAATCAACTGATCATTGAAACTTCTATTTAACCGATCGGTTAAATAATGCATTCATATTTTTCCTAGAAAACTCAATATTGATTAGGATTTATAAAAAAAGACTTCATATACAAATATTGTTAGTTTTTAAAAAATCCTTCTTCCCGAGTCGTGTCCCTAGCATCAGGGGTGAATGTTTAACTTTCCAATAAATTGACTTTTGAATATCGAGAAAGGACCATTTGCCTACAAAAATCTAGCCATCCAAAGCCCTCCAATCAAACCTCTACTCAACGGGATGACCACTCCAATTCCCCGAAGTCTTTCTCGTATGGAAGTTCCATTCACGCTTCAAGATTAAAGATTCATTCCAATTTAAACTGGGAACAAACATTAGGACTAAAGAATATTTTATACTAGTGTAACACTATAACCCTTCTCTGCTAGGAGGCCAACTTGCAATTTACACCATTTAAGTATTTGAAATCCTTGTCATTATACATCATTTCTCATTTTTAACATTTTATTAGGTTAAGGAAATATGACTTGGAAACATACTCTTCATATATTTCATCATATTTTTAGGAAAGAGACCATATTGAAGATGATCTCGGACTCTTTGATACACTCATAGTCAAAATCCATAATAACCCACGCCTCCTCTACAAACAAACATTTCTCATCCCAAAGATGGATATTAGAAAAAATATGTTTTCAAAAAGTCTTTATCTAATCATCATTTTATTATGTCTTTACGAACATACAAACATAACATATACATTCATAATGGGAATGTTTCATAAAGAGCCAAACTCTAAAAATACTAAAACATTGTAACTTTCATGACCGGTGTCTTATAATATCAACGTATTATTCAAACTATGAAGGCTTTGATCATGCATACAAATAGGTACATATGTGTAATAACAGGGCTACCATGAGCACAGGTCCTTATGATATATCACCAATATATCACGTCGTAATATGTTTTGGTAATGCATTGCACCCCGAGATCTCCCTGCATCTCCTCATGACACACTATAGTCCACCTCAAGATACACAATATATCAACCCACGCCTTCCTCCATTCACGTAATGAGATATCAGGATATCTCCCGATCACATTTTGCACACAAACACGTCAACACATGTACCATATGAACTACGTATTCTTTGATATCTCATACGAATGGGTATGTATGTACAATAACTACGCTCAATCGTGAGTATAATCCTTTGTGGTATTTTCACCTTATAATACCATAATATATTTTGATAATGCATTTGCAAACTGATATATCCCAAATATGTCCTCGACACACTATTATCCACCCCTAAGTACATAGTATCTCAACCTGCGGCCTTTAACATTCACCCTGCGAGACATAATGATATCTCTAAACTAACCTCTCTACATAGTTAAGAAGTTGCGTGGCCTCTCGATTATAAGTTGTCTAATAAGGGACATATAGATCTCTATTTGTGACTTCCATGGCTCACGGTTGGTTCATTATCCCTAAAACATCACATCCTTCAAACGAAAATATATGACATCAATCCCTTCATCCAATAGGCATTTGCGAGATACTCAAAGATCTCCCCCACATCAAACCACAAAGTTTATACCATTCGAACATGTTCTTCATGCCAATACTCACACTTGCACACACCTGCGTCTAAAACACATTTTTTACAAAAAATCATATGTTGAACTACGTTGGATTAATCTCGTGACTACGCCAGTATGTAAGCGCAATACTGAGGTTCTGTTCATGGGCACAAGCCTCTCACTTGCACACAGACTCATGCTCAAAGAAGACATATTTCACCAATGTCTTCCTTCTACATATTCTAACTCACCTCCACTAGTCCCTCACTAACAACTTTTTTTAACCTAAGAATATGTTCATATTTAAAGGGAATCTAAAATTAAGGTCTCTATATGTCCTCTTAAATAAAAATGGAGTAAGAATAAAGAAATAAAATAAGAAGAATATATATATATATATATATATATATATATATATATATATATATATATATATATAAGAAAAACACAAAGAACAAAAGGGGTTCCTAACACCTTCCACACTCGTAATCAATTCTTTAACTCAGCCACGAATCTATGGAACAACTGGAGGCTCCAACAGGCCTTAGGGTATCCCACAAAGCTCAGTTGTCCTTTTTAATTTTATATCAAATAAATTAGCGAACCTGATAAAAAATTTGTGTGCTCGATTATGCATGCCTGCACACTGGACAGGGTTTAAATGAAAATATTCAAGGGAACGACCCAAAAATTCATTGATCGAACGAGAGGCAAGTCTTGATGCTGTGAAACGAGGTGATAGTGATTTTCGATAGGCTCAATATATACCCACAAAGTGCTACAACAAAAATGTACTTCTTAGGGGTTGTGAGAATATCTTAATGGTTGGAAATTGGTAGAATATATGTTGAGTAAACTAAAAAATCTCACCAAGTGTATAAATAAAAAAAACTTTAGCACAACTTTCACAACCCACTATTTCACACTTTATGTTCCTTGTTCCGAAGGTGACAATAACTAAAAAAAATATTTCTAGTAATGAAACATTTCGGTTGCAACCTATATCTTCAATTACACTAATTCATCTTTTGAGTTTAGAAAGTGTGTTCTTAGAAAAGAAACAAAAAGCAAGCACTGAATCTACTTCCTATGATTTATAATATATATTCTAAAGGTTGAAAGTGATTAGAAAAGAGTTGGATCAAACTAAAAAAATCACACCAAGTGCATAATTCCCTAAAGAAAAAAAATTAACAACTAAGTTGGAAAAAAAAAGCTTAATTTCACTGCTTAAATTGAAGAAGAACGCACAAAGTCTTCAAGTTTTTATCTGAAGGGGAATAAAGAGTTACGAGCAAATAAGGCTTATTTCTTTAAACTTTTGAATGGTTAAAGCTTCAAGTTTGAAATTTTTCAACTCAAAAATAGTCTCCTTTATCAAAATAACTAATAAATTGGCAGGGTATTAAGGACACACAATAGTGTAGGCTTAAGCATAATAAATCAATATTATTACATATTTAACGACTAATATATATATATATATATATATAATGTACATATTGTACACAATTCTCAATGCACTATATTATCTAAAGATTTATAATCCCATAATTTGGGAATCTTCGCAAGTTTTCGGGATCACTAGAGTGACGTATAGTTTCACTATAAACTAATAAATGTGAACATGTCGCGAGGTCACGCTGATTGATTTAAAGAGAAAAGCCAAGATTGACCAGGCCTAGTTTGTTTCTTGCGAAATAGATATCGCTTATGAGAAATCATATTTTTAGTCGTGGCGAGTAATAGTGAGAATGTGTCATGTTTACTTGAAATTTATTAAATTTGCTTAAGGGGTTATCATTTTGGAATTGATTTTGTGAACAAGTAGGGATAAATTGATGGGGTGATAACTCTAGTGATATGTTTGCGAGATTGCTGCGTGGACTTTAAATATGTAGGTGCAAATTAGAAAATATAGAAAATAAAGGACCAACTTAGAATCTAAGTTTTTTGAATACAAAAATTTGCATTTTATTAATATACTTTCGAAATGAAATGTATATCTCATAAGTTTGTGGAAATTTTATATTAAAAATATTTTGGAAGAATTTTTCTACTTTACAAAAAAAAATAACCAAGGTAAAATTAATTCATCCAAATCTATTCAACCTTTTTCCTAAATGGCATACATAAGGCAAGGCATATATTGCCCGCCTTCATATTTTGAATGGTGAAGTTTTCTAGAGAACAAACTAATATTAAGTGTGGTTTTTATTAAGAAAATCAAGACCCATTCTAAACATAAGTATATGTGATACTCTTACACAATTATCTTTAATGAAGATAGGCCTCAGCTTGAAAGAATTTTTTACATTGTTAGACTTTTGCATATTTCCAATAACTTTATGTTCTTCACACTCGTGTTGTAGCACTTTTGATTTAATTTTATTATAGACTAGTTGTAAATCAGTGGGATGCGCGGACATGATACATATGTATGCAAATGGAGGTGTCGACCAAAAACAAAGCCTAATAAAAAAAATCATCCATCTACTTTAAGTTTGATTACATTAAATTACATTAATTCTATTGTATTCCACCGTTGCAAACACATACTCAATTCTAAAATATGTGCGTATCTTGTTATTTCAAGCTTAAAATTTTTAGAACCGCATAGCAGGTAAACAGAGTCGATTACTTAATTAAATGAATATATACAAAGGATCATTTAAAAAATAAAGCCTAACACTACACCAAATCCTGCGAATGGTTACGCCCAGTGGGTCACGGCCCAAGTCCGCGACCAACTGGTCGTGGACTTGGGCCGTGATCCTCTCAAAATTTGGCGTGGCCATATTTATTATCACACTAAATTATCGACGCTCGGAAAGTGGTCACGGACTTGGTCCGTGACCACAGTGGTCGCGGACTTGGGCCGTGACCAGGTCGTGACCATCTTGGTGCCAAAATCGCGCCAAGATTCCCTCCAAGCTTGGTCGCAGGTGGGTCATGGCCCAAGTCCATGACCCATGGCATGAGGAATAAGAAAGTACACACATTTAAGCTATGGGCCGTGACCATACCTCATTCAAGCACTAGGGTGGATGAAAAAGGGTTGCACACCACAGATTGAGGGTCACGGCTTAGGGTCGTGACCATTTCTTGGTATGGGTCACGGCTATGGGTCGTGACCATCCCTCATTTGAGCATTAGCAGGTCACACATGATATCCCTTATGGTGGTCGCGGATGGGAGTCACGGCTCTAAGCCGTGACCATTCAGCAGATGGAGAACTAATGGGTTGCGCTGGTGGGTCACGGCTTTAGGCCGTGACTAGATATAGCCATTAAAATAAAGCCACTTATCTCAGTCCCATTTCCTATTTGGGTGTTTGCGATTTCGTTAAAGAGGGTTTGGGGCGATTTTTACGATTCGATTTCTTTGCTAAGATTTTTGAAAGGTATGTGTGTATATATGTGTGTTCATTTCGATTTGATGATTTGTGGGAGTTGTGTGCATTTCGATTTGATGAGTTTTGAAAGGTATGCGTGTATTTGTGCTAGCATAAGCCGTCACCCCCCAAAACTGATTGTAGGCCATTGAAAATCAATTTCTATTGGGTTATTATTCTTGTTTGTATGTGTGTTTATGTATAAATTTATGTTTATATATGTGTGTATGCATATATTTATGTGTATATGTTTGTTTATGTATGTAACTATGAACAAATAAATTATTTTTTATGTCAATAAACCCTAGATTGTATGAGTGTGTATGTATAGATTGTATGTGTGTGTATGTATAGATTTATGGCAAAAAAAATATTAGGGTTTAGAAAACCCTAGATTGTATGTGTGTGTATGTATAGATTATGTCAATAAACCGTAGATTGTATGTGTGTGTATGTATAAATTATGTCAATAAACCCTAGATTGTATGTGTGTGTATTTTTTTGACAAAATATTATTCAAAACCCTAGACATTATATTTTTTTGACAAAATGTAATTAAATGGAATTTTAATAAGTAAAAAAAATTACATCCACCTTGTTGTGGGTTATATGCATGTCATCATATTATATTGGGGGTTATATGCATGTCGTGATTTTTTTTTTGACAAAATATAATTAAATGAATTTTTTTTGACATACTAGTCGCAAACACGTGTGCACATTATTATAGTGAGATATTGTTGGCTTGGTTGTTGGATACTATGTTGAATTTATTGAATTGATACTAGTGTCGATAAGTGTACATGTTATTAAATTTGTTGGGTGTGTTCTTGATTTGCCTATAAAAAGTATATCACTTATCTTGCGATTAATGTGCATTTTTTGATGTTTACGTCAAGATATTAGGAGGCTACAACTTGACATGGAACAAAGGCAACTTGATTTCGTTCATTCATATTTTAACTTGACATGTATACCATAATTCTGTTGATTTTATACCAATCTATTTTAGTTTGAGATTTGTTGTGATCAACTTGATTGGATATGTATTTTAAAGCCTTAAAATGACGGCGTAATAATCACAACTACATTGATATTATAGGCACCGGGTTGATATTATACATTTTTGTTCTCCTTTGACTTTGTGTACTTTTCTTTACATATTATAGGCAGCAGGTTGCTCATGTTTGTTTGAATTGCGATGTTAAAATGGGGGAATAAATCTGCGTCATATGTAAATCTACGACATATTATAGGCAGCATATTTAATTCTTCAGTGGTTTTGTGAGGTACTTTCTTTAATTTTACATACCCCTTCTTCATAACACGTTGTTTACGTATTGCAGATCTAACCAATTAGATACCAGTTCTTCATTACACACCAGGTACTCTTTACTTTAACTAAAGTAGTTATATAATTAATATACATTATCTATTAAATATTTTAGATGATAGAAGGAGTACGGGATAATTATTGGTTTTGTTTGGTTTGGTTGTTGAATAATTATTGGTTGTTGGCTTGTTGTCGGATAGTATGTTAGAAGGAGTATCGGATAATTAGAACGAATACGAGATAATTATGAGGACTTAAGCTTAAAAACAAGGCGTTAGAGGGTGAAAACTCGAAACAGTCCCCGTACGGTCCCGTGAGAGGAACCAACACCTCTCACGGGACCAATGTAACACGTAGGAACTGGCCGCGCGATAACGGGACTCCTGGTTTGAGAATACGACGATAATTTAAAAATATGAGGACTTAAGCTAGAAAATATTGTGTTAGTGGGTGAAAAGCCGAAACAACCCCCAAACGGCCACGTGAATGGAACCGACACCTCGCACGGGACCAATGTAACTCATAGAAACTGACCGCATGATCACGGGATCCACGGTTTGAGAATACGACGATAATTTCAATATTTCTGTACTCGGGCTTAAAAACATAGCGTTAGAGGGTGAAAAGCTGAAATAGCCCCCGAACAGCCCCGTGAGTAGCACCAACAGCTCGTACGGGACCAATGTAACTCATAGGAACTGACCGCGCAATCACGCGACCCCCGGTTTGAGAATACGATGAATATTTGTATATTTTTAGACTTATGCTTAAAAACAAGGTGTTAGTGGGTGAAAACCCGAAACAGCCCCTGAACGGCCCCGTGAGTGCACCAACACCTCGCATGGGACCAATGTAACTCGTAGGAACTGACCGTGCAACCATGGGACTCCCGGTTTGAGAATATGATAGTAATTTAAATATTTCTAGACTTAGGCTTCAAAATATGGCGTTAGTGGGTGAAAACCCGAAACAGCCCCCCTACGGCCCCTTAAGAGGCACTAACACTTCTCACGGGACCAATGTAACTCGTAGGAACTGACCGCGCGATCACGGGACTCTCGGTTTGAGAATACAACGATAATTTGAAAATATAAGGACTTAAGCTTAAAAATAAGGCGTTAGAGGGGGAAAACACGAAATAGCCCCCCGTACGATCCCGTGAGAGGCACCAACACCTCTCACGGGACCAATATAATACGTACGAACTGACCGCGCGATCACGGGACTCCCAGTTTGAGAATACGATGATAATTTGAAAATACGATGACTTAAGCTTGACAATAAGGCGTTAGAGGGTGAAAACGGTTAATCCCTTCTTTACTTCCCATTTTCGCTAAAAAGTTCGCCACCTGGTTACCTTCTCTATATATATGCAAGTTCCTGACTCCCAGACCACCTCCATTTGTAGGCCTTGTAATGTCCTCCCATTTACACCATCGATGCCTATTCTCCCCATAATTTGAACTCTAAAAACACTTTGCCATTAGATTATTCATCCTTTCAATGACAACTTTAGAAGGGGACATAGTAGATATTAGATTATGCATAAGTGTTATATACACGCACATAACTAAGTAAAGTATATATCTTAACCAATAACCCAATTACACAATGCATTCCCTGATAATAAGTCATGACCAACTATAAAACTTTATTTGAATGGCAATCCGTAACGTTATTTTTAATAAACACACACAAACTGGATAGATACCAGGTAAACATACCGCACACACCAAGCTAAAATTTTTAATGAAAAAGCATCTTCAAAGATTAAAAATATTCTAAATCCTCGAAGTTCCATCCAACTCTACATAAGTTAGAGTAAACTAAACATAAAACAAAAGGATAACAATGATGATATGCCCCAAGTGTAACCTCGGCCTAGAGACACCAACCTCGTCCGAGATGATGGCCGAGATATTGATCGACCCTAGATAAGCCATGGGCCCATGATATCATCCCTCGTCTAGACCAGTGTCGGCCTGGGCCGACACTATCACCTACATTTCCAATGGACGCTACGCGCATCACAGGCATCAACAGCATTCTCGTACACTTGGATATGGCAACCTCGGCCGAGTTCAGGGCGAGGTGACAAGAAGCCTTAGTAATCATCAGCATGGAATCAGTCCAACCTCGGTTGGGGCCGACCCCAGCATAATGTCTCGGTCGAGATCAGGCCGAGACTCCCTATGACACATCTCGGATTGAACAAACATCAAGTCCTTACACCTCGGCTTCTCCCAGGCCGAGGTCATCCACCAATATGGCGGCCGAGCATCTATTGACATTTGGATAAGGACACATGGACACAAATCAGTTGTAACAAGATTATTCTCCACACGTGGGGAGAATATTTCATCATCATTCCTTACATGTGACAGTGACAGATAGCACTCCCACATTGGTGAGGCAACCACACACATGCTCATTACATGCATGGGGGGTACATTACACCCCCTTGGTATTATATATAGGGGTCACCCCTACCTTGCAAAGGGATCCCAGTTATTCAACCCTAGCAAAAACTCTGTCTAAATATACAGTAGAGAGAGAAAGCTTGAGAGATTGTATCCATGGCCATTAGTGCCTTCATTCAGTGATATTACTCACACACTCACAGTGGACGTAGGCCAGATTGGTTGAACCACTTATATTCCGGTGTTGATTCCTCTTATCCTCATCTCATTCTCTTATCTCTTTATATAATTGTGCTGCCATTGTTATTCCTATATTGAGCTTGAAAACACCTTACCTGGTGGTGCTGATTCCGGCATCATCATTTTGGCGCCGTCTGTGGGAATCGAGAAGCTATCTCTTCCTCTTTTTCTGCTTAACCTCACCGGAGACTCTGGTGGTGAACCAGGAACCACCCCTTGCGTGGAGCTATTTCACCATTGAAAGAGGTCCTTTAATGTATTAAGCTCACTTGCTACTCAAGCTCTATAGTGTTAACACATGGCACCAGACTTACCACCACCTCTTCCACCTCCCGGGGGTGGAGGGGCTAGTTCCAGTCAGGCTCCTCCCAGTCCGAAATGGCGGAGGTAGCAGCAGCCTTGAAATCTTTAGCTGCAACACAACAAGCCATGAAGGAGAAATTTTCCCAGCTCAGTCAAACCATGATGATGAGGCCACCTAGAGTCTCATCGGACATGATAACTCCGGCGGCAGTTCAGCCTCATCCTGATGCCAGGGGACCACCCCAGGCGCCAATGAAGGACCAGCCTACACCCTAGCGGAGAAGGGACGTTGCTGACCCTAGGCGCTTGCGCCTGGGGAGGCAGGGAAACCCTTGCCCAGAGGACAGGTATGATGACCTAGAAGCTGAAGAAGCCCCAAAAGACTGCTGGGAGTCGTATGAGGTGTCAAATGACACTATACGGCCTCTTAGGCAGAGTCAAGGATGTGTCGGCCGAAGAAGAGAAGAATCCCAACAAAGAGGGTCGGCCTTTGATAGGTTGAGCAGAGGGTCGGCCTTCGAGAGGCTGGGCCCGATGAATAACCTAAGACAGAGGCTATCGAGGTCGAGGAGCACAGCAGGCTCTCAGAGAGGGGGTAGGCAGGGTCGGCCAGACCAAGGCCGACCCTGTGAAAGAAGAGGCTGAGAGAAGAAAGAGGTCAACAGCCAACGTGTTGCGGCTGGGGAACCCTCTGTCCATCGCAGGGAGGTGGCAGGGGATAACCTCGGCCAAGTTGATGACAGAAGACCCTAGAATGATTCCATCCAACGCCTCGAGGAGAAGATAGGAGACCTCATTAAAAGCAGGGACCCATTACAGAGGGGTTACTCAGAAGGCTCCCCATTTGTGGCTAGGATAGTGGGGTTCCCAACCCCAGCCAAGTTCAAGCCTCCTACAGTGACTCCCAAGTATGATGGCAGCACTAACCCCGTGCACCATATCGAGATGTATCAGTCGGCAGCAGACATTTACTCGATACCTGATGAGATGAAGTGTAGGGCCTTCTCAGGGACCTTGACAGGGGCAGCTCATAGTTGGTTCACCTCCCTTCCGAAGAACTCAATCAAGAACTTCAAAGGTTTGGCTAAGCAGTTCATCCACGACTTCTGCTTTGGGGTAAGACCTCAAAAGAAGACTACCCACTTGCTGTATGTCAAACAGGCCAAGGGTGAAAGCCTAAGAGACTACATAGCAAGATTCAACAAAGAGAAGTTGGAGGTAGAAGATTATGAAGAGAGCATAGCCATGACCGCCCTTATAGGAGGCCTCCAGAAGGGGAAGCTACTGTGGAAATTGGCGGAAGACCCCCCTAGGTCTATGGCGGAGCTGCTGGCAATCGCAGGGAAGGTGATGAATGAGGAAGAGGCAATGACAGCCAAATATGAGGAGGAGAACCGCGGTGGCACGGGAAGGTCCCAAGGTAAGAAAGAGGTGAATAAGAGGTCAGGAGATGACAAGTTCTCTCATTACACTCCTCTGCCTATGAGCTGTGAGCACATCCTCAATGAGATTAAGACTGACCGGACTCTGGGGTGGCCTGAGAAACTGAAGGCCCCGCCACATAAGAGGAACAAAAACCTATGGTGCGAGTTCCATGAGGATCACAGCCATGTCACAGATAGATGCTTCGCTCTAAAGGATGAGATTGAGAAGATGCTGAAATCTGGGAAGCTAAGGAAGTATGTGGATGGTAAGGCTCCAAAGGGTGGAAGAGATGACCCTAAGAAAAGAAGAGATGACAGATGCCATGGCAATGTCCCAGCCAGAAGGAATGATGACTCAGAAGGAGATGATGAAGACGACCCGGATCTTCCGCCAAAGGATGACAACACCCCAGTGAAGAGGGTCGGTATGATCTCCTTTGGTGTTAGCACCATATGTGGGGGATTTGCAGGAGGTGGCTCTAAGGTAGCCGATAGGAAGGCTCATGTAGAAGAGGCCAGGTCAGTGGCCAAGCCTGAGGTTGTGAATCTAACGTCTTCCGATATCGTGCAGAAGAGGAAGAAGGTAGACATGGACACCCTCGTAGTGGGATTCTCCAGACTCGACTTCAAGGGTATCTTAGCCCCCTATGATGACCCTTTGGTCATAACAACAAGGGTGCATGGGTGCGAGGTAGGGAGGATCCTCATAGACGGGGGAAGCTCAGCAGACGTGATGTTCTGGCCTAGTTTCAAGAGCCTGGGTCTTAGCAGGGCAAGGCGGTGCCCTACCATCACCCATTGATAGGCTTCAGTGGTGAAAAGGTGCACCCCTTGGGCATGTATGAAATGGATGTACGGATGGGGGATGAGTGGCCTAAGAGGCTGACTAAGAAGATAAACTTTTTCGTCATGGACGAAAACATTTTCTCGGCCTACAACCTCATCGTAGGAAGGGTGGCCCTCAAAGAGTTTGAAGTCGTGCCGTCGACGGTCCATCAGATGCTAAAATTCTCGACTCCTTATGGAGTAGGGGAAGTGCAAGGGGACCAGACCACGGCACGGGAGTGTTACTTCAACTCGACCGAAGAGAGATAGGCCCATAAGAGAGCAACCACCACTTACAGCATTGACACTCTTGACCCAAGGGACGAAACAAAATTGAAGAAGGGTGAGGCCGCGGAAGAGGTAGAATCCATCGTCCTCAATGAGGACGAGCCGTAAAAAACCATTCAGGTCGGTAAGGCCCTAGAGCTAGGGATCAAGGAAGAACTGGTAAACTTCCTCAGAAGGAGACAGAGTTTCTTCGCATGGAGTCATGCAGGCATGCCTGGTATCGACCTTGAGGTCATGAGCCACAAGCTCAACGTAGATAGAGATGCCAGGCCGATCAAGCAGAGATGAAGAGTGTACTCCAGGGAGAAGTATGACGTCATCCGGGAAGAGGTGAAAAATTTGGAAGAGGCCGAGTTCATAAGAGAGGTTACCTATCCGAAGTGGCTTTCAAATGCAGTCATCGTGCCTAAGGCCAATGAGAAGTGGCGAATGTGTGTTGATATCACTGACCTGAACAGGTCTTGCCCGAAAGACAGCTATCCCTTACCTAGGATAGACCAGATGGTGGACGCAACGGTAGGGCACGAGCTCATGAGCTTCATGGTCACTTATTCAGGTTATAACCAAATCTCCATGGATGCTGAAGACTCTGAGAAGACAGCCTTCATTACTGACAAAGGGACGTACTGCTACAAGGTGATGCCCTTCGGTCTGAAAAATGAGGGGGCAACGTATCAACGTCTTGTCAATAAGATGTTCGAGGAGAAAATAGGTAAGACCATGGAGGTGTATGTGGACGATATGCTAACGAAGAGCCTGAAAGCATGTACTCACGTAGCGGACCTTGAGAAGACCTTCGATGTCATGGACTCGTACAGAATGAAACTCAACCCGGCAAAATGTGTCTTCGGGGTAGGAGCTGGGAAGTTCCTGGGATTCATTGTCAATCAGAGGGGAATTGAAGCGAACCCTGAGAAAATTAAGGCATTGCTCGATATGAAGACTCCTAGGAATATCAAGGATGTCCAGAGACTCACCGAAAGAGTGGCTTCCCTTAACAGGTTTGTTTCTAGGGCAACGGACAAGTGTCTTCCATTCTTTAAAGTTCTAAGAAAGGCCTTCCAGTGGGACGAAGAGTGTGAAAAAGCCTTCAACCAACTCAAGTCCTACTTAGGGTCTCCCTTATTGCTGTCTCGGCCCATCACGGGGGAAAGGTTGTTTGTGTATCTGGCAGTCTCTGAATCAGCCATCAGCGTGGCCATCATACGGGAAGAGGATGGGGTCCAGAGGCCTGTTTACTTCAACAGTAAGTCTCTTCAAGGGTCTGAACAAAATTATCCCCGAATGGAGAAGTTGGCATATGCCCTAATACATGCCTCAAGGAAAATGAAGCCTTACTTTCAAGCTCACTCCATGGTAGTCCTCACTGACTCCCCACTAAGACAGGTTCTGCATAAACCTGAGAAGTCCAGAATATTGATGACCTGGGCCATCGAACTGGGAGAGTATGATCTTACCTACCAGCCTAGGACAACCATCAAGGGGCAGGAACTCGAAGACTTTGTCGCAGAGTTCACCTGGGAAGAGGCCGATAGAAGTTTGGAAGAGGCTGAGACAGAGAAAGTCTTAGATGACGACGAAGAGACGAACCGTAGTGTCTTCCGAGATTCGGAAGAGACTGCACCAAACGTCTTCCGAGGCCGAGAAGAGGTCATCCCAGGCAAAACCCAGAGTAGGGTAGAAGAGAACGAAGAGGATCGATACCTCTTCGAGAAGGGGGTTATGAGAGAAGGGGTCTTCTCATCAGATGTAGACGTATGGAGCCTCTTCGTTAATGGCTCTTCCTGTGACAGTGGAAGTGGCGCGGGGCTAATACTCTCGGATCCAGATGGCACCAACATTGAATACGCCTTGAGATTCAACTTCCAGGCCTCAAATAATGAGTCCGAGTGTGAGTCCATGGTAGAAGGTCTCTTATTGGCAACAACTCTTCGAGTAAAGCGACTCCTACTCCATAACGACTCAAGGTTGGTTGTCAATTAAGTGTTGGGGGTATACGAGGCCAAAGACGAAAGGATGGCCAAGTACTTAAAGAAGGTAAGAAGGTTGTTAGAGTATTTTGAAGAAGCAAAACTGAACTCGATGCATTGGCAAGGCTGGCCTCGGCAATGAAGACAGATTTGGGAAGGACCATTCCAATCGAGGTCTTAGGAAAAGCAAGCATCAAGGAGGACTAGGTATGTAGCCCTTGTCACAATGTGAACCTAGGAGACTCATGGATCGACCCGCTCATCAGATACCTAAGAGACGGAGAGCTACCTGAGTCCAAGATGGAAAGGAGAAAGTTGAGATACAGGGCTGCCAAGTTCTCAATAGTAGGAGACGTCTTGTACAAAAAGGGGTTTCTATTGCCTCTCCTCAGATGTGTGCATCCCATGGAAGTACCCCAGGTCTTACAGGAGGTTCATGAGGGTTCTTGCTCTAGCCACATAGGGGGAAGGCCCTTAGCCAAGAGGATCATCACTCAGGGATACTGGTGGCCTACCTTGTCTAAGGACGCGACAGACTATGTGAAGAGGTGCGACAAATGTCAAAGGTTCGCCACTATCCCTCATCAACCCCATCAGCCTATGACGTCAATCTCTTCTCCATGGCCATTTGCGGTATGGGGAATTGACTTAGTAGGACCTTTGCCAAGAGCTGTCAATAACTATAGATTCTTGATAGTTGCCATTGACTACTTTTCAAAGTGGGTGGAGGCAGAACCGATGATAACAATTACAGAGCAGAAGACATTCCAGTTCATTTAGAAGAAAATCATATGCAGATATGGCCTCCCAAACACTCTCATCTCGGATAATGGGACCCAGTTCAAGAACTCCTCCTTAGAAAAGTATTGCCTAAGAGTGGGGATTAAACAGTTCATCTCATCTCCTGGCCGACCTCAGGCAAATGGCCAGACCGAGGTCACTAACAAGAATATCTTGGACGAAATCAAGAAGAGGTTAGAAGATGCGAAGGGGAGATGGACAGAAGAGGTCAACTCTATGTTATGGGCCTACAGAACCACGGCAAGGACACCAACAGGAGAAACCCCATTCATGCTGGCATATGGCTCAGAGGCCGTCATACCAACGGAAGTAGGACTGCCAACTCATCGAATTCAGACCTACGACCCTGACAGCAATGGGGAGAAGAGGAGGCTAGACCTGGATCTATTCGAAGAAAGAAAGGAAGACGCAGAGGTCAGAAAAGTAGCCTACCAGCAGAGGGCAGCGAAATTCTACAACCAAAGGGTGAAGTCAAGACCCATCGCAGTGGGAGACCTAGTGCTAAAGAAGACCCTACAAAAGGCAAACAAGCTACACCCAAACTGGCATGGCCCCTACAAAGTAACGGAAGAGGTTGTGCCTGGCACTTACAGCCTAGAAAACCTAAAAGGAGAACCTTTCACTAACCCATGGAATGCTGACCATCTCAAGAGATATTACATATGATGTTGCATATAATTTTATGTAAATGTACCATCTTATTGAGAAGAGGTTATTAATAAAGATCAGTTTCCATGACAGTTCTTGCTTCATTCTTATATCAGAAATTTATTATGGGGATAACATCTTAGGTGATGACCTCAGACCCTCATAACATCACTCGGTGGTGACGAGGTCTGAGCTCAGACACCTTAGCAGATGACCTCAGACCCTTAACATCATTAATTTGGTGAAATTTATTATGGGGATAACATCTTAGGTGATGACCTCAGACCCTCATAACATCACTCGGTGGTGACGAGGTCTGAGCTCAGACACCTTAGCAGATGACCTCAGACCCTTAACATCATTAATTTGGTGAATTATGGGGATAACATCTTAGGTGATGACCTCAGACCCTCATAACATCACTCGGTGGTGACGAGGTCTGAGCTCAGACACCTTAGCAGATGACCTCAGACCCTAAACAACATTAATTTGGTGAATTATGAGGCTAACATCTTAGGTGATGACCTCAGACCTTCATAACATCACTCGGTGGTGAAGAGGTCTAAGCTCAGACACCTTAGCAGATGACCTCAGACTCTTAACATCATTAATTTGGTGAAATTTATTATGGGGATAACATCTTAGGTTATGACCTCAGACCCTCATAACATCACTCGGTGGTGATGAGGTCTGAGCTCAGACACCTTAGCAGATGACCTCAGACCCTTAACATCATTAATTTGGTGAATTATGAGGCTAACATCTTTGGTGATGACCTCAGACCTTCATAACATCACTCGGTGGTGAAGAGGTCTGAGCTCAGACACCTTAGAAGATGACCTCAGACCCTTAACATCATTAATTTGGTGAAATTTATTATGGGGATAACATCTTAGGTGATGACCTCAGACCCTCATAACATCACTCGGGGGTGACGAGGTTTGAGATCAGACACCTTCGCAGATGACCTCAGACCCTTAACATCATTAATTTGGTGAATTATGAGGCTAACATCTTAGGTGATGACCTCAGACCTTCATAACATCACTCGGTGGTGAAGAGGTCTGAGCTCAGACACCTTAGCAGATGACCTCAGACCCTTAACATCATTAATTTGGTGAAATTTATTATGGGCATAACATCTTAGGTGAAGACGTCAGACCCTCAAAACATCACTCGGTGGTGAAGAGGTCTGAGCTCAGACACCTTAGCAGATGACCTCAGACCCTTAACATCATTAATTTGGTGAATTATAAGGCTAACATCTTAGGTGATGACCTCAGACCTTCATAACATCACTCGGTGGTGAAGAAGTCTGAGCTCAAACACCTTAGCAGATGACCTCAGACTCTTAACATCATTAATTTGGTGAAATTTATTATGGGGATAACATCTTAGGTGATGACCTCAGACCCTCATAACATCACTCGGTGGTGACGAGGTCTGAGCTCAGACACCTTAGCAGATGACCTCAGACCCTTAACATCATTAATTTGGTGAATTATGAGGCTAACATCTTAGGTGATGACCTCAGACCTTCATAACATCACTCAGTGGTGAAGAGGTCTGAGCTCAGACACCTTAGCAGATGACCTCAGACCCTTAACATCATTAATTTGGTGAAATTTATTATGGGGATAACATCTTAGGTGAAGACCTCAGACCCTCATAACATCACTCGGTGGTGAAGAGGTCTGAGCTCAGACACCTTAGCAGATGACCTCAGACCCTTAACATCATTAATTTGGTGAAATTTATTATGGGGATAACATCTTAGGTGATGACCTCAGACCCTCATAACATCACTCGGTGGTGACGAGGTCTGAGCTCAGACACCTTAGCAGATGACCTCAGACCCTTAACGTCATTAATTTGGTGAATTATGAGGCTAACATCTTAGGTGATGACCTCAGACCTTCATAACATTACTCGGTGGTGACGAGGTCTGAGCTCAAACACCTTAGCAGATGACCTCAGACCCTTAACATCATTAATTTGGTGAAATTTATTTTGAGGCTAACATCTTAGGTGATGACCTTAGAGCCTAATTACAATTCAGTGGTGAAGAGACCTGAGGCCAGAATTATTGACTGAGTATAAACAAGAACACTGCAACAAAATAATATAAGAGATTGACATTCAGTAAAAGGAAGAAATCATATAGCATTCAGAGGCATTGTTGCAAATATTCCTTACAAAATACCGAGGTGTTACAAGTTACAAAATACAAATTTTTGTTACAAGTTAAAAAAGACTAAAGGTCTGAGGGGGGAACATTAACACTTTCGGCTGGGTTGACTTGATCAACGTTGGTCACCTCGGCCACGTCATCAGTATGGTCTGTCCCTCCGACCTCGGTTCCTCCAAGAGTTACAGTTTCGGCAGGTGCAGCAGCCTCATCCTCTACCTCTTGAAGAGACTGTGCAAACTGAGGGTCATCAAAGCCGAGACCTATAAAGTCAGAGGCCTTTAGAGTACCGACCTCCCTCTCTCTGACTTCAGCCCATTTGGTAGTGGCCGTGATACCTCTTTCAAGATATTCAAAGCCAAAACCCATGAATTCGTCTGAGCCTTTGTAGTCAGAAATTATCTTGTCTGAGGCATCTTCAAGGGCAGCCTTCACAGCCGAGCTAACCTTCTGCTGCAGGACGTCATCTTTGGCCTTCAGGGCTTTGGCATGATCTTTGACGAGCAGAGAGATGTCTTTTTCCAGCCCCTTACCCTTGCCCTCAGAGTTCTGAAGCTCTGACTTCAGACGGTCAACCTCAGTATTTAGGGCACTTTCAACCTTCTCGGCCTCCTGTCCCTTCTGGATGAGGGGCAATTTCCTCATAGCCCAGTTCGATAGTTGATACATAGCAGTCACTCCCTGCACATTTAATGAAGAGGTTAAGCGGGAGAAAAGTCAGATGTTGCACTTAAAAAATTTTGACGAAGGAACAAATCATACCTGGACGGCTCTGTGAAGGCCGAACTCAACCAACAGGGAGGTG
The DNA here is from genome assembly GCA_949130495.1 of Sambucus nigra. Taxonomy (NCBI): domain Eukaryota; kingdom Viridiplantae; phylum Streptophyta; class Magnoliopsida; order Dipsacales; family Adoxaceae; genus Sambucus; species Sambucus nigra. The sequence continues at coordinate 383,807,723 of OX422217.1, forward strand.
TCCATAGCTCTGTAGAAGCGCTTGTCAGCCTCGGTCATTACAGAGCCGATTGCGTCCATGGCCTGCCTGTTATGGCCGACCACACTATCGGTTAACTTTAGCTGATCCAGACGTGCCGTCAGGATGTCGGCCGAAGAGATTGGAATCGCAGCATCAGAGGCCTTCTTCTGCCTCGAGGTCGGCCTCTGATCCTCAGAGGCATGGGTTTCTGGGGCCCTCTTCTTTGAGGCCTGAGATTTGGATGTTGAGGGATCTAGGGGAGGAGCATTCAGACCAGCCTTTTTGGCAAGCCTCGCCAAGCTCGGAGCAGCCATCTCCCACAGTTCGTCTGTAATGCCTGGTGGTCGCTCTGTAAAAGATTAAAAGATATGGGTTAGAAATCAGATATGAATGAGTTCAGAGGTTAGACTTACAATAAAAATTATTACCAAAGTCAACAAGGGTGCTTCCACCCAGGCTCATCCCCGAGAGATACTGGGGGGTCAGCAAGTGTTCGAACTTAACAAACAGACCATGTGCCCCTTGGTCTTGCAGGGCCTTCACCTTCTGCATATTTTGAAGACTTAGACCAGGATCGGCCCTGGAAGATATGGTGACCTTGCCCCATTTTAGGGGTATCCTCGGCTCAAGTGTGGAAGAGGGGACGCATGGGCCAAATTCCCATGGTCCTGAGGCGAACAAATAACGGGGCTTCCAGTTATGATTTGAGGTCTGAGTCACCTGGAGCATTTTCTTCTCAGGCCTCCGAGCCACAAAATGATAGTAGCTCGGATGGTTTTTGGCCGAGGTTGGGACATAACAGCCAACGAAGACCTGAACTGGGAGGTCAGAGTGGTGGACTGCCCTCCATAGAATAATGGCCCCTATGATGACTCTCCAGGCATTGGGAGATAGCTGTGAGGGGGCCAAGTTGATGTAAGAGAGAATGGATTTGATGACGGGATGAATGGGTAGGCGAAACCCTAACTTAAACATCTGCTCGTACAGGCAGATTTCCCCATCTCGGCCGTGATAGGCCCTCTCTTCCCTCGAAGGTCTCCTTAATTTGATGGAAGGACTGATGGAGTACAAATATCTGAAGCACAGAAGATCCACCTTAGTGACTGTGCTTTCGAACTCGGCGGCCTCAGAGATGTCAACATCGCTTTCAGCATCTTCGTCATCATCAAGCTCAACGTTGGCTGGAGCAGATGTAGATGGGTTACTAGGGAATCTTTGAGCGAACTATGCCCCTGTGACGGACGACAGGGGGATTGCATCAAGAATGGGTGGCACAGCCACACTCGGCTCAAGCACTTCAACCTCTGAAGAAGAGGCTGAGGTGCTGGAGCCATTATGGAATGAAGCTCGGCTGGATACCTCGGCCTGATCAGGCCGAGGTGTGAAATCATAGCTTCCTGGAAAGAGTCCACTAACATGGGGTCTAAGGTAGAAGCTTCAGACTTAGACATAGGTGTTGGATCAGCAGGCACCCCTGTATGATAGAAGTTCTCCGGGGGGTTAGGATATATCACCCTCAGAGGTGGTGGAAACAAGGGTCTAATGGGAAACTCTTGTGACCTACGAGCTTCCTCATGAGCCCTCTCTATTTGCCTAATCTTTTCTAGGGTCTTCTCTCTAAGAGAAGGGAAATCCTCAAGAAGATGGTATAAAGGTCTGAGCATCAGAGGATGACCCTAAACTTAGGAAAAACTCCTAAAACTACAAACACGATTGACTTGTAAAATAAAGGAGTTTAAAGATCAAACTTAGAAGTTTAAAGAGAATATCGTTCGCCTGAAAATATGATGCTCGCTGGAAAACGATGAAACTCGCCGAAAAATGAAAACCAAGTACCAGAAACAAAGGAAATGGAAAGAAAGAAGTACCTGGAAATGAATCGATGAATGAAATGAAGAAAACTCGCAAGAAAATCGACAAAGGCTTCGGCAGAAGAGCGTTGAGTAGAGAAGATTTGGAAAGAGAGAAATTGCAAGAACAGTTTGTGCGCAGGAATGAAGTGAAGAAGAAAGAGAAAAAGAAGGGTTCAAACCCTTAAATGCGTGGGCACATTTCCCAAGGCACATCATTGCCTTGGGAGCCCTAAAGGACAGCTGACGGCATACGCATAGCAAGTAAGCACGTTCTAGCGTGGACAGGTGTCATGCAGGTATTAGCTTGGGACGGACAGGCCTCAGAGGTGTAGTAATCCCCTAGCCACTTGCTCTCGCATATGACTAAGGGCTGGGGGTGATTGATATGCCCCAAGTGTAACCTTGGCCTAGAGACACCAACCTCGGCCGAGATGATGGCCGAGATATTGATCGACCCTAGATAAGCCATGGGCCCACGACATCATCCCTCGTCTAGATCAGTGTCGGCCTGGGCCGACACTATCACCTACATTTCCAATGGACGCTACGCGCATCACAGGCATCAACAGCACTCTCGTACACTTGGGTATGGCAACCTCGGCCGAGTTCAGGGCGAGGTGACAAGAAGCCTTAGTAATCATCAGCATGGAATCAGTCCAACCTCGGCTGGTGCCGACCCCAGCATAATGTCTCGGTCGAGATCAGGTCGAGACTCCCTATGACACATCTCGAATTGAACAAACATCAAGTCCTTACACCTCGGCTTCTCCCAGGCCGAGGTCATCCACCAATATGGCGGCCGAGCATCTGTTGACATTTGGATAAGGATACAAGGACACAAATCAGTTGTAACAAGATTATTCTCCACACGTGGGGAGAATATTTCATCATCATTCCTTACATGTGACAGTGACAGATGGCACTCCCACATTGGTGAGGCAACCACACACATGCTCATTACATGCATGGGGGGTACATTACACCCCCTTGGTATTATATATAGGGGTCACCCCTACCTTGCAAAGGGATCCCAGTTATTCAACCCTAGCAAAAACTCTGTCTAAATATACAATAGAGAGAGAAAGCTTGAGAGATTGTATCCATGGCCATTAGTGCCTTCACTCAGTGATATTACTCACACACTCACAGTGGACGTAGGCCAGATTGGCTGAACCACTTATATTCCGGTGTTGATTCCTCTTATCCTCATCTCATTCTCTTATCTCTTTATATAACTGTGCTGCCATTGTTATTCCTATATTGAGCTTGAAAACACCTTACCTGGTGGTGCTGATTCCGGCATCATCAAATGATACCAGACAAAAGAAGTGACAAATGAAAGTATAACTTAAACTAAGTGTGGTAAAAACATCTTTACATAAATGTGCATACGTTTCAAAATAAGGTAGTACTTAAAATCAAACTGAAAACCAACAGCAATTTGAAATAATCTCCAAAAATGAAGAATCATGAATCCACTTATGCTGGAATTTGAAGGCCTTATGGATAAGATCAACTGTAATGGTAATCTGCATTATCAGTGGACTGTGATCAAATCAACTTTTGTTAAGATGATGAACAACTTCTGTGATCAGAACTAATATTAAGTGAAAATATTTTCACTTAATAAGGACCATAGATCAACCACTAAATCCAGTCAATAAAGGAGAAAATTTATTAGTTATATACTAGTAATTTCTGTATGCAACTATATACCAAAACCCCCAAAATGCAGAACATTTAATCAATTAGGAAGTTATGCGGACCACTAACGGATCGATTCAGTTAGGCAGCTAGGTAGAACATAACACACTCGCACATTTTTTTATTTTTTTTTTATTTTCAATGTTTAGAAGACCTTGCCTCTTCTAAATGGCTTACATCCGATGAGAAAACAAAAATTGATAAGAGAAGAAAACATAAATGAGAATCTTTATAGAATAGATCCCTTACATAGCCATAATATAGGGAGCAAATTAAGAAGAGACTTAGACCCCCTAATGACAAAATAGAACATCAATGCCCGCTAGACATGTCTGATAGATGGGAGACTCCATTTATCCACTAATAGTAGACCTTTACTTGACTGTCTGCAAATGTTCCAAGCAGAGGTTATAGAGAAGGATCCTGTACTTGAAGGTTCCCAAATCAGAGTATCAATGGAATTTGGCATAATTTCTTCAAATTTCAACACTTTATAAGTGATAGAAGCGTTGAAGACATGCTATAACTTCTCTTTTTCCCATTTTTGGCCTTGGTTCCAGAATTCTTTAATCTGACCAGCTTCTGCCTCATTTGATAGCTTACATTCAAGAACACCCCAGTTATCCTTGGCTATATTGATATTTACCTCTCTAATAGACCAAATGATGTGATCTTCAGCTTTGTCCCTGACATAACACATACGATTCCAAGTCTGAGCTGACCCTCTCATAGGAGCTGAACAAGGATGTTGATTCCTACAATAACCTGCCATCATGAATTTTGCCCAAATAGATATTTGTTGTCTAAAATTCCACCATAACTTCATACTAAGGGAAGAATGTACATCATATATATGTCTGACACCCAAACCACCTTCAGTTATGGGCTTAACAATTTTCCCCCAGCCACACCAATGATGCCTAGACTCCCCAAAGCTATTACTCCAAAAAAAATTGCAATAATAGCAGAAATTTTATTGAGAATCGCTTTTGGAGGATTCAAGGCAGATAGGTTGTACAAATACATTGAAGAGAGCACTGAGTTAATGAGAACAATCTTACCTCCGAGGCTCAAACATTTATACTTCCAACCTTGAATTCTATTCTTTATATTCTGAACCATCTCTATAAAATAGTTACTCTTTTTCCTTCCACTGTATATAGGTCAGCCTAGGTACTTTATAGGATCAGACTTCAATTGCATTCCAGAAACTTCCTTAATTTTATTGAGAGCTCTGAGGCTAATATGCTTCGAAGCCATGACATTGCTCTTACTTGTATTGATTAATTGCCCAGACACCTGTTCATAGAGTCTTAACACCCTCATAATCTTCTTCACTTCCTTCAAAGAGCCAGAGCTAAAAATGATAATGTCATCTGCAAAAGACAAATGATTAAATCTGGGGCTGCCAATTGGCATTTTATACCCCACATAATTTGAATTAGAAAGCAAGAATTCAAGGTTTTTAGATAGGACATCTGCCATCATAATGAATAGGCTAGGGGATAAAGGGTCCCCTTGCCTTAAGCCTCTAGAAGATTTGAAAAATCCAGAGTTCTCTCCATTGATCATTATAGTAAACCATGAATTAGAGATAATCCTCCAGATATAATCCAGCCATATCTCCCAGAACCCCATTCTTCTCATAACCTTTATAAGGAACAACCAAGAGACCCTATCATATGCCTTAGTCATGTCCAATTTAAGGATGATATTGCCTCCAAAATTCTTGTGATGTAGACGAGAGAGACATTCTTGAGCCAACAAAACATTTTCTGTAATGGACCTGCCTTTGATGAAGCCTGATTGAACTGGAGAGATGATTTGATTCAAAAACTTTGAAAGTATGTCATTTAAAATTTTTGAGAAGATTTTATTGACAAAGTTTTGCATACTTATAGGTCTGAACTCATTAAACGATTGAGGGTTTAAAGTCTTTGGGATCAACGCAATTTTTGTAGTTGTTGAAATTTTTGGGAGGATAGAGCCTGCAAAGAAACTATGGACTGCCTTCAACACATCAAATTTTATAATATCCCAAAAAAAACTAAAGAAGTAACCAGGGAAGCCATAGACACCTGGACTGCTGGAAGCATTTAGACCTTTTATAGCCTATTCCACCTCCTCAATTTCTGGCCACACTATCAATTCTTTGTTCATGTCTTCACTTATGGTTTTTGGAATATGTCTAAGCAATTCATGTTCCCCTTCTAGACTCATAACCTCTTCTGTTCGAATAAATGTAGAAAAATGATCAATTGCTTCAGCTTTTATCTCCTCTTTTGTATGAATCCACGTTCCATCAGCCTTCTTTATCTTATCAATAGCTAATCTTCTCTGCTTATTTTTAACACTCTTATGAAAATAAGCAGTATTCCTATCCCCATCTTGAACCCATCTCTCATTCGCTTTTTGAGACCAGAATTCATGTTCTGTTTTGAGACAATGATTATGGGAAGCTGTGGCCTGAGAAAGAGCCTCTCTATTAAACTCAGAGGGGTCATTTTCATATGTAATTTTAGCTTGCAGGAGTAAGTCTTCAGCATTCCTAGCAGCCTGAAAGATATCCCCATAGTAGGATCTACTCCACCTGGTGAGTTTTCCTCTGATATCTTTATGCTTGAAGGATATATCTATTATAGGGTTAGAGCACTCCATTTCCCTCCAGGTTTCTTCCACAATTTTGATGCATGCATCTTACTCAGTCCAAAATTTAAGGAAAACAAAGCTTTTTGGAATCTAATGGTTAATTGATTTACCTGATAATAATATGGGGTTGTGATCAGACATGCTGCGATTTAGGTGGTTAACTTCCCATTTAATGTCAAAATCTATACACTGTTGATTCATTAAAACTCTATCAAGCCTGCACCAAATGCTGCTCTCTCCATTTCTCTTGTTGTGCCATGTGAATTTTGTACCTTTATAACCCAAGTCTACTAGCCCATTTTCTTCTATGCACTCAATGAATTTGAACATAGCTCCAATATTGATATTATTCCCACCAGCCTTTTCTTCCTGATCAGTTATAATGTTGAAGTCCCCACATATCATCCAAGCTGCATCAGTACAGATATCTGACAAATGATCCCACAAGACTCTTCTTTCAAGTCTGATACAGCTAGCATATACAAAGCTATATTGAATAGACTAAACACCACCATTGAGTTTATATATGTCTATATAGCAGCTATATATGGCTATATAGCAGCTATATATGGCCATATATAGCAGCTATATAAAGCAGCTATATATAGCAGTTATATAGCAGCTATATAGCAGCTATATATGCCCATATATAGCAGCCATATATGAGCCTATATAACTGCTATATATGGCCATATATAGCTACAATATAAGGCCATATATAGCTGCTATATATAGCTGCTACATATGGCCATATATAGCTGCTATATAGGCTCATATATAGCTGCTATATATGGCCATATATAGCAGTTATATAGGCTCATATATAGCTGCTATATATGGCCATATATAGCTTCTATATAGATTGAAAACAAGATGAAGAGGGCGAAACCACGAAATAGCCCCCGTAGGGTCCCGTGAGAGGCACCGACACCTTTCTCGAGACCAATGTAACACGTAGGAACTGACTACCCGATAATGGGACTCCCGATTTGAGATTACGACGATTATTTGAAAATATGAGGGCTTAAGCTTGAAAACAAGGCGTTAGTGGGTGAAAACCCGAATAGCCCCCAAACGGCCCCGTGGGTGGCACCAACACCTCCCATGGGACCAATGTGACTCGTAGGAAATGACCGCGTAGCCGCAAGACTCCCGATTTGACAATACGACGATAATTTGCATATTTCTAGACGTAGGCTTAAAAACATGGCGTTAGAGGGTGACAGCCCCCGAACGGCCCTGTGGGTGGCACCAACACCTCCCACAGGACCAATGTAACTCGTAGGAACTGACCCCAGAGCCGCGGGACTCCCGGTTTGAGAATTCGACGATAATTTTCATATTTCTAGACTTAGACTTAAAAACATGGCGTTAGAGGGTGAAAACTCAGAACAACCCTCTAATGACCCCGTGGGTGGCACCAACACCTCCCACAGGACCAATGTAACTCGTAGGAACTGACCCCGCAGCCGCGGGACTCCCGATTTGAGAATACGATGATAATTTGAATACTTCTAGACTTAGGTTAAAACATGGCATTAGAGGGTGAGAACTACAAACAGCCCCCGAACCTCCCCGTGGGTGGCACCGACACCTCCCACGGGACCAATGTAACTCGTAGGAACTGACCCCAGAGCCGCGGGACTCCCGGTTTGAGAATTCGATGATAATTTGCATATTTATAGACTTAGGCTTAAAAACATGGCGTTAGAGGGTGAAAACTCATAACAACCCTCTAACGGACTCGTGGGTGGCACCAACACCTCCCATGGGACCAATGTAACTCGTAGGAACCGACCCCACAACCATGGGTCTCCCGATTTGAGAGTACGACGGTAATTTGCATATTTCTAGACTTAGGCTTAAAAACATTATGTCAGAGGGTGAAAACTCGAAATAGCCCCCGAACGGCACCGTGGGTGGCACCAACACCTCCCACGGGACCAATGTAACTCGTAGGAACCGACCCCACAGCCACGGGTCTCCCGGTTTGAGAGTACGATGGTAATTTGTGTATTTCTAGACTTAGTCGTAAAAACATTACGTTAGAGGGTGAAAACTCGAAACAGCCCCCGAACGGCCCCGTGGGTGGCACCAACACCTCCCATGGACCAATGTAACTCGTAGGAACTCACCCCGTAGCCGCGGGTCTCCCGGTTTGAGATTACGATGGTAATTTGCATATTTCTAGACTTAGGCTTAAAAACATGACATTAGAGGTTGAAAACTCGAAACAGCCCCCGAACGGCCCCGTGGGTGGCACCAACACCTCCCACGGGAACAATGTAACTCGTAGAAACTGACCCCGCAGCCGCGGGACTCCTGATTTGAGAATACGATGATAATTTGCGTATTTCTAGACTTAAGCTTAAAAACATGGCGTTAGAAGGTGAAAATTCGAAACAGCCCTAGAACGGCCCCGTGGGTGGCACCAACACCTCCCACGGGACCAACGTAACTCGTAGGAACTGACCCCGCAGCCGCGGAACTCTCGGTTTCAGAATACGATGATAATTTGCATATTTGTAGACTTAGGCTTAAAACATGGCGTTAGAGGGTGAGAACTCGAAACAGCCCCTGAACGTCCCCGTGGGTGGCACCAACACCTCCCACGGGACCAACGTAACTCGTAGAAACTGACCCCGCAGCCGCGGGACTCCCGGTTTTAGAATACGACGGTAATTTGCATATTTATAGACTTAGGGTTAAAAACATGGCGTTAGAGGGTGAGAACTCGAAACAGCCCCCAAACGGCTCCGTTGGTGGCACCAACACCTCCCACGGGACCAATGTAACTCGTAGGAACTGACCCCGTACCCGCAGGACTCCCGGTTTTAGAATACGACGGTAATTTGCATATTTCTAGACTTAGGCTTAAAAACATGGCGTTAGAGGGTGAAAACTCAAAACAGCCCCCGAACGGCCCTGTGGGTGGCACCAACACCTCTCACGGGACCAATGTAACTCCTAAGAACTGACCCCGCAGCCGCAGGACTCCCGATTTGATAATATGACGATAATTTGCATATTTGTAGACTTAGGCTTAAAAACATGGCGTTAGAGGGTGAGAACCCGAAACACCCTCTGAATGCCCCCGTGGGTTGCACCAACACCTCCCACGGGACCAACGTAACTCGTAGTAACTGACCCTGCAGCCGCTGGTCTCCCGATTTGAGAGTACAACGGTAATTTACGTATTTCTAGACTTAGGCTTAAAAACATGACGTTAGAGGGTGAAAACTCGAAACAGCCCTCGAACGGCCCCGTGGGTGGCACCAACGCCTCCCACGGGACCAACGTAACTCGTAGGAACTCACCCCGCAGCCGCGGGTCTCCCGGTTTGAGAATACGACGATAATTTGCGTATTTATAGACTTAGGCATAAAAACATGGCATTTGAAGGTGAAAACTAAAAACAACCCCAAAACGGCCCCGTGAGTGGCACCAACAACTCCCACGGGACCAACATAACTCGTAGGAACTGACCCCACAGCAGCGGATCTCCCAGTTTGAGAGTATACGTTAATTTACATATGTTTAGACTTAGGCTTAAAAACATGGCGTTAGAAGGTGAAAACTTGAAACAGCCCCCGAACGGCCCCGTGGGTGGCACCAACACCTCCCATGGGACCAACGTAACTCGTAGGAACTGACCTCGCAGCTGCGGGTGTCCCGGTTTGAGAATACGATGATAATTTGCGTATTTCTAGACTTCAGTAAAACATGGCATTAAAAGGTAAAAACTCGTAACAGCCCCCGAACGGCCTCGTGGGTGGTACCAACACTTTCCACAGCACCAACGTCACTCGTAGGAACTGACCCCGCAGCCGCGGATCTCCCGATTTGATAATACGATGATAATTTGCATATTTCTAGACTTAGGCTTAAAAACATGGCGTTAGAAGGTGAAAACTTGAAACAGCCCCCGAACGGCCCCCTGGGTGGCACCAACACCTCCCACGGGACCAACGTAACTCGTAGGAACTGACCCCACAGTCGCGGGTCTCCCGATTTGAGAATACGACGGTAATTTGAGTATTTCTAAACTTAGGCTTAAAAACATGGCGTTAAAAGGTGAAAACTCGAAACAGCCCCAGAACGGCCCCGTGGGTGGCACCAACACCTCCCACGGGAATAACGTAACTCGTAGGAACTGACCCCAGAGCCGCGGGACTCCCGGTTTGAGAATTCGAAAAATAATTTGCATATTTCTAGACTTAGTCTTAAAAATATGGCGTTAGAGGGTGAAAACTCATAACAGCCCTCTAATGAACTCGTGGGTGGAACCAACACCTCACAGGGGACCAATGTAACTCGTAGGAACCGACCCCACAACCGCGGGTCTCTCGGTTTGAGAGTACGACGGTAATTTGCATATTTCTAGACTTAGGCTTAAAAACATTACGTTAGAGGGTGAAAACTCGAAACAACCCCCGAACGACACCGTGGGTGGCACCAACACCTCCCACGGGACCAATGTAACTCGTAGGAACTGACCCCACAGCCGCAAGTCTCCCGGTTTGAGACAACGACGATAATTTGAATATTTCTAGACATAGGCTTAAAACATGACGTTAGATGGTGAAAACTCGAAACAGCCGCCAAACGGCCCCGTGGGTGGCACCAACACCTCCCACGGACCAATGTAACTCGTAGGAACTGACCCTGTAGCCGTGGGTCTCCCGGTTTCAGAGTACGACGGTAATTTACATATTTTTAGACTTAGGCTTAATAACATGACATTAGAAGGTGAAAACCAGAAACAGCCCGCGAACGGCTCCGTGGGTGGCACCAACACCTCCCGCGGGACCAATGTAACTCGTAGGAACTGACCCTGCAGCCGCAGGACTCCCGGTTTGAGAATACGATGATAATTTACGTATTTCTAGACTTAGGCTTAAAAACATGGCATTAGAAGGTGAAAACTCGAAACAGCCCCAGAACGGCCCTGTGGGTGACACCAACACCTCCCACGGGACCAACGTAACTTGTAGGAACTGACCCTGCAGCCGCAGGACTCCCGGTTTGAGAATACGACGATAATTTGCATATTTGTAGACTTAGGCTTAAAAACATGGCGTTAGAGGGTGAGAACTCGAAACAGCCCCCGAACGTCCCTCTGGGTGGCACCAACACCTCCCACGGGACCAACGTAACTCATAGGAACTGACCCTGCAGCCGCGGGACTCCCGGTTTGAGAATACAACGATAATTTGCATATTTATAGACTTATGGTTAAAAACATGGCGTTAGAGGGTGAGAACTCGAAACAGCCCCCGAACGGCCCCGTGGGTGGCACCAACACCTCCCACGGGACCAATGTAACTCGTAGGAACTGACCCCGCAGCCGCGGGATTCCCGGTTTTTGAATACGATGGTAATTTGCATATTTCTAGACTTAGGCTTAAAGACATGGCGTTAAAAGGTAAAAACTCGTAACAGCCCCCGAACGGCCCCGTGGGTGGCACCAACACCTCCCACGGGACCAACGTAACTCGTAGGAACTGACCCCGCAGCCGCGGGACTCTCGGTTTGAGAATACGATGATAATTTGCATATTTATAGACTTAGGCTTAAAAACATGGCGTTAGAGGGTGAGAACTCGAAACAGCCCCCGAACGGCCCCGTGGGTGGCACCAACACCTCCCACGGGACCAATGTAACTCGTAGGAACTGACCCCGCAGCCGCGGGATTCTCGGTTTTCGAATACGACGGTAATTTGCATATTTCTAGACTTAGGCTTAAAAACATGGTGTTAAAAGGTAAAAACTCGTAACAGCCCCCGAACGGCCCCGTGGGTGGCACCAACACCTCCCACGGGACCAATGTAACTCATAGGAACTGACCCCGCAGCCGCAGGACTCCCGGTTTGAGAATACGATGATAATTTGCATATTTGTAGACTTAGCTTAAAAACATGGCGTTAGAGGGTGAGAACTCGAAACATCCCCTGATTGTCCCTGTGGGTGGCACCAAGACCTCCCACGGGACCAACGTAACTCGTAGGAACTGACCCCGCAGCCGCGGGTCTCGCGGTTTGAGAGTACTACGGTAATTTCTGTATTTCTTCACTTAGGCTTAAAAACATGACGTTAGAGGGTGAAAACTTGAAACAGCCCCCGAACGGCCCCGTGGGTGGCACCAACACCTCCCACGGGAGCAACGTAACTCATAGAAACTGACCCCGCAGCGGCGGGTCTCCCGGTTTGAGAATACGACGGTAATTTGCGTATTTCTAGACTTAGGCTTAAAAACATGGCGTTAGAAGGTGAAAACTCGAAACAACCCCGGAACGGCCCCGTGGGTGGCACCAACACCTCCCACGGGACCAACGTAACTCGTAGGAACTGACCCCACATCCGCGGGACTCCCGGTTTTAGAATACGACGGTAATTTGCATATTTCTAGACTTAGGCTTAAAAACATGGCGTTAGAGGGTGAAAACTCGAAACAGCTCCCGAACGGCCCCGTGGGTGGTACCAAAACCTCCCACGGCATCAATATAACTCGTAGGAATTGACCCCGCAGCCGCGGGTCTCCCGGTTTGAGAATATGACGGTAATTTGCGTATTTCTAGACTTAGGCTTAAAAACATGGCATTAGAAGGTGAAAACTTGTAACAGCCCCAGAAAGGCCCCGTGGGTGGCACCAACACATCCCACGGGACGAACGTAACTCGTAGGAACTGACCCCGCAGACGCGGGTCTCCCGGTTTGAGAATACGACAATAATTTGCGTATTTCTAGACTTAGGCTTAAAAACATGGCATTAGAAGGTGAAAACTCGAAACATCCCCAGAACGGCCCCGTGGGTGGCACCAACACCTCCCACGGGACCAACGTAACTTGTAGGAACTGACCCCGCAGCCGCGGGTCTCCCGGTTTGAGAATACGACGGTAATTTGCGTATTTATAAACTTAGGCTTAAAAACATGGCGTTAGAGGGTGAGAATTCGAAACAGCCCCCGAACGGTACCGTGGGAGGCACCAACACCTCCCACGGGACCAATGTAACTCGTAGGAACTCACCCCGAAGCCGCGGGATTCCCGGTTTTCGAAGACGACGGTAATTTTCATATTTCTAGACTTAGGCTTAAAAACATGGCGTTAAAAGGTAAAAACTCATAACAGCCCCCGAACGGCCCCGTTGGTGGCACCAACACCTCCCATGGACCAATGTAACTCGTAGGAACTCACCCCGTAGCCACGGGTCTCCCGGTTTGAGATTACGATGGTAATTTGCATATTTCTAGACTTAGGCTTAAAAACATAACATTAGAGGTTGAAAACTAGAAACATCCCCCGAACGGCCCCATGGGTGCCACCAACACCTCCCACGGGAACTATGTAACTCGTAGGAACTGACCCCGCAGACGCGGGACTCCCGATTTGAGAATACGATGATAATTTGCGTATTTCTAGACTTAAGCTTAAAAACAAGGCGTTAGAAGGTGAAAATTTGAAACAGCCCTAGAACGGCCCCGTGGGTGGCACCAACACCTCCCACGGGACCAACGTAACTCGTAGGAACTGACCCCGCGGCCGCGGGACTCTCGGTTTGAGAATACGATGATAATTTGCATATTTGTAGACTTAGGCTTAAAAACATGGCGTTAGAGGGTGAGAACTCGAAACAGCCCCCGAACGGCCACGTGGGTGGCACCAACACCTCCCACGGGACCAATGTAACTCGTAGGAACTGACCCCGCAGCCGCGGGATTCTCGGTTTTCGAATACGACGGTAATTTGCATATTTCTAGACTTAGGCTTAAAAACATGGTGTTAAAAGGTAAAAACTCGTAACAGCCCCCGAACGGCCCCGTGGGTGGCACCAACACCTCCCACGGGACCAATGTAACTCATAGGAACTGACCCCGCAGCCGCAGGACTCCCGGTTTGAGAATACGATGATAATTTGCATATTTGTAGACTTAGCTTAAAAACATGGCGTTAGAGGGTGAGAACTCGAAACAGCCCCTGATTGTCCCTGTGGGTGGCACCAAGACCTCCCACGGGACCAACGTAACTCGTAGGAACTGACCCCGCAGCCGCGGGTCTCGCGGTTTGAGAGTACTACGGTAATTTCTGTATTTCTTCACTTAGGCTTAAAAACATGACGTTAGAGGGTGAAAACTTGAAACAGCCCCCGAACGGCCCCGTGGGTGGCACCAACACCTCCCACGGGACCAACGTAACTCGTAGTAACTGACCCTGCAGCCGCTGGTCTCCCGATTTGTGAGTACTACGATAATTTACGTATTTCTAGACTTAGGCTTAGAAACATGACGTTAGAGGGTGAAAACTCAAAACAGCCCTCGAACGGCCCCGTGGGTGGCACCAACACCTCCCACGGGACCAACGTAACTCGTAGGAACTCACCCCGCAGTCGCGGGTCTCCCGGTTTGAGAATACGACGATAATTTGCGTATTTATAGACTTAGGCGTAAAAACATGGCATTTGAAGGTGAAAACTAAAAACAACCCCGGAACGGCCCCGTGGGTGGCACCAACACCTCCCACGGGACCAACGTAACTCGTAGGAACTGACCCCACAACAGCGGATCTCCCAGTTTGAGAGTATACGTTAATTTACATATTTTTAGACTTAGGCTTAAAAACATGGCGTTAGAAGGTGAAAACTCAAAACAGCCCCCGAACGGCCCCGTGGGTGGCACCAACACCTCCCATGGGACCAACGTAACTCATAGGAACTGACCTCGCAGCCGCGGGTCTCCCGGTTTGAGAATACGATGATAATTTGCGTATTTCTAGACTTCAGTAAAACATGGCATTAAAAGGTAAAAACTCGTAACAGCCCCCGAACGGCCCCGTGGGTGGTACCAACACTTTCCACAGCACCAACGTAACTCGTAGGAACTGACCCCGCAGCCGCGGATCTCCCGATTTGAGAATACGACGATAATTTTCATATTTCTAGACTTAGGCTTAAAAACATGGCGTTAGAAGGTGAAAACTTGAAACAGCCCCAGAACGGCCCCCTGGGTGGCACCAACACCTCCCACGGGACCAACGTAACTCGTAGGAACTGACCCCGCAGCCGCGGGTCTCCCGATTTGAGAATACGACGGTAATTTGCGTATTTCTAAACTTAGGCTTAAGAACATGGCGTTAGAAGGTGAAAACTCGAAACAGCCCCAGAACGGCCCCGTGGGTGGCACCAACACCTCCCACGGGACCAACGTAACTCGTAGGAACTGACCCCGCAGCTGCGGGTCTCCCGATTTGAGAATACGACGATAATTTGCGTATTTCTAGACTTAGGAATAAAAACATGGCGTTAAAAGGTGAAAACTCGAAACAGCCCCAGAACGGCCCCGTGGGTGGCACCAACACCTCCCACGGGAATAACGTAACTCGTAGGAACTGACCCCAAAGCCGCGGGACTCCCGGTTTGAGAATTCGAAAAATAATTTGCATATTTCTAGACTTAGTCTTAAAAATATGGCGTTAGAGGGTGAAAACTCATAACAGCCCTCTAACGAACTCGTGGGTGGAACCAACACCTCACAGGGGACCAATGTAACTCGTAGGAATCGACCCCACAACCGCGGGTCTCCCGGTTTGAGAGTACGACGGTAATTTTCATATTTCTAGACTTAGGCTTAAAAACATTACGTTAGAGGGTGAAAACTCGAAACAACCCCCGAACGGCACCGTGGGTGGCACCAACACCTCCCACGGGACCAATGTAACTCGTAGGAACTGACCCCACAGCCGCAAGTCTCCCGGTTTGAGACTACGACGATAATTTGAATATTTCTAGACATAGGCTTAAAACATGACGTTAGATGGTGAAAACTCGAAACAGCCGCCAAACGGCCCCGTGGGTGGCACCAACACCTCCCACGGACCAATGTAACTCGTAGGAACTGACCCTGTAGCCGCGGGTCTCCCGGTTTGAGAGTACGACGGTAATTTGCATATTTTTATACTTAGGCTTAAAAACATGACATTAGAGGGTGAAAACTAGAAACAGCCCGCGAACGGCCCCATGGGTGGCACCAACACCTCCCGCGGGACCAATGTAACTCGTAGGAACTGACCCCGCAGCCGCGGGACTCCCGGTTTGAGAATACGATGATAATTTGCGTATTTCTAGACTTAGGCTTAAAAACATGGCATTAGAAGGTGAAAACTCAAAACAGCCCCAGAACGGCCCCATGGGTGACACCAACACCTCCCACGGGACCAACGTAGGAACTGACCCCGCAGCCGCAGGACTCCCGGTTTGAGAATACGACGATAATTTGCATATTTGTAGACTTAAGCTTAAAAACATGGCATTAGAGGGGGAGAACTCGAAACAGCCCCCGAACGTCCCTGTGGGTGGCACCAACACCTCCCACGGGACCAACGTAACTCGTAGGAACTGACCCTGCACCCGCGGGACTCCCGGTTTGAGAATACGACGATAATTTGCATATTTATAGACTTATGGTTAAAAACATGGCGTTAGAGGGTGAGAATTCGAAACAGCCCCCGAACGGCCCCGTGGGTAGCACCAACACCTCCCACGGGACCAATGTAACTCGTACGAACTGACCCCGCAGCCGCGGGATTCCCGGTTTTCGAAGACGACGGTAATTTGCATATTTCTAGACTTAGGCTTAAAAATATGGCGTTAAAAGGTAAAAACTCGTAACAGCCCCCGAACGGCCCCGTGGGTGGCACCAACACCTCCCACGGGACCAATGTAACTCATAGTACTGACCCCGCAGCCGCGGGACTCCCGGTTTGAGAATACGATGATAATTTGCATATTTGTAGACTTAGCTTAAAAACATGGCGTTAGAGGGTGAGAACTCGAAACAGCCCCTGATTGTCCCTGTGGGTGGCAGCAAGACCTCCCACGGGACCAACGTAACTCGTAGGAACTGACCCCGCAGCCGCGGGTCTCGCGGTTTGAGAGTACTACGGTAATTTGCGTATTTTTTGAGTTAGGCTTAAAAACATGACGTTAGAGGGTGAAAACTTGAAACAGCTCCCGAACGGCCCCGTGGGTGGCACCAACACCTCCCACGGGAGCAACGTAACTCATAGGAACTGACCCCGCAGTCGCGGGTCTCCCGGTTTGAGAATACGACGGTAATTTGAGTATTTCTAGACTTAGGCTTAAAAACATGGCGTTAGAAGGTGAAAACTCGAAACAACCCCGGAACGGCCCCGTGGGTGGCACCAACACCTCCCACGGGACCAACGTAAATCGTAGGAACTAACCCCACATCCGCGGGACTCCCGGTTTTAGAATACGACGGTAATTTGCATATTTCTAGACTTATGCTTAAAAACATGGCATTAGAGGGTGAAAACTCAAAACTGCCCCTGAATGTCCCCATGGGTGGCACCAACACCTCCCACGGGACCAACATAACTCGTAGGAACTGACCCCGCAGCCGCGGGTCTCCCGATTTGAGAATACGACGGTAATTTGCATATTTTTATACTTAAGCAAAACATGCGTTAAAAGGTGAAAACTCAAAACAGCTCCCGAACGGCCCCGTGGGTGGTACCAAAACCTCCCACGGCATCAATATAACTCGTAGGAACTGACCCCGCAGCCGCGGGTCTCCCGGTTTGAGAATATGACGGTAATTTGCATATTTCTAGACTTAGGCTTAAAAACATGGCATTAGAAGGTGAAAACTTGAAACAGCCCCAGAAAGGCCCCGTGGGTGGCACCAACACATCCCACGGGACCAACGTAACTCGTAGGAACTGACCCCGCAGCCGCGGGTCTCCCGGTTTGAGAATACGACGGTAATTTGCGTATTTCTAGACTTAGGCTTAAAAACATGGCGTTAGAAGGTGAAAACTCGAAACATCCCCAGAACGGCCCCGTGGGTGGCACCAACACCTCCCACGGGACCAACGTAACTCGTAGGAACTGACCCCGCAGCCGCGGGTCTCCCGGTTTGAGAATACGACCGCAATTTGCGTATTTCTAAACTTAGGCTTAAAAACATTGGGTTAGAAGGTGAAAACTCGAAACAGCCCTAGAACGGCCCCGTGGGTGGCACCAACACCTCCCACGGGACCAACATAACTCGTAGGAACTGACCCCGTAGCCGCGGGACTCCCGGTTTGAGAATTCGACGGTAATTTGCATATTTATAGACTTAGGGTTAAAAACATGGCGTTAGAGGGTGAGAATTCGAAACAGCCCCTGAACGGCCCCGTGGGTGGCACCAACACCTCCCACGGGACCAATGTAACTCGTAGGAACTGACCCCGCAGCCGCGGGACTCCCAGTTTTAGAATACGACGGTAATTTGCATATTTCTAAACTTAGGCTTAAAAACATGACGTTAGAGGGTGAAAACTCAAAACAGCATCCGAACGTCCCCGTGGGTGGCACCAACACCTCCCACGGGACCAATGTAACTCATAGGAACTAACCCCGCAGCCGCGGGACTCCCGGTTTGTGAATACGACGATAATTTGCATATTTGTAGACTTAGGCTTAAAAACATGGCGTTAGAGGGTGAGAACTCGAAACAGCCCCCGAACGTCCCCGTGGGTGGCACCAACACCTCCCGCGGGACTAATGTAACTCGTAGGAACTGACCCCGCAGCCGCGGGACTCCCGATTTGAGAATACAACGGTAATTTGCATATTTCTACTTGGTTACTGATAATTTTAACTCATATATGCAATTTTTCTGCTTGATTAAATTTTTTGTAAAACTACTTGGTTACTGATATTTTTTTTTATGTATCCCATCATTTGTAGGATTTTTGCACGCGGAACAAACGAAGGAGGCAATGGTCTACAGCATGAAGATTGTTTATAGGTTGTGAACAATCAGGATTTTGTCAGCCATGCAGGCTTTTATTGTTTAGTTTTATGGTCGTGCAGGATTTTATAATTTGATTGTTGAATTTTACGGCCGTGCAGGCTTTATAATAAGTAGGTTTTACATTTATAGGTTTTGGAATGTCAAGAAAATAGAGGAAACTCTGCCCAATTTTTTTTTGGTCTGTGAATTATTAAGACGTGTAATATTTATAAGTTTGTATATATATTTGTTTATTAACAACGTTCTCGATTCGCAATTTGTGATTTTTTTTATTGTTTTGCCAATAATAAATATTTGTAACACCTCGTACGCGTCAAACGTTACACGTAGCAACTGATGGTGCACTCACAGGACCCCTAGTTTTAGGATTCGACCAAAAAAATACATTTTTTTTAAATTATTGTTAAATATGGTCATGGACTTTGTCCATGACCATTTTTAATTTTTCGTCACGCATAAAAATGGTCACGGCCAAAGTTCGCGACCATTTTTTTGTCACGGTTGTGGGTCGCGGACTTTGGTCGCGACCAATTTGTTACGGTTGTGCGTCATGGATTAGGATCGCGACCAATTTTTTATATATTTTTTTGTCACGGTAATGAGTCGCGGACTATGGCCGCGACCAATTTGTCACGGTTGTGGCTCACGGATAAGGGTCGCGACCATTTTTTTTTAAATTTGTCACGGTTGTGGGTCGCGGACCTTGGTCGCGACCAATTTGTCACGGTTGTGGGTCACGGATGAGGGCCGCGACCCGTCACGGCCTAAGTCCGCGACCATCTGACGTGACCCCTCTTGGCCGTGACCATTTTTTGGTCACGGACTTGGGCCGCGACCCACGAAAATGGTCACGCCCGAAATGGTCACGGCCCAAGTCCGCGACCCATAGCTTTGGTCAGGGATTTTGGCCGTGACCAATCGCCAGTTTTGGTGTAGTGTAACAAACACATATTGCCTTTAACACATACTTATATTTTTCGTTTAATACACATCTATCTCTATAAATATTTGAACCCGGTGGATTTTACTTACCACACACTTTTACTATAGCCAAGAAGAGCCCAACTTATACCAATTTATTTCTATTGTAAGCAAAGGTTAGAAATTTTAACAACATAAGCATGTATAAATATTAAGACACATAAATAATTTTTAGACATTCAAGTATTGTTTCAAAATCATTGACTCATTTTAACAAACACAACATATGAAAAAAATACATTACAAATACCGGAAGAAATCCACCATTGCAATGGTCACAAAATTTATACCTCAAAATCACAACACTACCAAACACCATTCTCAACCACCTTCACCCCAACCCTGAAATAACAACAAATCCAAAACAAACAAACTTGAAAAAATTAATAAACTCAAACCATTTTCTAACACACATGGAAGGACTCAAACACATACATTCAACAATAATTATGGGTGGCTCATCAAGAATTTTATTATGGTTCATCATCACAATATCATTACAGAAAAAAGACTAGACAGAGCATCGTACACACGTCGAAGGTGAAATGTCAGCGTGACTTTGCGTTTAGGTATTTACCGTGAACCCATGCTACTATCGGTGGTGAAAGGCCGGTGTGGCGGAGTTCGAGAAAGCTAAGTTGACTGATTAAAAGGCATGTTATTTGAGGCTTGTGTGAGGGTCGATTTATAGGGTGGTAATTTATATAGGTGGGGGTAAAAAAAATGATTTTGAAGGGGGTATATAGTCACTCACCATGGGGCAAGAGAAGGATGAGAAGAAAAAAGGAGGAATATACGCAATCAATTATACTGGGAAAATAAGGAACACTTAGAGAGGTAAATGTTCTCAGTAATTATGGGGAGACGTATCGGATGATTGAAAAAGGAAGATGGCCCATATGCCGTGTGGATAGGACTATTGTTTAGTACTTATAATTGGTTGTAAAGAATTTTAGAATAGTATAGAGATTATAATTTTGGGTTCGTGATTTAATAATTAATGTTTCCCCATGTTGTCATATTGTTCGGACAATTTAAGAATTTCCATGTGCACATAATTTAGTTTAACATGATCTAAAAGGTAGTCAAATTCCACTTGGTCCTAGTAATGATACCCATTAGAAAATGATATAGCATACTCAACTTTTTTACATAATATTTTATCTTTTGTATTATCTCATACTTAATTTTATTGAGTCTAAATTAGTGCAACTATATTTTTATGCCTAAATAATGTATTGTATCTCAAGTGGTTCGTAGTAAATATAAACATGCTAACATTTAATGTGGAACAAACGACCTCTCAAGTTTCATTTTTCTTTCTTGCAAAGCGTTTCGAGAAATCTTGACATGATACCATTCTATTTAATGTTTTCAAGTTGTTACCTATACAAACATTGTAAAGATGACATGCAAGACCACCCCTATGGGTGTGCAAAAGAGACTACCGCCTTGAGCTCCCATATTAGTTAACATTTTTAAGGCCCCAAAATTATTTTGCATTAAAGAACAATATATTTCAATTCATTGTTAAGGTCTTTGGCAGAAAATTTAAATACAAATATTTGTAATATGTATAGTTTAACTAGCGTTGTAATTTTAATGCAATAATTTTGAATGATAACATGAATATGCTAATTTTTTAATATTTAGCTTTCTACTTTCAGTAGAGTTATATAAACTCTCATAAAGAATAAAAATGGGTAAAAAAGTTGCTAAAATAAAATATTGCATTTGTTGTGATTGGTGAAATGATGTAAAATAATAGAGGTAGCCAATTGACTTACCATTCATAATTCTTGTTACATCATTTCATGGGCATTTTATATCAATTTTGTGTTTTTAAAAGGGATTATTATACATATGTCCCATATGAATAAAGTTTCCCTAACTAAGTCCTATTGACTTTTCAACCATTAAATAGGTCATATTCCTAATTTTTGGGGATTTTTTTCACAATTTTACCTATTTAAAACTAACCATATATAACTTCCTTGGGAAAGTTACATAAGTGGTTGAAATTTTTTTCTATTTCATTTTTAATTTTCAAATGATCATAACTTTTGATTAACAAATCCGTTTTTCAAAAAATTACTATTTTTAAAATTTTCTTCCCGAGATCTGTCAAACAAGATCCATTAAGCCATAAAATTTCAAAGAAAAAAAATTATACGGGCAGTAAACTTTACTTAATGCATTAGAAAATGAAATAGTTTTATATTTGTGATATTTTCACAAACTGTAACATAACTATGTTAATATTACACAGACAGTAAAATTTACTGTGTTCTCAAGAAAATTTTACCCAACTATTTATAAAACAAGATCCATGGAGTACATAATATTTCAATGAAAAAAAAATTACACAGACAGTAATATGCACTGTGTACACCTTTAAAATAGAATTAATTAATTGAATAGTCAACGGGACTTAATTAAAAAAACTCAAAATAGGAATTACACATAATAATACATATTAACTGGATTGTCACATTTGTTGTTATTATTAGACAATAATACAAATAAATTGGTCAAATAATCTCTCTCTCTCTCTCTCTCTCTCTCTCTCTCTCTCTCTATATATATATATATATATATATATATATATATATATATATATATATATATATATATATATATATATATATATATATATGTGTGTGTGTGTGTGTGTGTGTGTGTGTATGCGTGTGTGTGTATTAAGCAATATTATCAATTCATATACATATATATATACACACACACATACTTATATGTATAATATAAATATACATGTTTGTCAATTTTGTCAAATTTTTAAAAAACTGTATTAAAAAATAAGTTTACCAAACGCACACCAATAATTATAAACACAAAAAACTGAATTTAAAAATTGTATTTAAAAACAGCGTTTAAATCGAGTTTTCTGAATACAGAACCAAGTGGACCCTTAGTCGCTCAAACACCCATTTATTCAATATTCTCTTATTTTTAAAGCTCCACTCCAGTGGCACCCAATTCCACCCCTACCCACTCCAAATCAGAACTCTGATGAAGATCATTGGCGCTCCGACAATGGGGATGGATGGTGGATTGGATGCCGGTAGCACAAACCTTTAAAAATAAGAGAATATTGAAAAAAAATGATTTGGATCCACCGGAGCTCCTATTTGGGTGAGTAGAGGTGGTATGGAGTGCCGTTAGCGCGGACCTTAAAAAATAAGATAATATTGGATAAATGAGTGTTTGAACGACTATATATATATATATATATATATATATAGAGAGAGAGAGAGAGAGAGAGAGAGAGAGAGAGAGAGAGATTATTTGATCCATTTATTTAACCAAATTGTCTGTATTATTGTTTAATAATAATAACAAATGTGATAGCCTAGCTAATATGTATATATATGGATTATACATTAATTGACCAACACACTAAATGTTACTGTTTGTGAAAATATCATAGATATAAAAATATTTCAACAGAGTAAATGTTACCATTTGTGAAAATGTCACAAATATAAGACTATTTCATTTTCTTTTGTAAACAGTAAAGTTTGCTGTGTTCACAAGAAAACGTGATATTTCACAAGAATTTGTGAAAATGTCACATATACAAAATTATTTCATTTTTCGGTTTGGGGTGGGTAGGGTTGGCATGGGTTGCCGTTGGCACGGACCTTTAAAAATAAGAGAATATTGGATAAATGGAGTTTGGATTCACCAGATCTCCGGTTTGGGGTGAGTAGGGGTGGCATTGGGTGTCGTTGGCGCGAACCTTTAAAAATAAGAGAATATTGGATAAATGAGTGTTTGAGCGACTAAATGGGTTAAACTAAAAATAGGTGTGTGTTTTTCAATATAGATAGATAGATAGATTATTTGATCCATTTATTTAACCAAATTATTTGTATTATTGTTTAATAATGACAACAAATGTGACAACCATGTTAATATGTATTATTATATGTAATTCAAAATTTGAGATTTTTTTTAATTAAATCTCGTTGACTATTCGACCATTAATTACTTCTATTTTAAAGGTGTGCACAGTAAATATTACCGTTTGTGTAATTTTTTTCATTGAAATATTATGTACTTCATGGAGCTTGTTTGATAAATATATGGGTAAAATAAATTTTATTGTCTGTGTAATATTAACACAAAAAAATGTCACTGTTTGTAAAAATAACACAGATATAAAACTATTTCATTTTTTGGTGCATTCAGTAAAGTTTATTATCTGTGTAATTTTTTTTCTTTGAAATTTTATAGGTTTCATGGATCTTATTTGATAGATCACGGCGAGGAGATTTCAAAAATAGTAATTTTGCGAAAAATGGATTTGTCAATCAAAAGTTATGATCATTTAAAAATTAAAAATAAATTTAAAAAAAAAAGTTCAACCACTTATATAACTTTCTCAAGGAATCTATGGATGGTTGGTGTTAAGAGAGTATAATTGTGGAAAAAAAAGTCCCAACAAGTTAGAAATATGATATTTAATGATTGAAAAGTCAAAAGGACTTAATTAAGGAAACTTTGTTCGTATGAAACCTATACATAATAAACTCTTTTTAAAATTATTTTTGGTCATTAATCATTTAGTATGTGTACTTTTACTTTTTAGTGGACTTTATTCTATAACTCCACGCTAACATGGATTCTATACTTATAAATAGTAAAATAAATAAATAATGTGCGGACAAATAAAAAAAATTGTTTATTATAGCAAATATATATATATATAAGATCCCTTGTTTTATGAGTTCGTCTTCTGCCCGAAACTTTTGGGTCGATCTTGTTGACATGGTACCATAATGTTTAAGTTTTTCACATTATTATTTGTACAAGATAGGAAAAACTCAAGAGAGGCAAAAGAAATTATATTATCGATGCTGAATTCTAACAAGATACTGGGATATACAAATAGGCAAGAACCAAAAGTGGTAGAAACTTTCTCAACCAAAAAAAAAGTTCAAAGATCCGACCCCTCCCTCTCTCCCTCCTCCATGCCACTTCCCCTCCCCTGCCTACCTAATCCGACCCAAATGCTATTTCCCCTCCCGCTCCATGTGAGAAGGGGAAGGTTCACCCTACCTTCTTAAAATTCAAAATTAAACAAAAATCCAAACTCGTCTTGTGGGTTTTACATGGATTGGTTAGTCTATATGGTGACATGAGAACGGTGTAAAACCTCGACTCAAAAAGACTCTCCAAAATAGATCAGAGTGGATGCGACAAGAACTACTTCTTTGGTTGTAGAGCGGACTCCTGATTATAAAGATTTGTTGTTTGATTATTTTATTTTTCTGTATTTGTTGTATTTCTAGGTGCCGTTTGAAGTCATATTTCTCGTATCCATTGTGAGTGTTTTGTCCTCTTTTAGCATGGTTGTCAGGGTTTGGGGGAGTTTGGTTCAAATATTATAGCAGTTGTTCGATTCAAGTTGAGACTCAGAAAGGCTTTGGCCTTTGGGGGGTTTCTTCCACTTTAACTTGGGTGTGTTTATTTTTAGCTTCCTTAGAGTTGGAGTCTCCCTCCATGGTTATTATGCTTATAGCGTGTGTGTCTTGCATTATGCACCACTTCGTTGCCTTATGTGCATACTTTGTTCAAAACGGTTCGTTCTCTAATGTCGTTGATACTAATTTCTCGCTTTCATTATTGAAACGTGTTGGGACCAAAAGTCCAAATTCTTCTTCTAAAAGCAAATCTATATGGCCCCGTTTGGTTGTCCCAAAATTGTAAATTGGATCATTAATAAATTGATCCATTTATAAATTGATACATTAATTGTGTTTGATTTTTTTAATGAAAGGATTCATTAATTGCCCCATTTTAGTTCATGTGTAAAATCTGAAATTGAATTATTTCACAAAAAACGTGAAATGAATCCATTTGAAATACGAGCCACATAAAGTGCATGTCCCATCTCCCTCTTCCTCTCCCCCTCCCCCTCCCCCTCCCCCTCTCCCTCTCTATCTTGATTTGTTTTTATCTTTTTTTCATAGAACCTTAACATCAATTTCAAATTATCAAATATTGTGTAAAATTAAATTTAACTCATTTCAAATTCATTCATTAATAATTCACTAATTCACAATGAACCAATTTACATAATCAAACAATTTGTGTAACCAAAGTCCACAATGTGTTTATCCTAATTTTCCTTTTACGTGCTTGTATTTGTTCTCTATTCTGCCCCTTTTTCAGTCAGAGCGTATTTGGATCAGGATGTTTTGTTTTCTTGTACTGATTAGTTCATGAATGAATTCTCATATAAAAGGTTTTGAAAAAAAAAACAATAATCATTTGTATTACCAATTACACTACACAAATTTCTACCTTCTCACACAATCAACTAGAAATAATACAAACAAACAAACAAAAAGTTTGAACATCGCCAAAACAGTTCGCGGCCTCAAAAAGACAATAAAGAAACACTCTTTACACAAATTGAATTTAACTACAAACCATGTAGTAATCACAAATACTTTAATAAGTCCATGAACTTATGAGATTGAAAACCTTCTCCTCCTAGGCTTTGTAAGGTCTACCCCGTCATCTACAAGATTAGAAGTGTCCTTGGATCCATGCTTGAACGGATTCAATTTTCCTAAAGTCTTGGACATGGATGAGAAGAAAGTTGGCCTTTTCCCACTCCCTTTGACTATCGAAGTGCCTTGAGTTTTCTGTATATCCGATATATACATCTTCATCTTCAACAGCTCAGTTCTTAAGGCCTCGTTCTCTTTAGCTAATGAAACATCTGCCTGTAACTGACTTCTTGTTGAGGCGGCATCGGGCACATTTCGATCCTCAGTACCACTTCGGATCTTGAGTTGATCATAGTACAAGGCATGTAAAACAATCTGTACTGGTAATCGCTTGTTCTGGGAAGCATGTACTCTGGCTTCATAAGAGAGTTTGAGTGCATCCATAACACTACACACTTTCTCACGCTCAATTTCATCCAAGTTTGGATGTGCCTGCATTCACAAACAAAATCAACAAGATTATGAATGTTCGAATCTTAATAAAAAAAAACATCAACAAATTTTGGTTACCTTTAGGTATATATCAATTGCCCGGTAAAGATCATCATCAACCTTTCGAGCACCTTTAGGAATAAGATGTGCGATGCCGTTGAACTTAGGGATGCTGAGTTCGTTGTAGGTGGCGATCTCGCCAAGATAAGCATCCACCGTCTTGGCAACCCTCAGCATCGCCGTGGAGCAAACCTCCTTCAAATCTCCTCCATTGAATACCGCCACGCTCTTCTCCTTCTCCACAAATCCGGATATAATCTTCCTCACACTGTCAAGATCAAACAGTCTGTCTCCACCATAAGTGAGCGACACGACCAGAAGATCATCCACGGTGACGTGCTCCAGAATTACTGACACACGTTTCTCGAGCTCGTTCTTGCAACTACTCGCTGCTCCTAAGAAAATCGCGGTTCTCAGGAGGCAACATAGAAAGTTAATCGGGAAAATTGCCTTCTCCGTTGGTAATAGAGCCACAATTGATTGTAGAAGCTCCTTTTGTCGGATTCTGACGTCAGAATTGCTTGCGAGATCAGATGATTTACTTCCGCTTCCTGATTGATCGCGAACCAGATCAGGGAGAGATCTCTCCGCGTATGTTATAATGGCGCTAGCTATCGTCAATCCCTTAGCACCACGTTTTTTCATTGAATCAAGCATCATTCCGAAGAAACTGATGTCTAAGATTGATAGCTCTTCCGTCCACCAATTTGGTGGCGACCGGCTTGGATAATTTGCTTCGTTACATGCCTGTACAAAATCAAAATTCTATCTCACTATATTCTGTAAAATTAGACCTGTTTTGAAGGACTAAACTAATTGAGTACCTTAGTGCTTGCAACGTCAAGACATCTTTGAAGTATGCGAAGATCTTCTGCCATGGGAAGGTCTTCACATGATTTGAAAACAACAACGGCACCAGAAAGGCTGCTCAACGCAACTTGAGAGAGAAAATCTTCCGTTCGGCCGGCGAGGTTACCATCACAGTACTTATCGGTCATTTGGAGATACTCAGCAGCACATCTAAGAGCAGCTACGTTATGTACTGTTATCTCAAAGTTCACACTATAGCAAAACTTTGCTGCTTTTTCGAAGATCTCAGGTCCTCCCGGTATATCCGACAGATCAATACTTGCTAAATCAGGTTCTTTCGATTCTAGTATTAATTTTCTTATGTGGTTGCTCTTTGCCACGAGCATGAACTGCCACAGCGTACAACAATCAAACTAATATCAGAATCTTGTTTTACAATAAATAATGTAGCTTTTTTTTTTACTTCAAAGTGCTATTGCATTATTTGTATACCATAGGGTACATTTTGCATACCTTATGAAGAGAGAAAGTGGCTTCGCCAACCACCACGACAACGTCAATTGGAATTTGCTGAGAGAAAACCCTGCAAACAACAAGAAAAATAATTAGTACTATGTAATCAGAATTATAAAAGAGTTGAACACAAGAAATGGAAAAGAATTGTGGGTTCTTTGGATATTTATTACCACTGCCCAGTTCTTTCCATGGCAAGAGAGAGTCTGCTTGTGCTTTTGACAAGAGTAGTAGCCATATGTTCAGAGCATAGAGAGAGAGGTTCACTGAAAATAAAGGTAGGAACTGTAGGAATATTATATAGAGATAAAAATTTATCTTGATGTCGCTTTTTAATCTAACTTAGATAAAAATTGATCAAAATCAATTTTGACTTTTAGGAATACAACAATGTGGCTTTAGTTGTAACTATACTTTTCGGTGTATTCTAGCTAGTAGCTTCAATTGTCCATTTTAACCCGTGTTGGGCTTGCTGCCAATGAAGCTGCTTTTATGAGTTGAGTTGCTTTTAGCTTAGTGAGCAATCATATTCTTTTAAAAACATTTGTGTCTTTATTCTAGTGGTTAGGCCTGTCAATCGTGTTTTATGAGTCGAGTCTATGATTGATTAGGCTCGGCTCAATTTTGATTTATTTGGCTCAAGCTCAAGCTCGGCCCGATCGAGCTTGAAAGTGCTTGGCTCAAGCTCGACTCACAAAGTAAATCGAGCTTCAGGCCCGATTTGAGCAGGCCCGAATTTAATATTCTAATACATATTTATTTATTTTAATAATAAATATTCATGTTTCAGTAATAAAAAAATACATTTTAGCTATAAAAAACAGATTTCAACACTAAAAAAAATGGAATTCAGCACTAATATTGACATTTCAACATTAGTAAAACATAGTTCAGCATTTTAAAATATAGATTTCAGCACTAAAGAAACAGATTTCAGCACTAATATTGACATTTTCGCATTAAAAAACCACATTTCAGCACTAAAATAACAGATTTCAACTCTAAAAAAAATAGATTTCAGCACTAATATTGACAAATCCCATAAGATTAAGTAAAGTAAATTAATAAATGACCCACCTTATTTTTGTTTCTTTAATATTAAGTCCAATAGTTTATTTGCATAAGGATAAAATTATAAAAATTATTTTGTTTTAAAATATTTTTTACATATCAGAGAAATTAAAATAATTATATATATATAATTTCGGGCCGAACCTTGTTCGGGCTTGAAAGTGGTTCGCTCACGCTCGACTCAAATTGAATTCGGGCTTAATATCTCGGCTCAAACTCGGCTCGGCTCAAACTCAATAAAAGCTCGGCCCAAATTTAGCGGGCCGAGCAAGCGAACTTCGGGCCTGCTCAGCTCAATTGACAGGCCTACTAGTGGCTTTACTTTATGTTTGAGAACTTGTTGATAAAGATCAGGTTTTTAATAATTTATATTGTAATTTATGGTAATTATTTAAATTAATAAAATTAAATTTTAATTAACTTTAAGGTCAAATTTAATATGGGACTTACACGTCTTTAGAGACGGTTTGAAGGTGTAATGCGTTCTTCTCCCTGAGGATTATAACGTGGTATACTCACCTATGTAAAATCATAAATTAATAAATGAGAAATTATAGCTAAAAATATCCGTTCAAAACATGAAATTTAGTTGAAGTGTTATGTTAAAGCTCTTACCGTGAAAAATGAATGTAGTATATTATAACTCATTTTGATTTAAAGGCCTGGTGCCATTGGGGTATTCCAACTCTTTGAAGAATGGAGGACAAAGAATGCCCCTATATGGTGTGTAATTAGGCAAGATGGTCACAAACAAAAATTTTATTTTATATTTTTCAAATTTAAAGAATAAAACTTTAAACAAATTAAATTCGATAAAACTTGTTCACCAAATTAAATCGTTTGTTGTGAAAAATCGATTTACCCAATTTTATCTTTTTAATTATAAACATACATCTAGATGATAAGCAGATAAAACAAATAAATCCAACACAACATGGCGATGTATGAGAAAAATCACAAAGAGAAAAACATAGGACGACCCCGCCATACAGATCATTATGATAAGGTTTTACAAAGACTAAATAGTAGACTTACTCGACGACTCGTCTCCCTCACAAGCCTTGAAGTTCTTCTATCTTTAATCTCTCCTCCACAGTGCAACGTAGGAGGCTATCCATGCAAACTGACATAGCACGCAAATCCACACGCACCTCAGTATCCACCAATGAGACTCAGCAACTGTCTATGGAATCGAAACTCAAAACACCGCTTCTTCATCGCAACATAACAAACCATAAGTACGAAGTCCATTGCATAAAACAAGCTCTCTCAAGATGAAGATAATCAAACTTTGGTGCCCAAACGAAATATCTCAAAGGATATGAATATGTAAACTTGGATCTTTAAACTCAACTTGTGAAATTAGGGTTTTGAAACTTTTATAAATAGGTCAGAAATTAATTTTTGCGAAAAGTTCTTAAAAAAATCCAAGTCCAATACACCTTAAATAGTGAAAATACGAATTGCAAGGCGACGAACTCGTTCGAACGAAAACACGTAGTTCATTAGAATGAGAAGCTTTTTTCGTTCAAATGAAACTGAAGTTCGTTCGAACGAATAGGATTTCTCGTTCTAACGAGCTTCTAACGAGTTCGGGTCCATCAAACAGAGAGGCCTCATTTGATGTTCATTAGATGTTCCCTATATGTGAAACTCACTTCTTTCTGACGAGAACTTATTCTCGTTCGAACAAAAACTTCATCTCCTCCTAACGAAGTCTAACTTCGTTCCAACGAACTTTAAAACCAATAATTATTTTCTTCAAAAATAATTTTAAAATAGTTCCAAACGATTTTGCTAAAAAATAAACCCCCAAAAATATATCCAAGGACCATATTCAAAATACATCCATACCTTACGAGATCCTCGATAAACGTGAAGATAAATTTGGCACAAAAAATACGGTACAATGTATATCCAACTTTCAAGCTTGGCTGTTACATCTTCATCAAACATGCCATAGGATCCCGAGTTCGACAATACAAAGTTTAACATATCACTCAAATATTTTGTTCAGAATTAAGCCAATACATACAAATTAACTCAATTGAAAATTTGTCCTTACAAATCTCCTCTATTGGCTATTCCGGAACAAAACCAAAATAAAAACTCTATAGGACGTTAATCTCTCCTAAAAGACTCAATCCCCAAACCCAAAAGGAAAAAAGTACAACTTGACTGTCTCATAAACTTTAGTAGCTTTACATGCTTGAATTTTTTTCCACATGTTGTAATCCTGATCACTTAAACACACCTTCAAATACAAAGAGAATATAACAAGTATAAATCCACATAAAAATAAAATACTCCATATGTCTAACAATCTCAATCTAGGTAAGATGTTTCCCCCTCGGATAAAGATATCCTAATCATGAAAAGAAAGATACCATTTTTCCTCCTATTTATTCAGGTTTTGACAAAGTAAGAAAGCATAAGTTGTTTCTCTTCCAAAAACAAAAATTTCTCCTAAATGTATGAACATATGATACCAAGATAAATAGGGAGTAAGGAATAAAATAATGCAACAATGTGAAGAGTAATTACCACACAACATGGCAAAAAAAGCACAAACAATTCAAATAATGATCAACTAATATCAATATTGGTGCAAAAAGATACCAATATGAATAACAATGAGCTCTGATACCAATTTGAGAATGATCCTATGAGGTGTGTGCTTAGGCAGGATGGTCACAAATAAATTCAATTTTTATATTTTTCAAATTTAAAGAATAAAACTTTAAACAAATTAAACCCAATAAAGCGTGTCCACCAAATTAAATTGTTTTTTTAAAAATTAATTTACATAATTTTATCTTTTTAACCTAAAATATGCATCTAGGTGATAAGCAGATAAAATAAATAAATCCAACATAACACGCCGATGTACGAGGAAAATTACAAAGTGAAAAATCTCGGACGGTCCAGCCAAATAGACCACTATGATAAGGTTTCACAAAGACTAAATAGTAGGCTTCGTCTCCCTCGCAAATCTTGATGTTCTTCTATCTTCAACCTCTCCTCCACAGTGCTACGTAGGAGTCCACCCATGCAAGATGTCACAGCACGTGAATTCATATGCACTTCAGTATCCACCGATAAGGCTCAACAATAGTCTACAGAATTGAAACACGAAATACATCTTCTTCACCACAACACAGCAAACCACAAGTATAGAGTCCATCGCATAAAACAAGTTCTCATAAGATGAAAAGAGACAAACTTTTGTGCCTACACGAATGAACTTAAAGAATATGAATATGTAAACTTGAATCTTTCAACTCAATGGTTGAAACTAAGGTTTTGGAACTTTTGTAAATAGGTAGAAAATTGATTTTTTGCCAAAAGTTCTTAAAAATTTCGAGCCCAACATGCCTTAAATAATGAAAGCATAAATTTCGAGTCAACAAACTTGTTCGAAGTAAAACACATAGTTCGTTCGAAGGAGAAGTGTGACATCCTCCCTATTTTAATCACGGGTGATCATTCCTTTATTAAAATCACCAGGAATCTCATTTAGTTCATTCTTAGCGTCACTGCTAAAAATTATTTTTAAATTACTAACCACATATGTTAAATTAAGACGATGTCAATTTTTATCTTTTGTTAACATAACAACATGCGGAAAACAAAAATGAATAATTCATCTATAACAATTATAAAAGTCTGAATCATCCCACAATAAATATATAAATAATGAATACTGAATAAATAATCGGTTCACAAAATAAAATCCTAATCATAATTCTGAAGTAATAAATTGAATCCACAAAGCCTCATAAATAAACTGAAGTACAGAAATAGTCTGAAGGGGCAACATGCCCAAATAAAATATAGAATAAAATTTCTAGACTAAGAATGAATAATTGAAGCGTCTAAAGCAAATCATGCAATCCTCCATAAGTGTTGCAGCTACGCATCCCTAAAAAGAGTCATCGTGTCGGGCGTCTCTATGACTGGACACCTAAAATTGGTTTGAAAATAGATTTGATACGGGTCAGATCCCAAAACCTTTTAAAATATTTAGCAAGTAATTAATATGCAGTAAATTAATATGCAGTTAAACTTTTCATATTTTAGGCTGGTGTCGCACTCTCTCATGAGATTATCCCTCACCTCTTAACTATTGTATATACCTATCGCTTACATCTTAACACACCTAGTTACACTACCTTGTCTTACTAGACTCATTGGAAAATATCCTTAGCATTCTACCCTGATTCGAATATTATCTAACTTTCATTTCTTAATTAGTTGTCTCTCGTTTGCTTATTAAATCATTGTTTAATTTGTAACTTTACTCTAGTTATTTATCAGGGTTCATCATTAACGTATTAAGCCCGTATATAATTTATTACACTATCATATACGTTTATTAGAAATGTCACACAAATACACTTATACACACATATATATCACTTATAATACATGTACCTGCATCCACTAAACCACGATGCATGCATACTCGGCTATCGATTCCATATACCTCATGTACCAAATCCCGGATTATCGGTTTAAAATCACCCTTGAACTATAAATCAAATAAACAGACAATGGAGGCGAACATAGTTTTAAGACCTTAAGCTACGTGCATACCTAAAGCATCCAAATGAATGGAAATACTATCATACTCTCCCGAAGTTCTATGTTCTAGGACACACATCCAGGCCTCTGTGGAATCGTTAAGGTGTGATCACTCATTGTGCGTGACATCCCGTGATAGCAGGCAGTATAGGTATGCTTCCACATAAATATCATGTACACATATATTATTTCCATTCGTATATATACTCTCTCTCTCTCTCTCTCTCTATATATATATATATATATATATATATATATACACACACACACACACACAAAACCTGGCTAACTTGTGCCTATCACCCGACATTAGCCCTCAAATCTCGAGTCTATCTCACGACTCTTACTTAATTAAATTCTCATCGTTTAATTAAAATACAACATAGTCACTATGATAAAATGCCCGTACTTACCCAACCGGCCCGTCGTATAATCATTCAAGTTTATCAAGTAACATCACTCCGATAAAACACCCGGGCTTAACCCAACTAGCCCGTTGATTTAGTCCCGAATTTAACTCATCGATTTGATCTTCAAACTTTATCTTCAATTATCTCTATCACGATTTCTAATTATAATTTAATTACCCACTCACCTCTAGGCAATAAAATCTCTTTAAACTTCTCCACTAAACTCTCTCTGACCTTTAGGGCTTATAAATTTTATTTGGAATCCCCTGGAATTTACCTAATAACCAAACCCCAAAATTCTCAAAAAGTCATCTTTCATCGATCGAATAATCCCAACTACTCAAGTTATGATTCCAATAATTTATTTCAAGTTTTACACCTAAACTAACAATTTTCAATTTCGATGCAACCGAATCGGGTCATAAATTTTCTGGCAATTAAACACCCTGTAGTAAAAATGCAATTTATCCCTCTACAGAACTCCAAGTGACCTTATTAAATGCTCATTAGAAAGCTAAGATTCATACTTTTTTAGACATATATATCACAAAATCTAATTCTAAGTACAATTAAAATGGCATAAGTTTAAAGTAACGTAAAAAATTCTGACATATTGATATATATGATGACAGATTAAACACCATGTAGTAAAATTGTGATTTTTCCATCTACAAAACTCCAAATAACCTCATTCAAAGCTCATTGAAAAGATAAGACCTAGAACTTTCCAGACATCTATGGTACATAATCTAATTCTAAGTACAATTAAAATATCATAAGTTTAAAGTAACATAAAAAATTCTGGAAGATTGTCATCTTATGTTTATCAATAAAACCCTAAGTTATTCAAGATTCGTGTTCTTCAACCAAGAACCCAATATCCATCTTTATCTGTTTTAAAAATCAAATTTATAAATAAAATCTAATTCCAGCAACCATAAATGATTTTACTTCATCAACTGATCATTTATACCACGCACTATATTAATTTCCTAAAAAAAAAATAGTTGCATATGAGAACCCTATTTAAAATTTCTTTTGTTCTATACCTACCATGATATGAATATGAATACACCCCAATTTGATTTGAATCAGTTTAATTACTTATCTTTATTGTTCGTTAGGTCTGATCTCTCTTGTGTATGATGAATCGATACTATAATTTTCTGAATCCTTTTTGAATTAAGCCTCATCTAGATTTCTCCTTTAATTTCTCCTCTTTCTCTACTCTTCTTTCTCTCTATAGTTTAGGAATAATGATATGGCTACCTTATATTCCTAACCCTTATGGTTTAACCCTATAATCCCAAAATTATATTATTATTAAAATGATCCAAATACCTCATACATGAGCCCGGGATAGTCTAAAAAAATCTCGAAACCCAATTACTATCCCCGGGTATATAATTATGACTATTTGACCTATTCTGGATCAACCGTTCACTCGAAATCACCATTCGAGTTACTAAAAATAAATATTCTATTTTGACCCAAAATAGCCAGCACAAATGCCCTAGTTGCGATACCGTCAATTCTCGTCGTTTCCACTCACATACGATGCACTACAATTGACTTAATTAAATTTACTTAATCACGCTAGTAAATTCAGACATAAGTATTAATCATGTTATCACAATTATTATTTATAAATTTCACATTATTTTTCCATTTTCACTAAATTATATCGCACGTGCAATTTAAATGCTAAAAATAATTTACTCAAAATTACGGGGTCTTACAAGAAGTTTTTTTTGTTCTAACGAAACTCAAGTTCGTTCGAACAAACATGCATTCTCGTTATA
This sequence comes from Sambucus nigra, assembly GCA_949130495.1. Taxonomy (NCBI): domain Eukaryota; kingdom Viridiplantae; phylum Streptophyta; class Magnoliopsida; order Dipsacales; family Adoxaceae; genus Sambucus; species Sambucus nigra. The sequence goes on from OX422217.1 coordinate 383,843,952, forward strand.
ACGAGCTTCTAAAGAGTTCAAGTCTTTTAAACAGAGAGGTATTTGTTATAATGAAAAACCTTGTCCGTTCTAACGAAAACTTACTCGTTCGAACGAAAACTTCACCTCATTCTAACGAAGTCTAACTTTGTTCCAATGAACTTTAAAACCAAAAACTTATTTTCTTCTAACATAATTTTAAAATAGTTCCAAACGATTTTGCTCAAAAATAAACACCCAAAAATATATCCAAGCGTTATATTCAAAATGCATCAATACCTTACAAGATCCTCGGTAGATGTGAAGATAAACTTGACACGAAACACATGGCATGATGTATATTCAACTTTGAAGCTTGACCGCTACATAAACTGACTCAATTTGAAATTTGTCTTTACAAGGACCTACATGGGATTAGACTGACTTCCAACCCATGCACGCCGCTGCCTGGCTCAACACAGGTGTGGGTCCATGGCTTTGACTTGGCAAACTATTAAATTTTGGGCCAAATTTAACTCGGCGTTTTATTTCATTTATGACTCCAATTTTATTGGTATATTTTATTTATTTTCTAGTCCAATTTTTTATTCCATTTTTTACAGTTTTATCTTAATAGTTGTGATTGTTGAGATATTTTATTTTTAACAGTTTTATGCCAACAATTGGGATATTGGGATTTTTTTCAACTATTTTTTAATCGCCATTTATTTATTACAAATAGGTATCTTTGGTTATGTTTTCTGTCGTTGGTTTTTTCAAACAACTTTATCTGGGTCTGTCTCATTTTCATGTCCAAAAATAGAGTTTCTTTTTTTTGTTTGTTCTCCAAAAAACTTGCAATGTGGAGTGATACTATTTCATTTTGTGATTATTATATCCTCGGAGACGTTTGATATCGAATCGGTAAAGCATCAATGCGGGGCAAATATCTTCTTAAGATCAGAGTATCCAACACTTACCTCAACCATTAAATTTTGTATTTATTGTCCCTGTAAGTTTTTATGTATTTCAAATTATTATGCTTCTATTAAATGCTATTTATATATATTTTGTCAAATAATTAAACATCAATAACAATCTTAAGACGATATTTATGTTTACTATTTTAAGACTCCATAATTATTTTATGTGTTAATTAATTACAAATATATTTTTATTATTATCCGTGTTACGAATTTTTTTTCCATGCACCAGAAAACTATTTTACACATTTAAATGTTTATAAAAATGATTTTATACTCGGTGTTTATTTATATAAACTGCATGTCAATTATGTGATAGGATATAATTTCTGTTAATTATGAAAAAAAATATTTTACTTTTATTGCATGTGAATTACCCACGTTAAACTCAGTATTTGTTTACAAGTTCTTATATTATTTCTGTTTAAAACATAAATGACATTTACTTATGTGATTCCCATTGCAGTTGTACCAATAAATGTTGGATATGGTGAAAAGCCCAAAAAGTTCAAATTGACGGATTTCAAATGTTGGCAATATGAGATGTTATTTTATTTAACAACTTTGAACATGGCAAAATTTCTTAATGAAGAGGCACTAACTTTAAAAGAAGAGACTGATAAGCAAGAAATTGTTAAAGTAGATACATGACAATATGTTGATTTTATATAAAGTAGTTATATCCTCAATAATCTGAAAAATACATTACATAATTCGTATAGACCTCTTAAACCGACTAAAGAAGTGTGAGAGTCTTTCGACAAAAAAATCAAAAAGGAAGATGCCAGAATGAAAAAATTGATTGTCGGTAGATTCTTGAATTTTAACATGGTTAATTCAAATACTGTCATTAATCAAGTGCAAGAGTTTCAATTGATTTATTGTGATATTTTTAAAAAATGGAATTGAGTGAATCATTCTAAGTGGCTACAATGATTAAAAAATTGTCACCATCTTTGAAAGACTTCAAAAATTATTTAAAACATAAACATAAAGAAATTGGACTTGAGGACTTAATTGTGATATTAAGGATTAAAGAGGATAATCGTGTATCTAAGAAGAAAACTATTAATCATATGAAATAGAAAGCACATGTTGTGAAAGAAGGGAAAAGTATAAAGAACAAGAAAAGGAAGTGTGTGAACTAAGGTGGTTGATAATACGCAAATATTACGTATTTCATCCGTCGAACATACGCATTTTAGCCCCCTCGGGTGCCTTAATCTCTATATTTAAGCCCGTTAACTAGAAAACCTCGGTTTGTATTGTTAACATGCTATATGAGGTATAATTGGGATTTTGTAGGTATTTAGGTACTAAGAATGGAGTTCGGACGCATTTCACTCAAGTCTCGTATGCAATCGCACGTTCAAAGGCAATCCAATCAATTCATAGTTTGGGCACCTGGGCCGACATCTCATGAAAGTTGTAGCCCTCATCGCAAGCTTCGCGTGGCCGTAAACGGTGCACAATTTCGATCCCGAATGAAGAAGTTACGACGATTCTAGCGGAGAAGAAAAGCATTTACACCAAAACAGTAGGAAAGGAGGTTCTACCCTGCTTGATCAATCGATCGATCAAAAGGATCGATCGATCGATCCTTCAGTATTTTGCCACGATTTTAACAATCGATCGATCGACTAAAGGGGTTGATCGACCGATCCCCTGTTTCTGCAGATATTTTTGACTTCTTTTCTTTCTTCTTTTCTTTTATTCCAACTTACTATATAACCCAATTTTCTTGTAATATCAGATATACATTCATTTATTCAGTTTCAATTAGTTTAGCCTAGGGTTTGTGGGTTTGGAGAGCTTGTCTTCATTTCTCTTTGGGTTGATAACCATATGGGATTGTGTATGTTGAACTTTCCACTTCCATCTCCATTTATATACTAGTTCTTGCTTTGTAGATTAATTTCCATGCTTTCTTAGTTAGTTTAATTGCTTTATTACTTGCTTTCCTAGTTTAATTAGTTGTAATCTAGTTTAATCGTCATGTGCCCTTAGATGATTAGGTTCGGGATGTCGTTCTGCCATTAACGGGCCCCGAGCTTCGAAAATTAGGTTTTGTGCAAAATTACGTTTAATTGAACCCGCGTGAATTAAAGTCGGATTATTATGCGTTTAACTTTCTTTATCATGCAACGTTAGTGTTTAAAGCGATAATCCGAATTTAATCCGCATGCGACCATTTTCCGTTAAATATTTATTAACGCAACTTTGGCTTAAATTCCTTATTGTGCGAAGTTTATGATTAATTGATAATGCTCGATTAAATTTCTCTCGAGCCAGAATTCTGACTAATAGTTGTTTCAAGCCGTATGGTTGGATGATATCCCGATCCTTTCTTTGCTTTTATTTAGACTTAACTTATTCTTTTCTTTTATTTCCTAGCACACATCACCTTTTTACACTTTTATTCCTGGATTAATAATCTGTTACGATCTATCAAACATTCTCTGTGGATTCGATACCCGACTTACCGCTATACTCACCTGTTGAGTGTAGTCATAACTTAGGTTTCTCTTGTATTGAGGTGGTGAAACTAAAACAACGATTAGCGTCGTTACACGCGCGACCTTTCACCCTTAATCAGTGGTCCATTCAAAGGGCCTAAAGGTGGAAACTTTAAAAGGATTGACGGAAAATAATTTGTGTGTGATAAGCCAGGATATTGTGCTAACGATTTTTGTAACCAAAAAAATCAAGGGAATAAGAAACAAAATCCTGCAAAAGGCAATATCACAGAATAATATGCTATGATAATAATATGCTTACTTTCTGCCAACGCACTAATCACGAGGAGATACTTTTTATGGAAAAATTTTCTATTTTGAAGGTTAAAGGGAAAGAAAAAATTATACTCAAATGACTCCGGGAAAGGAACTTACTCTCAACAACGTTCTTCATGTCATAGACATTCGAAAGAAGTTGATTTCAAGATCCTTCATTAGTAAGAATGGATTTAAACTTGTATTTGAATTTGACAAATTTACACTAACTAAGAGAGATATGTATGTGGGGAAATGATATATGAGCGATGGGATCTTCAAACTCAATGTAATGATGGTAATACCTATTAATAAGAATAAGAATGCATCTTCTGCTTATTTTTTTGAGTCTTGTATTGTATGGCATACTAGATTAGGTCATGTTAATTGCGATACTATTTGTAGATTTATTAATTTAGACTTAATAGCAAAATTTAGTACTGACTCAAATCAAAAGTGTGAAACATGCATGGAATCGAAGTTAACTAAAGATCCTTTTAAAACTGTTGAAAGAAGTACAAACCCTCATGAGATAATTCATAGTGATATATGTGATCTGAAATTTGTACAAAAAAGAGGTGGAAAAAAGTATTTTATTATTGTTATTGATGATTATACAAGATATTATTATGTGTACTAGCTTAGAAGCTGTGACACCCCGCTTAATTAATCCCGGGTGATCAGTCCTAAATCAAGTTAGAACAGGTTTCTCATTTGTTCCATTCTTATCATCACTGTCGTCTTATTATTTACTAACCACCTAAGTGAGAAAAATAGACTGGTGCCAATTTTTATCTTTCATTAATTAACAAACACCCATGCGGAAATAAAACTATATAACAATCACATATAACTGAATTAATCATTCACAAGTAAAAATAATTGACCGAATAAACCAACGGTCCAAATAATAAATCCCATAAAGATAAGAATAAACCCTCAACAAGTCTTAATACAAATAAATGGAAAGTGAGCAACATGCTCGAATACTAATTATGAACTTCTACATTTAAGAATGAAGAATGAGGCGTCTATCAAAATCCCGCAACATCCACATATGCTGCAGCAACGGATCTCTGGAATATAGTCAAGGCTGGCGTCCCTGTGGTTGGACACCTAAAAGGTTTTTAAAAGTTTTTATAGCAAGGGTTAGTACCCAAAACATTTGAAAAACATTTAACAAATGATTAACTTGCAGTAATAAATAAATATGCATGCTCTTCATATTTTTAGATAATATCGCACTCTCTTGAGGACTTCCTTACCCTTCCTCTATTATACCCTACGAACGCTTTAATTTAATTACCTAGTTACTCATCTCATGGCTAGATAATTAACAAGGTTCCTTTATACCCACCCTACTCTAACTGAGTATGTAGTGATTTTGATATATAAGTTATTGGTAACATCAACTTAACTAAATCATTTCCCTTTTTATTATACATATAACTTCTACATTCGTTATACCTGTGAAATCACTCACTTTTCATTAATATACCGTATATAATTAATTATAAAATTATATACTTATAATCATATTCCAGCATTCACAATCATACTGTAATATATATAATAACTTGCAACCTCCCGAGTAAAAATACTCCCGGAATGTAAATTCTATAAAGTGCTATCCCACTAGGTATACTCACATAGCCTAGTTATCCCAAGTCAGAATTTTCACACCAACTTGATAAAAATAAATAATTGGAGGCGGTCATATTCCTTACCTGAAAGTGAGTTGTCCCTCACCCATATAACGGACGCTATGACCTCGGGAATATACTCACCCTACTCCTCAAGCTAGGGGATTCATCCACTACGCGCAACCTCCCCCTATAGCACTATAGTAACAAATATCTAATCACTGATATTAATTGAGCACACCATATATATATATACTAACGCCTCCATATATATAAATATAAAAGTCCCGGCTATACCGTTCACTAAAATCCGTAACATAAGCCTATTAAAATTTATTAAGAGTTTCTGGTCCAACTCTAAGTATTAATTAAATTGCACTTTAATTAATTTAGTTATTGTTGGTGTCGCCCCCACCATAAATTTGGACTTACTCCCGTAGCCCAAAATAAATTTACCCGAGTCACCATTCCCGACTCTAATTTATTAGCCTCAAACCCTAATTAATTTATCTACAATTAATTAGATTTAAACCCATGTATTTAATTTCTCAATAATTAATTACATAAGAATTGTATATATAAATTTTCCCTCTTATATACCCAACTGGCGAAACTGCCAGATTCTGGCGACCGTCGATCGATCGACCCAGACCGTCGATCGATCGATCGAACAGGTCTTCGTCTTCTTCGCGAAGACAGGGCAGCCATGGACGGATTTTTATAAACCCTAATCTCTTCTAACATGAGTTTTAAGCCATCTTATCACCAGAGCATACTAGAAACCTTATTAGGATTACCCAGAAAGCTTACAACATTCATCAATTCGTCCATAAACTACTGATTTATAAATTTTGGGGCAAACCTATCTTTTTCCTTAAACCCATTTTTACTCCAAATTTCTTCATTAATTCGTTTTAATTTATCTGAATATCATCCTAACAGATACACATCAATATTCCCACATCAGATTTTACATAACTCCTCATAATTTCGGGCCAATCAGATTCATGTTTTCTTTTGAATTATCAAAACCCCATGTTTATACCATGAACACCAAAACGAATTTTTAATTCATAACAGCACACAAATATGAATTTGAAAGACATATTTTTATGCTATTGCAAGTTATTCACTTGCCTTAGGTTTCGTAGTGTCTGAATCTTCAATGGATTCCAAGGTTGAAGATGACCTAGTTGGTTCTTTGAGATCCCCAAATTGGCTTTGGCTGCTGCTAGGGTTTCCTAACCCTTTAATTCCTTTCTCTGCTTAAGCTTAGCCAGCCCTTATTTTCTTTTTATTAAGTTAATTAATCCATTCCCGTTTTTTGACTAATGGGCCAAGCCCAAGTGACCAAAATGTCCCCGAGTGGGCCCGACTATGTCTAAAAACGTCCCGTGACCCGTTTACTACCCCTGGGTACACTTTTCCGACTATCTCGGCCCATCCGGACTCAACTGTACACTCAGAATTTGCATCCGAATTAATTTATAGAAATACTTATCCCCCACCCAATATAGTCTATACCGACTTCCGAATGTGATAAGTACATATCTCGTCATTAATACTCGAAACGACGAAATTACATTATTACTATACGCTCAGTAAATAATTTTCCCTAAATATTAACCATTCAATCCCAGATTAATATTTATATATTATTCTATCATAATTAATTCATTAAATTACAACACACTAGTAATTTAGAATTTCCGAATTAATTAAATTTTAAATGTACCAAAAATACGGGGTGTTACATACTCCCCCCCTTATAAAGGAATTTCATCCCCGAAATTAGATTGTACCTGTGTTGAAAATCTCTGGATATTGTTCCCGCATATCCTCCTCTCGCTCCCAGGTAGACTCGTCAACATTGTGATGACCCCACTGTACTCTAACCAATGGAACAACCTTGGATCGTAATTTCCGCTCACTATGATCCAAAATAGCTACCGGCCTTTCCTCATACGAGATGTCTGGCTGTAAGTCGACATCCTCGAGTGGAATGTGCCAAAAGGCTCTCTCGCTCCTTCGATATTTCTTCAGCGATGCCACATGGAATACATCGTGTATCCGCTGAAGATGTTCTGGTAACCCAAGCTTATACGCCACCGGTCCCACCCTCTCAATAATAGGGAAAGGTCCTACGTATCGCAGTGCTAACTTACCCTTCTTGCCGAACCTCATCACCCCCTTCATTGGGGATACCCGGACTAAAACCTGGTCCCCAACTTCTAGCTCCACATGTCGTCGAGAAGCGTCTGCATAACTCTTTTGCCTGTCCTAAGCTATCCGAATTCTTCCTCGAATCAGCTCTATCTTGGAAGATGTCTCTTGAACAATATCCGGCCCCAAGAGTTTGTTGTCCCCCACCTCTAACCAACAAACGGTTGAACGACAAGGTCTCCCGTACAGTGCCTCAAACGGTGCCATGCCAATCGTGAGTTGGTAAGAGTTGTTATACGCAAATTCTACCAAAGGAAGATATTTCTCCCATCCTCCCCCGAAGTCCAAAATGCACATTCTGAGCATGTCTTCCAGCATCTGGTTAACTCTCTCAGTCTGTTCGTCCGTCTGTGGGTGATACGTTGTACTCAAGCGCAACTCCGTGCCCATTGCCTCCTAAAAGCTCTGCCAAAAGTGGGCGACAAAGATTTTGTCTCGGTCGGATACAATATTTATAGGCACTCCATGCAGCTTAACAATCTCTGCTATGAATAGCTGTGCATAACGCATCGTCTCGAAGTCTGTGCGTACCGGTAAAAAGTGGGCCACCTTAGTCAACCGATCCACAATGACCCATATGGAGTCGTGACCCCTCTGCGATACAGGTAACCCTGTGATGAAGTCCATGGAGATGCTCTCCCACTTCCACACGGGAATTTCTAACGACTGTAGCATCCCTGATGGTCTCTGATGGTCAACTTTCACAAGCTGACACGTGGCACTTTTCGAAACAAACTCCGCTATGTCCCGTTTCATTCCTGCCCACCAATACTGCCTCCTCATATCTTGGTACATTTTATCCCCACCGGGATGTACCGTAAATTTCGAACCATGGGATTCTGTCATAACAGCGTGCTTCAAACCCTCATCCTCTGGCACCATTAACCTCCCATTAAAGCGTAGGCCTCCTTCTGAGCTAATTGAGTAACCCTCTGCTCCCTCAGCTAACAACTGGCCCACCCTATCCCGGAAAACCTGATCCTCAGCCTGAGCCTTCACAACTCGCATAATGATCTCGGGTGTGATGGATAAAGCTGACATGCAAGCCCTGGCTACGTCATCCTCACATCGAAGCTCTCTCCACTTCGCTTTCCATACCTCTGCTATCTCCCCAGTCGGCCTTCGGCTCAATGCGTCTGCTACCACATTGGCCTTACCAGGATGATACTGAATATCAAATTGGTAGTCCTTCACGAATTCTAGCCACCGCCTCTGCCTCATATTCAGATCCTTCTGTGTGAAGAGATACTGAAGAGACTTGTGATCCGTGAATAAAGTAAACTGCTCTCCTAGAAGATAATGCCTCCATATCCTCAAAGCAAAAACGACCGCTGCTAACTCTAGGTCGTGAGTGGGGTAATTCCTCTCGTGGGGCTTCAGCTTCCTGGAAGCATAAGCTATAGCCCTTTCCTCCTACTGGAGCACACCCCCAAGACCCCGTAAGGATGCGTCTGTGTAAACCCGATACTCTAGCCCTCCCTTTGGCAATGCAAGCACGGGGGCAGATGTCAACTTGTCCTTTAGCTCGTCTAACGCTAATTGACAACTATCATCCCAATTGAAAGGTACTCCTTTCCGAGTCAGATTCATCAAAGGTCCTGCAATCTTAGAGAATCCTTTAATGAATCGCCTGTAGTAACCGGCCAAACCCAGAAAACTGCGCACCTCGGTCGGTGTCGTGGGCTGTCCCCACTCCCTCACCGCCAACACCTTATTTGGATCCACTGCAATACCCTGATCTGACACGACGTGACCAAGGAACTGTACCTCCCGAAGCCAGAATCCACACTTCCCTAATTTGGCATAGAGATGATGATCCCTCAGTGTCTGCAAAACCATGCGCAAATGCTATGCGTGCTCCTCCTCGGTGCGCGAGTAGATTAGGATGTCATCAATGAACACGATGACAAACTGATCTAAGTACTCTCTGAAAACCCTGTTCATGAGGTCCATGAACACTGCTGGTGCATTGGTGAGCCCGAAGGGCATCACCCTGAACTCATATGATCCATACCGCGACAAGAAAGCGGTCTTAGGAACATCCCCCTCTCGGATACGCAGTTGATGATACCCTGACCTCAAGTCGACCTTGGAGAAGTAAGACGCCCCTCTCAATTGGTCAAATAAATCATCGATCCGAGGCAACGGATATTTATTCCGTATCGTCACCTTGTTCAGCTCCCTATAATCCACGCACAAGAGGAGTGAACCATCTCACTTCATCACAAACAATACCGGCGCACCCCACGGCGATGTACTCCGCCGAATAAAACCCTGACCCAGTAGTTGCTGAATCTGTTCCCTCAATTCCCGCATCTCTGAAGGGGCCATTCGGTAAGGTGCCCGAGCAATCGGTCTCGTCCCCGGAGCCAAATCGATAACAAATTCGATTTCTCTGCTGGGTGGTAATCCTGGTATTTCCTGGAATACATCCTCAAAGTCCCTCACTACCGGAATAGAGTCTAAAGGAACTACCACTTCCTGTGAGGTTTCCTCCTCAATGTAATATAAATGAGCGGTCGAGCCTCCCTCTGGGCGAGGCATCGCCACAACAACATCTCTTGTCCCGGAATGGCAAAAATAATGCTCCCTCTGAAGCAATCAATCATGGCTCTATAGTCAGCGAGCCAATCCATACCGATAATCACATCGTGGATATGCATATCTAATACCAACATGTCCGCAGGTAATGTCAAACCACCAATCTCCACCCCCACTCCCCGACATATAAAGAATATAAGCGACCCATTCCCCAATGGTGAGTCGACACACGTAACAGTGCTCTCCGCGGTGGCTAACAACCCTAAAGCCTTCGCGAAATGTGTAGCTATAAAGCAATGTGTAGCCCCCGTATCAAACAATACCCGACCCATAGTGCCATGGATAGAAAACGTACCCTCGATCGCGGGCGGCGCCTGCTGTGCTGGGGGATTAGGAACATCCCGAACGTTATACACACGTCCGTAGTGCATTATCCCCTGCTGCTGTGGGGCGGGTGGGGCTGGTGCTGCTGGCGGCATCTGACCCTGTTGCCCCTGCTGGGCACCCTGCTGCTGGCCTCTGCCCCTCTGCGGGCACTCCCTCTTGAAGTGTCCTGGTTCGCCACAGGAGAAATAACGTTTCTGATCATCACCCTGCCGTTGGCCCTACTGGCCCTGACATTGTTGGCCCGGTTGGCCTCCCCCGTTGTTCCCTTGGCCCTGACGGCCCTGAGGAACCTGCTGTTGCTGATTAGGGCCTGGTTGCCCCTGCCTGAAGCCCTGTCCTCCCGGTCGGAACCCACCAGGCTTAAACTTCTTAGCCTGATTCCCTTGCTGAATGATAACCTGCTGATGTGTGCCACTCGTCTCACTACTAGTGACCGCCTTGCCCTGCTGGCTCGGCTCACCTGCCTTCTTGTTCCCCTTAGCATGGAAACGATGATCCTGACAATGTACAAGTGCGGCATTAACGACATCTGTATAAGTCACTAACGCCGGATTCCCAATCAAGTGTTGCCTGATTCTCCAGGCTAGGCCATCCATGAACTTTGACTTCTTCCGCTCCTCATCGCTCACCTCATTTGGCACAAAGTTTGCCAAACGGGTGAACTCCTCCTCATATTCTGCTACTGACCTGTCACCCTGTACCAACTCGCTGAATTTCTTTCTCATCTCAGACTCTACTGCTGGAGGGAAGTACTTGCGATCAAACCGCACCCAGAATTCAGAAATCAGCATCAAATCCCACTCCTCAGCGGTGGTTACGGACTCCCACCACTGTAAGGCTGCCCCCGACAGACGAAAGGTAGCCAACATCTGTTTCTGCACCTCTGTACCCTCTAACATGCGTAGATGGCGCTGAATGTTCTTCTTCCAGTCACAAGCCTCGACCACATTGGTGCTACCTCGAAACTCAGGTGGGTGACCCTTCTGAAAGGTCTCCCTCACTCGCTGCCAAGATGGTGGCCCTACTGGAGCCTGAACTGCTGGAGCCAATGGAGGCGGTGCCTGAGGCTGTGGAAAATGAGTTTCCATATCTCGCATCGCTGTCTCGACCGCTTGGGCCACTATCACTGCCACCTGAGTGGTAGAAATTAACTCAGGTGGGGGTGGTGGTGGCGGTACCTGTGGCTCCTGGCGAGCCTCCCTCACCTCATCTCTAGCCTCAGCCCTTTCCGCTCTCTGTCTCTTTGGCGGCATCTGAAATAGATTGAATTGTATAAGTACACAATTTATACAAAAACTAATAGCAGGAATACGATATCTCACAAGCGGAAAATATAATCAACAGTCCTAATAATAGGGCTCTATAACAACCGAACGCTACGCTGAAACGTAGAAAGCCGCACAGATCCTAAGGACTCTAGAACCTGATGCTCTGATACCATCTGTGACACCCCGCCTAATTAATCCCGGGTGATCAGTCCTAAATCAAGTTAGAACAGGTTTCTCATTTGGTCCATTCTTAGCATCACTGTCGTCTTATTATTTACTAACCACCTAAGTGAGAAAAATAGACTGGTGCCAATTTTTATCTTTCATTAATTAACAAACATCCATGCGGAAATAAAACTATATAACAATCACAGATAACTGAATTAATCATTCACAAGTAAAAATAATTGACCGAATAAACCAACGGTCCAAATAATAAATCCCATAAAGATAAGAATAAACCCTCAACAAGTCTTAATACAAATAAATGGAAAGTGAGCAACATGCTCGAATACTAATTATGAACTTCTACATTTAAGAATGAAGAATGAGGCGTCTATCAAAATCCCGCAACATCCACATATGCTGCAGCAACGGATCTCTGGAATATAGTCAAGGCTGGCGTCCTTGTGGTTGGACACCTAAAAGGTTTTTAAAAGTTTTTATAGCAAGGTTAGTACCCAAAACATTTGAAAAACATTTAACAAATGATTAACTTGCAGTAATAAATAAATATGCATGCTCTTCATATTTTTAGATAATATCGCACTCTCTTGAGGACTTCCTTACCCTTCCTCTATTATACCCTACGAACGCTTTAATTTAATTACCTAGTTACTCATCTCATGGCTAGATAATTAACAAGGTTCCTTTATACCCACCCTACTCTAATTGAGTATGTAGTGATTTTGATATATAAGTTATTGGTAATATCAACTTAACTAAATCATTTCCCTTTTTATTATACATATAACTTCTACATTCGTTATACCTGTGAAATCACTCACTTTTCATTAATATACCGTATATAATTAATTATAAAATTATATACTTATAATCATATTCCAGCATTCACAATCATACTGTAATATATATAATAACTTGCAACCTCCCGAGTAAAAATACTCCCGGAATGTAAATTCTATAAAGTGCTATCCCACTAGGTATACTCACATAGCCTAGTTATCCCAAGTCAGAATTTTCACACCAACTTGATAAAAATAAATAATTGGAGGCGGTCATATTCCTTCCCTGAAAGTGAGTTGTCCCTCACCCATATAACGGACGCTATGACCTCGGGAATATACTCACCCTACTCCTCAAGCTAGGGGATTCATCCACTACGCGCAACCTCCCCCTATAGCACTATAGTAACAAATATCTAATCACTGATATTAATTGAGCACACCATATATATATATACTAACGCCTCCATATATATAAATATAAAAGTCCCGGCTATACCGTTCACTAAAATTCGTAACATAAGCCTATTAAAATTTATTAAGAGTTTCTGGTCCAACTCTAAGTATTAATTAAATTGCACTTTAATTAATTTAGTTATTGTTGGTGTCGCCCCCACCATAAATTTGGACTTACTCCCGTAGCCCAAAATAAATTTACCCGAGTCACCATTCCCGACTCTAATTTATTAGCCTCAAACCCTAATTAATTTATCTACAATTAATTAGATTTAAACCCATGTATTTAATTTCTCAATAATTAATTACATAAGAATTGTATATATAAATTTTCCCTCTTATATACCCAACTGGCGAAACTGCCAGATTCTGGCGACCGTCGATCGATCGACCCAGACCGTCGATCGATCGATCGAACAGGTCTTCGTCTTCTTCGCGAAGACAGGGCAGCCATGGATGGATTTTCATAAACCCTAATCTCTTCTAACATGAGTTTTAAGCCATCTTATCACCAGAGCATACTAGAAACCTTATTAGGATTACCCAGAAAGCTTACAACATTCATCAATTCGTCCATAAACTACTGATTTATAAATTTTGGGGAAAACCTATCTTTTTCCTTAAACCCATTTTTACTCCAAATTTCTTCATTAAATTCGTTTTAATTTATCTGAATATCATCCTAACAGATACACATCAATATTCCCATATCAGATTTTACATAACTCCTCATAATTTCGGGCCAATCAGATTCATGTTTTCTTTTGAATTATCAAAACCCCATGTTTATACCATGAACACCAAAACGAATTTTTAATTCATAACAACACACAAATATGAATTTGAAAGACCGATTTTTATGCTATTGCAAGTTATTCACTTGCCTTAGGTTTCGTAGTGTCTGAATCTTCAATGGATTCCAAGGTTGAAGATGACCTAGTTGATTCTTTGAGATCCCCAAATTGGCTTTGGCTGCTGCTAGGGTTTCCTAACCCTTTAATTCCTTTCTCTGCTTAAGCTTAGCCAGCCCTTATTTTCTTTTTATTAAGTTAATTAATCCATTCCCGTTTTTTGACTAATGGGCCAAGCCCAAGTGACCAAAATGTCCCCGAGTGGGCCCGACTATGTCTAAAAACGTCCCGTGACCCGTTTACTACCCCTGGGTACACTTTTCCGACTATCTCGGCCCATCCGGACTCAACTGTACACTCAGAATTTGCATCCGAATTAATTTATAGAAATACTTATCCCCCACCCAATATAGTCTATACCGACTTCCGGATGTGATAAGTACATATCTCGTCATTAATACTCGAAACGACGAAATTACATTATTACTATACGCTCAGTAAATAATTTTCCCTAAATATTAACCATTCAATCCCAGATTAATATTTATATATTATTCTATCATAATTAATTCATTAAATTACAACACACTAGTAATTTAGAATTTCCGAATTAATTAAATTTTAAATGTACCAAAAATACGGGGTGTTACAGAAGCAAGGATGATGCGGAAAATATTTTCGAACATTATAATATAGAAGTTGAGAATCAACTTAGAAAAAAGATTAAAGTAGTTGGGAGTGATAAATGAGGTGAATATGATTCCCCTTTTGAACAATTTTGTTCAAAACATGAAATTATTCATTTTACTATCGCTCCTTACTCACCTCAATCTAATGGTATTACGGAACATAAAAACTGAAATCTAAAAGAGATGATAAATTCTTTGTTGATAAGTTCGGATATAAGTTCGGATTTACCTCAGAACTTGTGAGGGGAAATTTTGCTTTCTACAAACTACCTTCTTAATAAAATGCCTCGTAAGAAAACATATAAGACACCATATCCATTGTTAAAAGGTCGAACACTTTCTTACAAATACTTAAAAGTGCGCGAAGGGGGGGGGGGGCTTGCAAAGGTGGTGGTTCTTAATCCTAAAAGGATTAAAATATAACCAAAAACTATTGATTGCACTTTCATTAGTTATGGAATTAATAGTAGTGCATTTCAATTTCTTATACATAAATTTGAGATTCTTGATATATACATAAATACTATTATTGAATCTAGAAATTCATATTTCTTCGAAGATATATTTCTTATTCATATGATAGGATTAAGGCAAGGATGATGATGATGATGATGAATAAAGTGGTTGATTCAAGTTTTTATAAAAGAACTTACGACACTGAATCTAGTAGTCATCAAGATAATGTATAAAATGATTATATTGGAAAAATTGATGACCTCAAAACTAAATGCGGCAAAAAGACAAAGACTTCAAAGTCATTTGGTCCAAATATTCTAACTTATATGTTAGAAAGTGAGCCTAGTAACTTCGCAGATACGATGCCAACTCCAGAAGCCCCTTTTATGGAAAGAGGTTGTCAATAGTGAAATTGAATCTACCATGTAAAACCATACGTGGAAATCGGTTGAACTTCCACCAGGAAGTAAAGCTCTTAGATGCAAGTGGATATTCAAGAGAAAATTGAAAGTTGATGGATCAATTAAAAAATACAAAGCTAGACTTATAGCTTAAGGCTATAGGAAAAAGGAAAGATTGGATTATTTTGATACTTACTCACCTTTTATGAGAATAACATCCATTTTAATGTTAATAGTTGTTGCAACATTACATAAATTGATGTAAAAATCGCCTTCTTAAATAGCGAGTTAAATGAAGAGATATATATATAACAACCACAAGAGTTTAAAGTTCCAAGAATAAAAGTGTGTAGACCTGTTAAATCCCTTTATGGATTAAAATAAGCACCTAAATAATGGCATGAGAAATTTGACAACGTAATGATGTCAAATGAATTAAAATAAATGAGTGTCATAAATGTGGTTACATGAAACACATTAAAAAGGGCTATGTCATTATTTGTCTCTATGTAAATGATATGCTTATTATTTGAAATAATAAAGATATTATTAAATCTACTAAGGGAATCTTGTCAAGTAAATTTAATATGAAAGATATATGTATAACTAATGTTATACGGGGAATTAAAATTTCTAGAACTTTGGATGGACTTAAAAGATACTTGATAAGTTTGATAAAAATAGTGATAGCATTACTAAAACACCTATTGACCCAATTCTTCATTTATATGAAAATACTAGAAATGATATCTCAATTGGAATACTCTCGTATCATAGGCAGTTTAACGTATGTCATAAACTGTACTTGACTAAATATTGCTTACTCAGTTGGCAAATTAACTAAGTATATAAGTAATCCAAGTGAAGACAATTGAAAAATCATAATAAGGCTTCTTAAATATCTAAAATATACCCTTAATAATGGATTGCACTAGATTAAATATCCAGTTGTACTTGAAGGATACGATGATGTTAATTGGATATCGGACTCAAAGGATTCTAAATCCATGAGTGGATATGTATTTATCATTGGTAGTGTTGTTGTGTCTTGAAAATCCTGAAAACAGACTTTTATTGCTAGGTCCACTATGGAATCTAAATTTGTATATTTAGATAAAGCTAGAGATGAAGCAGAATGGCTTCAAAACTTTTTAGAGGATATTCTAATGTGGTCAAAACTTGTGCTTGCAATTTTCATACATTGTGATAGTCAATCGACAATAGGCAGAGTACGGAATCATATGTATAATGGTAAGTCTCGACATAGACATCGAAGACATAATATCGTTAAGCAATCTCTCTCTAATGGAATTATTTTCATTGATCATATTATGTCTAAGGATAATATAACGGATCCATTAACCAAAGGGTTGAATAAAGAGCAAGTGTATAATTTATCGAGGAGAATGTGATTAAGGTCTATAAAATAAAGTGTTGTCTTGATGGAAACCCTACTATAATAACCCGAATTTTTTAAATGGGTATTTAAATTAATTTTGGAAAATTCGAGAAAAATAAAATTTTGGATTTAATTATTTTTATAATTAAATATATTAGTTTTTATATTCGGAATTCGGAAAGCTAGATTACAGGACTCTTAATATGAGTATATACACGTCTTGGGCCATTTAGAAGAGTTCCTAAAACATAAAACTCTCTTAGAGTCCTCAAAACATAAATTTCTCTCTCTCTCTCTCTCTCTCTCTCTCTCTCTATATATATATATATATATATATATATATATATATATATATTCGACCATCCGATCGAGCTAAATTTTTTTGTCCAGTTTTCTCTCGTCTTCAGATACTATGCCCTTAAATTTCACAGCCAGTTCTAACGGTCTGATCGTCCGAAATATTTTTTTTAATATTTGTATCTGATTAGAACTCTTTTCTTAATCAAACTCTTAATCCTTTATATATTACAAAAATCCGTGGCTTGGCTTTTCAAATCACTTTTTATCAACTTTTCAACCAGAAGACCTCTCCAAAATTATTTCCTTTCATCTACAAACTTTAGCCCCAAACTTAATCAAGTGTTTGACTCAATATTTGATGGCTTATTTGGTGTTTTCTCGAGTTTATGTTAGAACAAGTTTTGATTATTTTCGCGAGAGGAACGTGATGGTGCGATAAGATTTTGAGGCTGAAATTTATGTGACGATTCATATCATGATTTTGAGGTACGAGACTTACACAATATGCTACTAAATTCTCTCGAGAGTATTCCATTTGTTTTCACTGTCAATTGCACTCATGTTGAATTGTGATATTCATTGGAATCCTGAAAAATTCTTAGAATATTTTATTTAATTCATTGAGATATTTTATATTGTTAATTTGATCATAGTGTCATGAGATTTTAATATGGCACGAAGAATGGGCACCCGCCAATAGTTCAAAAAATATTATATGGCTTGGAGATGCCTAGGAGAGGTGAGGTGAGGTCTGGTGACCCATTGATGTGTTGTTGAGAAATTAATATTGATATAATGCTTGAGTATTGCATTTGATTTGTATATGCGCATTCGTATTATTGCGATTTATTCATCGTGCCAATTATTTTTTAGCATCTATTTCTGTCATATTGTGTACTTTCCCGTATTTTCTTTTAGTGGCAGGGTAGCGTGGATTGAGACGCTATGGCCTATTTTTTAGAATTATTTTAGAGCTTGGATTGGAAGATTTATTTTTTATGTATAAATTAGTGGTGTAATTTTTATTGAAGAATTGTGTATTTTAGGAGAATCATTATTGTAATCATTATTGTGAAAGTGTAAGAATTATGGATTTTTTATATTTAAATTGTGGAAAGTAGATGCTCTATACTTATTGTTGATGGATTTAGTTTGGTTTTATCGTAATAGCACGTCACGTGTCTCTTTTGGGGGATGCGGGGTGTTACACCTACCTAACTGATTGGAGATTCCAAGATCTAGGTTCAAAGGGACAATTGGATCTTGACTGACTATTTGAGGAGGGCATTGATGAGTTTCAAACTTATACCTATTCCTATGATAAAATAGTGTTGCCTAAAAAGTAAGGATAAGCTTAGCTTCTGATGACTCTTGCATCTTGAAAAATCAAGTAGGGTATAGTAGGACACTTTTAATAGAAATCGCATATGTGAATGTGAAAGGGCCGCTTCTATAAGAACTTCGAAAGAGCACAATCGAAAGAACTAACTTTGTTCAGAGAATTACTGTGTGAAGGTTATTGCCGATATTTACACCAAACATTGAACAGTTCACGACATCGCGTTCACTGATCAGTAAGTAAATTCGATAGTCTCTCGCTAGAGAAGATTCAAGGCCAAAAGTTATCTCTCCTGATCCAGGAATGTTTAAATAGAACTCTCGTAGTGTCTGCATAGTCTTTTATATTGATCCAATCATTGTCATTCATGTGGGGGATTGGTTGAATTCATGGTAATTATTTAAGTTGATAAAATTAGATTTTGATTAACTTTATGGTCAATTTAATACATGACCTACACATCTTTAGAGACGGTTTGAAGGTATAATGTGTTCTCCCCATGAGAAGTATAACGTGATATACTCACATGTGCAAATGTATAAATTAATGAATGAGAAATTGTAGCTCAAAGTACTCACTTAGAACATGAAATTTGGTTGAAGTGTTATGTTAAAGTTCTTGTCCCACATAGTAAGAATGTGAAAATGGGTGTAGTATATTATAATTCATTTTGGCTTAAAGGCTTGCTGCCCTTGGGTATCCCAACCCTTTGAAGGAAGGATGACCTATATGGGCTTGGATGGACTTCCAAGCTCGCGCGTGCCGTCCTTCTCGGCTCGACACGTGCACGGACATGGGTCGTGGCCTTAGCCTTTGGGCTTTGACTTGGCCAAAGTCTGAACTGTGGGGCCAAATTTTATTGGCCCTTTTATTTAATTTCTAAGTCCAATTTTATTGGTATATGTTATTTATTTTATGGCCTAATTTTTTATCTGTTTTTTAACAGTTTGATCTCAATGGTTGTGATTGTTGAGATATTTCATTTTTAACAATTTTATCCCAACAGTTATGACTGTTGCGGTGTTTTTGAACTAATTTTAACCGCTATTTATTTATTATAAATTTGTGGCTTTGATTTCGTATTTTGTTGTTGGTATTTTTAGACAACTTTGTCTAGCTATGTCCCATTTTCGTGTCCAAAAAGAGAGTTTATTGGTTCGCCAAAAAACATGCAATTTGGGGTGTTACTATTTGATGTTGTGATTATTGTATTTTGAGAGATGTTTGTAATCGAGTAATATCGTCTTAAGATTAGAGTCTCCAACACCTGCATCAATCAATAAATTTTGCATTTGTTCTCCCGGTAAGTTTCTATATATTTCAAAATTTTCTATTAAATATTGTTTATATATATTCTGTAAATTAAATAAAACATTAATTTGGATAACAATTTATTGAATTAACCAAACTGAGTAATGTATATAATCGCGAGTAACTTGGAAGATAAGATGCATTTAAATGTGTAAATTAATTTGGTTAAAACTATCTAAACATTGGCGCGTAACTTACAATTTTATCAAATTTTACCTCTTCTTTTTTTAGCTCTTCATTTTAAAATAAAATTTTACCCATTTTCAAAAGAGTCAATCTATGTCGACACTCAAAATTAACATATTTTGATGTGACACCCTGACATGTCGAATTCGCATTAGATCATGTCAAGATTCATCAACAATGGAATTTAATCGCAAATTATTATGAGTGCGACACATAGAGAATTTAGGTGGCGGCCTAGAATTTTTGTTTAAAAAAAGAGAGTTAGGAGGCAACGAGGGTACTATTCTCACCTTTGGGGTTTAGAGCAAATGTTGCAAGACTCAACTCTCCTTTGTCACTTTTTCTTTTACATTTGGATATGAACCCGAATAATGAAACAACTCCTTCGTCAATGCATGTTAGATTTCCTTTTCATCTAAAAAATTAGGAGAATTAAAGCATATATTTTAAGGCTTCACTTTACATAAATATTTATACTTTATCAAATGTAAATCAAAATTATATTCCTATTATTTTAAAATTCTTAGTATGTACCTTGGTCACGTGTTATCGTGACCCGAAAAACTATTGGAGAGAATAATGTCCAGCAAAGTCACGGAGATAAAATATGTTTGAGACCTTTGAGAACCACAATATGATAAAATAATATATCATTGAGCTTGGGCTCATTTAATTGCAGCCGAATTTTTAGGAAGCCGGCTCGGAGGGTGGATTTAAGGAAAGGTGGGTAAGCCCGGCTACTTAAATTACGTGCAATAATTTTGGTCCCGTGGTTGGGAATGTCTCAGCCACTCAAACATGTGGTTGAGACCTTTCAGAGCCATCAGATTCCGAAAATTCTTGATGCATTGGGCCCACGTAATCGGCATTTCCATTTTTACAAGTCAGCAGGCCCAGTTCTATGGTCTTTAGTCCAGACAGGATTATCATTGCAGGCCACCGCAGAATCTCAATCCAACAAATAAATTCCCTACACGTGGCAAACTCATTCATTTCGCCCGCCTTCCCGAGCCTAACAGATAATCCATACATACCTATGTCTCATCAAGTAACGAGTTGCTGCCATCAATGTCAATTTTGGATTACAGGACACGTTTGAGTGTGTAGTTACAAATTTGAAGTGTTAAAGCCTCGACGCTAAAATCATCCACATTTTAAGGGAGGAGAACATTCAAGTCGACTATACGATGAGAATTGTAAAAGACTTCCAAAATCTCTGCTTAGAGTATGATTATACCTCGGAGTGTCTCCTGATGATGCTCGATCGTACGGATGATGGTAATCACAAGTGGATCTAAAAAAATGAATTTTTTAATGAATTTTGACAAAAAACACCTAACAATCCATTAATTTAATTCATATGTTGTAATTGGTCCGTGCCAGCGACAACGGACACGCGTGTCGATCGAATATTTTTTTACAACTCCCCCCAACCCCCCATCCCCCGGGAATAATGGGATTTCGGGTCACACGGGCGTCCGTTGCCACTGACACAGACCAATTACACCATAGGAATTAAAATAAATGGATTGTTACGTGTTTTTTTCAAGGTTCTAAAAAACGTGGGGGGTGATCGAGGCGTGGAGGCAAACCTTAACCTTAGAAGCCTAGACGTCCCTTGGCGTAAAAAGACGTTTAGGTCTTTTTAATATATTTTAATACTTTTTAACTATAACAACGCTATTAAAATAATAAAATTGTACATACCATAAAAATATGTCTGAATATTTGCAAATAAAAATTCTATTCGATTATTTTGGATGAGATAATGGTTCGGTTTGTAAATAAATCTTTAAAATGGGATATCGTTTCACTAAAACATTATTGTTTTTAGAGAAAAAAAACGCCTTAAGGGTTTTACCAAGCATAAGGCGTCAAAATCTTAAGGCGGGGCGTTTCTCCCAAGCCTCAAGCCTAGGCGGGTTTTTTAGAACAATGATTTTTTTAATTAAAGTGCATTAAAAAGTTCACTTTTTAGGTCCACTTGCGATTATCTCCCTCTATATATATATATATATATATATACTAGTGGATGCCCGTGCCCGAGGGCACGGCGATAAATTTGACCCCGTGATAAAAAAAAATTTGAGAAAAAAAATTAAAAATAAAAATAGTTAAAAAAAAAATTGAGAAAAAATAAAAAAAAATTGAGAAAAAATAAAAAATAAATTAAAAATATAAATATAAATTAAAAAAAGAAAAAAATATTTAAAAAATTAATAAAAAATAGTTGTAAAAAATGAGAAAAATATTTAATAAAAAAATATAAATTTACACATATTTAAAAAAATACATGAATTTATAATATTATAATAGTATTTATAATAATATATATATAACACAAAAAAAAAAGAAAAAAAAATAACTTTTAGCATGACATTTCATGTATGGGCATGAAAGAGAAAAATGTCATGCATAAAAAAAGTGAAGATATTTTGACAAAATTTTCAAAAACCATGCTCCTTTATTATATGGTATATATATATATATGTATATACTCACACATACATTATATATGTATTAAAAATATGTACATTAAAATGACAGGTGTTACAACACGACACGATACATTGCAATAAGGAATCTTTTTCCAACTATTGTGAATATGAAAAAAAAACACGACACAACATGAAAATATCTTTTTTATTACATAATACGAACCAATCAAAACATGTTATGACATAAATCTTTAATTTTATTAACTAACGCGCTATGGCATGATACCCTTTTTTTACCTAAAACAAACATAATATAACACATAATTTTGTGGTTTGTCTACCACGAACTTGATCCAAATAAAAATAACATGACACCAAATATGTTTTTTTTGCCTAACATTAACATGGTTCAACTAAAAATCAATACCAAATCTTATTTTTATTTTTTACCTAAAATAAATACGACTTAATTAAAGCACGACATGACACGATTTCTTTAAGTTAACACGAACACTACCCAAATAAAACACGATACGGGATTCTTTTTAACCTAATAAGAATATGACCCATTAAATTGCAAAATGACATGAAATTGTATTTTTTTTACCTAACATGAACACACCCCAATTAGACACGACACAACGCAAAATCTTTTTTTACTTAACCCGAACACAATCCAATTGAATGCGAAATAACATGAAATCGTTTTTTACCTAACACTAACACAATCCAATTAAAACACGACATGATAGGAAATCTTTTCTTTACCTAACACGACACAAAATCATGTTATTTGGATCATGTTCGTGTTAGGTAAAAAAGATTTATTGTCATGTCATATTTTGATTTGGTCATGTTCGTTTTCATGTTAGGTGTAAAAAAGAGATTTCTAATTGTATCGTGTTGGTGTTAGGTATAAAAAAAATTCAAGTCGTGTCACGATTGATTAGATTTGGTGCTTGTGTCGTGTCGTGTTAGTATTAAGTAAAAAAATATTTCGTGTCATGTCGAGTTTTTTGGTCCGTGTTCGTGTTAGAAAAAAAACAAGATTTTGTGTGATGTCAGTGTGTTAATTAAGTCATGATTCGTATTAGGCAAAAAAATACAATTTCATTTCATATCACATTATATTTGGACCGTGTTCGTGTTAATTAAAGAAAAGATTATGTGTTGTATTGCATTGTGTTGCATTTTACTTGATTTATGTTAGATAAAAAAACATGAAATTTCTTGGCGTATGTGTTTTAACACACACACACACATATATATATATATATATATATATATAATGTATAATTATTTTAGTATTAATTACACTTTGATCCCTTGAACTTTACCATTATTTTCACTTCACCACGCCTACTTTTATTTTCTATACAAAACGCCATGAACTTTTTAAAATGGATCAAATTATCCCAAAGTCTAATGGTGTATCATTCTAGATGAAATATTGGTCATCTATGTGGCGCTTAAGGATATTTTTGTACGAATAAACCTTCATGTGCCACACACATGACCAATTTTCCATCTTAAACATAAAAGTGTTAGGGTTTGAGGTAATTTGATCATTTTTCTAATGTTCAGGGGGATTAATGTAGAAAAGAAAGTATGTGTGGTGAGAAAGATGATAAAGTTCAAGGGGTCAAAATGTAATTAACCCAATATTTTTTTAAAAAAAATATGTGTATATTGACCCCTGTCGCCCGTAACTATTCTTCTCGTTAACTTTAACGGGGTTTTTACCGAAGGACCGAATTGGTTGCGATTGAATAGTTTAGGAGCTGAATTTGCTAAATTTTTAGTTTAGGAACTAAAATGAAACTACTTACATAGTTTAATGGTCATAGAGGTCACAAACTCTAATTATACATAGGTGAAACAAACTCATGTAAACATTATGAACCTGTTTAAATTAAGGTTGTTTAGAACATCGATTGGACCGGCGGACCGAACCGAAACGCCCTATTTTTATTGGGTTTTTTCCACTGATCTGGTCCAATATTTTTTTGGTCGACGGTCTAGTCAGTTCGGTCCTCTATCTATCTCATTAAATAATTAGTTTGGATCGATCCAGACTGGTTATACACACACACACACACACACACACACACACACACACACATATATATATAACATGGTTTTTGAATTCTAAAAATGTAAAAGCACAATAAGGGTCCAGAATTTTCCACATCTCTACTCAATAAATCAATGATTGTGATTCACTGCCCCAAATAAATTATCCCGCCTAAACATTTCACCTATCTCTCCTATCCTGCCCAAAGAGAACAAAACTATTTCACTTTATTTAAAATGTTACTTGACACACTCTCGTCCTTCACTATCCCTTCCTCGGAACCCATCTCTGACGTCGTATTATCTTCTCCTCTCTCTCTCTCTCTCTCTCTCTCTCGCGCGCGCGCGCGCAAGAACACACACACACACACACACGCACCTGGTACATTTTTATGTTTTGGTTTTGTATGTGATTCGACTTTTAGTGTTTCGTGGGTTTGGATTCTTTGGTACAAATTTGATTTATAGCTTATTGTGGCTGCATTTGTGCCGCTTTCTCTAATGTTTATTTTTTTTAGGTACCGATTTGGCTATACTTTGTGTTTATTTGGCTCTGTAAAATCAGGTATTCCTCCTCCACCTATATATATATATATTACAGATTTATAGGTGTTGATACCAAATTTAGTCTACTGACGTGGATCAATAAAGTGAAGACATGTAGCAGTCTACGTGGCAACAATAAATAGTTCGGAGGAACTCACACGCTCCGAGGAATTATGCGACAACGAGGAACACTGATTCCCCGAGGAACTCGTATGCTCCGAGGAACGAGAACTCTTCGAGGAACTGATTAGGCATAAATTCTTCCCAATTTATCCCCTAATTTCGGTACTTTAATCACCTCGAACAACGTAATTGGATTGACTTTATCGCATAATCTTGCTATTGACTTATCCTAACAAGTACACCGAGTTTCTGGTATTTCGTTATGATTTTACAGGTATCTAATGTCAAGAAATGGAAGAAGGAAACCGGAAGAATAGAAAAGTCAAAAGAGCAAAAGAGTCATTTCTACCCAGAATCCGGATGAGGTACATAAAGAGAAGTTGAAGGTATCATCCTCACAAGCACCTCAAAAGAAACGGCACCTCAATCGGATACCCGGAGCAAAAGATATGGACAGTCAAAGTTTGAGAGAAAAGTCAAATAGGCAGACCGGTCCGCCCTCAACCCGGACCGGTCCGCTGTGCAAACTCCAGAGGACTGCAAACCGAAGGCAAATCGAAGAGCACAAAAAATAAAAGAACCAATCCGCACCGGACCGGTCCGCCTGGAAAATAAAAGAATCGATCCGCTTTAGAGGCAGACCGATCCGCCTAAGGGCCGGACCGATCCGCCCATCGAGATTTGTTTTCTGATTCTCCTCTAAAGACTCCGACTTATACTCAACTTCTTGGAATTTCATGTAGGGTATAAAAACCCGAATTATTTTCGTTGTAAAGGAGTGCTAGAACGTGGGGAGTTAATTTTAATTTCTCATTTTCTTCCACAAACCCTAGTTGTAGATAGAATTTCCAGTTTTATTCAAGGATTGAAGGTTTATTCCAAGTTTGTGTGATCACCAATTTTATCTATTGCTGCGATTGTTCCTTGGGTAATTTTAGTGAGTTATTTCTTCTTTGTGATTCTCTTTTACAGTATTCTATCAATTGTCCTTAGATTAATCATGAACTCTTGCATGTTAAACACTGTTTTCATCGTTTTCGGTATGTCCGGCTAGATTTCCAAGGTCGGGTTACATGAACCCAACCTGATGTGGTCATTGCACGTATAAAGTTAATCCTCTGAATTTAGTAATTAATTTTGACTGTATTGCGTAGGGACACAACAATTGTAGGTCTAAATATCTCGTTTGCCCCTGGGTAACCGGGATGATTGAGAATACAATTCGAGTGTCGTTATCATGATACTGATTTACTCGTCCTTTGATTAAGTATGATGCGGGCTTGAACCTCGTATACGTAATGCTTGGGAGTACTAAATTCCGGGTCATATTAATTAGATAAATTTACGATTAATATTGTACTGCAATACACTAGGGTTGGGGGATTGTATTCCCGTCCTATTTTTCCATCATCTCATTTAAAAGTTCAATTCAATCCTTCATTCTTAATCTAGGTCATTTAGTTAGCTGCATTTTTCACCATACTTTCATAATTGCATTTAGTGTAATCGAATCCCAAAAACCAAATCAATCTTTTCTTTTCTTTTTAGAGTCATTGTTAGAATTCCTCAGTCTTATCCCGTCGTCACAACTCTCGTTGTCCTTTTTCCCTGAGGATCGATACCCGACTTGTCGGATTATTACTTGAACGACAGACTTGCACTTGACCCTAGAGAGTACACACTTTAGAGACACATTCTGAGTCGTGTCAAGTTTTTGGCGCCGTTGCCGGGGAAATAGGTAGACTTAGGATTAGATCGAGTTAATCCAAAGCTTTGACCAAAAATTCAAAAAAAAAAAATAAAAAAAATAAAAAAAAATATAAAAAGCACAAAAAGATTCACCACCATCTCTCACAAACTTAATGCAAAATTCTGAAACCACTCCCACACCCCATAATACTCCAACCAGCATTCACGAAAATCTACTTGTTGAGTATAACCCTGATAGTCCCCACACTCCACAAGCCCCATAGTTCTGGATCCCACCTCCCACACCGTCACACTCAATCTCTAGCAACACTCCTTTCTCCTTCGTAGGACACACGTCGTGCACACCCAGTGAGAGCGCCGAATCGTCAAGTGAGAGAGAGATGTCGCAGCACAGTAATGCAACTACCGGTGAGGAAGAGCCTCCGTACCGCCCGTTGAGAGAATTCTTATATCCCGAGCGCACTGTCACTCCGGGATGCATTATACTCCCGTATAATGCCGGGCAGTTCCGATTCAAAAATGGGATGATCCAGATGCTACCCCACTATCACGGTATGGATTCAGAAAAGGCATACCTGCATATACGGGAATTTGAGGACGTGTGTGATACCCTCAACGATCAAACTTGCACGCAAGAGGTGATTCGCCTCAAACTCTTCCCGTTCTCGTTAAAAGATAAAGCTAAGACCTGGCTATGGTCTTTACCTCCGAGCTCGATTCCATCGTGGAACGAGTTACAATCCAGATTTCTCAAGAAGTTCTTTCCACCACATCGAACAATCTCCATAAAGGCTCAGATTCAATCGTTCAGGCAATTGGATAATGAGCCATTCCATCGATGTTTTGAGCGTTTCAATGAGTTAACTGCTTCATGCCCCCATCATGGATTTGATACAGCCCAAATAATTTCCTTCCTCTATAATGGGTTGAACCTTAACTCCAAGCAACTCATTGAAACCATGGGTAGTGGTCCGTTTATCGAGTTAGATTGCCACGATGCTGAGCTTCACCTGAGGTATGTCGCCGAGACTACCCAATCCTGGGATATTTCTGATCCTAATGCTCAGAATCGAAATCGTCAAGCGACCACCACTCCATCGGCATCCGGCCTACACCATGTAGATAAGACCTCTATGTCGGACTGTCGGTTAGACTCCCTTGAGAAAGGATTTCGATATTTATGCGAGGTAGTTGGATCTATCAAGAATCCCGTCGGAAAGGTGTGTGCAATTTGTGAGGCGGGACATTCAACTGAGGAATGCCCGACGATACCCGCCTGCAAAGTAATGTTGCAGGAGCAAGTTAGTGGCATAGGAGGCTTTAAGGGTAATTTCGGTGCCCCGCACGGGAATTCATACAACCCTTCGTGGAAAAATCATCCCGGATTTAGCTACGGGCAATAACATGCCACAATGAACCCTCCTTCGCATGTTGCCCCTCCTCCTCCACAACAATTTCAACAAGCTCCACACATGCAAGGTCATGTGCAAGCACCGCCACCCCATGGAAATTATATCCCGCCACAGCGGAGAACTCTCGAGGATACGATGAATCAATTCATCACTAGCCAGGCCGCAACCAATGCCAAATATGATCGTCTAATTGGCGACATAAATGCGAACCTGTCCAAGATTCAATCCTCGTTGAGCGTTCAAGAGAAGGGCAAATTTCCTGCCCAGGGCCAAAGACCTCCCCAAGGTCAAACTAGTGTAAGCTCCACTTCTACTGACCATCAGGAGCAATGTCAAGCTGTGACCACTCTTCGTAGTGGGAGAGTCGTTGATTTATCACCTCCCCCACACGACGCAACTAAAGACAAGGTGATTTCGCCCGGCACGAAAGAGGCCGAAGATGTCCCCTCGAATGAGAGTGATAAAGATGACACTAGTGAGCCCGAGGTAGTAGTGAAACCACCCTCCGCAGCACCGTTTCCTCAAAGGTTGATTCCTTCCCAGAAAGGATACCCACATGATGACGTGCTAGAAATACTAAAGCAGGTGAAGCTGAATTTACCATTCCTCGATGCCATCAAACAAATTCCAGCTTATGCAAAAGTCATCAAAGATTTGTTGACGGTAAAAAGGAAGATGAAAGTAAAGAAGAATGTCTTCCTAGCACAGAACGTGAGCTCCATCCTACTCAATGAGCTCCCTCCTAAATTCAAAGATCCCGGTGCACCCACCATTTCCTGCATCATTGGAGAGAACAAAATTGAAAAATCCTTACTAGACTTGGGAGCAAGTGTCAATATCCTCCCTTACTCCATCTATAGGCAACTTGATTTGGGCGACCTCAAGCCCACAAGAATCACTCTCCAATTAGCGGATCGAACTGTGAAGGTCCCACGAGGTGTAGTAGAGGACGTGATCGTTCAAGTTGACACTTTCTACTTCCCGGTAGACTTTGTCATTTGGGACACCGAGCCCTCCTTAATCTCGACCAATCATGTTCCCATTATTCTCGGGCGCCCATTCTTAGCGACAGCTAACGCTATTATTAACACAAGGAATGGGCGAATGCAGCTCACTTTTGGGAATATGACATTGGAGACCAACATCTTCAATATAGCCCAACATACGGGAGAGGAAGATGATATTCACGCGGTGAGTCTCATAGATGAGATAGTAGAGGAGTACATTGAGGGGAATTATTGTGGCAATGCCTTAGGATCCTGTCTGGTTTCGAGCAATGAGAGTGAGGGGACGTATACTGAGTATGAGAGGGAGATTGGGGAATTAAGAGAGTTACTCGATGAGAGAGCGTCGGACGAGGACGCGAGAGATGTGAATTGGGTTTCTAAATTCGAAGAGTTACCACCACGGGATACACGCGTTGTTCCCTCCGACGAGAAGTTTCCAACTCTTGAATTAAAGAAACTCCCCTCCCATATCAAATACGCATACTTAGGAGAGGATGAGACATTTCCTGTTGTGATCTCCTCTAGCCTAGACGACGAGCAGGAGGGTAAGTTGTTAAAAATTTTGAGGAAGCACCTAAGTGCTTTTGGTTGGTGTATAGCTAATTTGAAGGGGATAAGTCCTCTAATTTGCACCCACAAGATTCACCTCAAAGAGGATGTCAAGCCCTCTAGAGAAATGCAAAGAAGACTGAACCCCAACATGAAAGAAGTTGTGAGAACCGAGATCATTAAACTATTAGATGCCGGGATTATCTACCCAATCTCGGATAGCAAATGGGTGAGCCCTATTCAAGTCATCCCGAAGAAGTCGGGTATGACTGTGATTAAGAATGCTAAGGGAGAGCTTGTTCCCCAACGCACCACCACCGGTTGGCGTGTTTGCATTGATTACCGGAAACTCAATGCGAGAATAAGAAAAGATCATTTCCCCTTGCCATTCATTGATCAAATGCTTGAGAGAGTTTCAAGCCACCCATATTATTGCTTCCTTGATGGTTATTCCGGATATAACCAGATTGAGGTAGATGTACTTGACCAAGAGAAGACGACGTTCACTTGTCCTTTTGGTACGTTTGCCTACAAACGTATGCCATTCGGCTTGTGTAATGCACCCACGACTTTTCAACGGTGCATGTTGAGCTTATTTAGTGACATGGTCGAAAGAGGACTCGAGGTGTTCATGGAATATTTCAGCGTTTTTGGCACCTCTTTCGATCTTTGTCTAGAAAAATTGGAACAAGTACTTGCTAGGTGTGTGGAGAAGAACTTAGTGCTGAATTGGGAGAAGTGCCATTTCATGGTCACTGAAGGAATAGTTCTTGGCCACATAGTATCATCTAAAGGCATAGAGGTTGATAGGGCTAAGATAGATGTCATAGCTGACCTTCCTCCACCGAGATCGCTTAAAAACGTGCACTCATTTTTTGGTCACGCCGGGTTTTATCGCAGGTTCATTAAGGACTTTAGCGCTATCGCTAGACCCTTAAGCAACCTTCTCATGAAGGACAACCCGTTTGAGTGGACCGAGGCATGCCAAAGCTCCTTTGACAAATTAAAGAACATGCTCGTGTCCGCTCCCATCATGCGAGTTTTGGATTTGTCTTTACCATTCGAACTCATGTGTGATGCAAGCGATTACGCGATTGGGGCCGTTTTGGGCCAACGTCAAGATAAACAAGCTCATGTCATCTACTACGCTAGCCGGACCCTTACCGGACCTCAACTCAACTACTCTACCACGGAGAAGGAGTTGCTAGCAGTAGTCTTTGCCCTTGATAAGTTCAGATCATATCTCATTGGTTCTCCTATAATTGTCTTCACCGACCACGCGGCTTTAAAGTATCTACTTGCGAAGAAAGACGCCAAGCCGCGCCTCATAAGGTGGATCCTACTCCTATAAGAGTTCAATCTCTCTATCAAAGATAAGAAAGGAGTAGAAAACGTCGTTGCCGACCATTTGTCTCGGCTTTCGTCCGACGTACCTAGTGATCCCATACCCATAGACGAGTATTTTCCGGATGAGCAACTCTTTACTACTTCTTCATATCCCTGGTTTGCGGACATAGTGAACTATCTTGTCACGGGAGCCGTCCCTCCCGATTGGACACCGCAAGATAAGAAGAGGTTTCTTACTTGGTCGCGCATGTTCTTCTACGATGATCCCTTACTCTTTAAATATTACGCTGACCAAATCATCCGACGATGTGTACCGGATGACGAGATCCCAAAGGTCATCCAGTTTTGTCATTCGGAAGCATGTGGAGGCCACTTCTCCGCGAAAAAGACGGCCGCTAAAATTCTGCAATGGCACGCAATTTCGCAATAGGCCATTTGAGAAGCTCATGAGAAAGTATGGCGTCGTCCACAAGGTTGGAACGACGTATCACCCACAAACAAATGGGCAGGCCGAACTAGCGAATCGTGAGATCAAGATCATTCTCAAGAAGACCGTCAATCCTAACCGAAAAGATTGGTCAATTAGACTGAACGATTCGCTATGGGCTTATCGCACCGCATACAAAAATCAGCTTGGCATGTCCCCTTTCCGCTTCGTGTATGGAAAGCCTTGCCATCTCCCCGTGGAGTTAGAACACAAAGCGTATTGGGCAATTAAGGAGCTCAATTATGCCATGGATAAAGCCGGTGAAGCTCGCAAGCTTCAAATAAATGAGTTAGAGGAGATACGCAATGATGCGTATGAGAATGCCAAAATTGCTAAAGAAAGGATGAAACTCGCTCACGATAGCTTCATTCGACGGAAAGAGTTTATTCCCGGGCAAAAAGTTCTTCTCTATAACTCTCGGCTTCATCTCTTTCCGGGCAAGTTGCGGTCGCGATGGTCTGGCCCGTTTGTTGTCAAGAATGTTTTCCCCCACGGAGCTGTCGAAGTAGAAGAGTTAAAAGGGGGAAACACATTCAAAGTGAATGGACAACGCCTAAAGCCATATCTTGAGGCGTGCGAAGAAGAAGTCGACACCGTTTGGTTGTCGGACCCCGTTTACGGGGTAGAGTGAACTGTTTCCGTTAGGTCGTCGCACCCCCGACGCGTATGGGGTGAGAGTCGTGTGTGTCGTGTGCGTTAGTGAGTGTCGTTAGGATTTTGGTACATTCAGAGTTAGCATGTGCAAGTTCGAGATTTTGGGCAATTCGGGTGACCAGTGATGTTGAGAGATCCTTAGTCTATATTTGGAGAGGAGCGCGTTTTAAAAGTGCGATATTTCGAGGAAGCGAGGTTGAAATCCAGTCTCGGGGAAATTCCAGCCAAAAATCCCTAAGCCGGACCGGCTCCTTTAATTTAAGGCCGGACCGGTCCGCCCCGGACCGGTTCCTTTAATTTGAGGCCGGAGCGGTCCGCCTGTCGAATTTTCTGGAAAATTAAAGGACCGGACCGGTCCGCCTTCTGCAGATTAGTTGAATCTCTTCCCCCCATTCACCCCCCCTTCCCCCCAATCACCATTCTTCCCTTCCATTCGGTTCTCCACTTCCCCATGCACCCTTTCCCTCCAAAAACCTTTCCCTCCAACCACCCTTTCCCTCCAAATCCCTTCCCCCCCTCCACTATAAATTCAACCCTACCCCCTCCCCTCCTCTTCACACCTCAAACACCACTTCTCTCCCCTCTCTCTCCAGATTTCTTCAGTTCCTTCTCTCTGCCTAGTCTCCATGGCCCCCCGTGCTCCTCCCACCAAATACGCATCCACCGACATCATACACTCCGGGAGCAACGAGTTCCGCTCCCGCCAAGAGGAGCGATGGTGCACATACTTCTTCGGGTCAAACCGCAAACTCCATATGGATCGCGCGGTTCAATGGAACACGCTGCCCAATTCTGTCACGGCCCTATTCATGGCCCGGGGGTGGTGTAGTTTCCTCAACGAACCCCATGACGCCGTGTGGGATTCCGAGGTCCGGTTATTCTATGGCACGCTTGTGCGGACGGACCAATTTGAGGCCCAAGCTTACGTTGATGGAACGGTCGTTCCTTTTTCCTTAGCCCTCCTCACGGCCAAATTGGCCACCTTTGGTGTCCCGGACCCCCTAGACTTCACATATCCTCGGAACGTTCCTCCGATCGCGAAGGACGTCGTCATGGCGCGCATTGCTCCAAATGTGGCTTGGGCGTTCCAAACCGTCGCGGTTGGACGACTCAATGAAACGGCGCGCCTCAGTTTCCAAATAATATGCGCCAACATTCTTCAAACGTCCAACGATTCCGCCATGAGGCCTCGGCAAGCCACCTTGACCTACCATCTCTTCGATCCCCAAACCTCCATCCATTTGGCCCGCACATTGTATGCCGACATCATTGCCGCTTCTTTGGATGAGAAGGGTAACGCTCCTTTGCCCTATGCCCGTTTGATCACGTCTATACTCCAAGACGCCGGCATTGAGGCCCCTGCCGACCGCACCCGGCTTCCCGGTCCCTTTGGACAGGGCACTCGCACTAAGAGTGCCAAACAGCTCGCCATAATCCGAGCACGGCGGGGGCATGATAGCGAGGAAGAGGCTACCTCGGAAGAGAGCGAGGAGGAGGAGGCTGTCGAAGCAGACGTTGAGATGGGTGACGTCGCCGCCGACGACGAGTCGGCGGACGAGGAGGACGACCCGGACTTCGAGTGGGCGGGTACCGATATCTCGACCCGGTTGTCCACCCTCGAGACTCGATTTGAGACCTTCGAGAACCGATTCGAGAACTTTGTGATCGACTACCAACGAGATCAGAATCGGGCGGCTCGAAGGCAGGCGGATATCTACCGCCGCCTAGGGGACCCTTATGAGCCACTACCATCACATTTTCATGACCCCTATGGCCCCGACGCGCCCAGCTCTTCCCATTTCCCTCCCCCGTGATGTTTTGTTGCTTATGGACTGTTTTGATGTATTTATTCTCACATCCTACATATGCTGTATTCCTGTTTGTACCACAATCCTTTGATATATAAAGTTGCATTTTTTCTATATTTGTTTGTTTTAATTATTACACTTATTATTTTGACTTATTTAGATTTTAGTCCTTTTTGCTTGAGGACAATGCAAAAGTCTAAGTTAGGGGGGGTCACAAGTGCATATTTCTAAAACTTCACAAATTTTTCAAAAATGCCCAAAATTCCCCAAAAAAAAAATCATAAAATTTTGAAAAATCCAAAAATATTTTTGTTCAAATTAAATAAAAATTGGAATTCAAAATTTTCAAAAATATCATTAAAAGTCAAATTGGAGTCTCAAATTGTAAACATCAACATACACAAATCCGAAATTGACCAAAGATGGAAATTGTGCGAAAATTGACGACTTACCGAATAAATGTGGAGATTAACAAACCCGGTGAGATTCGAGCCTATCACGTTTTGCGAGATTTTAAATCAATCCGAGTTAATTATTAACTCAAAGTTCTTTTTAGCGCTTAATAAGTTGTCAAGGATCTCAATCCTTTCATTTTGATCGGTTTTGGAAAATGTGTGCAATGTTGCCTTGAAAATCGTGCCAAATTAGTCTCTAAACTTAAATTCACCTCGAAACGCATATGGTAACGCAATTGACATTTTGGACAATGAAGTAGGCCCTCGTTTGTCACCCAAAAATATTGGCCAGAAAAAGTAGCGAAAAATTACCCTTTGCAACCCAAATTGAGCCGAATAATTTTCCCTTTCGTTTGATAACCCGAAAAACCCAAAATAGCCCAGAATTGTGAAAAATAAAAAAAATTCAGAATTTAAGTCCGAAAAGTGCAACAAAAAGGGGCAAGAAAAAAAAAATAGAAGAATGCTCAACAAAAATAGCAAGAAAAAATAGAGAAAAAGAAGAAAAAATGAGCAATAGCCCAGAAAAAGCACCAATGGACATCATAAATAACTTTTCCAATTCCAACTTTCCCTACCATGTTCATTTTACCCAATGCAACCTTAAACCCGAAAAAGTCCTAACTGAGTCCAAATTGCGAAAATTGAGTACCGCGTGGAGAAGTAATATACCAAAAGATAATATAAGAGGTTAAATGCGCGAAATAGAGGCGATGTTCCCGTTTTTAAAACCGTAATCCATTGAAGAGATCCTTTCACCATGAAATTTCCGTCTTTCTAATTGTATGCGTGATTTTGCATCCATTATATTTACTCTTATTATCACGCATACCGAGCGAAAAAGCCATATTCCTAGTAGTTCGTTTGAGAGAGCTTCCCGTGAGAATTTGAAATCAAAACGAATTTTCGGATAAGTAACGTAATGATTAATCAGTGGAAATTGGCGGTTATATTTCTGGCTTCGCACACACGCACTACAGTTTGAGACTTGTAGACATGACTTAATGATGACTATTTTCTGGAAAAGTTTGAATTATACAATTTTTGGTTATTTTGAAGTTCTTTGAGTCGAATTTTGTGGGTATATTCTCTGCAAACCCTCACGAGACACAACTCGTCCCACTAGGGTAACCTAGGGGTTTAAAGGCTTGTTGCATACGCTAAATGCAATCGCGTGCCCGCGAAAGAGGTATTTTATCCCAATAAAATGTTTTTCAAGAGTTGAGTCTTGCTAGAATTATTTTACATTGCTCGGGACGCGCAAAGTTCTAAGTTAGGGGGGTTTGATTAGGCATATATTCTTCCCAATTTATCCCCTAATTTCGGTACTTTAATCACCTCGAACAATGTAATTGGATTGACTTTATCGCATAATCTTGCTATTGACTTATCCTAACAAGTACACCGAGTTTCTGGTATTTCGTTATGATTTTACAGGTATCTAATGTCAAGAAATGGAAGAAGGAAACCGGAAGAATAGAAAAGTCAACAAGAAAAGTCAAAAGAGAAAAAGAGTCATTTCTACCCAGAATCCGGATGAGGTACCTAAAGAGAAGTTGAAGGTATCATCCTCACAAGCACCTCAAAAGAAACGGCACCTCAATCGGATACCCAGAGCAAAAGATATGGACAGTCAAAGTTTGAGAGAAAAGTCAAATAGGCAGACCGGTCCGCCCTCAACCCGGACCGGTCCGCTGTGCAAACTCCAGAGGACTGCAAACCGAAGGCAAATCGAAGAGCACAAAAAATAAAAGAACCGATCCGCACCGGACCGGTCCGCCTGGAAAATAAAAGAACCGATCCGCTTTAGAGGCAGACCGATCCGCCTAAGGGCCGGACCGGTCCGCCCATCGAGATTTGTTTTCTGATTCTCCTCTACAGACTCCGACGCATACGCTTAAGGAGCATTGAATGAATCACCCTTTCATATGTACATCATTTAATGTATTACCCTTTCACATTATAGCCCCAGGGCTATAAATACATTGTACAATCCTCATTGTAAAGGGACCGGAATTTCTTGAGAGAACTTGTAATCGAGAATTCCCAAAAACACTCAGCAATAACATAACAGTGGACGTAGACCATTCTTATAAGGCTGAACCACTTTAAAATTTCTTTGTCTCATTTATTTATCTGTGATTGAATGATTAGATATGATCTAATTTTTTACATTAACAGATTGACGCCGTCTGTCGAAAACGACTGGTAATATCATTTTTCACCAATAACAATCCATTATGAATGGCTGACATTCCGGAATCCAGCAATCGAAATGCTGGAACCCCTACAAATCCATCTGCTCCGCCAAATATTCCAGATCTGGCTGGAATAATGACAAATCTAGCTCAAGGCCAGACCGTCATGCAAGAAACAATGCGACAACTCATCCAAACCCTTCATAACGGTGCACCAACTCATTCAGGACTGCGGAGTATTCAAAGAAACACCTGTGCGCCATCCTCACGTACTAAGTGTACTGATTCATATCGCAATGAAGAGTCTGAAGATTTTTCTTATCAACCTGGACGAACTTCGTCAGTGCGAGCCACAGATACTGAACAACGTATCACTCTTTCTCCAGAAAGGATTAGTGCGCTAGAGAGATTGAGCAGGGTATCACCTTTTGATCGATTAGGACTTAGAAGGAGTAGAAGTACTCCTAAAGTCGTATCGGGGAATTTTTGACGACCATCGAATTTAAGGCAAGGATCTGCCCAGTCGCGACCAGCTGCTCGTCAAGATAGATCCTATGAGCGACCAGCTGCTCGTCAAGATAGATCCCAGGAAGCCACTTCAACGCGATCAGCTGCTCGAACCAATAGGCCCGAGGAAGGGAATAATGCATGGAAAGGCTCTATTCAGAGGCTGGAGGATAGATTAGGGGAAATGGCTAAGGCCAAGAACCCTCTACAACGAACCTTTGTTCGAGAAACACCTTTTGTCCAGGCTATTGTAGATTTTCCAACACCATCAAAGTTCAAAGAACCTGTTGTGACTCCCAAATATGATGGAAAGACTGATCTTGTCCTTCATATAGAAAAATACCAAGCTGTAGCCGACATCTATGCTGTTCCAGATGAGATGAGATGCAGGGCATTCTCAGGAACTCTTAACGGATCTGCTCAAATATGGTATAATAATCTTCCTCGGGGTAAGATCTCAACCTTTCTTCAACTGGCCGAGTTATTCATTGGGAATTTCTGTTTTGGGGCAAAGCCAATTAAATGAGTAGCACATATGTTAAGTGTTAGACAAAAGGCTGGTGAGAGTACCAGAGATTATATAACTCGTTTTAATAATGAGAAACTTGAAGTCATTGATTATGAGGAGAAGACAACGATTACTACTTTGATGAGTGGACTACTGCCCAATAAGTTTTACTACACTTTGACCAAAGATCCACCGAGAACATGTCAGACTTGATGGGAAAATCGTCCAAGATTATGAATGCCGAGGAGGCTATGGCTGGGAAGAAGAACATGGATGCCAAAGAAACCAAGGTGGAAGGCGATAAAGCTAAGAAGAAAGAGCATAAGAACAATGGTAATGAAAAACATTCAAAAAACAGGTCGATATGGGACGTGATGAAGAAATATGATAACTATATTCCTTTAAAGAAGGATATCAACCATGTTCTAGAGGAAATCAAGAACAACGAGGAGCTAAACTGGCCAGAGAAAATGAAGGCAGACCCTGACAAGAGGAATAAGGCGAAGTATTACGAGTTTCATAAAGATCATGGCCATATGACCAAAAATTGCGTAGCTCTTCAAAATGAGATTGAAACACTCATCCGACGAGGAAAGCTGTAAAAGTATGTTGATCGTGGAAACGAAAGAAGAAACAACGACCAAGCAAGAGAGAGGTCTAGATCTCCTCACCGAGCAGAGAAGAACAAGAAGAGAAACCATGAAGTTGATCCCGAGGATGACCCCGATCTTCCCAAGAGACCAAGACAGCCAGAACGAGAGGTATTTTTAATACGCTTTGGGTTATTTGACTGTAATGTTATAACAGGTGGACATGCAGGAGGTGGAGACCTTACTGCCTAGAGAAAAGCTTACCTCTGTGAGGCTCAATCTTGATCGTACATTCAACAAATAAATATAGCTGAGGAGGATCGCCCGAGAAAGGTGAACAAAGAGAAATTGGTCATTGGTTTCTCAAAGAATGACCTCGCGGGTGTTCTATATCCTCATAATGATCCACTAGTGATCAAAATGAGGATGAAGGAAGTAATAATTTCAAGAGTACTGGTCGACAATGGTAGCTCGACAGACATCATGTTCTACTTGTGCTTCGATAGTTTAAATCTAAAGCTATCTCAATTAGAGCCTTATAATAGACCCCTCATCGGTTTTGCTGGCGAGAAAGTATTTCCACTTGGGACGATCAAGTTGGATATATTCATTGGTACGTGGCCTGCTTGTCAAACAGAAAGAATACATTTCTTCATGATGGATAAGAATGTTCAATCATCATATAATATCATCATGGGAAGAGTAGGATTGAAGAAGTTCGAGGTTGTACCATCTACGGTGGATCAATGCCTGAAATTTCCAACAAATTTTGGAGTAGGAGTTGTTAAAGGTGATCAGAAAGTAGCCCGGGAATGCTATTATTCATCCGCCGAGCAAGAAGAACTGGAGGAATCAAGGAAAAAGACTACTACTTATCAAGTGGAAAAAGGGGCAGAAATTGAAACATTGGATCCTAGAGATGAGTCTCAACTCGTGAAGGGTCAAGTGGTGGAAGCTACTGAAAACATCATTCTGGATGACGAGCACCCTGAGCGAACTAATCAAATAGGTTCGTCGTTGGAAACCTCACTAAAACAGGAATTGATAACTTTCCTAAGAAGTAGAAAGAAAACTTTTGCGTGGAGTCATGAGGATATGCCTGGGATAGACCCAAATTTCTTATGTCACGAGCTCAATGTGAATAAGGAGATCAAGCCAGTGAAGCAGAGAAGAAGAGTGTTCATCCCCGAGAAGAATCAAGCTATACAGGAGGAAGTCGAGAAGCTCCAGAAAGCTTGCTTCATTGAAGATGTTAAATATATAGACTGGTTAGCCAATGTGGTGATGGTAAAGAAGAAGAACAATAAATGGAGGATGTGTGTAGACTTCACCGACCTCAACAAAGCATGCCCAAAGGATCACTTTCCACTACCTCGAATTGATCAACTAGTCGATGCTACCTCGGTACACGAGCTGCTGAGCTTCATGGATGCTTATTCTGGCTACAATCAGATTAAAATGAAACCTGAAGACAGGGAGAGTACTTCTTTCATTACCCCTAGGGGAACTTATTGTTATAATGTTATGCCTTTTGGTTTGAAAAATGCAGGTGCGACATACCAGAGGCTGATGAACAGAGTCTTTGCTGAACAAATCAGTTGCAATATGGAAGTCTATGTTGACGATATGCTGACGAAGAGCAAAAGAGCTGCTGATCATCTAGTTGACTTAAGTCAGACTTTTGATCAACTAGATAAATACCAAATGAAGCTGAACCTGACGAAGTGCATATTTGGAGTACGAGAAGGCATGTTTCTCGGATACATTGTTAACCAACGAGGCATTGAGGCGAATCCTGAAAAGATCAAAGCTCTATTAGGGATGCGATCTCCAAAAACGAAGAAAGAGGTACAAAGTCTTACAAAACGAGTAGCAGCACTCAACAGATTTGTATCATGAGCAACTGATCGATGTCTCCCATTCTTCAAGACACTCCGAAAGACTTTTGAGTGGAATGATGAATGTGAGAATGCTTTTCAAGACTTGAAGAAATAATTGGGAGCACCTCCATTGTTATCCAGTCGAGTGATGGGAGAAAAATTATACTTGTACCTAGCAGTATTGGAGAATGCAGTTAGCTCGGCATTAATAAGAGTGGAGAATTGAGTACAAAAACCAATCTATTACACAAGTAAGGCCTTCCGAGGAGCAGAGATCAGATATCCAAGGCTGGAAAAGTTAGCGCTGGCGCTGATTGAGGCGAGTAGAAGAATGAGGCCATACTTCCAGGCTCACACTATAGTAGTATATACTGATATGCCGTTGAGACAAGCCTTTCATAAACCAGAAAAATCAGGGAGGTTGATGTACTGGGCAATAGAGCTCGGAGAATACGATATAGTCTATGAACCTAGATCATCGCTAAAAGGGCAAGCTGTAGCAAATTTTATAGCAGAGTTCACTTATCCTGATACCTTTGAGGAGCAAAAGTTGCTCGCTGATCAACCTGTGGATGTTACAGGATCAACAAACACAAGCTCAGACCAACTCCGATTGGTCAAAGGGCAAATGGATATTACAAGATCATCAAATTCGAGCTCAGACCAACTCCGGTTGGTTAAAGGGAAAGAAAAGATGACCAACGAAGAGCGAGAAATATCAGGGGAAGATGAAAGGAAGCAACAAATATTTCACTGAGGAACTCTGTCAGATCATAAGTTTGAAGACGAGTTACTTATATGGAGGCTATATGTAGATGGCTCATCTTGCATAACAGGCAGTGGGGCAGGGATTGTTTTGAGCACTCCGGACGAGGTCCACATGGAGTACGCCCTACGTTTCCAATTCAAAGCTTCCAATAATGAAGCTGAGTATGAGGCCATGATTGCAGGTCTTAATTTGGCAAAAATTATGGGGGCGCAGTAAATTATTGTCTTCAGTGATTCTCAATTAATTGTAAATCAAATGTTGGGAATATATGAAGCTAAAGGAGAATTAATGATCAAATATCATGCAAAGGTGATGGAGTTGGTATCAGAATTTTCTGCAATTCAGCTAGTCAGAATACCAAGAATGGAGAATGCAAGAGCAGATGCCTTAGCTCGATTAGCATCAGCTACTCGTACCGAGCTACGAAGAACAATCCCAATTGAAGTTTTAGCTGGTCGGAGTATAGATGAAGATTTGGCGATGAAATTTATCACCCTTGATTTAGGACCATCTTGGATGGATCCCATCAGGGCATACATTGAGGAGGGAGAATTACCAATTGACAAGCTCGCAGCCAATAAATTGAAGTTTAAAGCTGCTCGGTATGTATTAACTAACGGTGTTTTATATAGACGAGGAATTATGGAAGGTTTACAGAGATGTGTACATCCCTCCGAGGTGAAAGAATTGATTGAAGAGATCCATGAAGGATCCTGTGGAGCCCATGTAGCAGGTCAGACGCTTTTGCAAAGGATGATGACGCATGGATATTACTGGCCAACGATGAGGGCTGATTGTGTAGCCTATGCCAAGAAATGTGATAAGTGCCAGCGCTTTTCCTCCATCCGAAGAACTCCACAAGCATTGTTGACACCCCTCACTTCCCCTTGGCCATTTTCCATGTGGCGAATAGATTTGGTTGGACCACTGCCAACGACTAGAGGAAGGTTCAAATACCTCATCGTCGCAGTGGATTATTTTACTAAATGGGTGGAAGCTGAGCCTCTCATCGATATGACGTACGAGAAGGTGTACCAATTTATTTAAAGAACATCATTTGTCGATATGGTCTTCCTCATGCTTTCATCACAGACCATGGAACACAATTTGATAACGAGGAGTTTGCTGCCTATTGTCATCAGTCAAATATTTTGAAGGTCCACTCAGCACCAGGCCATCCTCAAAGCAATGGATAAACTGAAGTGACAAACAGAACGCTGCTAAATGGCTTGAAGAAAAGACTGGATGATGCAAAAGCAAACTGGATCAACGAGTTACAGTCAGTACTATGGGCTTACCGAACTACTCCCCAAGTAGCAACAGGAGAATCACCATTCATGCTGGCGTTTGGAAGTGAAGCTGTTATACCTGCCAAGTTGGGCCTCCCAACACACAAGGTATCGAATTTCAATTCCCCTGTCAACGACTTAATGAGAAGATTAGATTTAAACATGCTTGAGGAAGTTAGAGAAGAAGCATCCATTAGAAATGCTGCCTACCAGCAGCGAACAGCTTT
This sequence comes from Sambucus nigra, assembly GCA_949130495.1. Taxonomy (NCBI): domain Eukaryota; kingdom Viridiplantae; phylum Streptophyta; class Magnoliopsida; order Dipsacales; family Adoxaceae; genus Sambucus; species Sambucus nigra. The sequence continues at coordinate 383,886,656 of OX422217.1, forward strand.
GTTCTACAACAAGAGGGTGAAGAAGTGCGACCTGAAAGAAGGAGACTATGTGCTGAAGAAAGTAATTCAAAAGCACAATAAGCTGGAGGCGAACTAGCATGGACCATACCGAGTTACAGAAGTTGTTCGACCAGGAACTTACCGAATAGCAACTCTAGAAGGGGAGGAGTTTAAGAATGCATGGAACGCAGATCACCTGCGCAAGTATTATTAGTGATGAATAAAATGAAGATATTTTGTCGAATTCTTTCTTTTTATTGAATGTTTTTTGGGGAATACTAGTGCTACACACCACTCGGGGCAAAAATCGGCAAAGCTCAGGCTACTCAAATTTTTTCTCGAAAACGCCAACTAAGGTTGGTCGAGAAACCTATATTCCTCCGGGAAGTAAGGCTACCAATATTCCTCCGGGAAGTAAAGCTACCTGTATTCCTTCGGGAAGTAAAGCTACTTGTATTCCTCCGGGAAGTAAAATTTGTATTCCCAAGGGAAATAAAACTATATGTTTCTCGGGAAATAAAGTATTCCTAAAAATGCCAACTTATGTCGGTTAGGAAGTAAATATATTCTCGAAAACGCCAACTTGAGTTGGTCGGGAAGTAAAATTATTTCAAAAAGACTAACTATGGCTGGTCGGGGATAAAAACCCACCAACTGTAGTTGGTCGATAAGGAAATTTACCGACCTTGGTTGGTCGAAATCATTTAAGAGAAAAATCTACTAACTATGGCTGGTCGGGGATAAAAACCCACTAACTGTAGTTGGTCGACAAGTAAAATATAATGACCTTGGTTGGTCGAAAACATTTTAAACATTTTTGATACTCGTAACTTTATTATTAAGTGATCGAGAAACATTTTTGATACTCGTAATTATTACTAAGTTGGTCGAGAAACAAAATATTGTTTTTACCAAATGACTACCATAAATTCAAGCTATTCGACAATAAGTTGATCGATAAACTACACAATATTGTTATCTTTTTAACAGATATGCATGCACAAATATAAAGTGTTTGATAATTACAAAACAATAGCAATTAAGATTGCAAATGAAAATGAAAGTCTTTCATTGAATTCAAAATAAATTACATTGATAATGAAATGAAAGTTACATTGACATTGAAATGTATACTAACTACTACATCAAAATTCCTATTCTACTGGTCTTTTCCCCTCTGCTTTTGACACAGGTTCCTCGCCAGCAGGCGGATCATTTAAAGCCAGAGGAGAATTTATGAAGTTGAGATCTTTCAACATCATGATATTCATCACGGATGGTCGATCTAGGAGATGCTCGGGACGAGATATCTCGGCTTTTGAATGGAGATTGTAGTCACCGAGATACTTTGAAATCAAGCTCCGAGGAATGGCCCGTGCAGGGATCTAACTCTTATCCAATTTGTACGGTGGCACAGGTAAATCGAGCAGCTCGGGATCATGGTAGTCCCACAGGTAATGACCCTGTTCGATTTGCAGCACACCTAGGGCATTCAACCAGCCCTGCTTGTAGCCCTCATTATTGGAATTCTGGATACGATCGTCCAAGTGGTATAGCGCTTCGTTTTATCCAGCCATCCAGAACTCCCTGGGCTGTTTGTGGAACTGATATGTTATCCTCTCCAGCTGCTCGTGGAGATTTTTGATAAAAAGTTCCTTGTTCTCCAAAGAAGATTTCTGCCTAGAGAGCTGCTCTTCTAGGTCCCTGATCTTCTTTGACATTTCAGCCAACACCTTGTTCTTTGCCATTAACTGGAAGGTTTGGTTCTCTAAGGCATACTGAGTCCTCTGTTCCTCGACAGGAATACGAGTGGCTCTTGCTCGTCCCCGAGGTGCTCTTGCTCGTCCTCGAGAAGAAGAAGAAGGGCCAGACGTTTTCAAGGTTTCCAACTCGTCCCTCAAGTTGGCGTTCTCGACCTCTAAGAACGAGAATCCCTCATCAGTAACTGGGATTAAGTCTTTTGAAGTGGAAGCTGCAGACTTCAATTATGACAGCTCCCTTTGCAGGTTGTTGTTCTCTTGCTCTAGTAATTCAGCGATTTGTCTGCACTCCTCGACCTCACCCTTCAGGGTTATCTCCCTTACATCATAGCTAGCAAAAAGCTTCTCGTAGCCCTTGTCGGCGATGATCTGCTGGTACTTCTTCTCGTACCCTTCATGCAACAGGGCAGTGGATTCTTTGTATTGTAGCTGAAGGTCTTCGAGGGTGCCTTGGAGATCCTCTATCATATCATAATAAGCCACATTATTGGCCACATCTCGATCAAGAAGACACTTCAGATATTGGTATGATTCAACTGCATGTTCTGAAGCATCTTGGCCGAGGATGTCGACGACTTGTGCTGCACTCAGGTCTGTATGACCAGCCTTAAAGTATTCATTACATTGTCGCAGTAGCTTTGTATCATGGGCAGATAGTAATTCCATCCTGGCCAGAAACTAGCAGAGAAAGAAAAACCAATAATCAATAAGAAGTACAAGCAGATTATGAATAGAAAATAGACAACAGTATGCAAAAAAGTCCAAGTTTTATTAGATCATAAAGTTCAGAGTTACATGTGATGGGTTACAATTGACAAAAGAAAAATATAAAGATAAACCCGAACAACTCTACACCTTTTCCTTGTCTCCCAAAACCTTCTCGGGAGGCTGGGACGAGGAAGTAGGTTGCTCGGAGGGAGTAGAGAGTTGCTCAGGGAGCGCCAACAGTTGCTTGGAAGAAGTAACGATTTGCTGAAGTTCCTCGGCAGCAGGCTGGATGGCTGGGGGATGATCTTCCATCACCATAGAAGACTCTTCGGAGGCAGCTTCGTCCTCTTCTAAGTCTTCAGGAGTTGGAGGGGGACCAGGGATATGTTGTTGAAAGAGTTCGGAATTTTCATCCACTTTCATCTCCTGAAGGGCAGTAACCCATCCATCCCTAAAGTATTTGAGGCTGCCATAGTCCATTTTTGACACCATGGAAGCCAATCCCTTGTTCCACCCCTTGTCCCAGCCAGTGCTGAAGGACTTCTTCACAGCCATCTTTCTCTTCAGCTTCTCCGAGGAAAGTTTCTCGAACAGAAGGTTCTCAGCAGTCTTCAGTTTGTTCTCAACCTCGTCCTTCTGCCGAATTACTTCCTGAAGTTGGCCCAACTTTTCCTCAGCAACCTTAAGTTTATCCTCAAGCTCCCCAACAGTTTTGAGCTTCTTTTCAAGCTATTTATTTTCCCCCTCCATGTCCTTTATTCCCTTCTCCAACTCCTTGGAGATCTCAACAACCTGAGCTTTTTCCTGCTCGGTGGAGGCAAGCTTATTCTCCCAGATTGCCTTGTCAGTAGCATATTTCTGGCGAGAATCTTCTAAAGACCTCGTCAGGCACACCAGAGCCTCCTCCACACCAGATGAGGAGCTCGAAGCTTTAATTGCTTCATCCTTCTTCAAAATTATATTGAAGCAGCTCGTCAACTGTGAAAATAAAAAGAAAGCAAGTCAGAAACAGAAATGACAAGGGAAATATGAAAAGTTTAAAGTAAGAAGACTTATAGAAGCAAGGTGGCGAGCAGCTAACGAGGTGACCATGTCCCGAGTAAGGTTTTCTTCAGTACCTTGGACCTCGGGAATGATCCAGGACTTTACCGAGGTCATGGTAGAGCTCGGGGGAATAAAAGTAGGAACCCCAGTTTCAATGGTTGGGGGTTGAGTGATGGTGTCATCCAAATTGACCGAGGAGCTCTTCTTCAGCTTCCTAGGGGGAACAGGGATTGATTCAACCAAGGCGGAGCCCTTGGTCGGTGATATGACAATCACCTCTCCAGGAGCAGCAGACCTGCTCGGAGCCACTGCGGGCTTCTCAACAACCTTCACAACAGCAGCAGCCGAGGAAGGTGCATTAGTCTTCTTTGTCCCTTCTGGGACATCAACCTTACTTCTTTTTGCCTCTCCAGCACCAGAGCCAGGCTTCTCAAAAAGGGTGGGAGGTCTTCTCTTCTTCATCCTATCACTTAAAGGAATGTGTGATTCAGGCGAAGAACTGGTGGAAGCTGGTACTGGCTCTGATTCACTTATTACTGGACGAGCAGTAAAAGAGGTGGTGTAGCTCTTGTATTGCAGCAGATATGAGGCAGACCTAATATACTCGTCGATAACATATTGATGCAGACTCCAGATAAGTTTCAAGTGCCTTATATTAACATCTGCTTCCTTTGGACACTTTCTTTTGCTATCAACTGCAAATAATTCAAAATTAAAATATCAGTGGCACATTTTATCAAACACAAAGGAAGCATGATTTCAAAATAAGTAAATAAAATAAAAATAACCTATCCCATTGCCATAGGGAGGGCATCTGGGACCCTAATAAACTTCATCTCCAGATAAAGGAGCATGTTGCCAATTTTTTATGACAACCCCGTGCTCAAAATAATTCCTATTAGCATCCGGAAGATTGACTACTAAGGCCCTATTCAAAAATCTAGTTTTTAAATAAAAGGTGTTATCACCAACTGACCATCTATAGCAAAACATGATTTATGTAATCCCTATGCGAGTTCCATGGATTTGATATAACCTATGCACCCCATTAACTATTCTCCATGTATTGGTGGCTATTCTTGCAGGAACAACGTCAAAGTATTGATAAAATTCCAGACATAAGGGATTGGGTGGAAAAGAAAATCCACACTCAGCAATAAAGAGACTGAGAAACCAATGTCCCTCAGCCAAGCGGAAATAATCAGAAGGCTCAGAAAGCTCTTCCAGAACAACCCAGGAGGGAATAGAAAAATGAGAGCGAAACTTATCAAGAGATTCAACAAGGTAAACCATGATGAATAAAAGAAATGAAGAAGAAGGAAGAAAATCTTACAGAAAAAAAATGTATCTGATGACAACAAACGATGGAAGAGATGAATACACAGGAGAGAATGAGACGACGGAAAACTCGAAGATACAAATTTAAAAAGGTAGAAGACGATGGGAGTGTCTGTGAAGTTTAAATACCTTGCCATGGGAAATGATAAAGTAATGATTACAAAAATAAATAATTACGCTATCGGTGGCTAGAGGAACAAAAAGGGCGTGGCAATCGAAGCGAGAAGAAACGATTACGCTACCGGTGACTAAAAGGACAAAAAGTACGCAGAGATCGAGGCGGTTATGAAAATTCAAAAAAGCCTGATTCTACGAATTTGGAAAGAGAAATAAATACAAGGGAAACACTCCTAAAAATTAGGAGGACTATTTAAAGCTATCATATTCCGAGAAAGAATGTTCCACACTCCTCAAATTTTGAACTATGAAACATTGGGGGCTTCTGTTGATACCAAATTTAGTCTGCTGCTGACGTGGATTAATAAAGTGAAGACATGTGGCAGTCTACGTGGCAACAATAAACACTTCCGAGGAAATCACACGCTCCGAGAAACCATGCTACAACGAGGAACACTGATTCCCCGAGGAACTCGTATGCTCCGAGGAACGAGAACTCTCCGAGGAACCCTTGAACACTGAGAAGCTTAGGCGGTCTGAGCAACTCAGGTGATCCGAGCTGCACCTCGAACAAAGAATTAATAGCGGGATAACCAACAGTTTGACTGTTCATTAAATGCCTATCATTCAGACGCCTACGCTTAAGGAGCATTGAATGAATCACCCTTTCATATGTACATCATTTAATGTATTACCCTTTCACATTACAGCCCCAGGGCTATAAATACATTGTACAATCCTCATTGTAAAGGGACCGAAATTTCTTGAGAGAACTTGTAATCGAGAATTCCCAAACACTCAGCAATAACATAACAGTGGACGTAGGCCATTCTTATAAGGCTGAACCACTTTAAAATTTCTTTGTCTCATTTATTTATCTGTGATTGAATGATTAGATATGATCTAATTTTTTACATCAACAATAGGGTTTCATTTTTTTAGGTTTAAATCATTTTATTAATTGAGGAATACTCTATTAATATGTGTATATCATTTTTAGTTTAAATATACTAATTCATGGAATATGATTTTAGGACATATAAACTTTATTTTAGAGCCATGGGCACCTACACTGATACGCATTGTTAGATAATATGAAGGGTTTTCAAATTTTGGCAGTGTTTACGGATATGAATTATCAAATATCGTTTATATTGTCAATTATTTATACAGTACAAATTGTCAAATATTGTTTTCATAAAAAAAACACTTTCTCATACTTTCTTTGTACTCCACGTAAACTTTGGTTAATGATTTTGTGACATGGAAATGCCTTTGTAGGTTTGGGTGATTTATGATGAACTCATACATGCCATTGAATACCACGTGTGTGCTTAATGAATATCGTGTGTGTACTTAATGAAACCCTATGTTGACAATGATCTCTTGATTTATATTTTTTTCATTGTCATCTTTGTGTAAATTGAGATATTATCATCAAATATGTCATATGCCACACTTATGGCTTCTACAATGTATTCACTGTTATGGAATTTGTCATATGCCACACACACGGAATTTGTCTACATTGTATTCACTGTTCTGGAATTTTTCTAGAATGTATTCATTGTTAATGTCACCCTGTGTTTATAATGGTCTCTTGATTTAAATTTCATGTTTTATAGATTATATATTATACAGAGAAACTATAAAATGGTTTTAGTTGATTAGTTCTCTATGTTGTTGTTGCTGAAAGTTGACCGCGAGTTCACAACTAAAAGTTTTCTCAAGTTTACATTTTGGATTGGAGAATGCATAGTTTCTATAATATTTAATATGTACATAACTTCACACAGATTATTATGAATTTGGGGTAAGTGGTGAGTGTGTACAACCACAAATTTTTTTTAAAAAAAATTTGGAAGAAGAATTCCACAGATTTTAAAGCAAGGATGAGAACCTCGGATTTTCCAAATCACGTTTTAATTTGAAATCCACATGGTTTTTGTAGCAGAGGTTGGGTACAACCTTTGGGGATGATGTGCCCAAGTTATTATAGTTTGTCTCTCATAATTATTTCTTTTCTATTGACAACTTGACATTGAGCTAAAACATGTTAAAAGTTATGTAGCTGTGTTATTCGTAACTATTCATTGTCTCTTTTTACTCAAATAAAGGGGTTGAGGTTTCTATAGAATGTAGCTGCATAGTTTTGTAAACCCTCCTTGCGCACTCCTCTTTTAGTTATGATTTATTACTGATTTTGTTTAATTTACTTACTCATGTGTTCTAGGAAAATGGTGTATGATAATGTTGTAAGGACATTTTTCTCATGTCCAACATGTTACATTTGTGTATGTCGTACGCCGCTACATTTGGCACGTCACCTCACGATCTCACATGACGGCCTCTATCCGAATTCCGAGAATCAAGCATTCAACATCTCCATTAATGTGTCCCACATCTGCCTCAACGACTTCACGTTCCAAGATTTTAGGGACTTAATGCAAGTGGTACGCAAGGGAAGTCAAAACAGTGGAAAAAAGCACGATAGGAGAATTCAAGGGCATTTTTGTAATTTCACATCCATAGTCCGGAGGTCTGGTCATCCGGAAAGTTGAATAGCTCGCCTCAACGAAGATACTGGAAGAAACGGCACCTCAATCCGAGCTACGGTGAAGGAGTTATGACCTTTTGAAGTTGGAGAAAATTCCTTGAAGAATGCTATTTTTTTTAACCCCAAACCAGAAACGTACCCCAAACCGATGTACCCCAAACCGCATAAGGTACCCCAAACCGATTCGGGGTACCTGTACGCTGGATAAAATTTTAGAGTTTTAAGAACGTGGATCTCTTCATCTGTTTTCCTATAAATACCAACTTCGGGGGAGTTATTTTGTAAGACTTTGATAGACGAATTTGAGAGTCCTAATACCTCAAGTCTTCATAATTTTTGAGTCTCAAGACTCATGTTTTGATTCACACATCCTTGCCAAATATCTGTGAATCATTTTGCAACCCAAGAACACAACTTTGGTTTGTTCAACCCTTGTGGAGAAGCCGTTTCTCTTCTCCATTGCAGCCCTACTGGAAAGGGATAGTTCCAGTCGCGACTACAGAATCCGACACCTGAGGGTAATTCTTAGTCACTTGTATTTTCATTGTAATCTACAATATTATAATGAAAATAAATGGTTTTTCCCCTTTGGGGGATTTTTCCTCAATTGCATGTGTTTGAATGTTCTTGCTTAGATTATCATCTTATTCAATCACATACTGTTGCATGTTTAGGGTTTGTTTGGGTTAAAAGGGTTTAATATATAATTTGCTCATTTGAACGCAAGCACATACGTTCTCAAATTGGTATCAGAGCAGGTTGCGCTAATTTATCGCGTATTCCTATTTTTCGCAAAAATTTGTGTGATATTGATTTTTTTTTAAATCAGTTTTGTGAAAAATCGCAATTTTTTCAATGGAACGCCCGTTTAATGAGGAGCCTATTTTTGAAAAAGTTCACAACCATGCTAAAAATTTAAAAAGTTTGGATTTGAAAGTTTGCAAAAGAATTAAAGTTTTGGAAAAAGAAAATTCTCGTTTTAAATCCGCGATGGATCTTTTGCAAACGGTTTAAAATCAAAGAGATTTTTATCGTGAAAAAGTTGTTTCCTTGGACCATGACTTTGTTTCTTTAAAATTGTCCAAGAAGGAGAGTGATGAAAGGGTCCTATTTTAGAAAAAGATTTAGAGGACCTTAAAAATTCGATGGTTTGTGTTTGTGCCAAAGATGAAAGAAATATTTTAATCAATGAGTTTGTGGCACGTGAAGAGACTCTTAGGGAAAAGTTTGCTTTAATTGAGGGGGAGAGGGATACCCTTTTAGAAATTGTTGAAAATTTGAAAAATCAATCCCTGTCTTGGGAAAAGTCTAATTTATTGCTTGAATCAAATATTTTGAAGTTGAAAAATGATTTAAACGATTCAAGTAGATTTGATTGTGATGGTAATGGCTCATCTTGTTCTCATGCTTCTAGTGCTAAAGCCAAAACCATTATTTGTTTTAGAGTGTCAATTAATCCCAAGGACATTAAAAGATCACACTTTAGGTAACATTCCTCCCGTTTACACATGTTCACATTGTGGTAGGAAAGGTCACCTTAGGAGATTTTGTTTTGATCTTAGAAGATGTCCTAGGAAATTTATGTCTAGTGTTCCCCGTGGTTCCCGAAGCCCCCACACGACGTTTCACACCTATTTGGGTTAGGAAATCACTTTTAGAGGCACTAGATTTTAGACAAGTTGATTCCCGTTTGCTTGCACATGATTCTTCTCTTGCCATATCATATAGATGATTGTGTTTGCATGTTTGTCATACACTAGTTGAGGTTTCATGTTATATATTAACTAGTGTGTTGTATGTATTTTTTTTTTGAAAAATCCAAAAAGATTTATGTTTTTGCTTCTTTTATGGATGAGCATGTAAGATAGCCAAGTCACAACTTCATTCCATTTATCCATGTGACTGTTTGATAGAGATTTGAGAGGCTACATCATTTCATCTATGTGCTTTACATTTGTTGGAGTCTTTGAGATGTAATTAGTGATATTTTCCTACATGTTTGACTCCTATATCCTTTATTGCACACTTGCACGGCTATATTTGATTATTGCACTTGTCTATCTCATATTGGCTTGAGTGTTTCCATCTCAATTCTGTCTATACAATGTATAATATGTGATAAAACTTGACAAGATTAGAATGCATGTAAAAACCGTTTTAGTGAGACTGTGTATTTTTGTATAACGGGGAGGGGATGCGAAAGGTAATCATCTATCCTTTGCGCAAAAGCCACCGTTAAAAAGGACCTAAAAAATGGAGGAATTTTAATATCCGAGGTCCAAAGAGGTTAAAAGAGACCGAAAATTATAGGCAATAAAAAGCACTTCAAGCCCAATATGGGCCACTTAGGTTTCACCATCAATTCTGCAAAGTTTGAGAATTTAGAATGCCTCTATTCAAAATTATATCTGAGGGAGTTTGGTTGGAGAATTTTTAAATGGGTTTGCACTTCCTTGAAAGTCCTGAAAAAGTATAAAATCGTTTTGGACGTTATTGGTGTGAAAATCACTTTGAGCTTTGATTTGTTGATTTGATTGAGTCAATACCTTATATTGTCATTATTTTACACCAAAGGAAGCATTTGAGTTCATTCCCTAGGAATATCCATTATTCATCGTTCACATATGTCATGTTTGTATGCATTGATTTTCCTATCGAATTTGATCACACCACTTCATTTACGCTATCATCGACTTGGTTGCTTTGTGTTCATTCATGGTGTGGTTTTATCCTAGTGACACCCCGCACTTGCTTATTTGATTTGTTTCTCTCATTTGTCTATTTGGGGACATCATAAAAAGGGAGAGAATGAATTATCTTATTATGGGGGAGATTTGAAATTTGAGTTTGCTCATAAATTGATATATATATATGTTTATCTCATCATTTCAAACTCGATATGTCACTTGTTATTTTCCTTAGTCTCATGTGTGTAGGTACTACATTGATGATCTCTGAATTGCACACCCTGATGAGAAAAGATTTGAGATTCCTGAAGATTTGAAGAACAAACGATGAAGACTATTCATTTGTACCTTTTCCAGTTTTGGGTTCATGGGAGGGTAGATTTGTATAGGCAATTTCATATTTGATAATTCGGATTTTTTATGTATGTACCGGCATAGACATAGGGGGAGATTTGTAAGGACATTTTTCTCATGTCCAACATGTTACATTTGTGTATGTCGTACGCCGCTACATTTGGCACGTCACCTCACGATCTCACATGACGGCCTCTATCCGAATTCCGGGAATCAAGCATTCAATATCTCCATTAATGTGTCCCACATCTGCCTCAACGACTTCACGTTCCAAGATTTTAGAGACTTAATGCAAGTGGTACGCAAGGGAAGTCAAAACAGTGAAAAAAGGCACGATAGGAGAGTTCAAGGGAATTTTCGTAATTTCACATCCATAGTCCGGAGGTCTGGTCAACTAGAAAGTTGAATATCTCGCCGCAACGAAGATACTGGAAGAAACAACACCTCAATCTGAGCTACGGTGAAGGAGTTATGACCTTTTAAAGTTGGAGAAAATTCCTTAAAGAATGCTGTTTTTTTTAACCCCTAACCAGAAACGTACCCCAAACCGATGTACCCCAAACCGCATAAGGTACCCCAAACCGGTTCGGGGTACCTATACGCTGGATAAAATTTTAGAGTTTTAAGAACGTGGATCTCTTCATCTGTTTTACTATAAATACTAACTTCGGGGGAGTTGTTTTGCAAGACTTTGATAGACGAATTTGAGAGTCCTAATACCTCAAGTCTTCATAATTTTTGAGTCCCAAGACTCATGTTTTGATTCACACATCCTTGCCAAATATTTGTGAATCCTTTTGCAACCCAAGAACACAACTTTGGTTTGTTCAACCCTTGTGGAGAAGCCGTTTCTCTTCTCCATTGCAGCCCTACTGGAAAGGGATAGTTCCAGCCGCGACTAATTCTTAGTCACTTGTATTTTCATTGTAATCCGAAATTGTATAGCCTACAATATTATAATGAAAATAAATGGTTTTGCCCCTTTGGGGGATTTTTTCTCAATTGCTTGTGTTTGAATGTTCTTGCTTAGATTATCATCTTATTCAATCACATACTGTTGCATGTTTAGGGTTTGTTTGGGTTAAAAGGGTTTAATATATAATTTGCTCATTTGAACGCAAGCACATACGTTCTCAAATGTCTTACTATGATGTAAGTTACAAAACCTGGTATGCGGGAAGAATGTGTTGATATACATGAGTATACATACAATAATATGAGGTTTTGACTGGCACTCAAACATCATCTTTCATATGCCCAAACCTAATTGAATATATATTTCGTACTTCCCAACACTTGATGTATAATTCGTAGTTCCCAACATTTGATATATATCGAGAACCAGTACTTCCTTGGTTCATCGTATAATTGGACTAATAAAAATTTTTATCTTCCTATTGTGCGTATGTGAAAGCATATGAGAAATTTTGTACGTATATTATTATCATCCCTATGTGGCCAGATTTTTCCTCCACAAGCACTGCTTATGAACAGTTGAACAAAATTCTAGCTTAAAAAGCCTCAATTGTATTTTGTTCAACTACATTCAATATGAAAACATACAATTTGAGGATACTATACTATTGAACAAAATGCTATGTATCCTCAAAACATGTAATTTCAGAGTATTGCATGAATTCTTGCTTAAAATCCTCAACTACATTCAATTTGAGGATATTATATAGTTGAACAAAATGCCTTCTTAAAATGCCCCAAATTGAATGTCAGAGTATTTCGTCTCCTTTTTAGCAGCGAAGCTGCTATCATATTAATTTAATTTTAATTTTGAAAACTATCATCTTTGGTTCGTTCTGCTGATCATTGACAGTCTATTTGGACATGTACAGTTGATTGGTTGAACTTAAACTCCATGTTTGTTAGTGGTCTTGAACACCTCTCTGAGCTGATAACTATATTTGTGCTATGATGTTGTGTTGACGCGGTGTTTAGGTAGCCCTCTAATCTGCTTATACTATTTTATTTTTGACTTTCAATTTGGTTAATAAAGGATCATATGCTTATTTATTAGCTCTTCTTAGTGACTATACTTTTTTACATTTTCTCATTCATTTTCGTTACATGAATCGTAATGTGAATGTCAATTGCAAGCATTTCAATAAAAAATGCTAGTGGCCATCCAATCGTCGATTCACACACATTACCACTTTATTTTTAAATGAGGCTTTCAGGATCCACATTATGTACTATAAACAAGCTTTCAATAAAAAATTCTAGTGCCTTAATGATTTATATATGTTCATGGGTTATGATCATCAAACAATAAGTATGGTGTATAAATATCTAATACTCTGACAGGACATTATTTCTTTATTTATTACTTCACTTTTATGAGTTTTCCCTGTTTTCATTTGTGGAGTGTATAAATATTTAATGTTCCTCCAGGCATATTTGGTTCTTTATTATCAAATTGAACTTCAAAAGCCATGGTTATCTTAGAACAGGGGCTAGGGCAAAGAAACAATGCAATTCTATATTTTTGTGTGTTTAAGTTTAGTTCTCTTCGGATTCTCCATTCAATAATCAATTAGCAATGGGAATCACGCTGGGGATTTAATGACTTACGTGTATCTTTTTATTTATGGGGATTTGATGATTTACATGTTTTATGTTATGTTTTCCTTCCCTATTTTGATTTGTTTGTAGGTTGTTCAATGCGAGCGTATCAGTAACGTTGAAGAGAAAAAATGTTATCCAAGGCACCTCCGTAAGTCACTCTCTTAAGGTTAAGACTGTGGTGGTTCTTGGAATGATGAGTACAGGAATGCCAAGATACTTTCCTGTGTAGAAATCAAAACTATCTTGCATTTAAGGGTCATAAAATTAGATATTGAAATGCTATAAATTTCCAATAGTTTTAGTGTTAATAGGATTCAAACTAACCCAAGTGTTGATAAAAGAGTTTGGAGAGATATATGTAACTTCTGTTTTGGATTGTCTTTTATTTTTTGTATTTTAAGAAAGGAAACCATTCTCTGTTTTTTCTTTCTTTTTTGTAAATTTGTAATGTACAAACCAATTCTAATATGATCATGTGCGAGTTATTTATAATTTGGTTTTGAAGATTATGTGACTTTTGTTTTACAGATCTTTATGGATCTTGGAGCAATGAAGTGCAGATTTTACATATTGTTTTGAACACTATTTTTGGAAACAATTTTAAGTTATTAGTTTGATATATTAGTGTTTTTTTATGTTTTTTTTCCTACATTAAAATAGGATTGCAAATTATGTTCTGAAATTTAAAATAGAGTTATAATTTATATCTCTCATTCTCTAATTTTCCATACTAATTTTTTGTTTTATTTTTATGCGTGTGTTACAGCCTGTGTGTATGGGCATATTATATTGATTTTTTTACACTTACTAATGTTTAGGTACTACAAATCTAAATGTATATTCGGTGGTGCTCAGCTTTTCTATCTTGGATTTTGACTTACACAATAAGATTTTTCACTTTGGCTTCATATGGTGATATCTCTCGAGTAAAAGTGGAGCACAACAATGCGCGTGGTGAATGATAGACACAATAAAAGTAAGTCTTTTAGCTTTGTTAATTAATTTTTTAACATCTTTTGTATACTATTTCTTTTTGATATTTTAACTTTCTCACTGCTTTTGTTTTTTATAGTTTCAAAAGGGTGATGAGGTCGGTCTTCCTGCTTAGATCTTATGGTTTGAATTTCAATGTCTTTGATTTTGTTTAGTTGATTCTTGGTTTGTACAAACACAATTAAACTAACTTTTATTTTTAGTAATGTTTGGTTAGTTGCTTGAGTTGCTACGACAATAGTATTTGCTCTTAAATTCTGTCGAGGGTGGAAAATTATAGTAAGGTATGAAACGGTGGGTTCTCATTCGATGAAGATTTGTTATTTCATTTTTTTCCCCAATTGGATTTTTTATTTAGAAAAACAACAAATTTGAAAATTTGTCTGTAATTTTCTAAACTACATATTGGTATATACATTTTAAGCTATACTTATCAATACATTTGTTTATTTTCATTTCAAAATTGATCCCAAATTGACGAAATCGTGCCTTCAGGCACGAGCATCCACTAGTATATATATATAACATTCAAGGGGGGGGGGGGGGGGGGGGAGGGGGGCTCGTCCTTATGCCAAAAAGAAAAAAATACTAAAAACTAATCTCTAACCACACGCACAGGGCTCCTCCATCTCTCTAAAACATAACAACACAAACCACTCAATAGATTGCCTTCTCCATCTCTCCGCCCATCTCGCCTCCCTCCATATTTCTACTCTTCCCAACGCGCCTCCCTCCATTTCGCCTTCACACTCATATCGCTTCCTCCACCTCACCATCTCAGATCGCCACCTCTATCTCTCAGGACAGTCTTGCATGGCTTATGTTGGATAACCTTGTATAGTTGATTTTAGACAACCTTGTATGACTTATTTTGGACAACTTTTATGTCAAAATTTGGAGACTGACGACTTTTGGGTCCGTTTGGTTATGTATTCAGAAAACTCGATTTAAATCCTGTTTTTAAATACAATTTTTAAAATTCAATTTTTTGTGTTTATAATTACGGTGCGCGCTTGGTAAACTTGTTTTTAAATACATGTATATTTATATTGTACATATATATGTGTGTGTGTGTGTGTGTGTGTGTGTGTGTGTGTGTGTGTATGTGTACACATGATACATGAATGCATACATACATACATGCATGCATGCATACATACATACATACATGCATGCATGCATACATACATACATACATACATACATACATACATACATACATCATAAATGATATACATATACATTTAATATCATGTATTTTTATGTATATTCAGTGAGGTATGTTGGGAAGTTTTAATAATATATACATAATACAAATGTAAACATACATATATACATAAATGTACATACATATATATAAATGTCTATATAATGATATTGCATGTATAATTCAGAATAAAATTATATACATACATGAATTGGTAATATTTTTTAATACATATGTACTATATGTATATTTTATATTTTTCCATACATAGATGTATAAAACTATATATAAGTATCCTGCATTTATTAAAAATATTATGTAACATATGGATCTTAGTATATTATATAATTTAATATTATAAATATATGTAATTTTGTCTACATGTACATATATATTTTTTATTTATAAGAATTACACACATATTAATGTAGTATGTATGTATATTATATATTAAGGTATAAATGCATTAAATTATTAAGAATGGATAATTCAGAGTTGAAAAATAAAAACAGAAGTTATAAAACATCCTTTTGATGTTTTATGAAAAACTTGATTATAACACAAAAATATTATAATTCAGTGTTTAAAAACAGGTTGCCAAATGCAATTTTTTATTAGAATTGTATTTAAACACAGAAAACAAAATTATAGTTGCAAACCAAACAGGCCCTTATGTCAAAATGTGGACAACTTTTATGCTGAATTTTGGACATCTTTTATGCAAGAATTTGGATAGCTTTCATGCTAGAATTTGACAGCTCTTATGCTAAAATTTGGTCAAGTTTGGATATCTTTTAAAGATAACTTTTATATTTAAAATGGATAATTTAAGCAGATTAAAATCGACAAGTTTGACAGGACTGACCCTATAATAAATCTAAACGACTAGGGCTGGATGACCGATACAATCGGTCCAGTCTTGGTCCTTTTTTTAGGACATGTTTAATCGGTCCGGTTCGTAAAAATTCTAAAAATCGGGCAGGATCGAACCGCGAACACCCCTAGTTAAAATTGATAAAAACAAAACTTAAATGCAACACATGCCAAACATGACATAAAATTTCTTATACGAGAATACAAATGATTGAGTATGAATGAAGCCAATGTCGACTTCAAATCGATAAGTCGCGATACAAAATCGTCACGACACAATACATTATCAAATCTAGTTGCAAGTGTGAGCACGAGTAAAGCTATACAAGAGCAATGATCGGAGGGTGTGATTAAGAGTGTCATAGTGTGAGTGCAAGTGTGATATGGGATGTCATTTTACATAGAATGAGTAGGTTGCTTAGTGTTCTTGAATTATGGCTCTTATCTACAAGTGTCCAAATAATTTGCCCAAATAAATAATAAGTTGTTCTGGTTTTATTTAATGAATTTAAAAACATGTTTATGTTTGGTTCGGTATTTCATGAGTAGAATTTTAATAATCGGCAAACAGCACACACGACTCAAGCTTGAATACTTTAATTTTTAATACAATTTTATTGTGATTATTGATAATCAAGATAAATATAAGGACATGTTTTATAAATGTCCATCTAGAAGCTTGGAATTTCTGTGTTGTCGTAGATCATAATTAGTATGTCGTATACCATTACATTTTGGCACGACTTCACAAGTTCTACCTTGATGTCCATCATCCGAGTATTGAGAACCGCGCATCATCAAAACGCACCCATCATTGACTATGTGCAATGTGCATCTTCAACCGTCTCTATTACCACTAACTCCACTATAATGTTCACTTATTTATTTGGGATATTTTTATAAAATGTTTAATCAAAATCGAGGCATTTTTCAAAGACAAAAATTATTTTTAAGACCCGTAGGCGAGACTTTTTTATCAAAGATTTTTCGCTTGTGTTATTCTAATGACATTGAGTTGTCGTTCAAATGACATTGACATTGAGTCGTCGTTCAAATGATAGCTTCTAACGACATCACATATCGTTGGAAGGGTCGCTAGAAGGTCATTGTAAGTTACATCAAATAGCCCCGTACTGTTTTACATTTTAAGGGTCGAGTGTATGGTCGTTAGTAACAACATTAGACGTCGTTCAAACGATATGCAGAAGTCGTTCGAACGACTTCTAACAACTTCCACTATCTTAACTTTTCATTCAGCATATTTATACATGCTACGAAGTTAGGTTTTGCAAGTCTTCCAAAACTCCGTTTTGCATTTTTTATGCACCAAAAGACTTTATCTTTAAGGCTTTAAACACTTTTTAATTCACTAAAAAAATCCCAAAACATTTATGTGAATCATTCGTGACTTGATTATTCATCTTACTCATTCTAGAGTAACTCTTTGGAGAAGAAGGCTGTCTCCATTGCTGACTAAATTGGAGCTTTTACGGGATCTCTTGTTGAAGATTTCGAACCGACTCCTGAGGGTATTTCATTGTCACAAAAATGTTGTAATTCTACTATGTAATTGTAAGTTGGATATTTATAGTTTATAGATAAATAAAAGGCTTTGCCCCTGGTGGAGATTTTTTCTCAAATCTGTTTTGTGATTATTTGATTGTGCATGTTAGATAATTCATATTAATTTTCAATCGTAATTAAATGCATGTTTTAGGGTATTAATTAAAATCTGAGCATAAAATTGGAATTTAATTAAACAAGTTTATTCATTGATTGCAAGCGCACTCTCAAATTGGTGTCAGAGCCAATTACACAAATTATACCGTGTAATATCTCATCAAAATTTTCCTGGATATCAATTTGCCTAAAAATTAATTTTTGAAAAAGCACAAACTCAATAGAGAACTTGTATAATCGGATGCCAATTTTTTACGGGACTAATTTTGCATATTAGAAAGCCCGTATGAAATCTCAATTAAAGTCCATTAATGAATGTGTATGGGTTGTATGTGAAAGAGGGTGGAATCCTTCCTCTGTCACCATAAATAATGTGATAAACCTTACACCGGTGTCAGCCTCGACTGAGGAAGAATTTAAATGGAACGCATATCTCTCTCATGGGCTAAGTGCAATTTATGGATCCGTCACATCCGATTAGTTTCGACGCATCATAACGTGTACCACGTTAAAAGAAGCATGGAATATTCTTCAACTTACCCATGAAGGAACTAATGCGATTAAAGAATCTAAATTGAAAAATTTAACTACTCAATTTAAAATAATTACCATGCTTAAATCAAAGTGTTTTTGATTAATTCTATGCTTGTTTATCTGCTATTGACAATACTAGTTTCAATCTTGGTAAACATATTCCTGATGCTAGAGTAGTTAAAAAGATTTTGAGATCATTATCTAGGTGTTTTATCCCTAAATTCACTGTGCTAAATTCAATAGGAAATCTAAGAAGTTTTAAATTAGAAGAATTGGTAGGATGCCTCCAGACATATAAAATTGACATGTTTCTTAATACGATTAAATCTAAAGATAAAGGGATAGCACTTAAAGCCTAGGCTAGAAAAAGTGAGTGATTTGTTAGAAAGAGGGGTGAGTCATCTAAAAGAAAAGAGGAAGAAATGTCTGATTCGGAGTTTGATTTTGATCTAGACAATATTGCATTATTTGCAAAAAATTTCAACAAATTTCTCAAATTGAAAAATAATGGCAATTTCAAAGATAAAAAGAATTTTGAGAAAAATAAATCTAGAAATAAAAATGATAAAGATCAAAAGGACACGCCTAAAAGAGATGAAGAGAGATGTTGTGAATGTGATGGTATATGTCATAAGGCTTTTGAGTGTCCAACTAGGTTGAAACGTCAAGGAAAAGGCAAATCTGCTTTAAATGCCTCCATTAGTGACGACAGTGAGGTCGAGTCAGTGGATTCTGGAGACGAGTCACCACATGAATGTAACTTCACCATTTTCATGGCTAGTCATGTGAGTACGAATAGTGCACCTAGCGACAATGAGGAAGCTACTTCAGAAGGACATGTTGACAGTGAGAGCGATATCAGTGAGGGGGAGGATGATGTAAGTGAGAGGGAGAGTGACCTACGATGCCCCTGCACTGATTTGTATGATGATTCATTTAAAAATAAAAAGCGTAACAAAGCATTAGCTCTTAGGATCATCATCTTAGAAAAATATTTAGGAGAGATAAGAAAGAGAGAGAGAGTCCTCCATTAGCACTGCCTTGAGAGAGAGAGAGAGAGAGAGAGAGAGAGAGAGAGAAAGTTTGTGTTGAGAGAGAGATATATTTTGTGTAGAGATTCAAAGTCAGTTTGGAGAAAGATAGACACTATTTGGAGAGAGAGAGAGAGAGAGAGATTTTTAGAGAGAAAAAGGGTAATTGACCAAGCAAGTGTCTAGTTTACGAGTGAGCTCCTTGTATCCATGGAGGCTCGAAAGAAACCTAAAGCGCTTGTAGCCCAACTCACTCATGACCTTGAGACATCCCGAGAGGTTAAGGTAAAGATAGAGAACATATCTGGAAAGATGCTCCTCGCACCTACTTTAGGGTTTGGTGAAAGGCAGGGAATCGATTTTGACTGCATCTCATATGACACCGAAACCAAATCTTTAATGAATCCATATGGCCATCAACCAAAACCCCAAATAATAGTTCGGCCAAGAAAAGAAAACCAATCTCAGCCTAAGACTATGTATTTTTGTACTTATTACAAGAGAAAAGTCCACCTTAGGGAGTTTTGCTATAGTTTAGGTTGGACACGACGTACATTTGCTCCACCACATACCACTAGCAATCTTACTAGTCTTAGAGAGCAGGCTGAGTTTATATTCACCCCATTTCAGAGTTTAATGGAAGAGATCCAATAGATGTCTTTGCCGTTAGCGAATACTTCTAATATCCCGACTAGAACCAACAATGACAAGGGAAAACATAAGGTTACCACTTCTTAGGTACCTAAGTATGACGTAAAAGCCCTTATTATTCATATTGCTCTTAAAGAACATAATACCTCTCAGTGGTATTTTGATAGTGGGTGCTCCAGGAACATGATAGGTGATGTCTCATTTTTTACCTACCTAGAGTATCATAAGGAAGGTAAAGTCACTTTTGGATATGGGAGCAAGTCTAGCATAGTAGGATGAGGGACAATAGAGATACCCGAGTTTCCTAAGATAGAGAATGTTTTATACATCAAAGGTTTGAAAGTGAACCTTCTTAGCGTTAGCCAGCTATGTGACACTGACTTTTCAGTAAAATTTGACCAGAAGGAGTGTAATATCTATGATCAAGCTGGTAAACTTCTATTGTAAGGGGTGAGGACTGAAGATAGTTGTTATAGGATTGTTCCCAAGTCCTCATTTGTGTGCAACAGCGCCATAATCACTCATATGGATCTGTGGCATCAACATCTAGTCACGTGAATTTGAGAGATTTTGAGTGTTTAGCCAAAAGGGACCTAGTACGTGGCTTGCCGTCACTTGGGAAGCCGAATTTAGTGGTTTGTGAACCCTGTCAATTGGGAAAGAAAGTCTATAGCCCCCATAAGAAGTTGAATTATGTTACCATTTCACAAGTGCTTGAGTTAATTCACATGGATCTTATGGGTCCTACTCGTATTAAGAGTTTGGGTTATCAGAGGTATATCCTCGTGATGGTAGATAATTTCTCTCGTTATTCCATAATATATTTTCTGAGAGAGAAATCTGATGCTGTAGAGTTTCTTACGACCAAGTGTCGTGTCCAAAAAAATAACACGGTGTCATTATCAATAGAATGCGTAGTGACAACGACGCTGAATTTAAGGAAGCAAAGGCGGATCTTTACTATAATAGCCTTGGGATCAGACATGAATTTTTGGCCGTGAAGAATCCTCAAGTAAATTGGGATTGTTAAGAGTAAGATTCATACGATTTGGGAGATGGATAGATCTATGCTTCTAGGTCGTAGAGTATCTAGGAAATTTTAGGTAGAGACGGTGTCTACTGCGTTTCACACGGTGAATAGGGTCTATCTTCGTCCACACACACTTCATAAGCCTTATGAATTATGGACTGGAATGAAGACCAACCTTTCATATTTTCTTTTTTTTGGGAGCAAATGCTACGTCCTACGGGATAGAGAGCAATTAGGAAAGTTCAACTCTCATAGAGCATATCGAGTTTTTAAATCGAACAACTCTACGGTTGTGGAGTCAATAAACTTAATCGTGAAAAATGACGAACCACCGGTATTTTTTGATTCTAGACTTTTATGTGAGCATGACGTACTTCTAGCTGATGATCCCATTGGGCCTCACACACCCAGGGTGGACCCTACTCTTGACTTAGGGGACACATCTGCTTGGGTTTGCAAGAGTCATGAAACTTTCGCCATTCTAGAAGATCACACTTTAGGAGTCAAGACTTGTGCTCATCTAGAGAACGTGGTTTCCTTTGCTACACGTATAAAGTCGAGCCTAAGAACATCAAAGAAGCACTCAAAGATGAATACTGGATATTCCCTATGTAGGATGAGTTACTTCAGTTTAGAAAGAATGATATCAGGAAACTTATCCCTCGAACTACTAAGAAGAATGTGATTGGTACTAAGTGGACCTATAAGAATAAGATGGATGAGAATGGTACCATTATCTGAAACAAGGCTAGGTTGGTCGCTTAGGGCTACACACAGATAGAGGGTGTGGACTTTGACGATACATTTACTCTTATTGTGAGGCTTGAGTTCGTCCGTTTACTACTCGCTATTGCATGTCATCTGTGCTTAAAGTTATATCAAATGGATGTCAAGAGTGACTTTTGAAGGGCATTATACAAGAGGAGGTTTATGTGCAACAACCAAAAGGGTTTGAAGACCTTAATCACCCTGAACATGTCTATTATCTGAGAAAAGCCCTGTATGGTTTGAAGCAAGCACCCTATGCTTGGTACGAGAGGCTTACTTCCTATCTCTTAGCCTATGGATTAAAGAGAGGGGGATTTAATAATACGTTATTTGTTAGGAAAGCTGATGGTGCTATTTTGGTTGTCCAGGTCAATGTGGACGACATAGTCTTTGGATCCACGTGATCCCACCATGCTCTCTACTTTGAGGAGGAGATGAAGAGTGAGTTCGAGATTAGCATGGTTGGTGAGCTTACTTTCTTCCTTGGTCTCCAGGTTCGTCAGTTAGAGGATGGTATGTTTATCTCCCAATCAAAGTATGCAATAGACCTTGTGAAGAAATTTGGTTTAAACTCTGCTAAGTATGCACTTACCCCGATGAGTAACTTAACTAAGCTTAGCAAGGACACTTTAGGCAAGGATGTAGAGAAAACCTTGTATCGGAGTATAATAGGTAGTCTTCTCTGATTGACTACCAGTCGTCCCGACATCGCCTTTAGTGTTTGGGTCTGTGCGCGATATCATGCATTCCCGAAAGAGTCACACTTACTCGCTCTTAAATGTATTACCAAATACGTGAGTGGGACTTTCTTATACAACATTTGGTATTCTTTTATACCGATAACCGTTTATCCACCTATTCGGATGTCGATTGGGTCTGGGATGCAGATGGATGTAGGAGCACTTCTGGTGGGTGTTTCTTCTTTGTTTATGATCTTGTCTCTTGGTTGAGAAAGAAGAAAAACTCCATCTCCTCGTCCATTGCGAAGACTGAGTACATAACCACCGCGAGTTGTTACATGCAACTTCTATGCATGAAGAAGATGTTGGAGGATTATGGGATATCAGAGGACACTGTGACTATTTCTTGTGATAACACGAGAGCGATAAATATATCCTGTAATCCAGTCCAGAATTCGCACAAAAAATGTATTAGGATATGCGAACACTTTATCCGTGAGTAAAAAAAATTCATGTCCTTAAGTTTTGTGTTTACCGACTTCCAGTTAGCCGATATTTTCATGAAGCCTTTAGACGCTCTTAGATTTGAGAGTCTTAGTAAGTCTTTAGGAATTTGCACAGCCGACCGAGGGGTGGTTACCATGTCTAGAATATGATGCATTTTTCATGATCATATCATATGATTCCTATTGCTAGATTGTATCATTTGTATCATTTTTGTAGTATATTTTCATTTTTTTTCTTCATATTTTTAAAAAAATCCAAAAAGATTTTCAGTTTATAATTTTTTTTGAAAAATACAAAAAGAGTTTTGTATTTTGTTTACACCTTTTATGGATGAACATTTAAGATATACATAGTCACAACTTCATTTACATATTTCACATGACTTTTTGATCGTGATTTGAGATGCTACATAATTTCATCCATGTGCTTTAAATTGTTTGGAGTCATTGAGATGTGATTAGTGAAATATTTCTACATGTTTGGATCTTTATCTCCTTTAATGCACACATGCACAATTTTATTTGAATTTTGTGCTTCTCTATCATATGTTGGTTTGAGTGTTTCCATCTAAATTCTGCCTATAAAATGAACCAAATGCCATAAAATGAGAATAATAATAGAAGTGCATGTAACAACCATTGCTCCTGAGAAATTTATTTCAATATATATATATGTTATGTGAAAAACAAGGAAGGGCTACGATAGGTAATCATAATATCCTTAGTGATTAAGCCACCGTTTAAATCGAGTAAAAAAAGTTTGGCATTGAAAACAGTAGCCAAGACCCAATGAATTGAAAAGAGCCAAAAAAAGTGTGGCATTAAAAAAGTAGTCAAGGCCAAACTAGTTTAGGTTGATATGATCATTCTCAAGAAAAGAAACATCATTATATGATCATTATTACATTTGAGGGAGTTTGGGTGGATTTATATATCAACGGGTTTGTACTTTCTTGAAAATCTTGAAAAGCATTAAATAGTTTTGGGCATTATTAGTGTGGAAATCACTTTGAACTTTGACTTGTTGATTAGATTGAGGTAATTTCTTATAATTTCATCATTTTTAAACCTAAAGAAGATGTTGAGTTCATTCGTTAAGAGTATCCAAAATTCATCGCGCACATATGCTCTGATTCTTTACGCTGATTATCCTATCGAATTTGTTCACATCCACCGACTTGGTTATTTTCGTGTTCTTTTATGGTGTGATTCTTTGTTGTATATTTTTTTTGTTAGAAAAAATTAGAAAAATTTAAAAGAGAAGTTTATTACCTTGTGACACTCTCCATATGCATTGATTAGTGTTCTTCTTATTTGTCTATTTGGGGACATCATAAAAAGGGGGAGAATGAATTGTGGGGGAGATTGTGGGGACTAATTTTATTCTCAGCCCATGAGAGTAGTCGACCTTGCCCAAAAAATCTAGAAAGCTGCCCGAACCAAATCATGGGAATTAGCTACGAGTATGTGCAATCCACACCGCCCTAAAACCAAGTTAATACCCTATAATCTGATGGAGATATTCAAGGGATTCATGGATCATCATGGACGTCATGGAGTTACTTGAATAACTAAAGTTCTACATATATAAATTGTAACCTCTGGCCCGGGTCATGTAACCAAGCATATTGAGAGATACTTAATAAAATAGTAGACCTTTACGTGGACATAGGCAAGTTGCTGAACCACGTGCATAGTTGTGTTATGTGTGCACGATTATATGCTTTCTTGTTTGATTGTGATTGTTCTTCGTAGATCCTTTATTGTGATATTTTTTGATACCACAATTGGCTCCGTCCATGGGAACGACTTTTATTCCTACTAGAACACTCACTAACTGAAAGCCTTCAATGCATCACCATAATAGCAACATCCCTCAAGCCGACGATGTTAAAAAAGAACCTGCCCCTTCTAGGGTGAGGTATAAAATTTGCCAATCAAATCCCAGGCTTCGCTAGCAAAGGCAGCCTTCTGAAGAGATTCAAGGACCACCAAGATCCATGCAGATTTCCAGGTTGGTCGACGCCTATAAGGATAGACTTCAGGAATAAGAAGAAGCCACGCGTCACCAATAAGAGGAGAATGCTCTACTGAAAAGGATATTAGAAAGAATGGAAAGAGATCTCCACAGAAATACAAGACGACGCTATGATCGGACTCTTAACCCTCAGGTGAGTGAATCTAACAATTGAGGAAGGATCCCCAGGTGTTACCAAGAGAGAATTGAGAGGAATAGGTCAAAGGATGGTCGATCAGAATGACTACATCCCATTCGACGTCGTGGGAGTCCTGGTCGATAGAATGATGAAATTAGGAGCTTGGTTCATAGGGAGATGGATCAACACCCAGCCCACTGAGGAGCCAGATCCACAAGAGAGCTAGCCAGAAGATCTCTTAATACTCAGATGAAGTCCCCTTTTTCAAGGGAAATAGAAGAAGAGGAGCCCCCAAGAAATTCATAATCCCTAGATTCAAGATATATGATGGGAAAACCAACCCGATCGATCATGTCCGGTAGTACAGGCAGGAGATGACCTTGTGGATCCACAACGACGCGTTGATGTGTCGCATCTTCCCTTCTAGCCTATACGACGTGGCCCATAAGTGGTTCGAGAGACTTCCACACAAGGCTTTAGATGAATTATTCACAGTTCTATTCATAACCAACAACTCCCACCCCAAGCGGATGGATGCATTGCTTACAATGAAGAAAAATCCATTGGAGAACCTTAGGGAGTATGCCAAAAGGTACTGGTATATTTTCAATGAGATTGAGGACTGCTCGGAGCAGGTTATCATAGCATCCTTCAAGATCTGTCTTCCAAGCGCTTCATTACTGTACCAATCCCTAACTAAGAAGGAGGCTAATTCAATCGACTACCTAATGGCCCATATTGAAAAATACGCCAAATTTGAAGATTTAATCCATCTTAATGCAGGGGATAATGGTCGCGCAAAGACGAAGAAATATATAGAGAAGAATGATTTCCAGAATAAAGGAAACAAAAATGGGGGCATGAATTGCTCGAAAAATGACAACAAAAATGACCCCTAGAAAGCGTTCCAGGCTGTTAACACGGTCTTTAAGGAACCGATATACAAAATCCTCAATAAGATCAAGGAAGATCTAATTGTCAAATGTCCTAAGAAGATGGGAAGAGATACACCAAAGAGAAATACTGCACTGAGGTGTGCGTCCCACAAATAAGGCGGTTGCAAAACTGGACACTACAAATCACTCAAATATCATCTCGAGGAGCTGGCCCAGGCTGATCATCTCAGCAAGTTCATAGACAAGAAGGTAGATAAGGTCACAATTAATGATGACCAGAAGCTAGGCAGCATCCTTGAGGATAAGATGGGCCACGAGTTTGCAGTAATTCATTGGGCATCGGACCTCAAGAAAGTAAAAGGAAATGATATTCAGATAGAAGTTAAGAAGCTTACTTCCATCATGCAAGCTTTTTAAATAAAACTCGCCAAGATTTAGGCTGGAAAGAATCAACGACCAGAAGTTGTCGACTACAACAAACACATTGTGTTTACTGAAGGTGACTTAGTTGGGTTAAGAACCCCACATCATGATGCACTGGTCATCACACTCTAGATAACTAATTGGTACATCGACAGATTGCTCATTGACTAAGGTATATCTTCCAAAGTGATGTACCTAGACTTGTTCCACAAGTTAAAATTTAATAGCACCGACCTCAAAGAGGCCACAGTTCCATTAGTCAACTTTTCTGGAAAGATATGTCGTTGGGAAAGATAGTCCTTCCAGTCAGGGAGGGAAGTATTTCAAAAATGATCGAGTTTCTGGTAATAGATATAGAATCCCCCATCACACCATCCTGGGTATAAACTGGCTCCATGCTATCAAAAACTCAAGTTCATTACAGATCGGGGGTGGTCGAGATTCGTAGTGATCAAGCTATGGCTAGAAAATGCTCCATTGCAGCTATCCGCCCCAAGCACGAGAAGAAGAAAGACGAGAGGAAAGTCTAGGATGAAGACTAAGAAGGGGTATTTCCTTCAAAATAGAAATTATAGTACGTACCGCCAAGGTTGGAGGAGACCAGGGTCCACCCCGTAAGTAGGGTCTTCGAAGACCTAGAAGAAGTAACAACTGAAGGCAACTCGCTTAAAAGGAAATTTCTGATTGGTACCTCTCTCACGGACCAAGAAAAGAATGAGCTAACCACATTCCTCCGGAGAAATTTGGATATTTTTGCTTAGGAACCGTATGAGCTGCCTGGGATAGACCCCACTATTGCATGACTTCGACTGCACGTCGATCCAGCTTTCAAACCAGTAACTCAGAAGGCTCATCAAATAGCCCCAGAAAAGGCGAAGGTAGTAGAGAAAGAGGTAGGAAAATTACTGGATTTATGTTCCATTCAGGAAGTTCAGTTCCCCAAATGGATATCCAATCCAATCGTCATACCCAAAAGCAAAAGAAGTTAGAGAGTATGTATTGACTTTACAAACCTCAACAGGTCTTGTCCAAAAGACAGTTTTCCTCTCCCAAAGATAGACCATCTGGTCGACGCCACCACAACGCATGAAATAATGAGCTTTTTGAATGCTTACTTTGGATACCACCAGATCCCACTTTATGAGGCAGACCAAGATAAGACCTCCTTCATAACTCCTACTGGGATATATTATTACAAAGTTATGCTGTTAGGCCTCAAGAATGTAGGATCAACTTATCAGTGACTAGTCACCAGGATGTTCAACAAATAAATGGGATAAACAATGGAGGTATACATTATGACATGCTCATCATGATCAAACTAAAGGGTGACCATCTCTCAGACCTAACAGGAACCTTTGAGATCCTCGGGAAATACTTGATGAAACTTAAAGCTAGCCAGTGTTCGTTCGGTGTCCAGTTAGGAAAGTTCCTAGGATACTTAGTTAGTAAAAGAGGGATTGAAGCAAACCTTGATCAGATTGACTCCATCAGAAAATTCCATCCCCCTCAGACGATTAGAGATGTACAGAATCTTACCGACATGCTCTCCGCACTCAATCGCTTCATCTCTAAGTGTTGTTGATCATTCTTCCAACTATTGAAGAAAGATAAGGGCTTACTATGGAACGATGACTACTCCAAAGCCCTAGAAGATCTCAAGTCTTACCTCGATAAGCCACCCTTACTGGTGATCCCAAGTGAAGGCGACCCCTTATACCTCTATCTCATCGTGTCAGACCACGCTTTGAGCTCTGCCTTGGTATGCGATAAGGAAGGAGGCCAACATCCAGTATATTATGAAAGCAAGATGCTCCTGGATGCCGAGCAACGTTATTTCTCCCTAGATAATCTCGCCTATGCCTTAGTGGTAGCCTCGAGGAAGTTGAAGCATTACTTTGAGGCTCATTCCATCATCATGATCACCTCACATCCCCTCAAAGTTATTTTAAAGAAAACTGGCCTCTCCGATCGACTGTCCAAGTGGTCAGTAGAGCTTGGAAGATTCGATATCTACTTTCAACCAAGAACATAAATTAAGGGGAAAATTCTAGCAGATTTTATTCCCGAGTTCACAAGAAATGAGCCTAGTGCTCAGTTAGAAATTGAGCAACTAATAAAGGAGGAAGCAAAATCCTTCGACTGGACCCTCTACACTGATGGAGCCTCCAACTCCAAAGGGGAAGGAGCATGCATTGTATTGGTTAGCCTAGAGAAGATTGTGCTCGAATAAGGTACTATGCTAGGATTTGAAGCCTCCAACAACGAAGCAAAATATGAAGCCCATATCGCCAGCCTGTGTAAAGAACAATTGCTAGGGGCAAATTGCCTTCGGGTATTTAGCGATTCAAAGCTAGTGTCCAAGAAGATAAATGGAGACTTCACCGCTAAGGATAATAGAATGGCAGCTTACCTCGCTGTTATAAGGGGACTAATGGAAAACTTTGATAGAGTTGATGTTCAGCAGTTCCCCAGGGGGAAGAATGGACACATTGATGCCTTGGCAGCTCTGAGATCAACTATTGACTCCGATTTAAGGAGAACCATTTTCTGGAATTCCTCACGCAACCAAGCATCAACTAGCCAATCGTAGAGCAAGTACTCCATGTAAAGAAATCACCCAGTTGGATGGATCCCATCATGAATTATCTACAGAGCGACACACCACCAGACGACAAGAGATTAGCGCACTAGATAAGAGTCAAGACTTCTCGCTTTCACTTATCTCATGAAGGAAAACTCTATAAAAAGTCCTTCACTGGACCCTACCACCAGTGCATTCACCCAGTAGATGTTGAGCAGGTTCTCAGTGGCCTTCATGAAGGCATTTGTGGTAGTCATGCAGGAGTAAGATCATTGTCTTTTCGAGTAATCAAGGAAGGATACTGGTGGCCATACATATAGAAGGATGCTGGAATTTACGTTCGCAAGTGTGAAAAGTTCCAGAAGCACTCCCCTATGGTCCACCAGCTAGCTAGTGACCTCAAGTCATTGACTAGCCCATATCCTTTCACCCAGTGGGGAATGGATATTATACGACCTCTTCCTACCGCACCTAGAAATTATAAGTATTTATTGGTCAGCACTGACTACTTCACCAAATGGGTAGAGGCAGAGCCGCTCGCAAACATCAGGGACTCTGATATGACACGGTTCATCTGTAAAAACATCAATACTCACTTTGGGACACCAAGAATGATCATGAATGGTAATGGCACGCAGTTTAAAAGTGGTTTCTTTTAAGGCTTTTGCGATAAACATGGCATCAAGCACCACTTTAGTTATGTAGCATATCCACAGAGCAACGGGCAAGCTCAAGCATCTAACAAGACAATGATCGATGGACTGAAAAAATGGATAGAAAGAGCCAAAGGTTCCTGGGTAGACGAACTACCCCACATTTTATGGGCTTATCATAAAACTCCCAGGAGAGCAATGGGAGGAACCCCCTTCACACTCGCCTATGGAATGGAGGGAGTTATCCCATTGGAAGCAGGACTCCTTACCATGAAAACCACTTAGGTTGACCAAGGCCTCAACGATGAAGCACTACTCACTGAACTTGACTTAGCTAATGAGCGATGAGAACTATAACTAGTTAAGTTAGCATCTTACCAACAACAAGTAGCCAAATAATACAACCAAAAAGTCAATTCAAGGAAATTTCTAATAGGGGATTACATGCTAAGAAAAGTCCTCGACAGTGCTGTAAGACCATCAGACGACAAACTGGGACCAAATTAGGAAGGACCTTTCAAGATAATAAGGGACGAACTACATGGAGCATATCACTTAGAAACATTGAAGGGAAGGGAGACACCAAGGGCATGGAATGCAGCTAACCTTAAGAAGTTGTACTTCTAGACTTCTATATCTTTTTTTTCAGCATCAATAGTTTAGACAAATTTTCATTTACAAACTAATGTTGCCTTTTATTTATCTTTTTTATCAATAAACATCGATTGGACCGGGAATTCTAAACATCTTGGTTATTTAATATCTCTTATTCGAATCCCAAGATGCATCTTTGCTAAGCAGTATGCTCCCCTTAAAACATAACAAAGTTTCGGGATTGCAATAAGATAATCAACTTGCTCTAGTCAAGGAACAAAGCTCCTATGGTTAGAGTAGTGTGCTAGACTTATGACATTCAAACCTAAAATATGTCAAGCAAGGTTTACGATTAACCTTCCTCAGGTCTTTGTTTAAAAACATAAATTGGCCTCTTGAGTTGCTATGAAAACAATAAAAGACCTATAGGGGATCCTTAGGCAATAAAGCTAACTCAAGGTTGGTCGCCAACTTAGGTGGCTGAAAAATCCTGTTCGGGCGGATGTCCCATTAACCAGGTACATTCTTGCCATCACCCTACTTAGTCCTAAGGAAGTGTGACGACGCAACCTAAAAGTTAAAGTGGACAGAATGATATGGATAAGGCATATTGTACTGGGAGAATGTTCAAACACGAGATAATAAAAACTCAACATCATTTAGTCGGTTGAAAATCCCAAAATGATTAAAAAAGTTTTTGTACTAATCATTCATACTATGATCAGATCTATCAAATACTTTTTTGGTCAAACATTGATTATAAGCAATCAATAAATAAGGTTAATACATGTTTAGTCAATAAATGCTCAAGACATAAATAATCAGTTGTATCTATTATTAAGAATCATTTGATTACATTATATTTACATAAAAAGACCAAGAAATACTTAGATATATACAATGGCATGGCATGACGATCAAGATAGTCCGTTACTCGAGCTCTCCGACCATTATCAAGATGATGAACTAAGTCTTCTTCAATGACCTCTGGCGTTGCTCTAGAAGCTGCGTATGAATAGGATCTATTGGGATCCAACGGTCATCCCTCGAGAAAGGATTTCGTAGAACAGATGAGCAAACGGTTTGATATTTATACCACAGGGCGAATTCCTTAGGAAATTTCAATTCCTTAAGAACGTTCAGCCATACCCCAACAAAAGCAAGCTCTTAGGCCTCTTTCAATCTTATTAGGACATCTGTCCAACCTTGGTTATAACCATCAACCCAAACTTGTCAAGAACCCTTTCGAAATAAATGTCTCAATCTTGTGACATCATTCTGAAGACCAGCAACAATCACATAATCTCGTCGAACGTCTTAATTTAGCTTGGCAATCTCCCCCTTAGAAGCTTGATTGTCAGTTTGAGCAACTATAGCAGACGACGAGGATCCTCGCAGCACTAAAGGAGGACCATATGGAGTGTTTTCTATGAGACGAGAAATATCTCTTCTTAGTGCATTATTTTCTCTTTGCAATAACTCCCCCACTTGGTTGAATTTATACACATCCAGAAGCTTTGCTTTCAAGGCGTCCTCTCCTCCTGCACAAAGGCACCAATTCCCTTCATCTCCTTAAATCGATCCTTGAGTATAACGACTACCTCAAATTCATCTTTGTAATCCTATTTTCTCGCCCTCGGGGATTTACAGATCCTTAGAAAAGCTCAGGGCGCTTGAACACTTATGTTCAGACCAAGAATTTATCCTAGACATGAGTTCACACGAATATAATCATCTAAATCAATGAGCTACAACTAACTAAACAAGTAACAAAAGTAGCAAGAATCAATAATGAAACAAAAAAGTTCACTTTTCATTAAATCAAAAGGCACATGCGAGTACAAGTGAAGGAAAGAAGAAAAAAATAGAACAGATGAACAAAAATAAGAGCGAAGCCTGAATTCCTAGGAGCCCTCAACCTGGTTAGACGTGGAGGGCCCCTTCTCCTTATCAATAACTTGACCGACAGGGACCTCACTTTCACCAGCACCTGGGGAAGCTCCTCCAACTTGGACAATGACCCCCTCTGGATTGACCAATGTATCCCCAACAACAGGAGTAATGGGCTCCATTCCATCCTGAGCATCTGGTTGGGCAGAAGGAGACTCTTCAACATAATTACGACTAGGATAATATTAGGAGAAATTGGGAGAATCAACAGTAACCCCAGCAACAGTCAATGCTTGATCTCATCCTTTTTTGAAGCATGCTCATCGAAGATAAGCAATATGGCATTCGACGTCGTCATACGCCACCTCCTAACCTTCATGATATCCGCTTTCTCAAATGGTCACTGCTTCCTCCTTCAGCTGCCCTACCTCCGCGACCAGCCCCTTATTTGCCTCTGCAACTTCCATCTTATCTGCGATCATGAAATTATAGTCTCCAAGAAGGTCTGACAACTCCTTAGCAGACTTTTCCTCTCCTTATCAAAGGTAGACTTCGTGTCAGCAAAAGCCTTTTCGAAAGACTTTATACCTTCATCCAGCTCTGAGTTTCTTCTCGATAGCTCAGGTCGACCACGGAGAAACACAGTATAGTAAAAGATAAACTGCAAGATAAAACAAACACAAGTTAAGCACGAGATGTTGGAGGAAACATGGAATAAAGAAGTATAGAGAAAGGAGTATTCACCAAAGCAAGCCCTTGGGCAGACTTAAGGGTAACTGGTCTTCCCCCATGCTCGATGAGCGCTTACGGTTAGTCGTAAGCACTGCTTTCTCCAGTAGCAGAGGGGAAAGTTGAGGAGCAGTAGCCACCCATGCCCTCTCAACAGCAATAACAAAAGGCACTATCGAGGCCTTTGAGGCCTATGCCCTTCTTTTTTCTCCTTCTCTCTTTTTATCTCTCTCTCTCTCTCTTGCTTCTCCTCCTCTTCTCTCTTCTTTCTATCCACCTCCTTCTCCAAAACCACCACCTTGGAACTACCAATAGATTCTACAGCCTTTTGCTTAAGGAAATTCATCCTATTGGACAACAAATCATCATTATCATCATCCTGGATCAATTTTTTCTCCTCGGAGGGGCCATCTCTTCTTCACTGGACTCTTCCTCACTGATCTCACCTTCACCACTTTCTTCCTCTCTGCTTACTACCAGATCCTCTCTCGAGCTACTTTCTTCCTCGTCCTCTACTTTAATGGGTTCAAAAGTACCACAAATGCCTTCTTCTAGAATGTCTAGATGAGGGATTGCATTTACTGGACGAGCAATAAAGAGGGAAGTAGTATACTGGTATTCTAACAAGAATGTAGCAGACCAAGAATGTTCCCCCTCAGCAACAGTATCTCTTATCCTCTAAACTTTCAAAAGTTTAGTAGCTCGGATCTCGTAAGGAGCAGGCTCTTGATTCTTGGCTTTTTCAATAAAAGAAAACAAAGGAAATATCAGAGGAAAAGTACACAAAGGTTGGCAAATAATAAATAAAATAGAAATGTTCCTCCCCGAAGGTAGGTATGGCCATCCCCGATCCTCGCGGAGAGAGAGAGGAGGGTTCATCTCACGCGGTGAGAGGATTTTGGTCCCGCGCATCCCTCTCGAGAGCGCTTCGGCCATCGTCAGTGATATGTGAGGTGAAAAATGTAGAGAGATGGAGTCTCCAGTCTATTTTACTCAAAACAGATAAAAGAAGGTAGAGCCATCCCGAAGGACAGCCTCCAAAGACATACTAATACATACAAAACCAAAATTGATTCGAAAAGGGTTTGGAGGCTAAGTTACGAAATGGGAAGGTGTTAGGCACCCATTCCGCCCTTACGGTCTCTCATGGATTTGTTGTTATTTTACTTTATTTCCCCGTGGTATGTGTGCATGTGTATATGTAGTGGAGATAGGAATCATCGACTTGTATCATGGAAGAGATAAAGCGAGTCATCTAAAGGAGTGTTCCTACAAAATCATATTAGAAAATAGGACTTAGGCGATTATCCTAGCATCGATCGTTATAATGGAATGATAATGCATATGGAATAATACGCCACTAAGAACAAATATATGTATATGAAAATATATATAATATAAGAGAATTAAGTTAAAGAATTAGAAAAATAGAAAGTGGGAGAAAAGTAGGATTCAAATTTCGGGTTTTACCCCGAGACGCCTATGTAGCCTATAGAGGCATCAAAGTCCACGTAGTTCGTATACAAAATGAGGGGTGGGGTTTATCCCATAAATCCAATCGGGGACTTCTCT
The DNA here is from genome assembly GCA_949130495.1 of Sambucus nigra. Lineage (NCBI taxonomy): Eukaryota > Viridiplantae > Streptophyta > Magnoliopsida > Dipsacales > Adoxaceae > Sambucus > Sambucus nigra. The sequence continues at coordinate 383,921,248 of OX422217.1, forward strand.
TATGTATATGTGTGTGTAAAAAGGTGTTTTAGTTGTGAGAAAAGTGTGAGAATTCCCGTTTGGAATTTATGAGAAAACCCTCTTTTTCTTATTTTTTGAGTTTTATTTATATGAAAAAAAGGGACGTGCAATCATTCTAAATAAAAATTATATTAGGATATGTGAGATGGATAGAATAAAAGTGCTAAGTAATAAAAATAACTTAATGAGAATTTAGGAGAATTTGAAGAGAGCGTTGAGAAAGTTGGACCTTCTTGAAGATCTTGAACTTGATCTTGAATGTCAGAGAGCAACCCTTGCACTTAGATGGTGATGAAGGCTAGTTAATTCACCAAGTTTGGTGAAAAAGGTGACGAAAAGTGAAGGTTGGAAGAGGATTTGGATGTGGAAATCACGCTAACTTCGAGAGAGGTTTCTGAGTTCGTTGAGAGTGATAGATTTCAGATCTTGGGTCCTTTTGCAATGAGGTCAGGCTCTCCTTTTTATATGCCCATAGAATTGTCGATCGGCATAGGCCTGGTCCTGCCAATCAGCAGGTGTTTTTAGGCAAATTGCCGATATACAGGATTTGGAACCTGCCGTTTGGCAGTCTCTTTCAGGTTCCTTCGAAAAATGGTTGTAAAATGCAAACCGTTAATCCGAATCGCGCATGAGGTGAACTAATGGAAATGTATTTTAGAGACCTTATAAAGTCCTTGGACTATTCCTAGGTCTGGGAGTTAACTTCGGGTTAAATGTGTCTTGGAAGCGCTCGTCGGTCCTTTGGACGGGGGAATGTCGGACAAAAATGAATCGTTCGTCCACATAGTAAGTCAGAATCACGCATGGGGCAGACTGTTAGAAATTTTATGAGATGTACTTTGAAATTCCAAAGATTTTGACTCAGTTCGGCGAGTTGAATTTGGTTAACCGGGGCCTGGGAGCATTCGGTGACCTTTCGAAGTAAAATGAATCATTTATCCGTACCGTAAGTCAAATATCGCACACGGGGCGGACCGTTGGAAAGGAGTTTCAGTGCCCTTTAAATATTCACTCAGTCTCGGTCAAGCTGAAGAGTTGACTTTGGTTAGACGGAGCCTGGGAGCGTCCGGTGACCTCTTGATCAAGTTTTGGGGGAAAATAGGTCGTTCATCTGCTCCGTAAGTCAGAATCGTACACGGGGAGGACCGTTGGAAAGGGGTTTTAGTGACCTTCAAGGATTCATTCAGTCTCGGTCAAGTTGAAGAGTTTGACTTTTGGTCAAATGGAGCCTAAGAGTTCCCGATGGCCTCTAGGTCAGTACTCGGGGTATGACTTAGGTTTATAGTGATGAAGGGAGGTGATAGGGACCTAAGGAGAGGTTAGGGGGTGCTAGAATGGGGTGTCTATAGAGCCCTCAATGGGTGAGTTTGGAACAAATGACAGACGTCGAAAGAGGATGACCAATTCAGAGGGTCAAGGCCGATTCTAAGGACCTGGGGATTAGGATGACCGATTCAGAGGATCGAGGCCGATTATGAGGACCTAAGGGGGCATATTGGGGATGGTCTAAAGGAAGTGACAATCAAAGATTTAGGACAATTCCAATGACCTAAAGCAATGCCAGGGGTGACCGATTTTGCGGATCGAAACCAATTCTGAGGGCTTAAATTGAGATGATCAATTCTGCGGTCGAAGCCAATTATGAGGGATTAAATTATGATGGCCAATTCTCTGGGTCAAAGGAAATTCTAAGGGCTTAAATTGAGATGACCAGTTCTGCAGGTCAGAGCCAATTCTGAGGGATTAAATTGAGATGACCAATTCTGCAGGTCGAATCCAATTCTAAGGGATTAAATTAAGATGACCAATTCTGCAGGTCGAAGCCAATTCTGAGGGCTTAAATTGTGATGACCAATTCTGTGTGTCAAAGCCAATTCTGAGGGCTTAAATTGAGATGACCAATTCTACGGGTCGAAGCCAATTCTTAGGGCTTAAATTGAGATGACCAATTCTGCGGGTCGAAGCCAATTCTGAGGACTTAAATTGTGATGACCAATTCTGCGGGTCGAAGCCAATTCTGAGGGATTAATTTGAGATGACCAATTCTGTGGGTCAAAGCCAATTCTGAGGGCTTAAATTGAGATGACCAATTGTGCGGGTCACAGCCAGTTTTGAGGGATTAAATTGAGATGACCAATTCTGCGGGTCGAAGTCAATTCTGAGGGATTAAAGTGAGATGACCAATTTTGCGGGTCGAAGTCAATTCCAAGTGATTAAATTGAGACATTCTCGGGGAACTTTATTGGGGAAATTACCTCGTGATTTTGATTTGAGCTGGGGAGTTGATTGCTGGGGAAACTTTCGTGTCTTTTGGAGACTTTACAGGGGAATAGCCAAATGGATGCCGTAAATCCCTCTGGGAAAGTGATTAGGGGGTCTAGGGTTTGGACGTTTTGCTCGAGGAAATTTTAGACTTTTAGTGAATAGGAGATAACCTGAGGTTTAGGATACTTTAGGGGTCCTCTAGGGACGTTTTCGGGGGGATATTATCTTGGCTTTTGAGAGTTCTACTAGGGAAATAGGGGTTCCGCTTGAGGGAGTGTGAATTTTTCTTGGTGAAAATGTTCTAAATCCCCACCGGGATTTTTAGAAAATTTTTGAGGACTTTTCAGGGTTTTCTGGGAGTTTCTGTACGAAAATTTAAGGGGATGCCAATCGGCATGGTGTGGAGGGTGCCATTCGGGAGTGGCAAAGAATTTTGGACTACCTTGAGAAGGTGAAAGGTCAGTGCCGATCGGTAGGTGGGGGTGCAGTGCCGATCATCATACCCTTGGCTTCCTCTATAAAGGGTACGAGTTCCCCTCATTTTTCATAGCTTCTTGCCTTCTCTCTTTCTGTAATTTTCTTCTACGAATCATTTTAATATTCCGCAACCTAAAAAATGGCCATTTTTTTAGCACTGTGGTACACAGGGAGTGGTTGGCTATTGATGACTGGGGGAATGTGGAGTGGATGGCCAGGGCGCCTCTTGCTTTGGGGAGTGAGAACTCTTTTAATTCATTTGAGCCAATAGTGAATGAGCGGACTATACTTCGGGAGCCGTTGCGTCATTTCTCTTCTAGGGTGGTGAACCCTGGTGGTTATGTAAGTACAAAATGACTTTTAGCATTCTTTTCTGGTGATTTATTTTTTTTCTTGGATTTTGATAAGGCTTTTTCTTTGACAGTCTGATGTTTCTTTGTCGACTATGCGTGCCCGCAGGATGACGAGGTTTAAGGATGTCTGGGAGCACCTTCCACCTATAGTGCGTTGGGTAGTATTTTCTGTAGGATTTGGGAGGCTTGCGCCTGTGTTGGATGAGACGCCTCATTCGACGACGGTATTATGCGCTTTGGGGGAGAGGTGGTGGGACACTACCCACACCTTCCATTTTGTCTTTGGGGAGATGACTATTACTCCCATAGATGTGCAATCGTTACTGGGGATGGATTGTGATGGAGAGCAGATATAGGTGGATTGATCTTTGCGGGTGAGGCCGGAGGCGGTACGGGAGGCGCTAGGTGATGTGGGGAGGATAGTATCTGGGTACTCAATTCGTTTGTCGCGCCGCTGAGGGATGTTTTACTGAGTAGGGTGATTGATGTGGAGGATGGCCTATAGGTGAGGCAGATGGCCTGATTGTTTATCTTGCTGGTGTTGGGGGGATTTATGGTGGCGTCGAGCGGTGACGTTTTCCACTTATGGTTTTTGCCATACTTGAGGATGTTTTCGAACATCCCTCTCTATGATTGGGGGAGCCTGACTTTGGAGACCTTTTATTTTTCTCTGGATGCATTTATTCGGTGCTGCCGACAGACTTTTATTGGAGCCATGTATCTTCTTAAGGTATTCTTTGGTTTGCGCACTTTCCTTTAATGCGTTCACATTTTCCTTGTGCATCCTTTTTTTTACCCCGAATTCTTATCTTTGGCAGGCGTGGTTCTATGAGGTGATTGGGTGTAATACCTAGATGGTTGCTCTGAAGGATGAGACTATTAGGGACTTCTACCGGTTGTATCAATTGTGCAAGGCCAATTGACAGTCAAGGAAGTCGCTTTCTCTGGAGGTGGTGTATCAGGTCTTGAATGGCATGACCAGTGATAGGGTAAGACTTTTTCCTTCTTCAGTCTTGGTCTTTGTGCGCTTTGATTCCTTATTGACTTATATCTGCTGGGGATTTTTCAGGTGACCTTTTACCCTTGGGTAATGGATGTTCAGGACACGGGGTCGACTGGGGTGAATGCCTAGATGAGGCATTTACTGGCGCATGAGTTTGGCCACTCCTGGTATCTCGGGGAGAGGGTGGTTCGACAGATTCCTGAAGAGGAGGTGGTGGTACCACCTGTGAGGCCCCCTATGTCTATGAAGGGAGAGAGAATATTTCCAGAGGATGCAAGGATTGCGGCGATGATTGGCAAGTCCTATCTGTTGTATACAGACACGGCTATGGTGTATGATTATATGGACTTCGTGATGAATTAGCTGATGGCGCCTAGCATATATGATACGCTGCTCTTCCCTCCTGCGGGTTTGAGTTGGCCAGTGGGGTCCTCCCATAGCGGTGGTGGTCCGTCGTCATCTGCGACGATAGTGACTTCTAAGGTTCCCTTTGTGCGGATGCATACCCCTTCATACAACATTCGACGGGGTAATGGAGGGATGGTTCTTATGTTGCATCGTCCTCATGCGATGGACCCGGAGGAGTTGGGCTTGACCGAGGAGGTCCTTCATCCTATGTTAAACCTTTATGGTCGTTTCTTCTTTCTTTTGTAGTTTCTTTTGATCTTCTTTGCATGATACTGATTTTACCTTTTCTTACAGCAAGTCCGGGTGTCCACTACTTGGCTAAGGGACATTGGGGACTGGATATCTTCGGTGACTGCCCATATTCGGGACACGGTTTGTGTTCCTTTTTTCTTGGTGCTGTCTGCCTCATCCAGGGAGGATTTTGGTTTGGGTAGCGGTGATGCGTCATCTCGCCACAGGGGAAAGAGAGCGCGTCGCAGGGATGGAACCTCTTAGAGAGAGGGGTGAAGGGTAGGTGAGAGAAAGAGAGAGAGAACGTGGGTTCGGTCCGAGTCCCATTATTTTTTTGCTTTTCTTTGGATTCCTACAAAACTAATATAACAGAAGAATATCTATGCAATTCAATGGAGTTTTTTATTCTCTTCTGTTAGTAATGAATGAATGAATGCATATGTGCTTTTTACTTTGCTGCTGAGACCGTAAAAAGAAATATTTTTGGAATTTTGAAGGAAAGTTTAAAATGAGATATTATATAAAGATAGAAGGGGATTTTGAAATTCAGTTGAGAATATCAATTTATTTTTATTAAGTTTTCTATTTTTTTTGGCAAAAGAGAAAAAAGGTAAGTTTTCAAAAATAGGGGGTTACCGATCGGCAAGCCCCTTGTCCTAACTATCGGTGGGTCAGTCCAGTCTAATCAATCAAGGCTTTGATTGGTACTCTCTTCAGCCTTTGTTACCTTGTGGGGCAGGATTCCCTTCGATTTTTGCAGGGGTTGTGTCTTTTGTGAGGGTTTTCACGTATAAAAAGGGATAAGGGTGGAGTATTTTCATCACACCTTCACATTCTAACTTTCTTATTATGTGATATGGCTCTCCCTAGTAGTGTTGAGTTTACCAACTACCTTGAGACTTTGGAGGCGATGTGCTCCTACAATGTTGACTACGATGCTTTCAACATGCGTGCAGTCTTATTATGGCGTAATTGGCCCATAGAGTGGAACATGATGATGGCGGCGATACAATTTTGGTACCCCAAGGACTATGTATTCCTCTTTGGCTTGAAATAAGTCTGTCCGACTTATGAGGAATTTTTTGCCATATTGGGGGTAAATCCTAGTGTGGCGGCTGCTATGCCCGAGTTTCTCGATCTCCTCGGGAGCTATTGGATGGAATTCTCCACATCTCGCCTTCGGCGGTTATACCTTTGGTTACAGGAGGAATGATTTCCCTTCCGGCGGTGCTGCAGTCTGTGAATTTACAGGAGGTTGGTGATGCTGGATATACCGGAGCCGTCGTTTTGGGATTGGTTTCAAAATTGCTGCTGGTGACTGGGGAGCTGCTGGTGGAACCACAACTTGAAGCCATTACTTTATGGATGTCATACCGTCGCAATACTACGGCGATGATATTGGTGGAGACTTTGAATGGCCTGGATGCCTGGAGAGAAGGTCATTCTAACTTTCTGAGGGGTATCCCTGTGATGCTGTTCATGTGGTTGTCTGAAAGATTCTTCCTGGTGACTCCTCAGAAATATCCTTTGTCAGTTGTGCCCAACTTTGTTTCGCGCCATTTCATCAGTGTTGGCCTGGATATCGAGAGCTGGGAGAACTGGTTTGTGGAGAATGGGGCTCTAAATCTGCACTAGTCAGTGTCTTGGTGGGGACAGATGCTGCCTACTCTGGAGCTGGAAGAATACCCGTACGTTCGACTGGTTGGTCTCAGACAGAACTCTTTCTATTTACCTTGGCGGCTTCTGTGCCAATTTGGTTTAGAGAAGGTCATGCCACCTCAGACACTAAACTTTTTTCTGGTAGAAGATCTGACAGAGCGTTTGGGCATGCGGCTTAGCCCTTTGTGGGAGAGTCGGCGTCTATCGACTCGTATTTCTCAGTCTCTTGGAAGAAGCGGGCACATCACTGGGGATTATATGAAGTGGTTGTGGAGAAGATTAGTTAGCAAGATGTTGGTAGTGGAGACTGGACAAAGGTGGATTATCTTATCTGATACCATGGAGGGAGGTGTTATGGTTTTTTCGAGGCTGGTTCGAGCTTATCGATCTATGGAGCATCTACGGCTCTCTACTCAGGCAGGGGAAGCTTGGGGACCCCATGACATAATTGATGATGATGGAGTGGGATCCTATGGTAGCTGTGGGTAAGATTCTTAGAGAGTTTGTTTTGTAATGGAGAATCAATTTGAGAATTTATTTGTCTTTTTAGGAAGGTAAGGGGAAAGGAGTTATCCGTTCCTTTTCTTATGTAATTTCACTGTAATTTCTCATTAGTAAAATAAATAAGTTTTTGATCATCCAGCTATGCCTTTTGATGAATTTCATATTTTTGAATTATCTATACCGATCTCTAAGGCATGCATAATCCTTTTGTTCAAGCATATGTTAGAATGAACTGTCGTTCTCAGAGATAGGAAAAGAATAGTTTTTTTGTGAAAAAGAAAGGGTCGTGCTCATGTAAGATGTATGAGTTGACTACGTACCTCTAGGGGTTTTGAAAAATTTTAATTTTTCTGGAAATGGTTTTTGTAGAGGATCAGGCCCACGTAGTTCTGGGTAGAGGGAAATGAAGATTTTTTTTAGAATAGAAGGGAGATGAGAAGAGTCATAGCGTGCCAAGATTTCGGACTAGGGTAAAACTTCTTTAGACGATCCAGGTTGACTTGGCATGCCATTTCCTCCCTGTCGAGGTCGGTAAGCACAGCGGTGCTTTCGGATAAGATCTTCTTCACAATGTATAGGCCGCTCCAATTAGGCTTGAATTTTCCTCTGGGGTCCCAGATGGTCTCTACTATTTCTTTAAGGGCTAAGTTCGCCTCTCGGACACCGCGATCCTAAACTCTCTTATTGAATGATAGCACTATACGCTGATGGTACCCTTATATGTGATACAATGCTTTCAGTATCCTTTCATCTAAGAGTGACAACTTATTGAGATGGCTTTAATGTCGATCCTCCTCACGGACTTGTCTTTCGAGCATGACGCAAAGTGAAGCAATTTCTAGCTCAATAGGTAGGACTGCTTACATACCGTAGACCAGAGAGTAAGGGGTAGAGCTTGTAGAAGTTCGAATCGAGGTTCGGTATCCCCAGAGGGCGTAAGGGATTCGGTCGGTCCAATCTCGATAGCTTTCGGTCATCTTATTAATAATGGCTTTGAGGTTCTTGTTGGATGCTTCGACTGCACCATTGCTCTGAGGTCGATAGGGAGAAGATTTATGTCTCCGAATCCCATTATCATTGACCACTTCCGTGACTTCTGCCTCAAAGTGTAACCCCTTATCTGACACTTTTTCATTCAGGACCCCATATCAGCATATGATGTTCTTCCTGATGAATTTGGCCACTTTCTTGGCGTTCAGAACTGCATATGACTCTGGTTCAACCCATTTGGTGAAGTAATCAATGGAAACTAGGATGAATTCATGCTAGATGGAAGCCTTGGGTGTAACCTTCCCTATGATGTCAATGCCCTATGTGGAGAACGGCCAGGTAGAAGTCATGTTGTATATTTCTTGTGGAGGCAGGTGTTGAAGGTTGGAAAACTATTAGCACTTGAGGCATCTATGGACATAGGCGGTCCGATCCTGGACCATGGTGGTCCAGTAGTAACCTTGTCGAATGATCTTTTTAGCAAGCATGTGACCATTCATGTGGGGCCCACATTCCCCGCTGTGGATTTTTAGCATTATCTCTTCAATGTCAACCCCTGCGATGCAGTGCAGATGGGTTCCATCGAAGTTTCTTTTGAACAGTGCTTTATGATAAATGATGTACTAGGCGGTCAGTCTTCGGAGGGTTGCTCGGTATTTCTTGTTGGAACCTTCGGGGTACCTACCATACTTGAGGAGGTGCCAGATATCATAGTACCAGCAATTGGCTAGCCCGGGATCTTCTTTGGTGATGAGCTCAATGTGGTAGGAATGGGTTAGTTTATCTTACCTTTGGACTAGGCAGGGGGCCATTGTTATTCCTTCGGGCATGTCAACCATGGAGGCCAAGGTAGCAAGGGCATCGACTAGGTTATTCTTTGCTCGAGGTAGGTAGTGGAAGATAATATCTTGGAATTGGAAGGCTAGTTCTTTTAAGTGGGCATGGAAGCGTTGGAGTTTCTCGTCCTTGACTGTCTATTTTCTGAGCACTTAACCTATGATGAGGAAGGAATCCCCGTAGAAATCTAAGCATTGAATTCCTTTCTTGAAAGAAACTTTGAGGCCTAGCGTACACACCTCGTATTCAATCATGTTATTGGTGAAGGGGAAATCCAATTTGATAGCGATGGGAGTATGGGAGTCATCTGGGGTGATCAGAAGTATTCCAATGCCATATCCCTTTTTATTGACAGTTCCATCGAAGAACATTTTCCATTAAAGGTCATTTTGATTAGCGCAAAGGATGTTATCATCTAGGAATTTGGAGATCCAGACATCAGCTTCTTCCATAGGGTAGTTAACGAGGTAGTTAGAGATGGCTCTTCCTTTTATGGCTTTCTGCTGACATACACGATATCAAACTCGACTAGGAGCATCAACCATCGGGCCATTCGACTGGATAAGGAAGGTTTCTCAAGCAGGTAGTTGATGGGGTCCATTTGTGATAAAAGTTTGATGGGGAAGGCGAGAATGTAGTGTCGCAACTTTTGGATGACCCAAACAAGCACGACGCATGATTTTTCCAAAGAAGTGTAGTTAACTCTGTATCCGGTCAATTTGTGACTGGCATAATAGATGGCTCTTTATTTACGGGATTCTTTAAGGTATTGGGCTTGTAAATCCCCCGCTACAGTGTCAGTTATGGTTAGGTATAGGAGAAAGGGGAGACCAGGTTGTGGTGGCATGAGTACCAAAGGTTGGGTCAGATATTTTTTTATTCGGTCAAAAGTTTCTTAGTAGGCCTCGTTCCAAACCTTCGTTGAATCCTTTCATAAGAGTTTGAAAATAGGTCTATAAAGGGAAGTTAGCTAGATGATGAACCGACTGATGTATTATAATTTCCCAAGGAAACCACTGACTTCTTTCTCCATTCGGGGATGTGGCATCATAAGTATGGCTTTCAGCTTGGCAGGATCTGCTTTTATCCCCTTCTTACTGATCATAAATCCAAAGAGTTTTTCCTTTGTAACGCCGAAGATAAATTTTTGTGGATTGAGTCTCATCTGATACTGTCGTAGTTGTTCGAAGAACTTTCGAAGAGAAGTAACATGACCTTATCTAGTTTTGGATTTGATAATCATATCATCCATATAGACCTCGACTTCTTTGTGAATCAGATCATGCAGGATGATTGCGGCAGACCTCTAATAGGTATCCCCAGCATTCTTGATACCAAATGGCATAATCGTGTAGCAAAAGGTTCCCCACGGTGTGATGAACGTGGATTTTTTTTGTGATCAGGGTGCATTTTAATTTGGTTGTATCCGACAAACCCGTCGATGAATAACTTAAGAGCATGACCAGTTGTGTTGGCTACGATCATGTCGGTATTGGGTAACAGATAATCATCATTTGGAGCGACTTTTTTTAAGTCCCGGTAGTCTACACATATGAACTTTCCCTCCTGATTTTGGTACAGGCACTATATTAGCTAGCCATGTGGGATATTCGATCACCCGAATGAAGCCCATGTTCAACTGTTTTACCACTTCTTCTTTGACTTTGAGCGACCATTCGGTGCGGATGTTTCACAATTTTTATTTGACCGGCTTGTAGTCGGAGAGAGTGGGGATCTCATGTTGAGCTATTTCAGGATCAATACAGGCATATCATCATAGGACCACATGAAGACATCTATGAATTCCTTCAATAATTCTTCGAGTTATGCACGCTCATGCTTGTCAAGGATAGCCCCTATCCTAATCTCACGCAATTGGATACTAGAACCGAGGTTAACAACAACAGTTTCTTCTTCATTAACTTGAATGCGATTATGTTGTTTGTTATTTCCCTTATTTAGATCGGTTAAGAATTGTTCATTTACAAAATCATCATCATCAAAAGTTTGATTAGAATCTAAACAATTAATGTAAGGCACAACAAGATACTCAAAATATTCATTTATTTCATTGATAGGAAAAATAGCATTGAAAACCTCATCAAAGGAGGTCTCGATTACATTAGAGCAATGATGGACAACTGAAGAAGAGATAGGGTGAACATTGGGGCTAGGAGGGATTTCAACAAGTAGAACTGGAGCATCATACCAGTTGAGGAGAGGTGTATCAACTGCTTTAATTAGGCGGGATGGATCTAGTGATGTAGTGATTGAATGAACCATGAAGAGTGCCAACCCCAATGTCTGTAAGTTAAACGAATCCTCGGAGTCACCTTCCTCAGTCTCTTCAGTATCTTTGATGAACGGTTGTTCATGGTGTTGAGAACTTTTGGCCCCTGGATAGCTGTCTTAGAAAAAGATATCCATTCTAGGATTCATCTTCTTGTCTGTATGGTCATACCATGGTTTTGAAAAGCCACAAAAGGGGAAGTCTTTGCCCTCTTTAATGAATTTCCATATTCAAGGAATCACCTGGGATAGTCTGGATGCAGTCTATTCTTCTCTTGGGTTGAGACTGAAGGATTTCTGATGGTTGATACCCCAAATCACAGGGAGGGAAAGCTTGTTTCAGTACGATGGTCTCAATTATCCCTTGCTGCCTTTGTCGTAGCCCCAGTCCGGGCATAAAGTGCACATTTTTGAACATTTGAATCACATTGAGGTTTCCATGAGGGTCGTATTCTGGAAAAACCTTTTCTTTGAAATCATTCCCTATCGGGAGTAGAAGTGGCTCAACTCAGAATCCTAATAGGAGCATATCATTTGACCTGTGCTGTATCTCAAGGATTAGATTGCTGGTACTTTCACTCTCGGCATTATCGTCGTCGCCTAAAATGGTGACGACTCATCCGTCGGTGAAGAACTTCAATTTCTAATGGAGTGAGGAAGACAAACCCATGATACCGTGGAGCCAAGGTCATCCAAGCAACAGGTTAAAACAAGCTAAGATGTCAATAACTTGGAATTCAACGACAGGGTTTATAGGGCCAGACCCTATTAAAAGTTTTATGGATCCCATAACCTCTCGACGGGTATTATCGTAGGCACATACAGCAATGGAGGTTAGAGCGAGGTCTCTTTCCTTTAATCCTAAGCATTTGAAAGTTCTTAATGGGAAGACATTTAAGGAGGATCCATTATCGACAAGAGAGAGTGGTATGATCTTCCCCATAACTTTGAAGGAGATGTTGAGTTCATGATTGTGGTTTGGCCCAATTTTGGGGATTTCTTCTTCGAAAAAGGATAGCATTCGGGTAGAGGTCAACGATCTGACTAAATTTATCACTTCTTCTGGTGTGGTATAAGGAGGAAATGTGGGTCCAGTGAGCAACTTGATCAAAGTATTTTTATGCAGCTGGAAAGACATGAAAAGTCCCCATCAAGTGATGTTAGCTTGAGTTTTCTTTAGTTGATCGAGGATCTTGCTTTCCTCGAGGGTCATCTCTGGCATATGAAGGTTTTTAACATCCTTCCCTTTGTCATTGGTTGGTGGTAATCTTGGGATATGGTAATGCCTCCCTGATCTGGTCATATGATTTATCAAAGAAGGGAAGAACATGAACCCTATTTCCTCATTAATCTCGGGTTGTTTTGCCACCTTGTTTATTTCTCCGAGGAGTTCTTCAAATGATATCATCCCACACATGTCGTCTACCGGGCCAATTTTATCGTAAGCTTGTTCTTTATTTGAATCTTGAAATTCTTCCCCCCATTTCGGGGAAATAATTTTGTCTTTCCATGTAAAGTCGATGCATTCCACAACTTCAATGGCTTCTTCATACATGTCCTCCCATTCTGCGGGGAGATGTAAGGGTGAAGGGACCAGGAACTCTTGTAGCTTCAGAGTATCGAGTAACTCAGTCATACTACAAATATTATTGGTTTGCCTAAATAATTCTACCATGATCTGGACAACGTCATCTAGGCTGACTTCATCAATCGGTACTACCCAACTGTCTGACTCTCGGGCCCATTGTCGCCCTTCCAAGAATAGCGTAGTGAATCTATGGCAATCAATGATAATCTACGAGGGAAATTGTAGCCCGAACTCTAGGAGATAGTTTAAACTTCGAATAATTCCATACTTCTATTTTCAGAATGGGTACGGACAATGATGCATGCTCTGGTAAGGAGTGACAGTGCCTAATAAGCGAGGATAACAGGGTGTAGGAGGAAATATGGGCAAGTTTGGAGTGGTTTGGAAGAGTATATGGGTGTGATTTGAGTCGAGGGATCAAATTCTGGGATATCTTCTAAGAAGATGGTATTGACATGATTTGGGAGTGGGTTGTGAGTAGTGTTTGGCTTAGGATTGGATGGTGAGAAAATGGTACCCTGGTCAATTAGACCTTGGATTATGTTTCAAAGCTGAAAGCATTGGTCGATTGTATGGCTAGAAGTTTGGTGAAAGGCTGAATGGTCATCTGCCTTGAAGTTTCTTGGAAGTGGATTTGGCAATGGACGGGGATCCAGGGGTTTAATAAGGTTTCGGCTTAACAGGGCTTGATAAACTTTAGAGAGGGGAGCATGGAGCTCAGTGTATTCCTTTCAAACTGGGACAAGGTGGCTTTCTTGTGCCCACGAGGTGGTTGGTTGAGAGAAGTTGTTGATGGTTGAGACTGCAGCATTGACAGGTTTATCACATTTTCTCAGAGTAAATTATCCTGACACTTTTTTTGGTTCAACTTTTGTTTTAGCAAGACCTTCCTCAATTTATACTCCTTCTTCTCTAAGAGCTCAGAAGTGGGGATAGTATTGTCCTCCCATTGTTGCTCGGACATGGGCTAAGAAGTTCTTCTTCACTATGTTGACTTGTTCTTCCTCGGATGGCCGATTGGTCATGGTGGCTTCTTTTCCCTCCATCGGGCTATGAAGTTACTAATTGATTCCCCAGAGTTCTGTTTGAGCAGTTCTAAATCATAATGGGTGACTTCAAGCTCTTCATTATATTTATATTGCGACATGAATTCTCGAGATACATCTTCCCAGCTACGGATTCGGGACTCCTCGAGATACAAAAACCATTGGAGGGCGCTATCCTTCAAAGTTTGCTAAAATAATTGGGCCATCACTTCTTCATAAACCCCTAGAAGAGTCATAGAATGGTGATAACTGCGATGATGAATAATACGGGGTCCACTTCCTCCGAATTTCTCGATATTTATCATCTTAAACTTCTCGGGTAACCTCGCCTTAGGATAAGGAGATATGTGGGTGTAGTCCATGTAATTTCAAGAGATTATGACTTGGTCGAACTTCTTAGTTAGCATCTTGAGATCTTCTTTGACCTTATTTGACTCTTCTTCTTTTGGATCAAAGATCATAGGAAAGTTAGCCCCAGGCTGGGCCAGGTTTGGAAAAGGAAGCTAGGCAGGCGGTGGTCCATTAGCATGAGGGGCACATGGGGTGTGCTGATACTCTTTTGGAACCCAGATAGGCTCGGGTGGACCCAAAGCGCGAGGAAATAGGGCCTCAGGCTCTTGAGGAACAGGAACCTGGTTTCGTTGCATCCTCGGACCTCAGTTTGGAGGTTGTCAATCTTGGACACGAGCTGAGCTAAAACTGCCATTAGATCTGGCTGCAAAACTGGTACTTGATATGTGTTCTCCATGGAAAGCGAATGGATTCTGGACTCGAAAGAAGTAGCAAGGGAATGGACAAAATTTTGGGGTGATTTGATTGCAGACCGAAGCCAATAAGGAGCCAGGCCAAGGGCGTGCAATCGACCTCAGAAGGCGTAAAATGGGATTTATTTTTGAAAAAAAAAGAATGAAAATATTTTTGACATTTTTTTTGAAATTGAAAGACAAAATATTTTTAAATTTTTGATAAAGAAAGGAAAACTATTTTTGGATTTTTGATAAAGGAAGTTGAAATATTTTTTGATTTTTGATAAAGGAAGGAGAAATATTTTTGGATTTTTGATAAAACATGGAGAAATATTTTTGGGAGACGAGTCTCAGCAAGATTATTATAATTATTATGTTCTCACTTGTATTAAATTCTCCTAAACGCAAAATGAAATGCCGAACGGGACCCGAGCCTAGAAAAGTTGGGTTTCTAACATATGCAAAGCTATGGTTGGACTTGTGACCAGGCTCACGGGTAGGGTCCCATTTTAAAATCGCGCAAAAATTTGGGCGGCAGGACGACCCGAAAAATCAACAGAGTTTTGGGTCGAAACCCGCAGTCTAATATATGTGTCCTAGTCTTGACACCTATTTGTGGGTATGCAGTTGGTTGGGTGAATTAGAAAGGGTTCCCCCCTTTGGTGTGACTTCCACGATATACGTTTTGCTTTTGAGGGCAATCGGTACGTGTGGACAAGACATTTGATATACCTGAGTGTACGTGAATTGCCTCACTGTATACCTCGTGGGGATGGTACATGTGAGAGCAAATTCTATATACTCATCATACGTGAACGAGTTCCCTGCGATATACCTCCTGTCATGACTTCGGCCAAGCTGTACGATGCGGGGGAACCGTTTAATAGATGTCGAAGGTACTTGGCCAATGGAAGGTGAGAGTCATATCGCGTATGCTAACTGCGCCTTGCCAGACCAGTGCCCATCAAGAAGTGACCCTCCAGTTACTGGAAAAAAATTGGTAAATAATAATGCTCTTTGGTGATGTCGTGTGAATCATGCATGATTTTCTTATTAGTATCTTATGATGAGAATGTCTTTCTTGATCATGACAAATAGGTAGAAAAGTCCAAATACCAAGGGTATACCAAGTATGGATGGGCGATGCGTGCAACATGTGGATATATGTGATCCTAGGTGCACGTGGTGCGAAGTGTACATAGAGAATCTTCTATAAGTGTGTGAAGAGAAGCATAAGCATGAGGTACACATGAAAAAGGGGAACGTGAAAATTTGGGGAGTATATAAGAAAATAAAACACCCATGTAAATAGAGTCTAGCTCTCATATAAAAACGTCCCCAGCGGAGTCGCCACTATGGCCATCCACGATCCTCACGGAGAGAGAGAGAGAGAGGAGGGATCATCTCATGCAGTGAGAGAATCTTGGTCCCACGCATCCCTCTTAGGAGAGCTTTGGCCGTCGTCGGTGATGTGTGATGTGAAAAATATAAAGAGATGGAGTCACCAGTCTATTTTACTCAAAACAGACAAAAGAAGGTGGATCCATCCCAAAGAACAACCCCCAAAGACATACTGATACATACGAAACCAAAATTGATTCAAAAAAGGTTCGGAGGCTAAGATACGAAATGGGAAGGTGTTAGGCACCCATTTCGCCCTTGCGTTCTCTCATGGATTTGTTGTTATTTTACTTTATTTCCCTGTGGTATGTGTGCATGTGTATATGTAGTGGAGATAGTAATCATCAACTTGTATCATGTAAGAGATAAAGTGAGTCATCCACAGGAATGTTCCTAAAAAATAATATTAGAAAATAGGATTTATGCGATTATCCTAGCATTGATCGTTATAATGGAACGATAATGCATACGGAATAATACGCCACTAAGATCAAATATATGTATATGCGAATATATATAATCTAAGAGGATTAAGTTAAAGAATTAGAAAAATAGAAAGTGGGAGAAAAGTAGGACTCGAATCTCGGGTTTTACCCTAAGACGCCTACATAGCCTATAGAGGCATCAAAGTCCACGTAGTTTGTATACAAAATGAGGGGTGGGGTTTATCCCATAAATCCAATCGGGGACTTCTCTTATGTATATGTGTGTGTAAAAATGTGTTTTAGTTGTGAGAAAAGTGTGAGAATTCCCGTTTGGAATTTACGAGCAAACCCACTTTTTCTTATTTTTCGAGTTTTATTTATATGAAAATAAGGGACGTGTAATCATGCTAAATAAAAATTATATTAGGATATGTGAGATGGATAGAATAAAAGTGCTAAGTAATAAAAATATGTTAATGCGAATTTAGGAGAATTTGAAGAGAGAGTTGAGAAAGTTGGACCTTCTTGAAGATCTTGAACTTGATCTTGAATGTTGGAGGGCAGCCCTTGCACTTAGATGGTGATGAAGGGTAGTTAATTCACTAAGTTTGGTGAAAAAGGTGATAAAAAGTGAAGGTTTGAAGAGGAGTTGGATGTGGAAATCACGTTGACTTCGAAAGAAATTTTCTGAGTTCGTTGGGAGTGATGGATTCCAAATCTTGGGTCCTTTTACAATAAGGTCAGGCCCTCCTTTTTATAGGCCCGGACATTACCAATCGGCATAGGCCTGGTCCTACCAATCGGTAGGTGTTTGTATGCACACTTCCGATAGGCAGGATTTGGAACCAGCCGTTTGGCAGTCTCTTTCAGGTTCCTTCAAAAAATGGTCGCAAAACGCAAATCGTTGATCCGAATCACGCATGTGGTGAACTGCTGGAAAGGTATTTTAGAGACCTTATAAAATCCTTGGACTACTCCTGGGTCCGGGAGTTAACTTTGGGTCAAATATGGCTCGGAAGTGCTCGTCGGTCCTTTGGACACGGAATTGTCGGACATAAATGGATCGTTCGTCCGCATGGTAAGTCAGAATCGTGCATGGGACGGACCGTTGGAAAGGTTATGAGATGTACTTCGACATTCCAAAGAGTCCTGGGAGTGTTCGGTGACCTTTCGGAGAAAAATGGATCACTCGTCTGTACCGTAAGTCAGAATCATGGACTGGGCGGACCGTTGGAAAGGGGTTTCAGCACCCTTTGAAGATTCATTCAGTATCGGTCGATCGAAAGAGTTGACTTTGGTCAGATGGAGCCCGGGAGCGTCCGGTGACCTCCTGATCAAGTTTTGGGGGAAAACGGGTCGTTCCTCCGCATCGTAAATCAGAATCATGCATGGGGTGGACCGTTGGAAAGGGATTTCTATGACCTTTGAGGATTCATTTAGTCTCAGTCATGCTAAAGAGTTTGACTTTTGGTCAAACGGAGCTTGGGAATGCCCTATGGCGTCTAGGCGAGTACCTGGGGTATGACTTAGGTTTGTAGTGATGAAAGGAGGTGCTAGGTACCTAAGCAGAGGTTAGGGGGTGCTAGAATGGGGTTTCTATAGATCCCCTCGACATGTGAGTTTGGAACAAATGATAGCCATCGAATAGACATCGTGTGATGCTTTTAAAAGAGGATGACCAATTCAGAGGGTCGAGGACGATTCTGAGGACCGGGGGATGAGGATGACCGATTCAGAGGGTCAAGGTCAATTATGAGAACCTAAGGGGGAATACTAGGGATGGTCTAAAGGAAGTGATGATTAAATATTTAGATCAATTGCGAGAACCTAATGCAATGCCGGGGGTGACCGATTCTGCGGGTTGAAGCCAATTCCGAGGATATTTCTAATTCTTGGCAATAAAACCTTCAAACCAATAGTCTTTATGGGAATCAGGTTGATTTACTACCAACACCCTATCAGGACTTCTTGCTTTTAAGTTCACATGTTCTATCTTAACGTCAAATTCTTGGCATTTCGGCACGTCTTCACATGTTCTACCTTGACGTCCATATTTCGAATCTTGAGCACCGTGCATGATCAAAATGCACCCATCATTGAATACGTGCATCATGCATCTTCAACTGTCTCTATTCCCACTAACTCAACTACGCTAAAAGGTAAAATAATTAATTGGAGTTATTAATGTTCACATATTTATTTGGGATATTTTTATAAAATATTTTTATCAAAATTGTGGCGTTTTTTTATGTCAAAAATTATTTTTTAAGACCTATAAGCGAGACTTTTATATCAAAGATTTTTCACTTATGTCTTTCTAACGACATAGTGATGTCGTTCAAACAACATTGAGATTTCATTCAAATGACAACTTCTAACGATATCACATATCATTTGAAGGGTCGCTCGAAGGTCGTTTTTAAGTGGCATCAAATGAACCCATATTATTTTACATTTTTAAGGGTCATTTGTATGGCCGTTAGTAATAACATTAGATGTCGTTAAAACGACATGCATAAGTCATTCAAATGACTTATATCACCTCAACTTTCCATTCAACCTATTTACACTTGCTATGAAGTTAGGTTTTGCAAGTCTTCCAAAACTCCATTTTTACATTTTTGACACACCAAAAGACTTCATCTTTTAGGCTTTAAAACCTTTTTGATTCACTACAAAAACCCAAATCATTTTTGTGAATCATTCGTGACTTGATTATTCATCTTACTCATTCAGGAGTAACTCTTGTGGAGAAGAAGGCTGTCTCGATTACTGGCCAAATTGGAGCTCTTACGGGATCTCTTACTGAAGACTTCGAATCGACACCTGAGAGTATTTCTTCGTCACAAAAATGCTCTATATCTGTTATGTAATTGTAAGTTGTATATTTAAAGTTTGTATAGAAATAAAAGGTTTCCCCTGTTCGGGATTTTTCCTCAAACCCGTTTTGTGATTATTTGGTTGTGCATGCTAGATAATTCGTATTATTTTTCAATCATAATTAGATGCAAGTTTTAGTTTCTTAATTAAAATCTGGACATAAAATTAATTAAAGTAATTTATTCATTGATTGCAAGCGCACTCTCAATAAATTTAAAAATAAATCAACTAAAGTTGAGGTGGTCAAGCTTCACTCATTTAAATCATGAACAACAAACATTTATTTAAACAAACAGTGATATTCATCAAATTAAAAGCTTTTCCTTTTACTCATTCTCCCAAAGTAACATCACATGTTCTTCCTAGGAGAATCATGACTATTCCTGCTAATTTTTATTGTTGCGTAAGTTCAATAGGTTAAGTTTCAAATAATGTTAATGTTTTATTTAATTATTTCTATAATATCTTTTAAGCCTTATATATTATAAACATTACCATCCAAACAAAATTTAAGCATTACAGATATTCTTTTAACTATTATGCATAATAAATCCTCAAAATTCAATGAGTGTAGATGCCTAGCCCCACCCTCTCTTATTGGGTCCACCATTGTAATAACATGTACTCTTTGTTAGGGTGTGTTTTTTAAGAATTTTAATTTTTTTGAATTATGATTCGATTTTTTACAAGTTTTTCAAATTCTGATTTAAAATTTTTTAATTTCCATCTTTTCCAAAGTAAATCGGATCAGAATCGAAAATTATCTTAAATTTTTCATTTTTATGCTCTGATTTTCCCAAAAGTGTGTCATTCCAATTTTTCAGAAAATATAAGCCGATTTTGTACTTTAGTGTAGAGACTAGCTAAAGTATCAATTGGAAGGTTAAAAAAAAATACTCAAATTAAGAGTCTATAAAAGGAGAACAACTCACTAAACCTACTATATGCTTCAAGTTCTTAACAACCATAATAAAACTTAGCATTTCAAGTTAATTTTTTTTATTTCTACTTTAATTAGCATAAAAAGTAGAGTTCCTTTAATTTTTGAGAAATTTTGTTAAAAAAAATTTTCATATATATATTAAATATTAAATCTTTTTATAATTTTTAAATAATTCGGAATTTTTTTAATTACAAAAAAATTGGAATAAAAATCGGCAGTAAAAAAATCTGAAAAAATCATTTTTTTTTTCTTCCGAATATGCCATTTTCGATCCTATCCGCCTAAAACACACCCTATTATTTTATTTTCCGTATTCTTATTAGGGGTTATGTTAATTTTCGTTGTGTTTTATTACATGGAAAATAATTTTTTAATTCACATTTACTTTCATGATTGTTGGTTAGAAATACATTTTATGAAAATAAGTTATAAATAGAAAAATTTCTTTGTATTGTTTTAGCATTTTTAATAGAAAACATTTTTAGACAACCAATCAAAGAATTTATCTTAAGAAAAATATGAAAATTAAGACCAAAATTCATTTATATTTCCCCCTTTCGTTTTCCATTTACTCATAAAATGAACTATAATTAATAATTTTGAACTTTGTAATCAAATGCAGCCAAGACTTATTAAAATTTAACTCTTTTGTATCATTTTATGAAATACAATGAGGATTATTAAATAGTTACTTTTATAATGTAAATGCCTTAGAATAAATTTACTTTTATGACTAAAAATCTTCATTTATTTTACTTTTGAATGGATTGGGTGGTTTGATCCAACATGTTTTTTACTCTTTTATTTGAGGTGAAATATTTTGGGTCCCTACACATAAGTCACATATGAGAAAATTATCATCGTATAAGTCCTATTGATCAGTCAACCACTAAATAAGTACTGCTAGCCCAAATTACGCAAAACTGTACAAAAAATCAATCACAATCACCACCACAACTTATTGCAAACCACTATTGTGAACCATACTAGTGCTGAGGATTACCATCGTTGTCACGAAAAAGAAACCATAGTCATAAATATAAGGAGTAAATATTTATTTACTACACATATAAATAAAAGTAAGTAATATTTACTTCCAGATTTCATATCTTTCTTGTTATATAGAAATGTATACATAATAGATATTTGTGCTGTTTATATTTAAGGCATGATTATGTGAATATTGACTCAAAATTTCTACCCAATCATATTTTTTTCATTGGAATTTTGTTATGGATTTGCTGCCCACTTAATCGGGGTAAAGATTTTAGCTTTTGGAATTGGAAGTTTACAGTCAACGAAGGTCTTCATCACTAGAACAAAGCACCCATTGTAGCCAACGAAGGCTTGCTTCATTACAGCAATGCTCGTGGTTGCAATGAAGTGGAATAACATCTGTGAAAAGCGAGTTTAAGAATGTGTATTTTGGGTATTGTATCCCTTGGTGCTCCTTACTACATATATTTATTGTAGGGGAAATTTGATCTAAGTATTTCATCACACTTCATTGTACAAGCATTAAGAGAGATAGTGATGGTTAAGAGTTGTAATCGTAGCTGATTCATTTAAAGAAAGGAAGCCACCATCATCAATTGTTATAGACAAATTGGTCAACCAAATACACTTGTCTTATGCTTTGTTTGTCAGTGTTTCTTCTATTTACTTTCTCGTTCCTTTTCATTTAGATTATATTTTATCTTATTATCTCTCGCGCTTCTCACCTTAGACCTTGGACATGCATGAATGACTACATTGAGTGAGTGTTATTACTACATATTGATATTATAACTTTAGCTTGTAGGTATTTTACTATATGTGCATCCAAGATGTTTGATAAATTTCTTAAGCTCGATTTGGTGTAGGACCAATTATTTATCAGAGGAAAATAATTTTGGATATAGGGAACGTCTAAATCGAAGGTATTGACGATTAAGTTCATCCTAGATAAGTTTGAAGGGAAAATAATTAATTTGAGCATGTGTCAATGTCAAATGAGAGATGTTTTGATCCAATAGGGTTTGCACGGGGTGTTAAGGGGAGTAATGACTAAACTCTGAATATGTTTGAAGATAATAAACTGAAGTGTTACATGTAGTATGTAGAAAGTTCTGATGAATCTCATCCAAAATGTCGTATATTATGGGATGCAATGCATGAGGAATCATCACAATCAATATGAAAAATATGGGAAGAAAAATACATGACAAAGAGTATAAATAATCATATTTATCTCAAAAAGAAGTTGTTTCGATTTAAATGTACACATAAGGTTTGTCAATGTCTGAACATCTTGAGGACTTTAATAAAATTATTACCAATTCATTAAGCTTATATGTTTATATTGGTGATAAGACAAGCCTTTATTTTATTCTCAATTCGCTTCCCGATTCATATGAGCACTTGAGCACCACATTTTTATACGATAATGATGAAGTTTTGATGATGTCTCTTAGGCATTTTTGGTAAGTAATAATAAGAAGAAGGAAAAGTGTGATTCTTAGCCCAATGTGTTGGTTATGTAGGGTAGGATCATAAAGAGAAATAATGATGGAAGAGGAATTCAAACTCCAAGTCTCATACCAATGTCTTAGAGATATTTTTATGTTACTAGTTCAACGGAAAGTGGAATTTCAAGAAGAATTTTCTTAATATAAAGAAGGAGGTGATAAGAAACTAGTTTTCTTAGTCCGCTAATACTGTTGTTGGACTTTTCCTAGTTGTGTTTGACCTCAGTTAACTCTCGTAACTGAGGGTAGATCAATGAACTTTCATAAGGATATACCCTTTTAAACATTCCATATCATGCGTGAATCTTCCTTACGGTTCGTATTTACTGGCTATTTCCTTCCGAAACCCTAAACTAGATACCACCGGACCCTTTCAAGCTTTATTTGACTTCGTTCAACTATCAAAACTGAGAGTAACTCAATTAACTCTCACATGGATATGAATACCCTTTCCATTGATCCATATCGTGTGTGAATATGACTTACGATTCACATTTAGTTGCCTTTTTACTTTGGAACCCTAATTCGGAGGTCATCGGCCGCTTTTGAGCTCCATTTAACTTTGGTCAACTATCGGACCCAAGAGTCTCTAAATTCACTTTTGTAGAGATATTAATCCTCGTACATGAGTGAATCTAACTTACGATTTACATTTTATGCCCTATTTTTCAAAAAAGTCCATTTTGGACTGTCTATAGGCACCCCGACCCTCTTCTTATCGTCATAGGGTTACTTTACTTAGCCTATAAGTCAGGAGGTATGCCGATAGGTAGGCCTAGGCTTATACCGATCGGCAAATTCCCTGAACCTAAGAATTCCTATTTAAATAGGTCCATGACCTCATTTGAAAGGACCCTTTTTCTAGATCCTAAGAAACACCTGCCTTAAATTAGTGCGTACTCTTTTACACATCCCTTTCAAAGAATTTCTACAACATTCCATTACATAATCCACACACCTCACCTTTCTTACTCACTTTACCACCATTACATCACCATCAAAATCAACATACATCACTATCCAAGCCATAATTCATTTCATAAAAGGTCCAAATCATATTCATTCAACTTTTTTACTCTAGTGCTATTACTCACTTTTACTTACAAGTATATTGTTGACATTTAGTTATCATTTCCTCACTTTTTATTGTTTATATATTAACCAAATTTATTTTCATAAACTAAAAAAAGGATTTGATCCTTAAACCTCAAATTATAGCTTTCCTTCCATTTTTACTACCCTTACCTCAATTCTGCACATTTTTTAACAAACCAAAATAAGAAAATTCTAGTATGGGTTCATGGGTTAAATCTTACCCTTATGTATTTTCGAACTACGTGGAATTTGATGCCATTTTTGGCTATGTAGGCGTTTGGAGTTTTCCTCTAGATTCGAGTTCTCTTTTCCAACTACTATTTTGTATATTTTAAGTAACCCCGTCAAACATGCGTATTAATTTTATCTTAATGAATTATGATCCGATGTCTTGCTCATATTACATTATATTTTCGTATTTTTTATTCTCTTTCATTTTTTTAATCTCGATAGACACGGATATCCACTTATCCATAGTGGATTATGATTTGTTATATTTCATATAGCGTGCCATTTTCTCTCTATTACATTTTTAGCAGCCCCACCAGACCTATGCATTCTGATCTTTGTGATAGATTGCGATTCGGTGTGTTGTTCACATTTTGGTTACTTTTTAGATTATTTTTCTTTTTTTATTTATACTCACTAGAATAAATCATCCTCATCTTACGCGTGAAGTGGGTACGATGATTTCTTCTCTTACCTATTACACACATATTATGCACACAAGAGCGGAATTTTGGAGAAAAAGAGAATATTATCATAGCCCATGAGAGATCAAAAGAGCGAAATGGGTGTCTAACACCTTCCCATTCCGTAATTTAATCCTTAAGCCCATGATCTTTTGTATGAATCAGTTTGTCTTTCATACCGTTCCTTTGGGAACGGCTACATCTTTTGCCTATTTTGAGAAAAATATATTAATGACTCTGTTTTCTATATTTTCACCCATTTGACGACACCAATTTATGTCCATGAGAGCCTGCGAATATTGTGTGAGTGGCAGAAAGAGGATTTTATTCCTTGATCCCGCATGCCAAATATTTTTCTTTTCGGGGTGAAACCATCGAATCTCGGATGGCCACAGTGGCAACTCCGTTGGGGATATTTTTATTTTTAGAGGTCTAAACTCTATTTTACCCAAATTTTATTCTAATTTTCTAATTTTCCTTACTTTTCTACATGTGTGTATGTATCTTCTCTAGTATATTTCTTACTCTTATACCCATATGTTGTATATATGCCTTGCTCATATAATTCTATCCATATATAATCTTCTCACCCACATGTTCGTTTTTCTCATCACATGTATATACTTCATTTTCTATCACATGCTTCATTATTTATCCACATGTATATACTTATCATGTGTCACTTAACTTTACCATGTTCTTCACATATCACATGTAGATATCTTCTGTTATTCCCACATGTATATTCATATGAATAACTTATTACATGTTTCACATATCACTCGTGTATATATTCAGCTTACTCTCACTTTTACACCACTTCATGTTATTCTAACTTGCACACACTTTCACGATACTTTATTATCACTCTCACATTTTTCCATATCGATGTCACTTTGCAAATCTCTCTCTCTCTCTCTCTCTCACTTGTGTATATTTACATGTTTCACACCATGTATATATTATCATGCTTTGTCTATGCTCTACATTTCATGTTACTTGTACATACTTGATTAGATTTACTCTTCTTGTATACTTAGATCTTTTCCATATGAGATTCATTTATATTCCCATGCTTTACTTCATGCTTAGTAGTAGTACCTACTCCCCTTAGCATACATAAAACTTTGCATAAAAATACTGATTAAGACTCATTCATTTTTCACACTACATCACGTGAGTACTACATTTTCACCAAAATTTTATCCCATACTGGGGGTTCACTTTGTGAATGGTTGTTGGTTCTATGGGCCACAGTCAACCTAAGAGATATGATTCCCACCTTCTATGGACCTGGTACCTTCGACGTATATCAAACGGTTCCCCTTGCATCGAACCACTTGATCAAACTCACGATGTGAGGTAAATGTCCTAGAACTCCTTGCATACCTCTCACACGTACCATCACCACGAGGCATATCATGAGGCGATTCACGTACACTCAAGTATATCAAATGGCTTTTCCACATGCGCTGATGAATAATTGCCCTTATAGGAAAGAGGTATACCGTGAAAGTCATGCCAAAGGGGGGAACCCTTACACTAACCTCCTAATGCATAAACCTTAGATAAGCGTCTTCCATAGGACACTCATACTTAGTTTGTCAGTTTCAATGTGAAATTCTGCAAAATTTTGGGTCAACTTACAGCCCGAGTTTTAGGCTATTTCGTCTATTTTTAAAACGGGACCCTATTCATGAGTTTGGAAACAAATCAAATCATCTCTCACATCACGTACCCTATTATTTTCTAGACTCAAATCCCGTTCGAGATTTCACTTGCACCCTAGGTGGAACATATTATAAGTGATCATAATAAGAACAACTACACTAGGATATTTTCCTTCTCATTTCAAAAATAAAAAAATACTTATCTGTTTTCAAAAATACCAAAAATATTTCCCTATCTCCTCAAAAATACCAAAAATATTTTTTTTCCTTTTCAAAAACACCAAAGTATTTTCTCCTTCTAAAAAATACCCCAAAAACAATATCCGCCCCGCTCCCCCCCCCCCCCCCCCCCCCCCAAAAAAAAAATAATGATAATTTTTTCTTTTCCTGTTATGTGTGATTTCATACCCTAGTTTGGCTTGGCTTCGTATTGGTTCAGATTTTTTATCAAGCTACCCAAGATTTCTACACCCTCATCCTCATCTTATATAGAAATCGAGAGATCCTACTATAGATTATTTATGGAGAGCCCGAATTAGAATGCTAATATTTAGCTAGAGCAAATGGCAGTACTTACTCAGCTTAGTACCAAGGTCAATAGTGTTAAGGCAAATGTCTAAGAAATACAGTGAAACAGGGGCTAGATGCCTGACATTCCTAAATCAGATATTTCCTTACCTCATGCCATAGGTTCGAAACCACCAGAACGTATATGAGCTTTGGAGGAGTATCAAAAAGCCCCTCATGCCCCGCGCATCCCACCTTTTAATGGGCTGGCGCTAGCTTAGTTACCAATACTAAACCATGCCCAACAAAGGGCCAACTTGTTGATGCATGTTCTTGTTGATCCTAAGAAGAAGAATTGAATAAGATTAAGGAAGACCTCAAATAGCTATCCAAGAAGTTTACTAAGTCAAAATCTTGGGGAGCTACGTGGATTACACCCACATGTTTCCCTACCCGAAAGCTAGGCTACCTGAAAAGTTCAAAATATTAGACATCTAATAGTTTGGAGGTCATGGACCTCCATTGTGCATAACTATCACTACTCCAGAAGACTATTAGCTGCGATCGGGGAGATAATGGACCAAAGTTTCAATAAACTCTTAAAAAAGCGCTCTTTGATGGTTCTTATCATCAGAGGAGTCATGAATCCTTAGTTATAATGATGTGTCCCGAGAATTCATGGCCCAATATAATTATAATGAAGAGTTGGAAGTCATTCGTCGAGACCTTGAGCTACTTAAATAAAATCCTGAAATGTTAGTCTGTAACTTTATCAAAAATTGGAGAAAAAAGCGCGCTATCCTGACAAACCGACCTTTCTAGAAGGAACATGAGAGTATTGCGAAGAAGATTTTTTTCCATATGTTCGAACCTTAGTGGGAAGACAATAATACCTAAACTTCTGAGCCCTCCAAGAGGTAATGGTCAAGATCAAAGATAGTGTTATCAATCAGAAAGTCAAGTCTGGATTGAAGAAGCCAATAAGGTATTTTAGTCCTTGCAAACCATCTAATACCTTTGTTTTAACCATTAACAATATTTCTCAGCTTGCTACATCATGGGCACAAGAAGATTATCCCGTTACAACTAGAAAGGAATTCACTGAGCTACATGCCCTCTCTTAGAAGTATATTAAGTCCTTTTGTCAAGGAACCTTATCAAGACTTTGGACCCTCGTCTGTTGCCAAACCCACTTATAAGAAACTTTAAACATGACACTCGTTTTGATTTTAATTAGATCAACGTGCATTCCACTTACTAGTGTTTCCACCTGAAGAAGGTCATTCAAATCCTCATCGATAAGGGGGTCATCACTCATCCAGCCAATCCTAAACCTAATACTACCAAAAACCCCTTTCCAACACACTAAACTAGTTTAAATGACATTCTTATAGATGAAAACCCAAAATTTGATCCTTCTACCAGAATTCGACCCATCAATTCACCTATTTCATCTTCCAATACCACTAAATCCTTTACAACGTGCCCTTATTTCCTTCTGCACCCTGAAAATGCGCCAAATTAAGCCATATCCTTCATGATAAGGGCCTGTATCACCATCTGAACCCACTCAATAACAATAAGGAGTATGGAGCTACTAGTTGTTTTGGATCAACTCAAAAATTTAGGATTGAAGTTACCGCCTGAGATGGATATTGGGGAAAATAATTGTGAAATAATCAATAACGTCAACATGGAAACCCGAGAGTGGGCTCGATCATCAAATGATAAGTTTGTGCGAGTAAAAGAATTCAGCATAGACAATTTTATGCAGATCATGTCAGATGAGTTCGTTAAGGGGAACGAGGTGTGTACAACTTCTAAACTGCTTACTATCCTATGACTTAAGGGATACCTGGTTCTGTTTTTCTAACACTTCTCTGTTGAGTGGGAAGATTTGTATGATAAGGCCGTTAAAGTCGTGGAATGCCTACATTCCTCATGGCAAGACAATGTTATTACCAACGGGTGGGGTGATGACTCAGACCCCTCGGATGATTCAGATGATAAATATGACAATGAGAATACCGACACGAGTTCTTCCTGTTGTGGGATTATTTATTTGGAAGAGCTACTATCAGGAATCAATGAAATATCCAACATGCCATAAGTGGACGAAGACACTAGGTTCCTATTCTTGCCAGCGTTCATAAATCATATGACCTGATCAGGATGATACTATACAGAATCAGTTCTTTCCTCATAAAATAGGCACGCAGATAAAGGGAAAGAAGTTGGTGAAGATATCCCAATGCTAGAAATGTCAGTCGAATAGAGTTAAGTCCTTGAACAAATTAAGAGGACCTAATCCAACATTACTTTGTAGGGACTTTTCATTATTTCCTAATTGCATAGAAATGATTTCATAAAGATCCTCACCGGACCTATAATTCCTACTAACCTTGAAGAAGCAATCCATATGGTAGGGAATATGACCGCGAGGAGGCTCGTCTCTTTTTCTAATGAAGAAATTCCTAAGATTGGTCATGATCATAACTCTGCCCATAATATCTCAATGGATGTCACGGGAAAGACGGTGCTTTTGTTACTTTTTGATAACGAATTTGTTTTGAATATTTGGACTTTGAGGACTCTCATTTTTTTGGGAATTAAAGTTAGTAATTTTAGTCATACTTCTACCACTATGCGCGCCTACGATAAAACCCTCCGGGAGGTCATGGGTAACCCATACTAGGGGTTGGTCCTATATGCCCCCAAATCGAGTTCCAAGTCATTAATATACTGGAATGTTTTAAATTTCTCCTAGGTCACCCTTGTCTTTAGATGAATGGCCTCTTCACTCCTAAAAAAGTTAATGTTCTTTGTGAATAACCAAGTCAATGTGACACCCCGCTTATTCTAACCACGGGTGATCAGTCATTCCTTAAAACAAACAGGATTCTCAACTAGTTCATTCTTAGCATAGCAGTCGAAATCTTTTTAATTACTAATCACCTATGTCAAATTAAGCATTTGCCAAATTTTTTCTTTCATTATTATAAGAACATACTGAAATAAATTAAATTAACCAAACCATCTACACAAATATAATCTTAACAATCATACCACATGTATACAAATGAATGAGTAATACCTAATAAGCCATCGGTTACCAAAACAAGTAATCTAACCACAAGCCTGACATAATAAAACTGAATCTAAATACACTCCGATAAATAAACTAGAGAAATAAATAGTTTAAAGGGAAACACACCCAAATGAAATACTGAAGAATCCCTATCGAGAAATGAAATGATATGAAGCCTCTAAAGCAACTCCTGCAAGACTCCACAAATGCCGCAGCTACGCATCCCTAAATAGAATCATCAAGCTGGTCATCCCTGTGGCTGGACACCAAAAAGGTTTTGAAAATATTTTAACACAGGTGAGAGACCAAGAAAACAGTTTGAAAATATTTTGCAAGTATTTAAATCACAGTATAAATCAATTATTAGATACCCATGTTAGTTCAACGTACACTCCCTTAAGTTCCTCACCTCTCAACTAATGTGCCCGCCTAACGCATCCTACCTAGCTATGCTACTCAACCCAACTAGATAAAGTATCTAACTAACCTTAAAATTTCTAACTCCATCGTATGACACATACGACTTGCTACCATAGTATCCATAATTAATATTTCCCACATATTATTATTGAATCAATTATTTAAGTTTCTCTACTTAAATTACTTTTAGATATACAAAATCTATCAGTTCTACTATTATACAAAAGTAGATATATCCCAACTGTATATATTCATCACACATACAATATATACAACCATAAAATCCCTGGAATGGCCCCTCGTGATGCTGGCATACTCTGCTATCAAGTCTATGTACCTCTCGTACTAAATCAAGGACTATTGGTTCGACATGTCTTCTCAAACCCAAAATCAATCAACACACAACGGAGGCGAACATGGTTCTAAGCCTTTGGGATACACACATACCTAACATACCAAAATGAAATGTCGGTATCACTAATATACACACATAGTGAGGCGCCCTAAGTTCCATGTTTTGGGGCACAAATCCAGACCTCACTAGAATCGTCAAGGCGGGATCACCCTCTACGCGAAAACCTACGAATAACAGGCAACGTAGGTATGTTCACGCACATAAACAAATCATAATCATTGGTATTCACACAACCTATATACATATTTATTAAGTAGGTATACACACAACCCTAGAATGTCAACTTGTACGTAGTATATATCTCTCGTATTCTCAACATACCTTTAATTACCATTACAACCTCAAATAGTATATTTCATTAGTATCGCTCACTACCCTAAGGGTCCGAGTTACACCTTAATTAATATCAATAACTATTTCACTCATACACTAGTGGTTGGAGTCACAGGTTCACTCATCCCTCCGTGACCTATTTCAAATCCCATACGTTCAATAACAATGGATATGTGTTTGATTCTACCCAACCTTAACTCATCTAATTTTATGTGAACCTAGTCCCCACCATAAGTCCTACTGACATTCAACATAATCCTCTTTATCATTTAAAGATGTCCCAAAATTCTCCCCGTTAATTATTCACACATTCAGGGTTCAAAAGTAAAAAAGTTACAAATCTGGTCAAACCGGACTGATTCACCCAAAGGATGAATTGATTCGCTCTTGGGCTTAATTGATTCGAAAAGTGTCATGTCATCTTCTCCAATAGGCTGTTACATTTTTCACCATTTTTCTTCAACACAACTTTCATGATTAATGTTAAAACTCTAATCTAATTTAACCCAACATCTAATATGAGTGTAGGAACGAATACCAACAAACATTATTTTTTTCCATGATTCAAAAGATTAAATTCTCTAATTAATTCATGCAAGCCCTAGTTTCATAATTCAAACAAGTTCTTCATAAAACCCTTTTTTCGAGGAAGAGGATATTGATCCCTAATCTGTTATAGATAGGAGAAATATGATCTTCTAGGTGGCTTTATAAGACATTTTTCAGATACTTGGGATACCTAATTTATCTAGATTAAAGAAACCTTTAGTCAACTGGGCAAATCATTAAAAAGAAGGGGAAAATGAAGATTTCTTTGAAGAAGAAGCTAAACAAGCTAATGAATTAGCTACACTATTGCATTGTCTCCAAATATGATCAATATGTCTTTGACTTCTGTTCATCATATCCACTACCTCATTAATTAGAGTTTTAACTTACCAAGGAGGTTTCCAGGTTTCTCTAATCATGTTTAATGTAGCCTTAGAATCAGTATCAATCAACATATTGGAATGACCTTTTTCGATGCATATATGAAGACCAGTTTTAATGGACATAATCTCAGCCATATGACTAGAATTATGATCAAGGAAATTAGAAAAAGTCATGAGGAAGATTCCTTGATAATTTCTGAGAACACCTCCAATACCACTAGCACTTGGATTGCCATTGCTAGAACCATCAACATTCAATTTCAAACGGCTTGTAGGAGGTTTGGACCACTTGGTAATAATGAAATTAGGAGTATTAATATGAACTTTGATCTGGAAGAGCAAAAGTAAAGGTGTTATTGAAGATTTAAAGGAACTACAGAATATTTTAGAAGCACAAATGTCAGACATAGAGACTTGTATTTGTTTTATTATGAAATTCACATCCATAGCATTATTCTCATAAACACTTTGGCATATAGATTTCCAAATTTCCCACATAATAACCATAGTAAGAACTTGAAATATAAATTTCATAAAATCAAGATGAGTTAAGTGAGGCCACCAGGCCATAAGCATTGATCTAGCTTAATTAAATGAAGGGATGATATCCATAAAATTCATATAATAGGACCAAACTTGAGTTGCCAAATGACTCTTAACCAACAAATGATTTAAAAATTCTTCTTTGTTACCACAGCAGTGACATTTAGAGCAAATTCTAATTACAATTCTTTAAACATTATCATTAGTGGGAATGGCCTTATAGAAACATTTCCAAGCAGAGATTGAGATTTTTGTTGGGATATGATTAGACCATAACCTTTTTCAGGATGTAGATTCTATTCCTGAGCCTCTGATCAAATTATAAAATGACTTTAAACTAAATTTACCATTTTGAGAAGCAACCCAAACTACTTCTTAATCCATTATAACTGAATGGTGTTGAACCTCTTTTTAAACTTGTCTCATTCTTTTCATCATAAGAGAGCCATTGGAAGATCTGAAATTCTTGTATTTTTTCTTCATTAATTGAGACCAAATCCCCTTTGAAGTATTCAATCTCTAAGTCAACTTATAAGAGAAAGTTGTTGTGACATCTTCTAAGTTTCTAATCTTAAGAGAACCGACTGAATATCTGCGTCTAGTTAATCCAGGCGTTCGTATTTCCTATAATACCATCAGTACCCCAAAAGAGTTTACTGAAAATTGATTAAATACGATTAAAAATTGCTTTGGAGGGGGATTTAAGGCAGTTAGAGTATATATAGGGATAAAAGATAGAACATGCTTAATAAGAATTAATCTCCCAGTAAGTGAAAGATATATAGATTTCCACCCCTTAAATTTAACTTTGATCCTGTCTATGATGTTATTAAAATAGCTGAATTTGTTCGTTCCAATATAAAGGGGACAACCAAGATAACTTAGAGGCAACTTTTTGAAGGAAAGATTGAGAAAGGAAGCTATAGAATTTATTCTTTGGACTGAAATAGAATCCCCCACAGAGAAACAACTCTTTGATCTGTTAATCAGCTGGCCAGATGAGTCTTCCTATTGCTTTAGAAAAGTCATTAAATTATTGATGCTTTTTTTCCTTCTATTAACAAAAAGAATGATGTCATCTTCCAAACTCAAATGTGTGATTAGAGAATTCAGGAGGGTGAGAATAGGCTCCTAACCTTTTGGAAAGAACTAAATGATTCAGGCCTCTGCTAAGAATTTTAGTAGCTATTATGAAAAGAGAATTTGATATTGAATCACCTTGCTTGAGAACCCTTGAAGATTGAAAGAAACCAGAGCATTTTCCATTGATAATAATGGAAAACTAATTATTCGAAATAAGTCTCCAAATGAAATCTATGAAAATCTCACAAAAACCAAATTTCCTCAAAACTTTGATAAGAAATAACCAAGAAACCCTATCACAGGCTTTCTCCATGTCTAATTTAATTATAACATTAGAACCATGGCATTTTTTATTCGAAAGATTAACCATTTCATGAGCAAGGATTATGTTATCTCGGATGTTCCTGTCTTTCACAAAACCTGATTGATTATCAGATATTATAGAAGGAAGAATCAAAGATAGCCTTGTATTTAGGAATTTGGAAATGATTTTAAGAGAAAAGTTGCCAAGGCTTATAGGCCTATAGTGAGAACGAAGCTGAGAATTTTTAGTTTTGGAATGAGTACTACATTATTGGATGATTAGCTTCTTGGAATGGATGCTCCCATAAAAAATATTTAATGGAAGAAATCAAGTAAGTCTTTATGATTGTCCAACAACTAACCCAAAAAGCACCAAAAAAGCCATCAGGACCATGGCTATTGTCTTCATTTAAACTTTTCAATGATTGAACAATCTCAGCTTCTTGAGGAACAACACTAAGCATTTGATTCCACTAATTAGTAATTGAAGCAGGAATAACATTTAGAAATTCACCTTCAATAGAATTGCAATCTCCAGACCATCTATCTTTGAAGTGGCTGATGAATACTTGTTCAATGTCTTCCAATTGATCCTTCAACACATTATCATTAGACTTAATCTTCAAAATTCCCAATTTGAAGTTCCTAGCCTCCATAACGGAAGGGAATAATTTAGTATTCGAGTCTCCTTCAACAAGAAATTTTATCTTTGACTTTTGATGCCAATAAGATTCTTCATGATTAAGAGCTTTGGTGAGATCCATTTTGATTTTTTTTTCATCCGGAGTCTATTGGAAGAGGAAGGGTCATTTTCAAAATTATTTTCTGCAATAAGACACTCATCTTCAAGAGTTTTTATATTTTGGAAAATATTTCCAAAAACTTCATTATTCCAAACTTTAAGATCTATCTTCAGTCTTCTAAGATTAGAATAAAAAGATATCATAGGGGAAGCAGTTACTGGATCACTCCAAGATTTGGCAACAAAAGAGAGAAATATGAAATGTTTGGGATGAGCATCAATGTGTTATTTGATAGATAAAAGAAGAGGAGAGTGGTCACTATAGAGTTTAGATAAATAAGAGATAGATCATTGAGGGAAAGAGGTAGACCATTGAAGGTTGCATAAAGCTCTATTTAATCTGGCACAAATAGAGTATTCTTCAATTCTAAAATTGTTTCAAGTTAAACTAGAACCTTGAAATCCTATATTTGATAATCCACGAGTGTTAATGCAATCAATGAAATCATTGACTGCTTGCTGATCAATAAGAAGACCTCCAATTTTTTCATTTTTCCTAGCAACAACATTAAAATCTCCTATAACCACACGGGGGATATCATTAGATGAACTAATCAGATATTCCAAATCATTCCATAGACTTCTTCTCTCCTCTTTGGTACATTTATCATAAATCAGAGTTAACATCACCTCCTTGTCCCAATAATCATGAGATATCTTGATAGATAAAAATTGATCTTCATCAAACACCACTGTAGCAAAAATCCCAATTCTCCGCAAAACCAAAATTTTATTTGACTTATTGGCAATAGCTTCTGAGAAATTGAACTTAAAAAGATATTTTTCAATTTTGTAGGTAGAGACTTAGGTTCTAAAATTAATATCATAGGCAGACTATAAAACTTACACAACTTCTTTATTCTTCAACAAGTTGGCTTGTTTGCCACACCTCTAGCATTCCAGCTTAAAAAATTAATCATTGATGGATTTAAAGTTGGATGTTCTTGATACCTTTCACTTTAGCTCTTATAACTATTCAATATAGAGTGTCAATTGGAAGTTTTTTAGGAACTACTATATTCCCCATAATAAGAGGATGGTGATGAGCTTCCATAAGAATGTACTTGCCTTTCGTTCTTTTGTTGCAACTCTCGATGTATTGCCATTTTCTATCAAACCAAGAGGAAAATATTTTAAGTTCTTCTTGCATTGGACCATGAGAACCTTTAGGAATATCATTATTTTATGAGTATCCCTTGAATTTAGCTTGGCAAATCTCATAATCTGGTAATTCAGTGGCCTTTGGTGTGAGCATGAGATGGTCAACAATGAAGGATTCTTGAGGGGAAATATCACAGTGTTGGAATTTTTGAATATGATTGGCAATCAATTTTGACTTATTTGACACAGTGATAGGGTTAAGATCTGTTAATGGAAAGAATGAATTATGGTTAGGATTGGATTGAGGTGTAGAAGATGGAGAGAAAGTGATGGATTTGTAGTGAAGACTTTGGCTTGAGGGATTTAGTTTAGAGGAAGAAGAGATAAAATTAAGATTATGGCTTGATTGATTAAGGTTTGATAAAGAAGGATTATAGTTGGACTTATGAATACAATTGGTTTGCAATTCTTTGGGAGATTGACGAATGTCCATTTGGATAGATACGTTATGGGAAATATTCGGTAGTTTATCTTTATGAAGACAACTGAGGGCTTTTTGAACAGGTTGGCTCTACTTAGCTTGGAATTGTTTGGTGGTTTTGGGAGGTAAGGTGATGGTATTTTCATTATGAGTGCCATATTTATCTTTTAGAAAAATACATGAACTCTTCTCATGTCCTTTATTTATACAATCCAAAAAAATAATGAGGAAGATTTTCATAAATAACTTCTTGCCAAAAACCATTATCTCATAAACCAATCAAAACTCTTCTAGGTTTATCCTTGATGAGGTCAAGCTCTATACAGACCCTAGCTAAACTCGGTCTGGTTTGAGATACTATAGAGGCATCCATCTTTAGAGGTTTTCTAATAAGTTGAGCAATGGAAAATAATGATAACCTATCAAAGAGATGGATTGGGAGATTAGGAAATTAATCCAAGAACGAACTGTGGGACTTTCTTCTTCCATTCTTCATTGAGGATACCATTTGAATGTTCTCATTGGTAATCTTCTAAAAAACCAGTGATCTTTGGTCCGTAATCGAACAAAATCCTCTTCACAATTCAATATAATAAGAATATGCTTGTTGTCCATCAAACCTATGTTACAAGTTTGATTAACATTGAATTGTAGGATCTTTTTTTGTATTTCTTCCATAAGAGGACTACCATTAGAAAACATTCCTTCAATTGAAAACTTGAAAGGTTCTACAAGAACTTCAATATCATTATTTGAGAATAAAGCTTCTGGTTCCCCTTTAAAACTAACTGGTGTCTTTAACGAAACATCCTCGAGAGGTTTATTAAATTAATGTGACCATACATTAGGAATATCAGGAGGTTTAGGGTTTTGAGGTATGGGGTTGGTGATTGCCATTATGAAAAACTCTAGAGGGATTAAATGAAGGAGGGGTATGAGAGAAAAGCTTCAATAATATCGGATCGAGCCTTGGATTGTTCTTCATATACCCAGATTTCATTCTCGTATATTATCTCAACAAATTACATTTTGAAATGATAATTCCAAAATCAAAACCTCTAACATGTTTTCTCATCATTAACATGAATATGGTCTAATATTTCTTGTAAAAATCATGCAATCGTGCTTGATATCTCAACTCCTAGCATGGGCATTATAACTAATTGAAAATAATAAAGATAAACACTTGCCATATATGGCAGTGATTTGATTTCATTTTTCTGATGATGATGTGTTTGTCTTCCCTTTCAATCCACACTCCAAGGATGGTGGTGATGCAAGAACTAGATTGAAAGCTTCAAGAATCCTCTCTTGATATCCAAGAATGCTCTCATTTTCTTCTCTAATGGCCTCTAAGGGGTTTCTACTATTCTAAACCTATCCTATCCCAACTACAAGCTGATATAACCCTTGGAAATGTATATCTCCCTTAACCGTAGGCTACTAAATGGCTAAAATGCCCTATAATGGTGTCGGTTAGGTTTAAAAATACCCCGAGACCCAAACATCACACCCGAGTATACTATTTCAACCCTTTCGGAGTCAACCGTGACCTCGAAATCACCATCTGAGTTGCTCTAACATAATTTCCTATCTCAAACTCATATAGTTCCACTAAATTATGTCACGCGTGAAATTTAAGAACTTACCGAATTAATTCAATTTTTGAATACTAAAAAATATGGGGTGTTACAGTCATCACTATCATCTGAGATGACGATAACTTCGATGGCATCAACACAAGTAACCCTACGTCAAAAATCTCACACGGAGCTAATTACATGTAGCACTCAAACTTTAAGATTGATCCAGTTCCTATTTAAGCAGGGGATAACTTCAATGATAGAGTATGTCCAGAGCACAGTTCACACAGAAATGTTAATGTGACACAGATGTTTAAGAATATGAATTTAATGCTCAAAATGGGGATGGGTCATCGACAACAAGGGATCCTTGAACCAATGGTCCTAAAAGAATTCTTCCCTCTTTATGGTTTAGGATATCAAACATCCTCGACTGGACTCTTGTCTCTCCATCAGCCGAATCATAAGCGAGTACTAAAAAGAAGGAAGTGATTTATGATGATTCCTTGAATGGATGTTTTATCAAATAGGGAGAAGACTTTCCTTATCGTGTTTTCCTTGAACCGTGGTATAACTCTACTAGGAACAATTTAAAACCAAGATTTGAAATATTCTTTGAAGATAAGATCACTTGGACTAAAGGGACAAAGCACGAGGTAAATCCATAACCATTAACTCTTTAGATACAAGTTCCCCTGACTGAGAGCACCAATAGGACATAAAGCGTTGATAAAAGTGGAAGGAATGAATTGTTTGTCATCCACACACTAGGGGTGTATCTCTACATGATTTAAACCAATCTCGAGCTTCCCGACCCTTCTGTGAAGATTGTCCCATCTAACAAATCCCTTATCACCTAGCATAATGTCCGTGTCAATCCAACTCTAACCATGCAAGACCCTACTATCTATCTCCTAAAAAATTTACCTAAACATGTCCCTCATTTTTTGTTACAGATATGAATGTAAATGAGAACTCATTTGATAAGTTTCATATTGTTGTATTTCCCCAAAAAAAAATTCTAACAAAATGAATGAAGATTTTGAGTATACTGATACGACTTATATTAATTGCATTTATTCTAATCAAACAATTGATGAAGATGATCTAATAAATGAAAAATTACTAACAATCCATGCGAGATTAGGATGGGGTTAACCCTCGGCAACCATGGGCGGTTGTAATTAGAGGAACTCCTAAAAGAATTTGTGGATATCTTGCATGGACCTATAATGATATGCCCAACATTGACCCAAAGATTGTGTAGCATGAGATACCTATTTACCTAGAGTGTAAGCATGTCAAGAAAAAATTAAGAAACTCTGCCCCGAGTGGCCTCTTAAGGTCAAAGATAAATTCATTAAGCGACTGAACCTGGGTTTTATTGGTATATTCGAATATCTAACATGGCTCGCCAGCATCGTCCAACTACCAAAGTCAGGTGGAAAAGTCCGCTTGTACATCGACTATGATATTTAACAAATATTCTTCAAAGGACAATTACCGTTTGCCCAATATTGATAATATCATTGATAAGACCACTCCCTTAAGTCATTCACCGATGGTTTCATCAGGTACAACCGGATTAAGATGCATCCTAATCATTAAGAGGAGATTGCGTTTACCACCCTTTAGGGGATATTTTTCTATACCATCATGCCTTTAGGTCTAAAAAATGTTGGGGATACCTACCAGAGAGAATCTACAACCCTTTGAATGATCTTATCGGCAAAGAGATTGAGGTTTATGTTAATGACATGATTGTCAAGTCCAACACTCAAGAGGGTCACATCTCTGCATTGGAAAAATTCTTTGAACAACTACGATAATACCAGATGCATCTCAATCCACAAAAATACGTTTTTAGCATCATGAAAGTAAAGATCCTTTGATTTATAGTTAGTGAGAGAGGAATCGAGGCAGACCCTGCCAAACTCAAAGCCATCATCTAAATTTCACCTCCTCGGAGAAAGAAATAAGTTTGTGGTTTGTTTGGCAAACTTTAATATATTAGTAGATTCATTATCTAGCTCAAGTCTATCCACGAGCCCATATTTAAGCTCCTCCAAAAATATTCAAGAAAACTATGGAATGAGGCATGTTAAGAGTCATTTGACAAGATCAAAAAGTATCTCACCCGACCTTCGGTGCTCATGCCACTGCAACTTGATCTTCCTTTCCTTCTATTTCGCATTGTCTCGAAAATTGCAACTGGGGCTATGTTAGGCCAATATATTGATGAATTATGCAAAAAGAGAGTCATATACTATTCTTGTAAAAAATAGACAGTGTATGAAATAAACTATACTATGTTGGAAAAGGTATGTGCCTCCTCAGTTTGGATCACCTAGAAGATATGACATTATATACTTGCGTTCCTCATCAAGATCTTATTTTGAATGGATCCCATAAAATATCTGTTAGTAACGAATGCCTTATCAATCTGAATGGCCCGCTAGTTGTTATTATTAGCTAAGTTAGATATCATATATGTCACTCAGAAATCCAGGGAGGAAAGAACCATCTCTGACTACCTTGCCAAAATTCCCATGGGGGAAGTCGATGTGTAGATTTTTGAGTTCCTAAATGAATATGTTCTCAGTACTTCTCATAAAGTTATCCACTGGAAAATGTTATTTGACGGGGCTGCTAATAAAAAGGGGTGCAACATGAGGATACTCATTATCACCCCTGACGATTCTCACACTCCTATTCCAATAAGATGGACTTCCCTTGCACCAACAACATGACCAAATATGAAATTTGCACCGCGGGCCTCAAGTTTCCTCTTGAGAAATGAATCCAATAACTTGATATTTATATATACTTGTCCCTTATCACAAGATAAGTTCTTCGAAAATGGAAAGTCTGAGAGGAGAAGCTCCTACCTTTTCATGCTCATCTCGGAGATCTAGCTTCCCAATTCAAATATATCACCTTCCACTACCTTTCTCGATCTAGAAATAGTTTTTTTGATGCATTAGCAAACTTTCCCTCCATGATTTACATGCCGGAGGGAATATCAAAGGCCTCACTTCAATTTCAGAAATAATCTCTGCCAACTCACTATAACCACATCGAGCTCGTAATAGAGAAGGACTCAGATAAAGTTGGTTTGTGGTATTACGATGTTTGGTGCAACCTCAAGCATGGTCGATATCCTCAAGGGGGTGATAAGAAAGATCTTGTAACTCTCTATAGGCTTGCAGCTAAATACTTTATATACAATAAGTCAATTTTTAAGAGAAACTTTGATGGAATCCATTTGCAATGTATAATAGGGACTAACACTAAAGAAATAATAAAAAAGATCCACGACGGGAAAAGTGGACTCCACATGAATGGTCATATGTCATAAGGTGACTGAAATGCCAATAATTGGCTAACCCTCACCACTTGCCTCTCCATGAGTTGTATAACATGACTTCACATTGAACCTTATCAAATTAGGGCATTGACAACATTGGTAAAGTCACTCTAAAAGCATTAAATGGGCACAAATTCATTCCGATCACCATTAATTATTTCACCAAATGGGTTAAGTTGAGTCATATGTTGTTCTTAACACAAAGAAAGTAATCGTGTTTATTATGAAGAATATCATATATATATGGGGTCCCTCACGAGTTGGTATCAGATAATGGTCTCCATTGCAAAGTAGAAGTTACAAAAGTAGTAGATGAGTATGGGATGAAGATGCATAAATCTTCTCCATACTGATCGCAAACTGATGGAGATGTCGAAGCTTCTAACAAAAGCCGCAAGACCATAATCATCAACATGATCAAAAGTTCTTGTAATTGGTTTGAACGAACGCCTTAAGCACTCCGAGGCTACTGCACATCTGTTAGAACACTAACTGGGTTTAACCCTTACTCTTTGGTATATGGAATGGAGGCAGTCCTACGTGTTGAGATTGAGATGCCCTTTCTATGAGATATGATTGAAGGTCAAGTTGGAGAAGTTTATTGGAAACAAAGCCGTTATAGTGAACTTAATCTCTTGGGTGAAAAGATATTAAAAGCTTTTTACTAAACACAAGGGTATCATCACTGCATTGCACGATCATTCAACAAGAAGGTAAAAGACCTCGAAGTGCAAGACGACGATCTCACTCTCAATGAGATAGTTCAGCCCATCTGGGACCGAAGAAGGAAGTTCAAACCCAATTGGATTATGCCATACCTTATAAAGAAAATCATATTACATGACGTCGCTATATTTATGGATCTTGACGGAGAAGAAATAATGTGTCCAGTCAACTTGGTTCGTTCTAAGAAATTTTACCCTTAAATTGATATTTGTCTCACTACGGCTCTTCTCACTTCCCTTCATTTCTAAAAAACAATTAAATAAAAATATCTTATTTTGTTCCTTTGCAAGAACTACATAGGACTCGATCCTCTCAAAACAATTTTCTCTAAAATTTCAAACAAATTGTTATCCATTCAGAGGTGCATAGGTATCCCATAAAGTCACTTTGGGTGAGGTCCTTTTTTCTTAAAAAAATGTTATTCTTTTCCTCCATCAAGTTACACTGGTCTGACTTATCATTATAAATGAACAAAAGGATTATGTATGCCTTAGCAATCGATATAGATAGTTTAAATAATAGAAAATTCTTCCAAAAGGCATAATAAGATATGACAAAAATATAATTTTTTATAAACACGATAATTACATGAAGTATCAGTGACAAAAAAAGTCCTTAAAACTTATATAAACTGCCCATAAACATATAACGACATAAGACTACCAAATCCATACCGAAACACAATCACTAATATACCACCATATCAACAAAGCCTCATAAACTCCGTTTAACTACCAGAAGTCCCTGCCTCATCATCACTATTTCCCGAAGGACCCCAAAAATCTCAATCTTCGCGACACTTTCTTATGCACTCCATGAGGTAATAAGCCTTCATTATCTTGGATGAAACCACAATACTCTCCTCCTTAGTTTCAAACATTGTAAGCTACCTCTACCCAGCCTCCTCAAAATAAATATTTGTGGCCACGTTTCCACATATCCACCTAAAATAGTCCCTAGATATTACCCCAAGCTCCCTAGCAGTTTGAGATAGATAGGTAGATAGTCTATGATTCTTCCAAAGATCCCCAAGGTCATCCTTAGGGATTTATTCAAATCCTCCACATGAAATAATTCTATTATACGCATAGGGATAATCTGCTCCTAAACCACTTGACACAAAACTTGCCAAGGGAAGTAAAAAGAGGTTTGGTGAAATCCCATTAGACGAAAATCTCGATATTCTTCCAATTTTAAAACAGGTTGAAACTCATCCCACCATGGTATGGACCAACGAAGGTGTCCAGCCCCATGCCCCACGAGCCAGTTAATCCAATTTTTCGTAGAGGAGACAAAACTCTAAAAATTCCATGCAAAGAAATTAGAAACACCACTTAAAGGATACTAGGGAGGGGTCATCAAATGAAGTATTTATGCCAACCACATGAATATCATCACAGGGTTTCCACGAAAGAAGTTCACCCAACCATCCTTCCAGTCATCAAGACCGTTCAGCGTCTCCACTAGTATGGTAATGATAGGGTTACGATGATAAGACATCCGTAACACAATAGTGGCAACCTGGGGATCATCGGTAATATCTTTTATCACAAAAAGATGCCTAGCAGCTAATCCCTAAGCCGTGACACCACCAAATCCGTTATCATTACACCCTATCTGATGCACAAAATTCATCATCGCCAAAAGGTTAATACTTCCCCTACACAACACTAGTCGGGCAACAAAATGAGAGATATGTAATTATTTAGCCAATGACACTGAGGAGTACAAGACAGGTTAGACATTGTGGTAGAAATGTTTGGGTTGACACCTAGCATGGTAGAAAATTATTCATAGGTAGCACATACATATCCCAGGATAAAGAGGAACATATGGTTTTTGAGATACCAAAACTGTAAATTCGCCTCCAAAAGATTATATTCAATTGGACAGTTATGACACAAAGTAGATGGGCACAAGTTGAATGCCTAATAATTGACATTGTATGGGAGCATGGCCTCCAAACCCTCAAGGTAAGTTAAAAAGGCTTTAGACATCTGATAGAGTAAGAGAGCTCGAAAAAACAAATAAAGAAGGAAAGAAGTCGAAGTGTGGCTTGAAAGTCCACCCAAAAGTCCCCTTTTATACTTGAAATTTCCCATAAAAAATGAAGCAGTTAAACCTACTAGTGCAACAACAGTTTTTAAGTAGTAAGGAATGTGGAAAGAGGACAATTATGGTTGAAAAGCAAACATAAGATTCCTTTTTTCTTTTTTACCTCCTTGATTTTCAAATAAGTCCCTCTTCATATTCACCCTTTTCAATAAGGGCTTCCTGGGCATTTTTTCTAGAAATTTTTCAAAAAAGATATTTATTTTGCACCTTTTCTTACTTTTCATCTTTAAAAAAAATCTCGGTGGAAATTATAAATGCATGTATATTAGGCGATTAATTTAAGATAAATCAAATTGAAAATGCATCATTTTATATATGTGTCTTTCAGGAATAAAAGAATAAGGAAAAAGCCAAAAAAACAAAATTACTGAGATGTAGCCCGGACTTTCTAACCTAAACAAGATCCACCTCCTCGAGTGAACAATCTTCCCATGATAGCGAGCAATGGACCCTTAGCTTCAAGAACCAAAGCCCTCCTCATGATCCTCAGCATTGCCCTATAGCGCCATGTAAGATCGAGTTGTCTGCCTCACGTGATCGGCAATGGAAGCCATTAAATTGTTGATGTCATGAAGATAAGACACCGATACATGCACGGTTTGCAAATGTTCGATCAAGTAGAAATAACAATCTTAATAATA
The DNA here is from genome assembly GCA_949130495.1 of Sambucus nigra. NCBI lineage: Eukaryota > Viridiplantae > Streptophyta > Magnoliopsida > Dipsacales > Adoxaceae > Sambucus > Sambucus nigra. Next base: position 383,965,718 of record OX422217.1, read on the forward strand.
AAGGAAAATATTATACTCCAAGTGAGGAATCAAAGGCTAAAGTCATATCTCCCTCTGAAGAACCTCCTCGGAGAATAGAGGGAAACAATTTATCGTCGCCTGAGGATGATGATGCACTGATACCATGGGGAATCCACCCAGCTGGACATGATAAGAAGTAATAGAGATATTTTGGATGGGAATGGCCTCCGTTTCCACTGCACCTCTCCCTAAAGCCTGCACCAAAGGACCTAGCGCAATTCTACCACCTATAGTTCCTATCAATGGCAGAGGTGCACCCTCCATGTCATATATGTATGGTGGCATTAACCAATCGGTCGCGAAGTCTAGATAATCTTATCCTGTCGTGCTGTCAGTATGGAATGTACAGGGCTCACCCTTCATTTCCACTTCCCTCTCCTAATCCAACAATTCCTCCATTTTTCTTATGTTAGTAGGAGGTCCCAACGATGGGACCTCCAATTACCCTTCATCACCTGCCTCACCACTCTTTCTTCTATATATACCAGATGTACACGGACTCGTGTGCCAGAAACCTCTGCATTGGTGCATTCACGACCATCACCCCACTTCCGCTGAGGACAGACACTAAGGATAGAACGTCACCTGCCCCAAAATAAAATCAATCATTAACAAAATCCACAAAATCATAATAAAAATGCACAAAAATATAGAAAATAATGTCTAGCCTGATCACTCATAAGGGAAAGAAGAATCACCCTTACATCTTTCGGGGCCAAAAATTCCTTCGACACCTTGTTTAATCTCCTCCACCGATTCATCCTTCGAAACTCCCCCAACTTATTCTCTATCAGAGACACAAACCTCATGTTGTGTTCGATTACCTTGTTAAACCATATCTATAAAGTCAACCCGAGTATCTCAATAAAAAATATATCAAAAAAAGAAGAAGAAGAAAATGCAAAAAATTAATAAAGGCTACCTGTAAAAGGTACGCAAGCCCCATGAAAGTCCATCGACATCACTGACTAAAAGCATTAAAAGAATTATAGAGAGATGCCAAAATGAAGCTCCCCTAATTATTTAAGAAAATCTCAGAGATGACCTGAAGGAAGGGTAAGAACCACATGTGAACAACATCACTACTCGATGTCATCGTGAAGCCTCTCAACAGAAACAAAATGGCATGCAGGTTGCCTACTGCACCTGTCTTCCTTCCATAGCATATATCCGACATGCCAATAAGGTTCCCTTGAAAATTTATATACTCATGGATTTCTGAAAAAAAATCCGCCCAAAGTCCCCCCGAGTAGCTCAGATAACTATCTCAGAAATGCGCAGCGTCCAATCCACCACAATCTAGCCATGTTGACTGTTATGCGTATCGATGATAGACTGTCATCTCACCCACGCCTATAAAATTAGGAGCTCCGCCTCATTTTTATAAGGAACCGTGGTATATGATGATCAATATGGCCCCTTGGTATGCTAAAGAAAGCTCTGTGTTATGTTTAATTGTTTATAGGCACACCCTTACCTATACCTATTAGCAAACCCCTCTAAATTTTTTCACGAAAATGCTAAAAAAATCCTTAACTTGATAAAAAAATTTACAAAAAAAATCACCCAAAGGTTAAAATAAACCCAAAACATATCAAATACACTAATTTTATAAATATCTTACATTTTCAAAAATACATAATGCATTAAAAAATCTTAAATTTTTTAAAGAAAATTCTAGAAGTTTTTAAAAATCTAGAATCAAAATGTACAAGCATTAACAAATCCATGGAATTCTCAATTACATCACGCATCATTGCCAATACTCTTTAGTCTACAGAATTAGCCTCGACCCTTTGAATCGGTTTCTCCCACTCTTTCGATCCCCACAGTTGGCCTCGATCCTCTAAATAGATTGCTCCCACTCCTTAGGTTCGCAGAATTATCCTCAACACTCTAAATCAGTCGCTCACACTCCCTAGGTTCTCATAATTGGACTCGACCCTTTAAATGTATTGCTCCCACATTGTAGGTCCGTAGAATTGGCCTAGAACCTATGAATCGGTCCCTCACATTCCATAGGTATGAAAAATTGGCCTTGACCATCTGAATTGGTCACTCCCACTCTTTAGGTCTGCTGAATTGTCCTCAAGCCTCTGAATTGATTTCTCACACTCCTTAGGTCTGCATAATTGGCCTCGACCCTCTGAATCGGTCGCTCCTACTCCTTAGGTACAATATAATTGACATCAACTCTATGAATCGATTGCTCACATTCCTCATATCTATAAAATTGGCCTCAACCCTATGAATAATTCACTTTCACTCCTTAGGTCCATAGATTGGCCTCGACCCTCTAATTAGTCGCTTATACTTTTTAGGTCCATAAAATTATCCTTGACTCTCTGAATCGATTTCTCACACTCTTTTGGTCCAAAAAATTGGCCTCGGTCTTCTGAATTAATCTCTTACCCTCCCTAGGTCCTCAGAATGATACCTTTGTCCCCATAACTCAACTTATTCGTGGTGTATATCTTTTTACGTCCTTTTCTTATCCTAATCCCACCCATCTAGGACCTTTGTAGACATTCAATTCTAGTTCCCTTATCTTAGTAACCCTCATGCACCTTGATAGGTCCCAAGCACAATCCCTTCAAACCTTAGACCCCGGTCCTCCCTCCGAAACCCAAATTTAAAGACAACTCGATATTTTGAGCTTCGGTTGACCTGGTTAACTCTAAAAAATAAGGTTAGCTCAATGAAATTTCATATGGCTCTGAATACCCTTTTCAACGATCCATACCGTGAGAAAATCTTCCTTATGATTCACATTTACTTGTCATTTCCCTCCGAAACCCTAAACTAGAGACCACTGATGTTTCCTATCTCCATTTGGCTTAAGTAAACTCTCTTAACCGAGGGAAATTTGATGAACTCTCATATGGATCTGAATACTCTTACTATTGGTTTAAATCGTGCACGAATCTACCTTACGATTTGCATTTACTTTCCCTTTTACTTTGAAATCTCAATTTATTGGTCACTGATTACTTCCGAGCTCCATTTAACTTTGGTTAGCTCTCTAACCCTAGAGTGTCTCATTCACTTTTGTAGAGATCTAAATCCTCTTTCCAATAGTCCTATACGTGCACGAATCAGAATTACAATTTGTAATTTATTCTCATTTTTTTAAAATGTCCATTTTAGACTCCCTATAGGCAACCTAGCTATCTGCCTACTAGCATAGGGTTACTTTACTTGTCTTGTAAGTTGGGGGATGTCGATAGGCAGGATTAGACCTATGACCACAAACAAAGACCCTAACCCTTAGGTTTCATATTTAAAAGGGCATGACCACATTTAAAAGGCCCCTTTTTAGATCCCAAGAAAGATCTGCCTCGAAATTAGCGCATAGTCTCTTATGCATACCTTTCAAAACATTCCTCTAACATTCCATTACATCATTCATAAACCTCACCATTCTTACCCACTTCACCACCATTACACCACCATCAAAATGAACCTACATCACCATCAAAGTCAGAATTTAAGCTTCATAGAAGGTCCAAATCCTATTCATTCACTTTTTTACTTTAGTACTATTAACTTACTAGTACATTGTTCACATTTAGATGTCATTTCCTCACCTTAATCACCTTTTTACTATTTATATATTTACCAAATTTATTTTCATAAACTTAAAAACCAGAAAAGCAGATTTGTTCCTCAAAACCCAAATTAGAGCTTTCCTTTCATTTTTAATACACTTACCTCATTTGTGCCCAATTTCCAACAAACAAAGATGAGAAAATAATAGTTTTGGTTTCATGGATTAAATTCCACCCATATGTGTTTTCGAACTATGTGGACTTTGATGTCATTTTTCGTTACGTATGCATCTTGAATTTTCCTCGGTATTCGAGTCCTCTTTTCTTACTGTTTCACTTTATTCATTCTCACTTTAATTAGCGTCATATGCACATATATATTGGTTTATATGTTCTCATCAAACCTGTCAGATATGCATATTCACTTCATCATAGTGAACAAGATTCTGGTGTGTTGGTCATATTATATTATATTTTTATTTTTTTATTTTTTCGTTTTCATAATCCCATTAGATGTGCATATCCACTTTCCTATAGTGGATTATGATTTTGTGTATTGCATATATAACAACCCTTTCTCTTTATTACATATATAATTTCTCTATTAGACATGTGTATTCCATTATTTGCGATAAATTGCGATCCCGTGGGCTGCTCACATTTTGACTAGTTTTTAAATTATTTTTCTTTCTTTTTTTATTTATACTCCTTTGAATGACTTGTCCCTGTCTTCCCCATGATGTAATTATGGCGATTGTTTCTCTCACCAATCTCAATTTGAACTCATTATACCGATAAATTACATTTGGGAAAAAAGGAGAATGTTATCATAGCCCATGAGAGACCGAAAGGGAGGAATGGGTGCCTAAGACCTTCCTATTCCGTAATATAGTCCCCGAACCCATGATTTATTTGGTTTCATATGTACCAGTTTGTCTTTATTTCATTTCCTTGGGGACGATTGCATCTTTTTCTTTTTTTTGGCAAAATAGACTGGTGACTTCATTTTCTATATTTTTACCCCTTTGACGATGGCTAATTTATGTTCGTGGGAGACCGTGAGAATTACGCGAGAGGCAAAAAGAGGATTTTTTTCCTTTATCCTTGCACACATAATATTTTTCTTTTTGGGAATAACTCGTCAAAATTTTAGATGGACACAATTATAAAGCGAGTGGATATTATACTTAGGGTTCTCTTATCAATTAGTTTTCGGATATAGATTTTCTCCACACCTTTAGAACCCTAAGTCTAAAATACACCCGCTTGATAATCTATCCCATAAAATAACTATCAACGTGCTCTTATCATATGTTTTTCGATATATATTTTCTCCCCACCTTAATGAAGGTTTATATGGAGAAAGTCTTTATGGGTAATGACCATTTTATAGATGGGAGATTATCGTCACAATAAAGTTGAAAATATATGATGGCACCACTAGAAAAATGACAATTAAAGACAACTAATTTGCTATCCCAAAAGCTCATTTGCTGTACCCAATAGTATTTGGGACAGTCATAAGGACAGGAAGAGTTGTCCTAATAGATGGGCTCCATAAAAGGCTAAAAGGACAACAATTGCTGTCCTTTTTTAGTATTTAGGACATAAGCTGCCGTCCTTTTTGTTTCGTCCTTTTAAATTAAAATACTATTACAAATTTATAAGGACAAATGTTGTTGTCCTTTAAAACGAAGTATTAGGGACAGAAGTAGTTGTCCCAAATATATTTTAGCGCATAAAATGTGGCGCCAGATGAATATTTTAAAAGATAGATGTAGTTGTCCTAAGATATATATATATTATAAACATATATTGTAGTCAACCTAAATTCAATCTCTAATATAATAACATTAAATTAAAAAAAATGCAAAGACATATTATACCAAAATTTAACCTTAAATATAATAACAAAATATAATAGAATCTTATCACACTTCAAAAAATAAACACCACCACATACTTTCAAATTGTCATTTCCACTTTTAAGTTAGTTACATTAATACATAGTCAAGCGTGGTTATCGATAGTATCAATTGCTGCTACTGGTGGTGGTGGTAGTGGGATGCCCGCCTCTCGTATCATACGATCGATTTCAAGCCTAGATTTTGCTAGATTTTCTCTCTTGGACCTCGTGAATATTTCTTGTATTTAATTTTCTAAATCGGCACACACCATATCAATTTCTTCTTCCTAACGATTCTCTCACGCCTCAATTTCTTCCCAATAACGAGTCTCTCACTCATTAGCCTCCTTCTCTAGTCAAGCAATCTCACTATGATAATAATGAGATGATGTGTTTGAACGTAAAGAAGATGGTTTAATGCATACTCCCATACACAATGATCATCCATGTTCATCAGGTCTTATCATGTCCTCAAATATAGGATCCCTCAATTCAATCCGATTTTGTTGATAAAAATGGCAACACATCCAATTGTATTTTAATCATTTCCTACAAATTGAGAAAAAACATATAACACAATCAACCTCTTATAGTAATTGAAACTTGCAAACACCCACCAAAATAAAATTCGTAATGTAACGAAGTCATTTACATTGCAATTATCAACATATTTATACCTCTCTACCAGTCGCTCCATCATTGACACCGTATGTGAGATCCTTTTTCTTACGTGTCCATCTCCAAATACTCAATTTTTCGATGGACTCCTGTTTGGAATTCATCTAATTTATTTATAAATAGAAAATATGTTAACAAAATACTACATGAACATAAATATAATCATAGTTTAGTAGAACATATATACAATTATACAAAAGTAAGAATATATACAAACTTGTTGCTTTAGTACGGTAATTGAAGTTCTACTAATGCTAGGGTGGGAACAAAGATAAGCTCGGTTAATGATATTCCTATTTGCCACTCGCTGCAAGTGAAAATAAATAATGTTAATCACATTTCAAGTTACTCGGTATTGTATACTCTCCTCACCAATTCAATGTATTATTTTTACAAAATTTTGATAGAGTTTTCTTTGTTTTTACATGTAATCCAACCTTTTTAATCATCAGCATAACATCAATAATTAAAAAAATAATATGAAAAATCTTGTCCACCAATTTGATGTGATACCTTTGTTGTTTCTTGACCCCAATGTTTCACTAAGACTTTCCACTGATTTGAGTTGACTTGGGGGGGGGGGTGTAGTTGCTACACGCTCTGCATCCGTGTTGAATTCCGTATATAACTTCTTCTTGGTCTCATATATAAAGAATATCTATTGAATTCCAAGCTTATGATAACATATGTTTCGGTAATTGTGTGGCCCATTTGTGTTAATCTAAGAACAAAAAAATACATTAGTTAGAAATACTAATAATTCTAAATATTCTATTTTACTAATAAGAGATTAATTTAATATTACCTGCATTTGTTCCCAAACAAAGTCGAGCTTTCATTGATTTGCTTTTGTCCAAGAAGGCAAAGTCAAAGGAAACAAATCCCTTTGACGTGCATAATGACCGAGTTGACTTGCCAACTTCTTCCCATATGGTCCAATTGGTTGGATATCTTCATCCCAACTAATTATCTTTTTCTCACCATCACCCCATTCATTCCATTGTTTGGAACTCCCTCTAACTTTCCTCTTAAGAGAGGATGTACCATTAGTGCCACTTGTTCAAAAGTAATGAGCAAGCGTATATAAAATTTTCAAAATCTTGATGTATAGATATCTTTTGTTGTCTTTGCAAGGTACTTTTCTAATTGTTCTCTTTTCCTCTTTCTAAAAATATCTTTCTTCTTGTATTCAGTTTCAACATCGAGCTCATTTAATTATTGCAAAACTTGTGATCCTGATAATTTCAACGGATGTGGTCTGAAATCAACATTGCCATTAAAAGTTACTTTCTCTTTCCAAAACCTATGGTGAAGAGGTATGAATCGGCGATGACCCAATAACGATACTTTTTACCATTATTTAACCGAGTCGCTTGATGATATTTGTTACAACAAGGACAAGAAAATTCACCTTTCATGCTCCATCCCGATAGCATTGCATATATCAGGAAATAACTAATTTTCCACAACAACGCAACATACAACTAGAAAAATTATTTACTCGATACATCATAAGTAGTCACTCCATCACTTTATAACTCTTTTAGATCATCAATCAATGGTTATAAAAATACATCAATCATATCACCAGGACCTTTTGGCCCATCAATAAGAATCGATAAAATTAGGTTTTGTTGTTTCATACACAATCATGGGCTCACGTTCAAGGGCATGAGCACAATCGGCCAAGTAATGTGAGAAACGCTCATATTACCAAAAGGATTGAATCCATCATTTTCTAGACCAAGTCTAAAATTATGACTATCACTCTAAAAATATGGATTACGCTCATTAATTGATTTCCAAGCATGAGAATCAGCCAGATGCCTTTGCACATCATCATCAATAACATCCTCGGGGGTAAGCAGTATGTGATGACCAGGACAATCTTTGCAATCTTTGTTTTAAACGAAAATACCTTATCATTTTAGCAGCTACTTTTGTACTTTGATTACTCTATTGTGATTGATCAGCATCACTGCCAACATTTGATTTATATCTAGAAGCCCCATAAATGAGACACTTCTCTAAAGTATAATTTTCATTTTAAAATAACATACAACTGTTAGGGCATGCATCCCACGTTTCATACTTGAATCCCAAATCAGTAGAGAGCTTGTTAGCCTAATAAAAGGATTTTGGAATTCTAGCATTAGGTATTGTCTTCTTCAATAGTCTTAGAAACATTGTGAAAGAACTATTCATCCATCCATTAAGTTGCTTTAAGTGTAAGAGTTCAACTACAAATGACAGTTCAGTAATGCCCTCTGGACAATTTTCATATAACTTTCTTTCCGAATCTTTTTGGAGTTTGAAATATTTTGGTAAGTCACCATTAGGCACCACATCTTCTACTCCATCTTCATCAATACATGAATTTTCATGCATCTATGGAACCCCCCCTTCCCTCTTGAACCAATGCAATCATATTTCCCCCAAGCTTTATTCATATGATATATCATCAAGTGACACATCATTACCAAAATTACATGTATTGTCCTTCAATGCATCGATAAACTCCCCATGATAAATCCAATCCTTATAACTCCTTTCAAAACCATGCATCTCTATGTTACCCTTTACAGTGTGTAGGTTGTGGTAGACTCGGTTTAAACATTTACTTCATAGGCATTTGATGCATGACGATTGCATATTCTTATTCCTATATGCAAAGATAATAAACTGTTCAACCCCATCTATATATTCTTTTGAATTCCAATCACGTGATCCAATCCAACTTTTATCCATATCAACTCCTAAAATGTAATTCGATAAATAACAAAAATATATTAGCATATATATATATATATATATATATATATATATATATATATATATATATATATATATATATATATATATATATATATATATATATATATATATAAAATTTAAACATAACAAGTGTGCACACATATACATATACAAGATATAGAGAGTTGGTGTGACATAATATTAAAGGAAACATCGTTTGAGTAATGTCTAAGGCTTTTATATATTATAGTGACGAGCCTCCTTGATAGTGGTTTTAACTAAGACACATGTACACTCAGCAGGTAGTGTTTTGAGTGTAATTGTAGGACATCGTGTTCTAAACATGCCCAAACACATGTTGACTTGATAAAAAAGAGTAGAATTTTATTATTTTGGACATGTTCGGACATGTCGGGGATACGCTTACACACGTTGGTTATCGAGATAAGGAGTTTTTAATGTCGAGATGCTTAATTTATGAAATCAAAGTGTAGACATTATTTGTGCATATGATTTTTGTACTTCTAAAAAATTCCATTAACTTATGTTATGATTTGTTTACAATAGATATTTGTGTTTTGATGTCAATATAAAAATTCAAATGAGTGATGTCAATATAAACCATTCTGAATTCACTATGATCAAATTCTCTGCATTGTTTAGGTAAGCGTTCTGTTTTTACTAAATTGTGACTTCATGGTGCGATTCACTACGTGTGGATCCGCTAATTTCTCTGAATAATCTCAATAAGATGTAATACTACTATAAAAAACTAATCATTTTGTTTATATTCACTTAGTGATAAATAAAACTTCTTTGGTACATAGTCATCTAATTTGCAATGTATGATTCATAACTGATTTGTAATGTAGTTCACAAGTTATAGTTCATAAGTTATGAACTTGAATGACTTTGCACGGTATTAGTCTATAATCAAACACAAAACCAGTGCTATAATCAAACACAAAATTAGTTCTATAATAAAAAACAAAACCAAATGAAAAATCAGTTCTATATGAGCAAGTCCGCATACAAATTGCAAAATGAAACAAAAAATTAGATCACAAAATTTATAGGGAAAGAGTATACATTTATTCTTCACGAGAGAAAGAGAGGGGTTTACTACGGTTTCACAAAGAGAGAACGCCAACGTAGATGAGAGAGATAGACTTTAGGTTTCACAGTCCGAAGGTTTCACAAGATTGAGAGAGAGAGCGAACAGAGGTTTCACAATGGTGTACGATTTGGGTATAGGGTTTGGCTTTAATCGAGTGAGGAGAGGAGAGAGAAGTGGGTGAGTACGATTTTATTATGGGGTTGGAGTAAGTTGTTTGGTCAAAGAGGGAATGAAAAAATAAAAGAGGGAATGGAGGGAAAAAAAAGGGAACCAAAAATTTTAAAGGATAGCTATTTGATATCCTATTAGACCTCTTTTAAAGGACAACAAATATTTAATGTCCCTAAAACTATTGTAAAGGACGCTTAAAAAATTAGCTGTCCTTTATAATGGATCTAAAAAGATAGCTATAATTTGTTGTCCCTTATATATTTTTTTGAAGGACGACTTAAAAGTTATCCTTAATACCGGTGTCCTTAATTATCATTTTTCTAGTAGTGTGGAGTGGTTTGTACTCTCACAAATGTCTAATATGTTTTGGATGTCAATAATTTTATTTCTTTGTGTGCTTTGTATTCAAACTAGTACAAGATTGAACTCGAAGACGTAATGACAAAGATTGCCTTGGGTGCCTTGGTGGTGATGGGGGGATATAAAGAAAGAAATATTTATTTCCTTAAAGGTAGAATTATAGCATATAATGCCTAAATCATTGAAGAGAAATAAGATAAAAGGACAAATTCCTTCCAAATTTAGCATATATGTTTGGGACCTGTTGGAGAGAAGGTTATAATGGCGCTAAGAAATGGTGCAAAGAGTTGCAATTTAGGATTTTGAGCATGGTTTGCCTATGAAGAAAATTAGGATCACGTTTGTCACATTAATTCACTATATAAAGGGAATATAGTTGATTATGTTCACACAAATTATTAGTGTCCTTAAGAAGATGACATCATTGGGAGATAGTCACTATTTTTGGACTTATATTGAGGATGATTCGCGAAGCACTTGGGTTTATAACATGAAGAAATATGTAAAATCTACGAGGTGTTTCTTATATAAAAGAAGATGTTGGAGAATAAAATTGGTAAGATTAAGGTGCTTAGGTTGTATAATGGTAGGAAGTATTGGCATGATCCTTTGAAGAAGTATTTTCAAGATGAGGTAATTATTTGGAATTCTCTGGTTCGAAAAGCTTCTAAATAAAATGAATTATCTAGGATGATGAACAAAATCCTTACCTAAAATATGAGGTGTTTGTTGTCCAATACGGTCTTGCTTAAGAATTTTAGGAGTAGTATTTATTATATACTTGCTTCATTGTTAATTGATTTCCATCCATAATAAGATTAATATAAAGTATTGGTGGGCTTCAGAACCTACTTATGACACGATGAATGTATTAGTTGTCCAAATTTTTTCATACCATTGAGGATCAAATTTATTTTAGAGCTTAGAAGGCCAATTTCACGAGTTTAATGTAATACCCCATTTTACCACGGCCAATATTGTCTTCACTTTAACTACCACACACAATGGTGTTGGTTTTATTTCAACTCATATCCATAAATCGGTGCCAACTAAGGTTTAAACCCCATGCATGTGATATTGTCAACCATATGCCTTACTAGTTGAGCTAAAAACACCTCTATATTAGAAGAGTGCGGATTATAATATATAAAGATTATTACTTACACAAGAAATTTGAGATGTAATTCTCTGGATATCAAATCAATGATAATATCAGTCAATTACAATCTACTCTCCTTAGGGAGCCCAGCGTTCTTATTGAGATAAAGACAACCATCACTCAACCATTGCCACACTTATTTTGGATGGGTAATAGATCACATACCATTTTTAATGCCCCACTGTACCACCATCGATATTCTCCCCACTTTATAGACTACACACAACGATATGGAATTTTATTTCAACCCATATCCAAAAAATGGTGCCAACAAGATTTGAACCCTTGACACGTGGTATCAACAATCACATGCCTTGCCTATTGAGGTAAAAAGTGCTCAGTGTTTGAAGAGTGAAAATGTTACATATAAGGATCTTTATTCACCTCGACGATGTGAGATGTAACTCTTTGGCAATAAAATTAACCATGATACCAGCCTGTTACATTCGATTAGTGGGTTCAAAGTGTATAAATACTTATTTTTGAGTCATAAGAGCACAAGTATGCTCAAAAGGTCCATAGGATTAGATTGTCTTATCTCATTCCAAAACATATGAAGTCATAGTCTAAGTTGTCTCGAAAATCTTCATGTTCCAGACTATAAGATTGAACTTCTTTGTCTTCATCTGAAAAGCTATCTCCTACCATGACCAATGCGATTTTCACTTTAGGATAAAGGTAAAGGAGTTATAATGACTGAGTTTTACCACTTTGGTTTTGAAATAACTTCAGTTAAATTTCTTAAGTCGTAAAATGTGTTCAAAATTATCTGTAGGTTATTTTGGATAATTTAAACAAATACACTATGCATTATATTTTTCTTATAGAAAAACTCTATTCATAGAATTGAATTCTTATGTGTGTATATTAAGTATGAGTATTCTCGATTGAGAATAAACATACTTAGAGTGATTGCCAAAATATTTTCAAAACTCGTGGATGTTATATACTTGTTCAAATTCTCTAGGCAAAATCGTGTTCTACCTCTCCATAATGAAGATCTCCTTCGCTGCAGTGAAGGTTTTTTGTTGGTGTTTTCGTCTAAGTCCAAAATCTCTCGATATTTCCTCGACCTGATTACCACAACAGGTTCACTCTAATGATGATATTCCTCACTCCAGCGATGGGTACAGATCCAACGTAAAAAGGCAATTTGCTAAAAAGATTGCATTATAAAACATGAAGATTCTCTCTTGCCGCCGTATCTTTTGGTGTATCCAAGAAGCTACCTATTTCGCATGGATAAGAATGATTTAAGGTCTTTGAAGGTTTGTGTCCACAAGTTTGAAAACTTTTATTTAATTTATCGTATTCTTCCTCACAAAATAAGGTTGAAAAGGTTTTCATTATTTTATTAAGTTAAAAGAAATCATATTTTATTAAGAGTGAATTCCTTTTTATATTTTCCATATATCCATTATTATCCTTCGAGTTATTACTTATCTCAAGACTTGAACTAAACATTTTGCGAAATTTTTCTTCAAAAACTTTAAATATTTTTTATATCTCAAAAATACTTTGTGAGCTTATTTTGGTCAGCCAAACACTTTTTAAAACTTCCCTTAACCCTTAGGGCCCTTAAATACTAGGAATTCAGATCTACAAATAACGACTTTTCACTTTTTCCTTTAGAACAAGAATTTAATTTTCTTTAACTTTAAAGAAGATTTGAAGGTTTGATGCAAACACGACATTATCAATAAAAGCTGACACATGTGACATTTCGAGTGGCCAGAGAGAAATCCATGCTTTATCTTCCATTTAGAAAATGAAAAAAGTGTCTTATGGATGTGGGGAATTTTGAGTCTAGGAGATATTCAAGTTTGTAATTCATTTTTCTCTTTTTTAAAACTTTACATATATAGTGAAAAGTGTCAGTTTGCCCCAGCATTTTTCCTGCAAGGATTTTTCTTGTATAAATCCTCATTTCAAGTTGCATGATTTAATATTCCTCATTTTGATATGCTTCATGAACATATTTTATTAAGTTAAATCAACTTGTAACTCATTATTTTGTCACTTCGATGCTAGGATTAATTTTTGCCCGAATTTTGATTCAAGAAAACATTACCTTTATTTTGGTAATAATTTTTAATTTGGGTAGTCCCTCTCTACACACAAATTATTTTAATGGGTATCAAAGCGAGAACTCATTCTTTTTAGGTTTAACAACCTAGAGGTAGATCTTGTGTATGCATAAATAGTTTTTGAGTTTGAGATTTTTGAGAATTTACCTAGTAGTATGTCCAATATATCTTATCCTGGACTAGGTTCTCAGTCCAACGTTACTTGTTGTCGTTCACTCGAAAATAAATATTAATTTAGTGAGTATGATAGTGAATATTTAGGTTTATTGTATCTTGAATATAAATATGACAAAATATATGAAGAGTCCTTGAAACGTTTTAAAGAGAATAATTTATTTTCCTCTAAACTCAAAGAATATAAAAATGAGAACAATGATTTATAAGTTAAAGCATCTATGATTAATCAACTTTAAGATGGTAATGCTCACATCTTAAGTTTGTAAGTGGTTTAATAAATTTTTTAAAAGAAGAAAATGGATCTCTTCGAAAAAAGGTCAAAACTTTCGAAAGAGAAAATATAGATTTTTTGTTATTTTGCACTTTTAAAAGATGAAAATGAATGTCTGTGAATTTTGAAAGCTCAAGGTCCTATCCTCTTTAAAAAAAACTTAAATGTGATAACTAAAAGAAAGATAAAAAGGAATATATTTTAAATAGTTTTAAAAGGAAAGATAAACTCTTCCATCCCAAGTTTGATAACAAAAATCATGCGCCTCACCATAAAAGACCTAAACAGAACTTTATGTGTTCTCATTGTCATGAGAAAGGACACACAAAAGATTTTTGTTACACGTTGATGAAAGCTAACATTTTGAGAAGGTTGTTCCCAAGACTAAAACCAAATGACTTAATCAAAACTGTTTAAATATGATCATTGTCTCAAAGTTCATCATTTGAGGAAATTTTTATTTTTACTATAGCCAAACTTACCTTTGAACCATGGTAATAATTTTGTGGGGAACAACAAGGGTAAACAAGTTTATGATTCTAGAAAATTTATTCCTAAGCCCGTTAAAAGATAAATGTAGGTTAAAAAGAGTCAAAACGTTTTTGTCACATGGATAAAGGAAAGAGAGGCAAAGAAAAGAAAAATGTGCCTAGTGCCCCATTTCAACCCATGGCTCCTCATGTGAGATGTTTATGGGTTAGGAAGAACATTTCGGATAAACTAAAAGTTAAATCTAAAAAGATTCTTAAATTGGTTCCTTTCACCTATAAACGCTAGAGGTTGTTTTTTAATGGTCATAGACTTATTAACATTTAACCTTCATATATATTATGATATGCTATTCGCTTTTATTTCATATATATGAGTTTATATAGTATATTTATCATTCTTCATGACTCATATGTTATTTGATTGTCTTGTTGATTTTCTCTTGAGTTATTTCTTGAATAAAATGGAAGACTTTGTTTTGGATTTCCAAAAGGTATGTTTAGGATTGTCATATCTAGTTGATCTTTTATTACACCCATGTATGTTATGTTCTTACTTATGTCAAAAGTGTTTTCATTTTACCTTGGATATATATACTCTTTGCATTTGCTTATTATCCTTGGATTTTACCTAGTCTTGTACTTAGGTTTTACATGCTTTCTTAACCTTAATCCTATTTTTTCTAGATTGATTATCTTAGAATTTCATTGGATATTTTTTTATAAATTAATCTTGTTGGAATATGTTTAGGATTATGTGATTTATGTATATATTTTGATCCTATATAATGCTCTTTTGGTTGTACATATCTTTCCACAGAAAATTCAAAAAGAGTTTTGGTACAATCACATTTTTCCTTTTAGATGATATAATTCATGACATATTTTCGTATAAGAAAATGGAGTATTTGATCATTTTTCATTATTTTGGGAATATAACCTTTTGAAATGAATTCAATTTTCTTTTTAAGTACTAAAAACTTTGAGAAAGTTTATACTTTGAGAATAAATTTCATATCTTGTTGCAATTTACACCGCACGACACATTGAGTTGATGCCACTTTATGAGGAATTCCATAAAGTTTAGATCGATTACAAAGT
The DNA here is from genome assembly GCA_949130495.1 of Sambucus nigra. Taxonomy (NCBI): domain Eukaryota; kingdom Viridiplantae; phylum Streptophyta; class Magnoliopsida; order Dipsacales; family Adoxaceae; genus Sambucus; species Sambucus nigra. The sequence goes on from OX422217.1 coordinate 383,981,556, forward strand.
TTTCAATGCTTCAAACAACTCTTGAAAGCATATCTAAGTCCTATATATGTATGTGGGGATTTTTCATTCATGTTTTGGAGAAAGTTGAAAAAGTTTAAGCTATATATAAAAAATCACAGATCACAGTGTGGTTAGTGCTACAACTTTTATTGTATGATGTTAACTTTGAAAATAAAAAATAGTGTTCCATCTTAGTGCTTGAGTGAAAGTTTCCACATGCAAAACAATTTGAATATGGATCTATATAAAATTAGGAAACACCAAAGATATGTGATAAAAGGTTTTAATAAAAAATGCTAATTGAAGGGGAAAAGGTGGTGGTTGAAAATGATCCTATAGACACCACATTCTAGCCCCCCCCTAAATCTCTCCGTATGTCCCTAGCACCTCCCCGTTTCACTACAAACCCTAGGTCATACTTCGATTACCGATCTAGAGACCATCGGGTGCTCCCGAGCCCCGTTTGACTCCGATTAATTCTATCGTCAGAGTCAACGATCATTGAATATTTGAAGGGCTCTGAATACCCTTGTCAAAAGTCATCCCCATGCACAAATCGGCATAACGTTTCAAACGAACAGACCATTTTACCACCAAAAGTCGATCTAGAGGTCACCGAGCGCACCTGGGCCCTGATTTGACCCTTGTCAACTTCATCGTCAGAGCAAAATCTTTTTGAATCATCGAAAGGAACTGAAACTCCTTTCCATTGGTCTAATCTATTCACAAAACGGCATAATCGTTCGGACGAACAATTCATTTTCTATTAAAAATTCATCCGGAGGCCGTCGGGTGCTCCCAGGCACTATATGACCAATTTCAAGTCTTCAGCTCGAATGAGAATAAATGAATCTTTGAAGGTCACTAAATACCCTTTCCAACGGTCCATCTCGTGCATGAATCAGCCTTACGGTACAGACGAATGACCCGTTTTACTCCGAAAGGTCACTAGGCTTTTTCGAGCCTCGGTTGACTAAAGTCAACTCTCCGAACCGAGAAAATCCCTTTGGAATGTCAAAATACTTCGCATATCCTTTACAACGGCCTACCCCGAGTACGATTCTAACTACGATTTGGACAAACGATCCATTATCGTCCGACGATCTCCCATCCAAAGGTCTAACGAGCTCTTTCGAGCCCTGTTTGACTCGAAGTCAACTCCCGGACCTGGGAGAGGCCCAAAGGATTCTTTATGGTCACCGAATTAACTTTATAACAGTATACCCCGTGCGCAATTTTGATTAACGGATTGAAATCTATGACCATTATTTTAAAAAAATCTACACGAGACTGCCGATTGACAGTCTATTTCCCTACCTGCCGGAAGTGTGTCTAGTGTTACCTGTCGATTGGCAGGGCTAGGTCCATGCTGATCGATAACCCTCAGCCCTATAAATAGATAATATCACCATCAAAGCACCTCAGATCCATCAATATCAGTGATCTCAACAACATTCTCTTATAATCAGCAAAGTTTCCTTGTGTGAAATTCCTTTCCATCTTTCATTCCCATCATTTTCATACCCAATTTAGCAAAATCTTATTCTCTCTCATTCAACATTCATCTCAACATTCATGGGATCTCATTAAAGATCAAGATTAAGCCTTAAATCTCTGAAGAAGGTCCAAAAATCCTTCCCTCTCTTTAAATTCCTTATTTTCGCATTAGTTACATTAATTCTTAATTTAGTTTTCACTTTAGTTCATACAAATTAATACTTCATCCTTTATTAGTTATATTTCACATACTTCATTTTTTATGGAAAAACCCCAAACAAAGGAAAATAGCATTACACCTATAAATTCCAACGAAATTATCCACCAAAATTTCTTAAAACTAAAATACATTAACTACACACACATATAATAAATTCTCTTTCGAATCTATGGGATAAACCCCACCCTTAAGTGGACTTTGATGCCTTTATAGGCTACGTAGGCGTTTCAGGTTAAAGCCCGAGACTTGAGTCCAATTTTCCAAGTTTTCCAATTCTCCATTTTTCTCATTTGCAAAATTTTATCTATACATTAATTTAAGATATATTACATTTGTGATCCATATTGGGAGTTTATCTAACATATATTATCGTTTCATCATAACGATCAACATCTTTATAAATGCACACATGGTAATTACTAGATATTATTTTGGGAACATTCCTATGGATGACTTCACACTATCTTTTCCATTATATGAGTTAGGGGATTCCGATCTCCATTTATATATACATGCACACACACTTCACGGATAAATTAAGGAAAACAATAGCACAAGCTCATGAGAAACTGAAAGGACGGGAAGGGTGCCTAATGCCTCCCCATTCTGTAACGTAGCCCCCGAACCTCTGAACTATTGGTTTCGTAAGCATCAATTTTTATTTGATGCTTCTCTCTCGAGGAGGTGACATGTTCTTTTGCCTGTTTTGTGCAAAATAGGTTTGGCGACTCCATCTTTTTACATCACCCCACATCGATGATGGTTGAAGTGATCCTAGAGGAAGAGGGAGCGAGACCTTTTCTCACCCTTCTCCCCCCCCCCCCTCCTGGGAAATGGAGAGAGACGCGCATGAGGGATGGCCACAGTGGAGACTCCGTTGGGGAAACCTTAAGAGGGATAGCCTCTATTTGCATGGGTGTTATCATTTTATGCTTTTGTGCATATGCACCTACTTATTTGTTCCCTTTTTTCCCCTCTACTATTTCTTATACATATCTATTTCATGCTTATATCACTACTCACTCACACACTTGTAGATACTTACCATGTACACTTCACACTACTTACACATAGGATCACTTATAACCACATGTTGCACAAACCAGTTAGAATATCCATACTTAGGTGTCACTAACACACACCTCCACTTATCACACTTGTATATATCCATACTCACTCACACTTGTCACACACCACTTGTAATTGATCCATGTTTAGGTTCACTAACACACACTCACATGTAGATATTCACACATCACTCACTCTCATATATCCATGCTTAGTGTAATCTTCATGATCCATGTTAGAGTTACTTTTTATACTTGTACATTCTTCCTTATTAGTATAATGATCATCATGCTAAATAAAATACTCTCTCCATAATATACTAATCAAGAATCATGCATTTTGCACACTACATCACCAAAGAAGCTTGGCTATTAACCAAATTTTATCTCGTAACTGGGGGTCACTTTGTGATGGTCGCTAGTCCGGAAAATCTCAGTTACCCTAAACAATATGACTCTCACCTTCCATTGTCCAAGTCCCTTTGACGTATATCGAACAGTTACCTTCGCATCGTACCACTTGACTGAAGTCATGACGGGAGGTATATCGTAGGGAATTCATTCACGTACGTCGAGTATATCTAATGCGCTCTCAAACGTACTGTCCCCACGAGGTATATAGTGAGGAAATTCACGTACAATAAAGTATATCAAATGGCTTGTCCACACGTACTAATTTCCCTCAAAAGAAAGACGTATATCGTGGAAGTCATACCAAAGGTGGGAACCCTTCCAATTAACCCAACAACTGCATACCCTCATATAGGAGTCAAACCTAGGGTACTCATATTTCGTTTGTCGGTTACTACCCGAAACTCTGACGAAATGATGGGTAGGCATGCCGCCCAAATTTTCGTACGATTTCATCTTTTTTTTAAAAGGGGACCCTCTCCATGAGCCTGGCAACAAGTCCAACCATGTTTTACATATTTTTCAAACCCCATTTTTCTAGGCTCGGGTCCCATCCGACATTTTTGTTGGCATTTAGGTAAATCTAATACAAGTGAGAACATAATAATAATAATAATAATAGTAATAATAATAATAATAATAATAATAATAATAATAATAATAATAATAATAATAATAATAATAATAATAATAATAATAATAATAATAATAATAATAATAATGTTGAGACCCTTTTTTCTCATTCTTCCTCTTTCTTTACCAAAAGTGTCAACAATAATTTTTCCCTCTTTTATCAAAGTACCAAAAACATTTTTCATGTGTTTTTAAAGTGCAGGTCAAATGGTAGATGATCCAAAGCCTTATCAAGGATTAATCAAGTTAGAGATGAAGCAGAAAAACACTATGCTTCTATCAATAATTCCCATATCTGGACTCTAACCTCTACTGGAGAATTATCTACTCAATCAGCTTGGCTATGTATCAGGAAGCCCAGAAGTTCATCTTTAATCTTCAAATCAATATGGAATAAAGAGATTCCTCCTAAGATTTCTATTTTTCTATGGAAATGCATCCACTATATTATTCCTATTGATGAAGTTATTCAGAAATCTGGGATTAGAATTGCCTCAAAATGCAGATGCTGTCACAACCATATAGAGAGTATGCTTCACTTGTTTATTCTAAAGTATGGAATCACTTTGCAAGCATCTTTGGGATTAAGACTTACTCTTCTTATTTAAATCATATGCTGGTCTCATGGTGGATTAAAACATCTAACATAGACTACATTCAGTACCTTTTTTATCTGATTCCAGGTATTATTCTATGGGAAATTTGGAGAAGTAGAAATATTTGTGTTTTGGAGGGTGGTTAAATGAATAGCTTGGAGATTATTAATAATGTCTACAAGTCTATCCATTCATGTTCCTCTTATAAAACCTTCAAGTATTCATCTACCTTATTCGAGGGAGTTATCGAGCTCTTCAGAATCAAATCAGTGCCATCTTCTTCTTCATTCATTTTAATTAAATGGTCTAAACCCTTAGACCATTGTTTCAAGATGAATATATATGGTGCTTCAAAAGGGAATCTGGGAGTTTCAGGGACAAGAGGTATTATAAGAGATAAATCGGGTCACTTTGTTAAAGCTCTTTCATCATTCGAAGGCATTATGACAAATACCAAAGCAGAATGTCTAGCAGTCCTTCGTGGCCTCAAAATATGTAAGGAGCTTAATATCCATTATGTTTTGATTGAATCAGACTCCCAAGTCAACATCAACATTGTTAAAGGTTTCATTCCAAAGCCCCCCTGGAGTTCGCTAGAAATCTTGAAAGAAATTAAAGAATTGGACATTCAGACCTCATATGTTCATTGCTGGAGGGAATCAAACAGTGTTGCAGATAGCTTAGCCAATTTTGGGATTCTCAGCAAGGAATACAATCTCTTATCTTCTTTATCGGAGCTGCCTAAAGTCACCAGAGGCCCCTATAGATTGGATTTACTAGGTCTTCCTTCTATTTGGAATGTGTAACAGATGTCTCGAATCTTTAAGGTTTCCTTTTATTTAGCTTCTTACTTCTGTAATTGCCCCTTGGTAGGGCTTTTCTACCTGTTTAATAAATTCCAGAGCATTTATATTTAAAAAAAACAAAAAAAAAGCATTTTTCCTTCCTTTTACCGTAAATATTTTTCCTCCTTTTTTTTACCCAAAAGCATTTTGTCCTCCTCTTTTCCAAAAATGTCAAAAATATTTTCCTCATGTAATAAAAGACTTTTCTTCTTCTTTTTTAAAAATAAATTCGAATCATTTCTCCTTCTTAGGTCGATCGCATACCCGACCCTTGGTGTGGCTCCCTATTGGCTTCGATTTTCCGTCAAATCTCCTCGAGGCTCCGTTAGTACTCCCGCTACTACCTCTAAGTCCGGAATCCACTTTCAGCCATTTTCCATGGAGTACGTAGACCAAGTACCGAATGTGTAGCCTGATTTGATGATGGTTCTAGCCCAACTTATTTCCAAGATTGAGAACCTTCAAACTGAGGTTCATGAAATACAGGAAAACTAGGTACCTATTCCTAAATAACCAGGGGTCCTCTTCCCTTGGGCATTGGGTCTACCCGTACCTGAGCCTATTTGGGTCCCCGAGGAATATCAGCCCGCTCCACGTGCCACTCTTGCTAACGGCCACCTTCATCTTAGCTCCCTATATTGAATCTTACCCAATCGGGGACTAACCTGCCCGTGATTGTTGATCCGATGAAAGAAGAATTGAACAAGATCAAGAAAGACCTTAAGATGTTGACCAAGAAGTTTGATCAAGTCCGAATCTATGGGAGCTACATGAATTACATCCATATGTCTCCCTATCCTAAAGCAAGGCTTCCAGAAGAGTTCAAGATACCTAACATTGAGAAGTTCGGGGTAGTGGACACCTAATTGTTCATATTCAAATTTACCATAGAACCATGACTCTCCTAGGTGCCTCCAAGGAAATAATCACCTAAATGTTCCAATAGACTTTAAAGGATATTTCTCTCCGTTAGTTCTTATCTCTCGAGTAGTCCAGGATTTGTAGTTGGGAGGATGTCGCCCGTGAATTTATGTCACAGTACAAGTATAACAAAAAGTTGGAGGTTACCCACCGTGATTTAGAACGTCTTAAAAAAATCCGGGTGAATCTGCTAGTAACTTCATAACAAGAGAGAAAGTGGCCACCATGACTAGCCGACCTTCCGAAGAGGAGCAATCAAGTATTATGAAAAAGAACTTCTTACAACATGTTGGAGAAACAATGGGAGGACAGTACTACCCCCATTTCCAAGTCCTTAGGGAAGCAGGATTAGAGATTGAAGAAACTCTTACCAAGACAAAAGTTAAGACAATGAGAATATCTGGACAGTTCCCTCCCAGAAAGTACGAGAAGACTACTAATACCACAGTTTCAACCATCAATAACATCTCTCAGTCTGCCACTTCTTGGGCACCAGAAAGCCGCCCCAACCTAATCAAAAAGGAATATACCGAGCTTCACACCCTCCCCCCCCCCCCCCCCCCCCTCAAAAGTTTATAAAGCCCATTTAAGCCAAAATCTTATTAATCCATTGGACCCTCATCCAATACCAAACCCACTTCCCAAAAATTTCAAACCAGATTACCATTGCAATTTTCCTCAAAATATTGGCCATACCACTAATCAGTGTTTCCACCTCTGAAATGTGATCCAGAGTCTGATTGACCAGGGTATCATCACCCAATCAGCCAATCCTAAACCAAACACTACTCATAATACACTCTCAAATCATACAAATGCCATCTTCCTAGAAGAAGACCAAGAATATGATCCATCTACCTAGATTATACCTAGTAAATCACCCATCATACCCATATATTACCCTAAACCCCTCCAAGTTTGCCCATATTTTCTCCTACATCCTACCAGTTTTTTCGATCAGGCCCTACCACTTCTTACAAGAGTCTACATTACTGTTCATACTCATTCTGAAGGGAAAGATATGGAATTATCGACGGTATTGAATTAGCCCCTAGAGTTTGGGATAAAATTACCCTCAAAAAATACCAATGACATCCATAAATTTAGCACATTATTCTTGGAAACCTTAAAGTGGGATCGAGAGTCAGATAATTGGGTAATACCTACCGATGAGGCCAGCGTAGATGATGTCATTTGGATCATGGCAGACTTATTTTGACGAGCAGGTGAAATTTGTAGTATGTCTGAGCTACTTGATGCTTTCAAACGATAATAGTGCCTATTCCCTTCACTTGTACTTCTCCCCATTAAGTGGAAGGATCTATACGAAGAGTTCGTCGAGTTTATGGAGTGAATTGACTTTTTATGGAAAGATGATGTCATTTACATCAGATGGGGAGACGAATTTGATAGTTCAGATGAAGAGCAAAGACCAGGCGAGACTAGACCAATAGTGAGTATATGTGGAATGATATCATGACTGAACAACCCGAAATAAATGAGGAAATAGGTTTTTTATTTTTCTCCTCTTATGTGAACCATATGAATAGATTAGGGAGGCATTACCAGGTTTTGAACCATCAACATTCAACGATAGACAAGGGAAAAGGTGTTGAGAAACTTCCTATACCAAAAATGACCCTCGAGGAGAGCAAGATCCTCGATCAGTCGAAGAAAACCCAAGATAACATCACTGTATGGGGACTCTTTGTGTCTTCCTAGATGCACCGAAATTGCTTGATTAAACTACTCACTGGTCTCACTGTCCCTCCTTCTATCACACCAAAAAAGGCAGTGAATATGGTCGGATCTCTAACCTCTACTACAATGATCTCCTTCTCCGAAAAAGATATCCCTAAAATTGGTCCAAATCATAACTATGCTATCAATATCTTTGTCAAATTCATGGGAAAGACCATCCCACTTTCGGTTGCCAATAATGGATCAGCTCTTAATGTTTTCCCGTTAAGAACCCTCAATTGCTTGGGACTGAAGGTGAGTGACCTTATTTTGACTTCCACTGCAGTGCGTATTTACGATAATACTCATAGATAAATGATGAGATCTATAAAGCTTACAATAGTGGCTAGACCTATAAACCCCGTTACTGAATTTCAAGCCATCAATATCTCGGCTTGTTTCAACTTATTGCTCGAACAACCATGGCTCCATATTATCAAGGGTGTGTCTTCTTCCCTCCATCAGAAATGAAGTTCTTTGCCAATGGGCAGGTCATCACCATCTTGGGAGACGACGATAACACCGAGAATACAACCACCAGCAATCGAATACTAGAGATAAAACATGGGGAAAATGACATGCTTCTATCAGGTTTTCGAGTCGAACCACTTTCGGTCTTAGCGGGGGATAATTTCAAAGATAGAGTCTGTCCAGAAGACAAACCTCATGGAAACATCAATATGATACAGATGTTAAAAGCCATGCACTTTATGCTCGAACTGGGGCTGTGAAGACGATAACATGGAATACTTGAACCCGCAGTATTGAAGAAAGACTCTCCTCCTTGTGGCTTAGGTTATCAACCATCAATAGAGGAACTCAGAATGATCTAACAACCTCAGTTGAAGAGAAGCCTAAAAAGTGCCAAAACTATCTTAGGGGATTCTTTGAACAAAAGATTCATCAAAGAGGGTGAATATTTCTCCTTTTGTGGCTTTCTCGAACCGTGTATGACCAAATAGACAAGAAGTAGGAGATAGGAATGGATATATTTTTCCAAGATAACTACTGATGGGAAAAAAAATTCTAGCATCATGTGCAACCTCTCATTGAGAAGAATATGGTTGCTACCAGATATTTCGAGGGAAGTAACTTCGAGAATTCATTTAACTTGCAAACACTGGGGTTGACACTTTGCATGATCCATTCAAGTGCTACATCATCGAATCCATCCTGCTCGATCCAAGCTGCTGATACACCCCTCCTCAACTGGAATACTATACCAGGTCCACCTGTTGAAATACAACCCAACTCTGATGTTTATCCCATTTACTCTTCTTTTTTAGCACTCCTTGTTCTGATCATAACGTAATAGAGACCTCCTATAATGAGGTTCTCAACACTTTTTTCCCAACAATGAAATAAATGAAGATTTTGAGTATCTTGTTTTGCCTTTCAATAATTATCTTGATTCTAATCAAACTCTTGATGATGATGATTTTGGAAATGAAAAATTCTTAGTAAACTTAATAAGGTTAATAACAAACAACATAACCGCGTTCAAGTTAATGAAGATAAACCTGTTTTTATTAATCTCAGTTTTAATAGCCAACTGCGCGTGATTAGGATAGGGTCCACCCTTGATGAGCAAGAGTGCATGCAACTCGAGGAATTACTAAAGAAATATGTGGATGTGTTTGCATGGTCCTACAACGACATTCTCGGTATTAATCTAGACAGCTCAGCATGAGATTGCAATGCTCACAGAATGCAAGTCGGTGAAACAAACGGCATATTATCCAAGTCGGTGCAATGTTCACAGGTCCTACATCATATTATCCACGTATACCTTGACTTCTTTATGTATTAGATCATGCAAGATGATTGTGGAAACTCTCTGGTAGGTATCCCCTGCATTTTTTATACCAAACGGCATAACGGTATAACTGAATGTTCCCCAAGGGGTGATGGATGCGGTCTTCTCTTGTTGATCTGGATGCATTTTAATCTGACTGTATTAAAAAAAACCATCAAAAACAACGAAAGCTCCGCACCGAATGGTCACTCAAGGTTAAGGAAGAAGTGGTCAAATAATTGAACATGGGTTTCATTCGTGTGATCAATTATCCCACATGGATAACCAATATTGTACGCGTACCAAAATTGGGAGGAAAGGTTTACATATACATTCATTACCAAGATTTGAACAGTACCTCTCTAAGGGATAGCATGGCTAGTCACGCTCTCAAGTCATTTATTGATGGTTTTTTTTAATACAGTCAGATTAAAATGCATCCAGATCATCAAGAGAAGACCGCATCCATCACCCCTTGGGGAACATTCAGTTATACCGTTATGCCGTTTGGTATAAAAAATGCAGGGGATACCTACAAGAGAGTTTCCACAATCATCTTGCATGATCTGATCCATAAAGAAGTCAATGTATACGTGGATAATATGATCATCAAATCTAATACTTGTGAAGGTCATGTTCCTGCTCTTCGAAAGTTCTTCAAATGACTACAGCGATACCAGTTGTCACTTAACCCACAGAAATGTGTTTTCGGCATTACTAAAGGAAATATATTAGGATTCATGATTAGTGAGAAAGTGTAGAAGTTGATCCTATCAAACTAAAGTCCATAATCGAAATGCCATTACCCCAAACGGAGAAGGAAGTTCGTGGATTCCTTGGAAAATTATAGTATATCAATCGGTTCATCAACCAAATGACTTCTATCTGTGAACCCGTCTTCAAAATCCTCTAGAAGGATTCAACCAAGGTTTAGAATGAAGCTTGTAAGGAGACCTTTAACCAAATCAAGAAATATCTAAATCGGCCTCCAGTACTTATGCCACCATAACCCCATATACCCCTACTCCTATACTTGACCGTAACAGACACAACAGTTAGGGGCTCTGATGGACCAATACATGGAAGAGTCTCGGAAAGAGAGAGCCATCTACTACGTCATTCGTAAGTTGGTCGGGTACGAAGATAACTACAATACATTGAAGAAATCATGTGTCACCCAAAAATTACGACACTACATGCTCACTTTCCCCATCAAACTTGTATCTCACATGGATCCGTCAAATATCTGCTCGAGAAAGCTTCCATGTCTAGTCGAATGGCATGATGGTTGATGTTTCTAGTCAAATTTGATATTGTGTATGTCACACAGAAATTCATGAAAGGAAGATCCATATCTGACTACCTCGCTGGCTACCCTATGGAAGAAATCGATGGTTGGATTTCTAAATTCCAGAATGAAGATATCCTTTGTACCTCCCAAGAAGACCTCCGATGGTAAATTTCTCTGACAGTGCCCCCAATAAGAATGGATATGGCATTCGGGTACTCCTAATCGCCCCTGATGACTCTCATGCTCCCATTGCCATCAAGATGGATTTTCCCTACATCAACAACATAACCAAATATGAGGCATGCACGGTAGGCCTCAAAGTTTCTCTTAAGAAAGGAATTTGATACCTATATGTCTATGAGGATTCAACCCTCATCAATGGTCAAGTCCTTATAAGGTGGAAAGATAAGGATGAGATAATCTTAGATTTCCATGCCTACCTAAAAGAGTTGGCCTCCCAATTCCAAGATATCACTCTCCACTACTTTCCCCGAGCAAAGAATAACTAAACCGATGCCCTTGCTACCTTAGCCTCCATGGTAGACATGCTCGAAGGAATAACAATGGCCCCCTTCCTAGTCCAAAAATATGATAAACCAACCCACTCTTACCATATTGAGCTAGTCAAAGAAGAAGATCCTGATATAGCCGATTACCAGTACTGGGATATATGGCTCCTCCTCAAGCATGGTAAGTATCCCCGAGATTCTAATAAGAAAGACTAAGAAACCCTCCACAAACTGGTTTCCCAGTATATTGTTTACGATAAAGAACTATTCAAGAGAAACTTCGATGGAACCCATTTACACTGCATCCCGAGGGCTGACATTGAAGAGATAATGTAGAAAATACACAGTGGGGAGTGTGGAACCCACATGAATGGCCATATGTTTGCCAAGAAAATCATCCGACAGGGATACTATTGGACTACCATGGTTCAAGATTTCTCTGCCTATGTTCAAAGATGCCTTAAATTCCAACAACTTTCTAAACTCGAGCGCTTTCCTTCGAAAAATTTGTACAACTTGACTTATCCTTAGCCGTTCTCCACATAGGGCATCGACATCATAGGGAAAGTTACACCTAAGGCCTCCTAAAGGAATGAATTAATATTGGTTGCCATCGATTACTTCACTAAATGGGTCAAAGCCTAGTCATATGCAGTACTGAATGCCAAAAAGGTGGTCAAGTTTATCTAAGAAAATCATCTGCCGATGTGGGGTCCACATTGAGATAATGTTAGACAACGGGTTATATTTAAAGGCAAATGTCACAAAATTGGTCAACGAATATGGGATTCAGAGGCGCAAGTCTTCTCCTTACCGATCTCAAACCAACATTACAGTCGAAGCCTCCAATAAGAACCTTAAAGTAATCATCAGCAAGATGACTGAGAGTTATCGAGACTGGGTCGATCGGATCCCTTATGCCCTCTGGAGTTACCTCACTTCAGTTCGATCATCTACTAGGGGATAAGACTTACTCTCTAGCATACGGCATGGAAGCAGTCCTACCCGTGGAGCTAGGAATTCCTTCACTACGCATTATCCTTGAAAGCAAAGTCAATGAGGAATACTGGCATCAATGCCATCTTGATGAGTTGTCACTCTTAGATGAAAGAAGGCTAAAGGCTCTGTATCATATACAAGATAACTATCTCTGAATAGCACGATCATTCAACAAGAGAGTCAAGGACTTTGGTGTCCAAGAAGGGGATTTAACCCTTAAAGAAATCGTAGAAACCATCTAGGACCCCAGAGGGAAATTCAAGACCAATTGGAGAGGTCATTACATTATGAAGAAAATCCTATACCATGGTGCTGCTATGCCCATCGACCTCAATGGGGAATAGATGGTCCACTCAATCAACCTGAACCGTCTCAAGAAATTTTACCCTTAGTCTGAAGTCTCTCTCCTTGTGGGTTCACCAGTTGTGCCCTAGTCACTGGTAAAATTTTTGCAATCAAGCCCAAAATGACGGCTCTAACATAGCCATCATCATCGACACCTTGAAAATGCACAAAATGAAGCATAGCAGGAAGAAAAATCATTCCTCCCGTAATCAGTGACTTGGATATCAAAGAAGAGATATGTAGAAGCCTCTCTAATAGCTCCCTAGGGGACCAAAAAACTCAGGCATAGCTGCCGCAACAATAGGATTTATCACCAGCATGGTAGAAAACTCTTCATAGGTCTAGTAAACCTGAAGCAAAAGACATGGTCTTCAGGATACCAGAACTCTACTGCAACCATCAACATATTCCACTCTATGGGTCAGTTACACCATAAAGAGACTTGATGCATGTTGAAAGCATATTAGTCGATATTATAGGTGCAGATCTCCTCCTAGGTTTTGAGGTCGTTAGCAAATTTAACACGAATAGGGAGAGCCATATCGCAAAATAAACAAGAAGACTACAAAAGAGAAGGGATGTGGTGGTGTGAAAATGCTCCACCCACATACCCTTATTTATACTTGGAAAGCACTAACCAAAGACAAAAACCTTACAGAAATCGGAGGAAAACTTACTCAACCAAGTACCAAGTAATTGAAGAAAGTGCAATCAAATCCATTGAATGATTAGACCGAAAAGACATGCCGATAGGCAGGACAAGGGGCATACCGATCGGCAACCCCCTATTTTTGGAAATTTCCCTTTTTCATTTTTTGTCAAAATCAAATAACTCAATAAAAATCATTTTTATTCTTAAAGAATTCTGAATTTCCTTCTCCCTATGTTTTTACTTATCTTATTTAAACATAAATTCTCTCTATTTTAATTCCTTTTTATGGTCTCAGTAGAAAAGCAAAAAGAGCATGTGCATTAAGTCACTAAAATAAAAATTAACAAAAAAACTTCATTTTATCGCATAGATGTTGTTTTATTACATTTCATGCAAGGAAAAAGAAAAACGCAATGGGACTCAGCCCGAAGCCACCTTTCTCTCTCTCTCTCTCTCTCTCTCTCTCTCACCAACCTACATTTTTTCTCTCTCACCTACCTTAACCCACATTTTTTCTCTCTCTTTCTCGTTCTCTCTCCTCTCTTTCTCTCTTTCTCTAGGAGCCTCCTTCCTTACAGCGCGCTCCCTTCCCCCGGTGATGAGACAACGTATCTACACTCCTCGAGCTAGAACCTTCCTCAAAAGAGGTAAGTGACACCAAACAAGAAGGAACTGTAATCTCATCCCGAATACGGGCGATCGCCAAAGCTATCTAATATCGGATGTCCTTCAGCCAGGTGGTCGATACCCGGACATGCTGCAAGAAAAATAAAAAAAATAAAATCAGTTAATTTGAGGCAAAGAAAGAAATCAATAAATTAAAAGCAAAGAGATGAAGAGAATACTTCTTGCTGGAGAACCTCCTCAGTCAACCCAACCTCCTTCGGATCCATCGCATTAGGAAGGTACATCATAAGCACCGACCCTCCATTAGCCCGTCGGATATTATAAAATGGAGGATCCAATAGCACAAAGGAAACCTCCGAGGTCACCGCCGCCGTCGATGTTGACACACCACCTACGCTGTGGGAAGACCCCACTGGACGACTCGAGCCCACTTGAGGGAGAAGAATCACGTCATATATGCTATGTGACATCAGCCATCTCGACACGAAGTCCAAATAATCATATAGCGTCACCGTATCGGTATATAAAGAGTAAAGCTTTCCTATCATCACTGCTACCTACTCATCATTCGCCATCTCCCGCACTCACCTCATGTACACCGGGGGCTTAACAGGTGGCATAATCCCCTCCTCTTCCATAACCTACTGGACTATTCTCTCCCAAAGGTACCCGGAGTAGACAAACTCATGCACCAGTATAAGCCACATTTGTGCCTTCCTCCTAATCAACCCCGTATGCTGGATAGCTGTCCCCCAGGGATAGAAGGTCACCTGTAAAATTCCATGGAAAAGAAAGATTAATATCGAAAAGATCATAAAGAAAAAATGTTCATAAAAACAAATAAAGATTTACCCGCTTGCTTGTTAGGCCGTTAAAGACCTGACGCATCGCCTCCAAGGAGAGAGACTTCTTCGACTACCGGTTGGACCTCTGCCACCGGTACATTTGGCAGAAGTCTCCAATAGACTCATCTTTTAAAGTTATCATTTGGGTGTTAAACCCAATAACCTCATTGAACCACGTCTGCAAAGGAAAAAAGGTCAGCAATTAAAAAATGAAGAATAAAACGCATAGAAAAAAATGCGAATGCATAATGGAAAATGCACAAAATAAATAATACCTCAAGAAGATACGTGGCGCCAATAAAGGTCTGTTGACAGCACCGGTTGAACGCAACAAGAGAAGAATAAATGGTTGCCAAAGTTAGGCACCCCCATTTATAAAGAGGGACGTTCGAAAACACCCTCAAAAATGGCAAAAACCGCAAGCGGATGACGTCGCCATTCGTTGCCACTAAGAAGACGCCCAACACAAGCAGAATAAACAAACGACCATCTCTCGTACCTACCGCCCATCCTCCTCATCAATCCTCTGACTCAGTAATAACTCCCTCAAAAGAGATAAACAGAGAGAGTCCCCTGAGACTACCCTTTCCACGTCAACTAAGGCCGCCGTCACCGCCTCTAGCGTCACCCGCAAGGTATTGTCCACCTATATCTTCACCCCATCGTAGTTCATCCCCAACAGTTGATGTATGTCTATATGAGTTACCATCATCTCCCCAAATCCGAAATGTATAGTGTGAGTGGTGTCCCACCGCATCTCCCCCAGAGAACAAATAATAACCGTAAAATAAGGTGTCTCGTCCAGCACAGATGTCAGTTTGCCAAAATCGATTGACAACACCACCCAACACACCACGAGCGGGAGGTGCTCCTAAACATACTTAAGCCTCGTCGTCCCTCGAGAATGCATAGTCGACATAGAAACATCAGACTATCAAAAAGGAAGAATCCTTGTCAAAAGTCAAGAAAAAAGGGGGGAAATATCACTAAGAAATAAGAAGATCATACCAAAAGTCATCAGCACTTACATAGTCATCAGTATTCACCACCCTAAAATAATGATGATGCGTCGGCTCACACAAGAGGATCCGCTCATCTGCCACTGGATCGAATGATTCGAAGGAATTTTCACTGCCCAGCGCAAGGGGTATCCTTGCCCTCCATTCCAAGTTTTCCTAATCGTCGACATTTAGACACACCATATGTGTCGCACTGCTTGATAAATCATCCATCTCTTGGTTTAGGAACGCCAAAATGATTTGCAAAATAAAATTACAGAAGAAGTCAAGTCTGAAAGGTGTGAAAAATAAGGTGAACTGGCCCCCTTTTTATAGGAGGCTAAGGGGCATGCCGATCGGCAGCTCCTAGAAACATAATGATCGTCACTCCATCCACCTACTTGAAGCACCCCAAAATACCATGCCACTACCGTTCGGCACCTCTCACACCACGTCGTTTGGAACCCTTTCTGAAATATCGTACAAAAATTACCCCAAAATGCTAGAAAATCCCAAAAATTCCTAAGATTACCAAATGAATTTAAAACCTTTCTCACCAAGAAAAGAATTTTTACCATGCTCATTTCCCAGCAAAATTATTACCTCCCCAGCAAAATTTTCAAAATCAATTGGATATCCCTCCAGTAAAAAAAAACATCGAATCCACGGATTGATTCCGCTTCCCTAGCGGAACCAAAAAACTCAAAATCAAATGCTTCCCTAGTAGAACCACAAGATAATTTCCCCAGTGGAATCTACAAATTTCCCCAAGAAAACTAAAACTTAAGCCCTTAGAATTGGCTTCGACCCTCAGAATTTATCATCTTTACTTAAGCCCTCAGAATTGACTTCAACCCTCAGAATTAGTCATCCCTACTTAAGCCCTCAGAATTGGCTTTGACCCTTAGAATTGGTCATCTCTACTTAAGCCTTCAGAATTGGTTTTTACCCTTAGAATTGGCCATCCCAACTTACGACTTCATAATTGGCTTCGACCCTTAGAATTGGTCATCCCTACTTAAACCCTCAGAATTGGCTTTGACCCTCATAATTGGTCATCTCTACTTAAGCCCTTAGAATTGGCTTTGACCCTCATAATTGGTCAACTCTGCTTAAGCCCTCACAATTGGCTTTGACCCTCAGAATTGGTCATCCTCACAATTTTTCATCTTTACTTAAGCCCTCATAATTGGATTCGACTCTTGGAATTGGTCATCCCTACTTAATCCCTCATAACTGTCTTCGACCCTAAGAATTGGTCATCCCACTTAAGCCCTCAGAATTGGCTTCGACCCTCAAAATTGGTCATTCCTAGTTAATCCCTCATAATTAGCTTTTACCCTCAAAATTGGTCATTTCTATTAAAGCCCTTAGAATTGGCTTTGACCCTTAGAATTGGTCTCTCTACTTAAGTTCTCAAAATTGGCTTTGACCCATAGAATTTGCCATTCCATGTCAAGATCGCATAATTAGCTTCGAATCACAGAATTGGTCATCTCTACTCAAGGTCCTAATAATTTACCTCGGCCCATCCGTCACCCTAGAATTTCCCTAGGTCCTCAGAATCGACCTCGACCCTATGAATCGGTCATCCTCTTCCTTAGGTCCGCAGAATCGACCTCTTTCTAAAATATCATGTGGTGTCTATTAGAAGTCTTTCACTTGTTCCAAGTTCACCCATTGAGGGGATCTGTAGACACCACATTCTAGGACTCCCTAAGTCTCTCATTAGATGCTAAGCACCTCCCCATTTCACTATAAATCCTATGTCATACTCCGAGTATCGATCTAGAGGCCATGGGAAGCTCTCGGTCCCCGTTTGACTCTAGTCAGCTCTATTATCATAGAGAAAGCTATTTTAATCTTCTAAGAGCTCTAAATTCCCTTTCGAACGGTCCATCCCGTGCATGAATGGGCATAACGGTTCGGACGGACGAACAATTTTACTACTAAAAATCGATATGGAGGCCAACAAGCAGTCCCGGGCCCTGATTTGCCCTAATAAACTTCATTGTCAGAGGAAAATATTTTAAAATCTTTGAAGGGAACTGAAACCCCTTTCTAACAGTCCACCCCATGCACAAAATAGCATAAATGTTTGGACAAACGATCCATTTTCCCCTGAAAACTAATTCGGAGGCCACCGGGCGATCCCGGGCTCTATTTAACCAAGGTCAACTCTTATGTCGAATAAGACTGAATGAATCTCTGAAGGACATTAAATACCCTTTCCAACGGTCTGCCCCATGCGTGAATCTGACTTACAGTTCGGATGACCGATCCGCTTTACTTTGAGAGGTCATCGAGCGCTTTCGGGCCCCGTTTGACCAAGGTCACCTTTTAAAATTAAGCAAAGCTCAATGTAAAGTCAAAGTAAATCACCTAACCTTTCCAACGGTCTACCCTCGTGCGCGATTCTGACTTATCGTTCGGACGAACGATCCATTTTCATCCGACGATCTCCCGCCCAAAGGATTGACGTGTACTTTCGATCTACATTTGACCCAAAGTCAACATCTGGACCTGGGAGAGATCCAAAGGACTCTTTAAGGTCTCTGAATTAACTTTATAATAGTATGCCACATGCGTTATTTGGATCAATAGATTGCGTTCTATGATCATTTTTCCAAAAAAATCTGCTCAAGATTGCTAATAGGCCACTCTATTTCCCTACCTATCGGTAGTGTGTCAAGGGTTACCTGCCGATAGGAAGGGCTAGGGCCATGATGATCAGAACCACCCCTGAACCTATAAATAGAGGGATGACCTCACTCCAAAGTCACACCTTAGATCCATCAGAATCACTGATCTCAGCAACATTCTCTCATAATCAGTGAAGTTTCTTTATGTGAAATTCCATTCAGGCTTACATTCCTATCCTTTTCATACCCAATTTGGAAAAATCTCATTCTCTCCCATACAATATTCATCTGAAATTCAAGGGATTTCATCCAAGCTCAAAGATCAAGCTTCAATGATTGTCCAAATCCTTCCCTCTCTCTTTAAATTCTATGTTTTTGCATTAAATACATTAGGTTCATAATCTAGTTTTACTTTAATTCATACACATTAACATCTTACATTTTTATTAGTATATTGCACATACTTTATCTTCTATTAAAAAACCAAAACAAATAAAATAGGGTTACACCCATAAATTCCGAACGGGATTATCCATCACACTTTTTCAAAACTAAAACACATTTTTCTACGCACGCAATTATAATAAAATCCTATTTGAATCTATGGGATAACCCACACCCTTATACCGCATGCGAACTACATAGACTTTGATGCCTCTATAGTCTACGTAGGTGTCTCGGATTAAAACCCACGACCCAATTTTTCAATTTTCCCATTTTCCAACTTTCCCGAATTCT
The DNA here is from genome assembly GCA_949130495.1 of Sambucus nigra. NCBI lineage: Eukaryota > Viridiplantae > Streptophyta > Magnoliopsida > Dipsacales > Adoxaceae > Sambucus > Sambucus nigra. The sequence continues at coordinate 384,000,927 of OX422217.1, forward strand.
CCATTTTCACATTTATTATATTCTTACATTACTATACATTTTATATATGTGATACTTGTTAGCGTTTCATCCAACCCCTATTATCGTTCCATCATAACGATCAATATCATGATAAGCGTTTAAAATCATATTTTATGCAGAATATTTTGGGAAGATTCCTATGGATGACCTCACTCTATCTCTTCTATGGTACGAGTTGGGCGATTCTGATCTCCACTATATATATACACACACACACACACACACAATTCCTGGAGAAATAAAGGAAAATAATAAAACAAGTCCATGAGATACAGAAAGGGCGGGATGGATGCCTAATGCCTTCCCATTCCGCATCTTCGCCCCGAACCCTTGGAATTATTGCTTTCGTAAGAATCAGTTTGTCTTTGATGCCGCTCTCTCGAGGCGGCAACATGTTCTTTTACCTAATTTGTGAAAAATAGGCTGCCGACTCCATCTCTTTACATTCACCCCACACCGACGACAGTGAAAGAGTTCCTAGATCGAAAGAGGGTGCGAGACCTTTTCATCCACCATTTTTTCCCCGACCTCTATTCTCTGGAAGAAGGAGAGAGAAGAGAGAGGGAGGACACGCATAAATTGAAATGGCGACATTGGGAGGCATCAGCCATCTCAACATAAAATCCAGATACTCATAAGTCATCATCGTGTCGGTATAGGACGAGTAAAGATTATCGGCCATCGCTACCACACTCGCTTCCTCCGATATACCCCACTCCCACCTCATGTACCTCGGGGGAATAGAAGGTGGCACCATCACCTCATCCTCGACCACCTGTCGGACTACTCCCTCCTCCAGATACCTGGATTAGCCAAACTCATGCAACAATAAACGACGCAATTTCATGTTCCCTCTAGTCACCTCGTGTGCTGGATTGTTGTCCCCTAGGGATAGAAGTCACCTGTGAGATCCCCAGCATAAAATCATTATCTAAAAAAGGACATCGAAGAAAAATGGTCTTACGAGGAAAGAAGAGTTTGCCCGATCACTCATCAGGACATTCAAGACCTGGCGTACCACTAACAAAGAAAGAGACTAATTCGACTGTCGATTGGACTTTTGCCATGGGTACGTATAACATAATTCCCCCACTGACTCATCCTTTGAACCCATCAAATGGGAATTAAGACCAATCACCTCATAGAACCACGCCTGCAAGGGATAAGGGCCATTAATCATAAGAAAGCAATTAAGGATTCGAAAAAGAAATAAAATGCATAAAGGGAAATATATAAGGGAAAATTCATAAAAAAAAGAATACCTCCAATAGATACGTGGCTCCAGTAAAGGTCTACCAGCAGTACCAGCCGAATGCATACAAAGATGAATTAAGGGTCGCCAAAGTTAAGCTCCCCCAGTCAAAGAGAGAGATATTTGAAAATACCCTTAAGTATGGCAAAAACACAAGTGAACGATGTCGCCACCAAAAATCCTCCCAGCAACAAAATAATAAATAAATGGGCCATCTGTCGCACCTACAACCCATCAATATCGTTAATCTAACCACTAAACAAAACCTCCTTTAGAAGAGATAGATGGATAGAATCCTCTGAGACTATCCGCCTAACATCACCCAACACTGCCTCCACCATCGTCGGCGTCACCCGCAAAGTCCGGTCCACCTTTATCTGGGATGCTTCATAGTCTAGACCTAGTAGCTACTGTACAATGATGGGAGTCATAGTCATCTCTGAAAATCCAAAATGCATGGTGTGGGTAGTATCCCACCACCTCTCTCCCAAGGTTCAGAGGACAGCCGTCGAACGGGGCGTCTCATCCAATGCATACGCCAAGCTGCCAAAACCAGCTGATGAAACCACCTAATGCACCACCGGAGGAAGGTTCTCCCAAAAGTCCTTGAACCCTATCGTCCTTTGAGAACACAAGTTCGACATAAATATATCGGTCTCTTAAAGAAAAAGGAAAAACCCTTGTCAAAATTAAAAAAAATAAGGATATATACAAAGGAAGAAGGAAATACCAAAGGTCATTAACACTTACATAACTACTAGGGCTCACCACCCTAGACGATAGATGGTGTATAGGCTCACACAGAATATTCCTCTCATTCGCAACCGAAAAATAAGCCAAATACATTCTCATTATCCAACAGTAGGGGACCCTGGCCCGCTACTCCAAATATGCCCAGTCATCAACACTCAACCACGCCATGTGGACCACACTGCTTGAAAAATATATGATTTCTTATTCTTGGAAGATAAAAGAACGTTTGAACAGTTTGCAGAAAGGAAAGCCAGAAGATAGAAGATCTGAAAGTTGTGAAAAATGAACAAATCTCTCCCATATTTATAAGAGGCTAAGGGGCATGTCGATCGGCAGTCCCCGATCGCATACCGATCAACACTATCCCTTCACCTGCCCTAGGTAGACAAAAAGACCGTGCCACTGCCGTTTTACACCCCCTACACCCAATCAATCGGCACCTCCCTGATATTTTAGACAAAAATCTAAAAAAATTAGAAAATCCCAAAAATTCCCCACAAAATTCCTAAAATTGCCAAATAGATATTATAACTTTTTTCAAGCCTCTCAAAATCACCAACTAAATTAATACCACATTTTCTCCCAGAATTATTTCCCCAGCGAAATTCTCAAATCCAAGTAGATATCTCCCCAACAAAATTTCCAAGGGACACCATAGATATCAAAAAAATTCCCAGTAGGGTTGCACCCAATCCTTGGATTGGTATCTTTTCCCCAAAGAATTCTCCAAATTTTCTAGGAAAACAGAACCCCACACCCTACTTAAATTGGCTCCGACCCTCAGAATTGGCTTCGACTATCAGAATTGTTCCCCCTTACTTAAGCTCCTTAAAATTGACCTCACCTAACAGAATTGGTCTCCCCTACTTAAAGTCCTCAGAATTGACCGTGGCCCTCAGAATTTGTAGCTCATACTTTAAACCCACAGAATTGGCTTCGACCCGTGACATTTGTTACCCCTACTAAAGGTCAGCATAATTGACCTCGGCCCATAGAATTGGTCGCTCCTACTTAAAGCCCTCGCAATTGGCTTCGACACGCAGAATTGGTCGCCCCTACTTAAGCCCTCAGAATTGGTCACTCTTACTTAAAGCCCTCATTATTGTGTTCGGTGAATCACTTTATATATATGACCTACTTGAGTCTAATATCTAGGAGCTTATCTAGTTTAAAAATTGAAAAAAAAATTGTGTCATCCTTATCTTTACCTTAAGCCTCATTGCCCCTTCAAGATTTCAAATTGTCTACATCAATAAGGAGATGGTTCTATAGGTAGAAAGAAACCACACAAACACCCTAGGATTGCATTTTTTTCATATTGCTTGTATGAGGTGTGTGTGAGTTATAATTGGTTTAAAATGGTTTTATACCTTTTTTAAATATTTTTAGGAATTTTTCAAAACATTTTTAAGAGGGTAGTTTAGATAAGATGGAGGCGTAACCCCTTTTGAGTACAGTAATGATAGTTTAAATAGCAACACTATTGATTAACCATAGGACATACAAACACTATTAATGAAAATTAACCCAATTTGAACTCACATATCTCTCCTGTATATAACTCAGAAGGTAGTAATGAACTTAGAAGTAACTTAGCTAGAGGGAGAGAGAAATAAGCACCCTAGATACACCTTAGCAGGCAGCCAAAACACACCAACCACACTTAAGAATATCTGTCAAGTATTAAAAGCTTAGTAATAAATGACAATGGTGGGTGAGTAAACTCTCTGGTTTTGTAATAACTCTCTCGTAATCACTTTTGAACTCTAAAAAAGATCATCGTCTCCTCAGAGGTGGTTGGGGTCCTTAAATAGCCTCCCACACCACCCCCGAAGCAACTCTGCCATTAATGCCAGTGAAGACATCCCTCATACTTTATGTCGCAAACATTAAATACCTGATGCACTAGTTGTCTCCACGTCATAAACATTAAATGACAAGACATGTCTTTTGCCTAACCATTGTGTGTCAGGGGGCTGTTGTCACATAGGTGGCTCACCAACTGTCTGACAGCCCCAAATACCATGGTGGTTTACTCAAGTGCAGGTCTGTCATTGCCTAGCTGGTTAGTCACATCAGATAAAGTGGATGTGATATTAAGTAGAGAATTGTTTAGCTCACAACTCAATGCCCGATGGAACTCCAAGCTGCTCCACCCGAGGTTTCACGGTAAGGGTCCTTCGGTGTTTTACCAAGTGTATCTAAGATGTTCGGACAAGCCCCAACGGTGCCTCACTTCTCAATCCTCCAAACCAAGTCCATCTAAAGTTCCCACGGCAAGGTCATTCGATAGAGCATGAAAGCTCTCCCAGGCCCTGCCAAGCCTGGTCTCTCGTGAGTACCATTTGAAATCACACTAAAACTCATTATTATTCTCATTACATCATTACAACCGTTATAGCTTAGAGTCAATATAAACAAAGATACAATGTGACTAGCACAACAAGCTAAAGTATAACTTGCCATGCTAAGTTGCCTCACTGAGTTGCCACGCTTGAGTCGCCACGTTGAGTTGCCTCAGTTTCTTAATCCTAAACACTATTGCTAATGGAGGAATTATACCTAATCTCAGGATTACCTTCAAGCCCCCTCTACATTTTCCACTTCGTGGAGAGATTTGTTGTTGGAACAAGAAATGTCTGCACGAAAACTTCTTAATCCGATAAACCTTCTTTGTGAGTAAAATAAAAAAATCTGGCATCCTTTCCTTCGTTAGAACCACCGCATTAGACGCTCCAGGAAAAAGCAAAATTCTCCCCGATGTACCTGGACCGAAGCACTACGGCTCACTGGTGCTTTGACAAAGGGACATCGCCATTTTTTCCTTATACTGAGCTTCAACCGTTCTAACTTTATTATTTTAAATTCTCCCAAAAGGCCTGCTAACCTTCTCAAACACTCGTTGTGATTATTGGTAAGTGAAATTCTCCCTTTTAACGTTTCGCTATGTTCGAAAAAGCAGAAAATCTCCCCGATGTATCCGAGTCACCATTTAAATAACATTTGGACTTGTGGCAAGGGGACATCGTTGCTTCTTGAAACCGTTGGGACATCTTCTCCATTGGGAGTTATTGGATATGTCTGACAGAAATTCTGGTGCCAAAACTCAAACTTGCTGAAGAAGGCAACCCTTTCTATTCCCTAGGCCTCGCTTCGAAAATGACATGGCGTTGTCTTTTCAACTGTAAAGACACCTCCTGAAGTGCCACGTGTTCATTTGAAATGATTATAAGCAGCCTTGCACGTGTGGTGGTGGGAAACTCAACAAATGAGTTCCTTACAAGGTTTCAAACGTCTCTTTTTTTCAAACCCTTCTCTTTCCTTCTTCTTCTTCAAGCTCCCGTCTTCTATAGAGAGAGAAAACTGTGTGAAAACCTCCATTGTTGTCCAACGCTTTACCCAGTTTCTTCCTTCTCCCATCTTTTGTGCCTCCACCTGTGGTTGTGCTCCTCTCTCCTTATTTCTATCTCTTCTTACCCATCTGTTCCATTGATCGCCACTCTACTATGGCTTCTAAAAGTGCTTCTAAGGTGGCCACCACCACTGCTCAGCCAGGCCCCCCCTGCCACTTCTGGTGCCGCTGTTGTCCCTAGCGCCGCTGCCCTGAATGCTGCTCGTCAAGAGTAACTGCGCTTCTATCACCGGGCTCCCATCTTTGGCAAAGATGATAAATTTTCTGATGCATGTAAGACTTGTCATTTATCATCCAAATTTGACCCTTTAGTGTTGGGTGATGAGGATACGGATTCATCAAAGTGGGGCTATCTTCCCCCAAAGGGGACTCTGCATTTTCGTTTTGACCGTGGTGACTTCCCCTATTCTGAGATTGACTTTGAAGCACCCGAGGGGTTGTTAGCCCATTTCACTGCCTGGAATACACATATGCAGAGTTCTTACGCTATTGCTCTTGTAAAGGTTGGGCTTGATTGAGCCTACTGGTTTGGGGAGTTCACCCTTTCCAAGAACAACACGGTGCTCCAAGTGCTAGTTTCCAGATGGAACATCACAACTCACACGTTCTTTGCTGCGTGGGGAGAGTTCATCGTTACATTGGAGGACGTATGTGAGATCCTTGGGTTTGAGCCAATGGGTGAGTTCACATATCACGATGAGGCCCTAGATGCCGAAGAGGATCCAGATCGAGTTGAGCGGGATCAAATCTGTCGTAGTTGCACTGGTTCCTCGAACAAAGCCACATTTACTCCCCTTATTAGCTCTTTTTTTGAAGCTCCGACCCCGAAGGATGTCAATGATGCAACGGGCCGAGGTAGAGGTACATCCCTGGGACTACCAGCCTACATACTTATGTTGCTTTCACGCTTCTTCCTGACTAGGAAACCCAATGATCAGCCAATGAGGGACCTTATAAATATTTCCATTCGTTTGTCCAGGGGTTTCAACCTTCCTATGGCCGCCATTGCCTTGCGGTCCCTTTATACCTGGTTGGATCGAACCCATATCAACATCGCACGATCACTGGGTCGTTATAACTTTGCCAATTTTGGCAACACCATTATTTTTTCGGGCTTCCTTTACACCCGTTTTCCTGCCATTGCCGCCAAGTCTATTTCTCTGCCCGTGAGCCAAGGTATCATGCCCCCACGCCTCCTATGTTTCCATAAAAAATAAAGTCGAAAGGAGATAATGGAGGTTTTTTATTATTTGGACTCCTTTGTGATGAGGCCATACAGTGAGTCTACATTTGCCCATAGTTGGGATTTCTTTCCTTCTGTAGCCTCAACGATCAAGTTCATCCCAGCTGTAGAAGATCCCTCGCAGACCGTTGTGCTTGTATTCACTCATGGGTTTCTTCCTTCCTATACCGAATGGGGATACACCTCAGAACCCTACAACCCTGACAGATGTAGCAGGTAGTTCGGGTTTGATCAAGGGGCCCTCGACCTGTGTTTCAACACAACCACTTAAGGGCTACTTTCGCTGAAGCTTGCACCTTCTATACTGCATCAACGGTGCTTGGTGTGACTTCTACCATCGATGGGAGAGTCACTCTTCCTAGTGCCACTAGGAAGGGGGACGTATCCAACTCTTATGCCATTGATTTTGGTTGGGGGAAGTTGAGAGTGATTCAAGAGTATATTCAGTCCCCCCCCCCCCCCCCACTAATATCCTCCAGTCTTTTCTTTTGCTGCTTCTGAACTGGGTCTTAAGGGGAACTCCGTGCTTGGAGTTGAGTTTACCTTGAGTAAAATCAGTAAATAATCTCCCCAGGAACTACCCCATATTGCCCAATGATCCCCACTGCCACCATGAATCCTAAGGCCATTGCAACTCCCAAACAACTTTCCCCTTCGACCGAAGATGCAACAAGCGAAGGGCCTTCTTAGCCCCCTGCCAAAAAGACCAAGAAGTCTAAGTCGTCAAAGTCCAAGCCACAAGATCAAGAACAAACTCCTTTGGATGCATTCCCTATTGCCTTCGTTCCCCCTACCATGCCTGTAGAAAAGGCCGAGGAGCTAAGAAGGCAAGCCCGGTCAGAGGTAGAATGAATAAACGCAGAGTTTCAATGATGCGTTGTCGTCATTCCCCCTTTAGTTGCCTTCCCCGCGATCGTGGTTGATCCAACTGAGCTAACGGCCAAGAGGAGAAAAAGGTCGAGGGTACCTCAAAGTGCTGATGCAAAGGTCACAAGGAAGAAAAATCTGGGCACTAAGTCCCAGAAGAAACGGACATCCGAGATACCTCCATCCCCCGCTCCCACTGTTGTTGCCTCCTCTCCACCTTCACCAGTGATTATACCTTCTCGTTGTCCCTCCGAATCTCAGGTATGTGTGTGTGTTTTATTCTTTTTCTTTTTTCTTAAGGCAATTTGCCTTTGCTTATTTCTTTGATAACTTTGGTGCATGGAGTTAAAGAAAGGCCCAGTTCCCCTAGTTCCCCCATGAGCCATTTTGTGGGGGGAATTTCGGTGTCTCTCAAGACGATACTACTACTCCCTGTTCCCCCATGATAGATCTCACCTACTCTCGCCATTTGTCCTCCCAACGGGCCAAAGAAGTCGTTGCAGGGGCTCCTACGATTGGATTTATTAAAATATCTTGCCAATCAGAGGCAACTACTATAGCCTCTTCTGAATTACCATCCGAGCAAGAGGTTCCTCTGCCCATCGTTGTGGTTGAGAAGAGTGCTCCTGAGGTAAATTTATTGTCAATTATCACATCTTTTCCTTGTCCCATTGCTTTGTTTATCATTATGATATGCTGGAATGTTTTTAGGTGGAAGTGGCGTCTCTGATAGCTAACATTCTCCTTCCCACTGCGTTGACGAGACCCCTAACTGAAGTTTACCTTTTTGGTGCCATAACAGGGGTAAGTTAGATGTATTCCTGCCCTTTATTTTTTTCTTTGTATTTACTTCTTGTGTCTAACACTTGGTTTTGTATTTGCAGCTTTTGCCCAGCCTTACCCCACCCTTTTCTCTTAGTGGCCTTTTCCTTTCCCGGTCCAAGGTTGATGCTACTGCTCCTCATGTTAGTTGTTCTATACCCACCGGTGTTGGGGCATTTCTTGAAGGTCCAATGTCTTCTTCTGATGATAGGCCCGTGTTGTCCTTAGTACCTTTTATTGGCGAGGGAAGTTTACCTACCGTTGATGCTTCTTCATCTAAGGGCTCCGTTGAATCTACTGAGGCAATGAGCCCACCCCCAACGGTTTCTACCATTATGGACCCCGTGGTGACTCCTGTTCTCGCTCCTACTACTACTAGGGTACTTCGCTAATTTCTATGCATTTCTCAGTTTCTCAAACTTCACCTATGTTTGTGACTTAACAATGAAAACACTTGTTAAGGTTTTTCTATAAACTCCACCTATATCGGTGTCTTAACAACGAAAACGCTTGTTAAGATTTTTCATAAACTCCACCTTTATCGGTAACTTAACAACGAAAACACTTGTTAAGATTTTTCATAAACTCCACCTATATCGGTGACTTAACAACGAAATTCTTGTTAATATTTTTCATAAACTCCACTTATATCGGTGACTTAACAACAAAAACACTTGTTAAGATTTTTCATAAACTCCACCTATATCGGTGACTTAACAACGAAAACGCTTGTTAATATTTTTCATAAACTCCACCTATATTGGTGACTTAATAACAAGAACACTTGTTAAGGTTTTTCATAAACTCCTTATTTCCTCTAACTGTTTTCAGGTTTCTCAAGAGGATTCTCCACCAGTTCCTTTGCCTATTGGCTCACCCCATCGGGAACATGTCGTCTTGGAAGATTCTAGCCATAATGATCAAGGTTCCATGACCGGTGTTGCTGCCGAGAGCGAATCTGGGTGCGAGCTTCCTCTACCCTACTTGGCTCCTCACACCTTCTGCCTGATGGTGCTTTAACGTTCTCCTCAAATGCCTGTCAACCATCGTTTGGTAGTTGAGCAACTTGTGAACCATTATCCTGAAACATTCACAGTGGATTGTCTATATTCAAACATCTCAGTTATGAGTTACAGCCTTCAGGGCATGGCTACCTTTGTTGTTGAGATTGCATTTACTCCAACTGCAAACGTTACCAGACCCCTCCTCAACCAATTCTTGGGTTATCTGAGGGAGTTGTGTCGTGACGAGTTTCGTTTTGACTGGCTTATCACGCAATTAAAGACTTTGAAGAGCCAACAACTGGACAACCAGACAGAATTGTTGTGGAAACATCAAAAGGATCAACAAGCTTAGGAAGCTAAATTGATCGAGTTAGCACCTCTTTTAGAAGTTGTTGATAAAGAGGTGGAGGGCATCGAAGAAGCTTTGCGTCTGGTGAAGCTGAAACGATAAAAGCTCCTTATCGAGCGCTCACAAGCGCAAACGAGGTTGGAGGTCTCTATCAATGCTCAACGGGCTTGCCAAGCAGCTTCTTCGGGCCTCCCTGGAGATTTTTTCTCTTCCCTAGATCTATGGTTCCTCTTAGGATAATGAACTTCTGTATATATATTTTTTTGCAATTCTTGGGCGATAGCTCCCAATTTTGTAATGCCCCAAAGTTCATGAATGAAGAAAGATATTTGTTTTCTCATGCCATTTCTTTATGTTACAACTGTTTGCATAGATTGTGAAGTTCTGTAATTATTTCATCTCTACTTGAGTTAAAAAAACTTTCATACTCATAAAAAAGAACTTATGTATTCATAACAACAACCAGGTACCTCTGTGGTCCAAACATAACTGCCTACACATGATAGACTTTCAACCATTTAATGTTAATCTTAAATGGTTTATCTTCTTCCATTCTAGAAATTAAGCAATAGCCAGAGTCATGAGCTTATTTTATAATGAAAGGTCCCTCCCAATTTGCTTCAAACATGGGTAGAGGAAGCTCCCTGATATGTTTCACTGCTGCTTTTAACACGAGATCTCCTTCTACGACCTTCCTTAGTCTCACCAAGTTATCATATGCCATGGAGAGCTGCTTCATATACATTTAAAAGTGTTGCATCGCATTATCTCTGTGTTCATCCATTATTTCCAACTTCACATGTTTATTCTTAGGGAACATGCTACTTCGCAAAGCATACCGAGCAGAGGGAAGTTATAACTCTACCGGGAGAATTGCCTCAGCCCCATAAATAAGGGAGAATGGAATATACCCTGTGGGCTTTCTCTTAGTTTTTTGATAGGCCCACAATACAGCTGGTATCTTATCGTCCCGCGCTCCTGGGAAATCCTCCATTATTTTAGCCAAGATATTAACCAAAGTTTTGTTAGTTGCTTCAGCCTGATCGTTCCTCTTTGGATATGCCACCGTCGAAGTATGATGGATAATGGAATATTTGTCTATGAGCATCGTTACTTCTGAATTGACGAAAGGGGTTCCATTATCTAAAAGAATAACCTTTGGGATCAAAAAATGGAAAATGATGTATTCTCTGATGAAGTTTCACACCACCCCCGTTGTTTCCCTTCTCAATGGTATCACTTCAGACCACTTTATGAAGCATTACTATGCTACTAGTATCCATATCTTCCCCCTCGAAGAAGGATGTATTTCCCCTACTAGGTCGAACGCCCCAGTGTGAAAAGGATAAGGCGTTGTGAGGGAGTGTAGGTCTACCGATGGGGCATGGATCATATTTCCATGAAGTTAATAAGATTTAAATTTTCGAACGAACTCAGCAGAGTCTTTCTCCATCGTTGGCCAATAATATCCCAACATCATCAATTGGTCATATAACTTGGCCCCTCCTATGTGAGGTGGATCGTGCGCCTGCCTGAGGACCTCGGATGTTTCTTCCTTTATGATGCAACGCAATGACCTATTGAAGTATCCCCTTCGATAAAGCAACCCCTCTTGAACATAGAATCTCGGGGCCCTCCGCTTGTGTCCCATTGAGTCAATTTTCTGTGCTGGGGGAACTCCATCTCTGATGAAATCAATATAGGGTTGTCTCCAATCAGGTTGAGCTTCCACGAAATGACATTCAGCTGCTTCGAAAAATAACTGGAATTTATCACATTTCCTTTGTATCTCCGTCACATCCTGTTTCATTCTGGACCAAAAATACCCCTCTCTTTGCATTCTTCGATAGATGGGTATCTCAGTTGTTTCGCAGTGCTCTTCATGTGTTTTCTTTAATCTACTCTTTGCCTCTTCTGGACCGATGCACCTCGACAACCATCCTCCAGCGTTCCTGTAGTAAAGGTTTCCCTGGTTCGTGAAGTATTGGGCTAATTACCTCAGCCCCATCGCTCCTTCCCTAGATTCAAATTACCCTATAATATCCCCCTCTAGTCTGCGTCGTCCTCCATCGATAAAATTGACTGTACTATTAAAGGAGTTGTTCTTCGTTAGATCACGACGGTAGTTATATCGTTTCTCATGACCATCTTCTGGGCAATGGTGGCATAGGCGTCTGGGTGACAATTCATTGTTCTGAGCTGCCTCTTGATCTTGGTCCAATGAAACTGGTAGAGGAGCCTCTGAATGATTGTTTTGTATGGTGCCAGGCTCATGTGTTTCAACGCGTACTCTCCATTCACTTACTGAACCACGAAATTTGAATCACCGGTGATGCAAAGTGAATGAATCCCCTTCGAAGAGCCTCTAGCAGCGCTAGCACCAATGCTTCATATTCCGCCTCATTATTAGAACAAGGGAAATCTAATTTGTAGGAAAGGCAAATCCCCTCAATTCCTTTTCAAAGAATAACCCCTGCTCCTCCTTTCTTTTCTATCGAAGATCCATCGAACTGCATTGTCCATTCCTCATCCATTGCGTCTAGGTGATTGGCCTGCAAATCGTCTCCTGGAATACTTTCTTTGGGTGGCTCAAACGTTCCTTAGGGTAAAATTGCCAACAGATCGGTGTAAGCTTGGCTTTTGATCGTGCGAGGAACCACACACTTCAAGTCATATTCGGAGAGGATAAGGAACCACCTAGCTGCCCTACCAATCAATATAGTTATTGCCAACAAATACTTAATAGGATCACATTTAGTTACAATATGAATTGTAAAAGACAACATATAATGTCTAAGTTTTTGTGTTACAAAGACTAAGGCTAAATAATGCCTTTCCAAGCTATTATATCTGACTTCTGGCCCATGTATGATTCTGCTGAGGTAGTAGACCGATCGTTCTTCCCCATCAATCTCCTGCGCTAACAAAGCTCCCACGGACCTCGTGGTGGATGTGAGGTATAGTTGAAAAATTATTCCTACCTGTGGGGGAACCATGATCTGTGGTGAAACGAGAAGCTTCTTCAGCCCAGTGAGAGACTCCTGGTGAATCTCCTACCACTTGAATCTCATGTTCCCTCGTAGTAGCTACATCAACGGATGCGTAATCTCGGCTAACCCAGGCATAAATCTCCTAAGATATGAGACTTTAGCGAGAAAACTCTTCAGATCCTTCGTCGTTCTTGGACTTGGCATCTCCAAGATCACTCGCTACATGTCCTGGTCCATCTGCACCCCTTGCCGATCGACCAAGAAGCCTAAAAATTTCCCACTTGTTACCCCAAAGACGCACTTGAGTGGGTTCATCCTCAATTTATACTTCATGCATCGGGCAAAACACCTTCCTCAAATCGCCCAGATGGGACTCCTCCTTCCTTGATTTGATGACCAAATCATCCACAAATTTATGGAAGAAGTCATGGAAAATGGCCATCATTGTCCTCTAGTAAGTAGCCCCAGCATTCTTGAGTCCAAACGGCATTACTCTGTACATGAAATTACCCAACGGGGTCCTAAACGCCATTTTCTCTGCATCCGAGGGGTCCATCTTTATCTGGTTGTACCCTACGTACCCATCCATGAAGCTATACATCTCATGACCAGTAATTGCATCTATCAGTCTATCAATGGAGGGCAGAGGGAACTCATCCTTGAGGAAATCTCTATTCAAATCTCTGAAGTCCACGTAGATCTTTATTTGGTTTTTATCTTTCTTTCCCATTGGGACAATGCTTGATAGCCAAAGCGGGTGTTGTAGCAGTTTGATGAACCCTGCTGCCAATAGGTGCTGGACCTCCTCCTTTATCTTTAAGTATAGATCAGGCTTGTATGTTCTTGTTGCTTGTTTCACTGGAATGGATGAAGGCATTACGTTCAATTTGTGATAGCTGAATCCCTCATCCAGCCCTTCTATCTCCGTGTATTTCCATGCAAAAACATCTATGAACTCTCGAATCAACATAACCAACGCCTCTCATTTCTCCTTACTGAGATCTTTCACGATGAAAATAGGCCTTGGGTCCTCCTCTTATCTTTCCAGGTTCAACTGCTCCAATTCTTGCACCTGCGATTTCAGTTGATCCGCCATGTATTCTAGTTCCTCGGCGACTTCCTCTATAAATTCCTGTACGTTGGAGTTGTCTATCACCATACATTATCCCCACTGATCCATTAAAAATCACTCATATATTGGGTCAGCCTCATTATCAGCTTCTTCAGCCGCCCTCTCACACCATTATAATCGATAAACCACTTTTCCTTCCTCGATAACGACCTTCTTACACTGCCTACTGGTAGCGGTGACTGCCTTCCTCTTCTTCTCTCTGGAAGCCTTGGCCACTCTTTTTTTTAGAGAACAAGCTCAGCACGCTTTGTCGTTGGACCTCATGCTCCATTGGATCCACTATGGGCCTCATCCCTTAGATCTTGGATAGATTTGATTTCTTTAAATAGAAATCATCTTCTCTTGTTGCATGGTGATTTAAATTGATTTTTCTTGAAATTTTATCCAACAAATCTCTGTTTTCTTTTACAAAATTGAAATAGGGGTTGCATGCGTTCAGATCTGAGTTTTTCACTTTGAAAAACTTATATTAAAATAATATTTTAAAGGTTACTAGTTTTAAAGACTCAAGGAAAAGAGATCTGAAAGTTGTATAGAAATAAAGATTAAACCTATTTTTAGTAGTGTGAAATACATCATTTCATACTTAGAAATAATCTTGTAATTCATAGGATTTGTTTGTATAAGTGTGTGTGAGTTCATGCATGTGTTAGGAACTTCACTCACAACACTGTCACACAACATCATTTTAAAAGTGTGTTGGTATAAAGATCTTGACCAGTTAGAGTCGAAGTAAAGAAGGAGCTAAGGAAGACAAGATGAAGGATGACAGAACCAATCAAAGCCTTACAAGAAGTTAGGAGTTACCTAAAGTAACCGGTATATCTTCTGAACTTAGATTTAGGTTTGTATTTGTGTGTTTAGTCCGTTGCTTGGTTGTAACCAAAACTCATTCTAGTGAAGTTTTTTCATTTTGACGTGTAGAGACCTCCGCGAATGTTTCCCCATTTGGGTGGGGATTTACCACGTTAAAACTCTTGTGTACTGTTCATGTTTGTTAATTCTCTCATCCATATTGCTATACTTCTATTGTAACTAAAAATTAGTTTTAGTTTTCAACTTGTTCACTAATATCTGATATAACTCGTCCATAACATTTTCTAAAACACATCTTGTGTTATTTAGTTTGTTTTCTAAAAGAATTTTTCCAAGAAACACCTTCGAATCCTACTAGAATGCTTTAACTTGTGTTAAACATTTTAGTTAGTAAATTTTCATTTGAACCACAGAATTGGTCGCCCTTACTTAAGTCCTCATAATTGGCTTCGACCCTCAAAATTGATAGCCCCTACTTAAGGTCCTCAGAATTGACCTCAGCCACCAGAATTGGTTGTTTCTACTTAACCCCTTATAATTGACTTCGACTTGCATAATTTTTTGCTCCTACTAAAGGTCCATGGAATTGACCCCGACCCACAGAATTGGTCGCTCCTACTTAAATCCCTCAGAATTGGCATCGACCCTCAGAATTGGTCGCCCCTACTTAAGCCCTTAGAAATGGCTTCGACCCTCACAATTTCCCACTCTTATTTAAAGCCCTCAGAATTGTCTTCGACCCACAGAATTGGTCGCCCCTACTTAATCCCTCATAATTGTATTCGACCCTCAGAATTGGTCGCCCTTACTTAAAGTCCTCAAAATTGGTCGCTGAAGCCCTCAAAATTAGTTTCAACCCTCAAAATTGGTCATTTTTACTTAACCCCTCATAATTGGCTTCGGCCCGCAAAATTTTTTGCCCCTAATTAAGGTCCTCTGAATTCACCTCGACCTTTAGAATTGGTTGCTTCCACTTAAAGCACTCAGAATTGTCTTCGACCCACAGAATTGGTCGCTCATACTTAAGGTCCTCAGAATTGACCTCGATCATCATAATTGGTCGCTCCTACTTAATCCCGCAGAATTGTACATCTCCCAGCATTAACTTAGGTCCCAATAATCGACCTTGACCCCCTGAATCAGTCATCCTCGTCCCTTAAGTCCTCATAATCGACCTCTTGCCCAAAACTCCTTGTGGTGTCTGTTCGACGACTTTCACTTGTTCCAATCTCATCCGTCGAGGGGCTATGTAAACATCACATTATAGTTCCCCCTAAGTCTCTCCTTATGTCCCTATCACTTCCCCATTTCACTACAAAACCTAGGTCATACTCCGAGTACCAATCTAGAGACCATCGAGCGCTCTCGGGCCTCGTTTAACTCTGGTCAACTCTATTATCAGAGCGAAATCTCATTGAATCTTCAAAGGGATATAAATACCCTATTCAATGGTCTACCTCGTGCACAAATCTGCATAATGGTTTAGACCAACATACCATTTTACCACCAAAAATCCATCTAGAGGCCATCAGGCACTCTCGGTCCCTAATTTGATGCTAGTAAACTTCATTTTCAGAGTGAAAGATCTTTGAATCATTGAAGGGCATTGAAAATACTTTCCGATGGTCTGCCCCGTGTGAGAAACAGCATAACCGTTCGAACGAATGATCGATTTTTTGCCAAAAATTAATTCGGAGGCCACCGGGCGCTCTCGGGCTCCGTTTGACCAAGGTTAACTCTTTATCTCAAATGAGCCTTATAGTACGGACGAACAACCCATTTTACTTCGGAAGGTCACCGGGAGCTTTCGAGCCTTAGTTGACCAAAGTCAACTCTCTGAACCGAGCGAATCTCTTTGGAATGTCTAAGTAGCTTGCATAAAATTTACAATGGTCCACCCCATGCATGATTCTAACTTACAGTTGGGACGAACGATCCATTACCGTCAGAAGATCTCCCGTCCCATGGACCGACGAGCACTTTCAAGCTCCATTTGACCCTAAGTCAACTCCTGGACTCGGGAGAGGCCCAAAGTACTCTAGAAGGTCTATGAATTACCTTTCTAATGGTATTCCCCATGCACGATGGATTGCATTCTATGACTATTTTTCTACAAAAATATGCATGATATTCCCGATTGGCAGGTCCATTTCCTTGCCTATCGGCAGTGTGTATAAGGTTACCTGTTGATTGGTAGGATTAGGGCTATGTCGATCGCCATCCCCCTACCCTATAAATAGAGGGCATGATATCACCCTCAAGACACCTCAGATCCATCAATATCAGTGATCTCAGCAACATTCTCTTGCAATCTGTGAAGTTTCCTCATGTGAAATTCCTTTCCATCTTTCATTCCCATCATTTTCATACTCAATTTAGTAAAATCTCATTCTCTCTCATCCAACATTCATTTCAACATTCAAGGGATCTCATCAAAGATCAAGATTAAGCCCTATATCTCTAAAGAATGTCCAAAAATCCTTCCCTCTCTTTAAATTATTTATTTTCACATCAGTTACATCAATTCTTAATTTAGTTTTCACTTTAGTTCATACACATTCATAATTTATCCTTTATTAGTTAGATTGCACATACTTTATTTTCTAGGAAAGAAACCCAAACAAAGGAAAAGAGGGTTACACCTATAAAATCCAATGGGATTATCCACCATAATTTCTCAAAACTAAAATACAATTTCTACACACACACATATAATAAACTCATGTTCGAGTCTATGGGATGAACTCCACCCTTATGCTGCATGCAAACTACATGGACATTGATGCCTTTATAGGCTACGTACGCATTTCGAGTTAAAACCCTAAACTCGATTCCAATTTTTCAAATTCTCCATTTTCCTTATTTGAATATTTTTTTATACATTATATTAAGATGTATTACATTTTTTTACCCATATTAGTGTTTTATCTAACATGTATTATCGTTTCATTATAACGATTAATATCTCAATAAACGCATACATCGTATTTTCTAGATATTATTCTGGGAACATTCCTATGGATGACTTCACTCTATGTTTTTCATGATATGAGTTAGGGGATTCAAAAATCCATTTATATATACATGCAGACACACTTCACGGAGAAATTAAGGAAAGAAATAACACAATCCCATGAGCGGCCGAAAGGATGGGATGGGTGCCTAACACCTTCCCATTCTGCAACTTAACCCCCAAACCTCTGAACTATTGGTTTCGTAAGCATTAGTTTGTCTTTGATGCCGCTCTCTTGAGGAGGCGACATGTTCTTTTGCCTGTTTTGTGCAAAATAGGCTAGTGACTCCATCTTTTTACATCACCCCACATCGACGACAACCAAATCACTCCTAGAGGAAGAGGGCGCGCGACCTTTTTTTTATAATTGATTATCTTAATTGAACTTGATATTGGACCCTTATCTCATTGGTGTTAACTTTATTTTTTATTTTGCACAATTTAGATATGATCTTATGTTCTTGGTTACAACTCTCGTCATGTTACTAGCATTTTATTGATAATCTTTTCTTGATTATGAATATTGGATATAGTACTCGAACTTTGGTAAGTGTGATAATTTTTCCTATATTTTTACTTATCAAAAGTGGGTCTTGGCGTTGTTCTCTTATTTTATAAATGTTGACTATGCCATGTAAAACCCTTGATTTGAGATAAGTTACTAAAAGCTCAAATTTGTGTCATTTGCTTTGCCCATGTAGTATATTTGGCATGTTTTTTTTAAAAAGATTTATTTAAAAATACATGATTGGGGATATCACTTTTGTTGAGTGATAAATATTTACTGATATTTAT